>CM024611.1:639891-2027148 GCA_014182575.1 Eucalyptus decipiens | reverse complement strand
AGAGTAGCTCGATCGTTCAATCAAAGGTGCAACCCAAGCACTTTGAGGTAAACGAGCTAGTCTTGAGAAGATCATGCAATCTTTCCGAGCTGAAGGCAAAGTTTGCCCCAAATTACAAGGGTCCTATGTAATAAAGAAGATACTTCCCGAAGGAGCCTTGATTTTGATCGAAATGGATGGCGGGAATTCTCTAAACAGTTAATTCCGATGTCAGAAAAAAGTACTACCCTTGAAAGATGTTTATTGTCTAGCATTGCCAATCACTTCTCTAATCGAGAATAAAAATGCTTATGCACCTTTATATATGAGTGATGTATTTACACCATCATAAAATGTGTTTGACTCAATGAAAAATGAATGGTAATGACGGTCTTTAAGGAGGTAATCAAAAATCAAAGCAAACTGAGTAAATAACTTGAGCAAATTGACATTACTCGAGTCTGGACGTATAAAGTAATCCCCATCAATTTTGCCCAGCCCCATGTAAAGGACACGTCATTCGGGGAACTACTGGGTTAAAAGAAACCTTTTGTCAGTCAACAATCTTAGAGAATGCTGAAAGCCTCACTTCTTGTTCACCTTGACAAATGCTCTTGCAAGAAGTAATTGCTATTAGAAAACCGGAAGTTTTGATTGTCCATCTCAAATTCTATAGAAGCTTGAGGTACATGACTTGCCTAATCAAAGGCGAAGGAAAAATTCCACGTAATGAAAGTATTGAAAATCAATCATCGACCGGCAATCATGCATACGGGGCCACAAGTAGGAAAGGCTAGCGAAGGAAAGCATTGAAATGCAAAAGAGGCCGTCAAGAAATCTCCCTAAGAACCAAGACAAATAAACCTGGGAAAGGTAATTTGGCATCATTTCTAACACTCACTCTCTCGAACTCATATTGACAGAAGCATTGGAATTCGAGCGGATCAAATGATTAAGCGGGGTAAACCAAGTGATCCAAGCAAGGAAAAGGAAAACAAAGATGCCCGATCATATTCCCAACCCGGTACGATCATTCATGTGTCATATTCCTAATCAATAGGGACAACCATCACGACACCTTTCGAATAACCCTTTTGATGTTCAAAATTTAACAATACTATTATGTTGACCCAAAGCTACCAAGAAGATCTTTTTGAGCCAAAACCATTCATTTTGTTAAAAGTACAAACTCCATCACATTTAAAATACTGCCTTTTCAAATGGATTTTTGCATGATGATTTTGACTATCTAGATCTGCGGATTCCATCAAGGACTATTAGAATAGACGGCTAAGTGAAGAATACAAGATTCATTGAGCATCTTTGGATGAGTAACGTCGGAGATGATGAAAGGCAAGCCATATCCTACACAGTCCCCCATCTATACACTTGTGAGATGAGTGCAGAAGATTCCATGGCGAGGGTAAAGAGTTCTCTCGCGAATGGTACGATAACCAAAATAGTGAGAGGCATTCCATCACTCTCACCCCATTGAGCCCAATACCTTTGGTGAAGCTTCTTCTCATATCCTCATCAAGAACCATCACACTAGGACAAAGCAGAGGCAAAACAAAGCATCACAAGGTGAGAAGAGATATAGAAATTTTCTTTTGCTCGCACTTTGCGTCAATCTTGGTGTCTTTATTGCATATGAACATCGCGTTAATTTAAGTGCCCTAGAATGACGAAGAGCAATTCTTTCAGCACTTATATTCATTATACAACCCAATTAGTCTATAATTTTACCATCTCATGGAGGCAAAACTGCAGTTACTACCATTTAAACAAAGATAGCTCGGAGCGATAGCTGAAAACGAAGACTCAAGAGTCTAAAATGGTGTCGTGATTGAACTTGCCTAAGGCTAGTTCCTCTAACGACAAGAATGAAAACATGGGCATAAGCGATTATTACAGTAAGAGCAAAGGTCAATGCCTATAAAAGAACTGGAATAAAAAATAGGGCGTAGAAAAAGCAAGTAGTGCTCCGGGTAAAACGCAAACGTGCCAATGCCCCTAAAGAAAAATACAAAATCAATTGTATTCCCTAGCAAAGGGTCAGGTCTGGTTCAACTATACAACCTCCATATGACCGTGAAGAAAGACCGGTGACAAATGCAAGGCAACCACTAACTCTCACCCTTTACACATGAGTCAAGCCTACATTGCGTCCCATTGTAAAAAGTCTCTTCGAGATTAGGGCACTTCAATTAAGAGATTTCATATGTACATAAGCACGCTCGAAGAGTACGAGCAAGATTACTCTATCTCTTTTCGCGGGATTCTTGACTTGCAAACCTGGAGATGATCGTGCGGCACTTCGTTCATGAGCCTTGGCCTCGCCAAGTCCCATTCGACGAGCCTGGTGACCAAGACTTCATCACAATTTCAACAAAGACCTCTCACATTGGTAAAGTCTGTCTAGTTTGCGAGAATACTCGCAGACCCCGCCCATGTGATGACAAGGTGAGATGGTGTGGGTCCTAATAAATCCTGCATCAACGGGTCGATACTCCATGAGTGAGCGAAAAGTCCTTCCAGGCCCAAAGTCCCACTCATCTCGCATGCTGGGAGACATCTACATTCTAAATGAATGTTGTCTTTCAAAAATCTTCCCGATGGAATTCGGATGATGCAAAACGATAAAATTGTCATATGAAAACACATTAAATTCATGAATTTACAACATATACAATCATGTGTGCATATTGTGCAAATAACAGAACATACTCTCGAGAGATCAGAGAGATATTGCCGAGTAAGCATATCTCTATCCCCATTTGTCTTAAAGTACTACCACTGTCGAATTACTCTCTTATTGACACTCAACCTATTTGAGTTGTCCTTTGAGTTTGGTGATTACTCCGGTCTAGGTATCTCCATTGTCTTTGGTCCCACACCGTTCGGATACTCCTTTTTCCCCGACACTCGACCTCGATTCGAGTTGTCCCCGTAATATTGATACTTGTGACCCACCCAAGTATCCTTTATCGTTGAATACCTACTCTTGTATAGGTATCCCCATTGTTGAGTACTCGGCCACCATTCGGATACTCCATTTTCGATACTCGACACATTCGAGTTGTCCCTTATCAATATTGATACTTGTGGTGACCAAGTATCCTTTTTATCGTTGAATACCTACCGCCGGTCTAGGTATCCCCATTGTCTTCAGCACCGCCACCGTTCGGATACTCCCTTTTTCTGACACTCGACCTGTTCGAGTTGTCCCCAGAGTATTGATACTTGTGATCGATCAAGTATCCTTTATCTTTTTGAATACCTTTTGCGTCTAGAGTATCCCCATATCAAATCAACTACCCACCATTGTCTAGTACTTCCTTTTCATGACACTTAACTTACCCGAGTTGTCCCTAAATAATATAGCAGATGTTCAAGCATTCCATTGCTTTGCTTAGCACCGCCGCCCAGTGTATGCTTCCTTACAATTGGACGGTAGTGAATGGTTTAAGCGTATCATTAAATACTTGTGTTCATCCAAGTATCGACTTTGTACACCACTGTGGCTATCCGGGTGTTCCTCCTTTTAAGTGCCTACGGCAATCCGGGTAAGCCTCATGCTACATTCAAATTCCCTTTACTAGGAGGTGAGAGACCTTCACGAATATCCAAGGCACGTCCTCGATATTCTAACTGCAAAAGGTGAGAGACCTTCCACGAATATGCGGGGCACGCCCTCGTATTCCCGATTACCAGGAGGTGAGAGATCTTCAGGAATATCTCGTGTACGTCCCTTGATATTCCAACTATCGGGGAGGTGAAAACCTTCACGAATATACGAGACCCATCCTCGATATTTCCACATACCCGGGAGGTGAGAGATCTTCACGAATATCTCGGGTACGCCTTGATTCTTCCTTGAGTTTTATACACTGTGATCATCAGTGTCCCGAGTTTGTACTTGTGATCATCGGTACCCCTTCGATCTGTGATCATCCAGTGTCCTCCAAGAGTTGTACTTGTGATCATCCGGTACCCTTTTGAGACTGTGATCATCCAGTGTCCTCAGAGTTTGTACTTGTGATCATCCAGTACCCCCTCGATACCTATGATCATCCGGGTATCCTCAGAGTTTGTCTTGTGATCGTCAGTGCTATCTCCCAACAAACGGATGCCACTGAGAAATGTCGGCGCATCTCCGTCAAAGAAGCGACCGAAGAAAGGTTCGAGTCCTAAACAAACTACTTATTGCTCTAATAGGCGGCGGAAGAAAGGTTCGGGTCTACCGGAAAAGCGATTCCCCGTCAAGGTGGACCAGAAGAAAGATTCGGGTCCTAGACAAACAACTTGTGCTCTAACGAGCGACCGAAGAAAAGTTCGGGTCTGGAAAAGCGATTCCCGTCAAGGCGACCGAAAGAAAGGTTGGTCACCAGACAAACAACTTATTGCTCTAACGGGCAACCGAAGAAAGGTTCGGGTCTGGAACGGTCCCCGTCAAGGCGGCAGAAGGTTCGGATCCTAAACAAAACAACTTATTGCTCTAATAGGGCGAAGAAAGGTTGGGTCTTTAGAAAGCAATTCCTTGTCAAGCGACCGAAGAAAGGTTCGGGTCCTAGACAAACCAACTTATTGTTTTAACGGGCGACAGTAGTTCGAGCCTGGAAAGCAACCTCCTCATATCACCGGGTAAGATGACCGGCTTATTGATCTTTGCCAAAACTGGGATTGCATGCTATCTCACTCACTCGTGTAAGTAACTACATGTATCCTCTTATAAATGTCTTAGTACATGTAAAGTTATATTGCTCTTTTTCTCGCATAGAATAATAGGTCCCCCAAATAAAATATAATATACTACGCATGCATGGATAAAATTAGACATCGATCTGTCTTTGAATACAGCCTCTGCAAGCTCACCTTCAAAAGAAGGGCAGCTATTGACACCTCAATTTTAATTAGGTTAATTTTATTAATTAAGTTTTTAATTCATTTTGTCTTTTCGGATAAGTAGATAATAAAAAGAAAAAAACAAAACAAAACAAAAGCAAAAAAGCAGCCCCTCCCTTTTTCTCTCTCGCGAGCCAAGCCCTCTTCTCTTCTTCCTCCTCCTACCTTCTTCTTCCTCAATCGCCTTTTTTGCATCTCACGCGCGGTGGCGACGCACGCGAATGATGGCCTCGACCGAGGAGTAGGCCAACGTTGAGCCGGGGGATAAGATTGCGAGCACCATTAATGTTGGACGGCTTCTCACCGGATAAGCTCGGATGAGACGCCGGTTCAGCCGAGAAGGACCGTTTGATGCGCGAAGACCGTGCGGTCGAAGCCGGCCAACCGCCCCTCGCCTATAAATAGCTAGCCGTAAGCATCGTCGGAGTGCGTGGCAAGCTCGGAGATCCTTCGAGACATCGGGAAGGATCGAGGCGGCGCGAGGAGAGCTCAGTGTGAGCTCGGCCCACCCTCAGAGACTTCGGGAAGGCGGGGCGACTTCGAGAAGGTCCCGGATCCGGCCCGGTGGAGGCTCGGATTGGCCTGAGTGAGAGGATCGAGGCCGAGAGGTCCGGCCAAGATCTACGCCTCAAATCTGGTTTTACTCTTTGCTGTTGCCGCGACAGCTGTCTGCTACCGCCGTTCGCCCCGACCAAGTCCAGGCACCATCGTTACACCAAGTCGTCGCTCCTCGCCGTCCTTTGTTCACCACCGAAAGAAAAGCACGCCCCCACGGCGCCAGCCTTGCCGTGCCCTCGTCACAAACGGAGTAACGGCCGTACTCGCCCGTCGTCATTGCTTCTTGAATCTAGTAGCCGCCCACGCCGTTGTCGAAACCCAGCCGCCGTCGTCAACTTTGCTTCTTGAGAATCCATTAGCCGCTGTAGTCGTGTGTAGAAACCCTAGGCTCTTTGTCGCCATCTCCTCGTAGTCCAATCGTTGCCGTGCGTCACCGCCATAATGTTGTCCCCCCCCTTCGGGGCGCCGCGGGTGCAAACCCTAGGGTTTGTGATTTCCCGGTCCTGGCGGATCCGGGTTTGGAAAACGAGTAGGGATTCCGCGATTTAAGGGGCGGTGGAAGCGGAGTCGGGGTTCGGGTTGGATCCGGGTAGGGTTTCGCCGGGAAGCGGGTCGTGGAGCGGGTCGTCGGGCCGGGCGGGTGTCCGAATGCCGGCCACGGCGTCGTTCGTTTTATTAAAAAAAAAGTCAAAAATCGCGGGCCCGTCCTCTTTCGAGTCGGTTTTATTTTATTATTTTAATATAAAATAATATTCTATAAATAATAAATAAATGGTTTATTTTCAAAAAAAAATCAAAAATGTTTTAATTTCCATAAAACCGAAAAATATTGAAAAATGTTGAAAAATGTTTTATTTTCTAAAAAAATCGAAAAAAAAATTATTTCCAAAAATATTAAAAAAATGTTTTAATTTCCAGAAAATCGAAAAATAGTAAAAAATGATAAAATATTTTATTTTCCAAAAAATCAAAAAAAAATCAAAAAATATTCCATATTTTCCAAAAACCAAAAATCCAAAAAGGCCAAAAATTCATGAAAAAAGCCAAAAAATTTAGAAAAAGCCAAAAAGACTTGTATTTTCCAAAAATACCAAAATCCCAAAAAAAAATCCCTTTTGTGTCAAAAAATTAGAAAAAGACCTAGAAAATGTTTTTCCTCCCAAAAATGCATGGAAAATCCCTCGAACATCCAAAAACTATCGGGGTTTAAACAAGATTAGATAGAAAGGGTATTAGTGATTAACTAGTGTAATCAAGTCCCCCGATCCTAATTTCTCGGATTTGCGCGGAGTGAGTATTTCTCCCCGATACTTCAGGTTTCTAATCCAACCCACCCCAAATTGATTAGTGGCGACTCCAATTTAAAAATTGATTTACAAATTAAAAAACTCAGACTATTAAAGTCGTGAATTGGTGGACTTGGGAGAGTCCGGGCATAAATAATTTCAGCCGGGCCATTAGCCTCCAGGCGCCCGTACCCGATTGCGGGCGGTAGAAAAAAAAGGGTCGCGAGGATGTCAAACGGGGGAATCTTCTATCGTTTGTCGGAGTCGAGGAAAGATCGCACCGATTTCGTTCGAGTCCAAACGAGTTATTCTATCACTGTTCTTCGTGTGAATATGTATGAATCCATTATAATATCCAACTTGGACGTTCAAACCACGAGAAGTTGAATTTAGTTCAGGACATGAACTAGTGGAAAGTAAGATAATATTAATGGTCTAGTCGCTAAGTGTTAAGACCATGTTTGCAATATGCAAAATTTTCGATGGTCCGTCTAATTTGTCAAAGTGAAAAGTAAAGTTAACTATGCAAAATAATATCGGCACATAGAACACGGGGGCGTACACATTCATTAGGGCAGAGTGCTTCCTTAATTATAATGTCATATCGCCAAATGCAGCATCATGTAGGATATAATCTCACAATAAAGTAAGGGAGTTCCAGTAATAATCTGCTTAATTTATTCTTAAGAAATCTACACTCGCTTGTATAGCTAGCATTATTCCAATTCTCACTCCAAGCCCCACAAAGACAAACCAGGAAAATTACCAACAAAATCCTAAATTTATTACAATTGTATCATTTCAATCCTCAATATTTTGACAACTTATTAACATAATTCACATGCCAATTTTGAGCAGAAATCACTGAGGAGAACGTTAATAATACTCCGCAGCACCAATGTCAACATAGATAATATTTTGAAAAGATACTTGAATTCTTTTTGAATTATATATTTATTTATTTTCTATTTTCTTTTCTTCTTCTTTTTTAATTGTGGTGGGTGAGGGCCGGGCAACCCTTGCCGGCAACTAGACGGGCCTTGCAAGCCCTCATCGGTTGTGGGCAGGGCGACCCTCTCCAAATGTGGGCAAAGGCGACCCTCCTAGTTCTCTCCGACCATTACTTGTGGCGGTCTCAAGTGATGAGAGAGAAAAAGGAAGAAAAAAATGGAAAAGGAAAAAAAGATTTTAAAATTATCTACGTCAAGCCGGTACACCACATAAGACAACTAGTACTAACTAGACTACCACATCAATGATTTTTAAAACCAAATTGGCCAAAAAAGACTCCATTAACAAGTCGTTAAAAGATTTAAAGTTGAATTTGCTCAAGTGAAAATTTATAACTTTAATTGATCCAAATATAATAGGTTTAGAATTTTCTATTAACTTTCCCTAGCCAAACCATATAGCTCAGAGGAAATATCAATTTTTCAAATCAAGACGTGATACTACAAATGGATATTTCGCTCTTGCTAACTTTTAGGAGCAACACTCAAATGAATACTACAAGCTCACAAAGAGATGGACTGAAAAACCACTCAAGAATGCTCAATATCTCTTGTTCTTGCCATTCTCTATTCTATGACTTTTTGAGTTTTCTCCAATTTACAGAACTTCAAGTTCAAACAAGGAAGTTGGAGTAAACAGTAAACTATATATATATGTGTGTGTGTTTGCTCAAAAAAAAAACTATATATATATATATATGTGTGTGTGTGTGTGTGTGTGTGTGTGTGGAGGAAAGATTGCAAAAAGCACTAGAAATACACGGAATACACTAGCATAGCCAATTAAGACCCAACGAATTTTTACATCATGAAGGTTCAATTTGATTCTATTTGATTATATATCCTACAAATTGATTTCTCAACTAATTACTTCCATTCAATCAATTTTGAGGGAAAAAAAAAGACTTCAACAATAGTTCACTTTTATGCCCACGATATTCAAGTCGTTTCTTTTTGCAATCAATAGCCACATATGGCAATGAATTTTTTAGTGACGCATGACCAATGTATCTCGGTGTTTATTTTAATAGAATGGATATTCAAAAAGTGAAACGAACTTATGGTGAGCTTCATAGAAATCTCCATTACAAAAACTTGAGATGGATTTAAAAAAGAAAATTTTTTGAAACTAGTGAGAGAGTGCAACATATAATATAATTGATGTCGGTATATACATAATTGAAAAATTATCAAGAAGTACTAAACATATTACACTTTTTGCTAATTGAATACATCTAGTCAATTTTGACTAAAATCAAACGTGAATGTCGGTGTTTTATGTGACGTAATTCGGTGTTAACGTCAACAATTTTTAATAATATTTTTATATTCTTTTTTCTTTACCTTTTTTACCTTTTTTTTTTTGAGGCCTTGCAAGGCTCGGTGGCCTTGGTTGAGGCTTGACAACCTAGCTGACCACTAGGTGAGACCCCACAAGCCCTTGCCAACCATTGGGCGAGGTTCGTGGCCCTCTCACCCACAACTGGGCAAGGGAGTTACAAGTCACTCACCCCAATGGTCGAAGACGGCAGTTGCCTTGCATGGGGCCCTCGCTCACAACTGTGCATGGGGTGCAACCCTCACCCTGCGGCTAGCGGGTCACCGACGACAGCCATGCTGGCCCTTAACAATAAAAAACAAAAATTAAGAATAAAAAATAAAAATATAATAAAATATTAAAATGTTATTAAAAATTGTCCACTTTTGACGATTTCTTATTTAAAAATAATTTGATGAATTTAATTAGTAAAAACGTGAAAAATGTTAAAATTCAATTGACACGATTAAAATATATGAAATCCAAGTAATAAAGTACAATATATTTGGGATTTTTGGATTTTCTTGCATAATTGAGGCACGACTTTAAAAGGCTGTTGTATTGCGTGACGATGACTGATGTATATGGCATCACCAACACCAACTCGATCAAGCTCTCTCTATTCCCCATACGTGCATTTCTAATCATTCTCCTACATGTAATGGACAACAACATCAATTTTCCAACCCCGGCACTTCATTTCACATTTTGATGTCCTTTCTACGAACATTAAAGTTATTCCCAAGCCCTTCGATGTCAGCCACCTATCGGTTCATCGATGATTTAGTGCTACATCCATAAAGTGTGTGAACATGTGCAATAGAATAGGGTAACCAGCCACTTATGTAGAGACAGACAAATGAGTATGCATTGTCCCTTAATATTCCGAGTTTAATAGTACTAACCAGCCACTTTTTCGAACCAGCATCTCATGCGTTCGCTCAAAAGAGATGTTGTTGCACGAAGACGACATAAAGTTATGGTAAGGGCAACCTTTATATTATCTTCCCCTTCTCAAAGGAGATGAAAATATAAGTTGAAATTAGGGATGAGCAAATCGAATCGCCTAGATAGGAACTGCCCGAATCGAATGGACTACCTTGTTCACCCAATTTCAAGGGCGGTGGTCCGATTCTTGGTTCCATAAAAATGAAAACAGTGATTTTTCATTCAATTTCTACTAGACCGGATTAGACCAACAAATCGACGACTTTTTTTCAAATATATTTTTTTTTTTTTTTTGTTAAGTAGTTGTTTCCCAATTCTAAAACCGTCCGGTCTGGTCTTCAGCCCCAAAAAATGAGAATTGGTCCTCTCGGTCCGATTTCCGATACTTAAGTGAAATTAGACCGAATCGAAAATTAATCATCCCTAACTAAAATCACTTAAATCAATGTTCGAATGAAGTTCAAGCCCCGAGCTCATGTGAAATCGAGGCCCGTCACGACCAACCACGAACTTAGAATCCTTGCATTCAGCTTCATCGGTAAATACAGGATGGATTAAAAGAAATGAAGGCTGAAGTTGAAGATAGGCTCCTTCATCCCATCCAAACTACATAAATTTTGGATAATATATTTTTTGGGGAAAAGCAAGCGGGTGATGAAGAAGACAAAGGAAACCAGAGGAGTCAAAAACGGTGTGCTCGGCCCCTTGTTTTTCCATATGATTAGACATCTTTGACTTTCCCAAGGTTACTGAATTTTAGTGAGGAGGAAACTTTTTTCTTTTTTGGACAGAATATGGGGAAACTTAATCATTAGGATTTAACATTAAGCTTCACAAAACTATAGCCACCATCATCACCCATTTTGATTAGACGTCTGCACCTCAATTTCGTGCGATCCAATCAATGAGAAGAAGCTAGATATAGCACTCAGATAAAAAGGCGATTTAAATAACTAAAAGCTGGAGTAGCATCATTCAGATATATGATTGTCTAATGCAAATCCATTAAATGGATAGATCAAGTCGGGGTTAAATTTGATCGAAAATAGTTCAATCCAAATAAATTCATTTAATCCATTTTGATCAATTTCCATACAATCAAACTATTGTTAACACACTTCTATATTTGATCTAATGTATGAAAATCTATATTCAAATTAAGATGAGAATGTGAAGTGAGCGAGTGCGAAATCCAACGAAAACGTGAAAGAATAAAGAAAGTTATGAAGATGCATTAAATTTAAGTAATTTGTAAATTTGTTTGTAACTCATTTATCATTCGTATTATTTTAAATTCATTTATGACTAATTTATTTGATTTAATTTTGATTTATGACTCATTTAACATTAAGCTTCACGAAAGTATAGCTAGTGTCATTCGTAATTTTGATTAGGCATCTGCAACTTACTTTGGTGGGGATCAAACGATGATAAGAAGGCGATTTAAATACCTAAAAGCAAAATATAGAGCACTAGACATGTGGTCTAGTGTGGTAATGATTGAGGCCATTGTGTGGCATAGAAAACTACAAAAGGAACTTTCATTTCCACAATTCATGTAACATGACCAGTCTCCGAAAAAGTATATGTCGTTCATGCATGTATCTAACATTAGAAAGAAAATTCGGTACCCTCAGGAAAATAGTACATGTTCCCACGTTGTGAGGCGAGTTGTAAGGAAGCAAGTTTCCCTCTTGACCGCTTGAGATTCCGCATAATTTTATAATATGAAGTGAATCACGCGTTCAGAATTCGTGTGTTGTTTTTGCTGATGAACAAAGATTAAGAAAGATTTGATATTAAAAAGATGGGATGAGGAACTACCGCCATCTAATCTTTTTTTATATAGTTGGTGGAATAGAACTTTCGAAATTAATTAGTCAACATAATGTATGTTAAGCACACGGATTTTAAAGTAGTGTAGGTGCTCAAGGTTTAGAGTAGGGTAGATGTTCAGACAAAACACGAGGACGTGAAGAGTACGACAAGCCAGGGGTCATTGCACGCCGCCTATAATCTGCACAATTTGAGCGCTTCTTCCTCGGAACAGATGCTCTTTTTCTATGATACTTGCAATTTAATTGTTACTTAAGAGGAAAAAACCGAATCCACCGAAATGGAATATATCAAGACTAGCAAAAGATTAATCCCATGTTGGATATGTTTTCCTGACTAAACACCCGGAGCTGACTCTGCAAAGGAGGTAAGGTACAAAAGATATCTTTTCAATTCGAAGTAAATATCGTGAATGAGGTGGGTTAGGTCAAAAAATGATTCAACTTAAATAGACTTATTCAATCTATTTTGATGAATTGTTTATACAATACAAGTATAGTGACCTATATTTTATTTGGTATAATACTCGATCCAATCCATATTATTAAAATACTTAAAACTCATTCAAATTTAAAGTGAAAGTGCAGAGTGAGTTAACGCAAAATTGAATTAGAGTAATAAAAAATGAAGAGAGAGAGTTATGGATGTGAGTTTGATCTAAATAAGTTATTATTATATTTTAATCTATTTATGATTCCTTCACTAAATATGATTAATTTATATAATAACTCATTTAATTATATAAGTTAATAAATGAACCGTGACAGATCTAATGTTAATAAAATTTCACGTTAAGTATTTTCAAAAGTACAGTGAAATTCAATGAATTTTATGAAATCTCGAACGCAATTCGATTCCAGGAAACAACCGGGTGCCTACTAGGAAAGCCGCAAACCCATCCTCATCTACACCGACAAAGGCCTACGGTCCTCCACACCCGTCAGATCAACATCAATCCGACGGTCGTCTTTTTTACTTCAGACCCCAACAAAATTTTATATTCCTTTATTTCCTCATTTTTAAAATAGAAAAGGGTGGAAATAAAAACCTCTTTCTCTTTCTCTCTCTAGCCAAAAAATATCTCTTCATCAAAACGGCAACTTTCTCTCTCTACCTTACCTCTCCATCATTTCGGCCTCCTTACATGCCGCCCCACCATGGCGCCCTCCACGGCGGCGAACCCGCCTCCGGCCACCGGCACGGCGGCGGTTCTTCGCCTTCGCCTTCGCCGCCGACGGCGACGGCGGCGCCGAAGCAGAACCCGAAGCTGCTCTCCCTCCTCCTGAAGGCCATAATCATGATCCTGATAACCACCCTCTTCTTCCTCTTCCTCGGCCTCGCCGCCATCATCCTCCTCCACCTCTGCCTCGCCGGCGGCCTCCTCCATCGCCGCCGCCAGATCGACCTCCCGCCTCCCCCCGGCGGGGCGCTGCCCCCGCGCGACCTCAAGCGGCTCCCCAAATTCAGGTTCCCGAGGAGCGGGGCGCAGGGCCAGCACGATCGAGGCTCTTCCGATTGCGCGGTGTGTTTGGACGAGTTCAGTCAAGGGCAGTGGTGCAGGAAGCTGGTCGGGTGCGGCCACGTCTTCCACAAGAGCTGCGTGGACACTTGGCTCGTCAAGGTCGCCGCTTGCCCGGTTTGCCGGTCGCCGGTCCGAGCCCAGGTGGGGTCCACGGGGCCTGGGATCGACGGGCGAGATTGCAAGCAGCTCTGGGCTTTCGGTAGAGAGACGCCCATATGAGGGGGTTCGGTTAGATTGTGGTCGCGCGTTGAAAAATTGGATCTTTGTTCTTTTCGGGCAACGAAATATGATGTCCTGGATTGTCAACTGCAGCAATTTTGTTCTTTCCTACTTTATTCCCTCAAGTTGTTCTGGGATTAGTTTAACTGTGTTTGGTTAGCTAGAAAGGAAAAGTCCCAGTGCAGTTGGAGGTTTTGGTTTTGAATAAGATGCTGTCCCAGTTGAATGTTCCGGCTTCTAGTTATTAGGTGTGGAGCTTAACTTTTCATGCTTTTGTAGGTTTTCCCCGTAGTTTTTGGTTCACAGTCTTTGTACAGTGCTTGTTTTGGTTTTGTCGCACAAAGATGCAGCTGCAGTAGGAAGCTTGCTAGGCTGACTGATGTGCCTAATCGGACTGGAAGAAAATTTGGAATCGAACCGATATTTGCAAAAAGGATCAGAGGGGCAATGCTAGGTGACTGGTTTTATACCAAAGTTGTACTCGAGTATGTGAATAATGCAAGTAGGATCGTCCTCATCTTTGGGCTTTCAGAAGCCAAGGGTTGAGTTTAACTGCTACTCTTGTGGACTGTCTATTCTGCGGATTGTTGATCAGACTTAAACTTGCTATGCTACGTTGGCCTGTACTTCCTAGAAATGTCTTCTGCTTGCAAATTAAGACACATAATAATATAATTTGTATTGGACTATGTTGGATCCACATTGATTTCTGATTTCTATACGGCCCTAATGATGTTTCGAGGGCCATAATACAGTGGCACCGACTCTTGACTTCTCAGAGGTGGGTTGTATGCCACTGTGGGAGTTTTGGTTAGGTAAATTATTTGGTGGGCTGGTGACCAAATGTCCAGTTAGGTATGCACTTGTGTAGCGGATTACGGATAAGAGTGAATTTGTTCCAATGATTTACACTGTTAATCTGTTGAACTGTTTATCCACCAACGATTAAGAGCTCACAGCTCTTATGTGGAATGTGGCGGGAAGACTAAGCTTTCGGCATTCTTGAAATACAATTGACCAGTATCCATGGTTGAAAATATGAAAAGAGCTGCCAACTACAGCTTCAGGAAACATTTGATTTGTATCTTTTATTCTGATTGGGGCCTTGTGCAGTTCTCGGATTGCTCTCTTGAATTACATTGCTTACAGAAGTCATGGTCAGTATATGTTCTGCTGGATTACCTCTTATAAGCTGTGCATCTGCTTTGGAAGAAAAAAGGTGTTGGAAGCATCCTCAAGCAATTGCGTTACATGCAAAACTTGTTTGGTTTAGTTTAATTTGAGGATGCTACGGTGAAAGTTAGTGGCAGAATGCCTAATTCGTTTGGAAGTATGATCCCATCAAATTTTGATGAATTGCGCTTATAATTTTCCCTTTATCGCGAAACCCTTGGCTTGGATCTGGTCTGTTGTGAAGGTATCGGCACCTCTGTGCAATCGTACTCTGTATATGTAAGATAAGGGATATGTAACTGCAAGAATCTTGAATACAGGCTGTGTGGTTATCGAAATTCAGTCATATACTAAGTTTTTTGCCTGACTCAACGTGCTTCTGCATCAACTGGGGAGGAACTCGTGAAGGTTTGTATGCCATTGGGCTTTTTTGGAAGCCTAGGAATCTTAGTTCACTGGACAACGTTTGTTCTGTCCCTGATCAGAAGAGATTTTGCAGAGGCGGCCTCAAAAATCATGGCCATGCATGTTCACAATCCTGAGAAATACATTGCTTGACAGCAGACACCAGTATGTGGTATCTAACAATGCGTCGAGTGGGGTTCTAGCATGTTTATGGTCCGTGTCTACGGACATTTCCATCTGTCTTGTGGAAGTCAATTCGCTGAAGATTGCTGAATGGCGTAGACCTTGCAATCATATTGTCGGCCTCGACATCAGGTGATCACGACTTCATTACCTGGCCTAGACGGCCTGCGCCTGCCAAATTTGATACTTGTCTGGGCGTTTGGACGTGAAGTGGCTTCAAGTATATAGGTTGTGGGAAGAGAGATTGATGTATGCGTTTTTGCATTTGGATTGTATCGTCGTTACCTTGCATTTGAATCAGTAGATAAGACAATGAACGCAAGCAATGTGCCGACCAGCCATTTCATGTGCCGACACTAGACTCGGAAGGGTTGTCTTAGATGAAAAGAGATCGAACATTCTGGGTATGCCAATGCTTGAAATTCTTACTGTTGTTATTGTTGGGAGCCTAAGGCAGAAGCCTCCATACTTTCGATATAGATACCAAATCCATGCTCTAAGGTAGGACTCCCTTGCCTCCCAATCTCATATGGGATCTCGATAAAAGTAAAGCAAGTCCTTAATTAATCTTGTAGGATTATGCAATCGAATTAACGATCCATTGAAATAGATCTACTTTAGGGTCCAAAAATTTTTAAGCAGCACTATGTGGGTAGGTTTCAAGTTGTGGGTTCGGTTATGACGCATTTGATAACGATAACAGATTACAAAAATTTAAGCATCGAACATGTTTTTGAGATTTCCTCGTCCAGAGTCAACCATTAGACAGTCACGCAACACGAAGCATCCTTCGCATCATCGTGCTGATGGCGATAACGACATAAAAAAGACTCGTGAGAGATCGAATCTGAATTCTTGAAAAATGCGAACTTCGGAAGCGTCCGCTCTGGCAGATTATTTTCTGTTTTTCTTTTTTCTTTTTTTTCTTTTTTTAATTGTCTCCTGACCGACCCGATTCGATACTCCCTGGCTAAGATAACTCCGTCCTCTCATCCGCCAGGGGCAGGACCCGTAATTTCACACCAACCCCACCAGCCCCTCCCTCAAAACCGACCTCCGATCGGCCCCCGCTCCACCTGCGAGAGGAGGAACGATGTCGGAGAGGGCCGACGCCGTCGGCCTCCGCTGCCGCTGCCGCCGCCTCGCCGCCGCCGCCTTCTCCCCGGCCAAGACCCTCCTCGACTCCCTCGCCGTCATCCTCCGCAACCGGCGGCTCTTCCTCTCCCTCTTCGCCGCCGCCGCCCTCCCGCTGTCCCTCCTCCTCTTCTCCCTCGCCGTCTCCTCCCAGCCGCTCCAGTCCCGCGTCCTCCGCCTCGAGTCCTTCGCCCGCCTCGCCCCGACCCGCTTCGAGTCCCGCCAGGCCCTCAAGGATTCCCGCGCCCTCGCCCTCTCCCTCCTCCGCCTCCGCGCCGCCTACTCCCTCCCCGCCCTCGCCCTCTCCCTCGCCGCCGCCGTCTCCGCCGTCGCCGCCGCCCACGCCTCCCTCGCCGGCAAGCGCCCCACCCTCCGCTCCTCCCTCTCCCCCGCCCGCGAGAAGTTCCCCGCGCCTTCGCCACCGCGATCTGCGTCTACGCCGCGATGTGGATCTACCTCAGCGTACCCGCGACGCTGGTCGCCCTCACCGGCTCCCAGGCCGCGCGGTTCCTCATCGTGGCCGCCGGGTTCGCGGCGGGGATCTACGTGGCGGCGGTCCTGGGGCTGGCAATGGTGGTGTCGGTGGTGGAGGAGCGGTTCGGGTGGGGGGCGATCCGGGCCGGGTGGGGCCTGATGGAGGGGCGGCGGTGGAGCGGGTGGGCGCTGTCGGGGTTCTTCGCGGCGCTGGCCGGGTGGATCTGGCGGTTGGCGGCGGAGAGGATGGACGGCCAGGATTGGACGTCGGTGGACGGGATGGTGAGGTGGACGGTGGGGATCAAGTGGCGGGCGTTACTTATCCCGGCGTACGGCGCGGTGGTGCTGTGGAGCTACGTGGCGGCCACGGTGTTCTACTACGACGAGCGGAGGCCCGGCCACCTTAGCAGTAACAGTAGAGCAGATGGCGAGATGGTCCAAATTTCCGAAGTGTAATGTAATTTTCGATTCTTTTAAGGATTTTTTTTTTTTTTTGGGTATTCTCTTTTTTTTTCTTTTTCTTTTTCTTCCTTATACAATGCAAAACTTTAGGATTTCTCGTAGCTCTGTCGAATTATGGGAAGCGCACAGATTGTATGTACGTATGAATTTCTGCGAATCCCCTTGCAATTATGGAGAGAATTCGAATCCTAAGTTGCCTGTGTTGATGGCATTTTGGAAAAAAAGTATAAATTTGAAAAGTTGATTAGGGCCAATGGGGTGCGAAGATCGGATTCGGTAGGACGAGGAAATAGCAAAATTACGTCAATGATACGACTCAGAAAAGTCTGTGGAATGTCATAATTTCCGGCAGCGGAAAACCAAAACGTAGACCCGCACGGGCCGGGTGCGTGCGCATAGATTGGACGAGGCATAGGCGACGGACCACTCGGACCTTATCCTAATGGGAGCGACCAGAAATTAATTGCCCTTTGAGCCCACATTTTGACCGAACGTGTCTGGGTTTGATGCTAGGTGACGTAGATCAGCTTCGGTACTAGGTCAAAACTTGACCCCGTCGTCATCGGCCCCGTCCCTCTTCTTCTTGATGATGGAGGTCAAACGCAATAACTGCAATTGCACGATGGAAAACTCAGTACGGTTTATGATTAGACCCGCAGTCAGATTGGTCAAGTTGGATCGAAAATAACCTGTTTTTAATTTTGACTAATTTAATTCGTTTTTTACCCATTTTCATATAATACAAATTCAATTATTTACGCTTGATCCAACTCATATTATAAAAAACACGTCCATATTTAAGCTAATCTAGAAAAACTAATATCTAAATTGAGATGAGAACATTGAGGGCGAGAGAGAGTCCTAAGAGTAAATTGGATCTAAGTAAATTGCGAAACTATCTAACATTTATATTATCTTGGGTTTTACTATCGTAAATTCATCGTATGACTAATTTACCAAATATAACCAACCTGTATAACAATTTAGTTCATCAAATATAGGTTCAAAATGAGTTTATAATCCATTTTGATACGTCTATTTATGATGCTAAAATCATCTCTTTTTTTCCTCAATATTTTTCATTTTTCTAGGGACTTTCCAGATGGTTGAAGCTGGCTGGGCTTTCAAAGTCTTCTCCCAATTCAGAACTACTAGATGATTCATATAGTCTTCAGCTTACTCGGCCCGCGGTTGAACTTTTTCCCCCTACAAGCCTAGTACCGGCTCTCGTTCAATTTGGGCATCATGATAAATGCGGGTATCAATCGGATCGAAAGATGGAGTGACGACCGATTCCGAGATCACTCTTCATTGATTTCCCAAAGTTCTTACGGCGTATCTCCACCGATCAAAGCACCGTAAATTTACTGTCCCTGAAAGAGAAGCTGGTATTTGCTTGCAATGAAGGAATTTGAACCGCGTCTTATTATTATTATTATTAAAGATAAATTGCAATTCGACCGTCCCAATAAAGGCTAGATTTTTGCTCCGACTTGATAAAATCCCAAGCTAGCACAATGTAATGGTAAGTGATATGAACATCACTTACTCGTATTTACTATCAAGATATATTTATAAGATAAACAAAGTTATTCTGAACAAATATCTCATCTCGACTTGTACTATTGAGTCTAGATATATTTTCGAAAGGAATTGAACCCTTCATCTCTCTTTATATTTCTCATGATTTGCACACTCGATGACATTGCTTATCGTGGCTATGAGCACCTGTATATCGTCTCTGTACAAATCCGCTGAACTTTTTTTTTATGTAGAAATCGTTCGGGAGATGATGAAATGGAAGAATTTTCCACATTGCCGACAATCATGGAAAAGAGTAACCTCCAAGGGAAAGAATCGTACGAACTGAAAACTTAAAGAGACTTCTTCCTCAGTACAATTTGGAACGGACGCAGTCAAGTCAGCATATATTTTGACCACGGCAATACATACACAGCACAAACACACATATATATTCATGGCTCTTTGATTCTGTATTCCCAACACGAAAACCTCCGATCACCACACCGCCACGAAAACCATCCGTATCTCCCCTGTCGCCGTCACCCACCGATGGAGCTTCCCATGCTTTTGAGTTTTGTCCAAACTCTGATCGAAGCCCACAAGCTCTTCCTCAGAAATGGGAGGCTCATGGTCTCCATCGCCGCCTCCACCGTCTTGCTCTACTCTTTGCTCCTCCTCACCAACATCTTCTCCCTCCGGCCGGCGGTTGGCCAGCTCATCGCCAACACAAGCTTGTTGCTTATCACCAGCCCCACCAGTACCGAGTACTCCTACCTCCTCTTGTCCATCCAGAAGGACATAAGGCTGTTCTACGGCCTCGAGTGGATCTTCGTCTTGCTCTACTCCGTCTGCTCGATCCTCTTCTCGACCGTTACCATTTACGCTTCCGCTGCTTCACATGGTGGCAAGAACTTGTCCGCCAAGGACTTGGGTGTCGCGGTGGCTCGGTCCTGGAGAAGACCCTTCATCACTTTCTTCTACATCACCCTCTTTGGCATCGGTTACCTATTTCTTGTCCTAGCCCTTACGATCCCTCTTGTTCTGCCTCAGGCAAAGATCGCTACCGTGATCCTATGCATCATGGCCGCTTTGCTCTACGCTCACCTGGCCGTCGTTTGGACCCTCGGGCTCGTTGTGTCCGTGTTGGAAGAGGACAAGAGCGGGCTCGAGGCGCTCGCAAAGGCAGGGCGGCTAGTGAAGGAAAGGCAAGTACATGGGTTTGCGTTGAGCCTCGTGATCGTGGCATTATCGATCCTAATGAGTCAGGTAATGAGGTTGATCTCGGTTCCACAATCCGAAGGGGCATACATTGCGATAGGCTTGGTGATGCTGAACTCACTGTGGGCGGTGAGGATGTTCGGGTTGATGGCTTACACGGTTTTTTACTACGAGTGCAAGAAGTTTCATGGTGAAGAGAGTGATGAACGGATGGTTAGCTTGGAATATTTGAAGATACCTGCCAATACGCCTCTCATTACAGAAAACCTTCCCTAGGTTTTGGACAATGGAATTCATCCATATCTATCCTTTTTTGGTGCATGTTGAGCATATAGGTTGTTTGATTTAGCAGCTTGTCTTTGTCCATCTTTCCTCGGTTTTTCTTTGCCCCCCTGGGGCTTTGGACATTGGAGTATAAAAAAGCAAAATCCAGTGCTTTCTCTGTAAATTATATCAAGCTTCGAAAAGAAATGGTATCTTGAGAGCGCTTCGAAAATCAATGTTGCCAATCATGGAACGAGTTTATAATTCGCCTTGATTTCTTTTTTTCTTGATGGGTCATGTATTAAAAGGAACAGCACCATCTCTATTTCGGATGACTTGTCTCTATATACATAGTTACTTGTCCCATCAGAAAGTGTTAATAAAGTACTTCATTTGCTCAATCTGATATTAAAGTAATACAAGAAACCAATACATAGACATGCACAAGACATAACTAACCAACTAACAGATACACCAAACCTAGCTTACCGATTACATATTCCATCTACTGACAATAGTAGCTCACCGATATACAGAAACCAACAGAAGTCAATAGTCTCGGTTTGCTCATGAAAAATTCATCATGGGAAAACCGAATTGCACTGCGATTGTCACGGTAGAAAGAAGCAGCACCATCATCGGTAGCGCCCGTTATCCTCTAACAGCCATGGTAATCGCAAAAGTTCGGAAGTGGTATCCGCAACAGCTCTAAAGTCTGCCTTAG
Source organism: Eucalyptus decipiens (assembly GCA_014182575.1). Classification (NCBI taxonomy): domain Eukaryota; kingdom Viridiplantae; phylum Streptophyta; class Magnoliopsida; order Myrtales; family Myrtaceae; genus Eucalyptus; species Eucalyptus decipiens. The sequence goes on along the minus strand of CM024611.1, from coordinate 2,006,006 downwards.
TGCTGGAACGCGAAACAATTGATGCCATGAAATAAAGGAATTGCCCAAAAGAAAGCAATAACTTGTAGTGGATTGATGGTTAGTAGGATCCCTAACCCAATCAGCATTAGAGTAGCTAAGACGGTGTAAGTCGGAATGTGCTGAAAAATTTGAACTATGGAATAAAGCGCCCTGGACATTACGAACAAGGTGCAAGAGAGAAAGATAACGTTTAGCATCTTTCCAGGGAGTTCCATCATTCAAGTTGTGTAGAAGCTATTATACTGGCTGTCCACCACGGGCAATTGGATCTGAGGCATACGTAACCTAAAATAATGTCCTTTCCCTTTTGGGCCGGTTGTGAGTGAGAAGGGATTTGAACCGGCAACACCATGGTCCGTGATCACGTGCTCTAATCCTTTGAGCTACAAGCCTCACCCCGTCTTGGTTGGATCTGTTCTCAGGAGTACCCTAAAAAAAAAAAATAAATAGGAACATTTTCTCTCCCTAACCATTTTGAGTTAAGAATATGTGAAAACGTCTTTCTCTCTATAATAAGGGCGCATTCCTAAGTGTGAAGGGTAGAGAAGGGATTTCATAATCATCTCTCATGATGATCATATCCTTAGTAAAGTAATATGTAGACGACACCCTCTCTTGAATTTCCGTATAGATAGAGTTGAATTATATGCGGTAGGTTCACAATCAAAAAAAAAAAAAAAAAAAATGACAGCATTAAAATTAAAAAACCAAGCACGAGGAGCTTGTTTAAGGCTATACAAAACTACGATCGTGGACTAGGCTTAATCACAATCTCCGGTCAATTAAATAAGAGCAAATTGGAGATGGAAGTCCAAGAGGCAAGACCAGGTTTGGCAAGGACAGAATTTGGGCCTAAATTAAATAGAAAGGCTCGCAGTCATTGGGCAGGCCTTGGCCTTTTTATAATCGGATATCATTTATGTAATGCACGTTTGCCGTATCACGAAGCAAGCTCCGTTCATGATTAATCTTGGCGACAAGAAGCTAAACAAAAGTATATGCACAGCCTCAAGAGGCTGATTTCAAAAGATTAGTTAAAGTCGAGGCGCTTAAACCACCATTAGTTTATGAAACTCCAAGTATTCATGTGCGAAGATGTGCCCATCGAGGACCTAATATATTTTCGATGAACATTAATGCCGGATTAAACATAGTTTAAAGAACGATAAGCTCCACCTTCACATTGTAGAGAGCGATAGAGACAAATTCCGCACCTTGTTTTTGCACGGCAGTTCGTTCTTTCAAAACACAAGTGACTAAAAAGAACAAAAGGCTTGTTTTTCACATGGTTATAAAAATTGAAATCTTGTTCTTCACGGGGAGGCAGTTTCCTGGAGATTCGGAAGTGGGCGAAGGTTTCAGCGGATAGAGATGTTTTAATGTTCGATTGACTCATACCGTCTTAAATCAAGAGAGAGAACATTATTTAAAAGAAAAAAAAAAAAAGTTGACGAGACACGTTTTGACTTGTTCGTCCTTTTTGGTTCTTAATTTTCTTCTTATCTTAATTTCCCGGACGTAATTATGTGAACGTGGCAAGCTCCAACTCTTGCCAAGCTGCCAACCCCTACTTTTGCTTATTCTATGATTTTTCTTCCTTTTCAACCTCGGATTCTTATGTTCGATTCATCGTACCGGCGTGGTGTCTTCGATGGGGCTTGACTTGGCTAATGTCAAAATTGTCGTGCTTGCCAATCCGAATGCTGCTGTTGAACGCGTGGTTGCTTACGGGGTCTAGAGATTCCTAATCGACCCCTCTTCGCGCAAAGAATGCCGTGAAAATGACCGGTGCAATTTGAGAGCGCGCGGACTTCGAGATAAATAAGCTTCACGAGCTCTAAATAACACAACTAGCGTTTTGGCGTCGACATGTATATAGTTGTCCGTTTTGGTGAATGAATTTGCTCTGTCATAGTAAATGCAAGTTTTTGTTTCGTGATTGTTTATATGAAAAATATTATACACGGAAGATTCTCGAGAGTCGAGGGCTACACATGTGTTGAAATCTCCCGATGAGAGGGGAGTCAATGACGCTAAGTAAGACTAAGCTATAGGATTAAGTATGGGTTTAGGGTAGAATCAGGATTTGGACTCAACTGACCATAAGAGCCGGTTCGATTCCAAGTTCCTACAATTAGCGGTCTAGTTTTCGATTCCCAAAAAAGTGGAATCAATATTATGCAGTTCGTTTCCCAATTTATAAGTAAGAACCAAATTGAGAACCAGAGAAATGGATCTAATCCGAATCGAGAATCATCGTTATGTGTTATGAACTTTTTATTATTTATTTTATTTTACATCTTCATCTTTTGTAAATTGTTGTTATGGACAAATATGGATTTTTATTATTACATTTACTTTCATTTTGTTTAACTAAAAATGAAGCAAAAAAAAAAAAAAAAAAACAATTTGATTTGTTCTCGGGTAGACCTTTGAACCAATTGACAAGTTTCAAGTGAAACTTAAATTGATTTGAAAACCACTTTGAAAACCACTCACCCCTACTAAACCAGCTCGATCGGGGTTCCCCAAATATGGTTACTTGGTAGCAAAAGCTCAAAATTTAGCACGTTGAAATCGTGTAAGCATAGGACATTGAATTGGTAGTTGTTGCAATTGCAAGGGAAGATCGTTCGGTCTAGGATAATTGTCAAGGGCATCATGGTAGTTGACAAGGTGATATCGGTAGCTATTTGATTTTCGCTCCAAGTCTTGCTTGCAATGAATGATCAAGCGGTGCCACGGTTATGTATCCGGTAAAGTTAGAGGAAGAGTGTCGATGACGATGGCCTAGGATAATGTGTTGAAGCAATAAAGGCTATCATTAGGTCAGGTGTTTGAAACGGGAGAGCGGTCTTTGGTGAGATTATTTATAACGAGAGAGCGATTTCGCGAGCGACAACATGAAGAAAATTCGCCTTCATTGCGTATGAACAACGACTATGTGCGCATGAACTCGAATGCATTCGTGTTTTCTCCGATTTGATTGATGTATCTGATTACCTAATCAGACAGAAATGACTATGTGCGCGTGAACTCGAATGCATTCGTGTTTTCTCCGATTTGATTGATATATCTTATTATGTAATCAGGTAGAACTCAGATATTATATTTTCTTAAGCATGATAGAAATATTTACCATCGAAAGGGAGCTTAGACCCAAATGGAAAGAATCGATTTCATTTGGGGAATAAAATGTGGGACTAATTAATGCAAATAATAAAATAGGATAGTGCGATTATTTTGTGATGACTTCTCTCCCTTCGTTTTTGGAGAGAGAAAGCTCTCTTATGAGGTGAAGAAACTTTAATTATATTCCTAACATAATATATTCACAAACGCTTCATTCTAATAATACCAAGATAGCAATCAATCAAGAAGATTTAGTGCCTAACCACCACAAAAGAAAGAAGAAGAAAGAAGTGCTGTTCAAATTGTAGGTCACCAAGGGAAGCAGCTTCCTAGGAAAGGGGCAATCTTCAGTCAGAAATGATAACGACGACAATTCATGCAAACCAATCTTCAAACGAAGATAACAATAGTGGGTTTTAGATATTGACCATTCCTTCCTATGAATCTTATCCTCTCTCTCTCTCTCTCTATCAACTTGGGGCTAACGTGGGCAATTACGACTCCAACTTGTATAAAAGTCGTTCTGGAATTGGGCAAGTGCTCCTTTCTCTATCCAATCCCGTTTGAGGATCTGGGTTGGCGATTTCTGCCTCCATCTGGGTCAACTTACGTGCACTACTAGTCCAAGGCAAGGCCAACTAAAAAAATCCAATCACGTGCACTAGGTGGGTCCATTCACGTGACCAGGCTCAGCCACATGTCGAATGTTGGTTGGAAAAAAGAGATGGGTGGGTCGGAATCAATAGGCCGCACTATCCACGTTAAAACGTTATTAGTTGCACCTGGATTACGGTCCTAATACGTACGACTGATCGTATCTCACAAACTTCATGTGTGACCTATGCATTGGATAACTGCGTCGACTTGTTCAAATTGCGAGGCATGAGGTTGAGAAGAATTTTTGAAAAGTCTCTTTACTTTTCTCTCGCGTGTTAAAATGAGTTTTACGTTTTCTGATTTTGTTAACGAGTGCCCATGAAATATTACAATTAATCATACTTAGTAAAGAAATATATTGATTTCTAATGCACTGATTACACATCATTTGACGGGAAGGGTGCATTTGAAACTGACAATCCTTTTCTCAATTTAAGATTTTGACAAGTATTGTCGGAACACTTATCAAACATTTGTTACAAAACCCTTTTCCTCAGCGGTCTTTTGACATTTTTCAAAGGAGACGTTGGCAAATCTAATTGGACTTGAAATTCAAGATGGGAATTGGGCAACTTCGTTGGAAGTCCAACTTTTTGGGAATGTGGCACGTGGGTGACTATCGGAAAATGGAGTAGAGAGGCGAGAAAACTCGTGGCAAACGCCCAAAACTTAAAAGAGATTAGGGTTTGGTAAGGTCTTTGGTACGTTGGATGACACCATGAAGTATTTTAAGGGCTAAATTATAGATTAGAGTTCAACTTTGCCTATGTTTTTTTTCCTATACTGATAGTGAGGTGTTTGAAATGCTTCAACATGTTCTAATTTTCCATTACATATTTGATGGTCCATGCACACCGAATAATTTACCTTAAAGGTACCATCGTGGAATGCTAGATCCAACGTGGGGTTGCCCAGATCATTGAAATACGATTTCAGCTAATGAATTAGGGTCGGTTTCCACAAGGAAGCAACCAGAATAGAGAAAAGGAAAACCTCAGCCATTATCTCCTTCTAGTTAATTAATTGGCCTTTAATCTAATGGAAATAAATATAGAACGTCACTGTTGATATGGGTATTTATTTATTTCCTAGTAAGTAACTAGCTGCTTATATAAAAAGTGATGGTTGCGGGATTCGTAGTATAGAAGGTAACACGAATTGTTTACCCGATGTTTATCCATCTAATAAACCTCGGACACGTTCTGACATGAATTTCTTGGGTTTGCTTTCGTAGCTATGCATCTTGTATAAATATTCTTGTTCCATCTAAAATAGATGGGATTATCACCCTAAGTTGGTATATTTAAGTAATTTAAGCGTTGCCCCGTAGAGTCAAGCTTTCATTCACGAGCCAACATTATAATTTGATATCTTCTCTTCTGATATGCCGATTCAACAGTTTTCTAGAAAGTCTTTTTTAAATTTTCTTCTTGGTAAGAACCTCTTGATGTCATTATCTATAGAGACGAGGCAGATTGGGAAAAGGGAAGGGAAAGGCGGCCGCGGGGGGAGGGGGGAAGAGAACCCCGATGCAAGTTATATACGCAAACCCTGCGATTAGACTTATTTCCCCAGGTCATTTTAAAATTGGTATGTCATATTCTTGCTTGTTAAACACGTTTTGCCTTCCGATCCGGGCCGCATGCATCCGAAGAGATGGTGATAAGAACGCAAACGCATCGAGTAACTAGGAATAATGGGACAATTTCGCACGCCAGCGACTGTGTGTCCTCTTGTCCCCATTTATAATCCATAATATCACGACTGGCCGAGTCTAAATTTGACCCATTAGTTGTTTCTTGCTGCACATCTGAATTCGCTTTGCTGTTGCTTGCTTCGGATGTGTGGACTACCCCAGTCATCCGTCTTGTCAAAGGTTGTCGTGTTATAGTGCTCCAGAGTCTGAGATGATTGATTATCTCCTGGGGTTTAATTTAATGCTAATCTCTTTCCGAGAAGGAAACGCTCCTAAAGATGAGATTACTTTGTTGGGTTGATATACTAGTGGACGACTTTTTAGCCACCGCCGGGCTTGTGATTTTTCAGGAAAACCACCTAGTCAAGATCTTTGTCGGCTGCCTTTTAGGATAAGATAATTTTTAATGGCAAATAATTTATCTCAAAAGTGAACCATAATAAGAATGTTAAGAATAAGAAAAGGCAAGCTAGAAAGACCAAAAGATGAGTGGTGATATTCTTTGGCATAAAACCATTTCGAGGAAAGTTACAGATCAAGAATGGGATTGCGTGGACCAAGCCCTAATCTTTAATTCGATTGTTTTTATCGTTAACCAAGGGGGGGGAAGCGGAGCCTTATCGGATCTTTTCCCACGAGGGCGACGCGTGACTAGATCTTTGTTTATTATACTCGATCAGAAATGAGGGGGAAGTGGGGTTTGAACTTTCCTGGTCCGTAACCTTCGTGGGAAAGTAAAAAATGCTCTGCGGAGTTTAGCACGTTGGTGCGGTTTGGTGCGGTCTACCCTGGAATTTCATGGAGGCTTCGGCCGAGAAAACATCTGGCCGAGGTGAATTTGAATCTGAAACTCAAAACTTCTTGTCCCTTCTTTTGAGTTATTCGCAAGTTCGGGGGTTGACTTCGTGACGTAGCGAATGACGAATTTCGCCGGTGTCGATTCCTTTGAATACAGGAAGGCAAGACATGACTAGACAGAGGAAAAGTACAGATACAACGTATGATCGAGATTAAGAGGTGGTGCAGAACTTTTTTTGTTTTTTTTGTTTTTTCTGTTTTTTGGCTTTTGGGATAAGATCGAGAATCGGCCCCACGGGGAAATTATTATGCAATAGGTTGTATTCCAATTAGAACGTGGTCAATCGATTCGCGTGCTGTGTCCGACCCAAGAAACCAATCAAACCCAGTTTTGGTAAATATATGTCAATCTATTTCAAGCATATGTAATAAATCGGAACATGCCATCCAAATCAAGCTTTGGCTTTCTGTAAACAAGGAAAATGTTTTATTCGAATTTTGAGGCTGTGAATCTGTTTTTTTAAGGAGGTCAAAAGACGTTTTTTTTTTTTCCTTCTTTTCGGTAAGTTGAAACTTCAATCCAACTCAATTACTAAATTATTTAGAGTATATATATTGCAGTTATTGGACATTATTATTTGTCTTTCGGATGTGTAATAAGTTTTTTTTTTTTGTCTGTCCTACTCTAATCATACTCTCAAACTTTTGTCATATCTCATTACAGGGCGTGGGTGTCAAAACCCACTCCTGAAATGAAATCGTCCACACCCCAATCCTCTTTAAGAAGGTGGGGAGAATGTGAGGATTTGAACCCTTCACCTCCCCCTTCTAAGATGAAAGGGTGGTCACTGGGGCGAACCCCCAATGGTTAATGTGTAATAAGTTTAACCTCTTACTTTTTGTTCATTCTAATAAGAGAAAAAGTCACAAAAAATAATAAATTATGCTCGACGCATTTATTCTGAACTTTTTTTGTCATATTAAAAACTCCAAACTATCTCCATTGTAATGCATTTCTCCTAAACATTTTTAATAACTTCAAAATCCTCAAATTATACTAATTGTGACGCACTCATTCTAAACTTTTTCTCGTGATATAAAAAAGCCAAAACTTGTATGTACGTGACACATTAATCGTCCATCAATATTTTGTTAGATGTTTCATTTTTATTTCACTTAAGTAATTGTTTGCTTTTTTGACATCCATGTAGGCAAATTTTTAATGATACTCATTGACAGAATTTTAATTGGAAATAAATGTATTATACAGGTACAAATTTAGGATTTTTTATGTTGCAGAAAAAATTTAAGATAAACGTGTCACAAATGACATAGTTTGGAGTTTATTTTTGTGGCTTTCGCTCTTCAAATAATCCATCTACTTGCTTTCTCAGCCAAAAGAATAAAAAAATAAAAAGGACAGAGGGGACAGAGGGGACTGATTCATATGTCCATAAATGTCGCGGTGCTTGTTGTTGTGATATGAAATTAAGAGCCAACCGCTCATTTTAAGAGCTTATGATGTGTTTGGAAGCCCTCATCCAAATGAATATTTTACTGAGAGCTAACAAGGAATTCCATTAATAATAATTGGCAGTTTTGACCTTTTGGAACAAACTCGATGAATTTAGTAGATCTTTTTAGGAGGACCCAATAATCATAGATAGAGCCTATCCAATTTTTGTAGTGTGATGGTTAGCTATTTATGGACTAGTTGTACCTACCGTTTCTTTATTAGGGTCAATCTCATCAACGTAGTTCATCAAACAATAAAACTAATATAATTTATAAAGCTACAACACAATTAAACCCGAACGAACAAAATGTCAAATTGAATCATTCTAGTTCTTAAAAAAAAAAATTAGCAGAATACTAAATAATAATAATAACAATTATCTTAATCCCTTCAGAAGGATCATATCTCATAATTATTCATGTCTTTAGAATGACAACTTTTATGGCGGAGGGAAACAATATAAATGGTCAATACTACTGGAAGGATTCCTCTTTTGATAATAAGCATTATAACCGGTATTCTAGTTTTCGATTTAATATGCAAGTTCTTTTATGGTTCATACTCCGGATTAGGCTTCTCATTTGCCATCCCTGTGATTAAATTAGGTCTACGTTGAAAAAAAAATGAATTAAGTGATTAATGTTTTAACTTTGGCAGAGGTTAAGACTTTCAAAGTAAGAGTCTAATTTCCCACATATTTTCAATAATGATAAATCCTAAAAGAATCACACCATGATCTTGGAAGAAATTAAAAATCCCTAATCTAACGAGTATTGTCTTATTCAACATGAATTTATGGCAGAAAAAGCTTTGGTGCTCTATACGGTGCAAAGCTCGTGATCTGCTCCCAAACCCCCCAACAATGGCGGACACAATCTTTATGCTGGAAACGACATGAACAGTGCTTGTCCAAGGAAAGATGATGTGATGCCTCATTTGAAGGAGAACGATGGGGTTCCTCGTACGACATGTGGTCCGCCGATTGTCACCCACATAATCTGTAATCAAACCGTCCTTATCTTCATCCTAACTAGATTCGTGCTTGTTCTTGTTGATGCCTTAAAGTTGGAAAAAAAAAAAAAAAAAAAAAGACTTATGGTTATGCTAATCATGCATAAAGCCTTACAGCTCTAATTATCGATCGAAACATGTAGGATCCATTTATTTAAAAGAAAATTATTTTCGAAAAATTATTTTTTGACTTTCCATTGTTTGAATGTTAGAAAATTAATCGATTAACAGAAAATGTTTTCTATGAACCGATAACAATGTAACTCTGTTTATTTTGTGGAAAACGTGAAATATGAAAAATATTTTATTAAATATGATCGTTTATATCGCTTGAAATAATTAGTTAATAAAAATATTTTCATTATCGATAACAATTTATATCTAAATATTTTTTGTAGACAATGAATATATTTTTTGTTTATTCTTTTTTAAGTGATACGAACAATCTTATTTAATAAAATATTTTCCAAATCATCGGGGGGAAATCGACTACCCCTTTCAATAAGAAGAAAATCACTCTCCTTAAATCACAAAATAAAAGAAAATTAACTATTTTCATTGAAAATGATTTTCATTTAAAATATTGTTTTTGTCATGTAGTTTTCAATGAAACAAAAATACCCATAATATTTCTTAAGGAAAAAAGATTGGATTTTAGAGTGTATGAGGGCACTTGTATTATTCATTCCATATTTGAGCACATGTGCTATTTTGACTTTATAATGTGTGGCAGTGCTAGTTTGACTTTATAATGTATGGCTAATCACTTCATGTCACGTATGGGCTAGAACCTAAGTAGCTCCTATCCTAATTGCAATCACCCCTATTAATAAATAAGGTTTCTAGCAAATTGCATTTTTCAACGCTATAGCTTTCAGGTGGTTGGTACTGAGGCCATGCTATATCATGAGGGGGAGGTTAACTAGGCTACACGGGCAGATCCGAGGTAGGTCCTATCTTATCATTAGTGTACGTTAAATTAGGCGGGTTGGAATTGCGGGTGGAGAAAAGGGATGTTAGTAGGTTTCTTGATGGTGAATAATGAACATTTTGCATGTGCGTTTTTTCCGTTCGCAGTGCCTCGTCCGTCAGTCCCTGTATTCAGATGTGTACGACGATGACTAATTTTTGCATAAACAGCATCTTCTTTTTCTACTCTTAATAGCGAAACTTTAACGCTCTCAATAAACGAGGATCTCTCCCTATCTTTGTTGGGGCAAAAGCCTCCTGATATGTCGAATCAATCGAATTCTCGGTTTTGCAAGTTTTGGTTGTTGATTTTATGAGTGACCCAGTGCATGGATGATGTTTGGTGATGAAGTGATGGCTTGATCATGTGACCGGAAGATCAGTTGGGTGCCGACAGATTTTCTATCCGGTCATCGAAAAACATTCAATTTTTTTCTTTCCTATAAGATTAAGCGAGTAGAGTGGGCCTGTCCTAGTGGAAGTGCTTCAGTCGGACACACAAAGGAAATCGTGCGTCATATTCAAATCCGTCCGCGCTGTACTCCTTGAAGAGCCGATCATACTCGGGGACTAATCAAGCTGGCTCCAATCCATTTAGCTTCTTCTTTTTTGGCACACCCAAAAAGGTTGGAATACGAGATTGAAGTTGGAACTATCGCTACACGTCATCATAGAATAATCAGTTTAAGTTGTATAAAATTATCGGCATTGGTGACTCGTGCAATGCTTACATAGCCGACTTATCTCATAATCATATCATGAATCCAATTGCAATGCTTACATAGCCTACTTATTTCATAATCATATCATGAATCCAACATATCTAAACTCAAACTTTCACTCGAGACTTGGTAGCAACCGAGGTTCGAATTTGAGATCAAGACTTCTCCAAAATCACTTGAAAGTAAAATTTCAAATCACTGATCCAATTTACCGCCGCGATCCATTCTCTAAAAAACTTTATGCTAATCTATGGTTGAAATTGTGAAAATGGTGGACTGGCGTTATCGTCCTCCTCCACATAAAATTTATACTTGCGATTAGAATATTCGATTTGAGTTATAATTATCGTTCGTTTCGAGTGATCCCATGTAATTGCTCTACCGGAATGAAGTCAAGATGCATTGGGCCACCAAATAATTGGAACTCGTGATGAAACGATTGCGCAAAAGCTTCTTCCCAGATAGGGAATGCGCATGAGGGTGTCATTCCCGAGACCACGCATTACCCGACCCGTCAGTCGGTAGCATCGTTATTTAAAAAATGGGGCAAAAAAAAAAAAAAAAATAGGAGGAGGGATGCTGCCCAAGTTGCCTCCCTTCCTGTTAGCCCCTCGTTAGGACAGGAATCGAGGAAGAGAAAAGAAAAAGGTTTGATGGAAAGTAGATAAAGTGGGGCCCCATCCCCATTTGCCACCTCGTCCCCCGTGTGGGCCCCTACCATCCCCACCGGACACGTCAACGTCGTCGTCGTCGTCGTCGTCTCCTCCTCCTCCTCCCAGGTCCCGCCCCCACTCCTCCGCCCATCCCCCACGGTTGCTATCCGCCTGTCGAAGGCCTAAAAAAGTTTTTCGACGGCGACGCTCGTTGGTCCCTCCCTCCGATTTGGAATGGTTATCGCACGGATTCAATGTGCCTCCAACTTTAATATTGATTTCTCAATTTACTTTCTAACATTTGATGATTGCTGAAAACAACCCTATTGATAAAAAGATAAAGAGATAGATATAAGGGTTATCAACTCTATGGTGGGTTGACTCTACCCTTAAAATTTGGAATCATATCAAGTAGGATCTAATTTCAATTTGTGAAATCGATAATCATCCCATCCGATTTCAAAATCCATAAATTTTTTTTTTCCTGTTTGGTTTTTTCTATCCATTTCATCTTGAACTCTAAAAATTTAGTTCAACGCTCCGTACAAATAGTTCGGTTCTACAACAAGAACTTCGAGTCCAAAATTTGGGAATCGAGAACCGAATTGGTCTTCCATGAAATCTGTTCAAAATCGGCTGATTTGGACCAACCCCACAATTGAAACCGGACCGATGTTGAACCAGCCCTCTGCCCCGGAAAGGATATCTAGAGTTGCTTGGAACGTTTCCGGCAATTCACTTTGTGGAATTAATTAATCCCGTTGACTGGGCGCGCCCGCCTTATCTAGGCGTGCGTTTCGGCATTTTCACAATCAGCCAAGGGGTAGGAAACAGTGGAGAGTAGATAAGGACGCAACAACCCTCTTTCTCCACGATTTCACGGGACTTCCAAACACCCGCGCTTATCGCTTTTGCTTCTTTGATTAGCGGCTAATTGGAATTAATATCAACGTGCGACGACATAACCCATTATTTAATACGCAATTTTCTCATCAATTTGTCATTTAACGACAAGGAAAAGAGAAGAATTAAGATCCTAATACGGTGTCGTTGTCGCTTGACAGCGAGGGGGGGCCGAAACCTAACAGGGCGGTGGGTGACGGCAACCACCCCCGGGAGCGCGGATTTAAAAGGCCGCGCCACCGCCGTCCGACGTGGAGCCCGCTGAGTGGGCGGGGCAGCGGCGGTTGGATCCGCGTATCTGCCGAGTGCGTCCCCCGGTCAAAGGTGCCCCTTCCTCCTCCTCCCCCGTGACCATTCAACGGCCCGGACATGCCACGTTCCCCCGCCGAGGGCGCGCCGCGTGGCGCTCCCGCGGCCCCCAGGCCCTCCCGAGACAAGACCAGCCCACGAATGGGCCCGCGACACCTGTCGGCCCCGCGGAACCTCATAGAGGCGCGAGAAATAAAAAGCTTGGGAAAAAAATCCCACATGCCTATCCGATGCCGAGGAGGGCCACGACAGCACTCGACCGATGAGCCGCAAAGGCGATCCTGCCACGTGGCCCTATCCGATGAGAGACCCTCGTTTCTCATACTTTTCTCCTTCCCTTCTTCTATTATATAATTTTTTTATTTTTTTCCCCAAGAATCTTTTGTTGACCGTGGCTAGCTGCCCTAATGCCATTTCCCGGAAAAACCCAAACGCGAGAATAGCTGTGAGAAGGGCATTTCGGTAATTTTATCCTTGGTTCATATCCGTAACAGGCCCCATTCATGGTAATTAAAAAAGGGGGCATTAGTATTTTAGTCGGTTACACACAGCAGGAGGGCGGATGATGGTAAGACCAACATAATAATAATAATAATAATAATAATAATAATACTAACAACAACAATAATAATAATTTTTTGGGAGGTGGAGACCCGAATGGATAAACTTCGAAAGTAGAGATAGAGAGAGAGAGAAACGCAAAAAAAAAAAAATGCACAGAAAAAAGGCGGAAAAAGATAATAAAATATAAGGAGAGAAAAGAAAAAAAAGGAGAAAAAGAGGAAGAAAGAGAGATGAAATGAACGTGGACCGCCATAGTGAAAAATCCTTTCCGTGCGCCTTATAAATTCCGCCGGTCGGTCCTTCTCTCCTTTCGGCTCCCTCCTTCCCTTCGTTCTTATCCTCGTTCTCGCCCTTCCCTCCGCAAAAAATTTCCACTTTTTCTCTCTCCTTCCTTCCTTAAAGAGATATAGAGAGAGAAAGAGAGAGAGAGAGAGAGTCATGTCGGATTATGGCAACTCCTTAGCCATCTAGGATTTTCATACCATGTTCGTTTCACACGCACTTATAAAACAAAAGTCCCTCCCGGAAAAACACGCACTTTTAACACCATCTTCATCTTCTCCTTCTCCATCTCCTTCTCCCCTCCTTTCTAGGTTTCTCTCACGTGGGCGGTTCAGCAGCCGCCGTTCTTGAACCTTGGTACGGCCCTTCTTGATCCCCCCGTGCCTCGTTTTCTTCTTGTTCCGGGGAGGTTATGATATCGAGATCTTGCTTGGACCTGCTGAGCCTGCTGTCCCTGGACGACTTCCGCGTCGTGAACCGGATTCCTAGAGTCATGACGGCCGCGGGCGTGATCTCCGACCTGTCGCCGAGGTCGGACTCCGACGACGCCGCGTCCTCGGCCGCGCCGGAGCGGCGGATCGTCGTCGCGAACGAGCTCCCCGTGCGGGCCCACCAGGACAGGCAGTCCGGGGGGTGGCGGTTCGAGTTGGACCGGGACAAGCCGGTGGTGCAGCTCAAGGACGGGCTGCGGCCCGACGTGGAGGTCGTGTACGTCGGGTCCCTGAAGGCGGACATTGACGCCTCCGATCAGGAGGAGGTGGCGCAGGTGCTGTACGAGAGGTTCCGGTGCGTGCCCACGTTCTTGCCTACCGAAACGCAGAACATGTTCTACCATGGGTTTTGCAAGCACTATCTCTGGCCTCTGTTTCACTACATGCTGCCCATGTCGCTGAGCCAAGGCGCTCGGTTCAACCGCCAGCAGTGGCAGGCTTACCTGTCCGCCAACAAGGTCTTCGCCGACAAGATCATGGAGGTGATCAACCCGGAAGAGGATTATGTCTGGATACACGACTATCACCTCATGGTGCTGCCTACTTTTCTGAGGAAGAAGTTCCCTAGGATGAAGGTTGGGTTTTTCCTGCACAGCCCCTTCCCGTCTTCGGAGATTTACAGGACGATCCCGGTGCGCGAAGAGATCTTGAAGGCCTTGCTGAACTGCGATTTGATCGGGTTCCACACGTTCGATTACGCGCGGCATTTCTTGACGTGCTGTAGTAGGATGCTGGGGCTCGACTACGAGTCGAAGAGAGGGTACATTGGGTTGGACTACTACGGTAGAACCGTGAATATCAAGATTTCGCCGGTCGGGATTCATATGGGTCAGCTTCAATCTGATCTGTCCATGGAATCAACAGCTAAGAAGGCTAAGGAATTGAAGGAGCAATATGAGGGGAAAATTGTCATGGTGGGCGTGGACGATTTGGACATTTTCAAAGGTATCAGCTTGAAATTCTTGGCGATGGGGCGACTCCTGGAGTCACAACCTGAGCTGAGGGGCAAGGTGGTTTTGGTTCAGATCACCAATCCGGCCAGGAGTAGCGGAAAAGATGTGCAGCAGGTTCAGATCGAGTCCGATTACGTCGCCGATGAGATCAACAGAAAGTACGGCGGACCCGGGTACGAGCCGATCGTTTACATTAAAGGGCCGGTAACGACGCAAGAGAAGTTCGCGTATTACTCGATCGCCGAATGCGTCGTGGTGAATCCTGTTAGAGATGGCATGAATCTTGTGCCGTACAAGTACACTGTGTGCAGACAGGGTAGCCCTGCTTTGGACAAGGCATTGGGGATCGACGAGAGCTCCGCTCCGAGGAAGAGCACGATAATCGTGTCCGAGTTCATCGGATGCTCGCCGTCGCTGAGCGGGGCCATCAGGGTCAACCCGTGGGACATTGATTCTGTGGCGGAAGCCATGAACTCGGCAATCACGACCTCCGACTCGGAGAAGCTTCTGCGCCACGACAAGCATTACAAGTACATAAGCTCTCACGACATCGAGTACTGGGCTCGGAGCTTCGACCAGGACCTCGAGAGGGCTTGCCGGGAGCATTACCGGATGAGATGCTGGGGAATCGGGTTCGGTCTGGGCTTCAGGGTGGTCGCCTTAGCACCCAACTTCAGGAAGCTCTCGGTGGATCACATCGCGTCTGCATATCGGAACACCCACAACCGGTTGATTTTGCTGGACTATGATGGGACCCTGTTTCCGAAAGCTTCCATAGACAAGAGGCCTAGCAGCGACGTGATTTCGTTGCTGAATCGCCTGTGCAGAGATCCGGAAAACGTCGTTTTCATCGTCAGTGGTAGGGGTAAGGATTCTCTAGGAGCGTGGTTCTCGCCATGTGAGAAGTTGGGTATCGCAGCAGAGCATGGTTACTTCAAAAGGTAAGTAATGCTTTGGATTATATGCTTGACTACTGCTGGGTTAGATTGGAGGTGATTGATTCCGTCGCTTAAACTGTTTGTGCGGTTCCCTTTGTGTAGGTGGACTGCAGATTCAGAATGGGAAAAGTGCGGACTGACGATGGACTTCGAATGGAAGAAGATAGCCGAACCGGTGATGGAGCATTACATAGAGGCAACGGATGGCTCTTTCATAGAGACTAAGGATAGCGCACTGGTTTGGCACCATCAAGACGCGGATCCCCAATTCGGATCGTTCCAGGCGAAGGAGCTTCTCAATCACCTGGAGAGCGTGCTCACGAACGAGCCGGTGGTCGTCAAAAGGGGTCAACACATTGTCGAAGTGAAACCGCAGGTATGATCTGAGCGCTAGCTTCAGGTGTTCAAATAAGAATTGGAAATTTACCTTCATTTTTTCCGGCGAAGAGATGGTTGATATCTCTAACTATATGTGAAACTGGTTCATTATCTGGAATTAGCGACATCTGTTGTGTATAATGACGACTCTTGGTGGTAGCGACATCAGTCCAGTCCAATTTTGCATGGTTAATCTGTAGTTCGAATGACGACTTTCTAGTAGAAAGGCTTGCTCAACTACATGGCTAATTGCAGGGCGTAAACAAAGGCACGGTGGTCGAAAATCTGATATCGACCATGCAGAGTAAAGGGAAGCTGCCCGACTTCTTGCTGTGCATCGGGGATGACCGTTCGGATGAGGATATGTTTGAGGCTATCTCGCGCGCATTTTCGACCTCCTCCTTGACATCTACACCGGAAGTTTTCGCATGTACCGTCGGGCAGAAGCCAAGCATGGCCAAGTACTATCTCGACGACACTTATGAAGTCATCAAGTTGCTTCAGGGCATTGCAGCTGCGACATCACAACCGAAACTCGGATGTTTCCGATCTGTATTAGAAGATACTCCATCAACTTGACAGCAAAGGAATAATTGAGCAGAAGATGATGATACAGGGTAAAGAACTTAGTAGCCGTGATTAAATTTATTTTAGGGAAGGGTGAACATTTGTTTAGAGATAGTGGGCAAGCCAAAAAAAAGCCACCCTTGTAAAAAGAAAGGTACATAGTCTCACAGTTTCATGTGTTATAACCACACAAAAGTTTTATATAGAATTTACAAGTGATTTATATTCTTTCATCAGTTTCTCTCACACCAGTACTTTGTAGACTCCATTGTGGAAATGAAGAAAGCCAGCATGAATTCCAAAGCTTAAATGCAAACATGAAACCAAAGGGCAAGTAAGAGGAGTTTATAGGCACAACTGGGTCTATAATTCGAGCAATCTGTCCTCGGCTTGTGCTGCTATTATTAGTCCTGTTTGCAAAGAAAACGGAATTGGACGGCTGTCGCGTTGGGTTGTGAGAGAGTTTAAATTAAGATACTGAGAGCAGTTGGACTACTTTGAAACAGTCGTAAAAGCTTCTACAGACTGAAGAGGTATTTGTTTCAGTGAAATTTTGCAAAGAATGACCCTTCAGTTTCCGCATAAGATGTACTCAACCCACTTAAGACGTTCAGAAAGAGGTTCCAAACGTGCAAAATTTACTGAAAAGATCGCTGGTTCTACAATCACAAGGCCAAGTTGATGGAAGAGCGTCATAAGAATGGCAAATCAAAGAATTACAAGTGCTTCCAAACAAAGGAGAGAGCAAGAACAAAGAGATGTTGCGGCATTTGGACGCGGCAGATCCCGGGTTTGGATCATAAACTGGATCATCCATCCAATCCAATTCGGGAATGAGCCGAGAGTGACCACCTTCATGGCCCAATCACTGTGGCGGTCCATGGATTTCCAGTCAACAATCCTGATCACAGCCCACGGCCCGTTACATGCTGTTGGACCTGATAAAGGAATGTGGTGATCCATGGGCGAGATTCCTGGCCACGTCCAAAGGCCGTGCACGGTGGACAAAGGTCATTTGCCCGAGTGCATCCTTATCCAATTCCAAAGCGACGGAGGTGTCCCTTTCGGTCAAGCTTCTCTCCTCGTCGGGGGCGTTGGAAGCATCTCAGGTTTGGCCTACAACACGACGGAACGCGCAATAAATGGGGCCGTCCTTTGCGATGCCGAAATGGTCCACACTCGTGTGCCACGTTCGTTGAGAGGCACTGCGCTGAGTGATGGCGTTGTCCCTCGGGTACAAGTTGGGCGATGCCAGGTCGTGGAGTGCATGCATCTGCACCTCTTCTTTTGGGGGATAACATTAATGGCGCTCCCTCCCCCGCCCTCCCCCTCAGGGTCTCTTCCCCATTGGCCTTTAGCTTTCTATTCGCGTCGGCATCTTTCGGTCTCTGGGCCACGTGAGAGCAAAGTATGCTCTGCTTATCATCAAGAACATCCGTGAAGGAGGCGGCTTTTGACCGCGTTAGACCTTTCTAAGAGCATTACGCAGCCATGTTCTTGGCTTGCACCTAGGGGGTGAACATAATTTCAAGATAAAATCAAGAACTTAATAACTGGACTGGTGGGAATTGGATTGGTTCGATTTCAGGTTCTAGAATATTTAGGGTAGGTTGTAAATACTTGTTTCAAAGGGTAGATTCTAGATTTAAGGTGATCTGGAACCTAAAGCAAGTTTTTGTATTTATCCTGTTTAATGTCTTCGCACGATTCTGCGGCATTTTATGGCGTCCAATTTTGAGTGTGTAATCTACAATCACTAGTCTCAACTTCTATTTCTGGTGATATCCAGAACTAAGACTTTCACGTTTTTTATATTTTATAATTTTGTGTGCCTAAATATGAGTTATGATAAGTAAATTGTAGAAAATAATGGCTATTAGAGATGATGATTCACTGTAATCATTCAATTAAGAGTATAAGTAGAATTTAGATAAATCATAAAACTGACTTTGAAACCTATAATGTGGTACATTCTAAATTCCAAAAATTATGAAACCGCTCATCCCTTGCACCAATGAGAACCGCTCAACCCCTGTTCCTATATATCATGGATGTGGGTTTCTAACTTTCTATGTTTCTTCTTCTTGTGGGTGCAATTTAATTCAGTTTATAAACAACATCAAGGGAAAAGAATCAGGATATGTCAATCAAGATTGCAAGTAGATTCTTGAAGATACTAAAACCAAGGAATTGACAGCTGTTTAAATATAAGGATCTTTTCGTTTATTACTTCCATTTTTGTGTTGTTTCTTACACCTTTATATGTTGAAAATCATCTTGACGAGTTGTCCGTTAAGATCAACAGTCAAACATCTTTATTCTTTTAATGTGCCCATTTATTATTGGCAAGATGCCTCATGCTTTAAATCAATAATCTAAACCAATTTTGAAAAGGAGATGGAGTTCTAAGGTTGGTATAATTAGCTACAGCGTTAGAGGATTTTCAGTTTAGGAACCGGATGTTACTTGATTAAACCTCATCAATTTCGTGCAAATTGCTCAGTGTCGTAACTATATGCACAAATCAGAAAGCTTGAATTTAGTTGGATCATAAAATTTATAGGGTGTTTTAGGAGTTCTCAAGTTGTCGAGTGTATTATTGAAAAAGGGATAAGAGATGGTAGGCAAGGAAGTGTTGGAATTGACAAGCTGATTAATTAATTTTAAAGGAGGTTGGAAAGGCGAGGTCCGACAGGTAGGCATGGCACTGGAAAGTGGGAAAGGCCTGCATTTCCACAGAAAAGGCATGTTTTGCTGTGTCATGTACTTGCTTCAAAATTAGTTTAATTGCATATGCATCAGTTTTCAGTGTCTGCTACGACGTTGATCAATCCGTCCGACTATATAGTATTTTTTAAATGCCTGTCACGTAGTTCATGGAAAGAGTCACAATTAAGTAAGATGATTGGAAAATTTATGCAACCGTTCCCACGTTCTAATATTCACTTGGAAAATCAAATAGTTTGCTTAATACTCTCTCAATCCACGAGACATTGAGTAGTCTATTCCCATCTCTAAGACCAAACCTTAGGTTTAGGTGATTGAGGTTGGTCTGACTGAAGTTTAACTTCCTATAGTGAAGATATCTACTTTTTTATGCAAGTTTTGGACCCATTTTTAAGCTCACTCCAACTTCATTTCTTCACATTTCTTAAACATTAAATAAAGAAAAAGAAAATGCTGGTAGAAAATTACAGGAAGAATATATATAGGAAGTAGGTGAAAAGCGGATTAGGTAATGTGGAGCTTTCTTGCTGTTGGTTTTTCTTTTGATAGACCAAATTTGAACATCGAAAACATTAAATTTAAACTTTCCAGCCGTCTTGGCCGGATTGAGATAATGAATCGAGTAAACGCAAGAAGAAGACGAGGCATTTGCTCCACTTTGCTGTGTTTCTTTGTATTTAGTTTCTGAAGTTTTTAGAATATGATTGAAGATTTTCTTGATTTTAGTAATTTAAATTTATTCATTTGTGAATTGGCATAGAGACGTAGCATAACAATCTTACTTGGAAGTGTCAAATATCTACAATATTCATGACTCCAAAGTAAGCAACATGCGAAGAAAATATATAGAAATTCGATCTTAGTTGGCTTAAACTAATGATCGTTTATTATCCATGGTAACCGATTTCACGAGAAAATGTACGCATAAGTTAATATAATAAACCACTGGGGGTTCGCCCCAGTGGCCACCCTTCCAACATGAAAGGGGGAGGTGGGGGTCAAATCCCCACCTTCCGGGGATGGGGGTAGGGACAGCGTAAGTTTCGAGTGG
This sequence comes from Eucalyptus decipiens, assembly GCA_014182575.1. Lineage (NCBI taxonomy): Eukaryota > Viridiplantae > Streptophyta > Magnoliopsida > Myrtales > Myrtaceae > Eucalyptus > Eucalyptus decipiens. Next base: position 1,985,668 of record CM024611.1, on the reverse strand, counting down.
GTTGCGACTCCATACGCCTGAGAGGTAGGGCGCAAGTCTGCAGTGAGTGTAGAGTAGGAATAGAGTAGGACTGACAAAAAAAAAGTTAATATAATATTTGCTACATTAATTACTTAATAAATATCTCAAAGCATTCAATACCAAAATTAGGTGTACACTTAAATATTTCATTCAATTCGAGGAAAAGAAACCCATACGTTACTGCTCTTAGCAAAAACACAATAACAAAAATTCCATGTTCAATGTCTCCACAACAATCATCTTTATAGCATGTAATTTTCAATATTTTGCGTGTGGGTTTGATCTTTCTGAACGCTTTTTTCTATTTCAGATTGTATTCTTGTCATCTTATGTTATTTTCGTGTGCTGCAAAGGGCAGCCTACCAAGGCATGCGCAAAATTTACATGAATTTCCCTTAGTGGCTAAGAAACTAACCGAAGAGACTTTTGGACATGCAATTGAGAGTCAACCCTCCTTCGTCTTGAAAGGCTAATGAGCAAAATAATGTGATGGGGATTTGATCGTGATAGTGAAATAGCCTAAACCACATTTTAAAATAGTAAAGATATTACGTAATCATTTCATGAGATATATAGATTAGATCTTGCGCATCCAAAAAATGACGAGATGGGAAAGGTTGAGATTGGGACCAGAAGTCTCAATCACCTTTAGAAACCAATGGAGGGATAGAGGGATAGGGGGGGGGTAGAAACTTCTTGTTTAAGGGTTTGGAAGATGATGAAAAGAGGAGTGGTTGAGGGGTCCAATTCATTTGGACGATGCGATTTTCATATGGACAATGTCATATGCAGATCCCCTTTGATTTAGCCGCCGACGCGCATGCTGTCGTGAAAGATATCGCACGGTCCTCTCGATATATTTCTTCCTTTTTTGGCTTCTTTTGAAATTTGCGTTTTCTAGAGATTTTACACGACTTTAGGCGACCCAACTTTTCACGGATCTTGACCCAATCCGCACGCCAAATTTCCAATGTTTCTTTATGTTCATTTTCAACACGGTTTTGGCTAGAGCCCTTTTTTGACCCTGATGCTTCGTGTGTCATGCGGGGTGTGCATTAAGTAAGCTCAATAGTACGTGGAAGTATGCATGATTTATATTATATATATATATATACACATGTATATTTATATCAGAGTCAATCCAGGACAAAAAGCTTAAATACATCTTCTCTTCCCTCTCTCATTTCATCTTTGACTGTTGTCTGGCGTGCTCCATTGCATAGAAGAGAGAGAAGCACAGCCATTCGTCTCTGACAAAAGTTGAAACGTGTTATGTTAATTGTTTAATTGCCTATTTTTGCGTGTGGATCTAAGAGTTTGATAAATAAGGCCTTTTGGTGGGGGAAAATGAAAAAATAAAATAAGACCGCCTCGTTCGGTATTGACTATTGAGTCAGGCTTCTTTTCTAGTGTATAAATCATAATCATTTTCTATAGTCTGTTTGAGATGACTTTTACTTTCAACCTACGCACACTGAAGAAAGATCTTTCGAAAAGTCCTGTATCTATTGCAATTTTGTCAATTCAATATTAAATATTTCAATTCACTAATTGAATCATAAATATTTTAATAATTTAATAATCGAATTTGGTGTGGATACTAATTATCTTACGTGGCACTATTAGTATTAATGTAGACAATTTTTGTAAATTTTATTATCTTATTTTTCATTTTTCATTTTCTTTTTTTCTTTTCTTTTTGTGCTAACAAGGGTCGCCCGCCAGCTGCAATAACAAAACTTTTAAAATTATTTACGTCAGCAATTTCCAATCAAAATTGGCCGGATAGACTCGATTGGTAAATTGTTAAAAGGTTCATGACTCAATTGACAAAATTGAAATAATGATTTTTGTATATTTGGCCTTTCCTCAATATATCTCTTACCTTTACCAAAAAAAAAAAAAATGAAATGTTTATGACCAAATTGGTCATGTAATAAATGTAGGACTTTTTGGATAATCTTTCTTGCATTTGACATTCTTTATTCTTAAACACCTGAAATTTTCCCAACAAATAAATGTTGACACGTGAGATCCGATATATTTATTCATAAATTTTTTAAATTGAGATTATATTAGGAATTTGGGTAGCAAGTCAAAGAGTTACTTTTGACTTTTCACAAGTTGGAACAAACCCCCCTCATTCTTCGCTCTAGTTGATGCTTTCGACTTGTGTTGCTATAAATCACATATGGGATTTTCGTACAAATAGAGAGAGAAATGAAGTCGTGGTGATCAACCTTTTGAAAACTAAATCGAAAGAATAAAGAACACGTAAATGACTTCAGCATATTACCAATTCCATTCCAACTAAAGTAAGACAAATCGTGTTGATAAAGGTGGAATCTTGAAATTAATTGGACATAGTACTACTGAAAGCTACTATTAAGCGTGACATGAAGATGTGATAATGTGAATGCCTAAACCTTTTACAAGCAAAAAGGGATTCCATGACAAAGCAAGAGTGCTTTTCGTTTGGAAAAATCTAATACACGCAAAGATAAAAAGTTCGGGAAAGAATAACTTAATCAAGCGCGTTCGCGAGTCTTTTCATTGGTGTTTCATGACCATAACTTTGTCTCTAGCAACGACAATTGTGTCAAGCTAAGTGCGGTTAAGTACAATCATGAGCCACGACACTTGGCTTTTTATATGAAGAATCCAACAAGATAATGTCTACTTTTTCTCCTTGCTCTAATATGATCAAACAAGAACGACACATAGAGTTGTGTCACGCATCCTGCGAAAAGTGGCTCCAAAAGGGCTTTTAGGAAGCCTTTTAATCACTCTGAATTTTTTAATGGATTAAGTTAATGCGGTAGATGAGCTGCAGAGAGAGAAAGAGAGAGAGAGGAGTGGTTGGGGGTTTTGTTCTCATTCGAGAAAAGCATAGGTATGGCGTGAGGAAGCAACATAGCAGAAAGTTTGAAAAGGTAATGTGAGTTGGAGGAGAAGAACGGCATCTTCTCTTTCCTGCTTTTTGGGTTTGGTGGAGACCCTAACTTTTTCTTAGTTCAGACAAAAGTAAGTGGAGCTTTCTTCGCGATCAAGAATATAACGTTTGATGATATCTTGCATGGCCTCATCTCTCTTAACCTCAATGATTTGGATCTCTACGTGTTGGCCTGTTCTTGTTTGGCACGGTTTGCGTTTGATCGGATAGGCACCTTCCCAAACTTTATGCAAATGATCATACACTTTATCGAAAATCAAGATTATCTTCTGAGAAAAGTTGTCCTCGACTAGGGGTTAATCATCTTTTGTCTACATTGTCAAAGTTATCATTGCTTCCTCAATTATGGAAGCGGGATAGGATCTAAGAACAAGATTGTTATAGTTAAAGTCAGCTGCAGAGAGATTAGTGGGGAAAGATACAGCATATCTCAATTCTCAATGATACTCCCCCTAGGCCTCTCTCACGAGAAAAGAATCATTACTTGACATGTAGTATGTAGACATATATGATGCTAACCACTAAGCTAGTTAATCATGGTTGTTGAAAATACGGCATCTCTTCGAGATAAACGTAGCGGTAACAAGATGAAAAATGCACAAAAGTCAAGATCTAAGGCGGTGGTTAGTCATCTAGGAAGTATCCTTAAGGCGGGCATAGCTTCTGTCCGATGAATTATTTGATAAGTTAAGAAGACTTAATTTACTTTTAAGATGGTAATTGATAGCGTAAAGAGGAATTCAAAGATCATCTTTGGACGTTGAAGTAAATACTCTAAACACTATTTCTGGAATATTAAGACTTTAAAGAAAAGGGTATAGTATACAATTGCAATCTTGCTACCGACTCTTCATCTCGCACGATTGATTTCCCTTTATAGGTGGGATCAAATTCAACGTTAGGCTTTTCCCCATATGGCTGCCGAAAGAAGTCCTTACTCGCTAATCACAGACGGCATAATTGTATCGGGATGGATGGTGCTTCCCTCCCTTTATATCCTCGCTTGTCTTTTGTGGTTTGTTTGATCTGGTCTTTCTATTCCACCCGCAATATAATTCATAACCGGCACGTAATTCTATATGTTCTGCTCAGCGACTTCATGTGCCAGAGAAAGTAAACGAGTCAGTCCATCTCAACTAACATGTCATAGGACTATAAACTCTGGACTCTGAAGTGGCACTAGCTTTTATTTCACAAGTAATGGCCTTCCTTTATATTAGAATATCATGAAAAGCCCTAAATCGATATAAATGTGATAAATTTATTCAAGACTAATTTTTTTACCACAAAAAATCTCAAACCGGTATACATGTAACAAATTTACTATCTGTTAGTTTCTATTAAATTTTATTGTTAATATACTGAGTTGGATGATGCATGGCATTACCAATTTGGGGTTTTATTATCCGTTTTTCATAAGTATACCAATCTATAGTTTTTCATGGAATTAATTTTATTTTAATGGTAACTAATGACAGGTAAATTTATTACAAATATACTAATTTGTGATAAATTTATCATCGATGTAGTAATATGGTATTTTGTATAGTTAAAAAATTAGTTTGTGATAAATTTATCATAAGTTTATCAGTTTGGAATTATTCATGATATTAACCATTCACCTAATAACATAAACTTTCCAATTAGATGTTTTAATACTAACCGACAAAGTGATCTCGAGAGTTATGCTAACCAACCAATAGCATACTAACATTTACTCAATGCACATGGATGTAACGATTTACTCGAGCAAAAAGTTCATTTATCTCCTTTTATAGAAAAGATAACACTGACAAATGAATATCTTATTCATGTACTTAGCCGAATCACCCTTTGGATTTCTTTTGTCCTATACAGAACAGAAGATGCGGAGGAGGAGAGCTGAGAGCAGCGTCACGGAGCGATTGCAAACTGCGAATGCGATTTGCGAAGGGGACCTTGAACTTGATGTGAAGTGACAAGGGGCGGGTGAGACAGATGACGGGGATGCAGAACTATAAATGCAGACACATGCCAAAGACCCAAAATCCATTAATAACTCCCAGCGACCGTCCTTGTCCCTCTCAGCACGAGAGTCAATGCCCCCATTTCTCGTCGACAATGCATGTGGGGATCGCATCGTGTTGAAAGCAAAACGCGCTTGAGAACTCGGATTGAGACTCGGGGGATTCAATGCTGAGGAAATGAGCGCTCTGGCATGGCGCGGCATGGTTTTTGAGACAAGTGCTTGGCAGTGCTCATTGCAAATTTTAGCAAGAATAACATAATTGGTTATGATACCTATGATTCCGTTTCAATTCATGAATTTTGTGAAGACCTCAAGGATTGATATAACGCAATCTGAAACTTTGTGTTTATTTGAATCTCAATAATTCATCACTCGCCCAAAATCACATATGTTACTACTAGTAGCGTGTATGGACTAGATATATTTTATTCATTATATTATAATGAAATCTCACGATTACATAAAGTGTAAGGTGGACTGAATATGTTATTATCATATAGCATATCTAAAAATATATTTAAAAGAAGGTGCGTAAAATCTCTTTTTACGGATGGAGTGTTTAGGCACACCCCACTTAAGTGGCAAGTCCTAATTATAGTATCTCATTGCTGTTTTGTCTGTATAGACATGATTGTAGAAACCCTCCGTTTTGCTTCGATTCCCAATGGCCACCCATCGTAACTTGGTATGCAAGTGATCCGGTGCCTAACTTCCATCATAATACCATCTCTCTCTCTCTTCGTCATTTGCTTCGGTTGCAAGTGAGACCGGGTCGGATAGACATTTGTGCAAGAAGGTCTTGGCTTTTATTATATAGTGCGAATTTCTAAGGTTCGGCTTTATTATATTGCCAACCTCTTGCGTGGCGACTCCCTCACCGTGAAGCTCGATTAGGAACCGGTTAAAATCCTGCGGCCTAAAAGGCGCACCCCCTCTCATTCTATTTTTGTTTATGTCTCCCCGTGTACGATCTTATCATGTTCTTGCAGAAGAATCGGCGGTCCCAACTAATTCGTAAGGAATTCATAAAGTAATGCCACTTCCCCCCCTCAAAGAAGGAGAAAACCGAGATGTTGCTACATACCGAAAGGAGGAGAATATGAAGACCGGATTGCTTCTTACGTGCAAACCCGGCTCGAGGATCGCTCGTGCCGCTAACGCATGTGCGCCTTCATGATGCCAAGCGAGCGCGCTCGCGATTCGAGTCCCATTCTCGGTTTGCTGTCGCTTCTTCCCTTCTTTCGTGTAATGGAAAGCGAAGGGAGGGGGGGGAGGGGCCGGCGGAGTGATGGTGATTAGAGCTCATGGTTTGCTTTGGCACGCTTCGGACCGTCTGATCTCCACGACCGTGCATGGCTAACGGACCATATCAAGAAAAGAACAAGAACAAGCAAGGGGACAAAAATCAACGTCAAACGTTACTAACAAGTTCCTCGCGCGACCATAGTTTCTTCGGTCAGCCGTAAGGATTTGGCCCTTCGCGACTCGAAAGCCAATTTGTCATTTTCCTCCTCCCAACATTCAACCAAAGACTTCCCTCCCTTTCTCGATATACATCAGCTTAGTTTTCGGCTGCGGTGGGCCATTGGAACATTAAATGAGCAAGAAGCAAATCGCCGCACGTCTACAGCTCAAATACAGAAGAGGAAAGAAGAAGAAAGGAGAGCAAACGACGCACGAATAGCGCCGATTCAGTTCATCTCGACGAAGAGAGAGAGAGAGAGAGTTTCACGAGGACCGACCCACGTGGTTTCCGCAAAGGGGGAATTTGCCAGAAAGAAAAAGGGGGGGGCTCTTAGTTTCGGGAATTGATCATGGCACAGTTCAAGAAGCGCCGTATACGTCTTTTTTTACAGGACAAAATCGATAGCTGAAAATTTACCTTTTCACTCGTTTGGAGTCCCGACCTACTCGATTGCCTGCCTCATTCAGAGTCAAATTTGTCTTTCACCAACCGAAGAGAAAGTCAAACATAACAAAAACCCTTAATGCTCATGACTTGGTAAGTCAGATCAGACCAATAAAGATGATGTCATTGTGATATTATATATACATCTTTCCATACCCACATGAACAAAACATGGGGGGAGAACTAAAAAAAGAGGAAAAGAATGCTCATCTTATTGATCATCGTCCGTAAAATTAATTAAATAGGACATATTTCTATGGTAAAGACCCTATTATATCTTGTGCAATTTTAATAAAACAATACAAAAAGGCTGAGACATTGAAGGAGGCATCTTTTAGAAGGTGTTCTCGGCTTAAAATCTAATTTGATCAATGTCTCAAACCTCATACTAACTGTTTTTTTTAACCTCTTTTTAACTTTCAAACCGTCTCAACTCACTCGCCCACCACAAGCAGCCTGAGATGGTTTCGACCCTATTTACATCTCCCTCGAAAAACATACAGAGAACATTACCGACCGCACACCACTTGATCACGGCCCGTCCACCACCACCTTGATTCTTCTAGGCAGCCACTCCCCCTCTCTCGGGCTGCCGGGCTCGGCGTCGGACTCGAGCCTGATGAGCACGGATTCATCGGGTGTCATGCCGACTGTGGCAGGCAACCGCGTCCTGAGCTGGTGGAAGAACGGGACCAGCACGTCCTCCATCCACTCCTCCAATCCGGTCTGGCCCAACCAAACACCCCCTAGAATCTTGTGGATGGCCTCCTCTTGCACTTCAATGGAGACTCGGTTGCCGACAATGGTCAAGAATGTCTCTCTGATGGAGTTTATGGTTTCCTGTACGGCAGGATCGAAATCCACAGGGCTAAAGATGATGGAGTCATCAACAAGATTGAGCAGTTCCTTGTACACTTGTGAAGCCGTGGATGATCGTCTATTGTCGAGGCCATGGTCCACATCATGATCAACTGTCAGATCGCTTGAATTGTGAGACCCGTCAGCCCGATCATCATCCACATATGCGGCTTCATTCAGGTCAAATCCCATTCCGAGACTGTTCTCCTTCCTGGGCTTTGTGAACCTGTCCTGCTCCCGTAACCAGCTAGCCCGGCGCTTCGCAGACTTCTCGCAAAGGGAAAGCCTCAACTGCCAACCGCTTCTGGCCAACCTAAAAAGCTTTTCTTCACCCAGGGAAATACCATCCGATGACAACTTCTGATTATCCGGCAACCAATGCAGAGTAAGGATGATGGTGACGTTCCCAAGACTGATTTCACGGCCATGAGAATCGGCAATCCTGCCTGTCTCCATTGCTCGCTTGATGCTCCCGCGAACTAGAACATCTGCTTCATCAATGTCCTCGAGCAAGACTACCGAGGATGGGTTCCTCCTGACCGCGTCAGCTATCCGATCAAGCACTGTCTTACCACGGAAACTGGTAGGGGAATCCCCACCACCACGACGGGATCCGAAAGAAACCACAGTCGGACTAGTGCGACAGACTTGGTCCGAAAGAGCCGAAGCCATCTTCCTCTTGCCGATCCGATCGGGACCAATAAATACTAACCATGTGCCACCCTTAGATCCAGGCCCACGCCGTTTGCTGTTACCAAGCTTCTCCCGGGTCATGGCAGTGGCTAAGGCAGTTGAGGCCTCACGCTGCCACCAAACTTTCTCCAGTAGACCTTTAAGGAGCTTCTTGTATGAGTCTGTATCTGATTTGCTCAGAAGCTTCTCAATGTTCAGCTCAGTGATCTTCTGGGGTTCGGCAGGCTTGACACCCATAAAGTCCCTAAATTGGTCTCCATCGGCTGTCTTCAAGGTGGTTTCAGCAACCTTGGCTGGCCCAAGAGCCAAGTCTGTCCTGACGGGACTTCTCGGTGGGCTAGCCACTGACTCAGGTGGTTGGCTAGCAGGCGTGCTGGAATTCAACTGCAGGGCTTCCCCGAGGCTTCTGTTAAGTTGTAATTTGGGTTGGAACGGCTGGTGCAAGAGTGGGTTAGGATTGCATAATCCTGGCATCAACCGAGGCATAGAACTAATCTTCTCGGAGCCGATGTTTTGTTGATGGAATTGAGGATGAGAACGCAGACACGTGTCTTTCCATTTCTTCTGTATCTCATGGCTCCTCTGCTTTTGTAGGAGGAATCCTTGGTCTTTGGTCTGCAAATGAAACAGAGCAAAATTGAACATTCATAACCAAACAATTTCACATTCCACTCTTTGCAATATATCCGTATCCTAATTCACATGCAAAATTACCTGAAACTTATTCTGACTCCCATGGACTTTTGCATTTTGCAACCACTGGGGAAGTGGCGATCGGCCCGATTCTGATTCAACTTCCGGACTGGGCTTCTCAAGTTCTGTGGATGCGGCTCTTGCAATTTCTTGTTCATATTTTTTAGTGCACTCCGGGCAGCAGCCCATTCTTCGAGCAGGATCCAAATTCTCAGGGAGAAGTCTCGGAGATGCAGAAATGGTAGTGGGAAGATTCCTCAGTGGCGAGAAAGATTCGACTGAACTGCCTAGAATTCCATCCGCTCCCAACCTAAAAATCAAAGAAAGAAATTTAAGCATCCACATCCATCCAGTATCCCAAAAGGGCTTTAATATCTCCAACCCATCCTTGTCTCTCCAAACACTAGATAATTCCTTTACATAAAACTCCTTTTGACTATTAAACCAACTCATCCTCATATCACCGAACTGGTTATCCGAACTAGAAAATTCCTTTGCTTACTCCCTAGCAACAACAAACAGGATCGAGGAAATTTAGATTTCAACAGCAGGTAACTTTCAGGTGTCTTTAACTTTATGCAGTTTGCAAAATGCTCGGAGTTCAGTCCGCCTTAATCTTTCTTAGAGACCAGAAGCATTGAATCTAGGAGATTTGCTTCAGACAACACTCGACATTGAAGTTGAATCAGAAAGACCCGGCAACAAGGTTACTTTTCTGATTATTGATATAAAAGTAGAAACTTATTCTTGGGAACTACACATTAAATGCAAAATGCAAAGATTAAAAGTAATCATACCTTGGGAATAATCCAGGAAGAGGTGATCTGGCTGCAATAGGCACTGCTTGCAAATCCCAGTCATTTTCCATTAAAGGATGATAAACCTGACACCTCAAGTATGTCTCGCAAGTAGCAGTCCCAATCAACCACAGCCTACAATTACTCTTCTCAAACCTTGCCAACAACTTCCCCATCTCCGCCACCATGATCCGCCCCTTATCAGATACAAACTGCTGCGGCGGCTGAACCGTGCTCAAACCGTAGACGGCCACCGGCTGCTGCTCCACCAGCCACTTCAAATCCCCTAAATCAAGAACCACGCCACCACCTCCCGAGCTCCCCATCTTGGTCTCCAAGACGTCGCCCAATTCTTGAAATTTGGTGGGTATCTTTGCCTCGTCTGACCCGATTTCCTTATCCAACGGGACAACCTGAATATTCTTGAGCAGCCCATCACCCAATTCTTTGTTCTCGATCCTCTTAAGCAATTCTTTGACCACGGCCTCCGGCTCCGACTCGCCGACCAATACCGGGTTCCTCTTCTTGGGCCTCAACAAGATATCAATCACTCTTTTGACCTCCTCCCCTCTCTGTTGGGTCGAATTCCCGAGGAGCTGCTGCTGCTGCTGCTGCTGCTGGAGTCGCGGATTCAAGTACAAATTCCTTGGTGGAGCGGCAGTGGGTACTGACGGCGATCGGAAACCCAATCCAATTGGGGAAGAATTGGTACCCGCGGAGGCCGGGGCGGCCGAATTCAGGGACTGCTCAATTGTGGCCTTGACCGCAGGGCTGGAGAAGCTAGCTTCCCGCATGACCCGGCTCACGCTCGGGTCGTCGAGAATCGATATGATCAGCTGCTCGAGCTCGACCTTGACGGCGAGCAGCGGTTGCTGCTGCTGCTCGGGGCAGCCGCGGCGCTGGTGGGCCTGCGCCCGCTTCAGGGCGGCCATGAGGGCGTTCGAAATCGGCGGCTCGAGCCCCGGGCTCGCACCTTGCGCGGTCGGGAGCCGCTCGAGCGCGACGCTGAAGCAGAGCTCGAGGGCGCGGCACTGGAGAGGGTGGGACGAATTCGGGTGCGACTTGATGCAGGCCTGCCGGAGGAACCCGGACGGCGAGGCCAGGAGGGTGGACGCAACATGGAGCGGCGTCGTCTGGCTGTGGTTCCGGCGGCCCGCCTCGGCTATGGAGTGGCTCAACACGGTCGCCGCCTCTGGCGTTAGCGTTTGCTGGATCGTGCTTAGACCAGCTCTCATTTGCAATCAAGAATTTATTCGTCGAAAGAGCTTAAAGAAACGCTCCCGACTGTCTTCCGAGCCTCTTCGCAAAAGAAAGGACGCTACCCAGTTTTCGATTTGATGGGAGAAGAATTGGGTCGTGGGGGGATTCAAATTTCGGGGGGTGAAATCGGAGAAGGATGGAATTGGGTTTGAATCAAGAAGCAAGCTATGAAAGAGAGATACCGGAGGGGAAATTTAGAGGAGGAATAAAAGGAGCTTTTGGCAAAAGGTGAGGTGATGTTATTCAAGTGAGAATAGGGGGGCTTTCCGAAATAGACAGGAAGCTCGTTTTCAAGAAAGGGAGAAAGAGGAAGGGGAAGGGGGAGGGTGGGGGGTGGAGGTGCACGAAAAACAGAGAAAGGGATGAAAAAGCTCTGTATCGCAATGGGAACCAAAATAAAAATTGGGGAGAGAGAGGGAGAGAGAGATAAGGAGTGATGGATAATAGTGTTCGAGAGAAAGGACTCTCAGCTATAAATCCCCTTTTTTGCGATCTCCCCTTAATCTCTCTCCATCTCTATCTCTCTCTCTCTCTCTCTTCCCTGTGTCTCAGAGAGTGTCAACAAAAATAAAGCAAGATGTTGAGAATTCAACGCGAAAAGGAGAGATCAGATCCCCTCTCCTTCACCAAGAACCTCTCTCTCTCTCTCCCTCTCTCTCTCTCTCTATTGAATTCACCCATCAAACCACACGCGCAAAGGAAAAAGTAAAAAAACATCAAGGACAAAATGCAAGACAACAATAATGCAGGGGAAAGGAAAATGGTCAGGGAGAGACAGAGCAAAATTAAAAATGGGAGGACTGCAAAGCCTTTTCGTGTATTAAGAATAAACAAACAAAAGCAAAACAAAACAAAACAAACCAAACCCAACCCAACCCACCCCCCTTTTTTCTCTCTCTCTCTCTGTCAAAAAAGTGGGCAAGTGAAAAAAAATTCGTTAAAGTAAGTGGGAAAGAAAAGGAAAATTCTTTTCTCTTTTCAGAGGTGCGAGAGAGAGAGAGAGAGAGAGAGAGGGGCGAGGAATTCCTGGAAGTACCACTGCCCATCTTCTCATCTTCCGCTCCCCTTTCCTGGGTCATCCGTTTTTTCCCATTTTCCATCCCAATTTTCAACCTTTTTTTTAATCAGTTTCGCAGCGACAGGAGGTGGTGCTGCTGCTCCTGTCTCTTTATTTCCTTTTCCAATCTCTCTCTCTCTCTCTCTCTCTCTCCTCTTTGTCTTCATCGGCCGCGAGATGATGGAATAGGAGAGAGACTCAAAAACACCTTTTCAGGAGAGAGAAAGAAGAGAGAGAGAGAGAGAGCATTATCGCTTTTGCTGATGAATCGATGCCATCACACTCGCTAATCTCTCTCTCTCTCTCTCCCCCTCCTTTCCAATTTTCTCTCTCTACCGGACTCGCGACCGAGGATTGACTGACCATTTTTTAATATTTTCCTCGTCCTTTCTTTTTTTCTCTCGCGTGTGAAATTCCCTTTCGATCCTTCCCGTGCAATCATGCCGCCCCCCCTCCCCCACGCGCCGCCGCGAGGGAGTCGGATAGGCCGCGGGAGGGCCTCGTGGGGTGCACGCGCGGTCGGGCGCGATGCGGACTCCGTCGGGGTGGGGGGGTTATTAAATTTTTCTATTTTTTTCAGGCTTTTCACACGGGAACCCGCTCCAAAGGGGCATCGCACGGCTTTGCCTTTTTCATACTTCCGACTTTTCGTTCTCTCTCTCTCTCTCTTTCTCTCTCTTCCTTTATAGCTTTCGCTTTCTAAACTCTCGTATTTTAATATATATATATATATATATATATAGTGTGTGTTTGTGTATTAAAATGTTATATACGTGTGCTTTTAAATTGTGTTATGTCGACGAGAAATTAATAATTATGTTCACACGACAATATTGTTAACGATTGCCCTCGAATGCTTATCGAGAGAAATTTTTTTTTTTTTAAATGTTGTAATCTTCAATTAATTGCCTTGGTCGGATTAAGTGCGATCGGTATGTGGTCTTGCTAAGTACACTTTAAACAAAAGATCTAGAGGGTAGCTGACGGGAACTTCATTAATTATTTTTACTTTTGCTCAGTATTTTATCGTCTAATGCTCGTCAAATGAGCGTGTGACTTTTTTTTGGAAGTTCGTCTCTTCAGGGAGTGATTCTTTTTCTTTTTTTTTTTTTTTTTGCGTGGAAGGACATTTTCTTGGACTTCTTTTTTATTGGTATGGAAATTCTGATATTTAAATGAGTGAAGTCGGGATAAGAAGATGGTATGGCGATGTTATTCATAATGCATTTGCTTCGCAAAAAATTAATGATTTGATATTTACTTGCATCGCGTACCAAAATAAACACACGAAAATTAGTTTCGTTGTCCATAAAAATATTTAAACATGAATTGTTAAATAATTATCTGTACGTTTCAAGCGATACGAGTAATTGTTTTAGAAAAACTATTTTTTAAATTATTTAGTTTTCACGTAATAAACGGAGTCTTAATTTTTATATTTATTAATTATAGATAAGTAGAATGATACCCAAAATAAAATAATCTCATTACTTTCTGTTGGCTGCATCGTGCCAACTGCCAATCAAACATTAAATAATAGCACGTAGTACCCTCGACAAAATAATAGTTTATCCTATAACTAGCCTAATCAGTATTAAAGGTCAAGAAAACCCTGAACCTATAAAGATATTGCCTGAAGTTTGGCATTATTTACAGGGGAATTCACCTAACTATCTTTCTTGTGCCCGAAACTAAACTCGATATGCACATACTTGAATAGTCCATGCTTGAGAAAAGTTTTACCGACCTCATCACTTTTACGTGTAAAAAAAAATGAAATGATCCAACATTTTCAAATGATAATTTAGTGAAAATTAATTTGCCCGCGACGTAAGTAAGACGGTCATGTAGCATGTGACGTAATATCAATTGATCAATTGACTTTTTTTCATCAGAATCGATTGGGTTTTCTTACAGAAAGGGGGCCTCAATAATTTCAAAGAAGCAGTCAAATTTAGGGCAGGAAAGAGCCGCTGGAAGAAGCCGCGTTCCACGAGGCGAAGATTAGGATGGCCCTGAAGAACACAATTTATGACGTCATTAACACCGACACCAACTGCAACATCATTAATTAAGCGACGCAACCTTAAACGAGAGAGAGAGAGAGAGAGAGTTTTTTTAAGTGATTTTTCTTTCTTTCTTTTTTCTTTTCTTCTCGTTTTTCCACTATGAGAAAATGATGGTCGTTTGGAATGTTTCGAAATTCGTGTGGCTCAAGCTTAAAAAGGGCCAAGCAACCATGAGTGATGAAACGTATCTCTTGTCTTCGTCCAAAAGCATTGCATGATGCACCCTCGCATTATATCATAAGCCACGCAGCTAGAAAGGTTCGTTTTCTTATGGATGCAATGATTCCCATCTCGAACTCATCATGAAGCAGATGGATATGCCCGAGCTCCGACGTTTCAAAATCCATTTTCTCAAATTGCCTTGAGAGGCCGTGTTATCAAGACTTGCAAAACATGAGGAATCGTTAACAAAACCCTTTTTTAGAGAAGAAGAGTTAGCCAACACCGACCCCTAATTAGTTGCCGTCTTGTATGTTTAAGTAAATAATCCTTGTCGATTGGGATCGAGTCATTATCCTTCAAATAGAATTATTTGTACTTTTGAAAGGATTAAAAAATGACTCTTACAAGGGTCTTATGGGCGCTTTCTTAACATTTCTGTATCGAAAAAAATGAATAAATAAATAACGCTGGCTTAGGATAAATTTTTGTTTTAAAGAAGATACCAACATAAAATGTATAGCTCGATATATAAATCATGTTAACTTCAGAAAAGATGGCTCATTAAATGCATAGAAAATGGCGGAATGCTACCCATCGACCGCCCACAAAAATCAAGCATTGATGGTGGAGGTTGGCCTCATGTGCTTGAGCTGGTTTTCAAAATAGACCAATCGTATTTATGACCATCACATCACATCCCCTCCTCCTCTTAGTTTTAAACTTTCACCTTCGTCTCATCGACAGTAAGTATGTCAAAACAGGTGATGTATGTAACGAATCGAATTTGGGCACTGAGTAGGAGGAGAGTGTGCCTGAAATATAATATATAAATACTATAATTAACTTACGGAGGCGCCTTGACACGAAACAAGTCAAAATAGATAGTATTTTAATAGGTTAAATCCAAGGTACCAACCCGTGCCTCCAATTAATTAAAAATCCGAAATATTAATTTTTTTTTTTTGTGGAATTTGGGACTCACATAAATTAAGTAATTAATTTGACGCGTTTCATAAATTGGGTGAGTACCCATCTTTATCAACACATGTTAGAGTTGCACTGTGTGATTCTTTTTCACCTTTTCCTCCAATTATATTAACAGTTTCATAATAGAAAATTACATGTAATCAACAAAATCATTATGCAATTTCATCACCACCACAGGCATGTGAAACCTTTCTTCATCACTGACCCTATCTGTGAAGGATATGTGCCAACATTTCAATTCATAAATGCATAACTCGTGGATAGAAATATCTTGACAAATGCTAGATTAATAGAAAATAGAAGAAGTTGAATTATGAGAGCATGTCTCCCGTTATATGTCAGGCTGCAGGTACTTTGAGAAGGCAAGATGAGTGGGTACCCATCATTTTTTTTTTTTTTTTTTTTTTAATTTAGGACCCGCATAAATTAAGTAATGAATTTGATGAGTTAATAAATTGGGTGAGTACCCATCTCTATTTACTCACGTTAGAGCTAAACTAGTGACTTTTTTTTTAATCTCTCCCTTCAACTATATCGATAGCTTCACGACATAAGATTATATGTAACCAACAAATTATCATGCAATTTCATCACCACCACGAGCATGTTAATAGTTTCTTCATCATTGACCCTGTCCATGAAGGATATGTGCCAACATTTCATTTCATAGATGCTTGACTCTTCGACGGAAGTATCTTGACAAACACCATATTACTAGAAAATGGAAGGAGAATTATAAGATCATGTCTCCCGATATATGTTCCATCACAAGTTCTTTAAGAGGGCAAAATGAGTGAGTACCCATCTTTTTTGGAATTTAGGATGCACATAATTTAAGTGATTGATTTGACGCAGTTTATAAATGGGTGAGTCCCAATCTCTATCTACTAACATTATACCTAGACTGTGTGATTTTGTCTATCTCTCCCTCCAACTATATTAGCAGCTTCACAGCAAAAAAACCACTTGTCACCAATAATTGTCATGCAATTTCATCACCACCATGAGCACGTGAAACCTTTCTTCATCACAAACATGTCCATGAAGGATATGCGCCCATATTTCATTTCACAAATGCATAATTCTTCTACAGAAATACCATGACAAACGCAAATTACTAGAAAAGTGAAGGACTTGAGTTACGAGGGCATGTCTCCTCTTTTAGGTCACGCTGCAAGTACTTTGAGAGGACAGAATGAGTGGATACTAATTTTATTTTATTTTTAATTTAGGACTCACATAAATTAAGTTATAAATTTGACGAGTTCATAAATTGGGTGAGTAACCATCTCCATCTACTCACGTCAGAGCTGAACTATGTGACTTTTTTTACCTCTCCCTCCAACTATATCGATAGTTTCATAATAGAAAATTACATTTGACCCACAAATTATCATGCAATTTCTTCACCACCACGAGCATGTCAATCATTTCTTCATCACTGACCTTGTCCATGAAGGATGTGTGCCAACATTTCATTTCATAGATGCATAACTCTTTGAGAGAAGTATCTTGACAAACGCCATATTACTAGAAAATACGGGGAGTTGACTTATGGGAGCACGTCTCCTGTTATATGTCCTACTGCAAATACTTTGAGAGGGTGAAATGACTGGGTACCAATCTTTTTTAGAATTTGGAACTTGTGTAAATTAAGTCATTGACTTGACGCGGTTCATAAATGGGTGAGTACCCATCTCTATCTACTCACGTTAGAGCTGTACTATTCGACTCTGTCTATCTCTTCATCCAACTATATTGATAGCTTCACAGCAAAAAACCACATATAACCAATAAATTGTCATGCAATTTTATCACTGCCACCGAGCATGTGAAACCTTTCTCCATCACAGACCCTGTCCAAGAAGGAGTTGTGCCAGCTTTTCATTTTATAGATGCATAACTCATCGACAAAAATATGTTGACAGACACCAGATTACTAGAAAATAGAAGGAGTTTGAGTTATGAGAGCATATCTCCCATTATATGTCCTACTGCAAGTACTCTAGTATCACTTTCAGGCGATATCTTCAAGAAATATATGATGTTTTGACTGTGTTAAGGTGTAAAACACAACATCTATTGTTCTCTAGTATTTTAATTTTTAGAATGAATGACCGAGGGCTCAATTTGATTCCTACATTAAGTCATTCTTTTACCGGCTTAATTATATTTTTCTTTGTATCTCTGAATTTTATCCATTCTTTCCTCTATAGATATTGAGTTCGTTCGCTTGGAACATTCATGATCAGACTAGGGTTGCGAATCCTCTATATATGCCTTTATTTGTATCCTAAACAAGTCAGCATTCCTTGGACAAAGTTGGTCAAATTATGCATGTAGCCTTAAGACCGAAGCTGTCACGATGCATTCTCGAAGAGATCTACAAATGTAATGGCGAATCCACGTTGCCACATTTGAAATCCTACAATGATTTTCTAATAAGGAAAAGAAAAAGTGATACCCTAATTGCAAAAAAAAAAAAAAAAATGTTAAGAATAGTGTTCCTAAAATATCTGTTAGGAGTCATTTAGAGTACTTTGGGAATATGCCGAGAACTATGGGAAGTAACTTACTTTATTTGAAAAATAATATCTTTGTAAATTTAGGCGTCTTGCTGGTTTAATTAACAAGAACTCCATTAAAAAAATAGATAGGTGGCCGCATGATTAATCCAATACTGCTGAATAAAAAATAGGGAGCACAAGGCGTTAAAAGCGAAGCAACTTTTCGGATTCCCAAGCCTTTTTTTTCCCCTTTGAAAAGAATAATTAAAATTTCGGGAACTCGCCAGCTTTATGTGTAGAGGTGAACAAAATCATCATAATTCCCTTTTGGCAACGCACGCCCTCCCTTGCCTTTTACGCGTTTCTCGAGCTAACCTTTTTTCATATTGTTCCTTTTTCTTGAAAATAAATAATTATAATGATAATGATAATTATTATTATAATGATAAAGTGTTCCTCAATCCCTTTTACACAACTTTTTACTGCTTTCCACCTCCAGGCCCTCTTTTTAGGGCGGTTTTTTTAAGCATGATTGATCGATTAATTGAAAACTATGTTTTAATCAAGTGTTATTTAATTAAGGGGGGCCCGATGTAGAAAGTGGCCTCTCTTTTTGCTCTATTATTATAATCATTTTTTGTCCTTTAATTCATCAGAAGTGCATTATAGCACATTAATTTCGCTTTTGAACAAATCCCCCGCTAAGCTTTGCTCCAACGTATTCATGCTCACCTTAATAAAGTCTTTAATCCACGGACCATATTGTTTCGGCTTATGCTATCATCTTATGCACTTATCATCATCAATAAATATTTTCTGGAATAGTAACTTCGACCTAATTGTGTCTCTGTCACCGCAAAATTGACTTCATAAACAAAATTTAATTCGAAGAATTTTGCTGTGAAGATTATGTTGTACTCTCTCGACATATGTTATAACTATCACATGATCAATACACCTAGCAAGGCTAGGTAGGGATCGTGACCTAACTACCGTGCTTAGCCTATTGCCGTGAATTTCGCTTGAACCGTGGCAAGAGGTGGCAGGTTGATTAAAAGAGACGACTCTCGCGATTAATAGAGACGACTCTCGCCGACTCTCTCGCTCTCTCTCTCATAGCATATGCATGTGTGAATAGATGAAGCGGGAAGTGACATCCGTCACTCGAGCTTGGCCGTGATTGTCGCGCCCTTGCTCGATCCTCGAAGACTATTTGTCAACTATAATTGAATGCGGGATAATCGGCTAGTGATTCGCTTCATTTAACTCTTATTTCTTCTTTAATTATGATAATTTGTACTGTGAGTCGCCATTTTTGATCTAGTCATTGTTTATGTTGTTCCTTTTCCCTCCTATTTATTTCAAATATCAGTTTGAACATAATGAATCATGGTTAACTAAATTAAGGGGTATTCGACAAAAAAAGGAAAAACAAAAAAAACAAAATTAAGGGGACCAATTTTATTTTTATTTTTGGTCAAATTAAGGGGTTCAATTGAAAAAATAAAAATAAAAATTCGAAGACCAAATTGCAACGCGTGAGACAGAGAGTCCATTCCCCTTTACGCTGACCGAGAGGACTTTCGGCATTTATTACCGTTCAAGTATCTCTGCAACCTGCAAGAGACTTTATTGGGACCTGCATGACCATTTTGCCCCCGCCCCGATCCTTCATTTCCCATGTTACCCGATACTGACACGTGGCATGTCCTAACGACTTGGTGGAGTCAATTTTAAGCTGTTGACTTTTATTTTATTTTTCCCTTGCCTACTAAGAAAACTAGTTAGGTGAAAGGGAAAGGAAGGTGGCTGTGCTCAGATTTTTACCTAGGTCTATCTCTCGTAGACCTGATATGAATTCAATGCCCTAGAGAATGGATTGGTTACGACATTAATTAATAGGGCCGAATTGACATTTTAAGAAATCAAAAAGAGGGTACATAAAATTAGGATAATTTTTTAATTATATTTGGTTAATGAATGAAAAGGGAAGTTCAATTATAAAAAGTGGGATCAGGAATTGTGATACCAATTGACGGAGCTAATGCTCCTAATATAAGAAGCTCCATGCTTTTGTCTTTAGCATGCCCTCAACTTAAGCATCATACCATAATGATTCTTTCCACTTTATAAAAGAAAGCTAAGGTGACCTCATCACTCCAACTCCTACCCCCATACTTTTTGAAACAATTGTTAGATATCTTCCCATCATTCTACTTCTTTAATTCCAATTGAATCTCTCTCTCTCTCTCTCCAATTTTTCTTTTTATTATTTCTTTGATTAATTTACCTCACCATCACTTTCAAAAGAATTTGCTTTTGTAGTTGGTTCCTTGGTGAGGGAAAAGTTGTTTCCTCACCACACCTTGTGCCTTTTTCCTCACCCATTCTCTCAACCCCCCCATCAATAATAGAGGAACAATGATTCCAATTTGCCCTTGTTCCCTCTAAGATTGCTAGATCAACCAATGACCCTAGTCATATGGATCTTCTATCATAAGGACCAAAGTGGCACTTATCTGACCTAATAGACCCCGAAAAGTCCCTTTCTTTCTCCCCCTCAATTCAAAATGCAATGAATTAATCTATGATCATCATCAATCGGGAGAAAAAAAAAAGGGTCTCTCTCTCTTTCCTTCTCTCACTCCCTCGAATCATCAATCAAGAAGAAAAAAAGGGGTCTCTCTATCTCTCTCACAAAGGGACGATTGATCTAATATCATGAAACAATAGGGCCCATGCCA
Organism: Eucalyptus decipiens; assembly: GCA_014182575.1. Taxonomy (NCBI): domain Eukaryota; kingdom Viridiplantae; phylum Streptophyta; class Magnoliopsida; order Myrtales; family Myrtaceae; genus Eucalyptus; species Eucalyptus decipiens. The sequence continues at coordinate 1,964,950 of CM024611.1, read as the reverse complement.
CTTCCTTTTCAGTAGTGCAAGCGAAGCCCCTCCTAGCTTTTTGCACATACACGTAAATAGTCGATATAATCATGTCATTCTAGGTCAAAACTTTAAGCAAACACAAAGCAACAAAGCACTCACGAGGTGGGGTAAATATAGGAGCCCCCCCCATTCCATGTAGCTTAACCCACTCTCCCTCCCCTCCTGAAAAGTTTTTGGTAGCTTCTTGCACTCAAAGAAAGTAGACTTTCGACTTCCCCCCCTTTTCCTCATCATTCAGGACAAAGGAAAGTGGGTTCGTTTCTTTACGGGATGTTGGAGAGAGAAAAGATAAAAAAAAAAAAAAAACATAGATAAAAAATTGAATTCGGCAGGGAGAAGCACCAATCAAGCAAGACACGACCATTGGCTTCGCCTTTTTCACAATCGAAGATTCCTATGTTATTTCCTTTTTCCAAAAGGGAAACGTTTTGCATAGGAAAAAAGTTTGAAAAGTTAGGTCGACAGATAATGTGGTCTCAATGACAAGATAGTCCTGGAAAAATTGAGGACTTTTGCTTAGCATTTTCATGTTCATGAACCCATAATTGTCTTTTTGAGCAGAAAAAAGGCGAGCGCGAACACATGAAGCTTTCCCATACATTCCTTTTTCTCGTGCGATATTGATTGGTTCTTGGAGTCTTTCCCTCGGGGGGCAAAAAAAAATAAAGACATCCGATATGTTTCATTTTAATTCTATGATTAGTCTAATAAGCGTCTAAAGTATGCTTTACTCATCCCCTTTTTGTCAACACGAAATGATTCCGGACAAGATTAATTCCAAAAGACAATTCCGCCAAGTAAATATGGAGGGCTAAACCAAATCATGATTGGGACATTGCCACCGCCGTATCGAAGCATCTTTCTGGGTTTTTTCTCCCTTTTTTTCCTGTCTTTTTTAATTTTTTTTCCAAAGAAAAAGAAGAGAGGAAAATTTAAAGATGCCAAATTCCCACCTCAGAAGTCTACTTTCAAATTCTACATTGGCATCTAACTTGCTTTTCTAGCTTTCTGGAATTTCGGAATCCTTAAAGAGTTTCTAACAATAGAAAACCCCACTTTAGATTAAACTAGGCAAATAATTTTAAAAAAAAGCCACCTTTCTTACCTCCTTTCTATTCATTTCTTTCTATTATTTTGATTATTTTTCTCCCCCCGCAGTCGAGAGGGTGGAAATTTCGGGGTCTTTTGTTGTTGTCTAAGCACTAATCTGCTTTGCTTTACACATAAGCACTCGACTTTTCTTAGAGATAACACAAACAGGGAAAAAGGCTACCGCTAGAAACGACTGGCCCTTTTGGATACATTTGCAAAAGGGTGAAATGCCTACGTGAGACATCTTGAATCTTACATAACCTTTTTCTGCTTCATTCAGTCCTCCGGGACTCAATTAAGCCATTAAGTTAGGGTTTTTCTTTTTCTTTTTCTTTTAACGTGTGTTATTAGGGCTAAGCAATCTTGTTCCTCTTCCCTTTCCAAGGAGGGGGCCCCCTTTGGAGTAATCTAATCTAAATGACACTATGGTTTTCTTTTTCTGGGCCACCCAATGATATTAGAGTCTTATAAACTTGGATTGCGTACTTAGGTCAGATTAGTGCATGGACTTTGCGAGTGGGGAAAGTAGCTAAAAAGTCTTAAACCTATTGCATCGATGCCTATTCAGTTATAAACCTTTTAATTGAATTAATTTAACTATAAACCTTTTGCATTTATACTATTGAATCCATCCGGCTAATTTTGATCGGCAATCACTAACATTGACATTAGCTATCCTACGTGTTATGATCGACGCTAATATAGACAAATTTTACGATTTTAAAAGAATTTTATGAATTTTTATGAATTTTTATTATTTTTGTTTTTTGTTTTACTGAGTTTGCACAAGAGCTGGCAAGGGCCACCCTCGCCTAGGCTGCAAGGTTTGAGCCCTCGCCCATGCCACGAGGTTGAAAGTTGGGCCTCATGGCCTTTGGAGAGGGCCACTTTTGCTAAACATGGCAAGGGTTTGACCCTCACGGCCCTTGCCTAGTGGCCGGCCACAATGAAATAAAAAAAAATAAAAAAAATAAAAGAAAACATACAAAAAAATTTCAAAAAATATTTAAAATTGTATAATTTGTTCATATTAATGTTGTTGTGCCACATAAGACAGCTAGTATCCATATTAGTGATTTATGGCTAAAATTGGCTGAATAGACTCGATTGGCAAAAATGCAAAAAGATTTAAGACTAAATTGATCCAATCGAAATGTTTAAAATTAAATTAGTAATAGTGTCGTAAGTTTAAGAATTTTTTGGTATTTTTCTATTTTGGGAGTAGAATCTTGTAATAATCTGGCCATTAGGTTGGTTTGACTTACATAATGTGGGAAAAGCGCCAGGAAGCTATGAAGATTCATGATCAATTTGTATCAACAAATGAAGAGATAATAAGTCTTTCAATAAATGGTAATTTTGTGTTTTTTTTATTGATTAAAGATAGTAAGCATGCGACACAATTGAGGTTGCAAGTTAGCTAGAGAGATCATAGTGAATTAGACTCTTTCTTCAGGTATGCTGCTAGCATGCATTGTAGTTAGGATGATGATGTAGCAGCTCTTTTCACTCACATGAAGGCAACTTTAACTCTTGTATCGTTGATATTATATTGGTAAAGTCATTGCAAAGTTAACGATGCAAAGGTAACTCCCTTCATTTTGTAGCATCGACCAAATTAAGTACCACACGCAACGCGAATCAAAAGAGACAATGAACATGAATCCCTTGATGATTAGTCCCAATTCATGTGGCTCACGTTTTTAAAAATGATGTTCGATTCACTCAAATTTAACCTTACATGTATCATGTATCCAAAATTTGGATCTCTCTGAATTATCGACACCGACGTATTGTTTAAGTATGTCTTGGAGATATGCATCTTTTGCACGAATGGCTTAATTTAACTGTATCTTAGGTCCAAAATGAGTATCTAGTTTTGACTTCCGCGTCATACCTTCAGCATAAATTCATTTCACCCCTCTATTTTTTTTTTTTTTCTTTTTTGCGTCTTTAGCTAATAAAGTCAGCTGCTTTTGATATCAGAAGTTAGTCAGAGGAAATTTCTATGCGCAGAAGTCAGCAGCCAAAACCACAAGCAAAAGCAATCTCACCAAGTCAATTTTTGCCTTGTATTTCTGGCCGTTGGAATTTAGTGTGAAGGTGTAATGCTTAGTTACCTAAGCTCTTATTTAAACAAAAGTAATGGCTTGAAACGCTGTCCCCACTTAATTTAAACTAAAAGGCATGAGTCAGAGCTTACGTAAATGTTCGGGTTAGGAGCTTATAATTAGTCTCACCAAATATTGACTTTAGCAACTTCACCCTCTCATCGATATCTTGGCCAAAGAAAACCCCCTCACCAATATGCTCTTTCATTTCTATCCCCCAAGCGAATTTCAGTCCCATCATTCACTTTAAATTTTGAACATCGAGATGCTCTTTCAAAAGTTCACCGATGCACAAGCAACGATCAACCTAGATTTTCAATCACCACGAATTCATCTGGGTTAATAAAAAACTCGTAGAAAATCGCGCCTACTTGACACACTTTTCGATACTATGTAATTCCTAGAAAATCATGCCTACTTAACACACTGTTCGATTATATTTGTATTCAAGTGTTCAGTTATTTGAAAACTTCGTTAGGATCAATGTGATCTTGTTTATTTGAATAATTTTTGAACTATTGATATATATGTATCTCAAAATATTACTAAATAGATATATTTTAACTCAATAAGGCAAATCAATCATTGTTGAAGTCGTGATCACGCTATAATAAAAAAATGGAGAATCTATTTTTGACTTTTGCAAAACCTGAAAATCAATGGATGACATCCTGCACATCTGTGCTTCCTCGAACCGCTCGTCTCATGGTTTGAAATAGCAACTTCCGATTCCCAATCGGGCTATGGGCAGGAGGGACCAGCTCAAATGGTGTGTATTCATCATCTGCATCATGACTTCCCCCCCACTTTCAACTCTCCCTATTCAATGCGAATTTTGTGGGGGGGTTTTTCTAATTTCTTCTCTTATCCCCACGGCATTCCACGAGATCAAATCATGAGGTGACTGCTTATTCACACATGCTCATCATGGAGGGTTGTTCGTGATTTGGTTTTGGCTCGTTTGGGAGGGGGCGACATTTTTCGACCAAGACGGATGATTTCTGCATTTGTTTAGGTTGAATTATGCTGATAATTCTAAGTATTCGCGTCCGTATACCAAGCTTAACACATGATGACTACCAAAAGAGTCATAAATCTATTATATGGATGCCGATTCAGTTATAAACATTTTGATGATTGATCATTGTAGTTTGTCTAGTCAAGGCCAGAAATAATTGACGTAAGATGATCGGTGCTAACGATGACAATTTTTTTTATTATTATTTTTTAAATAAAGAAAAAGAAAAATGGAAAAAGAAAAAAAAATTCGGAAATCTTTTATTAAAAATTGCAAAATTATTCACGTTAACGTTGGCGTTACCACGTAGGATGGCGGACCTCGAAACCAGTGATTTCTAATCAAAATTGGCCAGAAGCACTATACTAAAAAATCCTCAAAAAGTTCAAGACCAAAATGGCTAAATTAAAAAAATCGGGATTGAATTAACATTAATCTAACATGTTTAGGACTTTTTTGGTAATTTTCCCACCTATCACCATTTAGTCGTGAATTCATAATTGATGTCACGCACAACTTGAGAGAAAATTGTCTTCTTTTTTGACATAGACGTCTTGTTTTCACACCATAATTTGTAGAATTTTGTGCAAACACCACAAACTATTCAAAAACATTAAGCTCTTGATTAGATAAATGACGTGATTTATTACTTAAACATTCTAAAAGCCTAAACGTCCATTTCTTCCTCATAATTAAGGATCTTATCTTTATTTCGGGTCATCCATGTATTGTGAGAATCGTGATGTATTCCTAGAATATCCTACTACTGTCGTGGCTTTCACTATTTGTGGTAAGACTTCAGTATATACATATTTTCCGGGTGATCTTTTCATGTCTACATGATAGAATTACTTTCAACTTTGAGGTGATTATTAGATATCAAAATCGCTTGCTAAGAAAGATTTAGACGAAGAAAATTCAGAGAGCGAGAGACTTTTGCCAAGGTGAGAGGACCACGAAAGCGGGAGATAGACTTTTGAGGGTTGTTGTTAAACTACCAAAACCCTAAATCAAGGGCTTAATCATGATCAATCACGTAATCTAAAGAAGATTACGAGCAAGAAAACTTTGTGCCGTGGTGATGCTCGATTCAACATGTGAATCGAAGCCCTTTGAAGCAGAAGTTGAGATCAAAAGGTGAGACAGAATAAATTTATAAAGCCCTTAAAGCTGGCTCCTGTCCTCTAATGTCCGAGGGAATAATATAAAGCGGTCTCTTGCAATTTCTAGCTGGTTGAACGGTCACTTATGTGCATTATTGTGCTCGAATAAGAATCTAAATCTTTCTTTAAGATCTTCTATTAGTCAATCTCCATGTGATAATCTGACCTTTCGGGTAAGAAGCAATGAAGACAAAACCATCATGGCTTTGCTGACCTCGTTGCAAATAATGTAACTATCTTTTTTCGTTAAGGAACTCAAATCTCCATTAGACTTGTTTAGTTAAAGAAAAGGACGTACAACAATACATATGACCTAGCCTTTTGATAGATAGTCTTTGCGTTTTCCAATAGAAAAAAACTCGCCATAAATAACGTAGTTAAACAGCTAACGGCATCCTTTATTACATCATTCGATAGACATGTTCAGTCAAATTTCTCAATACCCTTTTTGGGTGTAGAGAGAGCATATGAAAGCGCAATCTTTTATTAGGCTTCAGACACATTTTGTTGAGACCGAATCAATAGTCACCATTCCATCAATTGATTTTTCCTAGATGGAGTAGGACCAATTAGGATATTCTAATAGACATTGATTCATGGAATTCCTCACAAAAATTTGAAGTCGGAATATCACCTTTTAATCCACTTTATGTATATGCATATTGAATCTTTTTTTTGTGATTCAGGTCAATGCGGAATATTATCCTCCACCAAGTAATATTCTCTTTCATTGATCACTAATAGTACCTAAGAGTCGCGACTTGTGCTCTATTTGCATAATTCACCAGCAAGTAGGACGACAATATCCGGCTCGCTCTGCCTTGAAATCCTTTTACTAGTTATGTTCATTATGATTTATTTACAAAACAAATTTTGTACCTTCATCTTTTTACTAGACTATCATTTGTTCTTATGACAAACTAAGTTTAGGATCAAATGAATCAGATGCGCCTCACAAAAACAGCGGATCGAGAGCATGCAAACTTGCTTAATGCAACCCTCACTCCCCCAAGTCCACCATATCGGGGAGGATCAAAATTCAACGCGTTTTAACTGAATTAATACCTCCAAAACCTCTTGCTTTGATTCTCTCTTTCCGTCCTTGAAAATCAGAAGGAGAGAAAGGACATTGCTGGACAAAGTTTTTCAAAGCTTTCCCATTTCAGCCAGCTGCATTTCCCAGTTCAAAGGATTGACCGACGAGTCAACACGTTGGTTAGCTATCAAGTCTGGTGAGGAGCACTCTCGCCCGGTCTTTTTCACAACTCGAAGTGACCTTCTTCCTGTACTCTTGCTCATTGACCTTCGCAGCATCTGCAGAAACGGAAGAAGAAAAAAGAGGAATAAAGTCCAAAGGAAAGTGTGCAAGTATATGGGCTCAACAGTAGGGCAACCGATGCGAGGGGATGAAATTCAACACGTTTGCCAAGTCCGTGAGGGTTTGAAAGTAGGCAGAACTAGCACGTAAAGCAATAGCAAGCGGCTGTTTTCTCCTTTTTTCATCAGCAGAAGCGATTTTCAATTTTGCTTAGAAGCCGTTCGAGAAAAGGTATAGAAAAAAGACAATGTGAAGTGAAGAGAGAGAGAGAGAGAGAGAGAGAGAGAGAGAAGGTAATGAAGATGGATGGGACTGGGAAAGAGGGTGACAAAAAGCTGACCGACCCAGGAAACTTTAGTGTCAGGAAGAAAATGAAAAGTAGCAGGGCACATAGGTCAAGAATAACAGCTTTGAACCCACCTTTTTAAAGCCCACCCCACCCACAACAACATGGATTGAATTTGAGAGTGAGAAAGAGAGAGAAAGAGAGGGGAAAGAATCTGCAAACAGTTCGCTGGAAAAGCCTTTCCTTTTGCAATGATGATTATTGACGACCCTGAAAAAGAAAAAGGGGAAGGGAAAGGAAAGGAACCCTCTCCTTCTTTGTGAAAATATTGACGATGCAAACACGTCCTTGTTCCCCACCAAAAAGATATCTTTCAACAAGATCACATAGCTTTTCCTTCTAGTAACCCCTCTTCGAAAAAGTTTTCACCCTTGATCCCACTAGTCCTCGCGAGATCGCACCGACCACTTGGTTCGCCTAAATATGATCGGCAGTACTAATCTTTACTCATCAAAAAAGGAAAAGGTATAGGTCGATCTTGTTCAAATACTGTCTTTTCTTTAAAAAATCAAGTAGACGATTGTCCAATCAATGTATATTTTTTTCTCCTGGTGAAGGGGATATGTTTAGCCAAGGTGCCTTACGAAAAATGCCAAGACATTTGCCTTTTCTCTTCTTCTTTTTCCCTAGGGTTTGTCTCCTTGTTTTCAGAATCTTTTGCAGTGGGAATTCAAGTCGCCGCTGTCCCTCTTCCTTTTTTTTTTTTTTTTTCCTCTTTTCCATCCCACATGAATGCACTGTCGAGCACCCCAGGGATGCGCAGGTGGAGAAAGGCAGGAAGGACAGCAACCACCACGCCTTCCCCCCATTAAATGCGAAAAGTAGGAAATCGAATTGGCATTTGCAGAGAACAGCTTGCGGGATTGGCGCTGCGGAAGCTCTTTGTTTATTATGCTCGGCCCATCAGTTCGATGGGATGCGTATGCATGCTGCATGCACGACACCGCTTTCAAAGCCGAGCATACGATCTTTGTATGTGACAATGTGAATGACAAATTGTACTTTCTATTAATATAAATATATATATGCATTTATATCGTGTTGCCTGTCTTCTGTGCTGGGTATAATTGTTAGGATACGAAGATAGGTTACGAAAATATATGAACATTGATTGGATAAAACAAAACAAACAAAAAAAAAACATGTCTCAATTCTTTTAATCTTTTTTTTTTAATTCTATGTTTATTATTCGGGAAGGTGCCGATTATAGGAATATATGTAAAATATATTCTATTATATGGATATGTGGTAAACAAGTGGATATAATTGGATAATTGGTCGACCCATTTGATTGACGCATCGGAGGACTATCGGTTTTGAAACTGGAGGCTACTTGATAAAATCACACTACCTACATGTAAATTGTTTTAAGGTAGGGTCATCTGTACAAGGGAGATATCTAAACCTAATCACTTGGTGTAGTTTATAGGATATTTTATGAGCGTTTGCACTCGTATCCCTAGGTAATGACAAATGGAATGGAATCGAATAAATAACATTTGTAAAAGTAAATCCTAAATCTGCTTTGAAGGTTGGCCACCGCCATTCCTTGCTTGATGACAACCGCAGCGCGTCCAAGAGGACCACCATGGCAATAGTCACCTGAGTGGACAATTGACCAAGGACGTTGATGTATTTTCAATAGTCAATGCTTTTTAATATGCATTGAAAATTGTTTTTTTATATATCTTTTAAATTCTTATCATCGATACTCCCGAGACATTTGTTAACAAGATCTTAGGCGTTATTTGATACTATACCTAATTGTTATGCTCCCCTCCCGTTGACATTAGTATGGGATGCAATATGCTAAGAGTCAAGGATAAAAAGCACACACAAGTTGTCATCTTTAAGTATATTGGGGATGAGGGCTCTTTTGTTGCATTTAGTTTGGCTTTCCGAGAGGCTTCAAGGAAAAATTAAGGTGTTTCACAAAATTTTTTGGGACCTTCTAATCTTAGCAAAGCTTAAAGTCCAAGATAAGTCCCACCTACTTTATTTTTTCCATTTTCAAAAAGACCAATTCTTAAGATTAATAATTTTTTTTTTATCTGAAAAAACTACCGTCACCATTTTTTCTTTTTGCAAGTTTACCCTCGTAAGTGATTGTTCTTCTCCTCTATGTGGTGAAGCACTATTGAGAGTTGCAAAGATTAGCCGATGGTTGCCGATAACCTTAGATTGAGGAGGTCGGTATTGCTCAACCCCTACGATGGCCACCTAAGGTAGCCCGACCTTTGTGAGGGACCGCTGGGTTGCCGACCTCGACATGGGCAACCCCAAGCAAGGGGTAGTGAGACCCTGGGCAGCACTTGCTGAGTTGGGGACCTTTGCAAGGGTCATGCGTCCCTAGATGGCATCGTTGAGGGTGTGTGACCTCTACGAGGGGTCGCCCAAGGTTGTGCAATCTCAAACAATTTGCCAACGGCCTAAATTCTTTGCCGGAGCCGGTGAAAGGTTTGAGTTATTTTTTTAAAATAAAAAATGTCCTTTGGAAAAAATCTTTCCAAACACTATGTTACCCAAATTAATTTTATAAAGGACTTTCAATTACAACTTAATCGGTTTGTGGAATTTATAGGATATTTTATAAGCTTTTGCACTTATATCCCTGGAATGGAATTGGATAAGTAACTTTTTAAAAATAAATCCTAAATCTACTTTGAAGGGCGGCCATCGCTATTCCTTGACGACAATTTGGTTGTTATTTATGGCAGCGCGTCCAAGAGGACCACCGTGGCAACAATCACTTGAGCAAACAATCGACCGAGACACTAATGTATTTTCAATTGTCAATGCTTTTTAATGTGCATTGAAAATTGCTTTTTATATATCTTTTAATTTTTTATCAACGATTTTCCTGAGACATTTATTGACAAGATCTATATGTTTTTTCTTTTTTTGGTCAGTCTTACTCTATTCCTACTTTACACTCACTCGCAGACTGTGTCCCGCTCTTGCAGAGCGTGGGAGTTGCAACCCACTCTCGAAACTTACGCGTCCCTACCCCATCCCCCCGAGAATGTGGGGATTTGAACCCCTCATCTCCCCCTTCCACGTTGGAAGGGTGGCCACTGGGGCGAACCCCCAGTGGTTACAAGATCTATATGTTATTTGATACTATACCTGACCGTTATGCTTCCCTCATGTTGACATTAGTACAAGATGTAATATGCTAAGAATAAAGGATGAAAAGCACATAAAAGTAATCATTCTTCAAGTATACTGGGGTGAGGGCTCTTTTGTTGCATTTAGTTCCGCTTTCCGAGAGGCTTTGGGGAAAAATTAGGGTATTTGGCAAACTCTTTTGGGACCCTTTTGTTCAAATGCTGGTCTTAGCAAAACTAAAAGTCCAAGATAAGTCCCCACCTACTTTGGACTTTAAGCATTTTCGAAAGACCATTTCTTAAGATTAATAAAAAAAATTTATCTTCAAAAACTCCCCTCACCTTTTTTTTTTATTTTTATGATTTTACCCTCATAAGTAATTCTTCATCTTCTCCACGTTGCGAAGCTCCATTGAGAGCTGTGGAGACTGGCCAATGATCGCTGACCCTTAGATTGGGGAGGTCATTGTTGCTTGACCCCTACAAGGGCTGCTTAAAGTCATCCGACCTTTGTGAGGGACTGCTTAGAGCACCCCAAGCAAGGGGTAGTGAGACCTTGGGCAACCCTTACTAGGGTTGGGGACCTCCGTGAGAGTCACGCATCCCTACAAGGGCTGACCCTTAGATTGGGGAGGTCATTGTTGCTTGACCCCTACAAGGGCTGCTTAAAGTCATCCGACCTTTGTGAGGGACTGCTTAGAGCACCCCAAGCAAGGGGTAGTGAGACCTTGGGCAACCCTTACTAGGGTTGGGGACCTCCGTGAGAGTCACGCATCCCTACAAGGGCTGACCCTTAGATTGGGGAGGTCATTGTTGCTTGACCCCTACAAGGGCTGCTTAAAGTCATCCGACATTTGTGAGGGACTGCTTAGAGCACCCCAAGCAAGGGGTAGTGAGACCTTGGGCAACCCTTACTAGGGTTGGGGACCTCCGTGAGAGTCACGCATCCCTAAGTGGTTTCATTGAGGTTTCTTGTCCTTTGTGAGGGGTTGCCTAAGGTTGTGCAATCTTAAATAACGTTTGCGGATGGCCTAAGCTCTTTTTAGGATTTGGCGAAAGGTTTGAATTTTTTTTTGTAAAGAAAGTCCTTTGCAAATAATATTTTTCCCAACACTAATTTAACCAAAATTATTTTATAAAGGACTTTTAAGATACAATTAAATTAATACACTTTGCGTTTCGAAAAACACCAACAACTTAAATTCGTTTACATTTTGCCAAAGGGTTTTCCCCAAGCGAATCAAACGCAATCTTAGAGGACTTCACTGATCCTAGCAAGTTACAGAATCCCTCTCCCTTTGCTGTAACCGTGTGCTCTAGGACCCTACAACGTGGACCATGCTTCTTAAATGCAATAGTATAGGGTCGAGCCTTAGGGCACCTTGGCAACCACATAGACTTTGACAGCACATAGAAAAACAAAATAATAAGTGGATGAGAATTAAAGCACGTGGAAAATGCAATCATGGTTAGAAGCAAAACATTGATTATGCTTCTTTACCTCAAGATCATTGCACAATTAGATTCGGGACCGAAATGTATAATTTTTAAATTTTTGGAGAATGAGTTCATTTCATTAGAGACGAGAGTCTTCCAATTTAGGTTTTGTTCGCGTAGAAAAGTACATTATATGAATAATGTACCTCATGCAAATGCTTTGCTCAATCAACTGTCAATATTAATGATTGATATTGACATCATGTACATATTAAAGCTAATCGATCTACACAAATATTTCAACTGCGTACACGTCGGACTTCAAACATCGGATGTGGGAGAAACAGTGCACTGAAAAAATTATAAAAACATCCTTAATTGTTTCTTGGTCAAAATTGAAAAAAAAAAAAAAAATTCTTGTTCCACCGTTTAATTAGAGTCAAGATGGGGGAAATACAAAGGCGACCTTTTCGCTCTCGCATTTCAAAGTTTTTAGTTGGGCCGCGAACATTGGGCCGCGAGCACTGGGCCATAAAAATTGGGCCTTTGATGGGCTTATTCGAGAGAGAATATATCCACGGGGAATTACGTCCGTCCGATCGCTCTCGCCCTCCGGCGAGCGATCTCCGTCTTCCATGGCTTCGAATCCGAGCGGAAATTCGAAGCTCGGTTTCGCCGCCGCCGTTTCCCTGGCGCTCGCCGCCGCCGCGTCGGCATCGGCGTCGGCCGCCGTCTCCGGTACTTGGCCGAGCTTCAGCCGGACCGGCTTTCTCTCGCGCTCTCCTTTTTCGTCGTCTCCGGCTTCGTCCGCGCGGCTTTGATCGGTGTTGTTCTCGCAGTGTACTTGTGGAAGAGGAGGAAGTCGAGGGAGCTGGAATCGAGGATTCGGGAGCTCGAGGCGTCGCTCCGGTCCTCGTCGGAGAAGTGCGCCGCCGAGAGGCGAGGCCGCATCGGGGCTCAGCAGGTTCGGGAGTGCTTGTTATTGTTTTCCACGCTCGCGGAATTGCTCTTAACGAGAATCAGTGCACTCGCGGATCGCGTGCATTTTGAATTTGCGTATGCGAATTGGTGCGAAGAGCCTTTTGCTATTTCGAGGAGTGAGAGTAGGATGAGAGTGGCAAAAATGAAAAATGATGAAGGGAGATGGAGCGGGGATAGTAGGAAGGACAGTGGAGATAGTGATAGACTGATAGTGATAGCACGATTGGTTTGTTGCTTGAGTGACAATTGTTTGATCATTGCTGTTTGAAGTTTACGAAATTTATGCGTTCATCCAATTCGCATTCGTCTTTAGGATGAGTAGTGTATTCAGTATATTAGAGGGCAAAGGGAGTTGTTCCTTCTCCCTGTTGTTATTGATAATTTGTCTGCAATTTTTTGTTTTTCAGGATTTGTGATTTGGCTTTTACTTAATACTTAGCATCGAAAATCTTTAAGGAATGTATACACATGGACATTTAAGCCAATAGGCTCTTATATTTTCTGTGCAATGTTTTCACTCTAGGCTTTGAGGAAAGCTATAGCACAACCTCAGTTGGAAAATTCTGAGGTCACTTCTTATCCGATGAGACCTATTGGCATTGTCAAATCATGCTTTTCTACCAGGTATGCAATTTGCAAATCTCCCTTTTGCCATAATGAACTTTCCTTTAGTGGTTCATAGCCTTGGTGATAGCTTCTTGTGACTATGATGACATACAGTATCTTGGTTTTATTGATTTCGCAAGTTTTTCCGACTTATATGATTGGGTGGAGATGGCATAAGAATTAGTTTGGAGAATCATAGTTGACATACATGAAATGAGATCTGAATGTTCACATGGAAAGATCTGTGAAGTCTCTTGAAACTAAAGAAAAAGTTTTAGGCAGTGTCATTGCATCAGTTAGCCATCAATTACAATGTGTGTGTGTGTGTGTGAGAGAGAGAGAGAGAGAGAGAGAGATGCAAATTTTTTTAGTCTGGTCACTGTATGGAACTTCTGGAAATTAGATTTCTTGTTCAGCCTTCTCTGTTAAGAAGGCAAGCCCATCCAATTAGCTGTCCTGTGTGGTTAATTAGTTCTTTATGTGCAAGCTGTTTGGAGGCCATGAGTTGTTGTATCTCCCAATGCAGGAATGGCACGCCGAGGCAGCCTTTAATTGTGCCCTCTTGCAAGAGCATCTTTGGTATTTGATGCATCTCGAGTCCCTCCAGCATCACTTGAGGGCCTTGAAGGATATTCTCATTGTTGGATTATATATGTTTTCCATCTCAATACGGATTTGGAGAAGTTGTGGAAGGAGACATCTAGATCAAAGTTCAAGGCAAAGGTTTGTGGCCCATTATTATAAAACTGTGATGGGGAAAGCTCCAACTAGCGTTTGTGTTTGTTGAACTTGTTTAAGAAGATCAATAGATGGACAGGTCAGGGTGCCAAGACTGAAAGGCGAAAAGGTAGGAGTCTTTGCTACAAGGTCTCCACATCGACCTTGCCCTATAGGGCTAACTGTTGCAAAGGTAAACAGCATTATATGAGAAAATTGTGTCTTCTTTTTTGGACTTTTCAATCGTTTCTGTACTAGATTATATGAACATTTTACTATGGGAGTATGTGATAATATGACTTATTTAATAATAAGAAACTTCTCAACAGATTGCTCTGACTACAGAGGAGAATTTCCTCATATTTTGGGATTTTCTGGTTTCTACTTGCAGTTTACTCTCCTGTATTTGGAAAATGCAAGAACTATAATGGAGACTTTGCTTTGTATAACCTAGGTGGAAGCTATCAAAGGAAACACGGTTTTACTCTCAGGTGTAGATTTGGTTGATGGAACAGTAAGTTCTCTTTTCTCATGATCTGCTTCCACATTCAATAAATTATTTTTTCTAATTGACCCATGATAACCCAAACTGGCCTCATGCATACAATCTTACGAGTGGCCATCATTGGATTAGGAGTTGTAGTGTTCATGGTCTGATGTTCCGGAGTTATATTGTCATTTGCATTTGCATCATAGTAATCTTTGGCCCTCTAATTGATTAACTTTTATTGGCTCCTCAGGCTAGCTCTGTGGCATTAGAAAGCTAATTGGTTAAGAATTGTGCAAAAATTTAGAATATCTATAGTAATTTGCTACCTGAGTTACTGTATCTTGATTTTTGTCGCTAAAGCATGGTATCAGCTCCCTTCAACATTGTGTTTTGGATGATTATGAAGTGATAACTGATTGCCACTTGAGCAATACACGTATCAACTGGCTGTAGTGCATACGTCTGTACTTTCCTTTGACAAAATATAGAATTGCTTAACATTAACATGTTTATGATTTTGTTTATATTGGACAGCCAGTTCTGGATATTAAACCTTATCTCTCATACTGTGATAGCCTCCCAGGAGCAAGAGTACCATCCTGGGTAATGGTGAGAATTCGGTTTTCTACTGTTTGTTGTTTGTGATTCTCTTTCAGGGGTTGAATGGTTACCAAACTTTTAAGTATGTAGGATGTCAGTTTCTTTTTCATGACTACCAGTAAATAATATTCTCAGAGTGTGATAATGTCTGTTGTGACATTTTTAAGCTTCGTAGGCACCGTCAGACTTAGGACTCTTAATGATTTGTGCCTATTTTGGGAACACTTTTGAACATAAATAGTTTTTTTTTTTATTTCTGTTCCCGTGAACAATTTTTGAACAGAAGAACGCATTTGGTAACTGCACAAAATTTCTGTTCCTTTTTTCTTTTTTTAAGCCTCGCTGGTCGGCGCGAAATCGGCCTCACCTTGGCTGGGCGAGCTCAAGCTTGCCTAGATTCAGCAAGACGAGCTCGCCCAGCCAAGGCGAGGCCGAGCCTTGCCGGGGGGCCAATGACGCTTCGGCGAGGTCACCGGCCAAAGAAAAAAGAAGAAAAAAAGGAGAAAAAAAAAGTGTTCCCGAGAATAAGAAACGAATTTTTTCTACTTCTAGTTTTTGTTCCAAATCTATTTGCGGGAACAAAAGTGTAAACAAACGCGTTTTTGTTCTTTTTTGTACCTCACAACAAAAGAACAAAAATTTGTATTCCCGGGAACAGAAACAAAAATTGCCAAACACACCCTTAATGATTTGTGCCATTAAGGTATTTGTAGTTTGTGCTGCGATTGCTCTTGATCTTTGGTTACCCATTCTTTATATGGGTAATATAACCATGAAGAAAATAAGGGCCTTCATATCTAGAGTCTTCTCTATGAAAGACACATATCCTGAGATCTCACATGCCTAATTTGCTCAGGTTGACAGCTCACTAGCAGTTGCTTCCGTGAACTTCTCTGGTCATTTCTCTTCAACACTAGCTGATTGCTGGGCAGTTGCGGTGAGCTTTCTTAATTAATTTGAATAATTATTATGGAGATCTTTAGTTCATGTACTCTCTCTACTTGGGACAGAGTCTTCAGAAATTTTTTTGTCATCTCGGGATGGTTAATTAGTCTTTGTTTTGTAATGTTTCTATTTCTCCCAGTTTTAATGTAATTTGATTTTTTTTTTTGAACAAATTTCTATTTCAAAAATAGATTTGAAAAAGAAATCAGAAGCTAAAATTTTTAACTTCTCAATTTCTAACAAAAATCCGTTTTTTAACGTTAATTATTTTTCTATTCCTCAGAATAAAAAAATAGCTGGGGAATAGATTTGAAACAGAAATAAAAAGTAGAAAAAAGTAATTTCTTGTTCCTGGGAATAATTTTTAGAAATAAGTTATTTTTTTTTCCTTCTTTTCTTTTTCTTTGCTGGCTGCCACCCCCCGTTGCCGCTTGCCGGCTGGCTGACCATCGGCGTTGGTTGGCTGACAATTGCCGACCGTTGCCGACTGCTGCCGCCAGCCCCACCGTTGTTGGCCGACCGACAACAATTGACGACTATTGCCCGCTAGCTGGCTAACAGTCACTGCCGGCTAACGACTGCTGCCGCCGCTGATCGCTGCCTGCCGCCGACCGTTGCTGACTGCCAACCGCCGCCACCAAATGCCGCCGCGGTGGCGGTGAGCGGTAGTCAGTAGTGGTCAGTGGACGGCTGCGGTCGTTGGTCGGCAATGGCAGCGTTGGCAGTTAGTGGCGATAGTCGACAATAGCAAGAAGAATTAAAAAAAAAAAAAAAAAATTTAAAGAAATTTTACATTACAAAAATTTTGTGAATCGTATCAAACATATTCTTATTCTTTTTCCCCGAGAATATAAATTTTGTATATTTACCAAACGCGTTCTTTTACTGAAAAATTATTATGGGGAATAGAAATAGAAATAGATTATTTCTAAAAAGAAACTATTTCCCAGAGTAGAAGCATACCAAACGAATCCTTAGTTTACATACATTTCCTAATTTTGTGGGAAGATTAGATGATTGATATGCTCATCTAACCTTTGGTGACAAATTTGCAGTTTAATTTTGCAGTCGGTGAATGTTAAACGTGTGTAATTACTAGAATTTTTCAATCAAGGGGTGTTTGCTGCTCTGTCATGATGCTTCTTTTTCTGTAGTTCTTTCTATCTCATGTTAGCATGTATGACTACTTTAGTGAGTAGAATATCCTATCAGAAACGCAGTTGCAAATTATTTAATCTCGTCATATAACAGGGAATTGATTTTCCGAGTCATTTATAGGTAGCGTGGCTTCTCTTAGTTCTCAGTCTGTTTATATTGTGGATAATGTCCATTTCAGGGAAAGAGTTCGATGTATGCATCACCAGAAGAGCTTCAGAAGTTGATCGAGGAAGTCCTTTCATGGGATATACGATCAGTATCTCAGAGAAACCGATCACATGATTCGCCTGTCGGGGAAATTAATGGTAAAGCATCTGATATGACTTCGGACCTCGACAATCTGCACGAAGATGGTTCCAATGGACATGAGAAGGCACCTCTGCATTCCACGGATATAGTCTATCACCTTGTTTTGGAAAGATTCGACATTTCGTATAGTATTGATCCTGATGGAAATGTCTTTGTGGAGAAAGTCTCACTTCCCTCGGACACCCCAGATAATAACAATGAGAATATTACAAATCAATACGAAGAATGACTCGGATGACTCGGTTTCTCAAGGATTTTGGTTTTCCAAACGATGATTTGCTTGGATTAGGGGTCATTTCATGCTGGAGCTTGGGGTTCCTGTTTTTTCTGTCTGATTACCCATTGCTACTTCACCTTAGATCCTCTCATTGAGGTTTTCTTCTTCCGTTCAAATATGTAGATCACTCTGCAAACCAACGAGGAGTAGGCTGAAGAGAATAACCAAATAAAATAATCCGAAATATACATTGAGGACAATACTAATATGTACCGAGTTTCATTACTTGTTCAGGATATCATTTTAGAAAGCCCACCAAACACATGTCCCCAGCGAAGTTGTCCTGCCAAGATGTTGACCTGCATATACCTTGTCCTTATCTTACACTTATTTATGAGATCAGGATTCTTCATTTCCATCTCCTGGAGTGTAAACGTAAAGGGACGAATCGCCGTTTACTTACTGTTAAATCTATCAAAATGGGTCAAAAATATATTTCTTATGATGAGTTGAGTTTTTATATGAGTTTGTTATATTTAATAAATGGATAATAAATGAGATTAGAATAGTAAAGCTTAAATTAAAATAATATGATTATTAAATGAGCTTACAATTTATTTAGTCTCCTCTATCAATGTCCTATAAGATGGTGAAAAGAAAAAGCACCCAAGCGAAATTGTTGCTATGTGTATCTTACTATGCGGTCGTCCACCTGACCAAGTCGGGCTTACGTGTGAAATAATATGCAAAAAACAAAAACAAAAAACGAATACATATGTGACTGATTTTGAGTTGAAATACATATGATCCTCACACTTTTAGTCTCCTCAATCAACAACAGCATATGCGATGATGAAAAGAAAACATGTCGGAGCGAAATTGTCGCTTTGTATAACTTGTTATGCGGGGGTCCACCCTGTTAGAAGATATCACACGCCCAACTTGGGTCAATTTTTTGCTCTCTCGCACTCACTCAGTCCACGATCTATGAATTTTCCTAAGTTAGGTTTATTATGAAAGTGTTTTAACAATATTGGTCGAGTATGAGACACGAGTTCGTATTGCATGAAAATAAGCTAAAATGAATTAAATGAGTTGATTTTGATCGGACTACTTTTGACTCGATCCACCCGTTTGATGGTTGATGGGTTCCACCTAGCACCAAACCACCACTCGGCCTTCAATTCGCCGTCCACTGGGCGGCTCGACCCGACCATTACTATTCCTGCGTTTTTTTTTTTTCCTAATTTTTTCTCTCTCATCACGAGTTCGGCTTCCGATTTTTCTTCTTCCCTTTCGAGATGAAAAGGGAGCCTTCCCCCAATTAAAACAAAACCAGTGAAAGGGAATGAGGGTTGGATTGACATCGACGCCTCATCGGACGAAGCAGAAGCCCGCACTAAGTGAGTGGTCAGCCGTTGGTCAGCCGTCTCTTTCGTAAGTGGTCCAACGGCGGAATTCCATGTGAGGCCAGATTTTAAAGAGTTAACTGTGCACCGAGTCATTTGTACATATCACGACGCAAAACTCTGGCAACAGGGTACTCACATTAGATTCGTATCGTTTGATGTAGGGGTGGGTGGATAAGTTTCAATATTGGAACGTGAAACCTATGCTGTTATAATCGATTCCTAATTTTTGAACTTTAGAACATATTCTATATATCCAGAACCGATTCTGGAATCTATCATATTTTTTCGATCTGATTCTAGGGACTACCTAAGAATCTGTTTTGTTTTTGTTACTTTTGTTGGTTCATTTTTGTTAGCAAAATCATATTGGGTTATGAGCAATGAAACAAATCAAAGTAAAAAAATGAACAATAGAAATCATAATCTGCTAAAAACAACAATGCATGAGATGAATACGTAGTCAAATACAATTATATAAGATAAGAGCCTCAAACACGTAACATAAAATATAAATTATAAAACTTCATTTCCCATCCATTCATAAAAATTCTGACGAGGTGTTTTGAGGAAGTATAAAGGATGAAAGAGTACTGAGGTTAACTGAGGTTAGAATTTAGTTGGTTAAAAAGGCGATCCATTAAAGTTTTGGCTTACCCAGGGCACGTGGGTGGTGGGTTCACGTGCCTCCCCAGGGCTTATAAAGCTGATAAAAAAAAAAAAAAAAAAAAAAAAAAAAAGAGTACTGAGGTTAGAATTTAGGATAAAAAGAAATTAAATTTTTGGCTTTTTAGCTTATAAAGCTGATGCCGAAATCGATCCCAAAACTTCGACCTGGTTCTTAGCTAAGTATTCATTTGGAACCTGTTTCCGGATCAGTTACAATTGATTTCGAAAATTCGGAACCTGTTTCCGAATCGGTTCCAATCAAAAGTGATTCTTGGACCTGTTTTTCAAGTGATCCGATCCGATTCCCGATTAAAACCGATTTGGTTGCATATTCTAGTTTGATGAATGAAATCTTGATCGTAAGCTCTCGTAAGGCAGGGATATTGCGGAACCGACAAGCACGTGAAACCCGTTTTAGGACAGAAGAGGGTTTGACGATCGACGCGGGTTTCGAATAGCGTTAGGCCGGAAGCGGAAGTTAAGGATGGTGATGATGTGCGTGTCCAAAACGGCTTTGCGCAAAGCATCGAAGAAGCTTCCGAAGACCTTAAAGGGCAGACTTGGAAAGTACGTGATCCAAACGGATCTCCAGGGCATCAACGGTCAAGCCGCCGTGTTTGGACCACGCGGCCTAAATTTTCATTGCTTTCCGCCGGATGAGAGTGGACTGGCCGTTTTTACATATTTGCCCCTGTGGCAACGCCAGATCTACCACCGGCGCCCCCGGAAGAATGCACCCTGCGAAGAACATCAGCCACGCATGTATCAACGGATAGAACATAAATGGTCAGGGTGAGATCCACCCGTAAGTAGTCGTGATAGTTAGGCTTTACTATTTAATCGCCGAGAGAACGAGTTCGAATCTTCGAATACTCGCGACTTAAGTGAGGCTTCCAGGAGTGGTTTATTAGTGGGGGGGTCCCGATCTTCTGAAACTCCGTCGTGTGATTAGAAAAGTGATCTCTGGTGGTCTAGGTCATAAAAAAAAAAAAAAAAAAATGATGGGGGTGAGTCCATTTGAAATTTCTAAAATTTATTATAAAAATGTAATTAAGTTCTAAAATTTTCAAAAAAGTACAAATAAATCTTAAAACTTATCATGAAAGTACAATCAAATTATAAAATTTTCAAAAGATACAGTCAAACTCTAAAACTTATCAAATCGGTGTAATTAAGTTCTAAATTTTGTTAGCATTTTATATTTGTTAAAGTTTGATGGGCCTAATGAAAGGATTTAATTGTATCAATTGTACATTCCAAAAGTTTTGCAACTAAATTTTACTTTCATGATAATTAGTTTTAATATTTAATTACATTCTTGTACACTTATCTCAAAATTTACTTCTTTTTTTTTTTTTTCACTTATCGATGAGCGGCTATAGTAAAAGCTCCTCCCAAGAATGTTTCATGTGTTTGTCTTGGTTCTAGTGCACTCGAGATTTTATATCATGCGCCATTCAATTCAAGGACGACGAAAGATTCGGTGGTATGCCGACCCTTATATAGAATTGAATTGACCAACAAATCCGGCGTGAAAATATTATATTGTGTCAAAATATAAATAAGCCACTTGAGACGGATACTCCACGTATTTGCACATGTGCATCAGTAGCACTACAGCACAGGTGTCACCTACCCAATATTCATTGCCCTCTCTTTCCAGATGTACAGTGGGACCCATATTATTAGTCTTTGCCAACCACCCCTTTTCAATGATGCAGAGCTGGGAAATTGGATTGACTTCACTTTCCAAATTTATTACAAAAGTGCAATTGAATCCTTAAGTTTTAAATTTGTTA
This sequence comes from Eucalyptus decipiens, assembly GCA_014182575.1. Taxonomy (NCBI): domain Eukaryota; kingdom Viridiplantae; phylum Streptophyta; class Magnoliopsida; order Myrtales; family Myrtaceae; genus Eucalyptus; species Eucalyptus decipiens. The sequence goes on along the minus strand of CM024611.1, from coordinate 1,943,434 downwards.
TAAAAATTTACTAAGATAAGTGAATCGAGACTCTTCGAATCTGTTATAAGAGTATAATTGAATTCTAAAACTTTTAAAGGTAGAATGAAATCGTTAAACTTATTAGCATTTTTTGTTTGTTAAGTTAGACGAAATTAATAAAAGAAATTAATTGTACTAATTTGATAAATTTTAACATTTAATTGCACTTTTTACAAGTTTTATAACTCAATTATACTTTTGTAATAAGATTTTGGACTTTATTACGCTTTTTAAAAGTTTCAATACTCAATTATATTTTCGTGACAAATTTTAGGCACTTTAATACACTTGTCTCGAAATTTATTTCTCTATTCACTTCTTGATGAGAAGCTGTAGTAAACACCCCCTTCACAGACATGTTTAGTGTATTTTGTCTCTGTTCTAGTGCACTCAAGATATTGTTTTATGCTTCATTTAATTCACGGATGGCGGAGCGTTGGGTGGTGCGCTGAACTTTATATAGAATTAAATTGACCAATAAATCCGGCGTGAATATCATATCGTGTCGGTATAGAAACAAACCGATTGACCAATAAATCCGGCTGTGAATATTATATCGTGTCGGTATAGAAACAAGCCGCTCGAGACGGAAATTCCCCATATTTGCACATGTGCATCAGTAACACTACAGCACTAAGTGTCACCTAACCATATTGATGACCTTCTCTTTCCACCTGTACAGAGGGAACATATTATTATTATCATTATTATTATTGTCTGCCAACTACCCATTTTCAATCATGCACAAGTTGGGAAAGGAGATGCACCTTGAGGATCTCAATGTTCATAGCATTTAATGAGGGTGGCCCGCTAATATCCTACAAACAATAAATTATAATCAAAACATTGATTTTTGACATGTTTGGTTTTTTTTTTTTTTTTTTTTCTTTTCTGGCTAAGCGCTTTGATTGTACTGCATTCTTACGTGTCGCATTTAGTATTTTTGCAGGGTGCGAATCTTGACACAGCCCCCACCACCCCAAAATTAGGTGGGGAAAAGGCTCTTATCCAAATTTCTACTCAACGTCAGAAGCCCTGGTTAGTCTATCGATCCAGAAAACTTAACAAAATTTAGATAAAGAAGAACCGCCTCGACCGGGACTAAATAAAAACCAATCGACCGCCTTTACCCACGTCCGGATCGCTAGCCTACCAGTCATCGTCCTCCCACACCGACTCTCAATGCTTCGCCCGCCTCGCCTCGCCTCGCCTCGCCTTGATTTCGCGATCTTCAGTAGCCCTTTCACCTCGATCATCAATTAGGTTGGGACGATTAGTAAACCTCAAAAACGAAACGAATTCTCAGGCATCGCGCGTAACCACCTTGTTTCCGTTCGTTGGCAAAACGGAGCCGAACCTTCGACCATCTCGAAAATGGCAAAACACGTAAATAAGTGGAAGAATGATGGGCTATTTTAGTAAACCGGAAGCTTCCCGACAAGACCCAACAGGAAACCGGTTACAAAAACCGAAACTGCGAAAACCTCCGCCTGCTGGTGGTGGTGGTGGCGGGGGGTGTGGCAGTGGCGGATTGTCATTCGCCATTCTCTCTCTGTCCCTTTCTCTCTCTCTCTATTTCTCATCGTTCTACGCTTTCTCTCTCTAGACGACGACGAATCTAATCTATGCGTCCTCGCGGGGACGCAATCGCCGTACATTCGATTACCCATTTTCTAATCTACGAAATGCACTAGCGAACGCCATCATTGTTCATGATTTCAAGTTAGGATTTTTATCCACAAAGTTTGGATTTTTATTTTCTTGAAATTCGTCTCTCCCCCCCACCCTCGACATTTCGCTTTCCTAGTTTCCAGTGCTGCTTGATTGGTTCTAGAGGGAGAGAGGGGCAGAGGGGTTTCTGGGTTGTCTCTGTTCGGGCGCGATGGATCCCCCAACGTCGCCGGAGAGCGGGGTGCGGGTGGCGGCGCGGTCGTCGGTGGTCGACTCGTTCCGGAGCTGCGGGCTGAGGGGGATGCGGATTGACAAGGAGGAGCTGCGGCGGAGGCTGGTGATGCCCAAGTACATCCGCATCGCCATCCGGAACTCGATCCGGTTCAAGGACCCGAACAGCGTCGACGAGAGCCAGCCCGCCGCGGACGAGAATGCCGAGTCCCCCGAGGCTCCCATGGTCGTTTTCATCAACTCCCGCAGCGGCGGGCGGCACGGGCCCGAGCTCAAGGTCCGGCTGGTCCAGCTGATCGCTGAAGAACAGGTACGGATGATGCGGTAGTTGATGTTCAGTTGAGTTTGATCAGGCAATTTGTCTCTTTGCGTATGTATGAGCTCAAGCTTTGGTTTCATATGGCGATAGCTGTGAAATGGGTCTGCTTTCTTGAAATTCGTTTGATCATTTGGAAGCCTAGTCTGGGTTCGCTGCTGTGCTCTGGACTGCTCGATTGAGTGTGTTGGGCATCTTTTATTTGGGACGCTTGAAGGATTTTTGGGCAGTGTTGGGCTGTCTTAAGATGAGAAAGGCCATAATTTGGGAAGCGATGTTAGCTGCTGTGATGCTGGAAATGCTTTTGCTAGCTTGAATGCGCATCATTTCTATGCTTCCTTATCGCTGCATAAAATTCGAAGCTCCACTGTCTGTGATATTGGAAAGCCCTTCTGATTTTCTCTTCTCCTTTATTCAATTGGGAAAGGATGCATCTCTTATATGCAGTTTATAATCGCTTCATTGGAGTGACTGTGGATAGTGAATGTCTGTTATTCATTTGTAAAAATTGGAGCTTAATATAAACCATGAAGTTGTTGAACCTCTCAAATTTTTTAGGGGCGGACATTTGTTGGTTTGTGTTTGTTTTTTTGAAGTACAGAATTTCTCTTTGAGTTGTGGTACAAACAAAAAATTTGAGAGAGAGAGAGAGAGAGAGAGAGAGAGAGAGAGAGAGAGAAAGAGAGATTTGAGCCATTTTATGACTACTATAGCAGCGGAGAGTGACTCAGAGATTATTTGACGGATGTGTTCACAGAGACAAGTTTTTCTCTAAAAGTATGGCATGTGATAGTTTGGATATTTATATCTTTCAGTACCACACGCCCCCTCTTCAAAGTATATAGTATGTTGAAAGTGGTCATATTGAGTTTCCTGAAAGCTTTAGAGCTACATTTGATGACAGGGGTTTCTTTACCTAGATTGAAAATTATATGACTACTGAAAAAGTATAATTGAGGCAAATAGCATAAGCATCAAAGGTTGTCCGGGCATTTTGCCATTGTTTGTCATGCTGCTGTATCCTAATGTATTAATATTGTATGAACTTTACGTTGCACTCTTCATGTTAAGAAGATACTCTTTCTAATCTAAGGTTATCTGTGTTGCAGGTATTTGATCTACAAGATGTTAAGCCTAATGAGTTTGTTTCATATGGGTTGGGTTGCCTGGACAAGTTGGCTAGTCTCGGTGATATATGTGCCAAGGAGATCCGGGAGAAATTAAGAGTTGTGGTATGTTCAACCAGCCAATCAAGGCAATTGATAGAGTTGTGCGGATGTGTGTACAGATGTGGATTAGAACTTTTACATTGATGCTTTATGGCCTCCTTTCTGATTGTTGGGCAGGTTGCAGGTGGAGATGGTACCGTCGGTTGGGTATTAGGAGGTCTTGGAGATCTTCACAGACAGCATAAACCAGTCCCTCCAGTGGGAATCATTCCTCTGGGTACAGGGAATGACCTATCTAGGAGTTTTGGTTGGGTATGCTGCTTCTCTTTGTCGTGTTTTGAAATCTCCAATTGTATCTCTCGATTCATTGTGGTGTAATTTTGAGTTTAGGGTGGTTCGTTCCCCTTTGCCTGGAAATCTGCTGTCAAAAGGACTCTTGACAGAGCAAGTACCGGTCAAGTGTGTCGTCTGGATAGGTATGATACTTTCTTTAATTGTCGATTAATGGCTTTTGTCAACAAAAACTTCATGTTTAGCAGATTGGTGATGCTCATTAGCAATGACTAGGTTTAGGCTATCCTTAGAGTTTCACAGTAGAAGACACTGACTGGTTGAGAGCTTTTAATGTTATTTATTGCACTTTGATGACTGATTGCAAATGGTAGGCATGGCATTGGTGCTTTTTAATACACCTTCTTGCTTATCCAAAGAAAATGTCAATTGTTGCACCTTGCCACGCACTGTCGTTGATAGAAACCAAGTGCATGTACATATCAACTTCTGCTCTAAAATTTCCCAGTCCCACTAGTGTGTGTTGAGTAGGAAGACTAATACGATTCCATTTCGGTTGAGGTTTTAATGGATTTGGACAACTTTGTGGGAGCAGAAAAAATATATTGGGATTAGGACAGGAAGTGTCTGAGGATGGACATATTGTGAAACTGAGAGCAGGAAAGTACTTCTATTAAGGTTCATTAGTAATAATAAGTGTCAATGTACAAAACCAACAAGTCGATGCAACATTTGTTGAGGGGTAATCGCATTAGAGGTTGAGAGAAAAGATGCAAAGCCTAGCATATAGGGTTGGCTTCCTGTCGTTGGGGCCTGTAATCTTTGGGCCAGAGTTTCATGTAAGGCATCTCAAACAAGGCATCCCAAACAAGTGCCTCAGCATCACTGTTTGTCTCTTATTTGCTAATGTTAATAAAATGTGGTGGTTATATATCGCTTATCCCACGAGAATGGGCTGAAGCATTTTCACAACCTCTGTTGTGTGCTATATTCTTCAGTCTGTCGTCGGTAATACTTAATGTGTGTTTATGAGTATTTGATCATTATTCTCTCATTGAACAATCATTTATTGCTGAAATGCTCATTTTATAATGCAGTTGGCATGTTGTGATGTCCACACCAATAGAAGAAGGATTTAAATTACCTTATTCTCTAAAGGCCACTGAAGATTGTGCTCTTGATGAGGTTTGTTAGCTCATATTATGATCATATACTCAATTAAATGTGAAATTTTGATGGATGATAGGGCATACTCAGCAACAAAACTATGTGATGGGCTTTTTCTTTTTTGAGGTTCATTGACCTGCTACATTATGTTTCTTTGGAAGTGATTTAACAGTACAGTGGAGGAACTCATTTGTCTTTATGATTTCTTGCATGATACGCAAGTAGCATTATTCTGCTTTCACTTAGAATAAATTGGAGAGGTTTTTCAGAATCTCTTGGTGAGGTGTCTCTACAATATAGTGGTTTCCTATTTTGAATGTTTAAACACTGGATTCGTGGTCAAGCTCGATAGCTTTAGGAATATAAAGGGTAATGTATGACCCATTAAGGAGTGGAATGTGATTTATGTTCAGATCTTGATAATGTGGTAAAAATGATATTTTCTTACTCTTTATAGTTATAATGTTTTGTATGACCAAAGTCATATAACATGTGTAATCTTACTTAAAAGTGCAGCATGTAGGTAGTGCACATTTGGTCGTGTTCCTTAGCAATTTGTCAACACTATGCACAAGCTTTCATCTGTAAAACTGACATAAGGTTGAAATACTGTATGAAATGAGTGTTGGACTGTTATATACCAACATGTTCATTAAATGAGTGAAAGTGAAAATGAGAATGTCTTCATGAGTTTCTGGGTCTCATAAAAGATAAGATATAGGAAAAAGCATATATTAAAGAAACTTTGTAGAGCCTTAATGGAGGATAAGATGAGTTAAGCCTTGTTTTTCTTTTGTTGGTAATTAGCAACCTTTCGGATGCTTAAGTGTGAACTATGCCATGGAGGTATCAATAGGTTGTAGTGGAAGACCATGGAAGATATGGGTGACCACTTAAGGAAGGACCTTAGTATCTGAAATTTGAAGGCTTGATATTTAAAGGAGTAGTAATGCAGTAAGAGATTTTGTGTTGTCTCTGTCGGTTGGGAGAAGAGGCTTGGCTGGTGGATGCTGGTGTTATTTGGTGTTATTTGAGTTTATTGGTGCATAGATGAGGAGTGAATTTTCTCTCTATTTTCTGTGGTGTCTCTTGGTAATGGCTTTTGCAGCTCATTGACCTAAAGCATATATGGAGATTGAGCAAAAAGTCGTAATCAACAATATTTTTGTTGTTTTGTTGGTCATAGATGTATGTAACTACGTTAGTGCCATTATAGATGACTTTTGCTGTTCGCTGAGGTTGGTACTCTTTTTCATATTATCGCTCTTCACAGGCTTTGATGCTGATTAGGTTCCCATAGTTGTAATGCTAGGGATTCTCATGATTTCTATACTGGACTACTTGTAAATGTTATGTTCACATGGAATCTATGCTGCATCTCGTCTTTCCCAACCTTGAAGATTTTTCCTTTCTGATTATATTTCCATGTTCAGTCACTGTAAGATGAACTGAGAAGAAATTGATTTTTGGTTGTTTGGATGGGAATGTGTAGTCTATGCTGATGTGGATGTTTTATGCGTTTTGCATGCACTTTCTTTTTTTTTTTTTTTTTGGTAAGGTAAGAAGTATTTTGACTTTCAACCAAACACGGCTATACAGCAAAAGAAGCTCGGCTCCAACAAAAGGATGCACTTTCTGTTGTTAGCCAGGGATATGTTTGTTCTGGCTATTGACCTTTCAGCAACATCTATGTTTCTTATGGCCTTGATTTTCTGATGCTCCAGGGTTTGGAATATGAAGGGCAATTGCCTGAGAAATCCAGCTGCTTTGGAGGAGTGTTTTACAATTACTTCAGTATAGGTAAAGCAATTGCTGTTCAAATCTGATGCATATAATTAAGATTGGCAATGCATATGCATTTGATATGACATACGATTCACTATGCAGCACCGCGCATTTAGCATTTCACAACCCAATTTCCTTTTACCTATCTTGCTTTGCATTTATACGTGGACATGTTAATTGTGCTCCTTTGTTTGAGGTAGCAGAAATGCTATTAGTGCGGAGACATGTCACTACCTATTGTTTGCTGAATTATCTGACAAACTGTGGTTAGTGAATTAAGTGAAGCCAACTCTCTCTGTTTTGCATCCTTGTTTCAATTAACATACTCAATATTGCCTCATTACTGTAACCTGATTTATCATAGGAGATTTAGAAACCTCTTAGTAACCCTAACATCACATTTCCAATTAGCCTTTTATCGTGAAAGCCAGAGTCTCCTTCCTCTAACCATCGATCTTTCTCATTTCTCCTTTTACTTCATGGCAGCTTACCTATATAGCATATGAGTTCATGGTTGAAGTTGAACATGAATGCAGCATTTTAGGCTGCTAGTTACTATAGTCATCAACTGTTATTTACTCTTGTCCTTCCTCTGGTTTTGCAGGAATGGATGCACAGGTCGCTTACGGCTTTCACCATTTACGTGATGAAAAACCTTATCTTGCTAGTGGCCCAATTGCAAATAAGGTTCTTATTAATTTCTCTTGGCTTCATGTATGGTCTTGTGCATAATTAGAATTGAGGTGGCATTTCCATTAATTTGGGAGCTAAGTGGATTTTGAAGTGTTTTGAGTTGCTATCTCCCTTGCCTTTATTCGAATTGCCACCTTCTTTTTTGCCCTTTTTACTTTGCCGAGATACACTAATTGAAGCTTTGAACTGATCTGCTTGTTGCTACAGCTGATCTACTCTGGTTATACATGCAGCCAAGGGTGGTTTTTTACGCCTTGCACAAGTGATCCAAGTCTTAGGTCAGATACTTGATGAACTTTTTGGCATTTTTTGCTACCTTATTCCAGTTTTCATTGCCTAAATATACAGTTAAAGATGGCATTCTGTTTAGCTGCTGAAATTTTACTCCAAATTCTTCATTTGTTGTCACCTTGTAATTTGGGATGAGTACAAACAGAAATAATGATGTGGAAGTTATGGTTATTGCTCTGAAAACATCGCTTGCCCTACTTAATTTATGCCCTTAACTGGTCCAGCACTGCAAGTGAAGTTAAAACCCTTAGATCTTTGGTATGGGGTTTTTATACTTTTTCCATGCTTCCCTCACTATTGTTACTCTGTCCTTTGGATGGGTTGGCTCACAGAATCCCCATTTTCTTGGCAATGTCATCAGGTTTATTTACTGAACGATATAAAAATTTTGAAGGACCAATTTCTGTTAGCAAAATAGTGTGGTTTGATCAAAATTAGTATGACTAAGAAGCACGTAACCATTGGCAAAGCTGTTCCTTTGATTGGTTGATTTCTATATTTTAGCACTAAGTCTGAGAAATATCTCGCAATTTATTTGATGAAATTTTTCCAGTTTTAAGCCTTGTTCATAGAATATAGAAATCAACCAATCAAAGGAACAGCTTTGCCAATGGAAAGAAGTATATATGAAAAGGATGGAATTTGAAGTTAGAGGTTTGACTATCATAAATAGGAGAACCAATGTGTAAATTTTTTAACTAATCATTTATCTATATACAACTCTGCCATCCATATCTGGCTTTCCTATTAATTTATTTTTGGAACTGAGCCCAACATGTTTAAACCATGAAATTCTTCATCTGACAATGCTAGCAGAGGTCAAATAACTTTAAAAGGGGACAACATTAGGTTGCATGGAGAAAATTTTTGGTTGGGTTACAGGGGGAGATCGTGGCTTCAAATCATTGTCTGCATTGGACTACTATTTGTCCTCTCTAAATTTTTTGATAATTGAAATGCTTCTCCCCCTCCTCTTTTTTGAGGTCTGCTACATACATGGAGACTTCTCTTCATTTTTGTTTCCCTTAGGGCCAATTCTGCACGTGTTCAGGTAGGAGGAATGCCCATCTTACACCTTGTTATTGTTCCCATCTTTCCATAGCAATTCTTTATTATGGTACCTTAAATACTCCGGCAAGTGTGTAGTAGCTGCCCCCTAACCTTTATTAGGACAATGCGGCTCTTTTTTTTTTTTCCTCTTTTGTGGTCTCACTGTTGATAAGATGATATTTGCAGATTGAGAAACTGTCTATTTGTGTCTTTTTGTTCATTCATCTCATCTTGCTATGCATGCAAATGTGTTGATTTTTAGGGGACTAAAGAACATTCTCAGGATTCACGTTAAGAAGGTCAACTGCACAGAATGGGAGAAGGTTCCTGTGCCTTCCAGGTTAGAGTTCTAAATGTACATGGTTACACGCACACAGACACATACGTATGTATGTAATTCTGTTTTACTCTTTCTTTGGGATTCTTTTTTAATGGCTCCTCTATATGTATAGATGCTCATGGTGTAAAATGTTAGAAAGTTTGTTATCACTTAAATCTTTTAATCCTCCTATTCTTTTGGTATAAGTATGTTTATCAATCAGCAGTACTTGTTTTCTTCTCCTGATTATCTCATTTTTCAAGTGTTATCCGTTCACTTTTTCCCTGGTTTCCAGTGTCAGGGCCATAGTAGCTCTGAATCTTCATAACTATGCTAGTGGAAGGAATCCATGGGGTAATTTGAAGCCAGATTATCTAGAAAAGGTGCTTCTTATAAATCTCCTTGCATGAAAATAATTTTAATGAGATTTTTGCTTGTTGCGTGCTTCTAACACGATTGTGCTTCTTCCGTAAAATGGAAATTTTCTCAAAAGCATGAAAATTGTTAATGTCCTAAGAACCAGTTCTGTTGTTGCTGAACACTGTCTTAGAATGAGCAACTTGGGACATTCTGTGCACATTAATGAAGCAATATGATTTTTTATGTTAAGGTTGCATTCTTCTTTGACTATGTGATATAGAGCACTTCAGAAACTACCTGCCACTTATGTGGTAATAGTGCTTTTTCAGTTGACCTAACAGTGGGGCATCATATTTCATGCAGAGAGGATTTGTTGAGGCCGATGTGGCCGATGGTCTGCTTGAAATATTTGGCTTAAAGCAAGCATGGCATGCCTCATTTGTCATGGTTGAATTGATATCTGCGAAGCACATTGCCCAGGTAAACTATCTTTGAGATGTTTTATGCTTTAGTATGAGATTCTAGGATTGAAATGCCAAAAGAAACCAAAGGAAAATAAAATATATGTGGGATCTCACAGTTTTCTAGTGGCAATCAGCATGGCGCTGGCTATGACCCACATCAGATGCTCACATGTTGCCAAGAGCTACAGCTTTTGTTTTAGTTTTCTGTTGGATCTGTTTTCATGTCCTGGTTGTATTTCTCTAGTCGGTAATGGGTTGTCCTCAGAAAGCCTGAACCTGCTACTGAAGTTTTGGTTTTTCGCTACCCAAAAACTAAGCCACCTGAACTGTGAGAAATTGAGCTGGGGTGGGGGCCTCTAATTACCTGGTTTTCCCTAACGTGCAAGCTGAGTCGTTGGTGGTTTTGTTTTTGCCTGTCAGGCTGCTGCTATTCGGCTGGAAATCAGGGGTGGGGAGTGGAACAACGCATACATGCAGATGGATGGAGAGCCCTGGAAACAGCCGCTGAGCAAGGATTATTCAACTTTTGTGGAAATCAAGAGGGTGCCCTTCTGCTCGTCAATGATCCGGGGAGAGTGAAACAGCGGTAGGATATTGCAGTAATGGGTCCATGGAATTGGTGTCTATATTTTATTTATTTATACTGGGTCATGTATCATAGTCATAGCTCAGGTTTAGAATCTTAATGTGATTGCTGTAACTGTATATTGTCGATTTGTTGTATTAATGTAATGCTGAGTTTGTTTTATTTTGAGGAGCTCTTTTGTCGCAAAAACTGATTCACTGGTTGTGAAAGCTCTTGATTCTACTCCGATACCTTAGTTGTTCTTGGAAATATTGCCATGACAATGTTTGGAAGAATGCCTTTCAGACCACATTCAGTATTTCATACATCCTAGAAGCAGATCATAAAGATGGAAAATTTCTGGCACTCAACGTGCCTCGGTCGCAACCCAATTGAGCATGGCTTTTACACTTTTTTTGGGTTATTACATCTCCAATTCTGAATGACCCTTGCAGCTTCTTTTGGGGCCTCAATGAATATCTGTTCCAACTCGACCGTGTGTAAGCTGGCCCTTACTGACATGTAGCTGATGAACTGGTCTGCTGTGCTTACTAAGTAATAATCACTCTACAAGATTGGCAGAGACTAAAAAATCAGTGCCCCTTTTCTGGTCACTAGAATTCTGTGTACAGTTCAAACAAACGCATTCATCCTAAGCACGTTATTCACTTTCTGAGTAAAAAGCCTTGCTGATAATCTTCCGGGGGACAGATATTTGGTGGATTAGCCCCAAATCAGTGTGGAAAGATATGAGGAAGCTAAAGAACTTGTATGGTGAAACTTAAGTTAGAAAATAGACTGAGGAAGCTGCCTCATGGTAAATTGAGCCAGGAGCCAGGTAATCCTAACACTTCTCATGTCTCCACTTCTCAGCTATCCGAAACACCATTGGCCCACGGAAGAGTAGTCATTTTAGAGACCTGAACAATCAGCATAGCCAAAACTAAAAATAAAAAAGAGAGAAATTGACAGAGGGTCTTACTGCAGGCAAAGATGTGTAGTGGGAAGAGCTTTTCTGTGATAGACACAGGCATTAAGCCAGGGGGTAGGAAGAAGAAAATGACAGAGAGGCAAATAGCATAGAGATGGATACAGAAAAAAAGTTAAAAAAAAAAAAAGTAAGCCAGGTGAGGTGGTTGTGGGGGACCATGATAGATAGGGTCAGGCCATGGCGCAACCTGTCTTCAAGTAATCAAAACAAAAAAATGAAATAAAAAATAGGGGTCTAGGCAATCAATTTTCAAGTCACTGGGGGAAGCAAAGTGGCCCGATGACCGTCTTTCTTTTCCTCCTCGTCCATTTCTATCCACTACCACATTCACTGACTCCTGACTCATCTTCCACATTTGGGTGTCTTTACTTTGCACCCATTAATAAAGGTAACAATGCCTGGTTTGGTACCCACAAATTCACAATGGCCCCTGTTCCCGTTATCAATTCCCCCACTGTCTTTGGAGCTTTGCTTCTACAATGGATCGTGAATCAGCATGGCCTACCATATCCATACTACGTCCAGATATTTGAGGGCGGTCAGTTTGATGTCGTGGTATCAAGAGAGGAGGTTCAGTCTGTAAATTTCTTGGCCTTATCGTATGGCCCCAATTAATCACTTGATTTTCATTTTTGAGGACGGGGTGTCCACGTGTCAAGTGAGCAGTGTGTAATGAAGATTCAAGTTTGCTTCCACCCACCCTATTAAACTGTTAAGACTCCGCCACAATCTTCTGGTGGTGCTTAATGACTGACAATTATTGGGCATAGTTTCAAGCTCGGGGATCAATAGCCGTTGCTATATAAATTATGCTGAGGGGTTAGCCACGTTTGTAAAGTGATTGGCACTTTTTGCTGGTACAAATTGATCAAGATGTCATGCCTTGAAGAAATAGAGAAATCTTTAAAGTTTCCATATACTGATGTGAATGGCCAAGATCCGGTTATGTATTGATTTCCTTTGGTGCGTGAAAGAGGGCCAAAACATCAACTGGTCGCAAAGTCAAAATATAAACAACCATGATTAGAATTTAAGGTTGATTTCTTGATCTATACATATAGACACACACACACATGCAATTCGCTTGCCGAATTTCATTCAAATTACTGATAGTTGGCTTTGAGACATATAGATGGCTCTTTTTTTCCCCCTAAGTCTGTAGGAATTGGTATCTAACCTTTAATTATGTTTATGAACTGTATAATCCATCCTTTCTCTATACATGGAGAAAGCACAGGCCCATCGCCGCATTTTAGGTTGTCCTAGCCAATTATAAGTCAAGAAATAACAATTCCTTCGGCAAACGTCAACCCCAATATGAAAATCCCACCGAAACGATTTGTCATAGGATTTGGACCTCCATTCACAATCTAGAGAAGATAGAGATATGCTCTTAACATGTGAAGCAAGAACATTGTTTCATGTCAACATCGATCCCTCATTACTTCGACATGTGATGCGCAAAATGATTCTCGACGATGAAAACTTTTTCGAAAGACTGTGGGAGCCACTTCCAATTTGGAGATAAAGATACGCCCTGTCTTGGCTTTGTTTAAATGAGCCAATCAACTTGTTCAAGCTTGTACATCAGATAGAACTAAAATATCTCGTGTTGCTTGCTTATTGGGCTTATGTTACCATTGTGTGACGGATGCAGGTACCTAGGTTAGTGCCAGGATAAGAAAATTATGTGTCTCGCTAGCCTAAGAGGCTAGGATTAATAATTAAATATAACTTTATAGATCATAGCCATGTACCCTTGCAAAAATATTGTAATAGGCACCAAGTGATCATAGGATCACGGCTCCCACCTGTCCCCACGGCTCTTTCGCAGCCATCTTTCCCCAAAATAATTTATTCTTGTTGGACAATCTTGTTACGACATCTAGCTTTAGTGCTGTCCTCCCATATAGCCACATGAAAAATTGCTATAGTCGGGTTCACTGAACGCAGTTTTGCTACACATAATTGGATCATTAAGTGCTTTTTCCACCATCAACACCTAGGAGTGTAGCGTGCATAACACAAAGGAATCTAATTAGTACAAGTGGCTTTCCTTTGCTACCAATGGTCAGGTTGCCCCTTTTTCTTAACTTTCTTGTGTCGAAATTCAAGCACAATAATTTGAAAGTCGAGAGAGAAGGAAAAACTAAAGGGATTAGAGACGAAAACAAAAGATATCGCTTTTGCATGGTAGATTGGTGCAGACGATGGCCCTCTGATCTCCTGGAAGTCAGTGTGTGAAGGAATTGGGCCATCTATCTGACGAGAGCTCTCTTACAAAAGAGGAGGTTGCTTTTTCAGGGCAAAGCACATGGTGGTTTGTACTCATCCGAGTACACCAATTTTGTTTGAAATGATCGTATGGGGTCAGGTCAGATACTGAGGCTTCTTAAAGCTTGAAGTCTATCTGGTAATACAACATGCACAGCAGGTCGCCAAAAGCGAGCATAAACTTGGCCAAGTTGCTCACGAAAAGCTTGGGGTCACTAGGTCGATTTGCTTGCTAAAATGGTTACAACGGCAGACAGTCATGTTCGCAACCATTATTCTAAGAGTTTAAGTCATTGGAGAACAATCCAAACATAGGGCATGCAAATTAACCCTATATGTGTAGATAAAAGAATTGGTTAAACCCAAGATGTATGAAGAAGGGAGACACATTAACCGAAAATGTGAGAAATCACACTCTGAACTCTGTAACCTTGTTGATGATGAGTAGGCAACCATTTCTTTCAAGAGCTTGAGTTATTGAAGAATGGCACAAATCATGCATTATATCCTAAACAAGGACACCACTTGTTTTGAGTGCAGTTACTGTTTTAATTCATAAATTTCTCAATATTAACCTCTTAAATGTCTATACAGATTTTCCATATTCAACATCTTTATAATGAAGAAACTGACTTACATGAACTTATTGTAAGTTTTTATAGTATGAGATATTTATTCCTTCAATTACTAATCCTTAGAAATCCAGGTAGTTTTATCATCAAGTCCACATGAAGTGACCATATCACATGTCATAAACGCAATATTGTGTTGGCTTTTATGATGGTATGAGGGATGCTACATGCACGCACGCCGGTCCACTGCCATTAAGTAGAACTCCCAGGTATCATCTGAATTCACACAAGGAAGAACGACAATAACATCTTAGAATGATCATCCCGATAAAGTTGTTCTGATCGATCGCAACAAACTTTCTGTCGTTTGCATGATGATTCTATTTATAATATTGCGAGTGGTGTCACAGCATTAGGTCATGATCACTTGTAGGAATCTAGTGCGTAGGCAGATGGGTAGATCAATCATGGACTGGAGAACCATGCTCGTGCAGAATAATCTCCGAGCATTGGATGCCGAATCTCGAGTTTATTCAACACAATAATCTCATCAAATTCTATTATCGCCACTCATTATTCTCTAATTTTTTTTTCTTAGTATTGGCACGTGAAAAGCTGCAAAATTCATTGGATTGTTTCGTAAAATACTGAGGTAGGAGCGGAGGAATCATGTAATGGACATACCCTTTTCTCAGTTCCATCCGAGAAGGGAACCTTTGCTTTTTCTCTATTTTTTTTTTTTTTCTAATTTTTTTTTTAGGTTGTTTCTTCCCTCCGCTTTCCTTGTCATTTTCTTTTTTTGTAAGACAGTCTTTCTTTATCTTTACATCTTTGTTGCTGTGACCATTGATTCCATCACCATCTCTTCTCTCTCTCTCTCTCTCTCTCTCTCTCTCTCTCTCTCTTTGCTTTCGGATGAATCATTCACTAAGTTAAGCATTATTATAATATAGGCAGAAAATGAAAAGCGTCTTATAAAATGGCCCAAACCCTACTCAAGTGCCTTTATCCATCATGCCGTTGCTTTGACGTTTAATTAAGTACACATCTTTTGATTACCGGCAATCATTTCCGCCCGGACAAGATTAGATTAGTGATGAGGAGGATTCCCTTGGTTGAGTCTGGGCTGGTTATTTGCACGCATGTCACTGATATCCGAAACAGTCGATGGAACTATCGTTAATTAATATTGTTGTCTAGAATGGTTTTGTATTAAGCAGACTCTGGTCTGCGAAGATGAGCTATTTATTAAGTAGGGAACTTGTACTAAAAGCTGCACCTTGTTGCATGGCCAGTCGAAGAGCTATCAGAATGATATTAGTTTTGTGGTAGCCCACTTTAATTAATTCTCATCCTTAGCCTAACCTAGCAACGACCAAGGTTGTGGCAATCCCACTTCACTAAAATAATCCTACAGATTCCACCAAATGCACATCTTTATCAAAGATTAGGAGAAACTTCACTTTAATCTAGATAAGAACTATGCCAAGATGCTGTTTAGTTTCTTTATAGCATCAATGCGATCAATAACTAAGTACCCACTAATTAAATGACTTCACGAGCCTTGTACGCAATTCTAGTTACAGAATCCGCCTAACATAAGAAGAAAGAAGGTGCACCGAAAGTTCTCCATGCAAAAGGAAGCGTCGCATAATTGGCTAAGCTTATCTATTTCAAATTACACAAGCTGATGTGCTGTAATAGAAACTTCAGTGTGTTTCCTCGGTTCTAATATCACTGGTGTCATTAGGGAAAGCAAATGCAATGATTATACGATTTTGATTGTTAAGGACACTTCCATGCTTTTCACTCCCATCCAATGACGGAAAAGAAAGAGAAAACCATACGTGTCGATGTCTATTATCAATCTTACCCACCTACGGAAGAGCCGACGCATCGTGTCCATGCATGCATTTCGATCCTCCTCAAGCAAAGTTCGTGAGAAAGAGAGGGAGATTAAAAGGGAGAAAACGAAAGTGACTTTAGGCGACCATGAGTCAACATGAGTTCGCTGTCATGCTTTTTTGTAGAGTGCACAATGGACCAGCTGCGATAATTATATTCGGAATGACCAAGACATAAAACACCATCGTCAACTAAAACAGTAATTAAAGCATGCCCTTCATGTAAGAACAAGAACCCAATTGCAAGATAAAAACATTTTAAAATACACGAATTGATAGAGAGCTAACCAATTCCGATGGAGAGAGAGAGAGAGACGTTCAACTAATTCAAAATCATTGAATAATGGAGGAGTGGGATTTGGTTCGGATTTGTTTTGTTTTTTGGTTGCTTTACTAGTCTTCATGTTCATCATTGAACCCTTTACGCTCCATGTAAAATCGATAATGTCTAGTGGGCAAAATAGACAGCACCATAATAATTAAATTTTGGTTTTGCGTTGGACGTATCTTATGTGGGAAGGAATATCCAATTGTCCTTTGCGTGTACGTCGAGTGGTGGAAGGTGACGATGATTCTATTAGCATATGAAAAAAAGAATAGGTGGGTCCAATTAATATTTCATAATTGGGAACCTGCTTGAAGTGGAACATACCATAGCCCCTGAATTCTTAGAGCTTTTCGAGGGTTCTAACCCCGGTTTATCTACTCAGGTGGTCCTATAGCTGTCTCTATTTGAATTTTTTGGGACATATATTGGGCAATGTTTATCCATATGAAATTTTATTACAGCCAACGTAAGATTTATATGAAATTGTGCCGTGACTGTGTTGTGCCGCGTCGTGTTGAAGCATATGCAATTGGCAACATATTTTTTAAAAGTGCTATGATGTGACTACGAATGATTATATGTTTGGCAAAAGTTGCCGCAAAATCGAGGTGGTTATCAAAATGATAATAAAGAGTTATAACATTTTGATGGTGTTATAATTGTGAGATTTTTATCAAATGCCTAGAAAAGTCAAAGCACACGATTTCGCAACTATAGTAATTGTGTAAAAGCCATACCAAACACACACATAATTTGTTATAAGATTACCATTTTAGTGAATGCTCACAAATGGAGAGATGTAAGAGACTATAATTGGAAAATTTTGGTTTATTAGGTGGGATTATCAATAGGTCGATTGCAAGCATTAAAACTAAAAAAAAAAAACTTTCACGTTCACATTTAGCGACAGATACTTTTGTAACCGAATTCTTTCCAATGGGAACAATCAAGCTCACTTCCATGCTGTGTTGGTTCACGCAAAGAAAAAGGCTAGGGTAAGGATAAGAGTTCTGGGTTCTTGCTTTTTGGCTCTTTGGCTTGTACCCACATTCACCTTTGGCGTAGCACAAGGCAAATGCATTTATCTCCATAGCAAACGTAAGTTAGGGTTTCGCAAATGGGAAAGAGGTAGAGGATGGCAAAACGGAAGCAAACACTAGTGGTGGTGGGTCTACTCCTTGCGACCCCGTCATTTCTCGGGCCCCACCGTCACCATCCTCCTTTTCTTTTCTTCTTATATAATAATGGGGACTATCATAAGGGGAATTTAGGAAAAAAAAATTCGGATGTAACCAATACAAAAAGAAGGGATTCAGAAAAGGGTCTCTTGGAAATTGGATAGGTGAGATACCTATAATCTTCTTTCTACTTTGGTGTACGTCTCAAAGGGCCTAAGGCTCTTTATGCCTCCAGTGCAGAATGTGGGATTCCTAAGAAATTCACATGAATATTGGTCCCTACACAGCCCAATATATTTAAATACCAAAGTATGAGAAGCAATTTCGTCCCCTGACGTGGGTCCTCTTTTGACTTATTGCAAAAGTTGCATTTGGTAAAGTTGCGTTTGGTAAAGTGAATGAAACCTAACTTGAGTTTTCTTCGAAACTTCCCTTTTAACGATATTTTAAAACTCTCATGTAGGGATGAATATTTCCTAAATTGGATTTACAAGTAATGTGGTGAATAGATTGATATGAGCCTTAGTGTGTCGTGTACGATTTGTTCGATATGATAAAACGAGTCTATAGAATATGTTCATCGGATAAATATGTATAAACATAGTTAACAAGTGATGAAATAACAGAGAATGCCAATTAAACTGACCAAAGATGCCTTTATCTTTTAAGAGGGAAACTCGTCCATCAAGTGAAGCCATTTCATTCATTCTTTTGTCATATTTAGTTTGATTTCAGCAAAATAATCACATAAAATAAGTATTTTCCGTAGGTTTCTATATCTCTAGATAATGCCAAGTTCCACAAACTGATCGTGATCATCGTCCATTGTACAAATCTAGTACAGCCCCTATCATTACTTTCAAAATCCATTTTGCTCTAACCCAAGTGATTAGATAGAGATATGCCTTTCATTTAGAGCAGGAGACATCACAAAAACCATGGATAAATAATGATTACTACGATTATCATCCACTCTCTCTTGGTGGTTTACCTTCGAGTGTCGCAACTTCACACATAATGATCTATCAAATTAGGGGTGGGACTACTATACCCATTTTTTTTTAAACACAATCTTCCATTTATAACATTAAAAGATAAACGACAAATTTCAGTTGTTTAAGATAGATTTAGCAACAATTTAAGAACAAAAATCAAATCCAGCTTCGGCCACTCAAATTTTCGATTTTATTTACCAAACAAAGGGTATCTTTTCATGGAAATCTTAGCCATCATTGCCGTTTTCCTCCGCAATTTTCATAATCGTCCACTTTTCTTGTGAAAAAATAGATTGTCGGCAATAAGTTTACTCAAACGAAAGAAAGGGCTCCTCGAGGATAATGTTGTGAATTTAAAATGTAATGTAATCAAAATTAATTAGCTATTCATTAATTGTCGAGAAGACATCTGGTAGACTTTTGGACGGTTAATGATTAAATTGATGTTTATCTGAATTCTCATCCTTTCATGGGACCTACCCAGATGGGATTTAACGGGAACAACACGAAACGCGTGATATCAGATCGCATTGTCCCCATGGATCAACTCAAGAAAAAGCAATTGGCGGAACCGAAGAGACTTTTGATGTCCCACTTCATTCTAAATGTCATTCTACCCCATGCCGAGATATGCACACGATATAAATATATATACACACAGACTAACGTTATTTATTTATTTATTTATTATTATCTTTTACCATACCATCATTTATGTATGTTTTTACATTTTTCATAGTTATTGATGATCAGTTTTTTATCCTTTTTTTAAGCGAGCAAGAGCCTTGTTGATTAATCAGAGATTAAGAGATTTTTATGCTTTTATAGATATGTGCCGATTGCCAAGGCTTAGCGACACCACTAGCCATTGGGTCACCAGCCCCTAAGCAAGGGTCGAGAAACCCTCTCTAACCAGGGGTAAGAGTTGTGGTGCTTCCCAGATTTTTTTTTTTAAAAGAAAAAGAAAAAAGAAGAAGCAAAAATCATTTGTGTTAGCGTTAGCCGGCGCTAGTTGGATCACCATGTTAGCAATTTCAGCCACTATTGGCAAATAATTAAAGGTCTATGACTAAATTGATTATACTTAATAAAATTAAGACTAAATTGATTAGCATACAATAAGTTTAGGACTTTTTTGGTTCTATCATCTTCGGTAGTTAGATATGGCTAGAATAGAATGGCGGAGTCACAGTCAAACCGAATCTAAATGGTTTGAGAATAGAAGCCTTTTGGAAAGGGTGAAGCTGGGTTTGGCTTAGCCCTTTTTTAGTTTGTCTCAATCGAAGATGATTACGGAGCTCTCGACTGGCTCCGCCCTCATCGATGGAGCCCTTCCCATCACCTCCCCCATCACGTCCCCACCATTGTAGAGAGGGTAGCAACAACTCAAAAGTGAGATAGGCAACGGTGACTTAGATCTCAAGGAATCCATGGTGAATTGCTACGGTGATGGTGGTGGAGGCCGCAACAGCAGGTCGACGTGACTTAGTGGTTGCGGGTACCTAGGGGAGGGCATGGAATATGTAATTAGTCTTTGGTGGGGGAATACTAATGTATCGCTTGTGAAGAATTTCATGTGGCTATTATATGTTCAAGCACAAACGACTACCACGTGTCCGGAAAGCAGCATTACTTATGTTTTAGGACAATGGTAACACCCTTCGTTTTGTTTTTCTCATGACAAGTTTAGATAAGCGTTCTAGAAGTATGATCACAGCTAGCAAATGAGTTCCCTTTCCCATTAGCTCTCCACCAAATTAAACAGAGAGTGGGGGTGGTGCTGGCTGCCTTATCAAAGAATTTTAGCGCCGAAACATGATGTGGAAAGGGCATCTAGCAGCGCAGGTAGAAACCCCGAAAAAAGGAAGCGAAGATCAAGAGTTTTTTTTTTTGAAAAGACAGACTGTACAAATCTATATGCAATTTGACAAATTATAACACGTATCTAGGCAAGTAATTGCATCCGAGAATGGTTCTACCAGGCCCCCATCCACCTATCATTGACTAGATTTGGGGGACAATTCTTGCTGAGATTTATGTACGATGAGTCCAAAATGTCTGTCCAGATTTTTCTTTTTTAACAAGGAGATGCAAATAAGGTCGACTCTCCTTAAGTGTTATTATAAGAGTCTCATGTCATGCATAGATGTTTGTCCAAATTTTGGTGGAATGAAAGATTTCTGATCAATGGATTTGAAACTACATATCTTAAATTATCTGATATTTCATGTTGATAAAAAAGTTCGATTTTCTCCTATATCACAATTTGTCAATTACCCTCTTTAAAATATACTGGAATGAAAGCTACTCAAGGGGGCCTACAGCTATACTTGTGCAAAATGACGATATAAATCACCAAAATCCAAACCCCACCTCTAAAAGACCAATGTACAGAAGAAGCTCATGCTAAAAAGAAAATAAAAAGAAAAAGGCACAACTCTCTCTATATAAACCACCCTAGCCATCCTCCCTTTCTCAACCCAATTTCCTGCGTATTTTTAGACCTCCGCCCTCGCTTTTTCTCTCTGCTTCCTTCTCATCTCCACAGCTCGTCCCATCCCCCATCATTCGATCTCAAAGAGAAAAAAGGAAAGGGAAAGAATTTCGCAAAAAAGCCAAGAGGGAAAGAAATGGAAGCTACAAGCGCGAGAGGCAGCCCGATGGCCATGACGACGATGACCACGCCGCCGCCCGCGGCTGCGCAGAGGTCGCCGTGGCATTCTCCGGTGCCGTACCTCTTCGGGGGCCTGGCGGCGATGCTGGGCCTCATAGCTTTCGCGCTTCTCATCCTTGCATGTTCCTACTGGAGGCTCTCGGGTTACCTGGAAGGCAACGGCGAGGGAGGAGACAGAGACATTGAGGCCGGCGAGGCCAAGAACGACGAGGACGACGAGACGAAGAAGAAGAAAGAGACGGCTTTTGAAGAGAAGATACTGGTGATAATGGCGGGTCAGGTGAAGCCGACCTTCTTGGCCACGCCCGTGTCTAGTAGCGCCAGCACGAGCAGGTCGTCCTCTTTCGGCGACAACTCCAGCGCCACCACCAGCAGCTGCGGCTGCAACGACTGTGACAATAACAAGAGTGAGAGATCGGAGGCTGAGACTGAGATGGTGAAGCAGGGAACGCAAGAAAACCCTCACCCCACCACTTAAACTCTCTGTCTGTCTCTCTCTGAGAGATGATGTGAGGAGGGCATTTCAGTTTTTACTTTTTAGCCTTTTGGGGTTTCGACCCATTTTCTTGTGGGTTCTTTGTTGATCCTTGGCCATGTTTCGGTTTTTCCTTTCTTATTCGGGAAATGTAAATACTCACAAGAGATTTAAAGAATGAAAGAACCCCCTTTTCGTAGTTCTCGACCTAGAGTCCTGAACACAAATCCTTTTCCCTCCACATATTCGTGATAAGTCACTAATCTCCAGTTCAGAGAAATTGCCAAATATCCACGGGAATGGTTTTCCAGATGGTTCCTTTCTCCTTTCGCGCCATGGAAGGAGAGATTCCTGACAAAAATCGGATATTACAATGAGCCTGGTAGGATCCGTGAGTGAAGATGAAGGTGAGGTATATCAGCAGAGTTCTTTTGACACGGAGAGAGAAAGAGAGAGACAGAGAGAGGGAGAAGGTGGTCACACGTGTAAGGCCATGGAGGTGGAAATAGGTGGCGCTGCGTTGCTACAGGCGTGGCTGATGCGGCGAGGTGAAACTGCTTGCGCCTCAGCTCACGGTTTTCTTTTCTCCTCTCTTCTCTTGGTCGTCGCGAAATTCTGCGTTTCCTGTTTTTTTTCTTTTTTTGAACAGCTGCGTTTCCTGTTGACGACGAGGGTTTTCAGGGTTCTTTCTCGTGAAGTCACGTTTGTTCTCCGTGTCTTTTTCTAATATTTTTTCTCTCCCGTGCTTTTCCGCAACAGTTCTAGCCCCGATCTGAATTTAACTTCCCTCTTTCTCTCTCTCTCTCTCTCTCTCTCTCTCTGCGACAGCAACAACACCACTTCTTATTTCATGGCTTTTTCGGGAATTCAGTTTTTGACCCTCACTATCTATCGGCCCTCCTTTACGTTTCCGCCAATATGCAGTCGCTTCCATCTTTACTCTCTATCCGGCTCTTTTCCGGCAAAAAATTGCGAGTCGTGTCTCGAGCTGTCTCCATTGGTTCGTCCCCAATTGAGTGCACCGTAAGGAACGGGTGACTTTCAATGTGAGCAAGGGTCTTCAACGTTAGGATGAGGCGCCCAAAACACGTCCAAATAGAGAGTAGAAAATGAGAAAAAGAAATCGAGACATAAGATATGTCATATTACATCCAATAGAGGATTTCACTATAGTTAACCCTTACACTTTACATGTGATGATTTCCTATCAGGACCTCATGCCTTCTTATGGCGGGACCTTTTCACTTTCTATCAATGGAACCAAACTCCAACATTCAATTTTTGCATGCACACGATTCATGTGAGCTTAGGTTATATTATTTATTGGATCATGTAAAGATTTTTTGACTACTTTTCCTAATCAGCTTCACATGCGTATCTTCCCTGCATTCTTGTATGAGTCATCAACTCCACTAACATGACCTAATTTTCGAGAGGTTGATCTTGCTTCTCTATTCATTGAATCCCAGTCCATTTTATTTTTTTATGCACAAGACCCAACTTAAAGTGGATAATTCATGTGGTAAGAATGAGGTAACCACTGATTATCTTATTATGTCAAAATTATGAGATTGGATAGCATCGTATCGATACTAGGTGGAGGATTGTCTTAAAGTTTCTGTCACGAAAAAAGGTAGTTAACAGAACTGTGTCTCTTTTTCATAGGAGGAAAACTCAACGACACCTATATCTCTTACAACCTAGCCAAAGATATAAAAGCCCATATCACATCGTGCCATGTGTAATTTTATGGACCATGTCAACATAAGTCAGATGACTAACTCTACATAAAAAAAGAAAGTAAATTATCATATTCTTCTTGTTTCAAGTAACCATCAAAATCCATTTAGCTCTTCATAATTTTAACTTTGGAACGTTCCAAAAAAGTCAAATTGAGCGTTAGTCTAATTCCACCCTTTTAATTAACCAAAATATTTTCATTTTTCTTAGTGCCATTCCTCTGCTGACGCGCGCACGCAAGACATACACTAGAGGGAGTGCGATGTTCGTCACTAGCGGAACACTCTAAGGTGCTAAGCGAAGTGTTCCTATCTTAGTGGCTTGTATTGAAAATCCATGCGATCGAGCAATGATTGGACAGCTTTTCTCATAGTGATATGTTAAGTAAGCCACCCAAGGATACATACATGATTAGGTTTCGGGAAAAAAAAAAAATTTCTCCCGCTCCAATTGTATTCCGAGGGGCTCCATCCATTTGCACATGATGTCCTAGGAGCAGTGACTCCCATACAATCTTCGATTTCTTTTTGCGTTTAAATAGCATACCGTTCATAATTTTTTGCTACCGCGCCCTAGATATAATTCGATTTTACTTTGGCGATAATTGTGTCCCAAGAATCAGCCAAAAGAAGAGATAAGGGGAAAAATTCGACTATAAAAGAAGGTGCTTTATTCCAGCCTTAGGAGCAAAGGCGGAGGATGCGGCAGCTAGAGAGTGTGTTTTCCTTTCCATCATTCTTTGGCATGACTTCATATACTTATATTCCCAGAGTGAGATGGGTGGTACGACTGGCGAAGCCTCGAACGTCCTGACATGGGAACATAGTACCGATGCACAGTGAACCACTATGTAATGCCCGTACGATACTTCGAAGGAGAAGAATAGAGTACATTATCCTTTGTTCCCGTCTGCTTTCGATTAATAAAAGGAAAGGAGAAAAAACAGCACACGAATGCATGCCATGTGTGCTTGTGGTCCGTGCTTTCTCTCTTTTTTAAACGTCAAAGCTTCCTTCTCCTTCCTAGTGAATTTTTCGCTAGAACAAAATAGATGCTCGTTGTCTAGGTTCAATCCCACCATCATACCTCATCGCCAAGGACCAGTGGTTCCCCATCCTAGTATCCTATGTATCATCATTAATGCATTCCTTGAGCATTAGAGAGATTCTTGGTACCGAGCAATGAGGACTAAGCAATAAGGATTTGATTATCTGTTATATATAGTTTAGTTTGCATGCGTCATGCAGTACGAGAATGGGTTTACTGCTTTCAATGGATCTTTGGAAGATAATCTAATTTATCGGCTTTTTCCTTACCATGTCTCCACTGGCCAGAGTGGCTAAGCAATGTGTTTTTAATGTTTAACACGAGGTCTCTCGCTCAGCATCGAACCATTTGTCTCATGTCGAAAGAAAATGCTTTGTATATTACCGACCCAAATAGAAAGAGAGGAAAAACAGAGGCTGCCATCTCGTAAAAATCGATCGGTCGTGACATAATGGGAGCACCATCTCTGCACGGCAACATAATTCCGAGGGACCCGAAACTTTGTTCCCTTTTGGCCACGTTTTGGACAATTGAATTCGATATTATAATGTCGCCAACAGATGCCAGGAGTGTCTTTCCAGTCTTGTTCCCCGCGCGAGGCCATTCATTTATTATCTCTTTTGTTTTCAGGGGCCGGGTTTTCATAAGGTGTCCAGGTGCCTTTTTAGGGCATAAATGAAACTTCGCTTTCCAAATCAGGTTCCCGTGTTTTTCACCCAACCCTGCAAGGCGTTTCGAACTACTACCCTTACCTTTACAGACAGGCAAAGGTTGAAAGGTAAAAGACTTTAGCGATAAGTTTCATGGAAGTGGCGCGAGTAAGAGTAAATTTAATGGTACGATGATTTGATTCGAAACATGTATTGATGGTCCTAAAATATTGAGTTTTTCTTATCACATCGAGACCGGAAGATAGAGATCTCGACCCCACCAAGTATTTACTCTATCATGTGCTTTAATTATATGTAATTCATGCAATGTTGATAAAATTTCTATAGATCTTACGGCACACATATTATTGGAGAGATGGTAGAGTTGGTGGGAAGTGATATTCTCTACTTGTATTGTACAATTGGAGTCTCTTGTTTCTTCTTCTTCTTCATATGGGCCTAAACTCGCATATAAATGCCGAAAAAGAAAACACGCGGACCAAAGTGACTAAGGCTGATAAGGAGTAAGCAACTCATAATGTAGCTGATCAAGTCTTTTAAGTTATATTTGCTGATGGAGAAAAAGAAACCACAAGCGCGGCAAGTATATGCTGTCACTATTCTCAAGAGCACGAGCGATCCGCAATGGATTTCAAACCTAAAACAGTAAACCCACCATCATCACGGGCGAGAGAAAAAAAAACCTATGACTTTCTCTAGTTAATTGCAACTATTGTGTGCATGTATAAATGTCGGTTCGTGGTCATCTTTCCAAGGAAGATGTTGTCACCTCCCTGTGAACAGGAGGGAAAAAATGAATTGCGCTTGAAGTTGCCACAACAGAAGCAACCAATAGCGTCAGCATCAGACGATTCGCTCTTTTTTCTCTACAATTCCTGAGAGCTCGAGGACATGGATGCACTCACTACCTGGTCACTCATTTTGGTGCGCCCTACTGAGAGAAATTGATCGGGGACTTCATATTCACATCATGAATCATATGGCGCTGATCAAACCAAGAACTTTGACGATCTAAAGCGATCCTACTAACGCTGAATCAAGACGCTTCATGGATTCAATCTGATTTCTTGTGGCAGATGA
The DNA here is from genome assembly GCA_014182575.1 of Eucalyptus decipiens. Lineage (NCBI taxonomy): Eukaryota > Viridiplantae > Streptophyta > Magnoliopsida > Myrtales > Myrtaceae > Eucalyptus > Eucalyptus decipiens. The sequence continues at coordinate 1,917,112 of CM024611.1, read as the reverse complement.
TGAACACTGATCTTCTTATTTTCTTTTTTTCGATGATTTGGAACTCCATCTTAAATGGATGAAGCTCCGGTGGTCCTAAAAGATGTAGCCTTCTAGCCTCATGAATAAGGAAAATTCAAGTCAAAAGAAGAATGAGCATCCTAATCATAAGTTTGCTCAAATTGGGTTTTGGATGTTGGGGAGTGGTTCATCCTCCTATTAATAGGATGGCATAGGGGTCCCACTCCTTGATGAGCGCATGGAGGTCCAGGGCTGCCTTAGCAAAGGTTTAGAAGGCAGCACTCCCTACCACCAGAGGGTTTTATAGTTTGAGCTTGTATTTTATTGATACTTTGGACTTGGACCCATGAATAACTATTGTTGTCGATATATAATCTATTTCTCTTATAATTGAGGGTTGTAACAAATTGGTGGGAGATGCTACTTATAGTGGAATTATCTATTGGATGTAGTCATAGTTTAAGGGTTAATCAAGATAAACCTTGTGTCTTGATTTCTCTTTCTAGCCTTCTACTCTCTCTATTATTGTGTTTATGCATTGAAACCCGATAATGGAGACAAAAGGAGATTTGTGCAACTTTATCGAGAAGTTGTTTTGGCTATTGCTTTTTCGAATGCTTACATCATGTCAATCACTATCAGTAGATTTGCCGCCCTTCAGCAATATAAATCATACTAATCCATGGTAGGGTTGTGCTATGATATTCGTGTGATGTATGCGTAGAGTCAAAGTCACACTTTCTTTTCATTAGAAATTCTCACATTCTACTCTCTATTTTGTTGTGTTTATGCACTAAAGCCTAATAATGAAGACAAAAGGAAATTTGTGCAACCATATTAAGAGGTTGTTCAGGCTATTGCTTTTTTGAATGCTTACTTCATGTCAATCACTATTAGTAGATTTGCCGCCCTTTGGCAATATAAATCATACTGATCCATGGTAGGGATGGTTGTGCTATGATAGTCATGTGATGTATGTGTAGAGTTAGAGTCACACTTTCATTTCATTAGAAAAGGTTCGAAAATCAGGGATTGCATGACGCATAGTAGTTCCAATGTATAAAAAAGCATGCCTACAAAGTGACATTGGCATACTACATAGATTTTCCACCCTTTGGCTATATAAATCATATTGATCCATGGTAGGGATGGTTGTGCTATAATAGTCATGTGATGTATGTGTAGAGTCAGAGTCGCACTTTCTTTTCATTAGAAAAGGTTCGAAAATCAGGGATTGCATGACACATAGTAGTTCCGATGTATAAAAAAACATGCCTACAAAGTGACATTGGCATACTACATATGAACATTTAAGTGAGTGGGTTGTACTCAACATGCATGTAGAGTCGGTCGCACCATTTTGTATACCGATAGATCGTTTTTTGTATTCCCGATTTATCCGGCAGGGTTTCACATATCTAGCTAGAGATGGCTGCAACATTGTCCATGCGGAAAATCTTTTGTAGGAATAATTGGTCTTTTGAGTCTTGACAAAGTGAGTCCATTTGCTTGGGTGGGATTAAACATGCCATTGGAATTTCAGCCCAAACCAAACCCCTAAACCTTTAGATGGATATCTGCACATGCTTTGTGCTTCTATGGTGAATTTTGGACCAGAGATTTTAGGCCCAAACAAGACAGATGATGGGCCATCAACTTCGCCAAGTTCCCAGCCCATGGATATCGAGGATGTACCGGCCCACCATCTTTTTAGTTAGGCAGGCCCTATCGATTCTCTCTTTGCGCACTCCAATCATGCCCTCTCATGGATGGGAAGATAATTTTGGCCCTAAATTTCAAGTGTCAATTTAAACGCCACCAACTTTTATGCGGGAGACAATTTGGGTCCCAGCTTTCAAGTGTCACATATAAAAAGGTACCAACTTTCACTCGGATGATAATTTTGGCCCCAGCTATCAAGTGTCACATAAATAGGATTCGAATTTTATTAACCGTTTAGCCATATTTATAACTTTTTGTCAAAACTTATGTATGTAGCAATTGATGTGACAAACGAATGTTAACATAGTAAATGATGAATGCTATGAAAGTAGACACGGCTTCCATAAACAATAAAAAAGACATCATTTTGGAGCCAAAATTAGGGTTTTGAATTGTAGGGGTGAGTATGGTCTGGATAGGGCCAATCTAACATCTAACTCAAGGACCAATATGCACAAAGTTGATTCCTATTTTTGTGACCGGGGACCAACTTGTTGAGCTTGGGATTGAGGATTAATTTCGAGGCGATTCTTAAGGGTGAGCATGGTTCGGGTTAGGCCGATCCGCCCCCTAACCCTAGGACCAACCCACACAATGCCGGACCTCAATTTTTGGAATCGATGACCAACCCTATTGAGCTTGGGACCGAGGACCAAACCGACCCAATGGGTTCAGTCCTGTTCCAAGGTCAACTTGGGATCAATCGATAATTTTTTAATTCATTTTTTGTACTCCTTAAAAAAATGATTGAGGACCGAACTAACCCATTGGGTTCGGTCCGGTTTCAGGGTCAACCCATGACCAACCAATAATTTTTTTATTTTATTTTTTGTACTCCTTAAAAAAGCGATTGAGGACCAAACTAACCAACTGACCCAATGAGTTCAGTTCGGTTTCAGAGTCAACTCAAGACTAACAAATAATTTTTTATTTCATTTTTGTACTCCTTAAAAGGGCAACCGAGGACCATACCGACTCAATGGGTTCAATGATGAGTGAGGTCAACTAAGAAAAGCAAGCGGTGAGGGTCAAGTGGGGTGAGCATTGAACATAATGAGCATCGAATGTTGAGCGGGAAGCAACAAGCCAAGTGAGCATCGAGTGGCAAGCGGTACGAGTGACCCAAAGCGAGCGAGGCGAGTGTCAAGTGGTGAGTGGAGAAGTTATTTCTTTCGATTTTGGCAAATTGAAGACTAAGAGGACAAATAATACAGAATAGAACGAATACTAGAGGATGATGCCATAAAGAGCTGTTTATGTCTTTTTGGACGTCGTGAAGACTCCTCACAAAAACATTTTCATCATTGGTAAATTATGACTATTGACACCGTAAAAGATATTAAAATTCTAAGTTATTAAAGAACAATATAAAATTACTTGAACTCCTTACTAAATAGCTGTTTAATATTGTTAATGCCGTTTATTTTAAGGTTTTCTCTATATAAAAAAATTATAAGTAATATACTAAATATATATCATTAAAAATCAAAATTATTAAAGAACAATGTAAAATTACTTGAATTCCTCACTAAAGAGTTGTTTAATATTGTTGACGCCGTTTATTTTAAGGTTTTCTCTATATAAAAAAATTATAAGTAATATATTATTTATATATATAGTCAGGGTTGGTCCGGGTTGAATCAACCTAGAACTCTTAGGACTGAGGACCAATGCGCACAGTGCTGGTCTAGGAATTCTAGGACCAAGGACAGACTTAATCTCCTTGGGAACCGAACTAGGACCGGCAGGGTTGGGCCGATCTAGGGTAGGTCCAAGGTTGACTTTAGACCGATGCTCACCCCTAGCGATTCCTTCTTCTTCTTCTTCTTCTTCTTCTTCTTTTGCATTCCTTGAAAGGACAAATGTACTCTTAAAAATTACAAATTCATCGACAACTCGATATTAAGCAACCAAACTATGAACACCAATACAAATCAAATCTAGATAAGGCAACAATAGAAATCTCCACTTGCCAAAAGTAACAAACCACAAAAAATGAACATGTGAAATAAAATTAGATAATAAAATATTTAAAATCCGTAATATGAAACATGAATTGTTGTGGGTTCGAGTTATAAATATAATGAAAAAGGAGGAGACACCGGGCACTTTAAATTATATACTAGTGTTTGGAAAATACACACACATATACATAAATATACATATACATATACATACATATGTATATAAAGCCTCATGATTAAGCAGCAACCCACATAATACAGGTTTGAACTACCTCAAGACTAGGGACAAGTCCAATCCCCTTAGGACCGGCTGAGTTGAGCTAGTCCAGGATAGGTTTTGGGTCAACCTTGGATGAATGCTCAGTTCTATTGAATTTGACTGAGGAGGACGATACATGTATTGGTGCTTGGGGTTCTTCACAAAATCAGAGCACATTCACTGAATTTCGGCTCAATTTCCCACTTTCAATCTGCTTTGAATTAATGTCCTTTCGTGCGACATTTGAATGTGTATGTTACAAGGGTCTTCGGAACAAAATTTGATGGCTTTCTAAGGGGCCAAAATTGTCTCGAGAGTGGAAGTTAGTGCCTTTCCTTGTTAAAATTCCACGAAACGTGTTGACCAAATTATTATATTCCGGAAGAGAGAGAGAGAGAGAGAGATATTAACTTAAACGGCGAACGATGGTGGCGTGATCTCTTCCTAGTCCTCTAAAAGTCCCATTGGAGAACCAGAATTGCTGCATACAAAAAAAAGCAATTTCCAAAGGATCATTTACGCATACAGCGTTACTTTTACACAGCGAAGCCTGCGCTCGGCCGTGACAGCTAAAACCAATCCCCAAAGAGAGGGGGAGAATACTTCATAGAAATCCGAAACCCCTCGACAGCACCAGCAAGACTGCATTAGCAAGAAGCAGCCCCCCGACCATCTTTGGAGAAGAACATATTTCAGACACTATCGGACACGGCTTTCCTTTCTTTTTTGCCCTCCTCCTCATCATTCCTCTTCTTTAGTCGCCATGATTCTTTCTCTCTCTCTCTCTTTCTTCCTTTTCTTCTTCTACCCTAATGAGTAGTAGCAGTCAGGGAGATGGAGATGAGAGCGAAGGACCACTTTTTGGACAACGTGGAGCCCGCGGGGCATGGCGGGGGCGACGGGGCCCCGTCGCCCACGTGAAGCCCACGAGTTATGGCCCTGCCCCTTCCTTATCTTCTGATAGCTACTCCTCCTCCCTCCACTTGCATATCCCGACGCTTCTCCTCTTTTTTCCTCCAAAATAGATCTGTAAAGATTCCCTCTTTCAACATCGAAGTCATTATACTTCATAGATCTTCTTCTCGTATAAGCAAGAACAAGGGCTGCGAGCATTGACTTCAATCCTCATGACTTCGATCCACATCATATATTAGGGTACGGGCAAGTCGCGATTGATTTAGTTATGACGTGATCGATGCCTTTCGGAACACTTGATTAGTCAATTATCGATCTCCAGAAAATCGTTCATGGAATTTGTTTTGTCCGCAACCAATCGGTATGATTAAAAAGAGGACATGGACCCTGCAATTTATGCCTAGACCCTAATCTGCAAACGATCCCAATTGAAAAGTCTTTTTTGGAATAACTGTCGCGACTATTAGCGCATAACAAAGATCTCTCTAGAACACTCCTGTCGGATATTGAGTTGGTCAATTCTACCTTCGCTCCAATTGTTTCGCCAAAAATGAAGGATTTGGAAAACATTTCTCTATAAATGATTGCTTGTATCACTTAGAATAATTGGCTAATAAAAAATATCATCAATATCAACAATAATTTATATCCAAATATTTTCATGAATGATTAAAATAATTTTCGTTTATTTGTTTTCATAAGCAATATAAGCATTCATTTTTAGAAAAATGGTTTTTAAATTATTCATTTTTCGTCAAACAAATTGAAATTAGGGGTGAGTGATTTCAAGTTCCATCTAGGTTTTATTTGGAACTTGAAATCTACTCGTCGGAGCAGGTTTCTTAATTTTTGGAACTTGAAACCTACCCTCCTGCTAGTTTTTAGGTTGGTTCCAAGGTCTACCTAAGTTCCATGTGTACTCTTAATTGAATGATTATAATGAATCATCACCCCAAATAACCACAACTTATCACAATTCACTAATCACAGCTTATATTTAGACACACAAAAATTATGAAATATTAACGAAGTCAAAATCTTAGTCAAAGATATCATTAGTGGTATTAGTTTATACATTCATCATTGGACGCTATCCGAATTGCATGACAATAGAGAACAAGTGACAATAGAGAACAAGAAGAATACAAAAACTTGTCCCAGGTTCCACCTAGAACTTGGAGTCTACTTGTCAAAAACTTGTCAAAATAAGTTCCTCAATTTTCGGAAACCTAGATTCTGCCTTGCACATCATAAAATCCGTTCACACTAATCCGGCTCTCAATTTTACCTTGAAATTATGCTTATCCCTAATGGAAATGTCACTTTTGTTGGTGGATGACTTGAGTTGGTTTTGACCTTTGACTGCTTTTCCACTAAGAAAGACATCTATATATACTCTTGGTTAAGTGCTGTATTGATAACACAACAGCCCGTCTAGGTTGACCGTCCTTGAGGATATGAAAACAATCTGCACACGTGAGCACATAAAGAATGCACGACAAACCGGGGATTTTAGGTATCTAAATGGTATCTCATTTGAGTAGTCTATGCTTTCCATCTGGTTTTAATTAATGATTTTCTTTGCTAGTCACTTTTCCTAATCCGTTCAACAAAAGCAAAATAATTACAAAAAAAAATCATATGCAATTTATACATGTGAAGGCACATATATTGTGAAAATTTTGGGTGTTATGAGATAAACAAAAAAATTCGAACTTTTTGCATAATATGATTTGAATTAAGCAGAAAAACAAAGAATAGAAACCTATTCAAACACTTCCGTTGTGAAACAAAACAAAATGCGTTACTAATCGATCTATGTTCTGATTTAAGAATTTCATGCACCGATTCACTGATTATTTCCATTTTCTACACCAAATAAAATTTTGCTCTACAAGACTAATGCAATTATCTAAGTTATAAAAAAAAAAAAAAAAATCTTTTCCCACTAAAACCCTACTTCTTTTCTTTTTTTGGTCGGACACGGAAACACAACTTCTTTTTTTTTTTTTTTTTACACACGAAAACACAACTTCAGGCAGCGGCATTTTCAGAAACCCTAAAATGGGCAAAGGTCTTCATGATTGTGCTGGTACCAATCATCATTTTACCCACAACGCGAGAAGGTCGATAAATAAATGGAAGCTTCTCACCCGAGGCTTCTTGATTTCCACTTGAAGAAAGCTGAATTCACAGAGATGTCCCAATCCTCAAAACATTTTACAAATGGGGTAACTCCGATAACTTTCTCGGACGCCGATCCTCCCCCATTCCGTCTCTCGATCCTTTCTCCTCAATCATTTTATAAAAAGAAGCGTTGCCCTATTCTCAAAAGGAGAAAACAGAAAAAGAATAACAATAATAATAAAAATAAAGTGTGACTTCGGGGTCTGGCGAGATAGAAAGCAGACATGATTGTGGTCAAAGTCCTGCTTTTCTTGAAGCTAGAACGTGAGCATCTCCATCTGTCAGTACTGGAAAGGTCCAGAACATAGGGCCGGAGAGACAAGACTACCCTCGTGCTGCTCCAACTACACAGCCTTTGACTTCGTTGCTTGCGTTTGTAGGGTTTCATCGCAATTTCTTAAAACGACGTTGCAATTATTTCGACAATGACTAGGTTAAATAATGCTTGTTGCCACGGGCATCCGTCGGCCAATGGATGGGTCGAAACAGATTCGTGTGACCATTCCCGAACCAAGGAACGCAAACAAGGATCACGCTTATATCTCAAGAAAAAGAGGATGGAGGAAAGCTTTGACAAGAAAAAGGGTTTTACTTTTCAGATACGACTAAAGCCAAAGATAACAGGAAAAAGCAGAAATCTACACGAGCCTGAAAGTGAAAAGCAAATGGGCTTTCTTCTTCCTCTGAGCTGAAAGAAATCTTGTTCAGATGCAACAGCTCAGAATCAGGAATCAGGGAGAAAAAAGCCGGATCAGCCCATAAAAAACTTCCAGTATTTTGCACAACATATTATGACGAAGACAAACACCGTAACCTTAGACCTAGGTGCAAAAAATTGAAAATCACATTCGAGCAAAATACAAAGCTACATAAGCACGTTTAGTTGAACAAGGATCTGCTAAGCCACTAGCTGTAGCTCCCGGCGTTGATTTCAATCAAAATGTCGGGACGACTCCGTATCGCGAGTCGGCCATGAATGCCGCGGAGGCAGTCCCGTAGATGTTGTCCACCTCCGATTCGATCTCCGTTCGCTTGGCGAAACGGCCCTTGATTCTCGGCCGGGTCTCAGCATAGGCCTTCCTCGAGGCATACCGGATGGTCTTCTCGAACTTCCGGTTCTTCCTCTTCTCCCTGTACCTCAGTACCCTAGCTTCGCGGTCCATCCCGCTCATCGGAGTTGGTTGATTCGCCGTTGTGGTTGTGGCTGCCGAGTTCGTGATGCTCAGGTCGGTGCTGTTCCCGCTCATGCTTTGGACGAAAGGGTACGAGATATCGGACATGGAGTTCCCTTCTGGTACGACTCCAACATCAAGCGAAGACGACGACACCTGCAATAATATGAACACAGAATTTAATTCCCAATTTCAGTAACAAGATACCAGTTCTTTTGGATTTTATTACAAGAAATACTGATCAATCCATTGCAAATCTTATTCGAGTATTGTAATCTATTTAAAACTTTCAATTGGACGATCAGGGTTGAAAGTGTATGACCAATTATTGTATACAAGACATGCTGAAACTGTGGAATTTATGTTTTCTTAACATGAATTCTCACTTTAAATTTTTCCCTAAAATGATAGTTTCATCGGATTATTGGCATATATATGCTTCAATCAATTGGAATTCAACGAAGATCGAGTTTCGAGGTAATTACACTATGGCTGAGGTAGCTGAAGGATGTGAGCTTGGATCTGCAGAAATCGATGTCGAAGCAATTCTCCGACGAGGGATGAACCACCGGGGCCGGAGCGGGCTTGGTTTGGACCGGCACGAGGCTATCGGTGGCCGACCCATGAAACCGATCCATCGAGTTGTTGCCACACTCGAAATCAAGAAACGTCTCCACGTCGTTGAAGAACACATCTCCACCACCGCCCGGCGCTACTTTCACGTCCATCCCTTCCACAATCTTATTAGCACTCGCGCCGGTGGCGTTCGGGAACAGCCACGAAGCCGCTTCCTCCAGCTCCTCATTCTGGCACGTGCCGCCGAAGCCGCCGCCGCCGCCGCCGCCGCCGCACGTGTCGGCGCTGCCGGTCTTGGTAGGCACGGCGAGGAAGTTGAAGGCGGAGGCGGCCCTGGGGATGGACTCGGGGGCGTCGAGGAAGGGCTCCACGGGCTCCCGCTCGTGGCGGCGGGCGAGGGGGTTGGCGGAGTGGATGTCGGCGTCGCAGGTGACGCAGAGCGCCGCGGCGTCGGCCTTGCAGGTGACGGCGGCGGGGGCCTGCTCGCAGACCTCGCAAACCCACACCCGCTCGTGGCGCGCGGACAGCTTGGCGGCCCCGTGGACCCGGGCGTCGCAGCCGAGGCACAGGAACGCCGCGTCGGCGCGGCAGAACACCACCGCCGCCGCGGTCTTGCACGAGTCGCACGCCTTCGCGGGCACGTTCCAACTTCCCCCGAAACCCATTACCCACTCTTTCTCCTTCTCTCTCCTTCTCTATCAAGAGTTGCAAGCTACACAGGTCGAGAGGAAATGGGATTCTCGAAGCTTTTCTTCTTCTGGCAACAGTCGGAGGAGAGGAGAGGATCGTGCAATGGGGTATGATTTTTCAAAGGTGGGGCTGGACGATGGAGCCGCTGCTGCTGCGCGTTGTGGGGGGTGGTCTTGATGTTTGGGTTATCTATTGATCTAGTCAGAGAGAGAGAGAGAAAGAGAGGGAAGGAGGGAGGAGGGGGAAACCGGATGCTGACGACTTCGGGGAGGACACGTGGATGATCCTCGGCCAAGTAAAAGGTTTTCCCGAAGTATTATTGGCGAGTAGTTGTCAAGTGTCTGTGCCGACGTGGGCCCCTCCTCGGGCCATCCCTCGGGATCTACTTGTAGCGAGCACTTAGCCTGGGAAGTCACCATGGGGATTAATGAAATATTAAGAGTGAGACGGGGCGAGTTGGGGAAGGAGGCAAGTGAAACGGGTGACCCGTGTGGTGGCGGGTCGGGAAATTTTTGGGGTTTGGAGAAGGGGTCTTGCTTTTAGGGTGTGGCTCTTCTTAGATAATTTTTGGGTCGATCCGCTGCCACAAGTTTGGGTTTGGCCGTGTTGGCCATTGCCTCCCTAAAGTTGCTAGAAATGTATCTTATGATTAGTCCTACAATTGCCTAAATATGTCGAAAGTTGTCCCTCGAGATATTTCCAATTTCTTTGAGCTGTGCGGTTGTCCTCTTCTTAGCATGCATGGGATTCGAGTTGCCTTAAATCTCGGGGGATCATCTGTCTTCCATGTGTTTTTCACAAGAAATCAATAATGGGGTGACATTTTGCGACAATTAATTGTGCAAACTTCTAATGAAAAATACGGTTTGATTGACAACTTGTTTCCACTTTAGCAAAAAAGTAACAAATGATGTTTTGCCCCACAAAAGAAAAGCATTTTCTCAAATCATACATCTGATTGGTGCATTACAATCAAGGATATCACCCACTTTCAATTTTAAGTATTGAGTGGCATGTTGGTGATATCCATGGTTTATAATCCACCAATCAAATGTATGGTTAAAGGATATTTCCTCCCATCAAGGCTCAAGATATTTCTCGCTAATCAAGCTCAAACCCTAAATCAAATTACAAGAAAATCAATTTTGCAACAAACTCGAACACATCAATCATCCTTGCAATCTCATGATCTTAAAATTCATTCTCTCGACTATCCTATTTTCTTTGTATTTACGTCAAATAGATCATAAATCAACCATTGAGCTTGAAAAACGCCTTGATGAGAAAAAAAAAACTTGCATTGAGTCACATATGTAGATCACTTTTTAAATTTGCACGTGTAGTAAAAACCAAAGGAATCTAAATGAGTGAATCATATTATTGTTTAGACTAATAAAGAACTTAGTGTTAACATGGTATGATTCATATGATCACGAACCCCGGCCACTGAGATCAGATCGGGGCATGCCAGCCGAGCCGTCCGGCTCAATCTTCAAACCCGTGGCTCATGGTCCCAGGAAGAATGGAGACCCGACCCGACAAGCCCGGCTTGGATCCGAGAATACCCAATCCAGAAAATCCGAGAACAGGGCGCTGGTGACCGAACCCGAGTTAGATCAGCAGGACCTGAAATTCAGGTCCGGTTAGTTCTCGCAAGTACGTCATGCGGTGCGTGAGCCAACAAGGAGGGGGAGAAGAGAGAGAGGGAGAGAGATCTCGCTCGGACGAAAATGCCCCTCGCGACCCTTCCCACCGAAACTTGGATTTATATATATATATATATATATAAAATATATATCCGGAGGGGGTCGGGGGAGGGAGGGAGGAGGACAATGGACATTAGCAGTCGCTGTCGGCTGCCCGAATGACGGTGTTGGCAGACAAGACGGTCGGCGAACCGCGTCGCGTTTTCTGATACGGACTCCCTCCCCCTCCCTATTTGTGTGGCTCCCTTTTGTTCAGGGGATATTTTGGGGAGACCCCAGTTGCAAATTTCTCGCTCGTCCTTTTCGTCGACTTCCCCCTTCTTCTTCTTCGGGGTCAATTTATTAAAAAAAAAAAAAAAGGAATAATTATACACATGATTGAGTTCAGGATAATGTTCAAAATGTCGTTGAATTTTTTTAATACATATTTAGATTTAGAATTTATATAATCTAAAGATTCAAAGACGGCACGAACAATTTAAAAATTTTAAGATTATTTTATGAAATTATGTTGAAAAAAATTAAAAATTCAAATATGGCATTATATGTTTAGTTAAAGATCGGGGTCATTTTCGTCATTTTATCAAAATAAAAAATTGAGCCGTGCGGATGCGCTTCGTGAAAAGCTGCTGCTTCTTCTGTCTTTTAAATCTTTATTATTTTTATATTTTTGGTGAATTGGGGTCTTGGGAGGATTGATGTGTGAGCTGTTCACTTAGGTGTCGCGCAGGCAACACGAGCTCAACCGAAATTAGGCTACGTGGCGATGAAGGTTATCTTTTTTTATTCATGGGAATTTGGGAAATATATATGAATGTGAATATATATAAATATATATATGGTGCTGCCTTTTCCTTCCCTCAAAAGGCAAGTGTTTTTGTTGCGTTGTGCGAGCAGAACATTAATTTAATGTGAGAGAGGTCAAATCCAAATTTCTTCAGTTGAAAAAATGGGAGAGATTTTAAGTGGGGAAATTTCTGACGAGGATTGGTCGGTCATTCCTTGCCTTGGATTACACGATCCGTCAATGCACTAACTACAGGAAGGACGGGATTGAATTGAAGTCATCCGGGGCGGACGATCAAAGTTTTACAAAGAGGATCAAATATGAGCAATTCCCAACTTCGATTGTTTCATGGCCAAAGCAAGTCTAAAATCGAGTTCTAATGCCTTAGGCGACTGCGACTGCAAAGAGGATGACCACGGCTATACCATAGGAGATCAATCGATGGATCATGTAATATGTGATGTGGGAGTAAACTCCGTGCACAATTATTAGGAAACTACATTGATATGACGAAGAAAACATATAATTCTAATCTAGCTGAGTTGGTTAAGGTTCAACACAAATTTGTAACGCCGGATTCAATGCACTGAAATCAATTTTTTGGGATCATTGAGGGCGTCTTTGCCCGGGAAACTATTTGGTTGCTATGTGATGAAAGGCAGCTGTGACAAATGAGATTAATCGAGTACCATAGAGAATCTCTTAACATGCTAAGGGATATTTGGTTTGATTTGGAAGTGTTTAGTAATCCTTGACATGTCGCCAAGAGTGAAAGTACTGTTAACCAAACTCCTATAAAAAGAAATACAAAGCAAAATAAGGCTTTATTTATTTCGCAAAAAATCTTTTATGGGAATTCATTCTTATTTTCCATATTTTGAATTGTTGAAGAAAATGAATTAATAGAAAATATTTTCCTAATCGATGGAAAATTTATATTTTAAATTTAGGAAAATGATTTTCTCTTTTAAAAATTAAAATTATTTTCCAACTAGACATTGACACCTAGACTAGAGACTTCACATTTATGAAAGGGAACCCCAATGCTCATTCCTAGGTCCTTCGCAACGAGCTCAGGTCTAAAATATGGGGCAAAGTCCATCGAGGTTGGGCGCTATTGAAAGATGCTAGGTCCGAGACTTTGGTGCTTGTGCCTAGTTCCCTGACGCTTGGGCCTAGATCAGTAGAGGCTGGGCTGGAGGTTCAATGCCCATACCCTGGCTCCTCAGTGCTTGCAGTTTGGTTCATAGAGGCATAGCCCAGGTTCATAGAGGCAAGACCCAAGACCCTAGTGCTTGGGTTCGAGTCCTCGGATCCCAAGCTCGGGTCCCCAACACTTTCGCCTGGGATCTCAATGATCATGCCTAGATCCTTGACACTCGGGCTTAAGTTCATCGAGATCAAGCTCAGGACCTCGACGACCATGCTTAGGTCCTCAGTGCTTAGGCTCGAGTCCATCAAGCCCAAACATGGAACACTCTTTTCGATGGACCCAAGCCTGACCTCGATGGACTAAGCCTAGGCACTAGGTTTTTTGGACTTAATAGCCAGGGTCCCAAGCTTGGTCTCTATGGATCCGAATTTGAGCAATGGGGATCCAGGCAAAGGTATCGAGGTCTTAGAGCCCGATCTACATAGACTCACGTCCAAGTGCTAGGAATTTAGGCATGGGCGTCAAGGTCTTGAGCCCAACCTCTATGGACCTAACTTCTATCTCAATGAATGTGGGACCCAAGGCTAGCCCTGGGCTAGTATCCATGTCAGTGCCCCGACTGCCCATGTTCAGGTGACTAGCACTCAAGAAATGCATGCCTATTTAGGAAAATAAAAGTCAATTTTCCTTTTGAAATAGCATAAAATAAATCATTTCATTTACAGATTTCAGTCAAACACCATAAGAATATTGTCATTTTTCATGCAACAATTCCGTGGAAAACATTTCCAGAAATATCAATTTTTTTCGTCAAACAAACGGAAGAGCTTAAGCTCCAAATTAAACTCCCTAGAAAAGGTCAACAATCTAAACGGTAAGATAATCACAATGTCAATGATTGGATGCGGAAGTGGAAGGTTCCAGAGTTGATTATGTATATTCACTAAGAAATTGCCGTATAATGGCGAGAGGTCAAGGTGGGGGGGGACCCCTTTGGGAATTTCGAGTTTTGTAATTGTATTAGTGGGCCGCATTCGAAGAGATAACATAACCTAGGCCAATTAAGAATTGAGAAAATACCGAAAGAGGAAAGGGGTGGCGGAAGGAAGCTAAAAGTGGCGGTGCTTAAACTTAAAGTAGATACAGTACAAGGTCTAGTGAGCCACTAATCATAATTAATATTCTCCATGGACGGTCGCCTCCATTGGGACGATGGAAAAGGACGTCGCGAAAGTGCCATAGACAATTGCGCATGTTAATTAAAGCATTTCATTCGTTTGTTTAAGTATAGGGCATATAAATTTATACTAGAGGCGTGACGCTTGCGCCAAGCGCATGTGTAAAAAATCGAATAAATAATTCGGAAAATAATAATAGCTAGAGTAATCTCAATAAAGAAAATAAAAGGACGGCGGTTAACTTGATCGAGTGTATGTTTTCTCTTTAAATTCCAAACCAGTTAATAAGAAGGAAGACCGAGAGAATACTCCGAAAGAAGAAGAGGAAGAGGAATAGAAAATAAGCAAAACTTTAAAGGGAAAAATTAAACGGGGATGGAAAAATTTTGCTACTTTGCTTATCTTAGTGATGATTAATTGCAAGTTTTGCAACATATAATAAGCCTTTGATGGCAATCATGAGTATGCCAAGATCAATGAGAGCACATGCATATCGTCTAACTGTGTAATTCAAAACATTCCTTTAACTCAAAAGTTTTGCAACATTTTGAGGATTTTGGGGAACGTGGAGGGGTTTCTAGGAGCAATTGAAATTGAATCAAGAGATAAGTGCGAGTGTTTGTTAATGTAATCAGTGGTAAGGCAACTTTGAGCTCGGGATGGGAATTTAATTAATGGAGTAGAAGAGATTCAATTAGCATAAGCAATTAAATTAATCAGGTTAGTCAATAATTTAAATACATGTATTTTGAATCTATCTTGACTACTAAATTTGGTACAACCTATCGTGAAACAAACGGATCACACGGGTTCGAGTGGCTTGAGATCATTTGTATGAATGCATCCTAACCACCCAATAATGCTTCACTAAGAAATACATACTTTCTATTTCAGTTCCATCCAAAGTACATTTGTCACACTAATATAAGTTCAGGATTTTTAATGACACAAAAAAAATGTTGGAATATTTATGTTACAATGGGCAAATTTAGATTTTTTATAAAAGTTCAGGGCATTTGTGTCATAGTAGATATAATTTGAGTTTTTTATGGTATTAATTTATAGTATTATTTATAGATCTTTGCAAATGGAGGGCCGAAGTACTTTATCATATAAATAAAACAAGTGACATTGAGTAGAACAGAAAAACTTCAAATAACTAGGCTTCAAAGTATGAGCTGCAATTCTAGATAACAAAGCGAGGAATCCAGAAGCCTCAAAAGGCCCAATAACAACATAAAACTCTACTAAGTAAATCCATTAGACTGGCAAGGCCATAAAGCCCACTATCGCAGTAACCCTAGGTTGATAGTCGACTAAGTTCGAACTGCATATTATACGCAGGAGATTAGGCCAGCTACATAAAATTTTCTAAATATTGTGACTATCCTGATCCGATTCATGCGATCGAACTTATTTCCCCCGGAAAACTAATGGGGCAAAATCGAACTTACATATTGTGATGAAGATATAGTGAGACGCGAGATAGATTAGGATGTTCAAATCGCATATAACAATAGTCATTAGCATCGCGTGAGGTTCAGTGATTCCATTGTTAAACAATGAGATCTAATGAGGTAAAGCAAAATGTACCTTTGATGCTAAGATATACGGGTATGTAGGGAGTGGAATTTATACGTGCGTAACAGGAAAAATAAATAAATTTAGTGTGAGTCCTTAGATTTTTAACAAACAATATCAAATATTTTGAGAGATCAAAGGTCTATGCAAAGGCAGGGAGTACAAATTAAGAATATATTCTTTATTCACACGGTCTCAATATATCTAATGGAATCGTAAACGTTTGTTTAAAAAGCATCCAACCTGATTATGGCTAGGCCTAAACAAATGAAAAAGAACTCTTTAAGCGCACGCGCGGCGATTTCTTTAACTTAACAAGGCAGAATTCGCCGTTATATGCTGCAAATCTTGAAAGGAGGACATTGAAGCTTGCTTTGCTTCCTTCATATATATCTTAACCGAACGGTACTGTAAAATGGATACGTACATTCCTACATATAGTTTCTCATTTAGAAGTGCCCAGTTCAAGAGGGTTCACATGAGGAGAAACAAAGGGGTGCTGACTGGGGTGTAGAGCAGGTCTTTTCTGTGGACGCACCTTGACAGGATGCAGATTGCGACCACAAAACAAACAAAACCTTGAAATTGAATAACTATCTGCATTACCTTTGTGCAAATCATTCCATGGATGCCAGGCTCGGGACCCTCGTGTCCATGCTCGAGTCCTTGGCACTTGAGCCCAGGTCTATCGAGGCAAGGCCCACATCCATGGAGGCCACACCTCAGGTTCATAGAGGCGGGTATCAGGCCCGAGCAAGGGATCTTGGCTCGAGACCCTCCTCGTGGAGCCAGGCTCGGGCACAAGAACACTGGTGACCTGATCATGGGCACGGGGGTCCTAGGCTTGGCCTCAATGCACTTGGGCTTGGGTGCTGAGGACGCGGTCCTAGGTGCTGGGGACACGGACGTGGTTACTGGTTACAGGGGTTTTGGGCCTGGCCTCCATGGACCTGGGCCGAGCACCAACAGTCTCAAAGTTACTGCAATTGATGGTAAAAGAGCCCTCTTTCAAAGGTATGAAGATATAACCGACAAGCCCCCGAACAAAACTTTCCTTGCTCATGAATTTGAGGCACTGCACAAAATTCCTTCATTGCCGACAACGGAGTCACTAATCATGGGAAACCGCTCTTGAAGATGTACATCATGTATGCCAAGCTGACAGCGCGACAACGGCATTGATCTCTAAGTTTCACTTCAGTAATCGTTACTCTTTACCTTTTGGGCCTATGGGGCTCTACCTACGCACCATGACTACTTCTGATTTCATTTTGTTTATGTTAAAGGCGCCTCGCGATTGTGCTTCTTCCTGTTCTCTTATTTTCATGTTCTTTTTTTTTTTTGGTCATTTCCAATTTTGGTGTCGAGGTGGAAAATCGATAATGACAAAGGAAACTTGTTTTTGACACGCAAGACAGATCCGGTGGCGACGGAGGCAGTACCAAAGCAGGCAACACTGTAGATTTGGAATTTTCACAGATTTGGAAATATTCACATCCGCAATGTTGCTCTGAATTTTTTTTCTCTGATTTTAGCGTTTTTCTATATGTTAAGCTTTTGCATTTTTTTTTTTTTTTGGAAAAGGCACCTTTCAATTTTTCTTAATTTTACTTTTTCAAATTAAATTTTTAAAGATACTAAATCGTCACCGACTCCAAGTTGATGGCGATAGAATGGTGTGTTGACAACATTTAGGGTTGAACACTAGGTTCGGTTCAAGTTGAGAACCAGACCACATACCACATTTGCCTATTGGACCCAGGTGGTATCAAACTAGTTCACGAGAATGAGGGCATCAGTCGTCCTTAGGCAAGATCCATCACTCTTTGCCTCCTCGCTGCCACCTTCACACCCCATTCCATAACCCAACCCCGGGCCCGTCCAATAATGTTCTTTTTTGCTAGCACGGCACTCACCTAAGTCTCCATGTTATTCATGTGCCACGTGAAAACCCAGTCCATGACCCGACCTGAGCATTTGAACTTCTTCATTGATTTGGTGAGCCAATCCAGGGAATCATCCATTTTCCAAATGCAACAATTTAAAGAGAAAAATTGCTAAAAACTGGGGGTGATCGGTTTTTGATCTAGTCTGGTTCCACCCAATAACTTGGAATTAGACTAGGAGGACTGGTTCCCAGTTTTTGGGATAGTGGACCGGACCAGCCGGCCTTGGAATTGGGCACTGGACCGGACCGACCGGTCCGATTCCAATGGACCAATATATATACACCCCTAGTTTTTGCCGAACTGCGGCTTTCCATCGACCAACCATG
This sequence comes from Eucalyptus decipiens, assembly GCA_014182575.1. Lineage (NCBI taxonomy): Eukaryota > Viridiplantae > Streptophyta > Magnoliopsida > Myrtales > Myrtaceae > Eucalyptus > Eucalyptus decipiens. The sequence goes on along the minus strand of CM024611.1, from coordinate 1,898,947 downwards.
CATTTCCTTACAAATGGTGGGCAGCATCACTCAGTCGCCAAGCAAATCTTAGTTTGAAAATCAAGCAAGCTCAAAGAAGTCTTACATCAATGGTAGACTTTTCATATCAAGATCAGCACAGGCGAAAGGCAAAAACATAACAAACTCCAGAGAATACGCGTCCACTTCGTGGAGACCTGGGGGTAGCTAGAGTTCTGTGTCAATCCAATAAAAAACCTGAAAGTAAGAAGCTCTCTCTTTTTGGTCTGGCCTCAGTTTTGACTCTGGAAAGACGTGTAGCTTTTGTTCTTTTTGCTCTTTTTGTACATACGACTCTTCCAGATCAAGAGCTTCTGGGTCTAGCCAAGTTTGCTCTTTTTGTCCGATAGGGTTGTTCAGACATTAAAAAAAAAAAAAAAATTATAAAGCGTTGGTCTGCTCCAGTTGGTTTGGTTCCTACCCTAGAACCAGGAAATGGATCGACCGGTCACCGGTTCCAAAAAGAGGAACCTGCGACTGGATTGGGACCCCCTAGAACCTTCTAGACCGGTCGGTCCATTTTGGTCCAAGCGACTCCTGTTGCACACTCCTACTAAAATCTAGAATCTAGGTTGAGTTGAGTTGGTTTGGGTATGCGTTGATAGAATCGTATTGAGTTTCAATTGGTCAATTTGGATTGGACCATTTTCGACTTACCAATCCATTTGAGGGGCCTATTATTTCCATCTCATGTGAGATTTAGAGGTGTTAAAGTCGCAATTAGGAAAATAATATTTGAAATTCAGTCATTATCCTTCCCAAGAAGATTTAAAGTGTAAAACATGCCTTCTTTCCCAACTGTTCGATCATAGATGATATAAGGATATTGTTAAGATTTATCCGATGTGTGAGAAACAAATCAAATACCGGAACTCGCAGAAAACTTTTGAGACCATCTTCATATTTTCGTGCAACTAGGGTTTTAGCCTATTGCACTGATTAAAGATGATCAGTCGACAAGTAGTTTCCCTCCTAAGAGGATATGGGCATGAGGTTCCGTTCGGGGATTGGCTGCAGCTCGGTTTGACTCTAAGTGCTGACCAAGACCGAAGACCAAGTCCAAGCCACGAGAGGAGACGGTCAATGCGACCACGTAAAATCTCACTTCGGACGACTCGCTGCATGTAGGGACGGAAAATTCCAAGTCGGTCGCCGAATCCATTGGAGAAAAACTCATTTCATTGCCCCTTTTGGCTTCCAACAAGACAGCAGCAGCAGCACTATGTTGTCCGGAAACGGCATGGCGATTAGCTACTTTACACGTTGCTAGGAACTTGGACATAAACACAAATATATTCCACGCTGGCCAAGTTAGGATAAGATAGGAAAAAACCTGAACCCTAGCCAGGGCAACCACGAAGGGGGAGGAGACGCTAAGGACTTTGGACATCTTTGATTATTTTTAGCTACGTGCTAACATCACTTGGAGAATCCACTTGGCTAACATCAATTTCGTCCCTATCCCACGCTGCATTATTGTTCTTTTGGGAAAATTTCAAATAGAGATGAAGTGCTCTCTTTTTCTCAAAAGAGGGCCTGAAGTGCAATTTGGGTGCGTTTGGAAAGATTTTTGGGGAAAGTCTTTAGGAAAATGCAAAAACCTTTGAGTTAAAGGTGTTTTCCAAAATGTAAACCGTGTTTGGTAAATTGTAGTTTGAAAGCCCTTTGTGAAGTACTTTGAGCAAAATAGTGTTTGGGGGAATTATACTTACAAAGGACTTCTGTGATTAAAAAAAATTATCAAAAGAAAAATAAATAAAAAATTGACTGGCAAGGGCAAGGGTCCGGAGACCCCGGCAAGGGTTGCTGGACATCAGGCGACCTTGCCATGACCTAGATCTAGGGCGGTGAGGGCTGCTGGATGTTGGACGACCCTTGGCGAGGGCTGCCGGATGTCGGGCGACCCTGCCACGAAGATCTGGAGTGGCGAGGTCGCGAGAGGACCTCGCCGCTTTCGGCTCTGGGTCGCGGCGGGGTCATACGACCTCGTTGCCCTCGTATCTCGGTTAGCGAGGTCGCGGGAGGTTGCGTGACCTCGCCGACCCAGATCTAGGGGCGGCAAGGTCGCACGACCCAAACCTCGCTGCGACCTAGATAGGGCGGCGGTTGCACCACTCCTCGGCGATGGTCGCCTGGGCCACCACAACCATGCCGAGCCATCGGCGGCCGCTCACAGCTTCGAGCAACCCGTCAGCCAACCTCAACAGAGAAGAAGATGAACAGTACAATGATGAGGGCAAAATCGGGAAAATTGAGAGCGAGGATGGTTTTGGAAGAAAAAAAAAATGAACAGTGATTGTTGTATGCCGAAAAAGCTGAAAGCCCAAGGTACCCTCACACCTTGCCTTTGGCTTTCAGCCTTGAGAAGGCTAGCTTTGGCCTAATGGGAATTTGAAAGTTATTCCCAAACACCCAAACTTTGGCCTAAGTATCTTTAGAAGCCCAAAGCTCTTTGCAAAGCTAATTCCAAACGCACCTTTATCTCAAATAAAAACCCAAAATAATCATTTAATCTCAAATAAGGATCTAACGCCAGCTGGCGAACAAATGCATCTCTAGTGCATATTCGGTGGCCTGATTAGGGGTATTTTCGTCCTAAAAATATTCTTTTTTCGTTTCTCTTTTCCCTTGTTCATCTTCTTCTTGATCCGACCCATGGTTGTCCTTGTTCATCATTTTCTTTGTCAATGTGGAAGATAAACATTGCGCAGATCAAGAACGCCGGAATTGGGGCGCACCATTTTCTGTGTTCTCTCGGGTAGACAAATAGAGAGAGGCATCTACCCTCGACTGTGGTGTAAGTATGAGCAACAAATGGGAGAGCACTTCCGCAAGATGAAAGGCAAAATTGGGGTTCACCATTTTTTGGGTAAGGATTGCTGGGATTGTTTCAAATTGGCACATGAGAAATGCAAATATAACATCTCTCTTTTTCGGAGTTCTTTACATATCCATCAACACTCATTCTTAACGAGAAAAATTCTGAATTGAAAGTAGGTTTCAATGCGAGCGCAAATATAAGAGACAGCCATGGTTTTGTGAAGGGGTTGAATCTGAGGCCGCACAGGACAGGAGAGAATGCCCCAACTGTACCACAATGAAGCAAAGTTGGGAAGAAAGAAGATCCATGGGTTGGAACCAAAAGAAGAAGAAGATGAGTAAAGGGCAAAAAAAGAAAAAGAAAAAATAAGAGAGAAAAAAAAAGTATGATAGGGACGTGGCCAAGCTTTGCTTTCTCTGCGACCACCAAGTCCACTCCGCCAGCCTCTTCTCTCGCAAGCACGTCCGCTCCCAGATCTGTGACAACTGCACCTTTGCCCGCTGCTCCACAGACAATCTCGTCTTTTGGCAGGAGTATGACTGGGAAGCCTATGCGGCCTCCCTCATCCCTTCCTCCCACCACCACTACCAAATCGACGGCTTCTCTGGTTGCCCCTCCACCATCGAGCACCTCCTTATAGGGCCTCAATTTGAATGGCTTTACTCTAATGCCTAATGAAGAAGAAGATTTTTTTTTTTTATTTAAATGAAGAAGATGAAGTGAAAAAAAAAATTAAATGCTTTTGGATGAAAAATACCCCTAACCAGGCCAATAGAATGTGCATTGGAAATGCATTTGTTCGCCAACCAGCAAGTCAGGCCCTTACATGAGACTAAATGTCACTATATCCAATTTATATTACTCCAAGATCTTAAAAATGTGAATGCATATCGTAACAAGAGGTAGAACGTTCGGATGGTGAAATTGAGGAGGAAATACTTCTATAGTTCTTGGGCTTTTCTTTTATTTTTTTTGGTAAAAATATAGTCCTTAGGCTTTCTTGTCCATTCTACCCGCTATTGTGTTGCTCCTTCTCGCAGCAGTGCAAACAGTATTTAGTATTCTTTATTAGAGAAACCAAAAATAAATATGATCAATATTGGTTTATATATTTCTCACAATTTATTGGAATACGTAGAGTAATTTACATGCAATTCATGAAATCTAAATATGTAACTTTCAGCTCCTAACCTGATAATCTCTTTGCGCGTCGTTCAACTGCACCAGTCCAGAGAATTGGGCCAGCATCTTTATTTATGCATTTATCACAATTATACAAGGTGTTTCAATCATGGAGGCATTTAAGGTTTCTAGCTAGTAGGTAGAAAATAGGACTCTTTGCACGTGTTCCATGAAGTTTTGTGAAACGGTCGGATTTCACATAGTACGATGCAACCTGTGGATCACTTCATACGTCTTTATTGCAGTACCCTCCACCGTCGGAAGTATTGACGACCTAGGTCAATGGGCCAAATAAAAACGCGTTTGAAATTTGTATAAATGGTTGGTGAATGCAGTAGTCTCATTTTATCTCTACTTCACTGAAAAACAATCCCACAAAAAGAGAAGAACTGGATACTACGTGATAGCAGCTGGTCTAGCTTGGCGAGAAGAATGAGCTACCAACAACGTAATCCTTGTATCCTCGGTGGTTACCAACGTAATCCAGTAAGTCTTATGAATTTCCCTTCCCTTTTCTGATCATTGACTGTTGTGATTACTCACGTTGAGGAAAAAAATAACATAAAGTTGAAGGATAGACCATTTCTTTTAATTCCGAAGTATGGTCCATCAATTAACACGATTCTAGGAACCACTTTAAATCATACACGTTAGATCTTATTCTTGGCGCCGAAATTACGTTAACTAACGTGTCTCAATCAGACAAAGTTACTTGTGCATCACTTTTGTCTTTTCTTGGTTCAGTTACCAATCGCTCTCATCCTTCTAGAGAGGGTTAATCACACAAATAATTTCTAGACTTATGTCTACCGTTTAATCAGTAGTGGACCTAAGGAGGCTACTGGCCTCCCTAGGGGCCCGTTTGGTTCAACTTTGGGGAAATAGCTTTACATTTCCTCAAGTATCTTTGAATGGATGGGTATTTTGTGAAGGCAAGAGTGTTTGGAAACTCATTTTTTGTGTATATTTTGCAAAGCAACTTTAAGGTGAAAAGAAAAAGGAAAAAAAGAAAAGAAAAGAAAAGGGAGGAGGAGATGCAGTTGCGTGGAGAGGGGAAAATCGTGGGGGAGTGACTCGACAATGGTGCTGGTGGTGGTCGGGAGGTGGCTACGGTGGTAGTGGGGGGCAGGGGCTCGCTTGAGGTCGCCAACCTCAGGCAATGCCCTGGGTCGCATGACCCAACCTGAGGTCAAGCGACCCAAGTGGCATCGCTTGGGGCCGCGCAACCTCAGGTGGCGTCACCTGGGGCTGCGCGAGCTAGGCGACGCCCGAGGTCGCGCGACCTCAGGCGAGGGTTCCCGGTGGCTAAATCTGGCCGCTCGCAGCTGAGTGCTGCCTGCTGGCTAAGCTTCATGGTGGCCAAATCCAAGGAAAAGACGATGAATAGTGTTTTTGAGGGCACAATGGGAAAACATGATTTTCAGTAAGGGCAATGTTGATAAGAAAAAATTCATCAAACCTCAATTTAGCATTCCAAAAATGCTAAAAGCACAAAAGCAGATCTGGGCTGGCTCTTTCAGCATTCCAAATGCTAGCATTTGACAAATGGAGCCTAAAAAATATGAACCAAACACTTAATATTTTTCCTAAGGGGTTTTGGGGACTCAAAGCCCCTTGGGAATGCTAAACCAAATAGGTCCTACGTCCAAAAATTCCTTATAATCTCAGCTAGAAAAGTTCAAAAAGAAAAGAGTCATTTATACGTTATTTAGCTAGAAGCTTGTCTCGCCTCCTCTAGCCTAAAATCCTTAGTTCCCATTGCATTTAATAATATTTCTGTATTTTATCTGGGTTCAATTTCGTTCCAATTATTCTTCTTATGTAGTTTAAAACTGTTCAACTCGGTTCTTACGCCTTCGACATCGATGGTAAGTAGCTCACAATAAGAACACCCCAATTAGTTTAAAAATTCACCTTTTTTGTGTCTAAAAGGTTGTCCTTGCTTGGTGGCTGGAGAGAGAAAATTTGGGGACTCATATCCTCAAAACTCTTCTAGAGAGCAAAAGGGGGAGTTCACTTAAGCTCGATGTTAATTTATTTAGGGACCGAATGTGTTAAAGAAAAAAGTACAACGGACCAAAATTATATAAGGGGCTAGCACAGGGCTTGTAATTATTCATCAGCTATCCATTTGTTTATATTGAATGTCCAGACCGGTGTTCAGTCACGGTACTTAATTTACATTTTCCATTGATATTCACACAGGAATACGGAATTTATCGTGAAAGTTTATTCAGAGATTAGTTCTCTTTCTGTTGATTTTTGAAAATTAGTTTAGGGATCATATGTCATGAAAAATAATATGATGACCCAAAATGAAAATTGGAATAGTTCATAAGAGAACAGTCTTTGTACGTTGCCCTTATTTTATTACGGATGACTAAGGTATTCCTTAGATTGAAATACCAATAGAATAATAACATATTGAAGAGAGTGAGGGGAGGAAAATCTATATATTATCAGGATCTGCAAGGTGGATAGAGAGAGTAGCTCTCACATTACCTACTAAGCAGCTGCTCCTTTTTGCTTTCCTGTTCTTTCAAATTCACTGAAGATAATGGTCCACTGTTTATTATGTGAGCTTTACCAAATCTCTTGCCAGCAATGTGTTTGACATACACGATAACAATCATAAAATTTAATTGCCATATGTTCATGAAATTCTAAACGCAAGTGCACGTATCGAACAAGTAATATAATGATGAGAAAAAGTATAGTCCCACGGAAATCGATGATTAATAAACTAATTAAATACTTAAATATATTAATTCTAAAATTTATCTAACAAATCAAAATATAATTTAGAATAAATTAAAAACAAAACTTGAAGACTAAATGTAGTAAAATCAATTAGATAAATATGTTAGAGCATTCGATTTCATCATAACCACTAGATATGAATTTCAGATTGTTGTTAATACAAGAACGATATCAAATATGTGATAGCGGAATTTTCCTAATCTATTTACTATCCTATCTCTAGGTATAGCAAACCTACTCAGCTTATTAATCCACTATATCTCTATGTGAATTAAAATAAACATGAGTGCATTAAAAATTATGAATATTCCTAATTTACAATGAGTCTTTTGGATCACCTTATCACCGAAAGCTACACAAATAACGCGGTATATTTCTATCCACGTTTAATTCATGGTTATATATTATAATGAGCAATTGCATATTATCACCTCTCGTCTCAAACATGCACATCAGATCATTCAAGTGGTGGCTAGTCACTCAAAAGCATTAAATGCAATAATATATAACTCACATGAATGAAATCAATTGTAAAACATAAAAATCATGAAATTCACATCATCATGGTTAGGCTACATCGAAAGAAAATTAGAACATAGTAGAAGAAAAAATAAAAATATAAATCAAATCCCATCTTGAATTAAAGGACAAGAATTCTATCACCACTTTTGTCTTTTCTTCAAAATACTTGAAAAACTCTTAGAACAACGGAAAACGATCTAACCCCCCACCCTAGTTGCTCTCTTTGTCTCTATTTATAGGATATATCCAAGATATTTATCTCCCAACGCTTGCAGATAACATTAGGGAACAAAATCAAGAATTTCCTGATTTGATATCCATCTTCCACTGCTGCTTTTATTTGAATTCCTGATAGTTGCCATTCTTTTCTTTATCCTCTCCATATCTCATTATTCTACATAAACAAGGAAAATTCAAATAATCAGAAGGAAATCCAAATATTTTCTCACAAATAATATTAATTACTGCCTAAAATAAGTAAAATAACTCTATTTTTATAGAGTTATCACCATACTAAACTATAAAGTATAGGGACAAAACATCTTACTGAAAGGGAATGCCTGATCAAATTGATTGGGTCATGTGTTATAGTCTATTGGTCTATTATGATGCCTCAACTGCATACATCATTGCACATGTAAAACAATCATCTTGCTTCACCACATGCTTATTACTACATTAATTATGTTGTAACCTATACAGTATGGTAGAAATAATGATCAATCTTGGGCGCAAGATCATGTCTTCATCTACATCGAAAAAATGCTTTGTGGTGTGCATCTGACCCCGCAAGAGCATAGTATATTTAAGGTTCGTCATCAACTGCGTGAAGTAAATGAGAGAGCCTATGAACCAGAGATTCTAAGCATCGGCCCTTATAACTACGGAAAAGAAAAATTCAAATCCATGGAGGAGCAGAAAATGCGGTACGTACGGCAGATGCTTCTTAGGAGAAACGAGGAAAGTGTTGACAGGTATATGCCGACTCTGAGAGAACTGGAAAAGCCGGCCCGTAATTGCTATGCAGAAAATATCGACCACCTCACCCCAGAAGAGTTCCTTGGGATGATGTTCATTGATGGTTGTTTCATCATTGAGTTGTTCCGTAATTACAATATACGGCAACGGAGAGACAGAGACGACCAGCTTATGGAAGCAGATTGGATAAAATTCAGCCTCCGGCGCGATTTACTGCTGCTCGAGAACCAGCTCCCGCTTTTCGTCTTGAACAAGCTATATGACCAGACCAAGGGTCTGAACGATCACCCTGGGCTCATCGATATCGCCACCAGGTATTTCAATTTCGATCTGGGAGACTCGGGCCGAAATCAGACGCTTGGCGAGAGCAAACATCTTCTGCATCTAATGCACACGTGTTGGACTTCCGGCTTGCCTAATGCGCGCCTGCAAAACAGCAAAACCGAGCTGGATATATTTGTGTCCACGGCGACGGAGCTCAAGGAGCATGGAGTCAAGTTAAAGGCGGCGCGAGGGCGACACCAGATGGATATCAAATTCAAGAACGGGATACTCGAGATACCGGTCTTGCTTGTGGAGGACGACACCGAGTCACGATTTCGAAACCTAATCGCGTACGAGCAGCATCGTCAATGCAGAGACATCAACTACGTGACGGAGTATATGTCATTCATGGATTTCCTCATAAACTCTTCAAAAGACGTCAAGCTGCTCCGCCACAAAGGGATTATCAAGAACAACTTAGGCGACGACGAGGTAGTTGCGCAGATGTTCAACAAGATGGGTGACTGGGTCGCTCTATCTGATTTCTACTACGATGACATCTCCTACAGAGTCAATAAGTATTGTAACAAGAAGTGGAATGTTTGGATGGCGAAACTGAGGAGGGATTATTTTCATAGTCCTTGGGCTTTCTTCTCCGTTCTCGCAGCAATCTCGTTGCTCCTTCTCACAACAGCACAAACAGTATTTACTACTCTTCCTTTCACAGAGCAAAAATAAATGTGATCAATGCTGGTTTATATCTTTCCCCTGGACCATTTGCTTGTGTTCTACAGCTAATTGTATTGTCTTGGTTTTCCAGTGAGGACGAATCACGTGTTTAAAGGAATATATTAGATTATCTCTACAGTGAAAAGTGTTTGAACATCAACTAGATTTTTACCATTTTATAATAGTAATATTGTTATTGATTTTGGAAGATTTGTACGGTACCTACCTAACTATGAGATTCTACGGCTAATCCCATTTATTCTAGGGAGATTTCCAAAATTCTTGTGCCCAAAATCGAATTTTGCTTGTTGGCAAACACGCAAAGTCGAGTTAGCGGTAATAATTGAGGGGATGAGTAATCCCAGCATGTAAAGGATGTACGAATACCAAAAGGAGTATGGGTGCTCTCTCACGGCGCTATTTGCAAAGACAAATTATCTATGGAACATCGTTGGTGGTGGCGACACTAAGCCTCCAATGGATGACGACGAGCTTATGATGATTTGGTAAAGCCAGCAAGATTATGTACTTGTTAACGCCTAACGGTAATAGTTGAGAATTAATTACCGCAGCGGATCAAGAATGCAATAATACCGAAGGTGGAGTCATGTGAGGCACTCTCACTGCACTCTAGCTACTACTTCTACAGCTACTGCTACTATTGTTATTAAAAATATTAATTTCAATGATTATCCTCTATAATTTTTTTTTTTCAGCCCTATTCTCACTCTCAAATTTGTAGGGTGAGGGTGTGAAAATCCACACTTCCCCACCCCAATCCCCTAAGAAAATTATTATCATCTGCATTAATTAAAATGTTCCTTTATCTATACCTTATAAAAATATAATATAACGTAAAGGTTCTAGCAATGACTCAAAATTTTCCATCTAGTATGTTGCGACCTAAATTTCATGCACCACCTGGAATTTAGGCTAATGGACTACTAAGTTTTAAATTTAGCTTGGGCTCTCCCAAATCTATACCAATTTGCAACTTAGGTTCAAATTTTTTAATATGCAAATGGATTTTATCTAGAAATCGCCACTAATTAGTTTACGGTAGTTCGATTAAACACCTACAGACTAGAGACTTTGGGTACGGGGACTTAGTTACACTAGATTTCTCTAATGCCTTTTGGTACAATTCTTTTTATTTTCAAAAATGTTTTTGCAGGCAGCTTGAATTGTTTTTAACCTAAATCACTATCATGTAGGTATGGTGATCACACGGGTGCTCAAGTCATTATTAAACAATCAAAAGAATCAAACACATTGCATAAAAAAGAATTAAACACACAAAGCAAACAATTTTTTTGGGTTTTCTTTTATCTCGAAATTAAAACATGCACTTTAACTACAAGACCTAATTTTACTAACAAGCTATTTCTAATTAAATAAACCTAACATGATGCACCTAATATTTTTGTATTTTTTTATTAAAATTCAGAATTAATAAAAACCTAATCAATCTTAATCTATTCCAACAATTATCTAAAGGTGTAATCCTAAAAATGCAATCATAATTTACTAAACCAAGATGCAAGATTTGATTTTTGATTTTTGATTTTTTAGTGTTTTTTTTCAAGACAAGGAATTATTAGATAAACAATATATCTAAACAATCAAGATATTCCTCAAATAAAGGATTAGAACAATTGAAAAAATAATCTATTATCTCACGGATTAAATTAAAGATTATTTTAACCCTAAACATCACAACATAAACGAAAGTTCAAAATAATTAAAAATTTGATCCAAGTCTTATGAATCAAATTAATAATTATAACGATTCAATAAGTTAAAATACTATCAAAGTGCTCAAAAAATTAATATAATTAAAAAATGATCCAACGTCTTACGGATCAAATTAATAATTACAATAATTTTGAGCAAAACCCTACAAATAATACCTACAATATTCATAAAATGAATATTGACATCCAATAAACTTAATAAATAAAATAAAATAAAATAAAATAAAACAAAATAAATGAAAAATAAAAATAAAAACTAGCTAAGGGGACTCAAGAAGACAACGGCGTCGACGGGGAGCGGATCGCAGGCGGGAGCAGTGCGGTGGCGCAGCGTCGGCGAGGGTAGGAGCGTGGTCGTCGGACGCCAGGCGGAGCAGGGGCAGGGGCGACGTTCAGCGGCGCTTGGGTGCTCGCGGCTGTGGAGGCACGGTCGTCGGAGTTCGGGGGCGTTCGGCGTCGCTGGTGCAGGCAGAGAGAAGCGGAGCGAACGACACAGCGGCAGCGAGCACGGCGACGACGGTTGCAGAGACGCGGTCGTCGGGGTGCAGCAGCGTCGGGTTGCAGACTGCGTGCGGCGAAGGCTTGGTTGGCCACACAGGCGAGAGGTCTCGGAGCGGCGGTGACTAGCGGGTGCTCAGGGCGACGGTGATGCTGTTTGTGTCGGGCACCGGGCGCGGCGAGCTACTCGTGGATTGCAGGCGTCGAGGCTCAGGTGGCGGTGGAGAAGGGGCTGTGCAGACGTCGGGCAGGCTAATGGTGAGCTGTTGGCGCGATCGTCGGGCAGAGGCGTCGTGACGGCGGGTCGTCGGGCGAGTGGGGGCGGACCACTGGCGAAGGCAAGGGCGGCGTTGGTTGCAGAGGCGGACCGCCGGGTTCCTGGGCGCGAGTGATGCAGCGACGGTAAGCGCGGCGACGACGGAGCTCTGGCGTTTAGCGCTGCTGGTGCGGGCACAGAGACTCGGAGGTCGTTGGGTTGCAGAAGCTGAGGCGCGGCAGACGAGGCGGACGGGAGCAGATGGAGGCGAGGCATTAGTGGTAGCGATCGGGGCGACGGGCAGCAGCAGAAACAGTGATGCGGGTTGCTGGCGTCGCTCGAAGAAGGAAAGCGGCGCGCGGGCTGCTGCTCAGCAAAGGCGCGGAGGCGCGCGGAGGGCGGATGGCACTCGGCAACGGAGGAGGGAGACACGGGCGAGCGACGGCAGCAGCAAGGGGCACGGCGACGGCAGGGGCGCGGAGGTCGCTGGTGCTGGGCGTCGGGCAGAAACCAAGGAAGAAGACAACTCTTTTTTTAATTTTTTTGTCTTTTCCCTCTCCCTCTCTGCTCACTCCCTTTGCCACCGCTGGTTTCTTTCTTCTCTGCAAATGGTCAGAGAAAAGAAAAGAAATGACTCTACCCTTTTGACTTTGTACGGTGGAGAGGGGGCTTTTTTTTTTTTTTTTTTTTTTTTTTTTTTTTTTTTTTTAACTTTTCTCTTTCTTACACGAATTCTCTCCTCAGTGCGAATTTTTCTCTCCGAAATTTTTGCTCTCAATTTTTCGAATTCGCTCCTCCGGTCATGAAAAATGTGGCTCTCTTTTATAGTGATTCCTAACGACCGCTTTCCTTGGCAATTTTCGAGTTTCCATCTTCCATCGCATGACTACAAATCGGAGATAATTTTGCGATCAACTCGATCTTGCTTCGATTCCTTTCATTATATAAAAATTCTTACTTTTTGCTCACATGATTTCCAAATTGCTTCCGCATTTATCAAAATTTGAATATTCATCAAAATTTCCAACTTCCATGCATAATCAATCGATTGATTTTCCCTCATTTTTTCTTTTATTTGTTTCGATGCGATTTTTATTTTTTATTCCCTTAGGGTTGCCAAAATTATGTGTCAACATAGTAGACATCATTAATGCACAAAAATCATTTTTATATGTTTAAACTGTGTTTGTAGATTTAGTACTACGATGCATTTGTTTCGCGGAAAACATTTTTCAGGAAAAAATTTTCCACATTTTCTTGTAAAGGAAAATGATTTTCCCCTTCAAAAGAACCGAAAAAACGTTTTCCCAAATATTTTCCTAGTCTTTGGATACTTGGTTAATGAAACTTTTATTTTTATAATAATACTTTAAAAAAATCGAATTTTTTTTTCTTTTTTCTCTTTCTTTTTCTTTCTCCTTCCTTTGCTAGCTACGTGCCTTGGCGACTACTGGCAGCCTAACGACTGAGCATGACGCAGGTTGGCAAGCTTGAGACTTGATCGATTTGGGCAAGGCCAAGCTGGCTAAGGTCTCCGAGCTTAGGGCTCACTAGATCCAGGTGAGTTCACGGCTTGGCTAAGGCCACCAAGCTCGGGCTCCACTAATCCTAGCAAGCTCAAGGCTCGCTCGACAAGCTCGAGGCTCGCCCGATCCCGACAAACTCAAGCTCACCCGTGGCCGTCGTTAAGTGAGCCTCGATCTTGCTTGTGGCTATCGCCCGCCGGTCCCGACGGAGGAAGTTGGAAATAGAAAATGAAAGAAAGAAAAAAAAATAAAAAAAATTAAAAACTGGATTTTAAAAGAATTAAGAAAATTTAAAAATTAGAAATTGGCTTGAAATAAAGTAATGAGGTTAAAATTATTTTCCAATAAGGTCCAAACATCCAAAAGTATTTTCAATCATATATTACCTAATAAAGGAAAACCGATCGTGTTCTTAGAAAACACTTTTAAGAAAGCCTTTTTCTTTATCATTCACCGGATACATGTACTGAAATTAATTTTTGGGATCATTGAGAGCGTCTTTGCCGGGAAACTATTTGGTTGCTATGTGATGAAAGGCAGCCGCGACAAATGAGATTAATCGAGTACCATAGAGGATCTCTTAACATGCTAAGTGATATTTGGTTTGATTTGGAAGTGTTTAGTAATCCTTGACAAGTGTCACCAAGAGTGAAGTACTGTTAACCAAACTCCTATAAATAGAAATACAAAGCAAAATAAGGCTTTATTTATTTCGCGAAAAATCTTTTCTGGGAATTCATTCTTATTTTCCATATTCTAAATTGTTGAAGAAAATGAATTAACAGAAAATATTTTCCTAATGATGGAAAATTTATATTTTAAATTTAGGAAAATGATTTTCTCTTTTAAAAATTAAAATTATTTTCCAACTAGACATTGACACCAAGACTAGAGACTTATGAAAGGGAACCCCAATGCTCATTCCTAGGTCCTTCACAACGAGCTCAGGTCTAAAATATGGTGCAAAGTCCATCGAGGTTGGGCACTATTGAAAGATGCTAGGTCCGAGACTTTGGTGCTTGTGCCTAGTTCCCTGACGCTTGAGCCTAGATCAGTAGAGGCTGGGTTGGAGGTTCAATGCCCATACCCTGGCTCCTCGGTGCTTCCAGTTTGGTTCATGGAGGCATAGCCCAAGTTCATAGAGGCAAGACCCAAGACCCTAGTGCTTGGGGTCGAGTCCTCGGATCCCAAGCTCGGGTCCCCAACACTTTCGCCTGGGATCTCAATGCTCATGCCTAGATCCTTGATACTTGGGCTTAAGTTCATCCAGATCAAGCTCGGGACCTCGACGACCATGCTTAGGTCCTCAGTGCTTAGGCTCGAGTTCATCAAGCCCAAACATGGAACACTCTTTTCGATGGACCCAAGCCTGACCTCGATGGACTAAGCCTAGGCATTAGGTTTTTTGGACTTAATAGCCAGGGTCCCAAGCTTGGTCTCTATGGATCCAAATTTGAGCAATGGGGATCTGGGCAAAGGTATTGAGGTCTTAGAGCCCGATCTACATAGACTCAAGTCAAAGTGCTAGGAATTTGGGCATGAGCGTCAAGGTCTTGAGCCCAACCTCTATGGACCTAACTTCTATCTCAATGAATGTGGGACCCAAGGCTAGCCCTGGGCTAGTGTCCATGTCAGTGCCTAGACTACCCATGTTCAGGTGACTAGCACTCAAAAAATGCATGCCTATTTAGGAAAATAAAAGTCAATTTTCCTTTTCAAATAGCATAAAATAAATCATTTCATTTACAGATTTCAGTCAAACACCATAAGAATATTGTCATTTTTCATGCAACAATTCCTTGGAAAACATTTCCAGAAATATCAATTTTTTTCGTCAAACAAACGGAAGAGCTTAAGCTCCAAATTAAACTCCCTAGAAAAGGTCAACAATCTAAACGGTAAGATAATCACAATGTCAATGATTGGATGCGGAAGTGGAAGGTTCCAGAGTTGATTATGTATATTCACTAGGAAATTGCCGTATAATGGCGAGAGGTTAAGGTGGGGGGGCCCCTTTGGGGGATGTCGCGGTTTTGTAATTGTATTAGTGGGCCGCACCCGAAGAGATAACATAACCTAGGCCAATTAAGAATTGAGAAAATACTGAAAGAGGAAAGGGGTGGCGGAAGGAAGCTAAAAGTGGCGGTGCTTAAACTAAAAGTAGATACACTACAAGGTCTAGTGAGCCACTAATCATAATTAATATTCTCCATGGACGGTCGCCTCCATTGGGACGATGGAAAAGGACGTCGCGAAAGTGCCATAGACAATTGCGCATGTTAATTAAAGTATTTCATTCGTTTGTTTAAGTATAGGGCATATAAATTTATACTAGAGGCGTGACGCTTGCGCCAAGCGCATGTGTAAAAAATCGAATAAATAATTTGGAAACTAATAATAGCTAGAGTAGTCTCAATAAAGAAAATAAAAGGACGGCGGTTAACTTGATCGAGTGTATGTTTTCTCTTTAAATTCCAAACCAGTTAATAAGAAGGAAGACAGGGAGAATACTCCGAAAGAAGAAGAGGAAGAGGAAGAGGAATAGAAAATAAGCAAAATTTTAAAGGGAAAAATTAAACGGGGATGGAAAAATTTTGCAACTTTGCTTATCTTAGTGATGATTAATTACAAGTTTTGCAACATATAATAAGCTTTTGATGGCAATCATGAGTATGCTAAGATCAATGAGAGCACATGCATATCGTCTAACTGTGTAATTCAAAACATTCCTTTAACTCAAAAGTTTTGCAACATTTTGGGAATTTTGGGGAACGTGGAGGGGTTTCTAGGAGCAATTGAAATTGAATCGAGAGATAAGTGCAAGCGTTTGTTAATGTAATCGTGGCAAGGCAAGTTTGAGCTTGGGATGGGAATTTAATTAATGGAGTAGAAGAGATTCTATTAGCATAAGCAATTAAATTGATCAGGTTAGTCGATAATTTAAATATATGTATTTTGAATCTAGCTTGACTACTAAATTTGGTACAACCTATTGTGAAACAAACAAATCACACTGGCTCGAGTGGCTTGAGATCATTTGTATGAATGCATCCTAACCACCCAATAATGCTTCACTAAGAAAATACATACTTTTTATTTCGGTTCCATCCAAAGTACATTTGTTGCACTAATATAAGTTCGGGTTTTTAATGACACAAAAAAAAAATGTTTGGAATATTTATATTACAATGGGCAAGTTTAAAGTTTTTACAAAAGTTTAGGGCATTTGTGTCACAATAAATATAATTTGGGTTTTTTATGGTATTAATTTATAGTATTATTTATAGATCTTTGCAAATGGAGGGCCGAAGTACCTTATCATATAAATAAAACAAGTGACATTGAGTAGAACAGTAAGGCCCCGTTTGGTTGGGCTTTCCCAAGGGGCTTTCGGCCCCGAAAGCCCCTTGGGGAAAATATTTGGTGTTTGACAACTATTTTCGAAAGCTACTCAGCCAAATATCAAGCATCCCCAATCTTTGAAAGCTTAATGCTGGGGAGGACCAGCTTTGAGCATTGGCCATTTCGAAATGCTCGTTCACTATTCATCGCCTTTTGTTCATCTTCTTCCTCCTCCTTCTCTATTCGTCTGGCCATGTTCTTCGTCTTCCTCGCCGGCCGAGAGTTCGGCTTCTCTAAGCAACCGCCACCGCCGCGTGGGGGTCTCGCGTCCCGGTGACCACCGCCGGGGGTGGCGGGACCCGCGACCAGAGGCGTCGCTGGGTCACGTGAACCCGGGCGGCGTCGCCTCGGGTCGCGCGAGACCAGCGACCGAGCCGAGCCAGCCGATCGCCGCCGAACGACCCAGATCCGGCGGTCTTGAGGCCGATCCGCCGGACGACCAGATCCGGCGGTCTTGAGGCTAGATCTGGCCGCCGGACGACCAGATCTGGCATCCGCAACCACCGGAATTTGATTTCAGATTTAAAAAAAAATAAAAAATAAGCAAAGCTAATTCCAAATGTAAATTTTGCCAAATGGTGTTTATGCTAAGTTGTATTTCAATGCTAAAATTTACCAAACGGTCTAACATTTCCGAAAGTCCCTTTCCCTAAAAAATATTTGCATTCTCCCAATGACATTCCCCAAAAGTCGAACCAAACGGGCCCTAAAACTTCAGATAGCTAGGCTTCAAAATATGAGCCGTAATTCTAGATAACAAAGCCAGGAATCCAGAAGCCCCAAAAGGCCCAATAACAACATAACATCATACTAAGTAAATCTATTAGATTGGCAAGGCCATAAAGCCCACTATCGCAGTAACCCTAGGTTGATAATCGACTAAGTTTGAACTACATATTATACGCAGGAGATTAGGCCAGCTACATAAAACTTTCTAAATATTGTGACTATCCTGATCTGATTCATGCGATCGAACTTATTTCCCAGGGGAAACTAATGGGGCACAATCGAACTTACATATTGTGATGAAGATATAGTGAGAGGCATGATAGATTAGGCTGTTCAAATCGCATATATCAATAGTCATTAGAATCACGTGAGCTCCAGTGATTCTATCGTAATGAGATCTAATAAGGTAAAGCAAAATGTACCTTTGATGCTTAGATATTTTCAAACAGGTGTATTGGGAGTGAAATTTATACGTATGTAACGGGAAAAGAAATATTGAATTTAGTGCAAGTCAGATTTTTAACAGACAATATCAAATTATTTTGAGAGATCAAAGGTCTATGCAAAGGGCTAGGGGAGTACAAGTTAAGAATATATGCTTTATTTACACGGTCTCAATATATCTAATGGAATAGTAAACGTTTGTTTCAAAAGCATCCAACCTAATTACGACTAGGCCCAGCGCACGCGTGGCAATTTCTCTAACTTACGAGCCAGAATTCGCCGTTATATGCTGCAAATCTTGAATGGAAGATACTGAAGCTTGCTTTGCTTCCTTCATATATATCTTAACCTAACGGTACTGTAAAATGGATACGTAGGTTCCTCTATATAGTTTCTCATTCAGAAGTGCCCAGCTCAAAAGGGTTGACATGAGGAGCAACAAAGGGGTGCTGACTGGGGTGTAGAGCAGGCCGTTTCTGTGGACACACCTTGACATGATGCAGATTGCAACCACAAAACAAACAAAACCTTGAAATTGAATAACTATCTGCATTACCTTTGTGCAAATCATTCCATGGATGCCAGGCTCGGGACCCTCGTGTCCATGCTCGTCCTTGGCATTTGAGCCCAGGTCTATCGAGGCAAGGCCCACATCCATGGAGGCCAATTTCTCAGGTTCATAGAGGCGGGTATCAGGCCCGAGCAAGGGATCCAGGCACGAGACCCTCCTGCACAAGAACACTGGTGACCTGATCATGGGCACGGGGTGTCCTAGGCTTGGCCTCGATGCACTTGGGCTTGGGTTGCTGAGGACGCGATCCTAGGTGCTGGGGACACGGACGTGGTTACAGGGGTTTCGGGCCTGGCCTCCATGGACCTGGGCCGAGCACCAACAGTCTCAAAGTTACTGCAATTGATGGTAAAAGAGCCCTCTTTCAAAATTATGAAGATAGAACCGACATGCCCCCGAACAAAACTTCCTTGCTCATGAATTTGAGGCACTACACAAAATTCCTTCATTGCCGACAACGGAGTCACTAATCATGGGAAACCGCTCTTGAAGATGTACATCATGTATGCCAAGCTGACAGTGAGACAACGGCATTGATCTCTAAGTTTCACTTCAGTAATCGTTACTCTTTTACCTTTTGGGCCTATGGGGCTCTGCACTACGCACCATGACTACTTCTGATTTCATTTTGTTTATGTTAAAGGCGAGTCGCGATTGTCCTTCTTCCTGTTCTCTTATTTTCATGTTCTTTTTTTTTGTCATTTCCAATTTTGGGGTCGAGGTGGAAGAGAAAAACAAATCGATAATGACAAAGGAAACTTGTTTTTTGACGCGCAAGACAGACCCGGTGGCGACGGAGGCGGTACTTATTGCGGTTCACTGCCGACAACACCACCGTTGGTCCAAATCTGCAAAGATCTTTGCATATCGTTGTAGCTTTAGGGCTTCGGGCCAAAGCAGGCAACATTCTAGAATTGGAAATTTTCACAGATTTGGAAATATTCACATCTGCAATGTTGTTCTGAATATTTGATTCTCTGATTTTAGCGTTTTTCTATTTGTTAAGCTTTCGAGATTTTTTTGGCAAAAAGTACCTTTGAATTTTTCCTAATTTTACTTTTTCAAATTTAATTTTTAAAGATTTAAATTGTCATCGACACCGAGTTGATGGCGTTAGAATGGTGTGATGATGACATTTAGGGGTGAACACTAGGTTTGGTTCAACTTGAGAACTAGACCACATTAGTCTGTTAAACCCAGGTGGTATCAAACCGGTTCACAAGAATGAGGGCATTAGTCGTCACTAGGAAAAATCCATTACCCTTCACCTCACTGCCACATTTTTCACCCCGTTCCATAACCCAAACTCGGAGCCCATCCGGTAGATGTTCTTGTCTGCTAGCTCGGCGCTCACCTAAGTCTCCACGTTATTCATGAACCACGCGAAAACCTAGTGCATGACCTGACTTGAGCAGTTGAACTTCCTCACTAAATTGGCGAGCCAATCCATGGAACTGTCCATTTTTCAAGGGCAACAATCTAAGGAGAAAATTTGCTAAAAATTAAAGTCCAGGTTGAGTTAGGCATAGGTCCTAGTTTGGGTTGGTTAGGGTATGTGTCGATAGAATTGTATTGAATTTATCTTTATCAATTAGGACTAAATCATTTTTGGCCCCACCCACCCATTTGACAACTCTATTATTTCCATTTCCTGTGGGATTAAGAGGTATTGCATTCGCAATTAGGAAAATAATATTTGAAATTTAGTCATTATCCTTCCCAAGAAGGATTTACAGTGTAAAACATGCCTTTCTTCCCGCTGTTCGATCATAGATGAAATGAGGGTATTGTTATTATTCATCCGACGCGCGAGAAGCAAATCAAATACCGGAGCTCGTAGAAAACTTTTGGGACCATCTTCATATTTTTTTGCAACTAGGGTTTTAGCCTATTGCATCGATTAAAGATGATCAGTTGACTAGTAGTTTCCCTCCTAAGACGAAAATGGCATGAGGTTTCGCTCGGGGATTGGCTGCAGCTCGGTTTGACCCAGAGTGCTGACCAAGATCGAAGACCAAGTCCAAGCCACGAGGAAGACGAGCATTACGACCACGTAAAATCTCACTCTGGACGACTCGCTGCACATGGGGACGGAAAATTCCAAGTCGGTCACCGAATTCAATGGAGGAAAAACTCATAACCCCTTTTAGCTTCCAACGAGACAATTATAGCAACGCTACGTTATCGGAAAACAGCACGGCGATTAGCTACTTACACGTTGCTAGGAACTTGGAAATAAACACTAGCATATTCCATGCACACCAAGTTAGGATAAGATAGGAAACCCTAAGCCCTAGCTCGGGCTACCACGAAGGGGGAGGAGATGCTAAGGACTTCGGACATCTTGTTTATTGTGAGCTACGTGCTCACATCACTTGGAGAATCCATTTGATCGACATCAATTTTGTCCCTACCCACGCTGCATTATTGTTCCTTTTTAATCTCTTTCCTTGTGGACTTAAAAGAACAGGTCAGGAAAAACCGACCACATGATTGATCATTCGAAAGAGACGAGGAGCAGTGACCGGGATCAGATGGATGATGTGGCAGGAAGCGACGTGCAGAAACCTACAAAAATAATAATTGTCGTCTACTGCCCTGCAAAGACTTCAACACGAAAATAGTGTAAATTGATTTAGCAAAGTGCTATTTGAGGACCTGCAGCCGCCACATCATATCATTGGGTCGCTCAAGATAACTCCGGAGATTGGGGTCTTCGCGAGCTCGCGGATCGCCCGTCCCCAGATCATACCCGCGCCCGACCTCAGTCCAGCCGGATGGATCAGACCCGAAGGGGCAGATCTCTTTTTGGCGTGTGATAAAATTCAAAAATGGAAGCTTGATGAAATGCAACTTGCGGCACAGAAATTCAAATTGGTATCCAACTCTAGTTGTATCTCTCTGACAGGAAAATCTGCGGCGTTTATCGCGAGCGCTCGACGAGTTTAAGTCGGATGTTGCGCGATGAGATGAAATGTTATGTTTATCCAACTAATCTACGGCTCTCTGTGTACTTGCCGAGCGCGCATGCACATAGCTATTACACGCAACATGAAAGGAACAACGACACCACAAATGTCATGAGGCTTAAGGCCGCACACCCTCATCGACCCTTGGTTGCAGTTGGTTGCCAGGAAAAAGAAAAGGGAAAAAAATAAAAAAAAATAAAAGTAACAAAAATTGACAAGAAGTGAAAATATTTATGACTAAATTGACAAATTTTCAAAAGGTTTATGATTAAATTGACATAATTGAAAAATTAATGACTAAATTAGCTATCATATAAGAGGTTTAAGACTTTTAAGGCAAATTCCCCCTAGGTATCACATGCTGCATAAATTCTTTGGAGAAATTACAAAAAAAAATTCATAATTCTATTGCACTTGAGTTTATTCAATAATAAATCTTTAAACTAAAACCTTTAGAAAATTTGCCGATATAGCTAATTTGGTCAACTTTGGTTGGAAATCATTTAAGTAGAGATTGACCGTATTATGTGGTACAACCAATACTAACGTAGACAATTTCTAAAAATATTTTTGAATTTTTTATAATTTTTTTGGTTTCATTTTCTTTTCTTTCATTTTTTTCCCTTTTTCCTCCGTGGTCGTTATCCTCTTCAAGGGCCAATGACTAGGCACAAGCGAGGTCGGTAGGGCTTGCCTTCACTGAGATCTGGAGAGGTTCAATTTGGCCAACCTCAAGCCTCACCCGAAGCTAGCAAGGGTGAACCTTGCTAGACTCGAGCAACGTCACCCTAGCGAGGTGAGCCTCACTTGGCGAGAAGAAGAAGAAGAAGAAGAAGAAGAAGAAGAAGAAGAAGAAGAAGAAGAAGAAGAAGAAGAAGAAGAAGAAGAAGAAAAAAAGAAAGCTGATTTACCTTAGCAATTTGACCAGATGAATTACATTCGTAAAATTTCAAAAGATTTATGACTTAATTGACTAATTTGAAAAGTTTAGATTGAATTAATAAGATTATGATGGGTTTAAGATTTTTTTTTTTTTGATAATTATCCCTAAATTGTTCCATTTTCTTTTTCAATGGTTAGGGGTTGGTGCAAGGATGGTTCTTCAATGCTAATCTACTCGGGCAACATCATAAGCTCACCATGAAATTCATAACTTTAATTGCATGAATAAGCAAAAAACTTGAACTTATTTTATTTTTATTTTTACCACTATATGTTATTCTCTAAAGAGAAAACATTAGATGAATATTTTGCTATTGGTACATTATTTGAAATTTAACAAATAAAAGAAAATGAAAGAATTGTTCTGAATTTCTCACGTAAAGTGCCACGATGAGGCTGATTGCACTATAAGGAAGATTAAGTAATTTTATCAAGTGCATATTCTTAATAGAAAGTGTGTAATTGATTTCGTTGTTTTGCCTTTTTCTTACTGTTTGTTTGGTCAAATTTACCTTTTCTCCTCTTTAATGAGAATAAGTTTGTAAGGGCTTTAACAAGATATGTAAATGTACGAGAATTGGGTGTCCGTCCTTACATACAGACCATTTAGGAGATATTTCTTCTTTATTTAGGTAGTTGGTAATTTTTAAATTTAAAGAGTAATTGGCAGCTTTCTGTTTCTGACGATTTTACAATTTAGCAGCTTTCCGTTTTTTACAATTTCACAATCATAGCCTTTCAAGATTAAGAAGTTATCAAAAAATAACTTAAGTGGCCACCCTTTTAATTTGGAATGAAGAGGTGAGGGATTCAAATCATCACATTCTCAGAGGGGATTGAGCTGGAAACGATTTCATTTCAAGAGTGGATTTCGACTCCCACGCTCTGCACGGAGGCAATGGCAAAAGTCTGAGAGTGAGTGTTAAAGTAAGATTAGAGTAGGACCAACAAAAAAAAAAAAAAAAAAAAGACATTTCCTTTTAAAGATAATAGATAAGTAAGGTACAATTTTGAAAGTGAAAAATGAAATAAATCTCACTTTTAGCTTACATGTAGAAGGATAGATGTAGATGTCTTTATCATCTCCCAATTTTGGTCCCCATAACCAAGTTAGATAAGTGCAGAAATAGGATTTAAGATTTTAGTCCCTTGTAAATTGAGGACTCAAGGTTCTATTTTGGTCAACTGATGGCTCAAAGTTTTTATTAGAACCTCAATCGAGTCTCGAGCTCGCTGTCCATGGAGTTTAGGCAAAAGAAATCTGACATGACTCCACACGAAATATTTGGCCATTTGTCACATGTCAATTCCGATGCCCAAACTCTAACGATGATTGAGCCTAGTTGTGGTATTTTTTAAACTTTAACTAAAACCTCAAATTCTTGATTGATCGACAACCACCGATAACCAAATTATCTAGGTTCCATTTAGGTACCGCAATTATCACTAACAATGTTTGGTCTCCTCCGTCCAAGATATAGGAACGTGGCTCCTATCAAATTGTGCTGTAAATGGGAGGAAAAAGAGTGAATCTCGATTTTGTGCATGTGATGAAGCTGGTAAGAATACGGCTGGTGAAGTCGATGTTTGATTAATGAAGATGCTAATCAATAAACAAACAAGCAGAAACGAAAGTTCAGATGATTACAAGCGTGGGAAGCTTTCGTCTTCGATGGGGAATGCGTCGTGGTCGGTCCTATACAAGGTTGTTGTATTCAATCCTCTCTCTCTCTCACTCTCTTGAAAACAAATGGGAGCACATGAGAAACAGAAAGATAAGTGCTACCGGAGGAGGTTCATATTAGGAGGGCGGTGACGTGCAAACATGTCTTGTATCACTTGATTAGATTGATTGGACATCTTATCGAGAAATTCTTAAGCCTATTGCATTTATTCCTATTCAATTCTAAATTTATTAATTATATTAATATATCCATATTTTTAAATAATTAGTTCATGTGGCCGATTTTGATCGGAATCGTTAACATAAATGATGTGGACAATTTTGTAATTCTTCTTTTAATTTTTCTGACTTCTTTTTTTTTTATTTTTTTTTCTTCTTTTCTTTCCCTAATTGTGGATCAACAAGGTTTGAGTGAGGGCCTCGCCTCCACTCTTCGCTAACCAAAGGTGAGGCCATCAAGCCCTTGGCTACATCCTGAAGAGGGTTGCGCCCCTCACTTGATTTGGTGAGGGCCACAATGCCCTTGCCAACACCGTGACTAGTGAGGGCCCAATGCCCTTGGAGAGGGAACGAAGGCACTCGCCCAACCCAAGCAAGGGCATCACAACCCTCACCGGCCAACGGGCAAGGGTGTTGGCCCTTGCATGGATCTAGGCAAGGGCCTAATGCCCTCATTTGTGGTTGGCGAGGATGTAGGGGCAACGAAGGCTGCAATGCCCTCGCCTCGACCAAGCGAGGGTTGGTTGGCAATCTCTTTAGCTGGAGTTGTAAACAAGAAACAAAGAAAGAAAAGAAAACTATAAAAATTTCAAAATCTCAAAAAAAATTAATCATATCATATAGCACGGTTGACATCTATGTTAACGATTTTTGGTCAAAATTAATTAGGTGGATTACATTGGTAAAATACTAAAAGATTTAAGATTCAATTGTTATAATTGTAATAATTGAAAGGTTTATAAGACACAAATATAATGTATATTTAGGATTTTTTTCATACATTTCCTAAGATTGGAATTTTTTTATACATTTCCCAAGATTAGCAGGATTGGGCCCCTTCAGATGGTTGTTTTTTGTCCGAACTTTGGATGTCAAATCTTTAGCTACGTTTGGTCGTCCAAATTTCTAATTGGGATAGAATTGGATAGGATATGATATGAAATCCTGTGATTTTTTTATATCTCGTCTAGTGTTTGGTGAATCGCAATATTAAAGTCAGATATGTTTACATCATGTACATTTTTTTTTTTTTTTATATATAAATGGTATATCATTATAAATGAACCTAAATGTTCATAAATGAAGACGGTGAAAATATCTCGTAACATTATTCCTTAATTTATTTATTATTTATTTTATTTTTCCTCTTTTTTTTTATATTATTTTCATTATTATTTCTTTTTCCCCTTTGATCATTCTTTAATAAAAATTTATCAAATAGTAAACTGTACTAACATACCTAAAATACAAAAATACCTAAAATATATAATAAATATAAATATATAATTTATAGATTGAATGTTTATTATAAAATAGAATTAAAATTGAATATAAAAATTAAAATAATATTAATTAAAAATATTTTTTTTTTAAAATTTTATTTTCTTAAATTAGAATTCAAATATTATTTATATTGACATATAATTTCAATTTTGTTAATTTAATAAGTTTGTTATTCAAGAAAAATAACTTTCTTACTATGGACATTAAATCCTATCCACCTTTATCCCACCTCTCCCGTGGGACAATTTTATCCTGTCTATATCCACCTTATATCCGACTTTATCCTATCCTGAGTGAGCACCAAATGTAGGATATGATAAATTATATCATATCCCGAATTTTATCCCGACTGCCAAACGCAACCTAAGTTGCTCTCCCTATCTTCCGTGATGCGAGCTCGATCAAAGCTTTGATTGTTCAAGCACCAACTAGTATGCCCTCTCACCCTGTTCTGTAAATAAAACACCGATGAGTTTGTCGCACGGCATTTCCCTTTTCTGGCTTCGCTCGGTACTCATTTTTCGTCGGCCTATCGCTTGGTAGTAGTACTTAATGCGTCTCTCTCCAGATTCGCGCTAATGGGAAAGTTATAGGGGCAACCTGAGACCCAAAAATAATACTCCGAGGGCCAATCCGGCGCAAACCAAACTCGCAATGGGCAAACCGTGATTAAATTAGAAAAAAAAAATCAGGATGCGACCTATGGTTTAGAACACAAACGTTAGAGAAGAAAAGGTGTCTTGAAATAGTGGCCGACAGGTTGCCTCTAACGGACACCTAACTTAGGCATCCGAAGCTGTGGACTTACGGCTGGCAGTGAAGCATCTGCAATGGTGGGAACCAACTGAGAATGCAGTGCACTTAACTTTCCTTAACCCTATGCGGTTTCAGAGCCAAATCCGAGAAAGGGAAGCTGTCCTCTTCATCAACCCCCGGCCACCTACCGATTCTTGGTACATCTCACAATCAGTTTCTATTCTGCACCCAATTTACTCGTCCTGCAACGCAGTCCGTGCACTTATCCACATTGATTAGAACAAGATGTATCACGGAGTAAGTCGATCGGAGGTGACATGCTTCAAAATTTCGAGTACAAAAGAGAAGAGTAAAGCAGAAAATAGAATTGTGAAATTTCAGTATATTTTAATGTAGTATGATGAAGAGTACAACGGGTAATATATCATATTGCATAATCAAATGGAGATCTGAAGATTTTTCTTAGATATACTCATCATCATAAGAGATATGGAAAATCAAGAGATATATGTTCTAAGAAAATATCTAAATATCTATAATATCCACTCTCATACTCAATGTACATACAAAGATGTCTTTTTTTTTGGTCGATCACATACATAAAAGATGTCAATTTGAGTTATTTTTTAATCAAATGGAAGTTCTATTTATTATCAAAATGATACATAAATAGATCCATAGGAATCTCAAAAGTCACCATTATAAAACAAGCCCTTAGAGCTCCAAAACAAACTAAAAACCAGTCAAAGTATACCATCAATCAATTTGAGTTTGAATACAAGTTTGAACAGTGTCACGAACACTTGAAATCCTATCAAACATATGAGGGGTAGATACTCTTGTGGTGGTGTTAATTTTCTCTTATATGAGCAGTTGAAGGTTGTGAATCACAGGAAAATTTCTTTTTTCCTTTATTTTCTTTACTCTTTTTTTTTTTGGATTAAGGGCCGATAAGTGTCATTAGCCAACCCTCGCCGGCCACAGGTGAGGCATCCCGGCCCTCACCTGGCCCAAATCTGGTAACGGGGTGATGACCTTCCACTAGGCCCTTGCCGGCACTTGCCACAACAATAGCTCGCAAGCCCTTGCCAAGTGGCCAGCAAGGACATTGCAATCCTTGCTACCATCAATCCAAATAAATGAAAAAGAAAAGAAAAATCCCAAAAAATATTAAAAATAAAATTTAAAATATATTTTAAACGTCCACATTAACGCTGGTTGTGCCACATAGTATAGTTAGTGTCCACTTTAGCAATTTTTGGCCAAAATTAATCAAATAAGATTAATTGGTAAAATGTAAAAATGTATAGATATAAATAAATATAATTAAAATATTTAAAATTGAATTGATGTGACTATAATTTTATGATCTTTTTTAGAATTGTCCTCTGACAAAACAATAATAGGGTGACACGACTGACACAACTAGCTGCCATAGTGAAATAGTCTTGATGGGACTCTTTCTCAAAGCTGTGTGCACTTGGGTCAACACTATTATACCTCAAGATGGACCCGGGTATGCATAGGGGTGTTGTCTAGGTGTTCATGAGGTGGATCTTGGGTGGGCCTAATGCACTTAGGAGCTCCTCAAATCAGTGGCTTTCAAATCAAGGTGAGAATAATGTAGAAAGTAAATTTGTAAAATTTCAACATACTTTGATGCATTATAATGAAGATTATATTAGGTAACATATTAAAATGCATAATTCAATGGAAATTTGGAGAATCTCCTAAATATATGTATCACCATAAAAGAATTGAAAACGAAGAGAAATTACTTATATACTTTTAGGAAATATTTAAATGTCTCTGACAACAAAGTTGAACAGACGTAAGCCATTGCAACAATACTTCAGACGGAGAGGATAGATTTGACTTTTTTATCTGATGCAGATGATGTTCTCTCATCCATGGGTCAAAATCAGAACATCAAGTGACGTCAACGGGTGTAGCCGAGATGAGCTTTCTCTTCGAGATATCACATTTTTAACTCTTCCCCTCTGGTATCGCATGCAATTGTCGATACATTAACAAAGCGCAGTTATCTTTTAAGAATAAATAAGTCATGTTGAGATATTCAGAATAATTTACAAAATTAGATTATATAATAACGTAGTAACATCGACCAGATAGTTAAATAAGCCAGTCATATTTTAGCACATTTATCATGAATGATACTAGTATACTAAGTTGGTAAAAAAATCACTATCTCTATCATTGTTTTTTTAGAATTTAAGTGAGGAAAATAATACAAGTAATGCATGAGTTTTGGCATAATGTATAATATGATCCTTGAAATTTTAATTTGTTCAATATGATTCCTAAATTGTAATTCAATGTGTAACTTGGTTCATAAATTTTCAATTCGTTCAATGCAATTTTTGGATTTTTGGATTTTTGATATATATTAAATTTAATCCCTAAACTATATGAAGATGTTCAATATTTTCTTAGTACATGAACTATATGAAAATACTCAATGTTGTGAACTATATAAAAATATTTAATGTTTTCCATGAACATAAATTAATAAAATGACAATATTGAGTATTTTCATATAGTTAATTAATAAAAAGACAACATTGAGCATTTTTAGATAGTTTAAGGATTAAGTTGAATATATATCAAAAGTCCAATGACCATATTAAATAAATTAAAATTTCGGGGACCTCATTGCATATTAAGCTAAAGTTCATAGATTATATTGAACAAATTAAAAATTTAGAAATCACATTGCATGTTTGATCAAAATTCATATACCATTTGTCACATTATCCTTTTAAGTAGTAATCGCCTTAAGTGCACTTGTTAAACAACTAATTAAAGGAAATTTTTGCTTATTTCAACAAACCATGTCTTGTATCATGTGTAATCAATATTTTAAAATGTAAATCGCTTATTATTAAATTTGCTTAATAAGCATTCGAGCATTCGCTCCTAAACATGATCATTTTTCAATTATTTCTTCTCCCCGGACGGACAAGTACTCACGCGTGCCTGGTCCCTTACGTTTCGGCATCCATAACACCATGGACACCACCTAGCTATTGCTTGTTTGTCGTTATCGTACATGCATTGCTGTCATAATTATAATTATAGCATGCATTATTGCAGGAGCATTAATTATAAGGAAAAAGACCACAAAAAATCGCAAACTTTGCTCAAAGTGAGAAATTTATCTCAAACTTTTTTTTGTGACATGAAAAACTCCAACTTTGCAAACTATGACACATTTATCCCATTAAAGGCATTTTCGTCTTATTCTTTATATTTTTCCTTTTTTCTTTTCTCTTCCTTCCGCCAGCCATGGCTGAGCCGGCGAAGGGAAGCCAGCGTCCGGCGAGGGCTGCCCTCGCCTAGGCTGGCTAGGGCCACCCTCGCCTGTGTTAGGCGAGGGGTGCCTTCACCGAAGTCAAGCTGCCCTAGCCAACCCAGGCGAGGGCGACCCTCGCCCAACGCCGGTAAGGGCGGCCCTCACTTGACGCCAGTGAGAGCAGCCCTCGTCGGACACCAGCTTCTCTCTGCCAGCTCCACCATGGCCGACGAAGGGAAGAAAGAAGAAGAAGAAAAAAAAGAAAAAAAAAGAAAAAAATTTAAAAAAATAAAAGGCCAAAATGCCTTATAATTTAGGGTAAATGTGTCATACGAATGAAAGTTCTGGATTTTTTTGTACCAAAAAAAGTTTAGGGTAAATGTTTCACGGTTAGCAAATTTCGAGATTTTTCATATCACAAAAAAAAAAAAGTTTGAGGTAAATTTATCACTTTTGACAAAATTTGAGATTTTTGATGATTTTTTCCCTAATTATAATCTATAGTGGGCACAAGTAAAATCCAAAAGTTAAATAGCGAGAGCAATCATTTTTGTCGGCGGAATTTCCTCAAATAATTTCAATATTTTTCCCGAGGACATGGCCATTATATTATCTATCTATGTGATGCATACCTACTCACGAAAAGGATGGTACCGTGCTATTAGTATTCAGTGATGGCGGATTTCGTACAAGAAACATTCAATGCAACCTAAAATCTGGAAGAATAGAATTTTCTTTCTCTTGATTCGAACGATTCAAGAGAAAAATATTTCAAAAGGGATTAATAAATGTGATGAAATACATGCGCTTCTGGATTTCATGCATTCCACAGGCACAGGCAATATTCATTACCGTATTTTGCAGCGTTTGAGTTTAATGAATGACTACGAATAAGCAAGATCTTGGGGAAATTTGGATTAAATCATCCTCCAAAGTAGCTCCTAACATTCAAATTTGGAGAGTGGCAAGAAATTTCAAATTGGAACAGCCATTGATCCGTCCTAGACTTTTCCCTCCTTAATGTCCAACATTCATAATGTAAAGGAAGCTTTCTCGTTTTCTTGGCACACTCAATTTTCTTCCTGTCATGCGGTTTGTTCTTTTATTTCCCACTTATCTCTCGTGGTTATTTTTATATCCCATGTTGTGTGTGTTGACGTGCATACTTAGGAGTGTTACATGATCAATTGTACATACATTATTTGGCCCGTTTTTTTAATATTGCTTAAATTTTTGGGAGAGATGATTCGTCAAACAAACGGGATAACAGCTCATTCAGCTTGCAAGATTATTGATAGTTATGTTGCCTTTTTTTTTCTTTCTAATTATTAAAGTATCATGCACTGCTTCTACAAGGTCTGCTTAGGCCTATATATATGATAAAGAAATATATCATGAACACATCATTGAAAGAGTTAAAAATTTGGGGAAAACATTTCATCTAGCACGGTATTAAAGATAGGTAAATGGTTCAAATTCGCATGCTTGATCTCAATTGTCTCACTTAGACATGATATTATGCTGCTTGGTTTCATGTAGCTCTATCAACTCTTTGAAGTGATCACCTCCACATTCTGTTTAGTGCGTATAAAAAAATCGGCTCAACGTGAGGGGAAATAGTAAGAAATATGTTATATAAACATTGTTCGACACATTTCCTTTATAACAACTTATCT
The DNA here is from genome assembly GCA_014182575.1 of Eucalyptus decipiens. NCBI lineage: Eukaryota > Viridiplantae > Streptophyta > Magnoliopsida > Myrtales > Myrtaceae > Eucalyptus > Eucalyptus decipiens. Next base: position 1,867,650 of record CM024611.1, on the reverse strand, counting down.
AACATGGAATCATAAACAGGTCAAGGGTTCGAATCGTTAAAAAGTTCTAAATTATCTCATTTAAGCATGGTGTGATTGTGCCTACTTTCATTTCCCTAGGTTTCTCTTTGAAGTGAGCATGTCCACATTTTATCTTGTGCGTGTAATGGACCAGCTTACACACAAAGGGAAACACTGAAAAGTGCGTGATGATTCTGATGAATACATCGTTGACACATTTTCATTATAAATAAAGCTTTTGGAAAAGGCAATTTGTCAAATAATTCGTAGATAATCTCTCTTCACTTATTTATTCATATTTTTCAATTGGACTTTATCATGTGGTCATCAATATTTCACACCCGTGGTCCTCGTTCTTCAAAGCACTCGAGTTCTTTCAATACCATTTCACTCCAGTTTGCCCGCGGAAGAGGTCATTATAGAAGCTCGTCTCTGAGCCCAAACAAGGACCATTCATCCTTGACGAAACTGACAGAACGTTACAAGATGCATCGAATGCCACGTTGATGGTCCCATTTGTTACATCCCAAAGTCTAATAATAAACAAAGATATTGGGAATAGTCCTAAAAATAATAATGCCAATCCTGGCTACGAACACCTGATGGCCAAACAAAAAACTGGGTAGCTAGTTGTCTCTCCATCCAGCCAAGACAAAGTTGGAGTGGGTGAGGATGTCTGCGTTAATTACAGATGAAGGCAAGGCAAACGATAGTCCCTAAGGTTAAAGCAACGTCCCTTTTAAGTCAACGAGAAAAGGCAGAAATGAAGACCATGCTAAGTTACCTAGCCCAGAAAATAATTCGTTTTTATTGCAAGATCACAAAGAAATGGATAATCTAATCCGGGGATAAGAATCATTCCTTGCTTGGACGCATTCTACGCACATTCTAATCAAGGTAAAGACTATTCTGCACAAAGCAACTCCAAATGCGTATTGGTCCGAATTCCAACTCATCTATTCATTGTCTCAGTATATAACTTTGTTTATTCTACTTGTTCAATTCATTATGAAATCAAACGCGTTCCTGAAGCTTCTAGTTTCAGAACTCTTCTCCTGAGAATGCATCCGATCGAAAGACAAATCTCATGCAAGAAACCCATGATTTTTCCAATCTGTAAAGTCAATAATTTCCATCGAAGATGAAATGGATAAAGTCCATTCAAACACGGGTGCCTAAGCATGGCCGTATAGCGTATGGACGGGTCGTGTGAACCGCGGTTCAATCATATCATCCCTCCACTGCCAGTAAGACCCGAGAACGTCGGAGGCAAAAAAGTCTAACCCCCGGCTCCAGCCTCCAACAATGTGGCCGACCAAACGATTTTTCCACTTAAAAGACAAAAAAGGTTTTTAAAAAAAAACTCATGGATAATATAAAATATATTTTTTAGTTTCGGACTGAGGATGCTTGTGTATTGTGTACGGGCAGGTAATCCGACACGTTATCGTCGCGTGCTGGCTAATTTAATATCGCGACTTCCGGGCATATGTGAATTATCGGCAAGACCTGTCTTGGTAAGCAGACAGATCATTCTCCATTTTATTTTTTCTTAGTTTTAACTTTCAGTCGTGCCCCAGATGATAGAATACGTTGCTGATTATATGAGAGAATAAATTACGAAAGTCCGGGGTTGACCATAGACCATTTTAGGCCTAGCCTTTTGTCGGGAAGGGGAGGAGCCTGACCAATATTTAGAGCCTTAAATTTTTCTGGGGCCATCATTTAAGCCTTAGTATCCATTATTAGACCTACTTATTCAATTATCTCCCGAAAATCTTCCCCAAAAAACGATTGATTAGCACAAATTATATAGGTGGAACCAATAGTTGGGGATGCATATCCCATCAAATCTTTTCTTTCCATCCAACCGTACCTCGATATCTTTTCTATTCAAATAATTAATAGTATATAAATAATACTTGCCTTGTATGATCAACGTGATTCATATCCTTTTAATAAGCTCAACCAAAGATTTTATTTTCCTATGAGATGTGATTAGCTCCATTAAAATAGACCAAGAGAAAGGTTTGCGGATTTTGTACAGTATTTGCAAGACGTAAGGAATTTGAACCGCCCCTCTTGACCATCTTTCCCTCACATGCTCGAAAACTTTGCTCCGACCATGTGCGTCATCCCACACGGGATGAACACACAAGAACATATAAAATGCCATAACTAAAACATGGCGATTTTGTGTGGTGCTCTGCGATTGGTCAGTTTTTTTTTTTTTTAACACGTAATCAGCTGGACTTTGGGATTTTGGGGGAGTGGGTAAGTCTCAAAGTCTCAGAATCTTTACTTGAGAGACTATTGGATCAAACGGCTACCTTCCATTCAAACTGTCTTGTGTCCCCTCCGGTCTCACCAGGCAGAGTCCAACAACTATTCCATCTTCCACGAAGAACCCCTCATTTTATATTCTCAATAATTGAACATTTCAAGAGATGTGACTATTAATGCTCGCCCTTCCACCAGGAGCACCAGAGCCATAGGCATGGCAGCTGCAAGGAAGAAGCACGAGGCATCCTCCAAGATAAAGTCCATCTACTCCTCCTCCACCTTCGACACAGATTTAGACCATCTCGGGTACAAGGAACATCTCCAAGGTGTTTAGAAAGAGAGGAAACCAATCGAATTTCCGTCGCCAACCACAACGGACGGAGAAGAACAAGGAAGGGGAAGAAACGGGTTTCTGTACCTCGTGTCGAGGCGAAAATGGGCCCGGGAAATAACATAGGGAAGTACCAGTTCAGCAGGATCATCGGAGAAGGCACCTTTGCCAAGGTGAAGCTCGCGGTGGACAGCACCAACGGCCAGTATGTGGCCATCAAGATCATTGACAAGCAGATGGTCATGAAGAGCAATCTCAAGCATCAGGTAATATTCAGCATCTGTTCCCCCTTGCAGGGGAAGGAGGAAAATAGAACTTTGGGTTGACACTGCGAATGTCGCTGTTTCAGGTACAAAGAGAGATCAAAACAATGAAGCTTCTGCATCACCCCAACATCGTTCGGATCCACGAGGTATGCCTGCCAATTCCTAAATAACCACTTCCCGGTTTCAATTTTGTACCTCAAGTAACTTAGGGGGAAAATGGAATTCCAGGATTGACTTAGAGTTGAATTGCTTGTGATAGGTCATTGGTACCAAGACAAAGATCTACATAGTAATGGAGTATGTATCAGGAGGACAGCTTTCAGATAAGCTGGTAAGGATCAATGATAAAAAATAAAGTTTTGGGTGTCGTTTGGTCGGTTTTCTCTAATGCTTCTGTTTTCTTAACAGGCTTATGCGAAAAAATTGAACGAATGCGAAGCAAGAAAGCTCTTCCAACAATTAATTGATGCGGTGGACTATTGTCATAGCAGAGGTGTTTGTCACAGAGATCTCAAGGTTAGTGTAACACACCATTTTTCTTTAACCGATATGTCGATTGTTTAGAATGAGTCAAGCCAACTGATAAGGATCCTGGCCTACATATGCAGCCTGAAAATTTGCTTCTGGATAGCAAGGGAAAACTGAAAATCTCTGACTTTGGATTAAGTGCTTTGCGAAAGGTAAGACCGACATACTTCAAATCCTTGAATCAATTTCATTTTTTAGTAGAAAGTTGATTTAACTATACATATGTAAAGTTGGCTAAACTAAAAAAATTTAACAGCCTGGAGATCTGTTATCAACTGCTTGCGGCTCCCCATGCTATGTAGCACCTGAGGTGAGAATACCAATTTTCTGTATCCAACTTTTTATATTAGATAAACAGGAAATAATAGATGCATATTTTTTTTGGGCTTGAAACCATACCGGAAAATCCTATCGAACCTAATTGGTTTGATGATGCTTGCTTTCGATAAACAGCTACTGATAAAGACGGGATATGATGGGGCACCAGCTGATATTTGGTCTTGTGGGGTAATTCTCTTCGAGTTACTGTCTGGGACTTTGCCTTTCGATGACCCTAACCTCATCAATTTGTACAAGAAGGTAGTCTCCTGCATCTGTAGAGATAAGTTTCTGTCAACTAGGCACACTGCCTAAATAAACATTGTGTTTGCATGAAGATTTACAGAGCGGACTACAAATTTCCCCCGTGGTTTACAGAAGGGCAAAGAAAGATAATCTCCAGAATATTTGAACCGAATCCTAAAAAGGTTTGAATCTTGCTGTATGTAGCTTGCGATTATATACTTTTATGGAAAGACTTTATCTAAACATCCTTATTTGCAAAAACAGAGAATCACAATCCCGGAGATAATTGAAGATGAATGGTTCCAGAAGGACTATGAGCCTGTGTCTGGATATGAATGCGATGAGCAAATCCATCTGGATGATGTTAATGCTGCGTTTGACTCCTCTGAGGTAAATGTCACTGTAAAAACAGGTGCATGAATATTAATTTTTGGGCTAATAATAACCATAACCGACAATGCAAACAGGAGAATGATGGCCAGAAGAAGATAACAAAATCCTCCAGCTTCATAAACGCTTTTCAATTGATAGCAATGTCCCATGACCTCGATCTATCAGGTCTTTTCGAAGCACAGGCAAGTCTTCACTTTCTATGCAACTTGACTGTCAAATTAGATTTTTGCCAACTCTGAAGTATTAATCTTTGTTTCTGGTTGCTGGTCAGTGACATAAGACTTTCTTGTTGCGTTTTACTTTCCTATACAGGATGAAGACAAACACAGAACGATGCTTGTATCCAAGCATACAATAGATGATACCTTCAAGAAAATAGAAGAAGCTGCAGCAGATGTCAGCTTGGCGGTTGAAATGTCGAATAATAAGGTATGGTCTTACCATTTCTTTCCCGCCTCTTTTTCACTTAGGTTGTTTGCAAATTTTCGTATAATTTCTCTGACTAAGAAAGGCATTTTTCATGGTTGTAGGTGAAGATGCATCCAGTGCAAAAGATGAATAGGTCTTCTCAGTCATTCTTCAACTTATCAGCAGAGGTATGTTCGGACCCTGCATTTCTATATAGAAGCCTCAGCAATTCATATACATGCAAATGTGAATCCTGAATATACATATGTTTTTGACATGAACTTGGAAAAAGAATGCACTAATGTACAGAAAATTTCAGGTCATTGAGGTGGCTCCCATTTACTGTGTCGTAGAAATTTCAAAATCTTCAGGGGGGCTCGGCGACTATAAAAAGGTAGTCTAAACTTCTTCATGCGCTAATATTGTAAGCCTGAATTCGCATTGCTTACCAATTTAGATATACCTTCATGAACAGTTTTGCCAAAGTTTGTCCAGCCTATTGGCAGAAAATTCCGGGATTTCATCACAAACTCATTCTTTAGACTTCCTCGACATCAACAACAAAGGCGTCGAAGAAGCTAGATGGTAATTCATTACCCATTCCAGACAGCACAAATACCTTATATTTCCCCGATCCCGACTCACTGGTATAATTGAAATATGCAGTTATCAGCAGGAAACTAAGCCTGATGCTAATGCCCTCCGCGGCTATTCATCCTCCTGATGATAATTTTTCTCATTCTCTTGTGCTCTCAAGATTGTTGAGACAATGATGACGAAAATCAACTACTGTAAAGCTTGTTATGATACCATTCATACATGAAATTCAAAAAAAAAAAAAAAAAAGAACTCATACATTGCAATCTGCCAAACGCAACATGATGCTTAAAGATCAGTTTGATAGGGACGAAGAGTGCTCTTTTGGTTCTTTATCACTGTATTCGATTTTTTTTGTTTCTTTTCACTCCAAAAGATCCTCTCGAATGATGTAAAGGCATGAGGTCATCATTACTTTATTCATCCAAAAATCAATACAATATTGTGTTCTGTTCCCTATTTTAGTCTCTAAACACGCACATGACATCTGACCATTTTATTAGAGCTTACGCATCATCTATATTTCCTGGCCAATCCAGTCAATCAGATGACATCCACAATCCATCTGAGGAAGCTCATACGCAAGAGCCACAGATTAGCGAAGGCAATTAGAAGCGACCGTACAATAAAATTGCACCAGCATTGGATCGGACCAAGTCCTGGAGCAGGGGTCAAACATCAATGAACAACTCATCAGATGTAGTGAACGTCTCTGCATCTGCTCTTCTTAAGTTTCATGCACATGGAATAAGAGATACATTAGTCACCAGCATCCTGCACCAGTCTCTCACCCATCAACTTAAATAACATCAACCCGGAACTAGGGCCCTAGGGGGTAGTCATCTAATGTGCTTGATCCAAACTACTTTACACCAAAATCGATCCTTAGCCAGCAATAGCACAAAGAGAGGGGAAAAGCAAGAAGATGCATTTCACTTTTGGTCATCAGGCATGACGCTATTGACTATCTGGTGCAAATCCAAAAATGCGAAACAGTTCATTATCACTCGCAAAAAGAACCCGATGCATCGCAATCGACGATACGCGTATTCTCGCTATGCATCCATCATCGGAACGCTTGATAAAGAATCCGAGGGATTGTCTAGTAGCGAGGAGATACGGTACATCAGAGGTAAACAACCTAATCTTGCGCTCTCCTTTCAGACATTATTCAAATGTAAAGACCACGTGAGTTCCCCATTAGCTCACGACATTATTTACAGAACATGCTTTGTCACGGGGAATCCGAGAAGCCACGTCCCTTTTACAAAAGATCCATACCGTTGGTGGGCTACACAGTCCGAAAACCGAATAGAAAAACAACAGAAAACCGACATAATGGCACAACTCGCTTTTGCCCATGCTGCCTCGCTCGAGCTCGAAGCAGGAGCCTCCAAAATCCGATCACGGATCAGTCCGTGCAGACACCGCAATCACTCGCTGGCCAACCGAAACCGCTCTCATGAATGCAGCCTCCCGCCACATAGGCCGAAAACACTATCCAGAAATGCCCCACCATTATAGCCCGTGATGGTTCCAACCCACTCCGAGCACATGGCTTGAATCTTGATGTTTTTGTCACCTTATGCCAATCTCATCTTCCTCACTCTTCCTATTTATGTTGCTCGCACCATTCGTCGTCCCCGCATCTCCACAGGGCTTCTCCTCCCGTAAAAGATGAAACTTTACCGACCGCTTGCGCTAGCATTAGCATTCCTTGTCCTGATCAGCGTTCCGTCGGGCACTACCGGGGCATCCCCACTCCGACGAGGCCCCGACGACGAGACCCTCCATGGTGAGTCCCTCCAGTTCCAGTTCCTGTACGCCCACAATGCCGTGAGGGCGGCCAAGGGGGAGCCGCTGCTGACGTGGGACTCGCAGCTGGAGAGATATGCTAGGTGGTGGGCGGGGCAGCGGAGGTCGGACTGCGCGCTGGAGCACTCGTTCGATGAAGGCGACTTCAGGCTGGGGGAGAACATATTCTGGGGAGGCGGGTCGGGGTGGGGGCCGAGCGACGCCGTGAGCATGTGGGCCGGCGAGGAGAGGTACTACCGGCACGGCAGCAACAAGTGCGAGGGCGGGCACGAGTGCGGCCACTACACGCAGCTCGTGTGGAGGAGCACGAGGCTAGTCGGGTGCGCCAGGGTGGTGTGCGACGATGGCGATGTGTTCATGACTTGCAACTATTATCCGCCGGGGAACTATGTCGGGGAACGGCCCTACTAAAAATGTTGGGCCATTTTAGGGACGGTCCACTCTCTTGTCGTCCACTCTTTTTTTTTCTTTAACATTAGTATTTGAGTGGTGCAACACGTTTTATCCACAAATTATGATAAAATATAAAGAAAGAGCCGAGAAAATTCACAATATTTTCGTTTTCTGGTCAATTGTTAAAATACAAACTTCCCTTAAATTATTAGATGATAACATCTTGTCAGAATATTCACATATGGATCGGATTTGTTGCATGTTGGACCGCACTTATTCATTAGTCCTTTCGATTGTCTGCTCATTCATTCAATAGCACAGTACAATTAGTTAATTACCCGTGCCATCGACACATTTAAAATAGCAATGTTTGTAATAATTGTAATAATTAGCAAGAACTTAAAGGGAAATATATCATTTTAGAATGCGCAATCGACCCTTTCTGTCCACAAACTTTCAGAGCAAGTCATGGAGCCGCATATCTTATTTCTATTAAATGAGTGGATATACATTTCTTGATAAGGGTTTTTTTTAGTTGTTCCCTCCTTTTTTGTTATCTCAAAAAGATTCCTTCTCATTTCCAATTACAGGGACGTTATTCACTTATGTAATATGTAACGCAATAGAAATTGACATGTCTTATATAAAATTATAGCCTATATTTTTTTAATAATAAGGTCCAATGCCTAGCATAATGAACAAATTTGAAAGAACCTACATGAGCATGCCTTGAGCATGATACTAATGCACAGTTTGTATACAACCAATGTGTATATGATTGAATACCTTATTCAGTCTTTGGCTTCCTAATTAAATTGATCAACTTCATGCAAGGTGATTAAACTTGAAGATGGATTGTTCATCCAATATTTTGTTGAGATAGCTAACATGTTTTTCACCGCTTTACCAACTTTATTAAATTCAGCTTGAGATTGATAATCAACTCTTTATACTGGGGGTAAGTATACTAGAAGTGTCAAAAGTCATGAACGGCGCTCACTTTAATATCAAAATTTTATTTTGGATCACTTATGTGCCAACAAATTTGAAAAACAATCATTTTAGTGCCAACGCCGATCTAATTGGTCAGAAATCCGACGTTGCACTTTTTTATTAATTTTTTAAGCTGGTGTGGCTCGTCGGAGAGTACAGTCAGCATCCAAACAACAAAACGACGCTGTTTGGCGTTTTTCCCCCAAGTAAGAACCCTAAATCCCCGAATTGAGAGAGAGAGAGAGAGAGAGAGAGAGAGAGAGAGAGAGAAGGCATGGGCTTCCTCCTCGTCTTCTTCCTCAAAGAACAACACTAGCAGCGGCATCTTCGACCCCCCTTTTTCCTCCTCCTCCTCCTCCTCCTCAATCTCCGCCCTCGCCTCATATTCTTCCTGCCACTTCTTGCTTGAGCAACAACCTCAGCCTCTCCTCGCTCACTTGGTCGAGCAACTACGACAGTAGCCGAGCGACGACAGGCGAACGACAAAGAAACCCTAATTTTAGTCCCCATATGAGCTATACAGCGTCCTTTTTGTGAGGCTGTCCATGTATGACGGCAAAACGATGTCATTTCTTAAGGAGGATGGAAAATGATGTCGTTTAAAAGCCACCACAACTTTTTTTAAAAAAAATATAATTTGGTCAGAATCTCTCGCCAGTGGCACCAAAGTGGTCATTTTTTCTCCGATTTGGCACTTAAATGATTGATGTAAACTTTTGGCATCAAAGTGAGTATCGTACACAACTTTTGGCATTTCTAATGTACTTTCCCCCTACTGCTTTGGAAATTAATAATTGACACATAACATGAATGTTGAATGTAAGTGACAAAATAAATCAGGAAAATTACCAAAAAAAAGTCCTAAATTTATTACATTTGTGCCAATTTAGTCATAAACATTTTAATTTGTCAATTTAGTCCTAAAATTTTAACATTTGTGTTAATTCAATTCATCCAGCTATTATTAATCGAAAGAGTCTAATGTGGTTTCCTAGTTGGCATTGGTTGGCATGGATGTCGAAGGAAATTAAAAAAAAGACTTCAAGAAGTCCTAAACAAGCTTGGCTGCCTTTCCTAGATTGATCTCAGGAACCCTAAACTGAGATCCTCCCCAAATTTGAGTTGACACTCTCCCGACACCTTCGCCCAGATTCACCCACTCTCCCGATGCTCACTTGACGCTTGCCCAATGCCTTCGCCCATTCACCTAGATTTCTTGAAGTTCTTGTTTCTTGAAATTGTGGTACTTTGTATTTATGGCGAGGCTTTAGCCATCTTAATTTCTCTAGGGTTTTATTACTTGGTTGGATGTGGATGGTCACAACTTGTTAGGTTTTATTCAAGAAAGTTTGAGCACCTTTGTGTTGGGAAAATTGCTGGCATGGGTTTTTACTCGCTGAGAATCATGTTGTCTACATGAAACCAGTTCTTGTTTTTATGTTTTTCTATTAATGTCATGTTGTTGTTGCTGTGGATATTCTGTCCATTTTGTACTTGGACCATTCTTTCATCCGTGAAATTATCGATTAATAAAGACTCTTAATGCAATGTAGATATGTGATAAGTTGATGCTATTGAGCTACATACTCTTGTTCTCATTGCTTTCATTTGTAAATTTCTTAGGATAATGGTGTTGAGAATACATTCCTTAAGTGGTTTTGAAGATTGACAAAACTTATCCGTAGTGAAAACTTTGATTTTGATTATAATTATTTTTTAGATGGAAAGTCTGATAGGATATGATTAGACGATATCAATCACAACAAGAGTCGTGACTTATTTATTTCTTTCCTTATGTGTTTTGTCAAATGGTTAGGAATAAGACAATATACTCATGTAACGGCTAGTGGCGATTAGTTCAATTTCTTGCCTTATTTATAAGATGTTCCAAAAGGAAAGCCTTTCTAATTTTCTATTAGAGATTCAGCCTTCCTAGAACGATCTTCTTGAGTTAAGGCACTCGACTTATGGAAACCTGAACTATTATATAGGCGGCAGAATCTATGAGAAGCCTCATCCTCGGTGATCTTAAAGCATTTAGAACTTCTTGATGAGATCCAGGCCAATGGATAGATTAATTGAAAAATCCTCCTGGAGATATGTCCAACAGTCAGCTTAGACTAAAAGGAGGAGAAGCATCACTTTCAAGAGAATCAAAGCTTTCAATTCCAAAATCCAAAGAGTGTTATGTGATTAAATACATTCGTCTCTGTAAGCATAATTATGTAATTTTTTTTAAGGTTGAGAGTATGTGAGGAGCGATATACACGAGCTTGAGTTTTCACAACTTAGATCTTATAACCTCTAATTGGTTCTTCTTAGTAAAATCTAACCAATAAATTGTAATGCGGGAGAGTGGATGTAGCCTTGCAAAAACCGAACCACTATAATCTTTTGTGTGCAATTCTCTATCCCTTACTCTCTTTAATTATTATGATAGAATTGCATACTGGTAGAAATCTGACCATCACCTTCCATCACCAGTAGTGTTTCAATTGCAATATTTCTTCAAATCCTTTAATTTTCGCACAATCACCTATTCACCCCCTTTAGGTGATAATTTTAGCCATAACAATTAGTATTAGAGCAAGGTTACTCATAAGTTAATTTTTTTTTTACTTCCAAGTTAACAATCTTTCTATGGATGGTAATACTGCACTAGGTCTTATGGAAGGATAAAGTGATACAAGATCTCCATACTTCAACGGAAAGGACTACAACATCTGGAAGAACAAGATGAAATCATTCATCAGATCCAAGGATCCCTTGGAGTGGGATGCTATTCTAAAAAGCATAAGGCCTAAACCTTCTTTGTCCAAAGAAAAAAGCAAAAAACCAGAAACCCCAATCTTATCTGATGTGAATATCACCAAAAGAGAAGCACTAGATGCATATCATCTCCATCTAATAAAACCGAATTTCCTCATGTGAATCAGTGAAAGAAATTTGGGATAGGTTGCAGGTGACATACGAATGAACTGATCGGGTTAAGAAGACAAAGATAACATTCTTCTCCAGCAATATAAGACCTTCAAGATGAAACCTGGAGAATCCATTATTAACATGTTGAGCAAATTTACTAATATTATCAATGGGTTGGCATACCAAGGGCAACTTGTATTAGACCCAACGAAAGTGAACAAGATTCTTCAAGGACTGTCAAAGGAGTGAAATAACATTAAAACGTCTATCCAAGACTCAAAAAATATTACCTCTCTCTATGGATGAACTTGTCAAAACACTCCAATCCTATGAAGAGGAAAGCTTGAATAATGAAGACACCAGAGATAAGAAAGCAATAGCTTCAAAATCTAATTTTGACTATGATGATTTAAATTTAGACGATGATGACGAGGAAATTGCGCTTATGGTGAAAAAGTTTCAAAGAATGGCCAAAAAAGGAAAGAAGTTCAAAGGAAAAACCTTTAGATCATTTGAAAAAAAGAGAAGCTTCAATGATAGAGAAGAAAATAAAGATGTTGTCTATTTCGAATGCAAGAAGTGAGGACATATCAAGCCCAATTGTCCTCTTTTAAAGAAAAGAAAGAACAAGTATGAGAAGACAAAGAAAGTGCTAAAAGCTGAGACTTGGAGCAACGCTGAGTGTGAAGAAAGTGAAGAAAAATATGCTAATATATGTCGCATGGCAAAATTTGATTCTGAAGAAGAATTTAAGTAAAGTAATTTTGATATTCTGTTGAAGTATCTAATTATATAGATGAATTATTTATTGATTACAAGCCTACGCTTAGAAAATTCTCAGTGTTGAAGAAGGAAAATTTTAAATTGAGACAACGGGATTCTTTTCAAAAAGAAAAGATTGAGTGTCTTGAAAAAGATCTTCTTCAAGCAAAATTAAATCACAATTCTATTTTGAAAGAAAATGATCTTTTCAAAATGGAGATTTTGGATGTTTTAAAAAGGTTTTAAGATGGTTCAAAAACTTTGGAACATATTTTGTCCATTCAAATCCCATTTTATAACAAATTGGGACTTAGATGTAAAAATAAAGAGGTTTTAAAAAATGAATTTCTGACACGAGAGGAAGAAGCAAAAAAACCTTCAAGAATTTTTTATGAAAATCACTTTAAAAAACAGTTTGTGAAACCTATTGGTCGAAACCTTCTTAAGTGTTCAATTTGTGGCAGCCATGATCACTTCAAAAATGACTGCTCAAAAGGTTGAGCCGATTCGGATAAATTTTCTAAGCATGGTCGATCCCTTTTAACCAGAGAGGACCCAAATAGATATGGGTACCAAAGAAAATTTGAACTTGTCTTAAATTTTCTAGGTACCAAAGAAGAAGAGAAACAAATGGTACCTCGATAGTGGTTGCTCAAAACACGACCTGTGACCCAAGCAAGTTTGTTGAACTCTCAAAATTTAATGGAGGAAGTGTTTCTTTTAGAGGGAACAACAAAGGAAAGATTATTGGCAAATGAACGATTGAGATTGGTAACTTGACTATAAGAGATGTATCTCTTGTCAAGATTTGAACTATATCTTATCAACATCAGTCAAATATGTAATACGGGCTACAAAATCTGCTTTCAAGAAGACAAGTGTTCAAGCACAAGCAAAGATCTAAAGCAATCTTTCACTGAAAGGAGATATGAAAATATCTATTTACTGGACATAACAACTAATGACGTACAATGTCTAATCTCAATCAAGGACAAATCAGACCTTTAGCATAGGAAGCTTGGACATATAAGTACTAAGCAAATCTCGAAACTCTCATCAAAGATATTCATATGAGGTTTACCAATCTAAAGTTTGAAAGATTTGAAGTCTGTTCAATTCGTGCCTTGGTAAATAGGTAAGAAGTTCTTTCAAACCCATAAATTATGTTAGTACCAATCGAGCTTTGCAGCTTCTCTGTATGGACATCTTCAGACCAACAAGAATGCAAAGTCCAGGAGGTAAAAGATACTGCCTGGTAATAGTTGATAATTATACAATGTATACATGAGTTTTCTTTCTTGCACACAAGTATGAAGCATTTTCTCATTTCTCAAAATTTGCAAAAAGAATTCAAAATGAAAAGGGATATTATATTTCTTGCATCAAAACGGATCATGGAGGTGAGTTTGAAAATCAAAGTTTCATAAACTTTTGTGAAGAAAGTAGTTTTGAGCATCGGTTTTCGACTCCTTATACACGTGAGCAAAACAACGTAATAAAGAGGACAAATAAATCATTGCAAGAAATGGCAAGAACCCTTCTTATTGAAAGTAAAGTGGCACCACATTGTTGGGTGGAAGCCGTTTCAACAACATATTACATTATTAATTGAGTCTTTCTCATAAATTTAAAAAAAAAAAAAAAAAAACCTCCTATGAGCTTTCAAAGATAAGAAGCCAAGCATTTCTTATTTCTGAGTTTTTGGATATAGCTGTTTTATATTGAGAAATTCTAATGACCAGCTTGGTAAGTTCGATGAAAGATCAGATGAAGGTATTTTTCTGGGGTAATTAACCACAAGCAAGGTTTTTAGAGTCTACAACAAAAGATCATGCACAATGAAGGAATCTATCAATGTAAAGTTTGATGAAAATCTTTAAACTCATTAAGATTTTGACCAAGGAGTGCAACAATCCAAAGAAATTCAAGAACAAGAAGAAATCAAGAAATCAAATTCAAATGAAAGCACGACAATGAGAAACCCATAAAATCTAATGATAAATTTAATAAAAATTGGAAGCACAAGTCAAGCCATCCAAACGATCTAATCATCAGAGATATTGATGACAAGATTAGAACAAGATCAACTAAAAGATGTTGTCAGTGCTTGGGCACTCATTTCGGAGATTGAACCAAGAAGTACTGAGAAAGCCTTATCAGATGAAACTAGATTCAAGCAATATAGGAGGAATTTTAACAATTCCAAATAAATAAAGTATGAGAATCGGTTCCTAGACCAAAAGATTATCTTGTGATAGGAACAAAATAGGTGTACAAGAGCAAGCTAAATGATCAAGGAAATGTCACATGAAATAAAGCAAGATTGGTTGCTAAAGGCTACTCATAAAAAGAATGAATCGACTATGATGAAACATACACGCCAATAGCAAAGTTAGAAGCAATTAGATTTTTACTTATTTACACTTCTTTCCATGGTTTTAGACTTTTCTAGATGCACGTGAAAAGTGCTTTCCTGAACGGATTCATCAAAGAAAAGTTGTTCATGGAATAACCTCTAGGTTTTGAAGAACCAAGAAAATCTAATCACGTTTACAAATTAAAGAAAGCCATGTACAGTCTAAAGCAAGCTCCTTGAGCTTGATATGAAAGGCTTACAAATTTTCTCATTCAAAATGGTTTTGAGAGATGTAATGTTGATACTACTTTCTTTATAAGGAAAGAAGACAAGGAAATCTTTCTAGTACAAATCTATGTTGATGATCATTTTTGGATCTCCTCATGAAACTCTTTGCAAGAATTTTGCTAAGTTAATGCGGGAAGAGTTTGAGATGAGTATGATGGGTAAATTAGTTTTTTTTTCTCGAATTACAAATCAAACAAACAGAAGAAGAAACTTTCATCTTCCAAGAAAAGTATGCAAAAGAGCTCATAAAGAAGTTTCACATGGAAAATTCAAAGAGAACAAAGACTCCAATGTCTCATTCCTCAAAGCTTGACAAAGATAAAAATGGCAAGAAAGTTGATCAAAAACTGTACAGCAGCCTGATCGGATCCTTGCTTTATCTCACAACTTCAAGAGCCGATATCCTTTTTAGTGTATGCATGTATGCTAGATTTCAATCAGACTCTAGAGAGTCTCATCTTCTGCAGTTAAAAAGATTATCAAGTATGTTAACACTTACCCATCTCTAGGACTTTGGTACCCTAGGAGATCAAAGTTTGTGTTATCTAGGTATTCTAATGCCCATTTTGCAAGATGTAAGACGTGACATTAAAAAAGCAATCAACGGTTGCCTTATCAAGCGCTGAAGCCAAGTACGTCGCATTGGGAAGTTGTTGCACGCAGATTCTTTGGATGAAACAATAACTGAAGGACTATAAAGTCATGGACTCGTATACAACGATCAAATGTGATAAGACAAATGCCATCAACCTGACGAAGAATCCAATCTTACTCTCTAGGGCCAAACATAGAGAAATCAAGCATTATTCTATACGTGATCACGTTAACAACAGTGAAGTAAACATTTAGATTATTGATTCTCAAAATCAATTCGCCAATATTTTTACAAAGCCACTTGAAAAGAAAGCATTCGATTTTATTCTTGATAAACTAGGAATTTATTGATCCATTTGCTTCAAGTGTCTAAGATAGGTTTTGTTAGAAGAGACAACATCAAATGATGTTGCAAATCACTATTGCATTTTCAAATTTTGGTGGTAAAAAGTATTTTTTGAAGCATATCAGGTATGATTTATTTAAATAATTATTTTTAGAAATCAATTGCAGCATATTTTTTTGAAATATGTTTGAATTATTTTCTAAAACTGTTTTACAGCTTTCCTTAAAACCCAGTCCTTCTCTTTTAATTTTTTGGAAATTGTCTATTTTTAACGTCACGTCTTTTCATCTTCTATAAAAGTCCATTCTTTTTCCTTCTTTGTTCTTCTTCATCTTTCCCTCCAAGAACTCCCTCTACGATCAACTCTTTGCAACTTCTATCTTCTAACAAAAAGATCAAAATTTTCCTTCACTTTCATAACCATAGCTCCAAAATCTGCACCCAAGTTAAAGCTCAGAACCTCTGTATCAAGAAGATCGAATCACACTGCAAGTATGCAGTCCAGAGTAAGAAGAAGCCCTAAGTTCTTTGACTTGTCCGATTCCTCGAATACTGTTAAAGGTACGACTGAAAAGGAAACTTCCTTTGAGTATTTGTAGTTGAGATTGATTATTGCAACTCTTAAGGATTTATGAAACAGTGAAGATGTTATATTCATATTGTTGGCTAAGCATGGTTTTGAAAGTGAAGAAGCATTAGAGTTCATGTTTATAAATTCTATTAGAAGCATGCCTCCTATTAGTATAGGTGATTCTAGCGGTGTAAGGTCCAGAAAAGGAAAAGAAATAGTGGTTGAAACATATGTTCCTAAGAGAAAAGCTGATAATGATGGATGGAGAGGAGATAATAATGAGAAATTGTACGCTAATTTTAGAAGGAGAATTACTGTATATATTCCCGATTCAAATCGCGCAGATAAGTTGATTAAGTCTGAGGAGCACCAACAGTACTTTAGAACTCTAATGAACAAAGGAGTTATACATTAGAGAATTATTGATTTCGACTTCTTTAAATCATTTGGTATTCATATCAATCAGTTTTTTATGATCATTTTTTTAACTAATCTCTATATGACTGAATACCCAACTTATCCTGCATTGATCGCTTACTTTTACTCAACTTTCTCGTTTTACTTAGTTGATACCATTGAGTTTACAGTGTTTGATAAGTCTTATTCGATCCAACTTGGAATTTAGCAAAATTCTCAAGAGTGAAGTATTCTGAGTTTGAGTCTATAGATGTTGATTCTGGTATTGCTTACAGACTTCTCTCTGGAATTCCTGACTTCATTAGAGGTGACAAGTCTCACGTCTCTCATCATTTATTTCCCTAGAGACACATTGTTCTTCATAATATTATCATCAACTATTTAAGACTAAAGGGATCTTTAAAGACTAATGTCTCCTGGTATAAAGCTAAGCTGATATGGGCAATCCCGAATGGTCATGTATTTTTTGTAACATATCTTGTCCTACTGAATATGTATAGAACTGTCTTGAAAAACAAGGGACAATTGCCCTATGGGTTTTTTATCACGAAGATTTTTCATCATCTGGCTATTGAAATTTCAAGGAAGCTCATAAGGGTACAATTGCCTTTGACGAAAGTAGGCGAATTGATGACGAGAAAGATGAGTTTCAGACTGATTGATGAAGGGTGGAAGAATTTGAAGGGGAAACTTCTGAAGATGGATGTGGATGTGAATGTACTAGATCCGTCTTTTCGTCCCACCAAGAAAAAAAGAACTATTGCTCAAATGCAAAGTTTTCAAGTCTTCTTACAAAGGCTTAATAAAGAATTGTAGCATGAATCAAATGTTAACACCAACGATTTAGATGACATCATAGATGCATATCGGTCTGAATCTGATAATGATGAAGACAATGAATCTGAGGAAGAAACAGGGATAGGAACGGTGGCTGATCATGTAAAACAAACTAATGCTGATAAAGAATAAGAAGATGTTGTTGTTGTTTTTTTTTTTTTTGTAAGAAGAAGATGCTGTTGTTGTTTTTTTTTTTTTTTTTTGGTAAGAAGATGCTGTTGTTGTTTGTGAGCCTTAGTTCTGTAAATGTTCCTTTGAGTCAACTAGACCAAGTCAATCAAGTTGATATTGATCTGACAAAGGATCAAGATGCTCCTGAGGATTGAGACCTTCCTACGATTCGTGAACCTGCTAAGTATTAGGCAATTGCTGAGGCCCAAGAAATTTCCAAGCATTAGGGCCAGCACAATGTTGAAGATCAAGGAGCTGTTAGGGGAAATGATACTTTTAAAGTTAATAACTCTCATGTTGTAGCACCAATTCAGGTGGAGCTTGATGAAGCAGATCCACCTACTGATCCTAAGGAACTTCTGGTTGAAAATATCCTTATGGACTCCATATATATTATTGATAACATTCCTAGCGTTGCAAAAATCCCTCATGGAGGAACTGTTGGTACTGATAATGTTCCAATCGGTCTAGAAGTTCCTGTTGTGGTGACTGGAGCTACTATTGATATTCCAGACATTCCAGAAATTCGTGAAGACATTCATATGGTTGCTGAAATTGCTAAAGTCATTGCTACTGGACTTTATTCAATTCTTATCGAATTTCATGACTTGATTGATGAGCAAATCCAACCTACAGTTATTTCTTCTATTGATAAAGTCATGCAAGATAAGGGAAAAGGAATTATAAGTGTTGAAAGAGAGTCTAAAGCTAATAAATAGCGATAAGAGGATATTGGCATTGTTATGTAAATGGGAGTAGAGGTAAACCCTACCAACATTCCTGTTATTGACAGCACTGAAGACAGGTTACTCCTTTGGACTCTGCTCAGCATGAAAGAGCACAAGAATAAAATGAAGAAACCATTCTAAACAATGGCCATGCATAATTTTATCTTAAATAATGCCATGTCAACAAAAGTGAGGCAACTTGTACCTGACTCAATGTTTTCATGGAATTTATTATGGTATTCCAACATCTATTGATAAGAAACCATTATCAATAAGCATTAAAATAGTTTACTAAAGATGAAACGATATGCAATCTTAAATAATTTTCATAATAGATATTTGATTAGTGAATGGGGAATACTCATTCATAATCTCTAGCAACATGATGTATGAAAATTGCATCTATATACAAAATGGCATCATTAATAGAATGTAATAAAATGCTTTCATGGGATATTAAATTTGAGCCAAACATTAAATTAGTAACCTAGACTTCTATATACCTGAGTAGTTAATGGGAAAAATCCATTCATAATCACTGACGCCATGATGTATATTGGTTGTATCTATAATTAAAAATAATAATCAAATTAGTAGAATGTAAATACAAATGTTGAACTCAGAGGGACACAAATGATTAAGATAATTAAAATTTACTACAGGACCACCAATGTTGCTAGGACAAAGGGCATTTTGAATTTGATTTGAATTTCTTACATAATTTAGTAAATGAGTCTCAGCATGCATTGCTTGGATAGCTAGCTCTACATTACAAGATAAGAAATATATTAATTGGCATCATGTAGCATAAGTATAAAAATAAACTAAACATATTAACTAAAATTCTATATCAATCAGCTCACCTTGACTTTCTATTAGCATCGAGAGTGTTATTTTCTTAGATTTTTTTTTTTTTTTTTTTTCTCATTCAAGCTTTTAATTCTTCCATAACTTATTCCCTTCGGGAGGTCCACTACCGACATCTCACACAAAGAAACATCATTATCATCATCATCACTAGTACCATCTGTCACGACCACACTTAAGTTATGTGATGAAATTTCAGTTACTATTGCATCTAAGTTCTTCTTCACTATTCTCATAGTATTTCCACCTTAGGCTCCTAAACTCATCACTTCAAAAGCATTTTGCATTAATGTGGAAAATCTAATAAAGGTAAATGGACCCTGTAACATTTCATAAGATTTATAATTCATATACCCTTACTTCTCACTCTTAGTCCACATTTTTAAAATATAAGAAGGTGGAATAATTGAAACCGATGCGTTTCCATTCATCACATACAAAGCATGGCAAGACAACCATCATTTTGATTCAAATAATTTGCATTCATAAGAAATTGAAAAGTCAATAAGGTTGAATGTGATAATTTGTTCACCTTGAATCCTTTTACACTCGAGAGTGTATTCATAAATCAACCCCTTGAAAGCAGTACTTGAAATCTGTTGAGAGACAGTCTGTAAAGATTCTTCATAAAACCTTTCAAAAATGGCATGAGTGTACACCGAAGCGATATGCGTCAATATCTCGTTATGCAAAATATGCAATTTAGGCTTCCATTGTGAACTATAATCATCTTGATCTTCAATATTTCTCATATATTTCAATTGTTCTTCATAGTTGCGAACAAATTCGACAAGACTCGATCTTAGTCGATATTTGTTGGAAAACATTATTAGTGCTCTCGCTACTTTGACTTGATCTTATATTACAAAATATATATATATCACGACCAAAAGTTGAACTCTATCTATGTTTCAAGTCGTACAACCTCTAAAGCTAACTATTATTCTCAGTACCCCACTCCTCATCCATTTTTCTCCTAGTAAATTCAAATTTATAAGTTTTGAGAAATATTTATCCTTAAATTCCAGCTTGTAATAAAGATGTGAAATATTTTGATTGGCATTTTTCCTAATGTACCAAGTACATAAACAATGTTGAGTATTCGAGAACACCGTTTAAATAGCTTTTGCCAATGCTTGGTCTTGATCGGTGACAATGGTTTTTGGAGCCATATTTATCATAAACTTCAAAAACATCTCAAATAACCAAATAAATAAATTTGCTATCTCATTCAATAAAAATGCACAACCAAACAAAGTATTCTTCTAATGATGATTAATTTCAACAAAAAGCACACATATCATGTTATACTTATTAGTATGATAAGTGGTATCAAAAACCACCACATCACCAAAACAATCATAATCAAATTTGGACAAACTATATCTCCAAAATAGATTTGTTAATCTACTAGTTGTGCACAGAAAAACATTGGATTTTGCATTTGCATGTAATGAAAATGATTCAAAAAACTTTGACAGTCCCCTCTCCCCAACTTATATAATTTGATCTGTCACTGTACAAAGAACCCAAGTTTTGGCTACCTCCTGCTTTGTTTGCCAAGAACTTATATGTCATTATCCTCCAAATGCCAACTTTAGCCATGTCAACTAAAACCCATTTGCAAGTATCAGAAAATATTATTTCACATCTTATTAAATGTTTTTGATGTTTTGGTATAAATTCATGATTATGTTTGGGAACATACTCCACGACTTTATGAACACCATTCTCAATCTTAAATTTGATAAAAGCAGGACAATAACATCTAACTTCAAGTTTTTCATATTTTCTTTCTTGATAAGATAAGTTGACAGAATATCCCTCACAATTACACAAAAAAATACATCTAGTTATTTCTTTTTTGTCATTTTTTCTAGTATTAGATTTCTTCACTTTAAAACCTTTGCCTATAGCATAGGCCACATATTTATGATATGCTTTAAGTTCACTTGCAAAAATCATTTATCGTAAACTCAAAATCTTTTCCAAATCACAGGTTACATGTGCTAGATGGGTAGTTTCATGTTGCAAGCAAAGAACAAAAGGTAGTTAACATAGTGCTTTTATGAGGAAAATAAAATTTCATCCACTTTTTGAGAAAGTGAATATCTTTCATATAGTATAAGTTCATAATTACTTCTAATTCAGCCATTTGATAACCTTGCACATGCGAATTTACGGCCACATAGGCTTTACTTGATCAGAATGGGTCTAATGGGCAAAAGTAAAATGACACGAAATCAAATATCAAGATTGGTTCAATGACTATAGGCATAAAACATCAAAGCATGACATCACTTAACTATTAAAACAGAATTCATGGAAACAAATATACAAAAATAGAGTGGCTAATGAATTGCACTAAAAGAAAAGATAAATCTTTGTTGCATTCACAATCATCTTGAAATATCTTAAGCAGAAATATTATAGGATGAGCAACATTTGAAAAAGTTCATGCAAAACGAAAACAGAAAGCACAAAGTAAACGTCAGAAGAAGACCACGTCACCACCTGACTTTCGAGCAAGCTCTAGATGATCAAATTTTGTCAACTACCCTTTGGTTTAACCCTATATTTGTCATATGTTCCTTGAGGTTCACCTCGGTTCAATCAAACTTTGTTGACGAAGATTACAAGTTGAGATAATGGAGAGAATTCTTCATAATAAATGTCTAGTTCGATTGTTCAAAGACCAAAAAGAAGAGCCCAACATTAGAGAACACCAATCGTGTCCATGGAAAACGTTCATCCTATTGGACATAGCTACAAAGACAAGGTAAGAAAAGAAAGCTCAAACGCACCTTGAATGACGAAGTTCAGCTAGTCCACGACCTCCCATCGAGACTTGAATCTCAAGAGCAGTGCATAATCACTGAGCCCAATCGCCGACCGGCTCCGCAGCGTGCAATGGTAGGACACATGCCTCAAACTCCACTCCCGCCCCACCACAGCCAGATCTTTGCCTCCGTCCCTCCGCCTCAGGAAAAAATGGCCCTCATTCCTCCTCCGATTGGTCAACGAAGCACATTTATTACGGCTTTAATGTGCTTTGTTGGCGGCAACAGGGGAACGGCCGCTTGACGAACGCCAAAGCAACAACAAGCACGAAGAGAGAAGCAAGTGAGCGCCAAAGCAAAGGCGCCTGCTTCATCAGCGATGGCAATGGAACAGTAGCTTGACGGATGCCAAAGCAACAATGAGCGTAGAGAAAGAAGCGAGTGAGCGCTAGAGCAAGGGTGGCCATGATGTGGTTCGTTGGCGACAATAGGGGTATGGCTACTTGATGCACGGCAAAGCAACAACGAGCGCGGAGAGAGAAAATTTGGGATTCAAAATTTCAAAACCTTCGCGGGGAGAAAGAAATGGAGAGGACTAGGAAAGCGTCTGCTTTTCTTTCTAGAGAAAGAAAGGGAAAAGTTCCGTGCCGTAATAAATTCATTATAGAGGAGAGAGAGTGTGCAGGCTAGGAGGAGAGAGAGCATGTGAAAGTTAGGAGAGAGGGGGAAGAAGGCTAGAGAGAGGAAAAGAAGGCAAAAGCCATCAAGCGGGCCCATGCCTCCACGTGGCGCCTCGTGTGTGGTCGAAGACCACACTGACTTGGAGGTCCAGAATCACCTAATATTTTCTCATTCTGTATATGTCTCGACTCATCTTTCAGAGACTTTTAAAAAACTTAAAATAAAACTTTTCAAATTAACTATTTATGCCATTCTTAATGTCTTTGATGAAGCTTTCATAGCTCTTTGAACTGATTTTAACTTTTAGTAAATCAATCTTCCCCTACATAAGCATTGGACGATGGTAAAAATTTCCACCATGGAAAGGCAGATCCTTGCTGACTTGTCGCTCATCTCGACCCCACACAAAAAAGGTAATGCATGTTATACGTAACCACATGATGGAGATTTTGACTAGAGCGGCCTAGAATGCTACCAATATGTGCGGGTTTTGACTTGAGCTTGAGTGTTGAATCATCTTCGTCTCATGGTGTTCCCTAGCGATCCAACCCTTTATTATGCATTCTTATTTGATTATTCTAGATGACATAGGGTAAATCTTCTCATTTTAGTACGAAAACTAATGTGAGTATTCTACTGCCACAAAGGCTAACAAAGGCTCAATATTCTCATTTCACTTTAAACAAATCATACGGATAATACACATTCCAATTGACTGAGCCTAATTCTAATTGTTTTGTTTCGAAGCAAAAATATTTACTAAATATGAGTGAGATCTATTTCCATTGCAATACAAGAGCACGACCATGTAGTTCATCAGAAATCTCTCTCTAAGACTTCACAGCCACAGCCCATGGCACTAGCGCTTAAGAGAGTACTATCAGGGATATCTTAGACAATGTTAAGGAAATAAGGATATAAGTTCCCACATCCTATGAGCAAATGATAATCTCATCAAAAGAATTTCAGATTATGTGAAGAAAACAAAGTATGCTTTGCTAAGTGCATAACTTTGGGAACCACAACAATGTATCTTCTAACTGTTCTTTGCTAACTTCAGGACCACCACGTGGAGTTGTCATATTTGCTCAACACATGCCGACAACACAATCAAACTGAGACTAGTTCACTTGCTCAAGTTTGCTATAGATTGTGATGGACGAATCGGGTCTGGTTGTGAGCGAATAAGATCTTTGCAATTTCGACAGATGAGTTTGAAATTGCAACGGACTAAGGCATTGGGGTAAAAGGGGCTCAATTAATGAAAGCGATTAATGGAAGAATGACTTTACTTGAGGGAAATGGCAAGACAAGATCGAACATAGGGAAAATTTGCAACATGATTTGGGCGAATTAAATTAGGGTTCATACGGTTTAGCGAAGATGATTTGGTCAAGAATTCTCAAGCCAAAACTGACATCATTTGGGACTTCTTGACATTCTTTTTTTTTTTTTTTTTTTTTGCGTTTTCCTTTTTTCCTCCAACATCCATGTTAGTGCCTAACTAGGAATCCACATCAATTTTTTCCGATTAATAATGCCAAATGAGCTAAATTGGTAAAAATGTAAAAAGTCTAAAAATAGATTGACAAAATTCAAATAAATTCAAATTCGTCAACTTCATGCGAGATTAAGTTATGCGTTTGTAGTACATGGTGATTTGAAGCATAATGTCAAGACTCGTAAAATTACCAAAAGTTAATCATTATTTTAAAATTATTAAATATAAATGGAAATGGTGTGGGTAGATGATTAGATGAAAAGGGAAAAAAATTGAAGTAATTGGGAGTCTGTCCTCGTAGGACCGGGAAGACCATAGGCTTTTTCCCGAATCACCCACCTACTGGAGGGATCCCCGTAAGAGTATAAGGCTTCTCTCTCTCTTCTCTCTCTCCTCTAGGGTCATCTGTTGGTCAACCCACCAATTTTTTCCATGAAAAGAGACATTGAAGTAATTGGGCGTAAGAGTGTAAGGCTACTCCCTCTTTCTTCTGGGGTCATGAGTTGGTCAACCCACCAATTTTAGGGTATTTAGATTTTCATGAACTCAAAAGGTGATATTAACCTCTAATCAAAACTAATTAGAGGTGGTCGCCTCGGATCATGGTCGGCCGAAGGTCAACCACCTTGGACACAAATGAAAGAAACGTACTTCATCATATGTTCACCTATCTTTACGCATTAGTTTACAAAAGAATTGTAATTTTGATACTCTGTCTATGACTATTGAGAGCAACCTATTGTCACTCTCCCTCATGTCCACATTGACTTCCCTTAGATTACTAAATAGTGAGATCATGTTAGCATGCTTACATATGGACTGGTATTAGCTACCCACTAGATCGCACTCATTTATTAATTCACTCTATTGTGCATTTGTATACATTCAATTATACGATATAATTTTTCATGGATACAACAATGAAAGTCGACCTCGGGTTGAGGCCAATCAAAGGTGGCCGCTTCGAATTGAGGCCAGTCTAAAGTCCATCAATGGCAATACACAAGAAAAACACCTATTTCGTTACATCTTCACTCATGTTCACGCATTTCAAAACTTTATCTAAACAAAGTAAGAGGAACCTACGCTTGCTCTCTTTGGATGCAATGTCTGTCCTAAGAAAAGGACTTGACAAGACAATGCATCCATTCAGGATTAAGTACTTTTCAGGCCCGTGCCTTCGTACATTTGAATTAACCGTGACTTGTTGCCTGTACACTTCATGATTCAATGTAAGGTAAAAATCAAAATAAGTGAGAGTGGGAGTGTAAAGCCACTCTCTCTGTTCTTGGTAAGGGTACTGACCCTGGACCGGCCCAACCCTGCCGGTCCTGATTCAGTTCCCAGGGAGACTAGATCGGTCATTGATCCTAAGATTCCTGTACCAGTACTTGCAGGTTGGTCTTCAGTCCTAGGAGATTGGGGTCGATCCAATCTGAATCAACCCTGACTATATATAATATATGTTATATATTATTTATAATTTTTTATATAGATAAAATCTTAAAATAAACGACGTCAACAACATTAAACAATTATTTAGTAAGTAATTCAAATAATTTTACATTGTTCTTTAATAAATTAGATTTTTTAATGTCTTTTATGATGTAAACAGTCATAATTTACGAAAGATGAAAATGTTTTTGTGAGAAGTCCTTACGCATCCAAAAGGGTATAAACAGCTCTTTACAGCATTCTCCTCTAGTACTCATTTTCTTCTGTCTTATTTGTTTTCTTAGTTTTCAATTTGCCAAAATCGAGAGAAACAACTTCTCCACTCATCACTCAACACTCGCCTCACTCGCTTTAGGTCACTCATGCCACTCGCATGTTCGATGCTTGCTTGGCTTGCTCCTCGCTCGACACTCGATGCTCATTCTGTTTGACGCTTACCCCACTCGACCCTCACCGCTTACCTTTCTTAGCTAACCTCTCTTGTCATTGAACCTATTGGGTCGGTCCGATCCTAAGTTGTCATTTCAAGGAGTACAAAAAATGAAATAAAAAATTATTGGTTGGTCCCGGATTAATCCTAAAACCGGATTGAAGCCATTGGATCAGTTCGATCCTCAATTGTTTTTTTCAATGAGTATTAAAAATGAAATAAAAAAAAAAAAAAAAAAAAAAAAGAGAAAACGAGGAAACCAAACTACTTTTTTTATCCAAATCTGTCGGAACAAACAATATGCTAACTTGGACACTGTTCACCAGAATACTCATTCGATCATTCCCGGAGTTCTAGCCATTGGTTTGGCCTCAAATTTAGAGGACAGGTCCCTCTGACCTTCCTCTTGATACCCACCGAAGGAATTCCAGTGGGTCGACCTGCAACTCGAGATCTTCCCTTCCTTAGGTGTGCTCGCGAGTTCAAGCCTGTGTTCTGGTGTTTCGGTTGCTGAGGGAGTTCCTGTGGTTGTATTGAGCTCAAATTTGGAGGGTGAGGTCGCCTTGCACCCCTTTCCATCCCCACCGAACCGTTTTGCAGCAGGTGGCCTTCAAGTCCGGATCTAGCCACTTCAGCAGGGTTTCTCTCTCGGGTGTACCTGTTCCTGGTTCGTGCATTCTCGTGCTCCTGGCCCAGGGTCTGTTGACCGGTGGTTGCGGCCGTTACTCGGTGGAAAGTGGCGCCTTCCACCCCTCTTTGAAACCCCCATTTCGTTGACCCTGGTATGTCCTTCCCTCTTGGTTCGCATGGCTGTTTTCGCCTGCTGATCTGCTGAGTAGTTGATGTCTGGGTTGGATTGTGAGGGGGATAACCCCCATGTTGCGGATGAGGGGATGGATTCCCGTGGGAAATCCCCTTTGAATGGGGATGAAGGCCCCTCTTCGACCTTGCCTTCGGATTCTCGGAATGCTGTTACTGCTCCTTCTAATGGAAAAGTCCAGCGACCATCCCAAGTGTCTGCAGATGTGCGGCCTACGAACAGGGGAAGGTCAAGTTCAAAGAGGCCTACCGGCCGAAGTAATTCAAGGAATCCTCAGCAGAAGTCTTGGGTGGCTGTGGCTCGGACGGTTGCAAAGGGCTATGACTTGATTTATACACCACCTACTTTAGTAAACAATAAGCTTGTCATTGAAATCACAGATCAGGACTTAGAAGCTGTTGATCCGAAGATGCATCAGTGCCTTATGGGTCATTTTATTGGCCGTAGGTTACCATTTAGAGTTGTGGAAGAAGCTCTTAAGAAGCTATGGGGGCCGAACTTGTTCGAAGTTATGTCGAACAGCAAGGGATTGTATATGTTCCACATTCCAGACAGAGACTTTCGTAGGAATGTCCTCGAAGGTGGCCGTGTCACGGTTGCTAATGTTCCCCTCATCCTTCAGCAGTGGACTCCAGGTCTTGAGCTAAGGAAGGAAAACCATCCCACCGTCCCTGTATGGATTCGACTGTCTAATTTACCTTTCTCCTGTTGGTCGGCTCAATTCATAGGAAAGGTTGCAAGTGCGGTTGGTAAACCTGTTTATGTTGATCAGCGAACTGAACAACTTAAGAGCCTTTCTTTCGCTCGAGTTTGTGTTGAAATTGCAGCAAACCAGACCTTTGATGAGGTGATAGAGACAACTTACAACGGTGAAAAATGTGAGATAGGAGTTGAGTTTGAATGGAAACCTTCGGCTTGCGCTATTTGTGGTGTCTTCGGGCATAATTGTGCAGGGAAAAATTTTCCAAAAGCCAAGGATTCTGCTGCTGCGGCAGCTCATCCTGTTGTTGAGGCGCTGCCTCGTTCTCGTGTAGAGGGAAGTTCACAGCAGATCAATGAGGACTCGAGGTCTTTAGCGGTTGCTGCACATGACTCCTCTGTGGAGGGCAGTATAGTGCCTGTAAAGGAAACAGCCCTGGTTGTAGAGCTTGTGCAACAGGACGCAGTGGACCCTCGAATCTCAGCTTTGGGGGTGACTCCTGGTATCTTGGAATCTCATGAAGCTGATAGCTTACAGGCTGATCCTGATTCTGTGTTACCTCCTGTCTCTGACCCTGGAGAGGCCGGCTGGAAACAGGTAAAACCGAAGAAGAAGAAGCAACAGTTCTCAGTAGATGCGGCCTCATTTGAGTTGTCCCCGCCGGGTGATGGGGGGCAACTCCTAAATCCGAAGGAACCTAGGCCTTTAGAGTCTGTGCAGCAAAAGAAATACCCCAATCGACCCTCGAAAGCTGTGGGCAAGGATGGCACCAGCCGTTCCTCACGAGCTGCAGGTGATGTTGATCATTCCACTGCTGCTCCTTCTCCCACTCAGGAAGATGAGATTTGCGATTTCTCCCCTGGAGAAGATGCAGCTGCGGTCAAGTCTGTTAAAGTTCCCTCGGCTCTTGCGGAGGGATCCATCCAGGAGCAGCTATTACAGATTCGCCCTGACCCCCCTGACTTGTTACAACCGGAGACTTCAAAGGCGACTAAGTCAAGTCGCAAAGCCCACAAGCGGAAGTAAGTTCTCTCATCCCTTTTTGATGTTTTTTGGATTCTGGAATGTGAGAGGAATCATGGACCCTGTGCGAAGGGCCGAGGTTAGGAAGCTTGTTGCTGTAAATAAGTTGAGCCTTATTGGCCTTTTTGAGACGAAAGTCCCGGAGCAGCTTTTTGATTCTATTTCATCCTCTATTCTAAGAGGATGGCGTTGGACTGCTAATTATGACTATGCTCCTAGAGGCAGAATCTGGATTGGATGGAACCCAACTTCTGTTGATTTTGATGTGATATCCCTTAATGACCAAGCCATCCATGGTCGTTTAAACATGAGTTCGTCCAACTTTACTTGCTGCGTTTCTGCTATTTATGGTGAGCACACCTTTGTGCGTCGGAGGCCTCTTTGGGATGATCTTATCTTTTGTGATGAGCTCTTTCAAGATACTGCTTGGTTAGTTTCGGGTGACTTTAATGCAATCAAAGATCCTTCTAATCGCTTTGGTGGCTCTAATGCTTGGATCCCCTGTTTTGATGACTTCAAGCTTTGTCTGGATCAAACGGAACTTGAAGATCTCAGGTACTCAGGCCTCAGATTCACATGGTCAACCTCGGTGGGAGAAGCCAGAAAGATGCGAAAGATCGACAGAGTTCTTGTGAACTCTAAGTGGAGGATGGACTTTTCTTATTCGGAGGCGTCCTTTCTCAACCCTGGAATTTCAGATCACACCCCTATGGTTGTTAGGGTTGTTGATCCGCAGCCAAAGAGAAAGCCTTTTAAGTTTTTTGATTTCTTGGTTGATCATCCGGATTTCCGGTCTACAATCTCTCATGCATGGAATAGTCAGGTTTGGGGTGTTCCGATGTTTAGACTTGTTTCTAAGCTAAAGTTGGTGAAAGCCCGCTTAAAGGATCTTAATAGGGAAGCCTTCTCGGATATCTCACAGAGAACCCTTCAAGCGCGAGAAAACTTGCGTTCTACTCATATGCTCCTTCAGTCGGATCCTGAAAATATCCCGCTTGCTGAACTTGAAAGAGGTCAGCGGAGTGCGTTTATTGACCTTCGTCGTCAAGAAGAATCATTTTACAAACAAAAATCCAGAATTAGATGGTTGAAGGAAGGTGAGCGTAATACAACATTCTTTCACAACTATGTCAAAGCTAGATGCCTCAACAACCGAATTCTCTCGGTTAAGGACTCTACAGGTGTGGTTGTTTCGGATCCTGTTTTGGTGCCTAAATTTTTCCTATCCTTCTTTACGGATCTCCTTGCCCCTCGGGTCAATTTGGCTAAACCAGATCTTCAAGAGCTGACTTCTCTTATTCCCAGGCCACTGACGGAGGGTCAGGTATGTTCTCTAGCCTCACCGGTGTCTGATTTGGAAATTAAGAATACTTTGTTCTCGCTAGCCAAAGGAAAGGCCCCTGGTCCAGATGGTTTTACAGTAGAATTCTTCAAGAATAACTGGAATATTGTGGGATCCTTAGTTACTGAGGCGGTGCAAGATTTCTTCTCCTCAGGTTTTCTTCTAAAGGAAGTCAATGCGACTATCCTAGCCCTTATCCCTAAGGTGCCGAATGCTTGTGAAGTGAATGACTTTAGACCAATTGCATGCTGCAATACTGTCTACAAGCTTATCACTAAAATATTGGCCAATCGAATAGCACCTGTACTTCGGGATCTTATCAGTTCTACCCAGAATGCATTCGTTAAAGGAAGAAGAATTAGGGATAATATCTTATTGGCCCAAGAGTTGTTTGCAGGTTTTCACCTTGACCCATATCTTCCAAGATGTGCGGTAAAGGTGGATTTCCGTAAGGCATATGATACCATTGATTGGGATTTCCTAGAGCTCACACTTACAGCTTTTCGGTTTCCTCGGTGGATCATCACTCGGATTATGGCTTGTGTTCGTACACCCGGGTTCTCTATCTCTATTAATGGGGAGCTTCATGGCTTCTTCCCAGGAGGCAGAGGTCTTAGGCAGGGCGACCCAATGTCACCGTATCTGTTTACTTTAATCATGGAGATCTTCTCAGGCATTTTGAACCAAAGGTCCTCGGCCAAGGATTTCAAATAGTTCTGGAGATGTAAATCTTCCAAGCTCACGCATCTGTTTTTTGCAGACTATGTCTTTCTTTTTTGCCAATCGGATTGGAAGTCGGCTACGATCCTGAAAAGAAGCCTCGACATTTTCTCTTCTTGGAGTGGACTTCTTCCTAACAAAGATAAGAGCGACATTTTCCTTTCGGGAGGTGATCATTCTCTACGTAGCGAGAATCCTCCCGGCCTTCGGATTCCAGGAAGGAAAACTCCGGTTCGGTACCTTGGAGTGCCGATCATTTCTAAAAGGTTGAGCAAGGGAGATTGTGTTCAGCTAATTGACCGCATCACCTCGCGGGCTCGCTCCCGGTCTCACAGATTTCTCTCCTTTGCGGGGAGGCTCCGACTTATAAGGTCGGTGCTTCATGCAATTCAATCGTTTTGGACTAGTGTCTTCACTTTGCCGGCTTCGGTAATCCCGGGGATTGAGAATATTCTACGTAGATTCTGTGGAAAGGTACTTCTTTGGCCACGGGAGGTGTGAAAGTTGCTTGGGCGGATATTTGTTTGCCTAGGGAGGAAGGGGGCTAGGTATTCGATCTATTAAGGATTGCAACAAGGCCTCAATGCTGAAATATATTTGGATTTTGTTCAGCGATAAGGAATCGTTGTGGTGCCATTTGGATTCACTCCAACTTCTTAAAAAAGCATAACTTCTGGGTTGCCCAGCTGAGCCTTCAATGTGTGCTTGGAGCTGGAAAAAATTCTTCAATTGAGGGCCCGTTCGGGCGGAGTCCTTCGGGTGGGAGGTCGGTAATGGCCACTCTATTTCCTTGTGGTTTGATAATTGGTTGCCCAGTGGCCCTCTCCATCTACGAGTTCCGAGCACTTTATCTCGATTCCGACGTTCCTACTAAGGCGGCGTGGCGTTTCTCTATTCGCACACCGGCGGGTCTTGCAAACGGCGTCCGGAGGATCTTGGGTTTTCTTTTCCATCTCTCTCGGCTAGTAATGATCGCTTTGTGTGGCATCAACATGCTTCGGGTTCTTTCTCGGTGGCCTCGGCTTGGAATTTTATTAGAATTTCTAAAGCAAGAGTTCCGTGGACCTCCTTTGTGTGGGACAAGGACTTAGCCCCTCGGTTTCAGTTTCTTTTATGGCTCACCACTAAGAGACGTTTGCCTACCCAGGCTTTTTTGCTCTCTAATGGAAGAATTGACTATTCGGTGTGCACCTTTTGCAATTCTCAGCCGGACTCAATTGACCACTTGTACTTTGGCTGCAATTTTCCAGCAACTTTAGTTTTTACGGGCTACTAGATGCAATTTACCGTGGAGAAATGGCACTTGGGAAGAAAACCTTGATTGGGCCCGGAGGTTCCTTGCTGGTTAGGACTTCTTTCATAGTCTCTCTCGGTATTCCTTTGGTGCTCTGTGCTATCTTATTTGGAAGAAAAGAAATGCCATGATTTTCCGAGGGGATTCGTTGGATATTCCCACTTTCAAGAACTGTTTGATTAGGATGGTTAAGGAAAAGACCCTTACTTATAGAGATGTGCCACGACACTCCAAGGAATCGGCGCCTCGAGAGAGGTTGGGGATTCGACCCAGCCATCTTTGCGTAAGATTGCAGGTCTTTTGTTCTTCCGTTTTGCTTCCTTTTGATCCCCGACTTGGTCGCTTCGGCCTTTGTGTTCCTGCCTTGCATAATTGCTTCACGACCGTCCTTGGAGGTTTATGGTTGAAGCTGGTGGATGGGTAGTTCTTCGTGTCCTGCCTTGCGCTCTTCCCCTTCACTTCCCTGGCGTCCTTGGTGGTTACGTGGCCGAGTTTTTGGCTGGGCAGTGTTTGTTTTAGTTAGTGCTTTTGCCTTTTATGGCTTTTACGCGGCACCCTTCCACTCTTGTGCTCTTGCATCTAGAGTGTAAGCTTTTGGTGCCGTTTTTTTTGTACATTTGTCCTGAGCTATCAATATATTCTTACCTTTACCAAAAAAAAAAATAATAATAATAATAATAAAATGAAATAAAAAGTATCAGTTTGTCCTGAGTTGACCTTGGAACCAAATCGAACCCACTGGGTCGGTCTGGCCCTCAGTTCTAGGCTCAATAGAGTCGGTCCTCGGTCCCAAAAATTGAGGGCCAACACTGTGCGGGTTGGTCCTAGGGTTAGGAGGTGGACCGGCTCAACCCGGACTATGCTCACCCCTAGTTCTTGGGTCAATGAGTTGGTGAACCGTTGATTTTAACATATTTAGATTATCATCCACTACTTAAGAAGAAAAAAAATGAACTCAACCTCAAACACAAGGGTAACTAGCGGTGGTTGCCTTGGATTGAGGTCGGTCGAAGGTTGACCACCTCGGATACCAAAAAATCACACCCTGATACCGTATCTACATCTAGTCAGAACAACCTTTTCTCCCTCCATTTCATGTACACATGACTTCCCTTAAATTTTCTAAGTAACGACGTCATGTTAGCATGTTTACATGTGGATCTATAGTAACTCAGCCTCGGATTGAGGCCGATCGGAGGCAGTCACCTCAGATCGTGACCCGTCCAAGGTCGATCGATCGTGGTACAGGAGGGGAAAAACAGAAAAAAAAAACCTAGTCATGAAATTTTCACCCAGCCTACTCTCCCTCTCTCTTCGATGTAAATGCCTTTCCTAATTCCGAACGGACACAGCGCTGCATCACTCGAAAGTTGGTTGGTCTTTCGTTGGGGCTCCAGCTTTCATGTAACGAACTCGTGCTCGAACTGACTTTAGCAGAAGAATCTTCCGTGAACGGCTTCAACGAAAAGGGAACCGGTTTCGTTCGTGACCAGACACGAAACCTACGTTCCCGTGCATGGCCACGTCTGCTCCTCGCCGCACGGCCCGCAACATCTCGTGAACTTTCCTAACTTCATTTTCCAAAATAATGATTATGATAGACCATCAGTTTATCCTCGTCTAGCCATGGACCAACCTGCCGAAACAACATCGATGGCACCAACCACCGTGCATTTTCCATTGGAGAGATGATTATTCACCAAATGCATGTGAATTTATAAGTGGGTTCACGAGGAAATGCAAAAGGGAAAGTAGTATCGATATGGATGGATCTCCATTCGAATGTTGTACAAACCTTTTGTTGGTAGATGTCGCGTGACTTTCTCTCGAGCGGTGCAAATTGCGGGCAGCATTAGTTTTGATCTAGAACTATGTCATTGATAGAGAATCCGTGTTTTCTTGCTACGCGATTCGCTATTGTATTAACAGAATTCGTTTAGACTAACGGTACCCACATTCTAGAATTTGACTAAAGGCCGATCCGTCACCCGCTGTCCATATAAGTATAGGCTCTCCGTCCAAGACGGGCCTAACACATACCGAACACGAGCGTTCAAGTCCCACGATCCACCGTCGACTGCGTAGTCTCCGTTCCTTTCTCTCTCTACGCCTCTCTAAGCAAAACTCTCATGGCAGGATCGGAAGACTCTCCCGCCGGCAAGCATGTGGCGGTGTTCGCCTTCCCGTTCGCCTCCCACGTGGCACCGCTCCTCTCCCTCGTGCGGCGGATAGCGGCGGCATCCCCCACCACGATGTTCTCCTTCTTCAGCTCGGAGAAATCCAACCTCACGCGCTTCCCAGGGGGCAGGAGGGGCGCCACCTGCCCGAACCTGGTGGCATACGACGTGTGGGACGGCGCGCCCGAGGGGTACGTGCCGTCGGGGAGGAACCCTGTGGAGCCGGTGGAGATCTTCCTGCGCGTGGTGCCGGGGAACTTCGAGAGCGTCCTCCACGCGGCGGAGAGGGAGAGAGGGCGGAAGATCACCTGCCTGCTGACGGACGCGTTCTACTGGTTCGCCGCGGACATGGCTCAAGAGCGGAGCGTGCCCTGGGTTCCGGTCTGGACGGCCAGCCCCTGCGCCCTCCTCGCGCACCTGGAGACGGACTCGATCCGACAAATCTTCGGAACCTCAGG
Source organism: Eucalyptus decipiens (assembly GCA_014182575.1). NCBI lineage: Eukaryota > Viridiplantae > Streptophyta > Magnoliopsida > Myrtales > Myrtaceae > Eucalyptus > Eucalyptus decipiens. The sequence goes on along the minus strand of CM024611.1, from coordinate 1,832,839 downwards.
TAATACATGAACGGAATATTCTAATGCAAGACTAGTTACATTTGGTTGGTTGGGGTGTTTCTTTTTTGGGTAATGGAAGAGTCGAATCAGGAGCGACTTACAGAATCCTTACTTGGTATAAGTTAAGCGTAAATTACGGTGAGCCCTAGCGGAAACTAATGTATACCTTATGGTTTACGGCGGACTTTCGAAAGATGAAAAGGACTTTTCGTCTTCTTTTTCTTTATTAGAAATATCCATGAGCCAACATAAATTAAAAAGATATAAGGGAAAGTAGTAGGTGAGCGTCATAAACTCTATGAACTCTTTTCACAGCAATCCATTTTGTACTTTAGCCTTTCATAAGCAATAGATGCCGTCTTGATCGATGTTGGTAGGCCATGGAAAATAACTTGTGAGAAAATGACTTACTTGAAGTGATGAGATCGACATGATGAAGTTAATGTGGCGATGAACACATCGGTTGGTATTTGCATCTACTTAACGTACGTTTAGACATTCGTTTTGAGAATTCAAATTATGACATTTGGATTGTATTGGATTTGATTGTCCGTATCTTGCCCGAATATATATCCATGATGCGACGATTTGTCATAGAAAACGTTTATGTTGATTGCACAATTCGAAGGCATGACGCTCGATGCGATTCCGGGATTGTCGGCGATGAGAATGATGGACATGATGAAGGAAGTCCTCGATGAGACCGCGCCCTTCCCGACCATGCTCTACAGAATGGGTCAAGTGCTTCCCCAGGCGGCTGCCGTCGTTGCCAACTCCTTCGAGAACATAGACCCGATTGTCGAGGGGGAGCTGCGCTCCAAACTGCGGAAGGTCCTCGACGTTGGGCCGTTAGTTCTGTCGCCTCCGCCGCCGCTCTCGGATGAGCACGGCTGCATCCCGTGGCTGGACGAGCAAGAGACGGCCTCGGTCGTGTACGTCTCCTTCGGGAGCGTGATCAGGCCTCCCCAGCACGAGATAACCGCCATCGTGAAGGCTCTGGACAAGACCGCCTCCCCGTTCCTTTGGTCCTACAGGGGCGACGCGAAGGCAGAGATCCCCCAGGAGCTCCTCGAGAGCGCGGCGGGGGCGAGGAGGAAGGTGGTGCCGTGGGCCCCGCAGCTGCACGTACTGGGGCACCGCGCGGTGGGGGCGTTTGTGACGCACTCCGGGTGGAACTCAGTGCTGGAGAGCATGATCGGGGGCGTGCCAATGGTGGGGAGGCCCTTCTTCGGGGACCAGAGCATGAATGCAAGAGCCGTGGAGGCGGTGTGGCAGATCGGGGTGGCGGTGGAGGGGGGAGCATTCACCGAGGAGGCGACGGCGGGGGCGCTCGAGCGAGTGCTGGCCGGCGAAGAAGGGAAGCGGATGAGGGAGAGAGTTGGGGCGCTGAAGGAGATGGCTTTTGGGGCCGTGGAGCCGCAAGGTAGCTCCACGAGGAACTTCGATGCCTTGGTTGAGATTGTCACCGGATGAGCAAAATCAGATGGTATGAAAGAACCTCACGAATGTCTAAATCTATGTTGGAGGAGCTAACCTTTATGGTTTAAAGGGTAACTTGTGGTTTAAGGGCTGGGCTCTAGCAACGTTGATTCTGCATTAGATTATACAACCATTTCAATATCTTTGATTCTAACATGCAATCCGCCAATGTCAGCCCGTGGGCCGAACCCATCACCGTTTGTTTTTACCATTAATATCTTGCCCGGGAACGACTCAAATTGAGAGAGAGAGAGAGAGAGTTACTAGTGATTTTAATGATTAGCCTGTCCAAAAAGTAAAAACCATGCTTTAATCATCCAAGGAAAAAGGATCTTGTCGGACGGCATACTTAATCATGGACAATTTCTGTTCCCTATATTGGCACATTCATCAAAATCATCACGTTTACATTTGTCAAGAACTTTTTGCATCATCCAAAAGTGAACGTAAGATACATTACCAAGATGGAAAGGAGTTGAAATTATCTCAGGTCATTGACCATCTTGCTCTTAGCCCGGACTTCTCCATCCTCCACTCTCTTCTTTTCTTTCATATCGTATCTAGTGCACTTGTTTTATTTTGGTATTCTTCTAAAGTATTTTTGTATTCAAATATAACGTTGTGAGAGCCACTAAATATGCTAGCATAGTGCGCATGAAGTTCTTGTTCCTAATTGAGGATAAGATAAACGGAGCCTAACTCATGAGTTGAGGACATCAGTATGTACATGGTATTCAACTATGCCAATGTAATGAACCGTTGTTCCGAATAGAGAAAAGCCATCAAATGCTAATGAACGTGAAATTATTATACATTTTCCGTAGATGTTATGGAGTACTACAAATTCGGGATTTACCTATATCTTTTTCATGGAACCAACCTGTAAATAATTAATTTGCATTGACTAGTGCACTTAGCTACGCATTGCTCAGAGTCATGAATTGTTAATAATTTGGATCAACCACTTCGCCTGCGGGAACATATAAGGGTCTTGCATTGGCTAATGAGATGCTAACCTCGTGCAGCAGTTCCAATCTAGCTAGTGCACTAAGTTCCTTTTTTATCTTTTTTGTTAGAATATCGTACCAAGAGCCTTCCAAGTGGCACTAGTAGATATACTGCGAGATTCGATTAATTAAAACAGCACGAGGCCCGACATAAAGAGTCCATTTAATTTTATTTTTTAAATATCAGCTTTCCTAGCAAAAATACCCCAAGCGTTACTTCGTAAGAAAATTTTATATGATAAGGCATTTCGTAATATTATCATTAGAGCAACACATCCACGTTCAGGCATCTTGATGGCGAAACCACTCAATTAGGGGGAAAGAGAAATAAGACAAGCTATCATATTCCTATTTTTTTTTTCAAATAAATACATAATATATATATATGAAGAGGAATAGTACATCGTTATATGCATGTAGTCTTCTTTATCACGAAATGAATGCATGCTAAAACAATTATTTGAATTATAATTGGTTTCAAGAGGGAAGAGGAAACACTTGATAGCAGTCGTAATTGAAACTTAAGGCAATTGTTATTCACACGATTTACAAAGCGCGGCATTGAAATCGTTCTTCTCTCCATCTTTATGCCCTTGAGAAGAGTATGTTCATGCAAGACAAAAAGCTTTTCTAATACTGGCCGCTGCCGCAGATTGCTCCTGATCCATAGTCTTGAAACAGTCCTTCGTTCTGGAAAACCGAATTGTTCACCGGATCCCAGGAAATGGTCGATGGCAATTTCGTGTCCAGCTCATTGGACCACCAGAGGATGTTGTCCTTACAACCATTCATTTCCTTGAAATAATCGAACTCGGCGTTCGTGTTCGGATGATCCTCCCGAGGGGCGATATGATTGGCTGCTTTGTTATTCCCCATATCGTCCAGCTCAGCTTGGATGTTTGACGCGGCACCGTCGAATGCATTAGCATATGACATTGCTTCAGCACCATCTACTTCAGGTATAAGGGCCGTGTCGATCAAATTCTTGGCGTAGTTGAAGGAAACCGAGCCATCCGAGGAAGTGCTCAAAGAGTTCACCAGTTCTTCGATCTTGGACGCGGTGATCTTGAGAGAATCATGTTGGAGTGAGACATTATTAGGATTGGTGGAGGTGAGTTCATAAATATCGGCCTTGTTGCGTTCGATGTCCTCAGCTCGTTGTTGAGACCCATTGGCCAGTGCAAGCTGTTGAATTAGACTCGGGCCATTAGTGTTATTAGGGTTTTGGTTCAAGAGATGGAGGCTCTGGATCATCTTCTCTCTCAGGGGGTGGATCTTGGGCCAGAGTGCAGGGTTGTTGTAGAAGCTTGAGAACAAAGGGTTTTGGAGGGTCTGAAGCTGCATGTGGAGTTGAAGCCTTTCAAGGGCAGAATTGCTCAAAGCATGTGAGTTATATGGTGATGAAGAGTCATCATCGTCATCTGGTGATGCAGTGTTCAGATCTCTTGCTGGGTTCAATTGAGATGTGCGTGATGACGAGAAGCGATTCATCACCGTGTTTTCGTTGATGCTGTGCTTTCGTCTTCCGAGCAGCTTCTTCTTCAGCCTGGTGTTCCAGTAGTTCTTGATGTCATTGTCTGTTCTTCCTGGCAACTGGGCAGCAATTATTGACCACCTGAAAGACATAAAGTGGGATTGATTTGAGCCATTGGAAAAGGTGATCATGGTCTTTTTTTGACTTTTTCTTTCAACGTAATTTGGTATAGAGAGAGAGAGAGAGAGAGAGAGAGAGGGAGAGATTACCTGCTGCCAATGCTGATGTAGAGGCTGCAGATGATGTTGTCCTCTTCCTCAGTGAAGCCACCATGCTTGATGTTGGGTCTCAAGTAATTCAGCCACCTCAGTCTGCAACTCTTCCCACATCTCTTTAGCCCTGTTGACAAAATGAATATTGATCACCACTTTGGTAATTTGATCATTCCAATGAATTTTCAGCTTTCCACAAATACCATCACTAAATTTTCAAGGGTTCCACAAAACTCAGCCTTGCCGAGGTCTGATGAAGCATGAAGCTGAGAAAAATGGACTAGAAAGGACATCGATCGTAACATTTGTTTGTCTCAAGAAACCAAACCTAAATCCCTAACAGTTCAAGCTTTAAGAGTAATTTGACCGTGTGGTATATATTAATGTGTTCTTTCAGAAGAGACCAGATCAAATGAGAGGGAGATGCAGAGATTTGGGAATTTACCAACTTTCTGAGGAAGGGCAATCCAGTTTCCACCAGTTCCATTCTTCTCAATGTAAGCCTTCAGCGTAGCATCCTCTTCGGGAGACCATGGCCCTTTCTTCACATTTGCCTTGTCACAACACGGAGCCCTTCCCATTTCCTCAAATCGATGATCAGATTGCTTCTTCTCTCTATTTTTTTTTGGGCTCCAGCTGAGTGATATGCTGTTTTTGTTGGTGGAGAGAGGTCGAAGACCTTGCTGGGATAGTTGGGGAAAAATTGGTGAAGGGAAGACCCGAATTTATAGGTGGAGAGAAGTTGCGTTGATTTGATGCTTTTGGAGAAACAAAAGTCTTACTCGGATTCCTCACTGCGCCATTTCTCTCCTAGGGTTTCCCCTCTCTCTCTCTCTCTCTGTGTGTGATTGTGTTAACTTTTTGGATTAGTTCGGTCATCTAAAATTAAACTATTGCACGCAAGTTGACAAAAGAAGAGCACAAATTTCTCTCTGCTAAATAATATTTTAACGACTCTGCTGTATTAGGGGATTCTTAAGTTGATATGATGCGAAGCTACAGAAACTTGATCCCAAGAAGACTCCACATCCTCTTGGTTTGTCGTCTACATCTTTGAAATGTTCCCTTATCAACTACAATCGAACAGCTCTTTATGAACAATAACCCCCCCCCCCTTCCCAAAGATTTCTTGTAGAGTCGTAACACGATTGGTCACTTTTTTCTCGTTATTTTAGTTGGTGTTGTTCTGACCATGGAGGTTAAAGAAGAAGTAAAATAGTGAAATCTGTAGTGAGGCACTTAAGTTGCTCTCATGTGCTGCTCACTAGTCAAGTCTACATAAGACTAACGGGAGTATTTTGGTTATTTTTGTTTGGGGTTTCACGTCATAATGGAAGCTGCTGGTGCAAATTTTTCGCGACTCTAGAGGCTACATTTCCTAACTATACATAGTGCCAACTACTGAAAAAGGAAGATGAGACAGAGAATGGGAACGTTTCTGCTTGATCTTCACCTGTTACAGACATGGTACACAACAAAAGCCAAATGAACGCGATAATGGGTTGCAGGTTAGGACTATGAGAAACGAAGTGAACACCTTGACGGAAAACTTCAACAGCATTGATAGATTTGTGTGAAACTATGGCTTGAACTTTCTACTCGATGGCAAGTGATCTGAGCTATCAGGTCTGGTGATTTCATTTTAGACTCACATATCTGATTGGTTGATTAAGATTACTCAAATCTTGATGGACTAAAATTATAAGAAAACACGTTCACACCGGTGAAATTAGTTGCTTCATGTTAGCTAGTGGCTGCCCAAACTTACCCATCGATCTCTTTTGGCTCTACCGATACAAATTCCGCATGCTTTAAAAACTTTGCTTGAATTACACGCTAGTTAAAATGGCACGATAAGAGAATTTTTTCAGAGAAAGACCTGTGAGATTAAAACCAACTCAACAATATACTAATTTGCGAAATTAAAGAATGCAATGTCTATTAAGATGTCCCTACCTTGAACCATCAACTAAAAGTCACTCCCAACAAATTTCTTATGAGTTGTAAATGGAGCCACTTCTTCTTTTTCAAAAGATAAGGAGGGACTACAAAACTAGCAGAATCCCCAGCTTTCAGCTAACTAAGAAACTGAGAGAAGCCGTCTTCTTGCTAATAGGTAACGATTCTCTCGTATAATTAAACAGATCATCCCAGAGATGATCAAATGCGCGCCCACCTTTAGATTCCAGGAAAGCATATACTTCGTTGTTTAATAAGAATCCCTAGCTGTTACAAGGCAACTCTTCAACGAAAGGTAGCGTAGGAGCAATTGCAAATTTCTTTTAGCAAGAAAAACAAGAAAGAAACAAAAGGATAGGCCTCCTAAATTGAAACCTTTTTAGAACAAGTACCACTCATTGACCTCGGTTAGGGTTTATTATTTTGTGCCATCGATGTTTTTCTCTCGTAACGTGAAAGATGAGTTAGGGAACCGCGCCCCACAGAGAAATCAACAAGGGGAAACGATCAAAATTCAAAAAAGCACTCACTCCTTAAATATTATATTATAGTATGTGTTGCAATTAATAAATCAAATTGACTCAGATCTTTGGGAAGAGGGAGAAGACATGCTTCTGTTTGTCCCTCTCTTGGTTGGAATCTCTCTCTCTCTCTCTGCATTTTGACATTGCATGATTTCATCATCATCAAAGACCTAAGAACTTAAAGATGGGGGGTCTCTTGAGTGAGAGCTGGTGAAGGTTGTCAAAGAGGATAAGCTCGATTCATTTCTTTGCTAAATTCAACGACCTCGTGGAATTATTGGCTCTCTCGCACATACAAAGGATCTCCTCCTACCTATAAGAACAAGAAAAATAATTCTTAGACTCCGTTTGTTTAACAAAAAATGGATGATTTGAAAAATATTTTCATCACTAACAATAATTTATTTTGACATTTTCGTGGTCAATGAAAATAGTTTTTCGTTCATTCATTTTTTGAAGTGATACAAATGATCATTTTTAGGACAATGTTTCAAAATCATCTATTTTTCACGAAACAAATGCATCTTAGTGAGTTTAAATTTCTTGAGAAATTTAGTTTTTGGTTTATATGGCTTGCAAATATTGGAAAGCGTACTTTTTTTTCTTATTATAGGAGCACAGACATGGAGACCCAATTACCTGGAGGCTCATGGATCATCCTACAAGCTCCATAAACCAGTTAAATGTATACATCTAGCTAGTGCTAGTGGCCTCACAGGGAGCAATTTGCAGTAGTAGTTAGCCTAATTCATATAGGTGACCTCCAATTTCTAGGCCAGAAATCCCCCAATACTTAAACTAACTAAGCCAACTTTTGCACGTTATTGGAGTGGACTTACATTTTACACAAAGATGACCGCTTTGTCTATAGATTGTCCTTATGCAGATTTCAAAATTAGGCTATGTTTATTTGTCAAGATTTCTAATCATGATAAGATTTGATAAGATAAGATATGAAATCCAAAGATTTTGTTATATCTTATCCACTGTTTGATTAATGGTAATAATAAAGCCTAATATTTACATATGCCGTGATGTCCAATATATGGTGTGAACTGCATATTAGTGTAAAGTACAAATATGCCCTTATATGCTACCCATCAAAAATAGCATTCTTCTATATTATTGTGATTTATATTTTATACAAACATAATGTATAAACTGCTGGGTGAAATAATAGCAAAATTTTCTTAAACCCCATGGTATATATATATTTTCTAATCAATGAAAGGTAATTAGCAAGATCATAATGCAAGCGTATACTTGAAATCAAGAGAATATCACATATTCTCACTAAATCAATCCATGGTTGTTGCTGGAAATGCACAAATATAAATAATTGCCGACTCTTTCTCACAAATCACTTCTATCAAACCTGAAAATGAATAGTAACCAAATAATGATAAGATAAGGAGAAGGAACGGGAGAGGAGGGTCAATATGACAATAACATTTATACCATGGACATAAAAAAATCTTATTCATTTTCATCCAACCGTCTATATGAGATTTCTTTTATCTTGATTATATCTTTTTTATATCCGATTTTATCCTATCATGAATAGTAACCAAATAATGATAAGATAAATCATTTTATTGTAGCCCTTTCACCTCTAGCTCTCTCTTCTTCTACTAATATTAGGTGAAGATATTTGTGGCTCATGGGTTTGGTTCATTACGACAAGTAACTTCGGGTGCAAACAAGTTAACATTGGAGAAAGGAAAAGGAAACGACGCTGAAATGGTACAATATCAAACAGGTTGAGGAAGCTACCTCGAAACCAACACAACTTTTATCCCCTCGGGTTAGCGGTTTAGCAAGAGTGATTTTCAAGGAGTTGGAAATCTTGGTTGTGAAGGTAAGCTGGCAATCGAAAAAGTAGCAGACATATTATTGGGGAACATTATATAATCGATCCTCGCCACCTGGCCAATCCCGGTCCAGTAGATGACAAGATTTCGAGATAAGAATGACGGGTTTTACAAAGGGAACGGAATAAAATTATAATCTGGCCGACGTCACTAGGTTTGACAAAGTTACTAACAGTGGTAATATATTTTCTCCAGATCGGTGATGAATGAGATGGTTATTGACCCGTTTGCTTCAGCAGCACGTAGTTGGTGCATATTATTCGTTTTGAGCCGCCTGTTGCCATCACAAGTGCACTTTTTGGCGTAAGATAATGCACAGAAAACGCTACAAACGGACGCAGTTGCTGAGCTCCCTTGAGTCTTTCCATCTTGGCTAAAAATACTGAACGATTGTCAACCCTAGTTCCAATTTTTTATGTTTCGTCTCTCTTCCTCCCAACAAACCCATAGACTTGGGCATCCGAGGGGAATCCACTTTTTCTGCTTAGCGTTCAAACTAAAAGGTGCACCGTCGCTCTAAATTTATAACTTGGAAAGAGTAAAGTTGGAGATGTGAAAGAGATAGATAGTGAGTCGGCCTGAAAGGAGAGATTTCCTCTGAAAATGCAAGGAATCGAACTCGAGTATGTTTAATGTAGAAAACGCAATGAAAACATGTGGTCTGTAAAGTAAGTTTCCACTTATGATTTCGATTATATTGAATCTGCGCAATTTCGAAATATGATTTGTGATGAGCTGGTCATTGTGCAACTCCATGATTTGGATTTTTCCCGGGTCTGGAGTGGAGGGACGTTGACCTTTTCACCGATCAAAAGCGTAGATGACCTAATCACACACGAAGTCCTAAAGGAAGAGCAAGAATTTTCCAGCATTCGATGATATTCAATCAGAGGCCAGGATCGTCATCGCACACTTCGATCCCCATGCATGCAAACTGCTCATCCCGCAACCGCAAGGCTCCGCCGTGTGCTTATGCAAAACTGGCACGAGCGGATGCGACTCGGCCCGTGCGAACGTTGACTTCCATCGGAATTGTCTCTCCACAGTGCGTTAGGTATACTTGTGCAGAGGAATCGAATGGCGTCACCCAGTTTGACCTCCGCTGGGTTTTTCTTTAAGCAATATCAGAGAGAGTTGGTGATGCCACTCCCCTGGTGTGTATCATCCCATCCTATGACCCCATCTTTTTCAATCATTTCGGGGCAGGACTGTCAGAGCTCCCGAGTCCCGGATCGATCCGGTTTTCCATGGGGCAACGCACGCTGACAGTAAAAGTCAACCTGGTGCTTGACAATGTGGTCCGTACTCTTCTTCGGACGGGGTAGATATGTGGCATGGAACCCACCATTACTAACCAACCTGCAGTCTCTTTCTGCGCGTACACCGCGCGTCAGGATTGATTTCGAAAGAGAGGCACCGAAGTCAAGACTCGATTAAGAAATATCGGAATGGTTCAGCAGAGGAGACTCTAAACTAAGAAAGAACGATCATCGGCTATGCTTTTTTTCAATGCTGGACCGACTAGCCTTGTCTTGGAAAGGTACCCTTGAAATCTGAAAGGGCGACAGAAGTAGGGACGAGGACGGGGACAGCTCCGTCGCTCTAGCGAATGCGACCGAGCACGGGCCGCCTTCAATTTTCCCTTCTAGAAGCAGGTAGCCGGTTTATCCGATTTCGGAGGGAAAAACATATTTTTTGAATTTTGGCCCTCTGGTCTTGTTGCTGAAACGTTTTTCACTTGATGGGATTTTGGAAGTGGCAAAGGTTGAATGAACAAGAAAGCACGGATGGCCAAAAAATGAAGTACAGGATGACACGAGAAAGGAGCTGTCCGAAAGAGGCTGTCGTAATTATTTACGAGCGTCCTGCCACTTCTCCTTTTCTATTTTGTGTTACTGCTAAAGATTTTTTTTAATAGGAATTTAGTTAGAAAAAAACAAAGAAAACCCTTTTTTTCTTGTTCAACTTATATACTGTGGCTTGGGGATTTTATATCATAGGTTGTTCTTGTGGGAACATGCTAAAAGATCATGTATTTTAAACTCATGTAAATTTATTCTGTCCTCAAATCGACCTATGTTAGCATTTCTAGACATGTCAATTTATATGAGAAGTCACCATCCCTTAAGTGATCAAATCTTAATAAAACGTTTGAATTTGCTATTTATTCATTGTTTAACAATTAATACACTTAGATCGAATCTAATTACTTTTCCGTTATAGATATGTCGCTATTTTCTTGACTTGATGTCACTATTACGTGCGTCAGTATTCCCATGAAAGAATTCTGCCGAGTACTGGTCAAAATCACAGTGCATTGGTGGGAAAAGTAAAAGGATAATTAGTTTGTAATTCAAAATTCACGGACTTGAACTAGAAATTAGCTAAAATTTAGTTATCATTAATCAAATTAATCCATACGAATCTATGTCACTATGTCTATCTGACGTTCATTTGCTCTCCTTCTTTTTATTATTGAGTATTTTCTTGCTTTATCTTGGAGAAATATTGACCTATTAAAACAGTCAGTCGATTTTCCACGAAATTTCCTATTCTTGAATAATACCACGGCCTGAACCGAGTACAATTTGCGGTCCAGTCGTGCTATCATACTAGCGGGGATCAAGAAGTTGCGTTCAGAGAAACGTTTAGGATTTTCCGTGAGAGAAAAATTGAGAGAATTTGGATTTTTCCCCTTATAAATTTTCTTCCTTTCCACATCTTACGACTTTCCAATGCGTAGATACGTGGAGAGTGAGAACTAGTCCCGACAATCTGCTGCCTTTTGAATATCGGAGTGGAGATCCCAATCAGAGAAGCCAGCACATCCCAGGAGAAAAGATAGACCCAACAGAGAAAAGCTACGAATTGTTCGTCCAAATGGAAATGAATAGGCCAATTTACTATTTTCTCTCTTTTGGTTAAGTACAAAGCAGTCCTAGATTGTTTTCCTTCGTCCCTCTTAGAATGAGAATCAGCACTGATGCTCGAGAATTTACCTTGCAGCAGCTTCATCGACAATTGACAGATCATGCTGGTTTTGCGAAGCAGAAAGCTCAATCATCCATGAAGGAAAATAAATAAAGAAATGAATGCAGATCAAGGAAATCCGGATGGATTGGTTCGACACTGCAGTCAAAAGAAAGTTCCAAAATTTTCTGACTTACCTCCATTCTTATCGACATTTCAACATTGACTGAGACAAATGCCGAGTCATTACAATACATTACATTATTACGAGGCCTCTTGCGCTACTGTGTCAATCGAGCAGATAAAATATGTCCACTCAGACAGCAGTAATGTCCAATTATCTCATAAGAAAGTCAAACTAGCGAGACTAGACCAGCCCGGACAAAATAATCACATGCTTTGTACATATATCAGAACCAGTTTCATGTAGACAATGGTAACATGTACTACCGGCCAGGGGTGTGGGATTAAATAAGAAAAGAATAAACAAGTTGAGACTGCATATAATTGCATTCCATAGTAAAGATCCAAACGCCATATTCACCGTTGAGTATCTACACGTTTTTATTCAGGACTCGGCTCTGCTTCATATTCTATATAGAATAATCTCATGTCGTGTTTCTAATCATCCACACAGGACACCCTTCTAGCAATATCCTGTGAAGAAAATAAGGAGAATTGATCAAATGAGCTGACATATTCAATGTAGTTAAGTGAATGATTCAAACTGAAAGTCACCCTTCATATTCAGCTGCTATTGCTGGCGTGCTTAGTCCACTTCAAAGTCTTTCTGAGTAGAGCCCAGACGAAAGCACGTGTAGTTTCATTTTATAAGGAAATACCAATTTTAATCGGCATCACCATTATAACTTCATTGAAACTGATAATATAAGAAGAAATGCGTTAGCATTGTGGGGGTACTTTAGGAGCAGTAGAAGACCTTAGCTGAGATAACTATACTCCTGGGGCTTTTCAGCTCCAAAATTGCAGACAGGATGTGAAGGCGAGAAGAGAACTGGCAAGTACATCTAATTACTAATTATTTCACGTTAATTGCGGCAGCCATACTCCTCAGCTTCTGAGATATATCTGAAAAAGATGGTCTTTCTGATGGGTCCGAGGCCCAAGAACTCTCCATCAAGGATTTCCATTCAGGATCACACCATGCCGGAATTTGGGGACGTAAAGAGTTGCTTACTATACCTCCTGCAAAACACGGAAGGCGTAATGGCTGAGAACATGAAGGAATGGCATAAACTTCAATAGAACAGGAACAACTCAACAAAATGGAAGGTCAGCTATAAACGACACACGAGTCATTTAATGAATCAGATGCTTCCTCCTGTCCAACAAAATAGGAACTCAGACTGCAACACCCAGCTTTTGACATCTTGCATCAACCATTAACATTCTCGTTGCCAAACCTTGACTCTTACAGTTATATCATGACAGAGATGACCATGGACAAGACTAAGAACTGCAAATGAGTCACTTCCCAGAGTCCAGATTCTGCTTGCGTCCAGCACTTAGTAACAAACTTGGCAAGGGCTGGTCAACAGTTATGGGCTTCACCTTATTCGCTCAACATCACTGTTACATGTCTCTTCATCTTTAAGGCTAGCAGCACATTGGAAATTCTTCTAAAAATATTTAGATGCCGCATTTCCAAAAGCATATGCCATCAGACTAGGTGTCTTTAAGTATTTCAATGTCCACCACACATCTAGAGAGAACCCTCCATCTTGATCTTTATTGAGACACAGTCATGCTTTCACTACTTTTCCAATAAAGTCCTTGCAATTTCCATTTTTGTAATCAAACACTTCTACTTATAAATAATGTCTAAGTAAGTCCCTTCCACATAATATCCGGCCAAATCTAGCTGACGTGGCTGTTTGAGGATGCCGCAGTGTGATGTACATTAAATATTAGCCCCATGGATACCCACCGTAAGCTGTGTATCGTGACCAACTAGCTTTTTCTCAATTCGTTTTTTAATGCTCCCACCAATTCACTGTCCATGTGGTGTGTCACGCAGGCAATGTCTAATCCATGTCACACTCCGGCATCCTCTGTCAGCCATGTCAGATTTAGCCAGATTTGGTGCCAGAGGAATTTAATTAGACATTTTCTCTAAGTATAAGGACTTGACTAGAAAAATTCAGAGTATAGGACTTGATTGGAAAAGTAGTAAAAACAGATATGGAAAGTAGAATTTTCCATTTAATTTCACACAAACTGGAATCTTAAGTAGTAATAAGACTACCACAACCAAAATGCTCTATAGCATTTATGATATTCATTAGACCGTGATGAAGCTATTTTGATAACATCATATGGTGCAAAAGGGATAGCTTAATATGCTATTCAACTCAAAACAGTGCCACAGAACCCATATAAGATGAATACCATCCTAGAAATCCTTCCAGAAAAGAATGTCCAAAAGATATTAATTAGCTCATTCATATTGACACATTCTCCGACCTGGAATTCAAGAAAGAGTGCTGTCTCAAAGAGACATGAAGCCTGCTTTGGTATGCTTATCAGCCAAGGCCCAGAAAAACAAGAACCGCTATTATACGTAGAATGAGAAGAATTTGCCCGCTAAAACAAGAATTGTCCCATCTGAGCTGGTTTTCTGCCAACAGCACGTAGCTACTCACACAACACACCTCCCCAAACAACTAATCACTACAAAGAAATAAATCTTGCTCACTCTATTAAAAGAAATTTCTGTTCCCCAGCATCTTAGCCTCTCATTGTAGAGCTAATCATCTGCGTAAATAAACCAATTTGTACCCGAACAAACAATAATCACAGTCCCTAAATCACAAAGTAAAGGAAAATTATTTCCGTGAAAGAAACCTGTTTAGACTTTACAGATGGGGGATAACATGACAGAAACTAAACAAAGAATATCCTCCCAAAACCATCTTCCTGGGAGCAATATCGCTGGGAAAATACATATAACTTACCAATAATAGAGGCACAGTGCATATCTGAATAAGGTTCTTCCCCGGTAAGCAATTCCCACATAACAATCCCAAAGGAGTAAACATCAATCTACAAGACAGGAAATAACAATTTTTACAATTAATCATGGAAATTTCAAAAAGATAAAAAATTCTTCCAGCTTCAAAAATATCTCCACAAAAGAAATTACCTTTTCAGTTACCATGTTACTTTTCCCACTGAGAAGCTCAGGTGCCATCCAGGGTAATGTGCCGCGAACACCTCCCGATACCAACGTGTGTTGCTTTACCTTCGACAATCCCAGATCACCAATCTGGAGAACAATCACACATTGAAGAAGTAGCCCAGTGAAAGTTAAAATTCTCATTGGTTTTTAAGGAAAAAACGATGATGTGATGATCCTAAACAATGCCAAAGAAAATGGGCCATATTATATCAAATAAGATGACAATCAGACATATAGGTGTGACAACTTGGTTGGTACAAGTAGCATGGAGTTTCCAGGGAGTCATTATTGAAGGCTTCATACCTTGCAGACAGGCCTTTGAGGATCTCTCATGTTTACTAAAAGATTTTCACATTTCAAATCAAAATGTACAATGTTCTTTCCATGCAAATACTCCATTCCAAATGCCGCATCCATAGCTATGATGAGTCTTTTGCGACGATCAATAGTCCTGTAACATCATTATACACAATATGCTATAGAAGCGGAAAATGGGGAAAGTACATTTTGATTTGAAATATCAAAATTGAAAGGATTGCTAGTGAAAGCCTCAACCATCACCACAAAACTTACCTGTCTTTCTTCTGCAAAAATTGCTTCAGAGATCCATTGACCATAAACTCCGTCACAGTTGCCAACGATCCATCTGGACCATCTCTTACTATACCGTAGAAGGAAACAACATTTGGATGATGCAAGGAACTCAATATCAAGGCCTCCCTCCAAAAATCAGATATCTACAAGAGTGATTCACCAATTACCAACCTATGGTGCAAGTTTCAACCTCAAAAATAGTGAAGACTCCAGCTGTGGAACTTCTACTTTTCCTGTGAGTTCTTTCCCTGTCCTCTCTTTCACACAAATTTCTCAATATGAGTGTGGACCTAACCTACTGAAGACCAATGATTTCATGATAAATGAGACTTTGGCACCCCTAAAAAGAGAAGATAGGGTGACGGCAAAAAGCAAAGGAAGTCTTCTTCTAAATTTCGTTCTTTGGAGAGCAAACCACCCAACATCTCACAGAAAATGTCTTTTGCTGACTCATTTGATTTAAAACAGGTACCTTGACAAGTTCAAAATAAAGAATAAAGCATCAACCTGGAGCATGAAAATAGAGCACATGCCAAAAACAACTTTAAGTTAGTAAAACCATAGATTTTTTATTCACAGCTACATAATTTGTCATGTGCCAGGGTTGTATTCTCTACAACTTATAATATAGATGCCAATTTTTCTGATGGATGAATTTCACACTCTAAATTTATAACTCATCATAGTGCAATCCTCTTTTTTCACAAAGGCAAGAATGATTGTTGTTAATACCAAGCGTTCTCGTTCCGATGGTCTCCCAGCAAAGCAGCTCGCTTTTATTCTTTTTACAGCTACATCAGAACCCTTCCATTTTCCATGGTACACTGCTCCATATGTTCCGGATCCTAGGACTCGGATTTCTTCCAGATCTTCATTTCTGATTGTCTGATAAAATATGGAATGCGTTAGCAAGAAGACTATATGGCAACTAGCAATAGGAGTGAACTGAGGCAATAGCAGTGGCTAATGGCATTTGAAATGTATATGAGGAGCAAAAGAAGACCTGCAATCCTCTGGCTATGGCTTCTTCCTCGGCCTTGGTTGGCTCTATTTTTAAATTACCGTCATTATCAGAATCCAACTCCAGCTCTCCTTGGGTGTTCTACACAAAGTACAGCAAAATCAGAAGATTGCAAAGACAAGGACAAAGAGAACTCCAGAGAAGGTTCTTTTAGCAATGAAGCCACTCACCACCACATCAGATTCAGTATCGTTTCCTTCTTCTATAGCTTTCTCGTCTGCAGGACTTTTTTTCTCTTTGGCTCCAGCATTTGCCTCCTCTCCTTCTAATGCTGCTCTCTTCACGGAATCAATCAACTCAGGTAGGATGCTCATGTGGTTAACTGGCATCTCCAATTTCTCTTTAGGACAAGAGGAATCTTTGTTAGCCAGTCCAACAATACTCCCGCCATTTTCCACTGGCCTACTAGTGACCTCCACAGGTTTGGAGCCTAAAACTTTATTTCTCTCTTGACAAGGATCAGCCTGGCCCTGCTCATTACTGGTCTCCCTACCTTCTGCTGTAATATTGCTCATATCTTTCCCCATGACATTGGTGACATGATTTATATTTCTTGATTCGGGAATGCTGACAAAAGGGACCCTCGGTGAATGGCCAGTTTCCTCAACACATGCATGCCTGTTCTCTTGAAGAGTATTTAAGTTCAATTTCGAACCATTCCCAGGAGAAAATTCAGTGACAGCATTCCCATCAAAAGCCAATGCATTTGGCAAGGGTTCAGAAAAAATATTTTGATTGTCTATTGCCCTAACAAGCCTTGGACTTTCCTCTGGTGTACGGAGTAATACTGGGCTAACAGCACCATTTATTAGCTGAGGTGTGCCAGAGGCTTCATAAGGAGGAGCACCATACACGGGATTCTGAACATTTCTCCACATTCCATGGGGAGGCACGTGTCCATGCGAGACTGGGTACATGGTGTCAGGAGCCACATTTCCATATCTAACATAGTATTCTTCGGGAAGAGGAAGGTGTAAGTGAGTAGCCACAGCCTGGTCATGATACATTTCATTGCCCAATTCAGGTCCAGCACACTGATGAGCATACTGCCGTGGTGAGTGGCGCCCGTCAGTTAAATTAGTGGGGCCAACATGAAAGTTGGAGCTTGGACCATCGGCAAGATAGTGATCATTCAACCTTCCAGCTCCAGAGATGTGCGCTCTTGCATCTTCTACCCGCGGACTTAGCTGATTCTGCAAGATCCAGCCATCCTTATAGGGAACATGTGGATCAATCTGCTCTTTCTGGTAAATTCCATGGTGTAAATTACCGCTGGTATTTAACACGTGATTTTCCAAATTCGGGCAGTTCCCCATGTGAGGTTGCTCTATATGTGAGTGATTTCTGGGCAGAGACATCCGACAGTGCTCACAGGTACTGCTTCCATCAAAAGCATTAGCACCATTTAATATGCCTCCCGGAAAACCAGCCTTGTCCCCTCCAGCAGCATGCAACCATAGTAAATGGTCAGGGACGTGTCCTTGGTGGTCATAGGTTGGCTGATGGATTGCCTGAGGCCGAACCTGGTCATCCGGCATCCTATCCATACCTCTGTCTGGTAATTCTCCAAAGGACATAGCGAATCGTGCGGAAGAAGGAGAAGATGGAAAGTCAGCTTTTGGGTCATGGCGCCCATGATGCCTTGGGGAATAGTAAACTGGACTCCACTGGGGATCCATTTCACCGTACCTCTGATTAACAGGTTGCTGATACTGTCCTGAACCCATATGTGGAACTGTTAGTTGATGCAAGTTAAATGGTATCACAGGCATGTCACTGTTTCTCTGGCCGTGGATGCTTCCCTCCAAACTCATCGGGTTAAAGAACTGTTCAGCTACGTGAATATCATCGACAGCCCTCATCAGAGCAGAATCAGACGGCTGTTGCCTCCAAAACTCCGATGGGTCGTTCATATTGTTCAAGGCATCGACATACCTTCGCTCAGTATCCCTCTCAACTCCGTCTATATAATGTGTCAAAGTATCTTGCTCCAAGTTCGAGAAGAGAAAGATCCTGAGCCTACTCACCCCTTCGCCAGAACCTAACTTATCATACTCTTCCATCATATTAGTCACGTCGTCGTCATTAACAACCGAGACCAGCGCGTCGAGATCCTCATCAGGCTGCTGATATTTCAGAACCGCCGCAGCTTCATAGAGCTCTTTCATCTTATAAATCAACTCCTCATAAGTAATCTCCCTAGGCAGGCACACGATCCTGGTCTCCCCGCCCACGTACCGCAATTTCCCGTCCTGCGGGCGGGGCATTATGCAGCCCCCGAAGCTGCACAAGAACTTGAAACGCGGAGCCTCGTCGTTGGAGCTCGTGTGCGAGCCGTGGTCCGACAGCGGAGGAGCCGCCGCCGCCGCCGCCGCCGCCGCCGCCGCCGAGGGACTATCCATCGCCGCCGAGCAAACACCACCCCGACGATCGTCTCGCTGGCCGACGACGGCGTGCTCAGGCTGCGCGGGCGACTCGCTCAGGCACGCGACTCTCCTATTACACATGAGTAGCACACGCCCCTACGCCATCAAGCCCGCCGGGTCCGCGGCCCCCGATCCAATCGAACGACGCATTCTCGAGCGCGCCGCGGAGCATACGAACTGACGACAACACCGGCAAAAACAAGAACCACGGAAAACCGAACCAGCGCGACAGCAATCCAGAGCTATCGCCGGAACAATCGATGAAAACCGAGAATCAGCCTCAGATCAGCTCAATAGAGGTCGAAATCCGAACACTCGCGAGGCGATGGTGCAACAAAGTCGGCGGCGAAAACTCAATCGAAGTACCTGAGGCGAGCTCCGGAAACCAGGGCCGGAGAGAATCTGCTCTGATTCGCCAATCAATACTCTCTCTCTCTCTCTCTCTCTCTCTCTCTCTAGCGAATCGAGATTTTCGGAGCCAGGAAAGCGACGGAGGTGGAGGGGTGGCGAGTGATCTTTGCGAAGGAGGAAGGGAAAGAATCAACAGCAAAAAAAAAAAAGAAAAAAAGAAGAAAAAGGAAAAAACAGGGGAAGGTGAAGATGATGAAGATAGAGAGATGGAGGAGCGCCACAGGGCAGAGGCGGACGCAGAGCTTCGGCTCTTTTCCCCCTTCTTTTTTTTTTTTTTTTTTTTTTCCTGCGGGACCTCGAGCTGCTGCCTTGCCAGCTCGCCAGGTATCGGGACACGTGGCACCACCTGGTTTCTGCATTTCTAGAGAGAGAGAGAGAGAGGGAGGGAGAGGAGGGAGAGAGAGCATCTTCGATTTCTATACCGTCTCCCTCCAACGAATATGCGCCGCTCCGGCACGCGCTCCTGCGCCCCCTCCCCCCCGCGAGTGGGGTTGCTCTCCGGCGGAGCGCGGGCGTCCGGCGGGCGGCGCCGCCCCCCCCTCTCCTTTTTTCTGGCTCGGCTTTCTCGTGAGCGTCGCGCGGGGCCAGCCACTCGCTTTAGTCCCTTTTTCTAAGCTAGTTGGGTGTTGACACGTGGCGGGCGGTGCGGTGCGATTTTCACCCCTCAACTAGGTCGAATCAGAATCTAAAGGTCAAATTTGTTTTTTTTGTTTCTTTTGTTGATGGCTTTTTAATTATTTTAACCGTCTTTTTTAATTGGACCAAAAAAAAAATCGTCCTTTTTAATTGCACACAACGCCTAATTTAATGCATTCGATAAGGTTCGATTAAAGGCCATCGACATTGCTATTTGAAAGACATTGGAGTGTGACGTGAATTGAATATTGCCTAACTAGACACTTATCCTCAATAGCTGATAAATAAGAGGATAAAAAGTTTATTAAAAAAAATTATTCATTAATTATACCGAACTCCTTGAGTTTGGTACAACTAAACAAAATGGAATCAAGGAATGAAATTGAATGGAAAATAAATCGAATTGAATAATGATCTCACTATTGATGCTCGTACGTTAGGGAATATAATAAAACGAAAATTCTTTTGTTTACTTATAAGAGAAGGTGTTGTCACATCGGAATTGAAAGAATAAACTGCAAAATTAGAATATTGAACAATAGGGCATATTCTTATTGAACTTTTTTCAAGTTTTCTCACTTATAATCTAAGTTGTTCTTGTAGCATATGAGTGAGCAAGATAAATTGACTAAATCAAAACCACCCAAATAAGATTGAACCAACCGACTCGATCCGATCCTCACGAGTGTCGATCCAATTGCTGATTCCAAGAGAGACTTGCATTGATTATATTTTATTTTTTTTTAAATGTCTCACACATGCCTTTTATCGTCTTTCAGTATTTTTCTTTTCACCTCACAATTACTAATCAAATTGATTTTGAGGATCTTTGATCGATCCCCAGTTTCGAAAATTGGAAATGGATCTCTTCGATTCGATTTTTGGTTTTGGGGTAAGACTAGATCGGATCAGAAATTGATTTCCCATATTATAGCATATTTTATGAATTTTTATCTTCAACATTTTAATAAGATTTTCACCCACTGGTGGGCGGCTGAGCTGGTTGGGCTTTGGGCACTTCATTGCAAAGGTCTCAAGGTCAAAACTCAGTTGTTAACACGTCGGCTATGGTGGTGGGATCTGTGCTAATTTCTCCCCCAGGTATTGACACTTGGTTTAGGTGCATCGCACACTTTACGGGTAGTGGGCTATCGAACGTAAGCCCGATGGGCTCAATAGATCCTTGGCATAAATAAAAAAAAAAGACTTTCAATAATTAATGTTTGAATATCATCGATGGAGGCTTTAGGTTTGACATAGATGGATATGGCCAATCCTGAGACTTGTGGTGAAAGAGAGAGGATCGAGTAGTTTTCACATAAGCATTTTGGTTTGTGTTTCAATTAGAAATGAATGTTAGTTGAAAGACTATAATTTAACGAGTGAATTGAAATAAAAAAATCCAGTAATAGTCATGGATATGGAAAGAAATCTTGATGCTATTATTACTATAATTAGTTTTTTCAAACTAGTTTTTCCTCCAAAATTGTAAAATGGTCCATGCCAATCATCACTTATCCATTCAGATTACCCAAAAGAAATTAACAACCAATAAATTCCGCAAGAGGAGAAAAAAATAAAAACCAAAAAAAAAAAAAAAGCCAACGGCCGGCCAAAGAAGCACCCGGTTTGCCACCGCGCCACCCACTCCTTCGCCACCGCGCCGATTCGCACCGCTCCGTCTCCGTCGACATGGCGACCGCCGCCGCCGCCGCGACACGCCGCTCCGTCTTCCTCGGCGTCGACGTCGGCACCGGCAGCGCCCGTGCCGGTTCGTTCCCGAGCTCATCTTTTTTATACTACGCGCGGAAGCATCGTTGCCTGAACATCAATCGCGGAGAATTTTTCCGCCTCTGCATTCGATGATTGTCATTCGTTGATCGGCCTCATTTTCGAAGTGTTTGCTGCTGCGTTGATTCTCCAAACGCGGAAGTTGACTTCCGGTTCGGAGTAGGCAGGTGTTCCTTTGCAAATTCTCGTTCAATCTGTCTAGAACTTCCAGGCTATCTTGTCGATCGAGTTATGCCGAATCTCTTAATCAGCCATTATACCGATGAACTGGATCGAGCCGTTTCGATTGCTTCCCTACGAAGCCAAAATCGCTCGTGTTCAATGAGCGAAGTCTTCGTTCGGCGAAGTTTCCGAGTGTTCTGTTCTAATCCAGCGGTTGTTTCTATCTTTTTAGATCGCCACACGCTCGAAACATTCATTTTCGTATCGTAGTTCTTACAATGTCATCATTAGAAACCGATAGAAGTAGACTCAATGATTAAGCTCAAGATGTCCTTTTTGCATGGTGTGGCGGTTTCAGATTGGAAAACTATGCTAGAGCTTTGAATTTGCAAAAGTGTATCTATGTATTGCGAAAACAAAGAGATGACTTAAATTTTCCACGCTCCAAAAAATGTATATTTCTGGGGATATTGGAAAGAACTGTTGAATTGTTGATGTGTTGTACAGGTCTTTTCGATGAGGAAGGAAAGCTACTAGGGTCTGCAAGCAGTCCAATTCAAATATGGAAAGAGCGTGACTGTGTGGAGGTAATTAATTTCCTGAAGTTTGCCAATTAAGTGTCTTAAGTTTGCCTTATCAATGGCTTGCTTATTGGCTAGTCAGCCATGGAAAGTGGCTCTGCAACTGAAGCGGTTTATTTCCCTATAGCTTCTTGGTTTATCGAGCCATGTAATAAAAAATTTGAAAAGAACGGGAAAGTAAAATTTGTCTTTTTCAACTGAAATTAGTGACTGTTGAAACTTCTACTTGTTGCCAGCAATCATCAACGGACATCTGGCATGCAATTTGTGCAGCTGTAAAAGCAGCATGCTCCCTTGCAAATATAACTGGCGAAGATGTCACTGGGATTGGGTTCGCTGCTACTTGTTCTCTTGGTTTGTCTTTGCTAATTAACTGCTCTCGAGTGTCCTGTAATTGGAAATTTGCCATCATTGGTGCATGGAATATAGAGTTTTTCTGATGGGACAGGACAATTATATTTGCAGTTGCAGTGGACGCTGATGGTTCACCAGTTACAGTTTCCTGGAGTGGTGATTCAAGAAGAAATATTATTGTCTGGATGGATCACAGAGCTATAAAGCAAGCTGAAAAGATCAATTCCAGTAACTTTCCTGTACTTCAATATTGTGGTGGAGCTGTTTCCCCAGAAATGCAACCACCCAAGGTACTTTTCCTAGCAAGACTATAATGTTGTGACTTTTAGAGACTACTCTGAAATTTTGTTGCTCTCTGTTCAAATTTACCGTCGATACTCTGCAGTATCGCAGCCACAATGCTTGCACCCCTGCTCCATATCAAAAATAGTTGTTTAAGACTCCTGTTAGAGCTTGGAAAAACGTCACTGGCATTTAGCTTTTTTTTCCTACAGGGAAAAAAAAAAAAGAGACTTTGTTTGTTTGAGCCAAAAGTTTCAATTTTGAGTTTTTGTACTTTCTTTCAGGGACTAATTGGAATATCTTGGATTTTTTATGGCTTCTTTATGCTTCTTATATTGGACCATGATAGGTTGTGGCTGTTGTAAGTTTTTATATATCTTAGTCAAGCATTGCTGATCAAAAAAGGGTGAAAAAGTGGAAGTTGCACTCATGCCATTGAAAAGATCATTTGAGGAGGATTGTAGTTGTGATGGCATGGTCTCCCCTGCTGTTGACACATTCTCTTCTATTCCCTGATGGGTTTTTAAGATAGCTAATGTGACTCCTGCAGATTTTGCCGCATGGGAAGAAAAAAGAATCAAAATACTAACTTGTTTTCATTGATATAGAGCACTTTCCTTCTGTTTCCTATATATTCATCAAGGACATAAGCTGATACATAACTATTTCATGTAAGGAGCTCTTTTGAATCCATATTTTTTTTCGGTTTCCTATAATATGATGTTTTGGTTAGTTGCATCTCTGATGGATTCTCATCTTTGTTAAATTGTGTTTTGAACGCATCCTTCTTTAACCTTGCAAACTTTTTTCCCTAGCTTCTGTGGGTGAAAGAAAATTTGCGAGAGTCCTGGTCACTGGTGTTTAGGTGGATGGACTTGAGTGACTGGTTGTCATACAGGTACTTGGATTGGCTAAATCTCTTAGTATTATTGTATTCAACAAATTTTTATGCATTCTTTACCTGCCAGAGCAACTGGAGATGATACGCGGAGTTTGTGCACTACAGTATGCAAATGGACTTATCTTGGTCATGCACACATGCAGCAGAGTGAAAAAGATTCTCGGGATATGGAAGCCTGTGGCTGGGATGACGACTTTTTGGAGGAGATTGGCCTGGCCGATCTTGTGGATGGTCATCATGCCAAGATTGGTTAGATAATTTTTGTTTCTGTCTTCAGTTTTGTGGATGAACTGGAGCAGATTTTCAAAATATTTCTGGTCTTCTAAGAAATCCATTGGTTCCATGTTGATGGTTGAGAGATCAAAGGGATTCTCCTTCTATCACAGTTAGATTTTTTCATTTTGCTTGGAATCTCAGATGAACCTATTACATTTTTCAATGGACTTAGGCTATTTTTGTTGCTTATTACTTCAGTTTGTCTTCTTTTTTGAACTGAAATGTTCTTCTGACCAGAAAAAAAAATAGAACTAAAATGTTCTTATCTTAATCATGTGTCATCTCCCCCATTCTCCTTCTCTCCAAATTTGACACAAATTCCAAGGGTAGGTCCTGGATATATTTCTTTTGCTTGTTATCAGGAAATTGAACTAGATGTTGCTCAAGGAACTGTTTTCTGCTTCATTTAAGCTCAGGATGGTGGTTTAATACAACTATTAGAAAGTGATGAGAGAAAGGCGATAATTTTTGTATTATAGATATGATTGGATAAGGCACAATCCATGCCACCTGTGTGGCTTCTTTTTTGTTGTGAAAGGCGTCACTCAAATTACAGATATATGCCAAAATTTATGCTCAGCTGTAAAATGGTAGTGCTCAAATTCCAGTGAATAGAAGCAAAATACTATAAGCTCTCCAATCTCTTTCAATCTGTGTGCATTGGCTGGGGGCACTGGGTGGAAGACATTATTAGGTTTCTCTGCTTGTATTTCTACTTGGTTATTCTCTTGTTCTTGCATTGAGTTTTTCATTGTAATTAGTAATGCGAAACTATTTTATGTCCACAGGAAGAAGTGTAGCATTCCCTGGACATCCTCTGGGAAGTGGTCTAACTCCAGTTGCTGCAAAGGCAAGAAATTTTGTACTGAAGAAACTGCATTGATTTCAAGTGGTGCTCACTCGAAGTCCATTAACAAAGCAAGCATATTTATCTAACAATGAGATGACAGCTCTATACTTTTCAGTGACATTTTGAGGGCATATTTATCGGCAATAGTTATCTTGTTCTTTTCTTATATTTCTGATCAGTGTCCTTTATGTCTAGGAACTAGGCCTCATAGCAGGAACTCCTGTAGGAACTTCACTGATTGATGCTCATGCTGGCGGTGTTGGGGTTATAGAAAGTGTTCCAGATTCAGAGACTGAAGATAAAGGTTTTTAATTTGATGTTAGTGTTGTTTGCTTTGCTTTTCCTGTAGCTTATAGCTAAAGTCAACGATCCTGTCTTTGATACAAAAAATTCAGAAAACGATAAGGAGGCCATATGCCATCGGATGGTGCTTGTCTGTGGTACTTCCACTTGTCATATGGCTGTAGCACAGAGCAAGCTGTTCATTCCAGGAGTCTGGGGACCATTTTGGTCAGGTATACTTTTTATGCTTTTCCGGTCATTTCCCAACTGTCAGCTTTCTCTGGCACAGTTGGAGTGTAACAAATCTTTATAGCAGTTGCAGTTGTTGAGGCTTGTTGACCCGCAGTTTGTGGACCTTTGATAGGTCTAGGAGGCAAATGATTAAGCATCCAGCTCTAGTGGTTAATTTATTTTGTCCCAGTCTTTTTAACTTTGTCAACTGACTTCTTCTTTTTGACTTTCTTTATCTTATTGTTGTTTCAATTTACAACCTGAAAATATATGTGCCTGAAACTGCTGTCCTTGCTTTAGACTTTTATTAGCTGCATCTGGGCAGTTTGACCTTTTCTTTAGGCTGAGAGATTTGATCCCATTCACCTCTTATCATAGCAGTGTTAATTTAATCCTCTAGTTGTCAGATGTAAAAAGGCGATTTCTTAGCCTGTTTCTTTTATTCCGAGCTTTAGGGATAGGGGATTCTTACATGGAGGATCCTTTTATGTCTTGATTTTTCCAGCAATGGTGCCAGAATATTGGCTCACAGAGGGTGGGCAAAGTGCTACTGGCGCATTGTTAGATCAAGTGATTGAAAATCATGTGGCTTCTCCACTGCTTGCAAATCGTGCTGCTTCACAAAGTAAGATATCAATTGTCCAACTAAGCCCACAGTTTTGGTATTGGAAATGTGTCCTATTTTCTGCTATAATTACACAGTTTTGGGTTGTCCTATCTCTTACTTTTTGTTGGTCATATTTCCAGGTGTATCAGTATTTGAGCTGCTGAACAAAATGTTAGAATCTCTTAAGCATGACCTCAACACTCCTTTTCTTGCTGCTTTGACTGAGAGTATTCATGTCCTTCCCGACTTTCACGGAAACAGGTACTAAGGTTGTTCGGTGCAGTTTGACACACTGGATAGAGAGTGTCAGTGCTATTGGAATTTGGAAATCCTTACTCTTAAAATTTTGATGCTTCAGGTCACCCCTTGCGGATCCTCAAGCAAAAGGAGTGATTTGTGGATTAACCCTTGATTCAAGTGAGAAGCGATTGGCTCTTCTATACTTAGCTACTGTCCAAAGTCTTGCATACGGTACTCGCCACATAGTGGAGCATTGCAATGCCCATGGCCATAAAGTGAGGATCTGCGATTTTTTTATGCTTCTTTGGTATAGGATAACTAGATGGTTAAAACAACATGTTCAGCATATTGCTACTCCTTTTGCAGATTGATACATTGCTAGCATGTGGGGGCCTGGCCAAGAATCCATTGTTCCTTCAAGAACATGCAGACATCATAGGTATATCTCTCCTTTCATAACCTATGTCCAGAAAGGGGGAATATGAAGCGAAAAGAGTGAAGGGCAAGAAAATAACCTCATCTTGTTTGAGAAACCTAGAGAAAGATAAAGTGATGGCTTGGATACAAATTAAAAATAATACCTTGGGCCCAATCTCTTCGAAAGTGAAGAGGAAAAAATTAAATTTTTTTATCTCTAAACAATTCAATATCGCACCTCTTGCTTTTTTACAATTCAAGATGTTAGTATTGGTACTTTCTGATGATTCTCTTCTTACAACTTTCTTCTCATTTTCATTCGACCCATTTAACTTCCATCCAGACTGAATTAAGAAATATTATAACTATGGTTCTCATATGTTCCCTTTTCACTGATTTCACTTTCTTTTTGTCCTCACACTTTTCCTGAACGCATTGCAAGTGTCATCAGTTGGAGGAGAGGTCTTACAACTGTTCCATTTGTGCTGTTGAGTTCCTCCCTTTAGCATCTGTCTGATTTAATTTTTCAATTTTCTGATCTGCTGGACATTAACTTGTCATGTTTGAACGCAATTGAACTGTCATTTCACTCTAACCTAGTTTATAAGAATGACTGCTGTGGGAGGCTTATGTAAACAGTGCAATTTCTGACTTCTTGTTCTTTTGTGCCTGCTTGGCCTTGCAATATATTTAGAATAACTAGAGGATTAGCAAAGTGAGATTCATCTTTCAAATATTGCCGACAGGGACAATTAGAGTACTTTGTTTATCAGTGCCTCTCTGTTTGAGCTGTTATTGGAAGTAGACTGAAACAGAGATGGAGAATGGTTTTCTGAGATTAATTTCCCACCCATTTGCATCATGAAACTTTCTCTTTAATACTTGTGAAAGTGAAAATGCAGGTGCATGCTCAATGTTTCCTGCTGTGCTCGTATTATTTGACTAAGTCATTCTCTGAACTTGACTCATGCAGGTTGCCCAATTATTCTTCCAAGAGAAAGTGAGTCTGTGCTATTAGGTGCTGCTATCCTTGGGACAGTCGCAGCAAAGAAATATTCTAGTCTTAGAGAGGCCATGAAAGCAATGAATGCTGCTGGTCTGGTAAGCATGACATGTTATTTTCGCTTTACCCATTTTTTTATGAATTATGATGCTACCTTGAGACTGATAAAGGAACCTGGAAAAGTTTTAGAGCATGGTAGAATGATTCCCAGTTTGGTATTGGCGGGAAAACTCTGCCCTTTCATGTCTGTCTATGCTTGACCTGCCTAATGAGGGAGAAATGACTTTTACCATGTTCGAGTTTTGAAAAAAAAAGAAAAAAAAGAATGAGAGAAACCTTGAATGGGTAGCATTTTGGTTGCTTCAACTGCAAGCATTTGAATCGTGGACATTCCAGGTCAAGCTTACTGATTCGAAGAACGAGACATTCTTTTCGGGAAACTTGAAAAATGAATTGCGTAAAGAATTTGACAGTGAAATCTCTTGAATTAGGACCTGACATGTTTTGGCTTTCTGAGGAACTGTCGTTATCTTCTAATTACTGGATCTGAATCTGTCTGTTTATTCCGGTTCAGGTCATACATCCATCTAATGACCCGAGGATAAAGAAGTACCATGATGCCAAGTACCGTATATATCGTGAGCTTTATGAGCAGCAGCTGGCTCAGCGTTCAATCATGGCTGATGCTTTGGCATAGATGTTGTGGTGCAGATTTTGAACTTAAAAGAGCTTTTTTTATCAGGGCTTCACTCGGTACTCAACATGACGCATAGATAGTTTTTCCCTCTTCTTTTTGCTTCTCTCTCTCTCTCTCTTTCCCCCTCTGTTGTCAGAATGTATATAACGTACATATACATTTTAAATTCCCTTCTCCGTATAATGAATCTATTACTTTGCATATCATTTGGAAGGATATAATTGAGTGGAAAAAACTGGGTGAAAGGCCCCTGTTACGAGCACTTTGTGGCATGGGAATGGAGGAGACACGATGGCAAATTTTCTGCTTAGAATATGAAGCTGATGAATCAGTCAAGAGAAAATGGAGTTCTCTTTGATCGGATATCATCGTGGAACTTCTGGAGGTTCCTCTGCTGACAGTTTCATGTTGTAGAAGCAAGACCCATTGCTTCATTAAACATTTCCACATTTTAAGCAAGGTTACTACATTAACCTTATTAGTCATCAAAAGACAGCTCTGGGTTTAGGTGCATCACCGGTTTTGGGTTTCTCCACTTGCACTTGGTAGGATTGCGGTAATAAGTTCATCCAATGGACGGTTGATGCTTCATTAGCAACTTAAACTAAACCTTCCAGCAATGAGTGAGGTAATTCCAACCCCATTTCATCATCTAATACGGGATAATGAGATAAATGATTTTTAAATTTTAGCCCAATATGAAATGTGACTCATGAACTTTTAATTGATTCAATTTTTAAATTTTACCTCAATTATATTAAATTTGAACTTTTAATTAATTCAATCGGGTCCCTCAACTTTTGGCTAAATATTCAAATTAGTTCCTAACCTATATGAAGATATCTAATTTTATTCTTCAATTACTTTAAGTACTAGGACAACACATTATATATTATGGACTAAAGTTCAAGAACCACATTGAATAAATTATGGCTTTATGGACCACATCATAAAATGGACTAAAGTTTGTTGACCCTTCTCGCCATTTTCCCTTTCGGTCCGATTGCAGCGTTCGACTTTTCGTTGGGCCGGAATTGGTGGTCGAGGTGGGCCATCAGGCCAAGCCCAATCAGAACTTGGCGGGGCCCATCTCGACCTCCCCGGTTCCCCCTTTCAAATTTCCCACCACCATTTCTATCGTCACTACCTAACTCCTCTGTCTCTTTCTCTCTCTGTCGTACGAGCCGGCGGCCACCATGGCTCCTGCACACTTGTCCCGCCACCGCCGCCACCGCCTCCGCCTCCCCCTCCTCCTCTTCCTCCGCCACCACCGCACCGCCGCCGCCGCCGCCGCCGCCGCCCCTCCGGATCCCCCTCTCCCACCCCACCTTCCTCATCTGGTCCTCCAACACCGGCGTCGGCAAGACGCTCGTCTCCACCGGCCTCGCCTTCGCCTCCCTCTTCTCCCCCGCCGCTCCGGCGGCGGCGGCGGCGGCGGCGGCGCCGTCCAGGTTCCTCTACCTGAAGCCCGTCCAGACCGGCTTCCCCGCCGACTCCGACTCGCTCTTCCTCTTCAACAAGCTCGCCTCCCTCTCCCTCCTCCACCGGCCCCGCTTCCCCGTCCTCGCCTCGCACCGCGTCCTCATGGCATCCCCCTCGGCCGCCGCCGCCGCCGCCGCCGCCGGTGTCTCCCTCGCCGAGGCGCCTCGGGGCGGGGGTGGTTCGGGCCTCGGGATGGTTGATTTGGGGGTTTGCGAGGAGAGGAGGTGGGAGGGCGAGAGGAGCGGGGATTTGGATGGGGATGGGGCGGTATCGGAGCTGGTGAGCGAGACGGTCTTTGCTTGGAACGAGGCGGTCTCGCCGCATTTGGCGGCGGAGAGAGAGAGCGGCACGGTGGAGGACGGCGCGGTGGTGGAGATGGTGGAGAGAGGGTTGAGAGCCGGGCTGAGGGATGGGAAGGAGGAGACGCTTTGTGTGGTCGAGACTGCCGGTGGAGTCGCGAGCCCCGGACCTTCCGGCTCCCTTCAGTGCGACTTGTACAGGTACGTTCGCTTTCTCTCTCGGTTCTTCATACGTGAGAAAGCATGTCGTCGTCGGTGTTCGTTTTGACAGGTGAGCGAGCATATTGAGCTTTCCATTGGCGGGTTTCTTTATTATGTCTCGTTTGTTTTGTTTATTGCTGTGTGCCTGGAAGAAGAAAAAAGTCAACTCTTTTGGGAAACTATTATCACGTTTTACTTCTTTGGCTTCTGAGTATTACTTGAGATATTACATGTTTCAAGGGTGCGATTGCCACCTTTTTTGCTGTGGTACACTTGAAATCGTTGCACGTCTCATCTGCTGAGGCTGTGATCCCAGTGATTCATTTTTCTTGATGTAATTTATTGGTTCTCTGGTTTAAGATATACCTAATATTTGGTTAATGATGCCCTCTTCCTAATTTCATGATCATTGGTTTCTGATGCCAATGGGTCTTGAGCAAGGCATTTATCTTAGCAGAAAGTCCGCCACTTTTTTTGTACTCGTGGTTGATCCTTGTTCAAGATGGACCCAAGGGGGCTGGAGGGGGCGATTGCCCCCCGCGGCATAGATGCTCAAACCAATTTGCGGGTTATTATATGCTAATTTGTTGTGAATGTTCCAAATAAAAATTTGTTATCTTCTTTCCCCAAGTCAAGACTCTTCTAAATATTTTTTTATCTCTCCTAATTGATTATTTATCTGTCGCTGATCCTCTTACAGTGATGAACCATCTCTTTAGGAAAATCCTGTTATGATACAGCTATATACTGCATTGTTCTATGGCACGGTGCCCTTGATACTGAATTGGCATTTCTCTCTTTCATTTATCTTCCTAAATCAGTTGTTTACTTCTTTTGTGCAATTTTTGTATAGGCCTTTCAGGTTACCTGCTGTTCTTGTTGGAGATGGGCGACTAGGTGGAATATCGGCAACAATTTCAGCTTATGAAAGCTTAAGAATTCGAGGATATGATGTGGTTGCTGTTGTATTTGAAGATCACGGGCTTCTAAATGAGGAGCCACTGATGGCCTATTTTCGGAAAAGGTACTTGCAGTTGTTATATTATCTATGCCAGAGGATTCTAGTTTCATTCATTAAAATATATGCTGCATCCTGAAAATCTTTACAATGGGAGTGTGAGCCATGCTTCAAATTGTGCAATTGGCCCACTTGATAAAATGACCTTTTAGCTTAATTCTCTTCATAAATGCCATAGGATACCAGTGCTTGTGCTGCCACATGTTCCAGAAGATCTCTCAAATGACCTGATGGAATGGTTCTCCGATTCTCAAAGCATATTTGATATGTTGAAGAACATAATGAAGTCATCCTATCTGGAACGAATGCAGACATTGCTTGATATGCCTAAGAAGGCAAGAGATATATTCTGGTGGCCTTTCACTCAGCATAAAATTGTATCAGAAGATGGCATTACCGTGATTGATTCACGGTATGGTGAAAACTTTGCGGTTTTCAAGGTTTGTCTCGATTACGCTCCTACAATTGGAACAAGCCCAAATACTTTACCCCTCCCCCCCCCCTCCCCAACCAAAAAAAAACGAACACACCCACATTTGACCCCACTGAAATGCTCGTGTACCAATATTTTCTTGAAATTGT
This sequence comes from Eucalyptus decipiens, assembly GCA_014182575.1. Taxonomy (NCBI): domain Eukaryota; kingdom Viridiplantae; phylum Streptophyta; class Magnoliopsida; order Myrtales; family Myrtaceae; genus Eucalyptus; species Eucalyptus decipiens. The sequence goes on along the minus strand of CM024611.1, from coordinate 1,800,740 downwards.
TTCTTAATATAAAATGTACTGCTACTTAATCACTGTTATCTTTATGAAGGATTGCAAAAAGTGACTTCATTTTCTTGTTGTAGGATCAAGATGATAAATCTTTGAACCAAATGTTTGATGCCTGCGCAAGTTGGTGGACCCAAGGACCTAATGCTTCTTTACAGGTCATTCTTACTGCCTGGTTATTCATGCGTGTGCTTATTAGTGGTTACTCTGAATAGATGCCAGAAGAATTTGTTGATAAATCCAGCAGTTATTTCTGCACATGATGGAATTTCGAAGTAAGATGCTTGTTGGTAAATGGGTCTTGTTAACAAGTGTCCCTAGGTCCATAGTTAATTCAATTAAAAGTGGAAATAACACTTTCCAATACACTTGGAAAATGGAAAATTACACATTATAATAAGATCACTTACTTCAAATGGTAACTTCTAAATGTCAAAAGCGCATTAGATGGGGCACTCTTTAACATTTTCCTTAGTGAATTGCTTCCTGAATTATTTTTACATGTGATGGCAGGCTTCTGTGACTTGTTTTGTGTTGTTATGTTAAACATGATGAAAACTTCTTTAACTTTGTTGAAATCAAGATACAACGAGTTGGATATATGAACTGTTAATTATCAGCATATTTTCTCTTGTGATCTCAGTCATGTATTTCTGAGGACACTTGAGCTTCCTCTGTTAGTCCAGGGATCTTCTCATTAATCAAACTTTTTGCATTTACAATTGGAATTCCAAAATCAACAATGTCGTGTTATTTGCTTGACCTCCTAAACGAGCAATAGTTGCTGAATTTGAGTGCTAGCAGTTGGAAGTAAATGACCCCTTGTTACCTCCTGATTTGACTGCCCCCCTCCTAAACAAGGCTTAATTGTTATTGGTTGCTAGACAAATCATATGAACCCCTTGTTGTCCACAAATATCTGGGCGGTCTTTCTTTATTTACATGTAAGTACCATGTAAAGAATGACCATCTCATTAATAATCCTTGAAGTAGAGGAGGTAGAGAAGAAACGAAGCCCTAGAATTAGTACGTAATGAGTCCCATATTATCACCTTATCTTTTTATGTGCATTCTGGTTTGTCTGTCCCTTTTTTCTTTTTTCAGACTTTAGTGTGAGTGTATTTTATTTTTTACTAGTCAAATTTTTGTATGTTTTCTATGGAAAATTGGCATATCAAGCAATGGACTGGAAACGTTTTCTATTAAATGTTATCAATTTAAGCGGAGAAGGTTAATATAGTCCCACAATTGTGCCTTGCCTCTTGGTTCACTAGACAATAATATGTAATGGTAGTAAGATATACCAATATCACAGAGCACAGACTCTATCAGCTTGCTTGATTCTCTTGCTTTCTTTTTGAGGCGCTTCTCATTTGTAGTGTTTCTTGTGCATTGTGATTGATCTCCTGAATTTTCTTTTTAATGTGGACATGTTTAGGTGTTTACAGACTGAGCTTGCAAGGGACATGGGTTATGCTGCTGCAAGATTTGGGCATGTGATGTTCCCAGAAAATGTTTATGAGCCAGCCTTAGAATGTGCGGAGCTTTTGTTGGGTGGTGTTGGAGAAGGTCAGAAGATATTCTTGCACCATCTTGGCGATCGATCGTAACTTTTGTTCACAATACTATCAAAATTTGACTTTGGCCTCTCTTCTGGTGCTCTTTTGTTTACCTTTTGGGTGTCTTATGTTACTGAGTATATAGTAGTTCAATTGAATCAGGTTGTATTTTAAATGTTTATTATGCTCTTTTTTAAAATTTGATTGACTAGTGTGCTTTAAGGTTGAGCCCTTTTGCTTATGCTACTTAATTATATCCCTGTACAACCTAGACTCCTAGTGCACTCCTTGATATTTGTGGCAAAAGCCTACATCTTTTACGCACGAGCACCTAGTGGACTTATGGTGCTCATTATCTGTAACTGGGGGATGAATTTACCTTTTCAGGTTGGGCTTCTCGAGTATATTTCTCGGATAATGGATCTACTGCTATTGAGATTGCTCTCAAGATGGCTTTTCGTAAGTTTTGTGTTGATATAGGAATTCTTTCAGAAACTTCAATTGGCAATGCTTCTGAAAAACAGCCAGAGCTTTTGGTAGGTTTTCGTTCTTTTCTGTTACATTTCTAATAAAAGGGTTCTAGTTGGGCTGTTTACTTGTTTTCTGGTCTAATGCCCTCTGTGTGCATTGCTCCATTTTCTTTTTGAGGATATCTTTTGGAGATTATATATGCTCTAAGTCACTGTTGACGTAAAAAGCAAAGGTTTTTGGTCTTTGTTCACTCTTCACCTCGGTTCATTTTCTATTCCTTAATTCAATCGATCAATTTTAGTTGTTTTGCTAGGCACAAATCTCTATAACTTTGCATTTTTGTTTGATGGGAATTATGATTTTATATTCCTGATGTATTCCTAATAGAACACCATCTTTTTGGTATGATAACATGAGGTTTTCAACTCTAAATGGGCTGATAGTCTGTATCATTGTAATCCAATCTCATTCCACTCTATGAACCAAACAACTCATGCGATTTTGTCGTTGTAATATCGTCAGGGCAATGTTTGATGCATGTTTTTATATTAAATGTCTGCTGCAGGTTCTGGCTCTCAAGGGTTCTTATCATGGAGATACTCTAGGTGCTATGGAAGCGCAATCGCCATCATGCTATACTGGCTTTATTCAGCAACCATGGTATGGCATTTGTTTGAGCATATATTGAGAGAATCTGTTCTTTCTTCTCCCTTGAAAAATATGTATTCATTTTATAGCTGTTGGCTTTTTCATTTATTTTTTTGGGAAAATACTTTTCCCTGTATTTTGAACTGGTCATTGGACTCGGGATGAACCAATGGATAAATGTAACTGGACTCTCTTTTTCTTCCCTTTCCATCTTGTCTTGCTTCGTGGGGAATGGGAGCTCTAGCGTAGTTTGTAGAAATTAATTGGTCTTAGTGGGACCAGGCTAGGCCTTAGGCATAACATTTCCTCCCTGTCATAAGTCTTGTTGGGCATAGCTTAAAAAGCCTAATGACGGATAGATAGCTAGGTCAATTCTCTATTTTTATTCTAACATAGTTTGTAATATGCTGTGTATGTAGATAGATAATAATGTGCTGTTTGCTTGTTTATGCTACTTGTTTGTCAGTCAGTCTTAAGACTTTGAAGCTTACATCAATGCTTTGGTATTAGTTAGATGGAATCCATAGGCAAAAGAAGAGGAGTGAGGTGTTGTTGGAACTTGATAAATTATAATCATCCTAATGGAGGCAATATTGCATGCATTTAGAGTGGCTTAGTCTTAATGTAATGTGGATTCCATCTGCTTAAGAGTTTCTTTAAGACTTTCTGTTCTTGGCTATTCATGCATTTTGCTTTTTCTCCATTGGCCAAGTGGCTGTTTTCCTGGTTTGTGCCTTATGCATAGTCACAAGCAAGAACGGATTACAGCAACTTCTGAGTTCTTGTTTATTTAAAAAGGAAGTTTACTTTTTTTTTTACAGGTACACTGGGAGAGGTCTTTTTCTGGATCCTCCAACAGTTTTTTTGCACAGAAGTGTTTGGAAGCTTTCCTTGCCAGCGATGATACATAATAAAAGTTTTGAATATGACAAAATGAGTTAGTTATCTTCTATACACTCCCCTAGAATTTTTTTTTCTTTGGCTCTGCTTTCTGTCATTAGGCCAGAAATAAGTTGTCTTCCATTTGTGCAGTGTTCAGTTCTCGTGATGAAATTTTCTGCAAGAGCAGGGATGAATCGGATCTTTCTGGTATATACTCATTATACATATCTCAACATCTATCAGGATCAATGGGATCTAAGTACATCGGGGCACTTATTATAGAACCAGGCAAGAAATCTCTCCCACGGTCGAATGCATCTTAATATAGTAGTTTTTTTTTTTTCCTTAGGTCAGAGATAGGGTTGATTTGCTGATTTGCTAATTTGCATGATCTCATCAGTTCTCTCTCTCTCTCTCTCTCTCTCTCTCTCAGAGGATGGACATAAACTTAGTTTCACAGCATTTATGATGAGGGTATCCATATAGTGCTAACACCATTTTTTGGGGCTAATAATGGGATTCCTTTTACTTTAATGGGCCTTTTCATTCTTAAGAAGTTGTAATGTTAATTTGCTGATTGGGAACTGAGTTTCAGTGCCTTGATTTTTAAAACTGTTTGCCCTGAGCCAGAATGACCTAATCTTGCATTCCTGTTTTCCCAGTCACACTGCGATTTTGCTAGAGCTCAGTTGTTTTAGTTGAAAAGGCCACAGCACAAAATTGCATGTTATGTGCCGTCTGGAATATTTGGATTTCATTAATCGTTGAAAATCAATTTCGCAGTCATACAAGGAGCTGGAGGAATGCTCATGGTTGATCCACTTTTTCAGCGTGTACTTGTTAATGAGTGCCGAAGGCGAAAGATTCCAGTAATATTTGATGAAGTCTTCACTGGTTTCTGGCGTTTGGGAACAGAGGTTGGTTGACTACAAATGCTTTACCTTTCCATTTGCTTGGTCAGTGATTTCTTTACCTGGAATGGGATGTGATTTACTTGTTTCCCCAGTCTGCTGCAGAGCTGCTTGGATGTGTGCCAGATATAGCGTGCTTTGCGAAACTGATGACTGGTGGGATGATACCCTTGGCTGTCACATTGGCGACAAATGCCGTGTTTACTGCTTTTCTTGGTGACTCAAAGGTATAGAAATAAAATGAATTTATGATAAGGTGTTGACTGCTTCCTGATTGATGCCTTTTGACTGCTCACATCTTTTGATGATTAATGGTACTACTTGAAATGCTCCATCAGGTAACAGCCCAATGTAGGGGTGATGTTATTTAATTGTATTTTCTGTGAGGAATCAAATGCACAATAGCTGATGCTCTATGGTTTTATTTATGCTTTAAATCTGTTTGTTGGGTTCGATGGCTGCAATTGGTTCGCTTAGTGAACCTCTGTAGCACCTGGTACAGATGTTTGTCTCTTACAAATGCTGTGCAGCACTTTAACTTGCAGAGTAGCTTTGATAGTTTCTTTTATTCAGTGCATTCTTAATATGACTTTATCAACTCTCGCTTTAAGCTTTTAACTGTTTTCAGTTTTCGTTATGTATTTGAGTTATCTTTTGCTGAATTCCTGGATTCACTCTATCTTTTAAAGTGAAATTTCACATGCCACAGATGTCTTGACTTGTCTATAGCAAGCATTACACTTTTAAAGCATCATTTTGTTGATAGAAGATAGTTACCCACCTCTTTTTTTTTTTTTCATGCTCTATTGTTTTCCGAATCTAATAGAGGAAAATGCATGCTAGTTTGTTTAAAGTTCAAAGGCAATGTTAATGTCTTCCATGGGAATGTGCGGTTGGATACTGGCAAGTCACCTTGCCCATTTTGCCAGCCAAAAGAAAACTACTATACATATATCCATGGTTGGAGTCAAATGCTTGAATATTCTTGTTGCAGCTCAAGGCTCTTTTGCATGGACACTCATACACTGCACATGCTACGGGGTGCACAGCAGCCACTAAATCGATCAAGTGGTTCAAAGATCCTCAGATGAACCCCAATGTCATTCCTCAAGGAAAGATGCTTAAAGAGGTAAAAGAGATTCCTCTTTATTCACAAAAGTATGACTTCAACTAGTAGGAGATTCGCTTTTCCTAGATAAAATAGAAGTGTGGGGAAAACAAACATTTGAGAAGTGTATGTGTGCTTGTCAACTAACAACTTTCACCGACTCCCCCCGCCCCCCCAAAAAAAAAAAAAACCACGACTTTCGGTTTTGTTTGCTTGGATACTAAATGATGCGGTCAGTCTCCTATCCATTCCTATTTATATGCTTATCTGTGCAGATAATTGAATGATGCCATTTTTTATGCTTTTGCAGTTGTGGGATTTCGAGTTAGTCACACAAATCTCGTCTCACCCAGCAGTCGAAAGAGTTATTTCCTTGGGAACTCTCTTTGCCCTGGAACTCCAAACTGAAGGCTCTGATGCTGGGTAATCTTCTTTATCTACTATAGAGAAGCGATGTCACTGCGTCACTCCCAACTCGATATACTCTGTTGAAGTCTTTACCCATTTTTAGATGATTAAGGCACGTGATGATATTTTCATTTGGCATGTTTTATTAGGCACCTTCTACAAATGGCGCCGCCCTTGTCAATTTTAGAGAAATCTGTGAAATCACGAGGGAAATCACTTTCCCCCCTTCTAATTATAGGAAATTAATAGTTTGCTGGGAGTCAGGTTTCTGTTCGCCTCATCTTAGACTGGCCGACAAAGGCACGTAACATCGAGGTTTTCTTTATGACATCATCTTGATGATCCCGTCTTCTTAGAGATTATCCTAGGGACTGTTCTTCTGATTCTCAAGAATCCACTCTAGATTTGCATCTGCCATAGCTGTCCACGTGTCGTCAATTTGGCGTTGTCGGGCCGGTGCTTACCCATTCCTTTCTCTTGTCATTAATACATCGTTCTAAACCGATGGAGACTCGCAGGTATGCTTCAATATATGCGAGGGCTCTTCTTCAGATGCTGCGCGAGGACGGCGTGTACATGAGGCCCCTGGGCAACGTCATCTATCTCATGTGCGGTCCCTGCACTCCTCCTGAGATATGTCATCAGCTACTAGTCAAACTTCAGAGAAACCTGGAAGAATTCTACCGGGTACATGCGAAAGTAGAAACGAGCGCTATCGTGGGCGCGAAGTAATCCTCTTTGCCCGATCCGCATTCGCTCCTCGGCACGAACTTTTGACATCCCAATTTGTCATCGGGTGCCTAGTGGAGTAGTCTAGTTCGACGAAGCAGCCGAACATTTTCCCGCTTCAGCAATCGACTCGCTCGAGATAAATCTGTAATATCCCGAGTTTCGCCATTTGGAAATCACTCGGTCATGCTGTTATGTGAATTTCTTGTCGCGTATGGAATAATTTCCGGCTAGCTTAGTTATTAGAACTGTAACGTCGCTGTCCTTTCATTTCATGTGGTAGTGGTATGAACATAAGATGTACTATGGTCGGAATCAGGCGAATTGATAAGCACGGGCCTAAAAAAAAAGAAAAAGAAAAAAGAATATTTAACTCGAGGACACCCAGCAGCCAGCTAAGAGACCAAAGTGACGTCAGCCTCCGGGGGCGCACTTGACGTCCAATTTTGATTCTCGAAGCCAGGTTCTCGAAAGGCGGAGGACACGTTTGACAAAAAAAAAAAGGACCAATGGTACGCGAGTTGACGTGGCGTGTGCTATTGGCCGCGTTCGGATTAACCGAATGGAGGGCCAGGATGGCGCTGGCTCGCGTCCTCGGACGATCCTACGGTCTCGGGACACGTCACGGATGGATCCAACTCTCCAATCCTGCATGTCGGGCCAAAAGAGAGAAGAAAAGCTGCCCCCTTTGTCGCCCGGGGGAATGATCACCTGGTCCCCCGACCACGGTACGCCCGCAACCCCATTGACCAAGCACCAAAAGATTTTTTTTTTTTTTGGTCAAGAAGCACCAAAAGATAATGCAGCACGTTTTGCGCAAAAGCACACAGTGCTGATTGCCCTCGAAATTGTAGGATATACTAGTTCACGCGCGCTGCCCATCTAAGGTTAGCCGATTGGCTGTCAGTAAAAGATTAGGGAGAATTCAATGCAAGTAATTTCTAAATTCTATTTTCCTTACTAAAATTAATATTATGAAAATTTTCAATTAGTATATCTGTGATAAATTTACACTTAATTAGTTATTGTGAAATTAGATTAATATAATAAAAAATCACAAATTAATAAAAATATAACAAATAGTGAGTAAAATCTATGATATATAATCAACTCTTGAGTCATTTAACTCAGTAACTAGACTGCAAAACATAATAAAAATTGACAAATGGTAAATTAACAGAAATATTACCCCTTTCGGAATATTAACCGAGCGCACATGTTAAAATTGGGGGGGAAAATCTGGGGAGACGTCCGTCAAAAGTAGACATGTCAAACCAAAAGAAACGGCCTGACGGCATCAGCTGATCACGAATCGCGATAGGAACGAACGGTGATTAGATGCCCTTTTGGGGGTGGCGGCTGGGATTGGGGGAGGAACTGATGATATATGGTAGACCCGTGCAGCACCGGATGACCGTCACTGGCCCAGCTACGAGTCGTCAGAGTGGACTTCGGATATTTATAGAGGAGGCCACCACAAGCAGAGCGAGAGAGAGAGAGAGAGAGAGAAGAAGAGACCAAGCAGAGACTCGCCTCCCGCAAACAGTCCCCGCACGCGCCCCAGAAAAATCGCCCCCCTTTCTCACTCCCCCCCCATCTCTCTCGCCCCATCTCTTCCTAGTACTGTGCATCTCCTCCATCTGCTCCCCCTCGATTTTCTCGGGAAAGCGTCCTGATTTTCTCTCTCTTTCTCTTTCTCTTTCTCTTTCTCTCTCCTTCTTGCTCCTGCTCCACCAACCGCTTCCGTTAGCGCCCGCCTTCTCAGGTACCCCCCTCTCTCTCTCTCTCTCTCTATGTGGACTGTGTAGTTGGATGTTGATGTTGATGGTTGATGGTTGATGGTTGATGGTTGGTGTTTGATGTTCTGTCCGTCGCCCTTTTGTCGCGATTGAGCTGAGCTTGCTTCGATGACCGGAGCGGAGCTCGGCGAATCGGGTGGATTGATTCGCGAGCTCCTCCTCCTCGCTTCGATTTGGAGTGTTTTTAGGCTCTAATCGCGAGCTGAGGTGGCGCCCGAATGAGGTGAGTCGAGATCTGGGAGTGTCGCGACGGCGCGTGAGATTTGGGGGTTTCTGCTTGTTTCTGCTGCTGCTGCGCGTTCGAGTGGTGGGGTGGAGGGCGAGGGTCGTGGTTCGCCCGTTTTCGGGAGTCCGTCGCGAGTCGCGCGTGAGCGCGGATTGTTTTTTAGATCGGCTTTTGGGATTGGTGTGTGTGTGTGTGTGTGTGTGTGTGTGTGTGTGTGTGTTGCTCGGGTGTCCGTGGATTTGAATGGAGGAAGCTGAGGGGAGTGTCGATTCTTGTGCTCTGCAGATCTGCTGGGAATGCAGAGACAGACTAGGTATATGGAGAGGAACAATTCGATGAATAATCGAGGGAAGAGGAGCTTGGAGGGTGAAGATGACCAGCAGGAGAGGAAGCGCCCCGCTCTCGCCAGGTATGGCGGTCCCCACCCCCAATTGGTAGCTCTCCTGTGAAATGTCGTTTGTGTCTTTCGTTCGGCATACCCAGTCTTCTTGTGCAAGATTGTTCTTTGAGAAGGTCTCGCGTGGTGGTTGTGAAGCAAACTTAGAAATTTCTGTTTTTTTCTTCATAGCGAGTTGAAATGAACTTTCTCGTAATGGGATTTTCACTGACTGCTACTTTAGTAGGCTGAAGCACTAAGGCTTTTCCCCCACTTTAAATGGCATGTTGAGCCTATCCTAACACGTCCTTCTCCCCCTCCTCCTCCTCTGTGAATGAAGTTAATTTTGTGATATTCTGACTAGTGTAAATCCTGTGAAATTCGTGAATTTTATTGAAATTCTGGCAGCCTTTGGTGAACAAAATGTTTAGCTGTGCTTCATCTTGCAAAGTCTATACATATTGAAGCTTTTGGAAATTTTATTGCCAACTTTGGAGGAAGGATATGAGAGTGGCATAATAAATTGATTTGAGCAGGGACATGACAGTCATGTTTCAGAAACTTGTGTCCTCAGTTTTAACTTGTTTGAGATTGTTCTGATATAGGTTTTTTTGTTTCATTCTGTCCTTACTCCCTTCAGGTTGGTCTTTGAACTATTTGACTTTTGGGGAGTTTCCATCTGCTTGGACATAATAAATTACAGCTTCTCTCCTGTGTCAGCTTTGCTCTTATGGTTTCTTTCATCACTTGTTTACTTTGTTCTTTATCTGGGGATTTTCATCTGCATTGCTTCTTTCTAGGGCAGGTCTTTCCTCTATTACTTGTTCTCGAATCACTAGTGTGTTTGATCTCAAGCATCTCTTGATATTTATATGCATCGTTTTGTTCTCTCAACTTGTGCTGCATGACTCACATTGCTTTAATATCCAGAATGTCATCCCTACATACAATAACTCTAGAATTGCTCTAAGGCTGCAAATTTTGAATTTTGGCACCTTAGCAAAATTCACTGGAGGATGATTATGTTGGTCGAACATTTGTTTGTATCTTCTAAATGCAATTTTTTTTTTTATGCAACTTCAAATTGTGCAGCGTAATTGTAGAAGCTCTCAAGGTTGACAGTTTACAGAAGCTGTGTTCATCATTGGAACCTATCCTTCGTAGAGTTGTAAGATACAGCGCTCTTTTTGGTTTTTGAGTTTAAATGTTTTGGTATATATTTGATTTTTTTATCATACAATTGATCACATGGTTTAAGAATTCTGATCATGTGTGTAGTAAATAAAGTGCTTTTGTTGCATTTTGATGAAAGGAATACAGTTGTTTCTTCTTCTCAACTAGAGATAGTTTTTTCTATTTCAAGGCAATGCTTACTGTAATCTGACATTCTATTTCTTCTTCTTAACTGGAGATAGTTTTTGGCTTTAATACTGTCATTTTCTTTTGTTTGTAACATAATATGATGTAGAAAAAGGATGCTGCTTTCTCCTTGACGTGATAGATCATGTATCACTATACCATGACCTGGCGTCTGCTTACTTCTCATGTAATTGATTCTGAGCAGGTCAGCGAGGAAGTTGAGCGAGCACTGGCTAAGTTGGGGCCTCCTAGACTAAATGGAAGGTGAGGCCTTTTGTCATTAAATTGGTTTAATTATCTTCTTTCTGGGAAATACTGTTGCCTTCTTTTATTTGTTTCTCCTCCCTCCGCCCCCCCCCTCTCTCTCTCTCTCTCTCTCTCACGCGCGCGCGCGCGCATGTTCACACGAACAAACAAAAGATTGTTTTAGTCCAGGGGTTACGACATTAATTTGAAATAGTTTGATATCAGAGCATCGCCCAAGCGAATCGAAGGTCCAGATGGAAGAAACTTGCAGCTGCAGTTTAGATCACGGTTGTCTCTTCCACTCTTCACTGGAGGGAAAGTTGAGGGGGAGCAGGGTGCTGCAATTCATGTAGTTTTAGTTGATGCAAATACTGGCCATGTTGTCACCTCTGGGTCAGAATCCTCGGTGAAACTGGATGTCGTTGTGCTTGAAGGTGATTTTAACAATGAAGACGAAGAGGGATGGACCCAAGAAGAATTTGAAAGCCATGTTGTTAAAGAGCGTGAAGGGAAGCGGCCACTATTGACTGGGGACTTGCAAATTACACTCAAGGAAGGTGTAGGAACCCTTGGGGAATTGACATTTACGGATAACTCCAGCTGGATTAGGAGTAGAAAATTCAGGCTAGGCTTGAAGGTTGCCTCTGGATTTGGTGAAAGCCTTCGCATTCGTGAGGCTAAGACAGAAGCTTTTACTGTTAAGGATCACAGAGGAGAATGTAATTACTCTTCGTTGTTGACCTTTTAACATCTTTTTGTTCATACAGTTTTTGATTAAATGTGTTGCTTTGGATCTTTACAGTGTACAAAAAGCATTATCCACCTGCTTTACAAGACGAAGTATGGAGACTGGAAAAGATCGGCAAGGATGGTTCATTCCACAAGAGGCTAAATCAAAATAACATATTTTCAGTTGAAGACTTCCTCCGCCTTGTTGTTAAGGATCAGCAGAAATTGCGGAATGTAAGTTTATGATTTGATGAGAATTACATTTTAATTTGTTACTGAAACATTTTTCTGGTTTCATGTAGATCCTGGGCAGTGGTATGTCAAATAAGATGTGGGAGGCTCTTTTGGAGCATGCCAAGACTTGTGTCCTTAGTGGAAAGCTCTATGTTTACTATGCCGAAGATAACAGAAATGTTGGAGTAGTTTTTAACAACATTTTTGAGCTGAGTGGCTTCATTTCGGAGGACCAGTATCAGACTGCTGATTCTCTTTCTGACAATCAGAAGGTTTGTGTATTTGTAAATTTGGCAATTTGCCGTCGTAAAATGCTGTTATGTGTATTGTCTGTCTAGACTTTTGTATCCGTAAGCTGTCTATTGGATGCTACAAGCCTGTTGGGCTTTGTACTGATCCATCCTTTAACTTGGTAGATAGATATATTTCTTCCTATGCATCCTTTTCGACTATAACATATACACCGAACTGGTGAATAAGCATATTTTTTCTTGTCAAATGCCATTGACGATATTGTGAATCTGGTTTGTGATGCTTACTCCTCATCTGCCACATTGGGGCTTACTTTTGATCAGTTCAGAGGCTTTCACCATACCATTCTCTTTCGGCCACTTTTTAGTGTAAAAACTGAAATTAGGTAGCGGTCTTTCCTCAATCTGGAAGATCATATTTCCTCTACAATTTATTTGACCAGACTGTCATTCTAATTGGGTGTCGAACTGTTATCTATTTTGATAATTTCTCTCTTTATTCCTTCTCTTTCTTTTTCACATTTCTTTAACACTCCCCTTTGCTAGTATCTTGTTTTTTTTTTTTTTTTTTTTTTTTTAATACAATTATTATCATAAAAGGATGGTGTTGGCTCATGGAATTAGTGAAACTGCACCAATCTGTTGCAGGTTTATGTAGATACTTTGGTGAAGAAGGCTTATGACAATTGGAATCAAGTTGTAGAGTACGATGGCAAGTCTTTATTAAGTTTCAAGCAAGTAAGGAGGTCTTCTAGAAATGAACCACAGATGGCGGCACTAGAATACTCTAATGCTTTAGATCATCAGCTGCAGTTGCCACGATTACCTGTTCCATTTACATCTGAACAGTCTTCAGCAGATTCAGGTTTAATTGTTGGAGGTAATGCTTGCTGCATGTTAGCTGGGGCTTTAAATATCTGTCCATGAGGCCTTTCTATGTAATGAGTGTAATTTAGCTTGCTTTGCTTCTCATTGTCTCTCAGTAGAAAATGAATCAGTGTGATTTAAAGCACGGAGACTAATCCTCATCTACAGTTTCTCCAGCATAGAGTTTTATTTGAAATCTTGGGTATTCAAGTGGTTAATGAAATAGTGCAATGTCAAGATACTTTTAAGTGGAATTTTGATAATGCCACCCAGTTACTGGTTTGGTTAGTGTTACACCCAACAGGAAAAAGTAGAACTGCAATCTCTGTTTGTTTCATTTTCCATGTTTTGTTTCCCTTTGTTGGACTGGAAGTTTCCAAGAACAAATGGAGTTCTATACTTTAACGAGGCGGTGTAATATGCAGCATTCTGAAACTATCGAATGTAAAGGCCCTCCAAGAATTGTAATCAATATCTTATTAAACAATAAGTGAAATATGTGTTGAGTTTAGGTCATTCTTAGTCCATAATTTTATTAGGAGAAAGATGTGTAAAGTACACAACAAAAGCTAATAGCTGTGAGACTGCCATCTACTATTCCTGCTTAATCAATCGTTGAGAAATTCCATGCAACTGGCCTCTACTGATCTTTACAACTTTCATGATTGTGTTATTGAGAAGGTAGTTAGGAAATTTTGAATTTCAGGTGATTAGGACGACATTGTTTTTGGTTCTTTTGTCTTCAAGTGAATCTTTTTTATCTTTGTTTTATGTCTTCAAGTGATTTTGACATTTCAAGATAAGTGAATGTCCAGTAATATTACGATGAGAATATCATTTTCAGATCAGTAGCAGTAACAACTTTCTGATTTGAATGTAAACTTGATGATCTTAGGTGTTGTACCAAAGATGTTTGTTGTCGTCTTAAAGCTCCACAAACATAGCATGCATGTTTCTGCAATACACATCTTTCATTCTCATGATGCTAATAGAGTATCATGCACCTATCAGTTATTTGGTGCTTCCGTAGATAGTGCATTTCATCAAGAAATGCATTAATTGGATGAATCCTTTATCCTATGGCTACTCTTCTTTATGCGTATATGATAATTTAGAATACAAGTGTTTTTCCCTTCCCTTCCAATTATAAAGATCTCCGCTCTTCAGGAACTTATGCTTTGTCTCTTGACGAGGCACTTCACATTGCCTGTCGAGGTTGGTGGTTGCCTCTTTAATGTGTCTGACATCCAGCCCAAGTCACTGCAATGTCTCTGTGATTCTCTTAATGTTTGCTTAGACTAAGAGGAAATTAAGGGAGCTGCTTATTTGTTGTTCTTATTACATCTTTCGATTATTGTTTTGATCTCCCTCTTTACCCTCTCAGCCTGACCCCATTCCACCCCATACGCCTTCATAGCAACACGCACTCAAAATCACTCACACTCGGTCACAACTATATGCAACAATCTTGCATGGAATTGGAATTCTACTATGCCAGGCGGCTTGGAACTATATGAATCCAGTATTTACTTTGTGGGTTGTTGTGTTCTGTCCCTTTCAGGATATAATGGCGACATGGTGGCAAGATACTCAGCTCAGTCCCAGCTTGCAAATGCTAATGCTCGGTCTCAGTTTACCAGTACTTCATACATGCCACAAGACCAGTTGGCTAGCAACCAAGCACAAAGCTCAAGAAATAACAACAGTGTTGGCCTGGCCCTTGGTCCACCTCCATCAGCTGTTTTTTCAGCAGCTGGTTCATCGATTCAGACACCTGGCTTGAATCCATTTGATGATTGGTCGGGCAACCGGGACAAGGGAGACATTGAGTTTTTGACAGAAGAAGAGATTCGCATGCGAAGTCACGAGATGCTGGAGAATGAGGACATGCAGCATTTACTCCGGCTCTTTAGCATGGGAGGTCATGCCTCCATTAGTGTTCCTGAAGATGCTTATGGGTTCACTACCACCTATGTGCCGTCACCACCGCCATTTGATGAGGAGCGGTCCCGTCCAGGTAAAGCAGTTGTTGGTTGGCTAAAAATTAAGGCAGCGATGAGATGGGGCTTTTTTGTAAGGAAGAAGGCTGCTGAGAGGCGGGCACAACTTATTGAGCTGGATGATTAAAAATGGAAAAAAGGATCCCTGAGATGGTGTATGCTCTAAATATTGGGCTTTGACTTGTGTTCTAGGATTCATGGCAGCTCTTTGCTTATGCCCACATAATCGTGGCTTTGGGGCCTCTCTTGGCTGGGTTTGTGAGGGATCTCTGCTGATTCTGCTTCTTTTTATGTGGAAGTCTCTTGTACAGTTGCCTGTACAGTCAGTTGTTCTATTTGTAGTCCTCGAAGGCTTATCCATTTATGAAGTATGTGTTTTCGTAAGGGATTTCCTAATGTACTTCTAATTGTCGGGCCAGATTGACAATATTTCCATTTTTAGGCGTTTGACCATCCCATGTTTTATTTGTTAGGTTTGTAATCGTGTGAAGATATGACCGATGAATAGGTCTTCTATTTTTTACTTCATATGTTCGCTATAATCTGTCGACTCTTTTTCAGCTGCGAATCCAATTGAGTCTGGATTGGAGGGTCAAGTACGTGAATTTTCGTGCTACTAAAAATGATTCCAAGAAAAGTTTTGTCTCCTCTTTTTATTGTATTCTCCAATCTCCAGTCGTTCTTGTGCTGATGAGCCTTAAAGTGGAAGGTAGGAAATCGAACACATGCGATGCTTTACCCTTTTTGGCCAAGAGGCGCAAGCAGACTGATACCATCGCCAGTTAGTCTCGGCGCATTGTTACTCTTCGAGTCCGACTATAAGTGCTCTTCGCATTTTTCTTTGCCTTGGTCGGACATCGAATCGTGGTGGATGACGCTCATCACATTCGTAGTGCTTGGAGGTTGTGTGGCTGCTGGAACCGTTATGCGTGGGTTGGTGGTACATGTGACTTCATGGCAGGCGCGAAACCTAATGATGAAATAGTCTAAAAATCGTCCATTCGTTTGTCTTCGTCTCCCCAAAAAATGTGCAAGAACACTGATGCTAGCGACCGAAAATTAAGGCATCGAAAAAGGGAGAAGTGTGAGTAAAGGACTCAGTGAATATTAGACTAAGTCACCGCAAAATCTTAATGTGAATTTGTTTCAATTGGATAGAGACCAAGATCGGAGTCGCGGCCCAACAACAAAAGCAATTGCTTAAAACCACACGGAGTTGAGGGAAACGTGTCGATTTCCTCTCCATACATGCGAGGCGATAGTAGCCTGTTTTCCTCGTGCTATGTCATTTCTTTCCCCTCGTCTCTTCTTGTTTCGGTCCGTTGTCCGTTCTCGCTTGGACTTTAATGGTTCATACTTTTTTTTGGCATATAGGCAAGTGTCACGGGCCGACAGTTTCCTTGGCCGCGGAAGGGCTCGTGCGGTGCCTAACGAGCAGAATTCGCAAGGCCGGCCTTTCTTCTATAGTTGTTCCACGAACAATACGGTGAACGCTTTTTCGTGCGAGATCTTACCACGTCCAACTTCGCTCGGGCGTTTAGTCCATCGAGTGAGACAATAGATCTCTTTAGGCTCAGCAACTGGTTTCGGCCTACCATGGCCTCATCAGGAGAGTTGCATCAGCTCTCGATCAATTTATGCACGGGAGGCCAACCCTGCCTTTAGAGTTCCTAAATGATATAATCTTTTTATCCTAGAATTCCTAGCACCAACCGTCTTGACGCCACTCCCACGGACCAATTGTGTTCGTCCTTTTTGCCTCCTCACTCTTCACTCGATAACCCTAAGCACCACTCACATGTGTCACGAGTACGGGAGGATTCACGAACCGTGATACAAGTATGAATGGCCAGAATTCACCGGGTGTCCATGGGTGACCATTGTCCCTACCGTCAACGTCCGAGACTATCACCTCATTGACGTCAGCTGCCCTAGGGTTTGCATTTGGGTCAATGATGCAGAGAAGGCTTGGATAACTTTAACCAAAGACCTAAATCTATTGCAATTTTTTCAATTTAGTTTTAAACCTTTTTTTTTTTTTTTTTTTTGTTGCCAATTCAATCATTTACTTTTTGTAATTATACCACTTCAGTTCATTTCTTAGATCCGGTGAGGGCTTGCCTAGCTTTTGACTGGGCAAGCTCGCCCTTGCCCAACAACAGTGATGTCAAGCTCATCGATCCACTAGTGAGAGCTTGCCTCGTTGGAGCTGACAATGTCGGCCTCGCCCTTGCCCAGTAACGGTGAGGCAAGCTCACCATTGGTCAGTCACCAGGAGCACAAGGAAGAACAAGGAGGAAAAAGTAAAGAAAAAAAATAAAAATTCAAAAAAAATTCAAAAAATAAATTATTATTAAAAAATTATCCGTCTGTGTCGGCCGATGTCAATGTCAGTGCTGGTTAGCCAAATTTGGCTAGATGGACTAAATTGACATAATTGGAAAAGTTTTAAAACTGAATTGGAAAAAAAAAAGATTTATGATTGAATTGGAAAAATTGCAACATATTTAGGATTTTTTTGGGTAATATTCCCAAGATAAATTAGTAAATGTGAATGCCCACGGCGAGAGAGAGAAACGTGCTTTCCTATTGATGCATCAACGATGAATGAAATATATGGTCACATGGATACATGATTTTCTTGGCCCAAGCGTAGCGAGGGTTGCCGAGCCCTCCCTTGAATCCTACAAGCGTCATTGAATCTTTGTCAAATCGGGGCGGGTTGTTGCCCAACCCCACTCTCTCTCTCTCTCATTCTCTTGTCACTTTATTTAGAATAAAAATTTCCGATCACAGCGATGTAGTGCTTCATAGGCAATTCATCAGCGTCACTTGTCAATTTATCAATTTCACATCACCCATTTAAGTTGTTAGGATGCAGTTAATAATTGGAATAATATTATTGCACAAATCAAGAAATATAGAGCCTGATTTTATTAAAGAATTTTTTTTTTCATGGCCCAACTAAACAAGCAAATGCCAATTAGGTGGCAAGAAATGCGCTCAGCTCAAAGGAAAAAACGAATCAGTGAGATGGACTTTCTTATACGATAAGCTAATACACTCTTTTACGTGCCCAAATTTCTCTCGTCATTGTTCTGGATTGCCAAAGGAGGCAAAATAATCAACCAAGATAATATATTACATAAAGAATAATAAGGTATCGTCAAACATATCCAAGAATATGAAATTAATATGAAAGAATTGTCCTATGTTCAAATCCTAGCATTCCCTCTCTCTCTCTCTCTCTATATTAAGAGGGGTTGCATTCTGGAGGGGGGCCCTGAGGGAACCTCTTGGAGTCGGAGCAGTAATTGTAGATCATGTAGTTCTGCTGCACCCACTTTAGCCTCTGCTGGCTGGTCGTGTCCAGCTCTTGCGTGAGCCAGGGATTGCCGTCGCTCGAGGTGGCGCCGGACCCGCAAGACGACGACCCCGAGGACCAAACGCAGGCGTCGGCGTTGAAGTTCCTGTAGGAAGCCGTGAACGGAGCTTTCGACCAGTCCGTCTTCACCAGCCCGCCCCTGGTGGCCCAGTCGTCCGCGTTCCAGAGGCTCGAGTAGATCCTCATCGGTTGGCTCTTGGGGAACGGAACGCCGCTCGACTCCGCGTTCTTGAACTCTCGGATTGGAGTGCCGTCCACTGAGAATCTGTAAAGCGCGCACGGAAGAAGCTGTGTGAATAAGTACCGCGGAGAATGTGTACATTGTCAGCGAGATTGCGTTTTGGGATTTGTCCCGATTCTTACATGATGCGTTGCGGGTTCCAGAGGATGGAGTAGGTGTGGAAATCGGCGGTCGGGTCGAACCAGAGATAGAATTGCTGCTCCCTGTTCCCCTTGCCTTGGCTGAACACGTTGGTGTGAAGAATGTACGGATCGCCGCTCAGGTTTCCCAAGAACTCGAAGTCTATCTCGTCCCACGTCGACCCTTTTGAGGATAGCTGCGATGCACATGCACATACATCAGCAAAAATATCACAAGCGGCTATTCACATATAGAGGCAAGGCTTGAGCTTGGATACTTACATAGTATGCAGTGACGGTGCCGGCGGAGTTTCCAGCGACTAGCTTGAGTTGCATGTCGATCTTGCCGAAGAGATATTCGTTCTTGGATTGGAAGCCGGAGCCGAAGCCTTGTCGAGAGAGAGAGTGAGAAGGTCTCCATTGTTGAGTATCTGAGCTCGGCCATCCCCCCACGTTATGTCGAACTCTTGGTTTAAGTTGCCAGCAGATGCAACCATCAAACTTTTGAGCAGAACGGAAGTAAAGAGAATCATTGCTAGCGCAGCAGAAGCCATGACAACAAGCTAGCGCTCAAGAAGAACCGACTGAACCGAGACCGAAGGAGATGAGTGAAAAAGAGAGGATGAATCCAGTTGAACGGGACAATGGCTATTTATACTGGGGATTGGGAAGGGTGGAGCGAATGAAGTCTCATCGATTCCCTGTGCGGAGCCAAAGGAAAGTCATAGGAAGGTCGAGGTTAGCTCAGCTGTACACAGTTGTTGCATGCAAAAGGTGCAATCTTTTTCCTTTTAAATCACGTACGCTTATAGCTGTCAAAGGAAAGACTCAAAGCTCATCTTTCAACTAAGACACAGCGCTTGTGACAATCTCTCGTCTCATCCCTGGGCCATTGCACGCAACGCGTTGCTGCTTGCTTTAATAATTTCAAGAGAACAATAATGATATTTTCAGAGTCATTAGGTCTAAAACGGGTACCAAACGGGCAGGTAAATTATCAGCAGCAAGCTGGCGGCCATAATAAACAACTCCAACAGAAGAGACGAAAGAAGCATTAGGGGGAGGTCTCACCAAAATCGACTTGAAGACCCCACAGCTCTACAGCAATTATTTATATATTTATTTATTTATTTCTGTGATGCATCTGAGTAGTGGAGAGACAGTGATTGTGACAGTTCCCATGAAAATTATTTGAAATGCTTTGCTGGCGTCTCTCTAGCTTTACCTCAGTACAGTTGAGGAGGGTGGCAGCTTTTCTTTTTAATTTTTTTTTTTAAAAATCTTTTTTAAGTTAGAAGCATTCAATGGAGATGATGTTCCCAATTCCCACGCATTATTATTAAAATAAATTAACCACTGCACAGTCAAATGAGAGTCCTAGCCTGTTTATGGTGATGGAAACTGCCTCATGCCTTTTGAAATCTAGCAGGATTCATCAAGAAGCCATCAGGATTTTAAATGTTAAAAAGAAAATTTTACAAAATTCGAAAGTTCAAAAGGAAAATTGATAAAACTCAAAGAGAAGAAATAAAAAAAAAAAAAAAATCAAAGTCTTAAATGCCAATAGGAAATTTGATTAAGTCAAGATTTTAAAAAGAAAAGTTTGTCTGTACCATTGTTAGTGTCTTAATAAAGAAATCTCACAAAGAGAAAATTTCTAATTATATATGAATAAAAAATTTAGTAAAAAGGATAATGTATGTGACACAACGTCATTTAGCATACCAATTTCACATTCTCTGTTAGCTTTGTGATCTTCAATATTTTTCCTCTGCACATAATTCTCTGAGACGTGACTTTGGTACGAGAGGTAGAGGGGCTATTGTATAAATCAATTTTACGATGAGAAAATTAATCTCATTCAGAAAAAAGAAGAAGAAGAAGTGAAAACTTGGCCTTGGTGAAGGCTATTGGTGGTCTTGGATCATCACAAAGAGCACCTCAGTCCCTTAGAAAGCGTATAACAACTTACATTTCGAATAATCCAAATCAATCATGATCTTTAACATTTTAACAAGCGAAATAATTTTCTATATGGAGAGGAGCAAAATAATATTTTTCATTGGTGGATCTTGGGTCATCATGGGCCAGGCCTGGACAAATTATGCTTTGGGCCAAATGGGCTCTAATTAATCTGATCGATCTTTTCGTGTTCTTCTTTCATTTTTCCTCTTTTGAGCTTTGCGGTTGTTCTGTCTGTTCTGTTCAATCAAATTTTGTTGACGAGGATTGCAAGTTTGAGAAGATGAAGAGAATTCCGCGCATCAAATTCCCGCAGAGGCACCCGAAATCCTCCGCGTCAGGTCCCCTTTCCTTCTCTTTCCGCCCGCCTGTTCGATCTTTGGTTTCCATTTATTGGTGTTCTGTCTCTTTGTTCGGCTTTTCTGATTCGAAAGATTCGATTTTTATCACCTTTTTGGTTGAAATTTGGCATGTTGATGATTTGCAAGTGATGGTTTGGGAGGATAAGCGTGATGGGTTTTTCTTTTTTGGTGATTAGTGCGTTCTTTTAGCTGGGAAAAGAAGATGGACATGGATTTCTGTCTAGATGGAAGATATACATATGTGTACCTGATTTCTTGAATTTGCAACAGCATTGTGATGATGCTTCCTTGGTTTATCGATTTTGTATTTGTAAAAGCACTTAGGATTTGAGTGTTTTTCAGGACCAGATTCTAGGTGAAACTGTCCCCTGTGATTTTGTCGGCGGCACATGATCGGGTGTGGTTGATTATGTCTCGAACGGAGGTTTGAATTGTAACGAGGTCCTCATGTTTTACTAGAGCTGAAAGTGACGTAAATGGGAAAATGGAAAGCAGAAGTTGTAACTAATTTTGCTCCATGCTGGCCCTTTTTCTGCGGGTGATAAGTATGCACCTTCATTCAGTTGAATCAGGTGACAAGATTTTGAAGAGCAGGAATGAGGTTCTCTTATCGCTATTTGAGTTCTAACTTGTAATGTTGTGGAAGGTTGACAAACGTGAGCAAGGAATTGTGGACTGTAAAATGCTTTGTGGCTTCAAGCTGAGGAGAGTTAGAAAAGGACAAACTATTGTTTTTCAAAAGTACATATGAATGCTTGCTACATTTGAATTTTATGTCCCTGAAGCTATATAATTGGTCTGTATTGTATCCACTCACCAAGGATTTCCTCTGTCATAAACATTCTAAATTTCATGTACTTAGCTAGATGAACATTATTTCTGAAGAATGATATGAAGGGCCTTTTTGATTACTCAACTACTTTATTCCATCATAAAGGATCTGCATCCCAGACCCAGGCTGCTCCGAGCACTGAAAATGTTGCTAAAATTTCTGCTTCGAGGTCGGATGTCCCAGCACCTCCAAGCGACATGGCGGTGGGAGGGCAAGCTTCACTCCAGCCAAAACGTACTCCTGTCTCGGATAAGGAAATTGAAGCTATTCTGGTAAGTGAAAATGCACAGGAATCATCTCATTTAAGCCTGAGTGTTCTTATCGTGCTCAGAAAGCTTTGGTGCTTCTGTACCTATTACACTGGAGTTTAATAGCCAACTGAAATTTAACTCTATTGCTTGACAATTTGAGTGAATATGCATTATGGAATCAATGAGTTTATTTGTTGTCCAACTTGAACCTTTTCTTGTTAAATTCTTCTTCATTGCATCTAAATGGATCTCACTGGGCAAAGGTATCAGTTGCATGCGAGGGTGTAAGGATCCGTATTGGTAATGTAGTCTGATTGTTGCAATATGAGCTATCGATCCATCGATTTAAAGATTGGAAACATACTACGAGCATGAATCTCTTTCTGATTTGCTTCTTTTTTACCATGTAAAGATACTGTCTTCAGCTCATGCCAGCGCAGATCTGGTTGCAACTTTTCCACTTTATATTGCATTAAGGACTCGTTGCTATGATTCTTGTTCTCTGCAGCTGGGTGGATGCCTCTAATGGTACTCAGAGAAGCTGGGATCAAGGGAGGAGAATGAAGTGGTTTTTCCTTCTTGTTCTATGTTTAAATGCCTACTGATACTTTCACCAGATAGGGCAGCTGATTGTATATTTCCTTTGTATCTATATGCAAATCAACCCGAACTATGTTTTGATGAATCTTTTTTGGTAAATAAAGAGGCTGGATGAATCTTGAAATAGACAAGATGTTGTAAAGATCACGCTTTGATTCGCCTTGTTTAAGATTTTTCATTGCATGAGTGGCCTAAGAGAGAGGGAGGGAGGGAGGGAGGGAGGGAGGTTGTGACGAAGTTCAGCCATTTTTTCTTTCTGATTTAACCACATTGTTGTTGGTCGATCATCTTTCAACTCACTATATGTAGAATAATGAGAATCTATTCGATGTAATTTTTTTGCAGCAGTTTCTGCTGTAAAGAAAAGCGTTGCACTGTTTTAAGTTGTTTGCCAACCATTTCAACGGGCAAGTTCATTTAAATTCAAGGATGGAGTAACTACACGACCAACTCATGGTACGGTTCATATGCCTAAATCATCACTTGGTGGTTCAAACTATTCATGAAAGAACATGGATGAGTCTAATGCAACTGGTAGAATACCTCTGTTGTAGCAATGGATTAGTAGTGGTGTCACATGCGGCACAATAGCCGAGGAGCAAGAAAAGTTACATCCATGAAGTTATTGCACAAATTAGTTGCAGTGAGAGATACTGGTGCATTTTCATCTTAAATATGTATATTTTTTGTTACGTTACTAGATTAGCCATGGAAGAAACCTTATAGACCGACCGAGGAATAGCATTGCCCGAAGTATTTGTTGTGTCGATTACAAGGCTTTGAACCTACACTTCAGGGTTATGTAAAAACATGTGCACCGAGAATCCCAGCAATGCTATGAAATCCAACAAGATTTTTTGTTTCGTTGAGTAAAGATAGGAATGTTACAAATGTCAAAGAATAAAAGAATATCTATAGCTTCTCGACCCCAGAGAGAGAGAGAGAGAGAGAGAGAGAGAGAGAGAGAGATCAACAAATGAATGGAATTGGCTCAAGAAAAGGAAAAAAGGAGAATTTTCTACAAAATCAATGTCTTGTGTCGTCTAGGACATGGCGCACTCGGGAGGGAGGCCTTGGGGGAATCTTTTGGCATCCGTGCAGTAGTTGTAGATCATATAGTTGCTTTGCACCCACTTCAGCCTCTCTTGGCTTGTTGAGTCGAGCTCTTCTGATAGCCATGCATTACCATCCGAAGAAGATGAAGTTGAAGTGCAAGATGGCGACCCAGATGACCAAACGCAGGCGTTATCGGCGTTGAAGTTCCTGTAGGAAGCAGTGAATGGCGCTTGCGTCCAGTCCGTCTTCACGAGCCCGCCTCTGGTCGCCCAGTCGTCTGCGTTCCAGAGGCTCGAGAATATCCTCATGGGCTGGGCCTTGGGGAAGGGAACACCGACGGACTCTGCGTTCTTGAACTCTCTGATGGGAGTCCCGTCCACTGAGAATCTGCAATGGTCGCATACAAAGGTTATTGAGTAAATGCTGCAGGGAAAAGTGTAGCGCAATGTAAATGCAAGTAAGGTCGCATTTTGAGCTTTTCAGACTCTTACATGATGCGTTGTGGATTCCAGAGGATGGAGTAGGTGTGGAAATCAGCAGTTGGGTCGAACCAGAGATAGAATTGCTGCTCTCGGTTGCCCTTGCCTTGGCTGAACACGTTGGTGTGAAGAATGTATGGATCGCCGCTCAAGTTCCCCAAGAACTCGAAGTCTATCTCGTCCCACGTCGACCCATTTGAAGATAACTGTAGAATAACAACATAGCAAAAGTTAAAATCTGATCGAGAGAAAAAGAAAGAAGCTTGAAGATAAAGGGGCACAAACTGATTAAGAAGGAGACTTACATAGTATGCGGTGACGGTGCCAGCGGAGTTGCCGGGGACGAGCTTTAGCTGCATGTCAATCTTGCCGAATAAGTACTCGTTCTTGGACTGGAAGCCGGAGCCGGAGGCCTTGTCGAGGGAGAGAGTGAGGAGGTCGCCATTGTTGAGGATCTGAGCTCGGCCATCTCCCCAGGTTATGTCGAAGTCTTGATAGAAGTTGCGGGCGGAAGCAGACGTCCCCCAAGAAACGACCACGAGAAGCAGAGTGGTGATGCAAAGTGAGGGAGCAGAAGGGGAGGCCATATTGGGCGTGTTCTGTCTGCTGCTAGTGCTGCTGCTGCTGCTGTACTCGCTGAAGAGAAGCAAATCTCAATGAGATAATATGAGAAGTGAGGACTGAAGAGGAGAGAGAGATGTGGGTGTCTCTGTTGGTTGATGAAATGGGAGAGATGTGGAGATGGTATTTATAGCTTCGTGCCGAAGATGGAGAAGGGAGAAAACGTGTGAGAGAGGAGGAGAGGCAAAGAAGGATTGGTGGGAGTCAAACCTGGACACCAATCAGCTGTGGACAGTTGGCTTCCGATATGAAAAAAGTTATTAAAAAGAAGAGGACAAACAGTGGCATGACCAACCCACATCCACCGTGCAAAGAATTTCTGAGGCGACGCGGTTTGAGACGACCCGAAGCTTCCCTACACACACCCACACCCACACCCACCCCGACGCATAGACGAGCTTTATCATCTCTTGACCGCCGGCTACGTGCTTTACCATGAGTTGTCGCTGCTTGTCCGGTTTGCATAGTCATGGTTGTAACGGCCTGGTCTGATGATAGCGGACTCGTTGGGACCATACAATTCGTATAAAGAGCGAGTCTTGGCAAACTTTTAAGATGGCGAATGAGGCATTGATAAAATAAAATTTCACGCCTAACATGGGTAGAGTGCACTTGGAATACTATTGGAAATTCTGGAATTAATGTCTTTTGATGCAACGTTATTGCCATTCCTTGATTCACTCGCTCGAGGTATAGTTTTTTTGGCCCATCCAATTCTGTGTCTCACGGTCGTGTCAAAAAAGAAGAGGAAAAAGAATGGACTCAGCGGGGACTGAGAGCTCACGTAGAAAAGGGAAAGAGAGGTAAAGGAAAAAAAAAAGAAAATAAAGAAGGAAGAGAGGGAAAGGGAAGAACGAAACTCCCGCATACATGTTGCGGGGATTTCACTGAGTCGGATTTAGTCCAATTTGCAATGCTCGGTAAGTGGTCGTACGTTTCATTCATCTAATTGAAGTAGGTTTTAAAATTAGGGCACAAATTTGTGAAATTTGAGCTGCAAAGTCCAATTTTTGAGTTATTGAACTTGGTGATTTCATAGAAATGGTGGGTTATGATGTTGTGGAATCAAGGGGTTTTATTTTGGAGAAATGGTTATGTTGGAGCAAAATTTTATAGTTTTGTGTGTGAGTTTCGTGTTGTGAATTGCTTAAATAATTGCTTTGGATGTGCGATTCGTTGATGAGTAGGAGATATTGTTGTTAGCATTGAAGCGTAGTTTAACCGATTCATAATTGTTGTAGTATTTTACTTGATTTTGATGTCAATTCTCATTTAATTATTACAATTACGAGATTGTCGGCACATATAATTATGTCATGGGTATTCCCAAGTGAGTGATGTTATATCTTTAATAAGTTTGTAAACTCATATTTTGAAAGTGATACTGATTTGAGTATCGTATGAGTTATTAAAGCATGTTTGTTACACAAAATCTAGATAGTGCATTTATACATTTTGGTATTTGAGAATAGTTTGTGAAATATTTTAGGAAATGTGTTGTGAAAATTATATATATTATGTTTGATGAACAGAGTTGAGAATGATTGTATGTATTTATTAGTTATATACTTTATGAAATGCATTATATTTGATAAATTGAGTTGTAAATGTTGATTGGATTCGACTTGTGAAACCGATTTATGAGATGGATTTTGGATGTTGATTTTGGTATTAAAGGATGACAATTTGGTGCTTAATAGTGCTATGAACTTGATTAGGGGTTTCTAGGCATGCATACTAGTTTTAAGATATTTTTCTAGGCCGTGAAGAACTTGCCAATGAGAAGCTTAATTGCCTTGTTACGGGGCATTATATGTGATCATAGGTAGAAATTTGAGCACGAGTTTGATCAATAAAATGGGCTATTGACGTGTGATTTGAGATTAGTTGATGAAAAGGACCATCGTTATTTGATTTGATATGAGATTAATAAATGGAATAGACTATTAATATATAAATCAATATTGTTGATTTAGATGATTTATGATATTTATGAAGTTTTGCGAAAAGATATAATTGCTTTTCGTATTATACGTGTATGAATTATAGTATTAAAAAAATAATGGATATTTCAATATTTTACTAGTCACGTGACACACATTTCATTGTTCATTTTGATTGTATGCGTATGAATATTTGCTGAAACCAAATAACATATATTTGAAATTGTATGTACAATATCAATTAGATTTTGGATTATTGAGTTTTGCTATAGTTTTGTAAATGTACATAATGAATGCTCAAGATATGTACTACTCAGTGAGCTGTTTTTGTTTACTCATTTCCTCCCAAATCTTTCTAGTTAGCGACGAGTAGTACATGAGAAATATTGATAGGGAACTTTTGGTAGCTGAATTGTGGATAAATATAGATAGTTGGATATATTTGAAATGGTATCTGTTGATGATTAGTTTCTTAATTTGGAAAAAATATTTATAGTGTTAATGGATTTTAGAAATTTGATTTATAACTAATATTCTATTCCATCATATTTTTAATTGGATGTGTATTTTTCGAATGACAGGTTAATGTTGGTTACGTTTGAAGTTGCGTTCTTCGAGAAAAAAGGATTGCTATATCATGGTCCTTATTCCGGTGGAGTTGGAGGTGTGACAATAGTGACAGGCCTTACTTTGAAACTCGAAAGCACTATTAGAATGGATGACATATTGAAAAAGTATTTGCTTGTACACCATAAAGGCAGGTGAAAGCCGTGAGGCTTTAAATGGGATGAGTCAAATTGGATAATATTTTGAATGAGTTAATCGAGGTAAATGAAACTCCAAAGTTAATCGTACTCAGATCAGGGCACTGCTAAAATGGTAATCACTCGAGAAAGGGCACTAAAAGATAAAAATGCAAGTAATCAATGAATCGAAAGAACAATATTTTATACTAAAAGATAAAATGTGATTTCAAAGTTCACAAGTCCCTCGAATGCCCGAGTCTCCATCTCTCCTACCCATCAGTCCTTTTGAAAGGGGCCTTGTCTTATGTGCATTCTTCCCGCGCTCTCTTACGTGACATTCCCAATTTTCTTCCTATCTCTTCTCTCTCTCTTTTTTCTTTCCCTCCTTCCTCACGCCACCCATCTGCCACCCCTTTTCCCTCTTATTTTATTTTTATTCTCTCTCTCTCTCTCTCTCTCTCTCTCTCCTCCCTCCCTCCCTCACGCTACCTTCTGCACCCCTTTTATTTTTATTTTTATTTTTCCTTTTCCTTTTTTTCCTTTTTTTCTCCCTCCTCTCTCTTTTCTCTCCTCACCCACGCCATTTCTCTCCCCTCCTTCTGCCGACCAGCCTCCGTTTCCCCTCCTTCTCTTCATCTCATCACCATCTTCATCCCCTCACCACCAACTCATCCCACCACCGCCATCATCATCATCTTCGCCACCATCACTGCCCCTTGCCGCCGCCCACTCGCGCCGTCCGTGCCGCCGTTGCTTCGCCGTCCACCCGAGTCACCACCACGGCCACCACCAAGTCGAACCACCCTAGGTGGCCGTGAGCTTGAGGATCCGCCGCCGTCGAGTTCTCGTTCGAGTCATGAGGCTCGTGTGTTCGTCATCGTCGCGTTGTGTCGCCGAAAAACTATGAGTTAACCTCCTAAGGATTAAGGTGTTAATTACGTTTAGGAGTATATTAATCTAATATTAATGATGGTTAATATTAGTTAATTCTAGTTTAGCCTTGATTGTGATTAAGGACGGTTTAGATTAATTTTAATTGAGATTAGTTTAAATTATTATGATTATGTTAATTAATCGTGATTAGATTAATTAATTGAGTTTAGTTTAATTAATCCTCATTTATTTAATTAATTGTATTTATTTTATTTAACATTGATTAATATTTAATTAATTATAGTTATACAAATTAATTGAGTTTAGTTTGATTAATTGTAATTAACCTAATTAATCATGATTAGCTTCATTAATCATGATTATGGTAATTAATGATGGATTAATCGTTAAGTATAAATTTATGCCCTTTTTTTAGATGAGATTGTACGAATTTCACTTATTTGATGTTACGTTATTGATTGCTCAATTGTAACTTTTTATTTATTATTTTCAAAAAGAGTTTTATAGGCAAGAAAATAGAAAAATATAAGGTGTCGGGTTTGGACGTCAAATTTTATGTACTAAATAAAAATTGGGGTTTTAAAATAGAAGTTTGCAAAATTTGACGCGTTGATTTCAAATATGTAACCATGTACGGATATTTTATTCGGATTTTTAAATGTGAAAAATTGTCGAAGTTAATTGTTGAAAATGACCTCTTTTGTTCTTGGCTAATTAATGGTAACAAAAAATTGCTTGATTGATGATGTGCTTGAGGGCAATGCCCGATTTTTATCGGATACTTGGCATGGTTCGGATGTCGAATCGCGGTGGAGACCATTTATGGAATGCGGTGGGGGTTGTAGACGATACCGTGCTCAATGGGGCAAGACGATATCCTGTCATGGTGGAAGACCGCCGACTCTTGTGTTGGCCATGGCCCACAAGGTCGTAATAATTGGAACACGTATGTTTGACAGTGCGTTTGGCTATTATGGATTGTAATCTAATTATTATTTATGTGTGTTGCACTAACATTGCTATGTGAGGTGTACTAATATGCAGAGTGCCAATGCGAGGTAAGATTGTATGCCATTGCATGTTTAGGCTATCTCCAAGGCGAATTAGCTTCCTAATTGAGGTTTAGGAAGTTGACTGAGATTTTATCTTACCCCGTTGTTAACTATTTTCATAACCGTAGCATGGGGAAACTGCGAAGTGCGATTATGGTAGATGCGAGATGCGACACTTTTTGGCTGGCCTTGCCGTTAGTGAAGTTAGAGTTAATCCTGACATTTTTGACCCTTTTTGCTCATAGGTCGCGTAGGAGTTGCATTTTGTTGTAGGCATGTAAATGTTAAACTTTTTGAGTTAACAAGTGGATAAATAAAGGTGTGGCTTTTGGAAATTGTTTGTTGTGTTTTATTATTCTTGTTTTGTTGATTGACTGGGTGTTTATTTGAGTTGCTTCCGCATGCGTTTAAAAGAAATTGAAAGATAAAAAGAATGGGTTGGTGATGCGTTCTAGGACGTCGCAATTTAATCGACGGCCGAGGGATGTTCGCCTACTCGGGATTCGGGATGTGACACTCTAAATTTTCGTACATAGAGACCTAGGGAATGGATTTTCCAAAATCAAATACAATTCAATTTTATCAATTAGAGAAAGATATAGAAGAAGATAGAACTTTGTCACATTCACAATCATCTTGAAATATCTTAAGCAGAGATGTTATAGGATGTGAGCACCATCTAAAAAATTCATGCAAAATGAAAACGGAAGGCAGAAAGTATACACTGGAAGAAAGTAACATCACTGCCTGACTTTCAAGCAAAATTTGCAATGGCTCTGGGCGATCAAATTTTGTTAACTTCCCTTTGATTTAACTCTATATTTGTCACCTATTCCTCAGGGTTCACCTCAGTTCAATCAAACTTTGTTGATGAAGATTGCAAGTTGAGATAATGAAGGGAATTCCTCATAGTAAATTCCTGCAGAGGCACCCGAATTCCTCCATTTCGGGTCCTTTCTTATCTTTCCCTCTGTGCGATTTTTATTTCCTTTGATCTATCCGTGTTCTGTCTCTTTGTTCGGCTTATATTTCTTTCTAATGTAAAAGATTCAATTTTATGACTTTTTTTTTTAGAAACTCGGCGTATTGATGATTTGCAAGGATGGTATAAGAGAATAAGTACAAAGGGTTTTCCCTTATTGATGATCAGTGCAATCTTTTGGCTGGGAAAAGAAGATGGAAATAGATTTTGTTTAGTTGGAAGAAGAAAAAATTCAGGTTCTTCTTATATGCTTTGATGTCTCGAATTTGCAGTAGCATTATACCGATGCTTCCTTGGGTACACATTTTGTATTGGGGGACAAACTTAGGACTTAAGGGATTATCAGGAAGAGATTCTAGGTGAAGCTGTCCCACATGATTTTGTCAGCAACAGATGATTAGGAGTGGTTTGCTAAGGGTGCGCATGGTAAAATTTATGAATTTCTCAATTTCTATTCCCCGGACGAGTTTCTGAGCAAAGAAACCCGTTTGATAACGACTCAAAATTTCTATTTCTGAAACAGAAATCTGTTTGATAACAGAAAAAAATTTCTATTTCTATGAATCATGTTGTCCCCATCCTTTTATCTCACTCTTCTTGGTGCTTGTGATGGTAATTTAATTTGATAAAAGTTGGTAAATCACTTTAATTTATATTGGTAATTCGATAGAGTAGTTAAGAACTTCAAAACATTAGCAATTTATGTAAATAAAATCTAGTAATTAGTATAAAAAATGCTAATACGCAAACTATAAAAGATTTGGTAGTTTCAAATGCTAATATGCAAATAGTTAATGTATTTATTCTCCTCATTCAAGATTCGGGTTTAAGTCACTACATTTTTTTGCATTCTTTTGAGACCACGAAGTGATTTTATGGTAGGTACTAGTTGACATGGAGGTAGGCGCAATTTGCGAGAGATTCGAAATTGATAAAATGGAAATTGTGCTAGAAATAGAAATTGATTAGATAACAACATAGAAAATCCTCAAATACAAAATAATAGTCGAAATAACACTAACGCATTACAAAAGTTGAAAATACAATTTCATGGAATTTCCGGCATATTATTATCCCTTGCCATTTTATTGGCAATGGTTTTCCTAAGCGTATTTATTTGGTTTCCCTCCTCGGTCAACTAAATGTTTGCAAGGTCATCTTGCGTAGGTTCAGCCAAGTATATCGGATCTCCATATAGGGAAAAGTTCCTATCCATCTTGTCTTGATCACGGATGTAATTATGGATGGCACAACATGCAATTACGATATGTGCTTGCTTTCGAAGTGCAAATGAGGGCATGTGCCTCAATATGAAAAAGCGATTCTTCAAACCCAAATGATCTTTCAATGACATTCCTTAAAGAAGAATGCCTATAGTTGAACAATTCTCTTGCACTTGTTGGCCGTCTTGCTCTACCCCTATACTCATTTAAATGATACCGGTCACCTCTAAAAGGAGTTAAAAATCCCGGAGTAGCTGCATAACCAGAATCCATGACATAATATTTGCCTACAATAATGTATTTAAACATTGGTCATAATTTGTAACTATAAATATGATCATAAAGAAAATTACTCCTTAAAGGACAAACAAATACCTGGTGGCGGCCGAGGAAATTCCAAGTGAGGAGTCTCCAGTGCTGTTGCAAGCACTCGACAATCGTTGGCAGAGCCTTCCCAACCAGCATATACAAAAGTAAATTTCATATCAAACGAACAAACGCACAGCACATTCTGAGTGGTGGTGCTTTTCCTACCTCTAAATGAGATTTGTTTCGACACAAGTACAGAAGCATGAATGTGGGTGCCATCAATAGAGCCTATACAGCGCTGTCATTTTATCAAAGACTAGTATTATACAAAATTATCAACTAAATAAAATTAATGGTGTAAAGGAATATATATGATAATTCTACCTTGAAGTAACGTTTATGCTTAGGATCCATAAGAATTTCTTGTGAAACAACATCAAAGGAAGATGGTATGATAATCTCTTTTGCCAATTTGAAAACTGCTTGCAATACTTTAGTGAAGTATTTGCTTATAGTTTTTGTCCCGAATGCTGGAATCTCTCACATAAATCTCTATTTGAGTTCTTGTGACAAATCATAGATAAGAAAATCCCGATTTGTTCATCTACCCCAATATATCGAGTATCTTCCAACCAACCTTTTTCCTTCATTAGATCACAAAGGTTGAGAAAGACATGTCTCTCAATTCTAAAAGCTTCATATATTCTATCGGAATGCCCATGAAGAACCTCCCTTATCCATTGCGCTCCTGATAAAGAGCTATCCCTAATAGGTTCTTTCGTGTGCATAGACATATCCACTGCAACAGTGGCCAACCATGCTATCAGTATATCAAGATCAAGATCAAAATCATCAAAATCCTATCCAATTGATTCAACTGATGCTACTGGACCATTAGACATGCTACTTTCACCATCATCCATATTACCTATATCATCACACAAAATAAGAATATAAACCCATTAGATAAGGATTCCAATATTAATCAACAGTAGCAATAATGTGATCATAAGTGCAACATAAAAACATAAACAAACAAAGTCTCAAATACATAAGTCATGGAATGAAATTAAACAAAATAGAAATATATAGCACGTTTCTTAACAACTACTCAAGAGATTCAATAAGTCCACGCCTCCTTTCAGGTAGAGCAACCATGAAAGCCTCTCTCCAAGTGGCATTAAGGCATGCCTGATTCACAGCCTTATTGTAAAGATTCTGCTCCAAATCAGACATGCCATTTAGAACGGCGACCACAACTGCTATGGAGTAGGGGTCTACAGGAGGTGGGGCAACAGGAGTTGGGGCCTCTGAGGTTATGGAGTCACTTGTTGATTTGGCAGTCCTTAATTTGATCATTTCTTGAATGGCTTTCATGGTGACACCGAGTTCATGGTTGTTACTATTTCTTCTCCTCTTGGAATTTGGGGTCCTATTCAATTTGTGTTTCTCACGAACTGAGGTGGGAGTCGCGTCAGATTCAAGGACTCCCGTATCAACATCGTTTTCATTAGATTCCTCCGCATCACCTATGGTAGCACCACCACCATTGTCGCCACTAACATCATTGTCTTCTTCATCCGACACCACATACTCTTGTGCATTTTCTTCTGCATTTCCTGCTGTATACGCCCCAGTAGCGTATGTATCACCAAACACAATACAAAGGTCTGGATACTGAGGAAACCCCTCATTCTTGAATTTAGCCCATTCACTATTATCCTGCAAATTTCATTGAAATGACATACATGAGCAATATAATTGAAGCCTCAATAAGAAAAAATGGACCCAAGTAAAGTGATACCTTGATGTGAGAATCCCATACACTTGAATCCTCCACAATAACTGTTTTGTTGACATTATCCCATCCAAATCCAGATTGTGAAAGAAGCTTCTTAAAACTACTATATTGCTTCTTTAGTTTGTTTACCTTATTTTTCAATTGAATTACATTATAGTGGAGTTCTGTTTGTTTATTGAACTCGGCATGTATGTTATTCCACCCTACTTTGTTGTAGGTGCAGGGTGGGGCGATTTCCCTTTTTCACCTCTTCCACCAACAAACTTATAAGCACATTGGTCAAAGACTCAGTCCACTTTGCTATAAATGCTTCTTTGTGGGGTGCCATTTAACCTTAACTGAATCAGTATTCAATGAAAGCGATCAGATGATGCACCAATTCAAGAACAAAAGCTTGTGATTAACAAGCACATCATGTAGGATAAGCTGAAATTAGAAGTTAAAGAATAACAAATAACAAGAAAAACAGTTACATAAGATTAATAGAAGCTAAATGGTGATCTGAGGATGTCACAAGAACAATACATGGTCCTTTGTATGATCTGAGGATGTCAAGATATCTTATAGGTGACCTGAATTTTCTGTTTCAGGCAGGATAAATTGCAACTTCTGCCATCACTAGAGGAAGTATCTCAATCAAAGAGCTCCAAAAATAGTTTCAATGAAGCAAGTGTCATTCTTTATGATGTGGGTGCCAAAGTCTAAACTTGCATGCAGGATAAGAAACTGAAAATTTTGTCACAAGAACAATCACATTGGTATATATCATCAAGCTGATGAAAAAGGAAAGCAAAAGCATACAAAGTCTTAAATCTCATTCTAGTGCAAATCCGTATGTCACAAGAACAATCACTGGTCTAACAACTCCATGTGTCTTTATGCACGCTAAGCAAGGTTTCGATTCTTTTGTGAAAAAGCTTCGATATCCAACACAAGTCAAGGGCCAAAAAATTAACATAACTCGAGATGCAGCCATGAACCACCATCTACTCCGCCACAATCAACCATCACAGCTATTTCAGAAACTATCCTAGGAATTCCAGCGGCAGGAATCCCCCCCTTCCTCACGCATAAGGGCTCCATATTTCCTAGTGGCGAACGGCTCCCAAGAAACCTCCCAAAATCCCGTCTTGATCACCTACCACAATCCGTCCACACAAATCCAGCACTCCCTACCTCCTATTCCACAAAACCGCCCAATCCAGCACTCCCCAGTAATCACAGTAACTCCGCAAGCCAAACATAATGAACAAATGAACATATAGTAGGGACAACATAATCCAAGAACAACCACTCAAACCATAAAAGCCCCTAAAACCAATCAAAAGAACAAGAACAGAGACAACACATTGATTTTGCACAGAAACAGAGCAGCCCAGACACAAGCACAGAACAAGCACAGAACAACCAAGAAAGAGGCGAAAAGGGAAGGATCGATCGAACCTCGTGAGGAATCGAAAGCAAAAATGGGCAACGGCGACTGGATCCGCGGAATCGAGAGCGAAAGGGGACGCGGACGAAGATGGGTGACGACTGGAGATGGGCACAGCGACTGGAGTTGGGCGACGGCGACGGCGACTGGAGTTGGGCGACGGCGACTGGAGATGAGCGACGGCGACGGAGATGGGCGACGGCGACGGCTACTGGAGTTGGGCGACTGGATCCACGGAATCGAGAGCAGCAGGGGACGCGGACGAAGATGGGCGACGACTGGAGATGGGTGCGGCGACTGGAGTTGGGCGACGGCGACTGGAGATGAGCGACGGCGACGGAGATGGGCGATGGCGACGGAGATGAGCGACGGCGACGGAGATGGGCGGCTACTGGAGTTGGGCGACTGGATCCGCGGAAACGAGAGCGGAAGGGGACGCGGACGAAGATGGGCGACGACTGGAGATGGGCGCGGCGACTGGAGTTGAGCGACGGCGACTGGAGATGAGCGACGGCGATGGAGATGGGCGACAGCGACGGCTTCTGGAGTTGGGCGACGACGACGGCTACTGGGCGACGGCGACTGGGGACGTGAACGGACG
The DNA here is from genome assembly GCA_014182575.1 of Eucalyptus decipiens. Classification (NCBI taxonomy): domain Eukaryota; kingdom Viridiplantae; phylum Streptophyta; class Magnoliopsida; order Myrtales; family Myrtaceae; genus Eucalyptus; species Eucalyptus decipiens. Next base: position 1,765,040 of record CM024611.1, on the reverse strand, counting down.
AGGCGGGCCAATGGAGATGAGCGGCGAAGGCGAGGGCAAGGGCGAGATGAGCGGCGACGGCGAGGATGAACAGCTTCGGGGAGTCGCTAGGGTTTTTGGTTTTTGAGGTGAGGAGAAGGAATGGGAAAGCTGTGGTAGTGAGGAGAGAAAAGAGTCTCGACGTGTTTGTTGAAGAAGAGGGGAGTGGAATGAAAAACAATTTCTATTTCTACTTCAGAAATAGAGAAGCTAAAATTTTTAGCTTCTGATTTCTCACCAAAAACAATTTCTGAAACAGATTTCTATTCCGGGGAACAGAGAAATCAATTTGCGTTACCAAACGGATTTCTGTTCCAAACCTGTTCCGGGAAATAGAGAAATAGAGAAATTGAGAAACAGAAATTTTACCATGCGCAGCCTAAGAGTCGAACAGAGGTTTGAATTGTAATAAAGTCCTCATGTGATTACTAGATACGAAATTTGCTTAGATGGAAAAATAGGAAACAGAAGTCGTTCTGAATTTCCTCTACTGTAGCCCGTCTCACATCGCTATTTGAGTTGTAACTGGTAATGTAGTGGAAGGCTGACAAAAGAGCAAGGAATCGTGGGCTGTAAAATGCAATGGGGCTTCAAGTTGCGATTTTGTTCTGAGTCAAGTGAGTTTGAAAAGGACAAACTATGTAGGTATAAAGTACACACGAATGTCTGCTATAGTTGAATTTTATGTTCCAGAAGCTATTTAACATTAGAGTTTGTGAATTCAGCCAAGAGTACCATTAGTCGTGGGAGGGATCGCAGGTTGCACGCTGCACAATTTTTGGATCCTAGTTTGCGGCACCATGCTCTTAAAGTTTGGTTGACTTGAGGTAGATCAGCCATAAATTGTGGTTAATTCTATGTTGGAGACAAGGATGGTCATTGAGTTCGCAGAGTTGGAGAGCTCATCTGGTCATGATTGTATGGTGATGATCGGTTGTCTATTTTGGGTACTTCCGTGAAACACAAGGACCAGTAAGACATGAAGGCTAAATCAGTCCCTCAATGAGGATACCGGAGTTGGATTCAGCGTAAAAACAAGACTCACTCAATGTAGCGCTTATCAAATTTTTAGAGTTACAACAGCGTAGTCAATTCTGTCATCAGTTCATGTTCAAGGCAGGAGCTAGCCTGTATAATCCATTTTCTTTCAATTAATGTTGCCCTGTGTAGTATCCACTCACTGAATCGCAGCACTGCTATGAAATCCAAGATGAGTTTCTGTTTTATTGAGTAAAGACAAGAATGATACACATGTCAAAGAATAAAAGATTATCAATTGCTTCTCGAGCACATCGAGAGGGAAATTAACAAATGAAGAGAATTGGCTCACAAAGGGGAAAAAAAAAAAGAAAACGAAGAATTTTCTACAAATCCTATGTCTTGTGTCGTCTAGGACATGGTGCACTCAGGAGGGACGCCTTGGGGGAATCTTTTGGCATCTGTACAGTAGTTGTAGATCATGTAGTTGCTCTGCACCCACTTCAGCCTCCCTTGGCTTGTTGAGTCGAGCTCTTCCGATAGCCATGCATTACCATCCGAAGAAGATGAAGACGAAGTGCAAGATGAGGACCCAGATGACCAAACGCAGGCGTTATCAGCATTGAAGTTCCTATAGGAAGCAGTGAAGGGCGCTTGTGTCCAGTCTGTCTTTACGAGCCCGCCTCTGGTTGCCCAGTCGTCCGCGTTCCAGAGGCTCGAGAATATCCTCATGGGCTGGGCCTTGGGGAAGGGAACACCGATGGACTCTGCGTTCTTGAACTCTCTGATCGGAGTCCCATCCACTGAGAATCTGCAATGGTCGCACACAGGTTTTTGAGTAAATGCCGCAGAGAATAGTGTAGCGCAATGTGAATGCAAGTAAGGTCGCATTTTGAGCGTTTTAGACTCTTACATGATGCGTTGCGGATTCCAGAGGATGGAGTAGGTGTGGAAATCAGCAGTTGGGTCGAACCAGAGATAGAATTGCTGCTCTCGGTTGCCCTTGCCTTGGCTGAACACGTTGGTGTGAAGAATGTACGGATCGCCACTCAAGTTCCCCAAGAACTCGAAGTCTATCTCGTCCCACGTCGACCCGTTTGAAGATAACTGTAAAATAACAACATAGCAAAAGTTAAAATCTGATCGAGATAAAAAGAGAAGGAAGCTTGAAGATAAGGGGGCACGAACTGATTAAGAAGGAGACTTACATAGTATGCGGTAACCGTGCCAGCGGAGTTGCCGGGAACGAGCTTGAGCTGCATGTCAATCTTGCCGAACAAGTACTCGTTCTTGGACTGGAAGCCGGAGCCAGAGGCCTTGTCGAGGGAAAGAGTGAGGAGGTCGCCACTGTTGAGGATCTGAGCTCGGCCATCTCCCCAGGTTATGTCGAAGTCTTGGTAGAAGTTGCGGGCAAAAGCGGATGCTGCCCAAGAAACGACCATGAGAAGAAGCGCGGTGGTACAAAGCGAAGAAGTGGAACGAGAGGCCATATGGGGCGTGTTTTGTTTTTTGCTGCTGCTGCTGCTGTAGTTGCTGAATAGATGCAAATGCCAATGAGATGATATGAGAGTGAGGACTGAAGAGTAGACACTGAGGGAGAGAGAGGAAGAGCTGTGGGTGTTTGTGTTGCTTGATGAAATGGGAGAGATGTGCAGATGGTATTTATAGCTTTTTTGCCAAAGATGGAGAAGGGGTAAAGCAAAAGCGTGTGAGAGAAGGGGGATGTGCGGAGTCAACATCAAACGCTAAAACTTAGCTGAGGACAGTTGGCTTCCGATGTAAAAAAGAAAGTTTCCAAAAGAAGAGGACACTACCAACCCCCATCATGCGTAGAAATTATGAGGCGACGCGGTTTTGCATTTTCAGACGATACGAAGCTTCCAACCACACCCACCCAAATAGAGATGGGCTCTATCGTCTCTTCATTGCCAGCTAAATCCTTTGTTTATGAGCTTTCGCTGCTTTTCCGCTATTTAATGTCGGTGGATGTCATTAGTCGAGGTGACGTGAGGACCTAAAGGTTCCACAAATCCCTCAAGAGCTATTTATACCAAAAAAAATAAAATAAAAATGACCAACTTTAAGTAATTAGCAATAAGTGACAAACCCAACTACCAGTTGTACGGGGTTCCCTGAGTTATTAAAAAAAAAAAAATTTGTCAACAAATTGACAACTTGAAGATATCAACTTATAGTGGATGATTATGGATACACCTGTTAGGAAATTAAGTGTCAATGCAATGAAATGAACTAACTGTTAGAGCCATAAAGTCAATGAACCGTCTAGTAATAGAATCGATGTAACTATCAAATAGTATATGTAACCTCCATTTGTAACAGTCTGTTGTAAGCTTTAAATATCACGTGTACTCTTTGTCACAAAACAAATGAAACTTGTTATATTTCAATTATCTTTCATTTCCCCTATCCTAGTTGTAGTTTTCAGATATCTTGTTATTGATTAAATTTTGACACGTATGTCAATAGTACCTTTCAAGTCTCCGTTGTTGAATAAAGTTGTATCTTTAACTGACTTTGTCGTAGGATAAATTCTGGCAAAGTTTTGTTTATCACAATTTTGATTAAATTCAGTCAAAGCTTATCTATTGGTTTCCTTATGCTCCATTGATAAGACTCTTGTTCGGAAGTGTTACAAAACATTTGCTCATAATAAAATTAAGAACTAATCCTAGTAAAAGGTATTTCGTTGTTGATTCAATTATGGCGAAACATCTTTTTGGCATGCCTAATGAGACTATTTGTGATTTAATATGAGGATTAAAAATGTCGAGAACAAAAAATCACTCCAAGCCTGATTAAGCCGCAAGTATTAATCCCGATGAAAGGGCCACCTAGTCCGAGACCTTAGCTACCCTACAATGCAAGAGACAATCCAAGTACGGAAAGTTAGCATCTTAGATGCCTTAGAGTAGGCGCTGGAGTTGGTATCAAATTCTACTTTGGCGGCTACCAAGAAGAGGTTTTTTTTTTTTTTTTTTTTTTTTGGTGCTAGAGAAACCACTTTGGCCGACAGCCGCCACGTAAAACCCCAGGTGTCGCTAGTGGGGAAACCACTACCCCAGTGCCACGCATCAATCATCTAATAGCCCACCAGCCTCCTTGCAAGGCTTCGAACTCCTGACTTTTCCCTTTAAGGTCTGAAGCCTACCCAGCGGAGCCATCACGGCCGGTGGTAAGAGGTTGTTTGAGGATAAACAAAATGAGATGGAAAATAATGGGGGAAGAGTGTCAAAAAAGTCATAAACATTAATTTAGTCATAAACCTTTTAATTGTGCCTATTTAGTTCTAAACGTTGTGACCTAATGCCGATTAAGTTCTTTTAGCTAATTTTAGCCAAATATTGCTGACGTGATATTGCCGGCGTTGATGTTGCTAAATTTTAATAATATTAATATATATATTTTACATTATTAATTTTTTTTTTGATTTTTTTCCCTTTCTTCTTCTATTTGTCGATGACTGGCCATTGCCTATAGTATGGTTGGTTAATAGCCATGACCAAGCTAGCCTCACGCAAGGTTGTCATCACCCACCACAGGCAAGGCTTGATTGGGTGGGGCATCTCTTGCCAGATTTGGTGAGGTCAACTTTTGCCTAGGCCAAGGTGACCTTGTTAGATTTTTCAATGGTAGCCCTTGTTGGGGTCGTCGTGAGGCCAACCTTTGCCCTGTTGAGCCTCACTTGTGGCAGGTGATGACGACCCTTGCCTAGGTGAGGCCAGCTCGCCATGCCATGGACTGGCATAAGGAAGAAGAAAGACAATAAAGAAAAAAGATAAAAGAAAATAAAAATAATAAAATTTTCTAAATAATAAAAAATAGCATTAAAAATTGTTCACACTAGTGCCAATAGTGCCAATAGGCCAGTTGGCATTCATGTCGACAATTTTTGCCAAATTAGCCCGAAGGATTGAATTATCATTAGGTCAAAATGTTTATGATTAAATTTACATAAATGCAAAAGATTTGAGACTTTTATGACAATTTTTCTCAAATTACATGAACAGACATCTATGTGATGTGATCAAGTCAATGGTCATCAACGCAATCAATGATGTCATCTTAAGGCTCGGGACATCCTATTAATCCATACCAATCCAAGCGAGCATAGGGCTTTTAAACTGGCTGTGTAAATTCGTTGGAGTGAGAGATTATTGTGTTTTCATCTTGAATATGTTCATGTTCAATTGAAGGCAATATTAGGGGACAAACTTAAGACTTTAGAGACTATCGGGAACAGATTCTAGTGAAGCCGTCCCATGATTTTGTTAGCAATAGACGATTAGGAGTGCTTGACTATGTTTCGAACAGACGTTTGAATTGTATTAAAGTCCTCATGTGTTTACTAGATTTGAGAGTTGTTTAAATGGCAAATAGGGAACATAAATTGTACTGAATTCCCCTATCCTTATCGCACTCCTAATTCTATAGGGATAGAGATAGCGACATGGCCTTTCTTCCACTCAAAAGACGCAACTTTAAACCACTAAAATCCCACTCCTAAAAGTCCCATTGTTGATATTGCTCTACCTTTGACAGCCATTAATCAAGGATCCTGAAAAGCACAAAAGATAAATGGAATAAACAATCACAACCTAGTGAGTAGTACAACTCTTCTAAGCAGATTAAGCATCCACTATGCACTTTACAAAACAATATCATAAGTCATTTATATAAGTTTTTAGTACATAATACATATATAAGATAAAAATGAGTTATATTGCTTTAACATAACTATAAACATATTAGAATTCATTCCTTAAATCAATAATATTATAACAAACATTAATGGTTATGTCCATTAATCAATTTCAACAAAATCACATGCTGGGTCCATTCCACTGGCCAATCTAAAATCACATGTCAATGGTTCATCTATTGATCAAACTCCTGCTCAAATATCTAACGAGGCAAACCAAATAAATTAAGTTCATGACATCTTTCACAATCCACAAAGCCAAATTCAAAAACCATTTCATAAATCACAATATGTTTCCCAAAACCATTTCAGAATCCATTTCATAAATTAAGTTCATGAATCAACATATATACATATAACCTTTCGCGACAACTTTCCAAAACATTTGCAAACCATTTACAAGTACTAAATTATACTAAACACCTGATTCGGATTTTATTTAATAAACATGCTTATTCATAAGTTATAATATATCAAATTTTTATCGCTTTCAATAAATGAGTTTGGAAATTCATGGAAGAGATAGTATCACTCACTTGAGAATCCCGAACCAAATAAAGCATAGCTACACGAATTGGCGATATCATAATCTTAACAATTTAATGAGAATTGACATTAGATCCAAATAAAACTCTATCTCAACTACGGGATAGCTAAACCGTGCTTAAATGTTAACAAAAAGACTTTTATGCACTAATAAATTGCTCACTCGAAGCAATTATTCAAATTTAAATGCAATGTGGAACTTGAACACAAAATCCTAAAATTTTGCTCCTACCAAATTGTTACTAAAAAATGACTCTTGACAATTCCTATGGCTTCATAATGCCTTAAACTCTCATTTCCAAGAAATTCTATAGCTCAATAACTTAAAAGTCGAACTTTGTGACTCGAATATCACATAATTCGAATTTAAGCCTTAATCTTGAAAACTAATCTCATTGGAAGAACGAGGGATGCGAGCATTGCATATTAGAGTTGAATTAGCCTGACGAGGTCCCTATGGCGCAAAGCCCTCTTTTTTCCTTTGTTCTTCTTTCTTTCCTCCTTCCCCTCTTTTCTTTCCTCCGTTTCCCTCCTTTTTATTTTATTTTTTGGCACGTGCTCTCGGTCTATTTAAGAACCGTGCGTCCCCCTCTTTGGCCTTTTCTTCTTTTGACTTTTCAACCTTATTTTCTTTTTCTCTTTTTGGGTCCCACCACCCAAATATTATAATTGCAGCCCGTCTACACGGGCGATAACTTTGCACCTTCGTTTGGTCGAATCAGGTGACACGATTTTGAAGACTGGGAATAAGGTTCTCCCATCGCAATTTGAGTTGCAACAACAGGTAATGTAGTGGGAGGTTGACAAAAGTGAGCAAGGAATTGTGGACTGTAAGATGCAAGTGGCTTCAAGTTGCGATGATGTTCATGAGTAAGGAGAGTTAGAAAAGGACAAACTATTGTTGTTCAGAAGTACATATGAATGATTGCCCTATACGAAGTTTTAAGTCCCTGAGGCTATTTACCATTAGAGTTTGTGAAAGCAGCTAAGAGTACAATCAGTTGTGGGAGGGGCTGCAGGTTGCACACAGGACGATTTTTGGATCCTAGTTTGCGGCACCTTTCTCTTTAAGTTGGGTTGACTTGAGGTTGATCGGCCGTAAATCATGGTTGATTCTATGTTGGAGTCAAGGATGTTTTTTGAGTTTGCAGATTTGGAAAGCTTGTCTGATCATGAGGGTATTGTGATGATCAGTTTTCTATGTTTGATCCTTCTGTGGAGCACAAGGACCAGGAAGAAATGTCGACCAAATCAGTCTCTCGATGAGGATATCGGAGTTGAATTCAACATAAAAACAAAACTTGTTCAACGTAGCGTTTATCTAATATTCTGAGCTCCAACAGCGTAATCAATTCTGTCATCAGTTTCATATTCAAGGCAGGAGCTGGCCTGTAAAATCCATTTTCATTCCATTAATTTCGTTCTGTGTTGTATCCACTCATGAGTCGCAGCAATACTATGAAATCCAAGATGATTGTCTGTTTTATTGAGTAAAGATAGGAATGTTACAATCGTCAAAGAATAAAAGAATATCAATTGCTTCTCGGCCACAAATCAGATGAATAGAATTGGCTCGAAAAAAGAAGAAAAAGAAAAGAGAAATTTTTACAAAATCAATGTCTTGTGTCGTCTAGGACATGGAGCACTCGGGAGGGAAGCCTTGGGGGAATCTTTTGGCATCCGTGCAGTAGTTGTAGATCATGTAGTTGCTCTGCACCCACTTGAGCCTCTCTTGGCTTGTCGAGTCAAGCTCTTCTGCTAGCCATGCATTACCATCCGAAGAAGATGAAGACGAAGTGCAAGATGACGACCCAGATGACCAAACGCAGGCGTTATCGGCGTTGAAGTTCCTGTAGGAAGCAGTGAAGGGCGCTTGCGTCCAGTCCGTCTTCACGAGCCCGCCTCTGGTCGCCCAGTCGTCTGCGTTCCAGAGGCTCGAGAATATCCTCATGGGCTGGGCCTTGGGGAAGGGAACACCGACGGACTCTGCGTTCTTGAACTCTCTGATGGGAGTCCCGTCCACTGAGAATCTGCAATGGTCGCACACAAAGGTTTTTGAGTAAATGCCGCAGAGAATAGTGTAGCGCAATGTAAATGCAAGTAAGGTCGCATTTTGAGCTTTGCAGACTCTTACATGATGCGTTGTGGATTCCAGAGGATGGAGTAGGTGTGGAAATCAGCAGTTGGGTCGAACCAGAGATAGAATTGCTGCTCCCGGTTACCCTTGCCTTGGCTGAAGACGTTGGTGTGGAGAATGTATGGATCGCCGCTCAAGTTCCCCAAGAACTCGAAGTCTATCTCGTCCCACGCCGACCCGTTTGAAGATAACTGTAGAATAACAACATAGCAAAAGTTAAAAATCTGATCGAGAAAAAAAGAAGGAAGCTTGAAGATAAAGGGGCACAAACTGATTAAGATGGAGACTTACATAGTAAGCGGTGACGGTGCCTGCGGAGTTGCCGGGAACGAGCTTGAGTTGCATGTCAATCTTGCCAAACAGGTACTCGTTCTTGGACTGGAAGCCGGAGCCGGAGGCCTTGTCGAGGGAAAGAGTGAGGAGGTCGCCACTGTTGAGGATCTGAGCTCGGCCATCTCCCCAGGTTATGTCGAAGTCTTGGTAGAAGTTGCGGGCAAAAGCGGATGCTGCCCAAGAAACGACCAGGAGAAGAAGCGCGGTGGTACAAAGCGAAGAAGTGGAACGAGAGGCCATATGGGGCGTGTTTTGTTTTTTGCGGCTGCTGCTGCGGCTGTAGTTGCTGAAGAGATGCAAATGCCAATGAGATGATATGAGAGTGAGGACTGAAGAGGAGACACTGAGAGAGAGAGAGAGAGGAAGAGCTGCGGGTGTTTGTGTTGCTTGATGAAATGGGAGAGATGTGCAGGTGGTACTTATAGCTTTTTTGCCAAAGATGGAGAAGGGGTAAAGCAAAAGCGTGTGAGAGAAGGGGATGTATGGAGTCAACATCAAACGCTAAAATTTAGCTGAGGACAGTTGGCTTCAGATGTAAAAAATAAAGTTTCCAAAAGAAGAGGACACTACCGACCCTCATCATGCGTAGAAATTATGAGGCAACGCGGTTTTGCATTTTCAGACGATACGAAGCTTCCACACAAACCCACCCAAATAGAGATGGGCTCTATCGTCTCTTCATTGCCAGCTAAATCCTTTGTTTATGAGCTTTCGTTGCTTTTCCGCCATCTAATGTCGGTGGATGTCATTAGTCGAGGTGACGTAAGGACCTAAAGGTTCCACAAATCCCTCAAGAGCTATTTATACAAAAAAAAAAAAATATTTTTTTGACCAATTTTAAGTAATTATCGATAAGTGACAAACTTTGTCAATAAAGATAGTTTGGCTAGAAGAGCAGCAACAAATTGACAACTTGAAGATATCGACTAATAGTGGAGTCGATGATTGTGGATACACCTGCCGTCGGGAAATTAAGCGACGCGTTTGGTAACGTTTCTATTAAAAATTGTTAGGGAATGAAATAGAAAAAATTATTTCGCTCAGGGAACAATTTTGAATGTAATAATGCGTTTGGTAAACTTGTTCCGGGAATAAAAAATGAATAAAAACACGTTTGGTAAATTTGTGTTCTTTTTTTGTTTCTTTTAATTTATTTCTTATTTCTTTTTTTCTTTCTTTCTTCTTTTGGCCGGTGGCCTTGCCCAGCCATGGTGAGGCTCACCGGCCCCCCGAGGCCGAGCCTCGCCGTGGTTGGGTGAGGCTCGGCCTCGCCTTGGCTAGGCGAGCTTGGGCTCGCCCAGCCTTGCCCCACGCCGGCGAGGCTTGGCTCGCCGGATTTAGGTGAGCCCGAGCTCACCTAGCCAAGGCAAGGCCGAGCCTCGCCAGGGGCAGGCGACGCTCGGCCTCATAGGGGCCGGCGGCACTCCGGCGAGGTCACCGGACCTTGACGGCGTTGCCGGCCCTCGACGGCCAGTCGCCGGCCGAGGCCAGCGACCTACCAAAGAAAAAAGAAAAAGAAAAGAAGAAAAAGAGAGGAGAGAGAAAATTTGTTCTTAAAAATTGTTCCAGAAACAAGAAACATGTTTTTCTTGTTTCTCGTTTCTGTTCCAAATATGTTCTTGGGAACAAAAAAATAGATTTGGAACAAAAACGCAAACAAACGCGTTTCTGTTCTTTTTTTGTTCCCTGAAACAAAAAAACAAGGATTTTTGTTCATAAACAGAAAAAAAGAACGTTAACAAACAGGGCCTAAGTGTCAATGCAATGAAATGAACTAACTGTCAAAGCCATAAAGTCAATGAACCGTCTAGTAATGGAATCGATGTAACTATCAAATAGTATATGTAACCTCCATTTGTAATCGTCTGTTGTAAGCTTTAAATAGCATGTGTACTCTTTGTCACAAAACAAATGAAACTTGTTATATTTTAATTATCTTTCATTCCCTCTATCCTAGTTGTAGTTTTCAGATATCTCGTTATCGATTAAATTTTGGCATGTATGTCAGTACTACCTTTCGAGTCTCCATTGTCAAATAAAGTTGTATCTTCAATCGACTTTGTCGTAGGAAAAAATCTGGCAAAGTTTTGTTTATCACAATGTTGATTAAATTCCGTCAAAGCTTATCTATTTGCTTCCTTGTACTCCATTGATAAGACTCTTGTTAAGAAGTGTTACAAAACGTATGCTCATAATAAAATTAAGAACTAATCCTAGTAAAAAGTATTTCGTTGTTGATTCAATTATGGTGAAACATCCTTTTGGCATGCTTGATGAGACTATTTGTGGTTTAATAAGAGGATTAAAAATGTCGAGAACAAAAAATCACTCGAAGCTTGATTAAGCCGCGAGTATTAATCCCATTGAAAGGGCCACCTAGGCCGAGACCTTAGCTGCTCTTGCAGTGCTAGAGACAATCCAAGTAGGGAAAGTTAACATCTTTTTTTTTTTTTGTCAGTCTTACTCTACTCTTATTCTAACTCTCACTCTCAGACTTTTGTTATGCCTCCATGCATGGCATTGGACTTGAAGCCCACACTTGAAACTAAATTGTTCCTACCCCGACCCCCCGAGAAGGTGGGGATTCGAACGCCCCACCTCCTTCTTCCATGTTGGAAGGGTGGCCACTGGAAAAGTTAACATCTTGAGACGCCTTAAAGAAGTGTAGGTGACGGAGTTGGTATCAAATCCTACTTTGGCGGCTACCAAGGAGAGGCTGTTTGAGGAACAACAAAATGAGATGGAAAATGATGGGGAAGAGTGTCAAAAAAGTCCTAAAAATTAATTTAGTCATAAACCTTTAATTGTGCTGATTTAATTCTAAATGTTGTGACCTAATGCGGTCCTTCTAGCTAATTTTGGCAAGATATTGCTAATGTGATATTGCCAGCTTTGATGTTGACAGTTTTTAATAATATTAATATATATTTTTACATTATTATTTTTTTTTTGAAATTTTTTTCCCTTTCTTCTTCTATTTGTCAATGATTGGCCATTGCCTATAGTTGATGGCTGGTTAACAACCATGACCAAGCTGGCCTCACTTATGCAAGGTTGTTGTCACCCACCACAGGCAAGGGGCGACTAGGTAGGGTGCCCCTTGCCAAATCTGGTGAGGTCAACTTTTGCCTAGGCTAAGGGGACCTCGTTAGATTTTCAACTGCAGCCCTCGCCGAGGTCATCGTGAGGTCGACCTTTGCCCTGTCAGGCCTCACTTGTGGCAAGTGACGACGACCCTTGCCTAGGTGAGGCCAACTCGCCATGCCATGGATCGACATAAGGAAGAAGAAAGACCAAAAAAAAAAAAAAAAAAAGAAAAAAAAAAATATAAAAAATAAAATTTTCTAAATAATAAAAAATAATATTAAAAATTGTTCACGCTAGTGCCAATAGTGCCAATAGGCCAGTTGGCATTCATGTCGACAATATTTGCCAAATTAGCCTGAAGGATTGAATTATCATTAGGTCAAAATGTTTATGATTAAATTGATATAAATGCAATAGATTTAAGACTTTTCTAACAATTTTTCCCAAATCACATGAATAGACATCTATGTGATGTGATCAAGTCAATGGTCATCAACGCAGTCAATGATGTCATCTTAAGGCTCGAGACATCCTATTAATCCATACCAATCCAAGCGAGCACATGGCTTTTGAACTATCTGTGTAAATTCGTTGGAGTGAGAGATTATTGTGTTTTCATCTTGAATATGTTCATGTTCAATTGAAGGCAATATCAGGGGACAAACTTAAGACTTTAGAGACTATCGAGAATAGATTCTAGGTGAAGCCGTCCCACGATTTTGTTAGCAATAGACGATCAGGAGTGCTTGATTATGTTTCGAACAGACGTTTGGATTGCATTAAAGTCCTCATGTGTTTACTAGATTTGAGGGTTTTTTAAATGGTGAATAGGAAACATAAATTGTATTGAATTGCCCTGTTGTTAATGCACTCCTAATTCTATAGGGATAGAGATAATGACATGGCCTTTCTTCCACTCAAAAGATGCAACTTTAAACCACTAAAATCCCACTCCTAAAAGTCCAATTGTTGATATTGCTCTACCTCTGACAGCCATTAATCAAGGATCCTGAAAAGCACAAAAGGTAAATGGAATAAACAATCATAGCCTGGTGAGTGGTGCAACTCTTCTAAGCAAATTAAGCATCCACTATGCACTTTACAAAACAATATCATAAGTCATATATATCAGTTTTAAGTACATAATACATATATAAGATAAAAATGAGTTATATTGCTTTAACATAACTATAAACATATTAGAATACAATCATTAAATCAATAATATTATGACAAACATTGATGGTTAAGTCTATTAATCAATTTCAACAAAATCACATGTCAATGGTTCATCTATTGATCAAACTCCTGCTCAAATATCTAACAAGGCAAACAAAATAAATTAAGTTCATGACATCTTTCACAATCCACAAAGCCAAATTCAAAAACCATTTCATAAATCACAATATGTTTCCCAAACCATTTCAGAATCCATTTCTTAAATTAAGTTCATGAATCAACATATATACATATAATCTTTTGCGACAACTTTCCAAAACATTTGCAAACCATTTACAAGTACTAACTTGTACTAAACACCTGATCCAGATTTTATGCAACAAACATGCCTATTCATAAGTTATAATATATCAAATTTTTGTTGCTTTCAATAAATGAGTTTAGAAATTCATGGAAGAGATAGTATCACTCACTTGAGGATCCCAAAGCAAATAACGCGTAGCTACACGAATTGACGATCTCATAATCTTAACAATTAAATGAGAATTGACACTAAATCAAAATAAAACTCTATCTCAATTATATTTAAATGTTAACAAAAAGACTTTTATGCACTAATAAATTGCTCACTCGAAGCAATTATTCAAATTTAAATGCAATGCGGAACTTGAACACGAAACCCTAAAATTTTCCTCTGACCAAATTGTTACTAAAAAATGACTCTTGACAAACCCTATGGCTTCATAACGCCTTAAACTATCATTTCCAAGAAATTCTATAGCTCAATAACTTAAAAGTCGGACTTCATGGCTCGAATATCACATAATTTCGAATTTAAGCCTTAATCTTGAAAATTAATCCGATTGGAAGAACGAGGGAAGCGAGCATGAAATATTAAAGTTGAATTAGCTTGACGAGGTCTCTATGGCACAAAGCCCTCTCTTTTTTCCTTTGTTCTTCTTTCTTTCCTCCTTCCCCACTTTTCTTTTCTCTCTTTCCCTCTTTTTTATTTTATTTTTTGGAACGTGCTCTCGGTCTACTTAAGAACCGTGCGTCCCCTTCTTTGGCTTTTTCTTCTTTTGACTTTTCAACCTTATTTTCTTTTTCTCTTTTTGGGTCCCACCACCCAAATATTATAATTGCAGCGCGTCTAAACGGGCGATAACTTTGCACCTTTGTTTGGTTGAATCAGGTGACACTATTTTGAAGACTGGGAATAAGGTTCTCCCATCGTGAGTTGCAACAACAGGTAATGTAGTGGAAGGTTGACAAAAGTGAGCAAGGAATTGTGGACTGTAAGATGCAAGGTGGCTTCAAGTTGCGATGATGTTCATGAGTAAGGAGAGTTAGAAAAGGACAAACTATTGTTGTGCGGAACTACATATGAATGATTGCCCTATACGAAGTTTTAAGCCCTGAGGCTATCTACCATTAGAGTTCGTGAAATCAGCCAAGAGTACCATCAGTTGCTGGAGGAATTGCAGGTTGCACACTGCACGAGTTTTGGATCCTATTTTGCGGCACCTTGCTTTTTAACCTGGGTTGACTCGAGGTTGATCGGCCATAGATCGTGGTTAATTCTATGTCGGAGTCAAGATGTTCGTTGAGTTTGCAGATTTAGGGAGTTCGTCTGGTCATGATGGTATTGTGATGATCGATTGTCTATGTTTGATACTTCCGTGGAGCACAAGGACCAGGAAGAAATGTCGACCAAATCAGTCCTTCAATGAGGATATCGGAGTTGAATTCAACATAAAAACAAAACTTGTTCAATCTAGCGCTTATCAAATTTTCTGAGCTACAACAATGTACTCAATTCTGTCATCAGTTTCATGTTCAAGGCAGGAGCTAGCCTGTAAAATCCATTTTCATTCCATTAATTTTGTTCTGTGTTGTATCCACTCATGAGTCGCAGCAATACTATGAAATCCAAGATGATTTTCTGTTTTATTGAGTAAAGATAGGAATGCTACAATCGTCAAAGAATAAAAGAATATCAATTGCTTCTCGGCCACAGAACAAATGAATAGAATTGGCTCACAAAGGGGAAAAAAAAAGAAAACGAAGAATTTTCTACAAATCCTATGTCTTGTGTCGTCTAGGACATGGTGCACTCGGGAGGGACGCCTTGGGGGAATCTTTTGGCATCTGTACAGTAGTTGTAGATCATGTAGTTGCTCTGCACCCACTTGAGCCTCTCTTGGCTTGTCGAGTCAAGCTCTTCTGCTAGCCATGCATTACCATCCGAAGAAGATGAAGACGAAGTGCAAGATGACGACCCAGATGACCAAACGCAGGCGTTATCGGCGTTGAAGTTCCGGTAGGAAGCAGTGAAGGGCGCTTGTGTCCAGTCCGTCTTCACGAGCCCGCCTCTGGTCGCCCAGTCGTCCGCGTTCCAGAGGCTCGAGAATATCCTCATGGGCTGGGCCTTGGGGAAGGGAACACCGATGGACTCTGCGTTCTTGAACTCTCTGATGGGAGTCCCGTCCACTGAGAATCTGCAATGATCGCGCACAAAGGTATTTGAGTAAATGCCGCAGAGAATAGTGTAGCGCAATGTAAATGCAAGTAAGGTCGCATTTTGAGCTTTTCAGACTCTTACATGATGCGTTGTGGATTCCAGAGGATGGAGTAGGTGTGGAAATCAGCAGTTGGGTCGAACCAGAGATAGAATTGCTGCTCTCGGTTACCCTTGCCTTGGCTGAAGACGTTGGTGTGGAGAATGTATGGATCGCCGCTCAAGTTCCCCAAGAACTCGAAGTCTATCTCATCCCACGCCGACCCGTTTGAAGATAACTGTAGAATAACAACATAGCAAAAATTAAAAATCTGATCGAGAAAAAAAGAAGGAAGCTTGAAGATAAAGGGGCACAAACTGATTAAGAAGGAGACTTACATAGTATGCGGTGACGGTGCCAGCGGAGTTGCCGGGAACTAGCTTGAGCTGCATGTCAATCTTGCCGAACAAGTACTCGTTCTTGGACTGGAAGCCGGAGCCGGAGGCCTTGTCGAGGGAGAGAGTGAGGAGGTCGCCGTTGTTGAGGATCTGAGCTCGGCCATCACCCCAGGTTATGTCGAAGTCTTGATAGAAGTTGCGGGCGGAAGCAAACGTCCCCCAAGAAACGACCACGAGAAGCAGAGTGGCGATGCAAAGCAAAGAAGTAGAAAGGGAGGCCATATTGGGCGTGTTCTGTCTGCTGCTGCTGCTGCTGCTGCTGCTGCTGTAGTTGAAGAAGAGAAGCAAATCTCAATGAGATGATATGAGAGTGAGGACTGAAGAGGAGAGAGAGATGTGGAGTGTTTGCGTTGATCGATGAAATGGGAGAGATGTGGAGATGGTATTTATAGCTTCGTACCGAAGATGAAGATGGGAGAAAACGTGTGAGAGATGAGGAGAGGCAACGAAGGATTGGTGGGAGTCAACCCCCCACGCTAACTCAGCTGTGGACAGTTGGCTTCCAATATAGAAATTGCTTTTAAAAAAGAAGAGGACAAACAGTGACACTACCACTACCAACCCACGTCCAGCATGCAAATAAATTATGAGGCAACGCGGTTCGAGACGACATGGAGCTTCCCCACACGGAGACGGGCTCTATCGTCTGTTCACCGCCAGCTACATGCTTCACCATGAGCGGTCGCTGCTTTTCCGCCAGCTAATGTCGGTGGATCTCATATGGTGGGGTACTTACATTCTTCCCGCGCACTATAATTTGCATACGTTAGAGATCATTGCGCCTATCATCTTCATGTACCTTAGGCAGAGATATTATAGGAGGAGCATCTAAAAACTTTCATGGAAAGTAAAAATTCATTCTCTCTTGACACCAAGGAGCGGACATATTGAAAATTTGTACTCTTTGAGAACCCACATGTCTCCTCCCACTGTTTTACATGTACGATTTAGGAATGCGTTTTGTCTAGATACATTCCGGTTATATTTTCTTTTTCTCATTTCTTATCTTTTTGCATTTAACTTTGCTATTTCACCTCAACTTAACATACAACACCTCAAATCTTTGGAGAGAATATAATAAATTACATTTAAAATTGTTCAGATTATGCATGTTTTTTTGGTTCTAAAATGTAAAAAAAATTCGGCCGAATGATGCGTTGGCTCAGGTCAATTAATTTTTGTTAACTTCACTCGGGTTAACCACTTTATTTGTTCCTCGGGTTTACATCTCGGTTCAATCAAATTTTTTTGATGGAGATTGCAAGTTGAGATCATGAAGAGAATTCTGTGCAGCAAATGTCTGCAGAGGCACCCGAAATCCTCTGTTTCAGATCCTTTCTTATCTTTCCCTCTGTTCAATTTTTATTTCCTTTAAATTATTCGTGTATTCGTGTTCTGTCTCTTTGTTCAACTTATATTTCTCTCTGATTTAAAAGAGTCGATTATTATCACCTTTTTTGGGAAACTCGGCATAGTGACAATTTGCAAGGATGGTTTGAAAGGATAAGTACAAGGAGTTTTCTTTTATTGGTGATTGGTGCATTCTTTTAGCTGGGAAAAGAAGATGGAAATGGACTTTGTTTGGTTGGAGGAAGGTAATCTTCAGGTTTTGTCTTTTTATAATAAAAGACAAAACCTGAAGATTACCTTCCTCCAACCAAACAAAGTCCATTTCCATATATATATGCCGATGCTTCTTTGGTTGCGCAATTTGTACGGGGGGACAAACTTAGCATGAAGATTCTATCTGAAGCTATCTGTTGACCCAGTCCACTGCTAATTATTCGAGCTCACTCCAGAATAAAATGTTATCTCTAGCTCGCATATGAATCATAGCATAATCAGAATATTCGCATGATATACAATCCGAGATTGACAACGTTCTCGCACTAGAATCACCACACAATCAGAATCTACGCATAATATGTAATCCTTGATTGATTCAAATATTATCTTCATTGGTAGTTACAAATTTTGTTGTCAATATCTATCCCTAGAGATTCTTTCTATATTTATATATATACACTCACTTTTCCTATGTCTCCTATATTCTCTGTTTTCTTTCTGCATCTCTATTTTTATCTTGGTATCAAAAAGGCAAAAGCCCATCGATCTAAATACGTGTGACTCAAATTCCTCTGCAAATTCCTCCTCTGCCGAGTAAACAACGCTACAACAATCACCAGACCCATAACTCCTGCTGCCACTATCTCTGGTCTCCTTTCTTCTCCATCCTTCGGAGAACGCCTAGATGTGATTTGACGTACACGGATCTAGGGCTTCCTCTCTTCAGCTAGTTCATTTTGATGTTTGGGGTTTGCCTCCTGTTTTATAAATATTACGGGTGTTTTAATGATGACTTTTCTCGATTTATTTGGCTTTATCCCTTCGCATCTCAAGATCAATTTTTCAACATTTTTAAAGCCTTTCATGGCCTTGTGAAGACTCAACTTCAGTGCAAGCTTTAGATGATTTAGTGTGATGGAGCACTCGAGTTCTTTATTGTCACGCCCCGAATCTCGGGCACGCGCACATCTCTCGGCAGTTATTACGACCATCGGCCATGTATGTCCAACTCAATAGTTGGCAGTCATCTGGCATAACCGGGTGTCGTCCCACTTCATTAGGCACGGCAACGTCCCACGTAAACGCATTCCATAAGGAGCATTGGCCCAACCTTTACTGCAAGTGGCATCCGTTGTCAAGGGCATCTGAACTTAATCATGCATCGTCTTACGTAAACGCATCAAGACGGGTTCACTATCTTGCGTAAACGCATCAGGGTACTTAAGCGATCACACACACATCCATGTTCAACCAAGAATATCGTGCTTTGCACTCAAATATTTCCATTTGGACTTGGCCAATTTTCTTCGTATTAAAAATACTCGGTAAAATAATTGTGCGTGGTCACACAGTCAAATCAAATTATAAAATGTGATACTCTCCCATTTCAAAATTCCACGATTTTATATAGTACCTAAAATATTTTTGGCGTCAAAACCGACATCCGGTATTTTTCTATTTAAATACCAAAATCCGATTTTTGCAATAATACAAAACCCAGACACCCAATTGCACAATTAAGCAATTAATTTCACATATTATCAAGCATAAACTCTAAGCATGCCAAAAGTCAACCATATCACCAAATACACATTATCCAGCAAGCATGGCACCAAGAATAATCACAAAACCACTACCAGCCCTAACTAGCAGAAACCGGGCCATTCGCGCGTCTCCAAGTTTAATTCTAGAAACATAACCAAACGAATTCAAAAAATTCTCAAATTTGAATATGTTGTAAAGGACACTTAAAAGATCATTTTTCATGTAGATACCTAACCCAGATTTTTCTAGATTGAGAGCATTAAGTTGCCCAAACTATTACAAAAACTGTGTTTGTATCCAGAAAGTTTGTTTTCTGAAATCAGTTTGGCTTGAAGGCCAAAACTTGTTCGTTTGATTTGAAATTTGACTATATTAAACTACAAGATATGATGAACAACTTTTGTGAAGGAATCGTTTCAAAAATATAACTCTAAGAGTTGAAAAAAAATCCATTAAACACTAAAAAGTCACTGGTCTCAGCACAATTTGAGATTCTTTTTTGCAAATAACGAAGTTGAAATATCATTCTTTTAAATCCATAAAATCTTGACTAAAATATATGTCATAATTGAAGATATCTAAAACATTTCTCAAGATGAAGCCACTCCAAAATCGTTGTGCATTTTTCCCCACAAAAATAGCAAACGGCAAGGGTCCAGTAACCAGATTCGAGAGAAATCCACTAAATTAGACTAAACCACCCTCATTAGTGCTAATCTAACCAATTAAATTAACACTAATCCATATTAAGGCTAATCTCACTTAATACTAATTTAACTAAGTTAATTAGTACTAATCTAACCCCCTAAGTGCAATTAAAAACCTAATCAAGGATTATGGAGTTAACTCACCAGATTACGATAGTGGTGGGCTCACGGCAAAGGCGGCGCAAAGGCGATGAAGACTTGAAACTACCGAGTCTCCAACAGAGGACCAACCGAGGCTGAAAACTGCAAGGGGCCCACGACTTGGAGTTGCTGGTTCGGTTTTGTAGCTGCTGGACCGTGGCTACTTGAGGGGCTACGGTGGCTGGAATGAGCGGTTGGGCAGTCGGACAGTGAAGTGGAGTGGTGCTAGTAGTTCGGCGGAGCAGTCGCGTTGGCGTGGTGGACGGTGGCAGCTTGGCGGGAGCTGCGGCGGGCGAAAAGGACGATGCCGCTAGGTGGTGGACGTGAGATGAAGGTGCTGTATTGGCGTTGGGGGGCTACAGGGCTGGCGGTGTGTGGCAAGGAGCTGTTGGCATTGGTTGATGGATTGTGGGTGTAGAGGAGAAAATGGTGTGGTAGCGTGACGTTGAGGGGATGAAGAACACATGAGGAAAGGAAAGATATGTGAGAAGAAGAAGATGTCTGCTGGGGGGAGGGAGGTGTGCGTGAAAGAGAGGGAGAGAGGGAGAGAGAGTCCAATCAAAATATCCTAACCATCATTACCTAAGCCCCAAAAGTCTCTATGCTCATTTTCATCCTCCCAAAATACTTTCCTAAGCTTAATTTCCCAAAATAAGCCTAGAGGTAGAAAAATCCAACTTGGTCTACCCCCGAATTTCCTTTTTTATTTTCTTTTTGCTGAAAATCAATTTTTCCGTAAAATTCCGAACTCGATGGAATTTCTCCGAAAGATGAGACGACGTCCTAAAAATGAATCGTGAGACACTCGAACGTTCAATTCTTAAAAATGAATTTAATTTCATGGTTAAAATGAACCGGATATGATTTTAGTGTGACCTAACCTACCAAGTAGCTTTTAGGGATTTTAGTGCGTTTCACCCGTGGTCGATAATTTCAATTCATGTTTGTGCATCTCCGACTCGTTGGTGACTCTCGGTTATCATAAAAATCTCAAGATTTCAATTATAGGCACCCAGTACAAAATCGACACCTAATTGGGTTAGTGCGTTCGACAACCAAATTTTGTAATTATGTGGAATCACCCATGATTTAATTACGTCATTCCATCGAATCGAATTATATCCGATTACTAATCGATTATAATGGTGTCATATTGACCCTTGCCAATTATCATGGTCGAGCAATCGATTTTTGATTGAATTCTCAAGTCTGTCGAGTTTATATCCCTTAACAGCTTCACTCGATAGATAAGTTAACTCGAGAGTGATCAGCTTTGAGAAAAAAGACCATAGGCGCATCAACGAAATGCCTATTTCATTTAATCGAGACAAGGTCGAAATTCAGGATGTCACACTTATCCTCTATCATGCACTCTTACCTTCTCAGTCACGGCATTCACCGGCGCTTCTATTGTGCATAATCTCTATTTCAAAATGGGACCGTTGAACGCAAGCTTTGCCAATATAGTGGAAACTGGCCTTGGTCTCATGATGAGTCTGCTCTTCCTTGTCATCTCTGGGAATTTGCTTTTGAGACTGCAGTTCACTTGATCTCCCAACTCCTATTCTAGACAATTTGTCTCCTCGAAAGGTTCTTTATGATACTACTCCTGATATATCTCACTTACAAGTGTTCGATTGTGCAGCATTTCCATTAGAGTCCCTGAAGCTATTTAACATTAGAGTTTGTGAAATCAGCTAATAGTACCATCAATTGTGGGAGGGGTTGCAGGTTGCACACAGTACGATTTTTGGATCCTAGTTTACGGCACCTTGCTCTTTAAGTTAGGTTGACTTGAGGTTGATCGGCCGTAAATCATGGTTGATTCTATGTTGGAGTCAAAAATGTTTTTTGAGTTTGCAGATTTGGAAAGCTTGTCTGGTCATGATGGTATTGTGATGATCGGTTTTCTATGTTTGATCCTTCTGTGGAGCACAAGGACCAGGAAGGAATGTCGACCAAATCAGTCCCTCGATGAGGATATCGGAGTTGAATTCAACATAAAAACAAAACTAGTTCAACGTAGCGTTTATCTAATTTTCTGAGCTGCGACAGCGTAATCAATTGTGTCATCAGTTTCATATTCAAGGCAGGAGCTGGCCTGTAAAATCCATTTTCATTCCATTAATTTTGTTCTGTGTTGTATCCACTCATGAGTCGCAGCAATACTATGAAATCTAAGATGATTTTCTGTTTTATTGAGTAAAGATAGGAATGTTACAATCGTCAACGAATAAAAGAATATCAATTGCTTCTCGGCCACAAAACAAATGAATAGAATTGGCTCGAAAAAAGAAGAAAAAGAAAAGAGAATTTTTTACAAAATCAATGTCTTGTGTCGTCTAGGACATGGAGCACTCGGGAGGGAAGCCTTGGGGGAATCTTTTGGCATCCGTGCAGTAGTTGTAGATCATGTAGTTGCTCTGCACCCACTTGAGCCTCTCTTGGCTTGTCGAGTCAAGCTCTTCTGCTAGCCATGCATTACCATCCGAAGAAGATGAAGACGAAGTGCAAGATGACGACCCAGATGACCAAACGCAGGCGTTATCGGCGTTGAAGTTCCTGTAGGAAGCAGTGAAGGGCGCTTGCGTCCAGTCCGTCTTCACGAGCCCGCCTCTGGTCGCCCAGTCGTCTGCGTTCCAGAGGCTCGAGAATATCCTCATGGGCTGGGCCTTGGGGAAGGGAACACCGACGGACTCTGCGTTCTTGAACTCTCTGATGGGAGTCCCGTCGACTGAGAATCTGCAATGGTCGCATACAAAGGTTATGGAGTAAATGCTGCAGGGAAAAGTGTAGCGCAATGTAAATGCAAGTAAGGTAGCATTTGAGCTTTTCAGACTCTTACATGATGCGTTGTGGATTCCAGAGGATGGAGTAGGTGTGGAAATCAGCAGTTGGGTCGAACCAGAGATAGAATTGCTGCTCTCGGTTGCCCTTGCCTTGGCTGAACACGTTGGTGTGAAGAATGTATGGATCGCCGCTCAAGTTCCCCAAGAACTCGAAGTCTATCTCGTCCCACGTCGACCCATTTGAAGATAACTGTAGAATAACAACATAGCAAAAATTAAAATCTGATCAAGAAAAAAAGAAGGAAGCTTAAAGATGAAGGGGCACCAACTATTTAAGGACGAGACTTACATAGTATGCGGTGACAGTGCCTGCGGAGTTGCCGGGAACGAGCTTGAGCTGCATGTCAATCTTGCCGAACAAGTACTCGTTCTTGGACTGGAAGCCAGAGCCGGAGGCCTTGTCAAGGGAGAGAGTGAGGAGGTCGCCGTTGTTGAGGATCTGAGCTCGGCCATCACCCCAGGTTATGTCGAAGTCTTGATAGAAGTTGCGGGCGGAAGCAGACGTCGCCCAAGAAACGACCACGAGAAGCAGTGTAGTGATGCAAAGTGAGGAAGTAGAAGGGAAGGCCATATTGGGCGTGTTCTGTCTGTCTTTCTGCTGCTGCTGTAGTTGCTGAAGAGAAGCAAAGATGATATGAGAGTGAGGACTGAAGAGGAGGGAGAGATGTGGGTGTTTCTGTTGGTTGATGAAATGGGAGAGATGTGGAGATGGTATTTATAGCTTCGTGCCGAAGATGGAGGAGGGAGAAAACGTGTGAGAGAACAGTAGAGGCAAAGAAGGATTGATGGGAGTCAAACCTCGACACCGACTCAGCTGTGGACAGTTGGCTTCTAATATTAAAATATGATTCTGAAAAGAAGACAGACGTGCGGCGACATACCAACCTCCGTCGTACAAATAAATTAGTGGGACGCGGTTAGAGACAACACGAAGCTTCCCCTCGCACGCCCACCCCCACGCAGAGACGAGCTCGATCATCCATCGACCGCCAGCAGCACATGCGTTATCATGACCTCTCGCTGCTTTTCCGCCAGCTAATGTCGTTTCTCATAGTGAAGACAGCAACATCCCGTTTGATGGGGGAAAGAGTAGTCGTTGGAGCCAGAGGATTCAGATAAAAAAATGGCTCATAGTAGATTTCTAGAATGGTGAAGGGGACATAAATAAATAGAATTCCACACCTAACATGAGAAGAGTGCGCTTGACATATATTTGTGAAAATTGAAATTAATGTCGTAACGACATTAACATTAATTTATTAACTTAGTCGAGATATTGTCCTTTTGGCCCTTCCAATACAAAGTCTCAAACTTTTGTTTTGTCGTACAGGAAGACACTTTCCTAGGAGGTCACATATCTTGGTGATGCTCTAAACTTAGGTACTTTCGTAAATTAATTCCAATTTTTACAAATATGTCCCAAGCATACCCTCTCTCTCTTTGGTGTGCAATTCAAATCCTACTCTCTTTGCCATCTTAGAAGCTTATTAGGAGCAGCAACTAGGTAGCAAGGTAGGGATCTTAAATGCATTTTTGTTCAATTTTGACCATGGAAAATCAAGAGTTAGGAAACTTATATCTGAGGCTGGTTTTCTAAGTGTTGAACTAGCTTCAAGAGTCTTGCATACTTGACTTGCTACACTTGTTTACATGAGTTATCTGTCTTTGTAAACTTGATGAATATTATATGGGATTACAAATGATACTTAGGTCAGCTTCATTTGGTTTTTAAATCTCTATATGAGCCATGGAGCACTTAGAACTTGAACAAAAAACTGAACCGATTCACACTAGATGGCTAGCTTGTGTGGATCATGCATGAAGGCCACTTTGAGGGGTCATTTTGACCTTTGTAGTTGATCATTATCTGGGATGTTTGTTGCATTTGAAATCTCGTAATACATACATTCATTCAGATTGAGTGAATTTTTCCCAAAGTCTTTAGTATATTAGATATAAGGGCTTGAATCGGGGTAGGCGACCTATTTTCTTGACTTGGGTTCAAACCTCGATTTGCAAAAGTAGGTTGAACCAATATAAGGTAGGCTAAATTATAATTTAATGTATTTTGGGATCTTATTTCTTGTTCATATTTTCCCCTAAAAGTTTTAGTATAACTCTGATGTCTTGTTTGAGCTTAAGATCACTTTCAAGTCAAGATTGAAGGTCACGAACTGGTCTGGGTATTCTAATGCACACTGGTCGTTAGACGAAATGCCCAAACCACATTCCAATCTTGAACAGGTTGATTCGAGCTTTATTAATGTGATATTCATGTTTTGAATTGGTCCATGTTTATTTGAATTAAGCATACTTCAGTCTAATGAATTGATATTATTTTTCAAACAAATTTTAAAAATAATAATTAAAAAATATGGAAGAAAACCAAAAAGTATATATTACTGTTAAATAAACTAGAGCATAAATGATAGGTTTGGAATTTCTCTAATTTTCTAAAGTCATCCCCTAATTTAGTGCTTTTTTGGGTATTCTATAAATAACTTTTATTATAAATAATCCATTTGGCATGGATTAGAATAGTGTAATGTCACACGTTTAGAATAATTTCATGAATACTTAAATTTCCATTTTACTCAAGGTGGATCCTGTCCTAAAGCTCTAAAACATGGCCATGTGTATTCTTTGGTCGACTACTGTCAGGTTTTCATTTTCGCACTTTTAAAAAAAAAAAATTGTAAATATGTGAATATCATTAATCATATGAGGTACTAAGCTTAGGGGGATCCCCTAACATTATAAAGAGACCATTAATGCGAAAAGATGGAAGGAGGGAGGCTCCATACAGGAGCTAATAAAACATTTGCCTAGAAAGACCTACATTTTTAGTAGAGTGACGTCTTACCTCTTACAATCTTTTGAATCTTAGTTAACAGAACATGAGTCTGTGGTCCGGGAGCAAGAGCTACCCCGGAGTGCTCGATCGGTTCACTCTGTTGATTCCTTACTGCCTGGACTACATCAAGTGTAAGTCGCACCTCTAGTGCTCTGCTTTTAGATGGCGAAATTCCTGGTATCCTGCGGATGATCGGTGTCTGATCTGTTTGCTTTACGCGTTCCTCGAATGTCCGGACCGCGCATTTCGACGCAATGTCAGAAGATTTTAGGTTGTTTAGTTGAAGCGCACGCTTTTGGTATTTGTCTATCGTCTCGGCTACATTAGATTTTGGCGAGTGGAGTATCTGCCGTGTTTGCCTCGAGGCGGAAAGCTTTGTGATCTGAGATGATTCGTCGGTGTTTGTGTAGGGGATGTTCTATACAACGCGGAGTTTCCCCTTTGTCCCCCAGATGTTATATTCGCGCCGGAAGATGAACATTTTCATCCGTTTCGGCTGAGGAGCAGGGAGGGAGGAAACGAAATGGAGGGAGCCAAGAACAGCTTGTCTGATTGGAACCACAAAGACCCTACTCGGCTATGTGCTCTCATCCAAGAACTGAGGCTAGTGTTCTCTCGAATTTGATGTGTCGTGGTTTGTGGATGTGAGTATTCTAAACGGTCGAAAGTGGTTAACCGGAGAATGACTTTGCTAATTAGGGATGAGTACACGGACTATCAGAGGAGACGTGCTGGAGAGGTTGATGATGATAGGCTGACGTTCGAGATTAGCACTATTTTGTCTAGGGAGGTAAATGACTCTAGACACACTAAACTTTGACTCTTCCATTATATTATGAGAAGCAAAATGATGATGTGACTCTTATCATGAGCAGTCTTGTGACATCTAGATTGCTTGTATGCTTGAGACATTTGTTGGCACCGCATATGTGGTATTTGAACTTGACTAGTTTGCCGAAGTTTTAATCAACCTAATCTTCTCTTCCCACTTTTTAATCTATTGGTTCACTATAGGAACAGAATCTTCATGATTCTGCTTCTTAAAACCTCTCATATGCAATTGTGCCGTCCTCCAAATATGAAGTCCGGTATGACCATAGGATTCTATCTCTTGCATTGGTTGAAATGGGTAATTACCAATGACAGGGTAGGTTCTAACTAGTACATGGTTCCTACAGTGTAATTGATCAGTGGATAATAAAACTGGTCTGATAGTCACATCAATATTGATGGTAGAAATTTGTTTGGACTTGCTTATTTACTTCTTTACTAATGAGGTGATATAACTGATGTCTCATTTTGATTGAGTTCATTCCACAGTCCATCCAAGTTGTTGGACCATTCCTCATCTTCTTGTTGTGCATAACTCCCTTTTCTTTCTACAGGGAATTGGAATGCATATGAGTTCTGGACTTGATAAGGTATTTCTTGGAAGGATGTGTTCTGTATTCTCATTTAAGTTGCAGCAGCAGTGTTGATATTTGAATACCATTCAATTATATTTCTGGTTATTGTGCCTTTGAATTTTAGCGTAGCCACAGGAGGTAAAGTTTGCAGTTCCCCCGGTGGACATGAATATAAACAAAGTGGTGCATGGATGCCCTTGGCGACATCTCCAGAAAATACATTTACAGGTCTCCTCAAATTTTCTGTTGAATGTATCTTAAATTCAATGGCATGCATATGGCAATATGGGAAATTTTCATGGTGGCAGGTTGTGTATCCAGTTGGAAAAAAGTATGTATCTGCTGCCTCCGCCCCTCGTCTTAAGTTAGTATCTACTCCTGAATTGAAGGCTTTATTTTCGGTGGACGATGTCAAGCTTCCTTCATGGGTGGATGGAATGTACGTATAGCTATATGTTGCGTGGTTCATGATTCTATTTTTCTTGTAGAAAAGTACTTATTTTCAGGTGTTGCTTTCTCTTGCTTTGATTTCTCTTCCTGGAAGGTGCATGGCTGAATACCTTCCCCATCTCGAAGAATCTCTTCAAGGACAGGGTCAGCTGCATTTGTTTGGCAGTTACTTGTGACTGTTGATATCTTCTCGAATGACTATTATACTTCAGAAGGTTAATACCGAATTCTTCTCAGATTATGGAAGCAGTAGCACTAATCGATATTAGGAGGCACTTTATCGAGGCATTAGCCCCTGTGTTTGGCAGACCAGTGGAAGCTGATCCGGTATGCATGATCAAATGTGTGCGTGGGCAGATATGTCAATCATTATGACTAATCCCCTAATACTCATGGCTTGTTTTCCCAGGTCTTTTGCAGAAAAGCAACGGTTCTGGTTGCCTCTGGCGTATTCACCTTTCTGGTATCACTTATATTTTGCTATGTCTTCTTTATTTTAGACTCTGATATCACACTGTTGCAACAAGCATGAGCTCGACACAAGAGTTGGGAGAGAGAGAGGAGCTGTTCTACAACGATGGCACAACGGAGGCCACTTCTTTCGATAGGAGTAGCTAAAGACATTGGAGGTAACAGCAGTTGAGAGAGAGAGAGAGATTCCTGCCAACCATTTTGCCGCCATCGCCGGCCTTCATGGCGATGGTGGGGGGTGGTGGCAACAAGGGCAGCCCTTGCCGCCTGCTTCTTTTTCTTTTTTAGCTTATTTTTTACTTCAATCTTAATTAAAATTTGTGTTAAAAATTATATTTAGACAAAAAAAGATGTCGTTTTAGCATTATGTTTTGTGTTTTAGCCATATTATCGTCATGGAAGAGAGTATAAATATTAAAAAAAATCACGTCGGCATTTTTCGTTTATCAAGTTAGAAGAAATTAACAGAATGACTTAACTGCATCAGTCTGATAAATTTTAGAATTTAATTGCATATTTTGCAAATTTTAGGATTCAACTACACTTTCGTGATAAATTTTAGGACTTTTATTGCACGTATCTTACGAAGGACACCTAATTTAAGTTGCATGTGCCCGTCCGTCATGGGGAAGAATGGTGCACGACAATATTGTTTCTTTGCCCTCCCTTTGGTTTGTCCACATCGTTTGGTTGTCCTGTTATGGAATATGCTCCCACTAGTTCTCTCTCCCACATAGTGCATATTACCTCCCACTACAACGAGAGAGATTATAAATAGCACAATTGAGTACATCAGTTTCACTCCCAACACATCAGTCTTTCTTTAATCATCTCAGTTGAAAGTAGATATAAAAGAAAAATAAAAATTTGGTCCAACTCTGTCATACCACGATGGCAAAACACTTTTCGCTTCTCTTTCGCATGTCGGTGCTCTTTGCTTTTGGTTTTGATTTTGTGCCATGACGTTTTCCATGTTGAAGAAAGGCATTTGAGGGAAGTTTCAAAGGCTCATCGTCGTCATCACCACCACCACCATCATGAGACGGGTGTGAGCGCTGGAAGAAGTTTCGGAGGTGGTGAAGGAAGAGGTAAGAAGAGGACGAGTAAGGTTGAGCATGTTGCAAATTTTCGATCGACCAAGCCTGGTCACAGCCCTGGTGTTGGTCACTCAATCAACGCTTGAAGCTTCTTCACTCCCTCTCTCTCTCGCTCTCTCTTTCTCTCATTGAATTTCTTCGGCCTCAAGGAGTTGGTTCTACCGCGTAATTCTTCTTCTTTGTACTTAAAAGCTCTCTCATTGAATATCTTGCAGCTTCAAGGAGTTGGTTCTACAGTGTAATTATTCTTCTTTGTATTTAAAAGCTCTCTCTCTCTCTCTCTCTCTCTCCCCGCCCATAATTTCCGGTTGTTCGCCAATAGGTGTACATTGCTTGGAAAGGCGAGGATGATCATTTGCTCCATTGCACACTAATCAGTCCCAAAACTCTTGCATGACTTAGAAACTTTCAAATCTGCGATGAATGGCCAAAACTTGGGATAATCCTCAATCCACCATCAAGTTTTGGCAAGACCAGGATATATCGCCGGAGTTTACGTAGACGATCCAAATTATATAAGGAAACTAACAAGTAGAAGATCCTTAGAATTTATGGGAAACTGTACCTAAGGAGTTTGGTTTTAGGACGGTTTAAAATTTTATCTAGCTGAAAACTGTGATAATGACGAGAAAAAAAGAAGTCACTAATTACTCTACACAATAAAGAAGCAGCTAAAAGCGTAAATGCATAACTCATTTCAGAGTTTAGAATGATTTCAGTATCAATTATGTGCGTAACCATTATTTAGTTACAAAACAAAAGTCAATTATATAGCTTCATGAATGTAACAATGACGAGAAGAAATATTCCAGAAATTGGATTGGGTCGAAATAAATTTTTGCTTTCATACCATTCAATCTTCTTTAGAGTATAATATTTGAAATAATAACTTGAGGTATTTCATTCAAAATGTTTTGATATCCAATGCTCTAAGTCTACTACAATCAAAACTTCGAAGAGGTCCCAGGATCGACGAAACTCTGCAGTTGCTAACACATCTTAAGTGGGGAACCATGGTGATGGGGTCATGTACTAGTCTCCCTTGAGGTATAGGGACCCGGCCCTTCGATGTCGTT
Source organism: Eucalyptus decipiens (assembly GCA_014182575.1). Lineage (NCBI taxonomy): Eukaryota > Viridiplantae > Streptophyta > Magnoliopsida > Myrtales > Myrtaceae > Eucalyptus > Eucalyptus decipiens. Next base: position 1,734,924 of record CM024611.1, on the reverse strand, counting down.
CGGGCACGACGGGCCCATGGTGGAGTCCTCGATTATCAAAAAAAAAAAAAAAAAAAAATAGATGAGATTCTTCTTCGAGGAAATTTAACTGGTTTCCTAGGAAAAATTAAAAGGCAGAGAAGGCATCATCTTTTTTTTTTTTTTTTTTTTTTTTTATGAGGGACAGTGCCGTTAAGTAATAATTTCTCTTTGAAAATTTGTTCCAAAAGTTATTTGGTTGGCTTTATTAGGTTTTAGAGCAAATGGCTGTGTTTAAGTTAGAGAACTAAAGTTGGGTCATGGTGAATCTCTTTGTTGTATGTATTAGAGATAACTTTGGCGTGCCTAGACTTGAGTAATGTGTACCTTATCCATGTCAAATTATTCAACATGATTTATCACGGGTAAGTTTCACAAATTCAACGACCGTGACGTGTGACTTCGGCTTAAAAATGAACTCCGATTAGAGAGGGAAAATCACCAATTCTATCGTTATCTATCCATCTTAAAGTTGAGGCAAACTAGTAGGAGATAGAAGTACATTCCATCATCTAGATACTCTAATACCCCAGACAGAGTGAATTTCTCAAATACAGTACACCCAAGAAAAGCGAACCAAATACAGCAGTTTCCTTCCTCGAGTGCCAACGCCAGGTTGACTTCAGCAAGAGGTCATGCGCACTAAATTTTATAATCCAAATGAGGAAAGGCTGTTACCACAGTTTTTTTTTTTTCCAAATGAGGAAAGGCTCAGTAGTATATATTGTACGATAACACACTCATAAAAGAAAAGATCACTCAATATTATCCCTAAACTTTTGATAAATGTTCAATCTAATCTTTAGATTATATGAAAATGTTTAATGTAATCCCTACACTTGAATTAACAGAAGAATAGCATTGGATATTTTCATATAGCATATAGACTAGATCATATATTTATCAAAAAATCGGGGATCATATTGGACAAATCAAAAGTTTAGGTGACAATATTGTACGTTGGTTTAAAGTTCATGAATCACGTTTGACAAATTAAAATATTAGGGATGATATTGCATTTGCATATCGGGTTAAAGTTCATATATCATTTGATAATTATTCCAAGTACAAATAATAACCATTACTAAAGCACAATATTGACAGAGTGAATAGTCACGACTTTCTACGAAGCCCTTATTAATTTATCATGAACAATGCATGATCATTTGTAATTAGTATGTCATTGCAACACAGCATAGACCTATACTAATTCAGTACAGACACTCCTCTTGACTCGCTCTCGAGGTAGATCATGCATACTATACGGGGGAACACACGGTAATGGGGTCGTGCAATTTTGCTAATAAGCAAATCGACATTGGCAAGCTAATTAATCAGTAATTAGCTTATCCATGGATAAATTAACCAATCAATTCTAAATATATTATATGTATGTCAATTTAGTCCTAAACATTTCATTATTGTTAATTTAGTGATAAATTTTTGTGTGAAATTTCAATTTCTCTCTTAATCATTTTGGTACCATATAAAAATATGGTTAATATCACGAAAAATCCCAAACTGGTACACATGTGACAAGTTTACCCTAAACTAAATTTTGGGTCACGAATAATCCCAAACTACAATACTTGTCACAAATTTATCACAAACTAATTTTTAGGTCACCCAAACTCCACACCGGTACACTCATGATACATTTACCATCCATTAACTTCTTTCAAATTTTACCTAAAATTGTTAAGCTAGATGACACAAGACAAGAACTTAATTGGCATGGCAAATCCACATGATAATCCATAACAATTTGGGGTAAATTTATCATAAATATACCAACTTGAGATTTTTGCTAACCAAAAATATAATTTGGGATAAATTTATCACAAGTAAACTAGTTTCTGATTTTTTGTGATCCAAAAAATCACAAAGCATTAGTTTGAGGTTTTTTGTAACATTAATCCATAATAATGAAAGATGAAAAGAGAAATATCGACAATTTTGGTGCACCCATTAGACAATGTATTACAGGTACGACACTGTAGCACCCAATTTACAAACTGTACCTAATATTCTTCACCAATATATATAACCAAGGGTGCACGACTTGAGAATTATTCAACACCTGGAATCTCGAAGCTGTGACCATCGGTGCACGATCTAAAATTTGAAAGATCCCCCCTAAAAATGCTTTTCGGGTCAATCGGCCCCACGTGCACTCATTGTAGTGGCAAACAAGCAGGTTTAAACTCGAGCAAGTAGCTACTTTAGTCAATCTCCGGGACATGATTGTTAATCGTGAGGGACAAAGATTCGTCTTTTTCCTCACTCGGTCTCGGAAGGTCAGTCAAACCTCGTTGGTAGGCCTCACTCCAAGGTATCATTTCCATGCCGAGATAAACCCTCGTGGCTGGAAAAAGCTAGTTGAAGCGTGCGCGGTGCTCATGAACTTTGATCCCGCATTACTGATACATGTCCTTAAAAAGGCTTGTGTATATTTCCACTAGAATTCAAGATTGACTAAAAGATTCTCAGGATTCTTGCCCTGGGACAATCCGAAGCCATCTTTACATCTAACTTGCGACAAAAAAAATACCAGTGCATTATTCCTTCTCCTTGGAATATGAAGGTATCAGAGAGGTATCAACCATTAAATAGCTCGATATTTGGAGGTGTTGAAGGATGGAGAGAGATTATAAAATGAACGTAGACCTTATTATAGTCTGGATTTGAATGCTACTGACGTGGAACCAAAGATACATTTCAATACACCTGCGGAGGATCTGGTGGGACATCGAAGATCGACTTTTCATTTGGCGCATTCCCTCGGAAATGATGATAATTTGGACAATCATTGCGCTTTTGTTCGTCAATACTTTAGTTCCTACCAACACTAAGGCTTGTTTTCCCTCCTACTTCCCTCTAAAGGTCTTTGGGACCAAAGGGTAAGTCAAAATATATCTTGGTCAGAGAATCAGTGAATCTATCTATATATCGCCGACAGCACGCAGTAACTAGACAAAGCATCACATAAGCAATTAGAAGCAAAATCCTGCAACAGCATCCATCAAAGATAAACTACATCAACCGCCAATAAAAACCATGGACACTAGCGCTCCATTCGTCCATGAAAATTACCCCGGTTAAGCCACAAGTTCTTCACAGGAGAGTTCCGATGTAACTTCAGAAAACAACTTCACTTGGTCTTTAGGACATTTGATTTCCGGCATCTATCATTTGCCATAAAAAAACTTCCACAACAAGCCACTCTTCCTTCGAGTCACTCTCTAGTCTTTCCTTTTTCCATTACAGATCAATGGACAATAATCAATGAGGACCTTCAACTAGTAGAATTTGTATGTTACATATACACACCGGTGACATGAATGCGTGGCCATGACAAAATGGCTCAACATATACAATGAATAAAACAAGGGGAAAATTTGGAAGCATACCACAAGCTCCTACAAAAGAATACAGAGAGTACGTACCTAAAGGGCACACGTTCTATTCAAACTCTCCAATAAGCAGCTTCAACATCCTACAGAAGCATTTTATCTAGCAGCACCTTGAATCATTGAGTAAGCAACATGAAGCCTAGAGGATCGAGAACTCAAAACTCTCATATCTGTGTATAAATGAGAGTATGTCTTTAGCCGAATGGTGAAGGTACAGGAGCAGGACCTGCAAGAGCATCCGATCTTTTGATGCTTCCCATACCACATATGATGCATCCAGGAGTTGATAAAGCTGAGAACTTCGCTCCACATAGATCACAGACATCGTACCCAATAGTTGAAAGACGGCTGAGAGTGGCAGCACAGAACTGAGAGGGATCTTCCAAAGGATTAATAGATTTGTTGGACAAACCCCTCTGAATGCACATGTCAATAAGACTCCTTAGCTCGTCCTGTTTGCCTGGAGGTGCTTTTGACAAGAGGAGATCAAGCATCTGCTTGGCATAAGCAAAGTTTTGAACATCCATGTTTCGTTTGATGGCAGTCCGAATGCAATTTATTCGGTGCTTTGCAAGTAGTGGCAAAGAACCCAAATGTCGGGATAGTCTGGCCATCTCATCTTTAGCACTAATTGCACTGGCACCTTGGACTTTTTGCAGGCGTCCAATTTCCTGTGGTATCAAAGTCAATAGAGGTAGATGTGGTCTGAAGAAACTCAAATAATGGGGAAAACAATTAAGCGGACTCCTTATTGATTATGACTACTTTATCCTCCCAAACTCTCTGCATTATATCAAAACAAATTTCATATCACAGAGGTGGCACTGACAATGTCACAGAAAAATGGGCTTCACTAACAAGAAAGAACCTCGTGCAATTACATATAGTAATCACTTTTCTGGGCACCGCTTACAGAATGGCAAAGTGAAATTTTACTCTGGCTGTATAATGTGAGCAGATGAGGTTCCATGAGTGGGTCTTGCTGTAGTCAAATTCTCTATATTCAGGATATGACTACTCAACTAAAATGAATGCAGCATTCTCAGAAGTGGCAGTCATACATCGAAAACCATAGAAGATTAGACCATGTCTCCACAAATATTCCTTTGTAAAATGTGCTGAAGGTTTTCAGAGCTGCAGTGTCAATATAAAAAATGTAATGATGCAAGTTTGGGCATAATAATATGGCCAAATTATGGATATCTAGAGGAAATAGAGTTCACCTATAAGAATAAGTCGTGAAATTTGCATGTTCAACAATACTGACAAAATGAACCGAAAGAGATTTTCCAGACTTAAACTGACTTGCCTTCAAAATCAAAACGAGCATTTCATTAATATACATTAACTGACATAAAAATTACCACACACCTGTAGAAGAGTAACTGCAATTTTGTACTGAGCACAAATAGTGCCTTGTGCCTTAATATCAGCCCCACGTGACTGGTCCTTTGCAAGTGCCAGGAAGGCTTCATCAAAACAAGATAATGCATCAGCTAGCTGATTCTGCTCAAGGTGTACAAGACCAGTTTTAAAACATACTGATGCAGCAGCCCCACGTGGAACCTGTAAATGCCAACAACATAAAATTAACATGCATTCCATATGAGGAATTCATCAATCAGTTGTTGAAGCAGAGTGGGAGTTCAATGTGGCCACTGGCCAACTAACGCATAACCTCAATGTACAATCATCTAATCATATATCAAGCAAAACTTTGACAACGTTAAGATTGCAACATCATTGAAAAATGAGAATAAAACAGGATGCAGCCCCACTTTGTTGTCCATAACAAGAGAGAGATCAAATGGAGTTCTTCACAAAATTTTAAAAAGTAAAAAGAAAAAAAAGAAAGAAAGAAAGAAATACTCAATAGATCAAGGTGTTAAAGTATTTTACTTCATATAACATAGTTCCAGAATCTTGCTCTTTGCCATACTACAGCAGCAGCATTATCAAACCATAAGCATTTGTGCAGTCTAACACAACTTTCATACTATAGCAAAAGGAGAGAAGCAAAGACTAGCCCGTTACACTAGTCTAGAACTTAGAAGCCCCAAAACTACTCTTCATGGGATCCAAATAGGTGGAAATGCTTCTCAATACTCAAGAGAAGAAATCTATAGGACAATTTCACAATTCAATATACGTCTATGTAAATAATTTAAGTTCACCTGTCCAGGCCGCACGGATGCTGGTGGAGAAGCAGGATGGACAGGTTTTCCAGAATCTGTGGAAGCTGAAGCCCCAAGAACACTAAGATCAAGAGGTTGGGTTGAGATGGGGACTTGAGCCTGAGGCTGCGGTGCTACTACAGTGTGAGCAGCAGTTTGTGGTGGAACGCCACCATCAGGAAGTCCAATTGAATCAAGTGGGACAGCAGGTTGTTGAGAGGCTTGAGGGGGAACACCACCATCAGCAAGCCCTATATCAGCTGCAGATGTATTGACCTGACTAGTTGTTGCTTTTCCAGTTTCAACGCCTCTAGCAGGTTCACCCATTTTTGAGAGAGATGTCCCAGGAGGACGCAATTGAGCTGCAACCTGCAGGGACGATACGGTATTCTGGAAGAAGTCCTCAGGAATGGGTCTAGCTGTCACCCCCATTCCCGTAATGGCAGGACCAGGCTGTGCTGCTGGTGCAGATTGTGATAACACATCAGTACCAAAAATATCTGCAGGAGCAGAAACCGGACTAAAACCTGCAGGGCCAGTAACCATTCCACCAGTTGAAGAAGCAGAACGTTGTGACAAGCTCTGCCCAATATCCAATGACTTTGTCCTACTAATTGATGAAACTAAACCCTCACCTAGCTTGAATTGCTTTGTTGCCTCTTTGATCTTGTCAACATCCACGGGAGAGGCAACAGGTTTATCTCTAATTCTTATTTGCAATTTCTTTGTTTTGGACACACCTTCCTCATCGCTGCTGCTACCATCATCACCATACATTGTTTTCTTAAATTCTTCTTCAGCTTTGGCTTGTTCGTCTGCAGCAGTAGCAGTATGCATTGTAAGGGTTTCCAGACCCATCAAGGATTCAGCCTTGGAATCGGCCTTGGCAATGCCATTAGACGTTGATTTCACCAAAGAAGTTTGTATACCATTTGGCTTACTGTCATTTCTAACAGGAATGAGAACTTTGGCCAAGCTGTCTTCCCTAACTGCCACAATATTGCCCCTTCCTTTGATTGAACCCAAATACACACCAATATGATCTGCAATTATAGATGGAATAGCACCATCATCTGTTTTCATATATGGCATAACTTCAGCCGCAAGCTCCCACTGAGGTATGTCCTTCAGATTAGTAGGGGTCTTAATTTCCCAGTTTCCACCACCCCACTCGGGTCCTTTAGGGACCATGCTCTCTGCAGCAAAATTAGCAAAAATTCCTTGTGTCCATCCTGTAGAGCGGACTCTCAAAATTCGTTCACAATATCGCCGGATTTCTGAATCGCCACCATCTTCCTCCAATTTCTGAGCAAGACGTCGCATGGCACTGGGGTTCAAGTGGCATATAAAGAGATCCAGCATACTTTCATAGTCAGATATGACTTCAAAAGTCTCTTTTGCATAGTCAAACTGACCATACCTGCATGTCAATTCTCTATTAGCAACTGAAGGCAGGCACAAGTAAATGGACCCGCAAGTACAATATTATCTCTTCAATACACCATTCTGTATGCACTTGAGGTCAAGTGTCAACAAATATTACATATGGGACCCATACACTAAAGCAGTGAAATAGACAAGATTATGTATACTTAGGCAAGGCTAGTATTGCCAACTTAAACAAATATACCATGGTATTCAACCACACGACCCAATCAACAATATTCGCAAGCTTGAGAATAATCAATTTTCAAGGCTCCCCAAGTCAATATTCACGTTAATAACTGACATGGTGTTCGTCGAAAAATAACGCTTAAACAATACATCAGAGCTTCAAACTGCATTTCGGATATATTTTCAGAGATATTCGTGGAGAATGAAATGTGTCACCTCACATGTTAAACAGAAGCAGCAAGATCACATAGAAATTGAATTCCATGCATCTTTTTGTATAGCAGTCTAAGTATCATTTTGAATAACAAAGGATGCATGTGTGTAATATGTTTGTCATCATGCTATATGGAATATAGCTAAAAAGGAATTAACAATAACATCACCAACTCAAAACCACTCCAGACTTCTGACCAAAAAGGGAAAAAAAAAAAAAAAAACCCACTCCATAGTAAAAGCCGTCCAATGTCTCACTTGTCACACTATTGGCAGTCAAGCTCAACAAGCCAGTTCTTCCAGCACCAAATCATCACTGCCCAAACAAACATTGCACAAATTTCCAGCAATGACCTCATTCATACCAATAGGATTTACAAATCCAAGCATTTAGACCAAAGAATATACAAGAAAACAATAGATTTCAACAGGAAATCCCTTATACATTACTATATTGATTTATTATAAATCTGGTGTATATGGGAGCAAATGTCGGATCAAGATAATTACAAGCAGAAACGGAAATTAACAGTACAGGTGGACTTTAAGAGTTGTAAGAATTGAAACAAATTATTAGGAATGACATGTAATGTGAACATTTCTCGAGGCAAGTGAAGTTCCCAACTAGGTACTTATGTCTACTTACTTGATACAGGCATATCCCAATTGTCGAAAACGATGGAACAAATGAGAAGTTGGAGGGCATTTGGGATAGTCTCTCGAACGCAAAAACTCATCCTTCAAGACTGATAGAGCCGTAGAAAATCGGAGGGCTTTAATTGCATATATACCCCTCAAGACCTAGACAGCCAAAACAGTAAATAAACAGGATAGGTCCTAAGATGATTGATTATGATGAAGTCTGTTGAACATGGTGAAAAGCAAACCTGTGTGAATTGTGGACCCGATTGAGAGAGTGATACAGCTAAATCCCCACAAACAGGAGGACCTCTTGCGAGGATGTTGAGTGATCGTGGAGTTATACGCAAGCTGTCAAACCTTGTTACCCAAAAAAGATATTGCATGTCAGGTTTCACTAGGATCTCATGCAAATTCATTTAGCAATAACATGTACATCTTCACTCCAGACAGTGTAGCATCAGGGTTGAGTACCTTGACGTTATTTGATATAGTATCTCAGAAAGGTCAATTTTTTGCTCAAAGTGTTGTTGCATTGTGGCAAATCCAATAAGAAGAGGTTCAAGAAGTCCAACAAGACAGCTCCTAATTTCAACTCCTTTCTTCTGTCTAGGATTTATTTCGGTAGGGGTGGCCAGCAACAGCCTATCATTCAAAGCACCTACCAAAACTGGAAAGGAAGATCATCCTGGTGTCAGAAGTACAGTGACAGTGTAAAAATCAAAAGATGAAATATAAATTTAAAAAATGCTGGAAATTTTTTAAAACATCCTAAAAATACAAAACTCAGCACCTGCATAAGGCATACTGATAGAGAGAATGGTCCTTGCTTTCCCATCCCAGCCAAGCATGCTAATTGAACTGGCTGTGGAGAACAGAAGTGCAGGCCCAACCCATAAAATAGATCTGAAGTAAGGTGAAGTTAAGAACATACAATGTTCTCATCACATCAATAACAAAATTTTCATAATCTGTACATGTGAAAAGCATGAACTCTACTGCACATGTAGCCAAGAGGAAAAAGGCTAATTGAAAAGCCTCTAAATTAGGATATTGGAGGCATTCCTTTGTCAAATCTGGTAGAACTGGTTGCCAGCACATCAAGATCAGCAGATGCTATAAGAACCCTATGCGTAGTAATTATTCCTGCAACAAAGCCTCTGAGAGTTTCCTGCCAATGCACCTGCCGAAGTCCGACTGACATCAACATTTGAATTGGCAAACGCATTTATTCAATGTCATACATAAAATTACAAAAGAAAAAGTATACTAGCACATGTCAATAGGATTATCGACATTAAACAACAATACCTAACAATCAGGACATCAAGCCAGTATGATTTAGATGAGTTCAATTAATCACATAACAGCAGATAGGATCACATCAAGAGGTAACAGCTATGTCGTTGAACCAGCAACAAGGTGGCAAAAGAAGTCAGAGGAGAGGACATGAATCCTCCACAAAACTAGAGTGCATCATTTGAAATTGATACTAAAAGAAAATTTAAACCACATTTCTATGACCACACCCTTGCAGATTCTGAAGTGAAACAATGGAGCTTTTACATCTCCTCATTCTTGAAATTAGTTCACAGATAGGGAAAGAGGAAGAGGATCAATTTTCTTACAAAGAGATTCTCATTTCCTACCGAAAGTTACAAAAAAACACATGCTATAATATGTGCACAGAAGCAGTTTCATTCCTATCAGCAGCACCTCAACACATATTCCTCAAATGTAATTTAACAATGTTCATCCAGATCCACTATCTACAGATCACAGATTTGTCTTCCAAGTGCACACAATTCTCAGGTGCTCCTGAACAATCTAAAGCCTATATCTGCCCTCAATAAAAAGTTAATTCCAATTCTATAGCTGGTTGAAATCGGCAAAGTGTCCTCATGACTAGTATTAAGAGAAAGGTTTCCCAAATCAAACTGCAAACTACATGTGGCCAAAAAGCGAAAAAAATCACAAGCTGATGCAGGAACCAAGAGTTTACAGAAATCCTATGTTATAACATTCTAACAGACCCACAAAAGATAAAATTAACTACAATGGTGAAAATTGCTCAGATCTCTGCTCGACAAGGGGTATCTTTATGCTAGTGTCACACAGAAAATAAAAATATATCCTCATGGACATTTTCTTATATCATTTGTCAGGACTGCAGGTTGCCTGGACAAAATTAGTTAAAGGTAAAAGATAGCCCTCTTCTTATCAGGAACATTTTCATTCAAGTGGCACAAAGGGGATACCAACCCATTTGCAAAATGAATTACTGGATAAAGAGTCCAGAAGGCTTAAAACATTTCTAGTTAACATTACCTGGAGAACAATCTCATTTACTTTCAGTTTAATGGATTTTTTCCCTTCTGCTTTTGTCGATTTGTAATGGCCATTTGTAGTTGAAAGGTGGGACCCTTGGACCAGCTTCTCCAAACCGATGGTGTTCCCATGTGAAGCAAACATCAAAGTTGACTCTGCACATTAATCTGGATCATGTAAAAGCATCTAACAAGATATATGAATGACAAAAGCAAATTCCACTCTTCAGGTACCTATAGGAGTCGTAAAAATTCTATCAACTTCAGTTTCAAACATGAATGGAAGAGGGCCTTGAACAGAACCAACATTAGTATCTGCAGATTCGCTTTGCTCAGCACTAGAAGCTTCCTTCTTCTGATTATCAGCTTCTAGTAAAGTTCCTCCTGGTAGTACAAATAAAGAGAGTCCAGATTTGTCGTTGTCGAGTACTGCAAATTGATTCTCATTTGGACCAACAAATGCAGCATCTAAACCTGAAAAGTTCAGAAATAAATGATCTAAGTCATTCTGTGGCTTTTATATCGATGTACATGAAGTAAAAGTGGATTTTCCTTGGAAATTGGAAAGACAAACCTTTGACCGAGCTCCCCTTACTGTTAGCAGCCTGAATATTAGTATTTTCCCAGTAAAGAAAAACTTCATTTGCAGCACCTCTGCACTCATAAACAATGAGAAAAAGATGCTGCTTCATGCTGTAGACTATGCGTGTTGGATAGTAATCCACATTCCCAGGGATCTGCAATTGAAATAACATACTGCATCAATTATAAGAGGACAAGTTTCTGGAGACATTAGCCTAAGATGATTGACAATTCAAAACAATATTCCAGATGCCAGGGTTTTGCATTGCATCATACCGATTTTTGAAGTTTCTTGTAGATAGAATCTGTCCCAGAACAAAGATTGTATGCCATGAGGTTTAGGTCATCTACATAAAAAGCTCGGACAGGATAGTGAAGGACTCGACTCTCTTTATTAAAGAAATTCATCTCCAAATGGAATGGCTGCCAAATGAAAATGGCTTCAGACAAAAATACAATGAAAATAGATAGAGATTGTAGAGATTGAGCATCAGAGACTGAAAAGTTACCTGGCAAACAGGAATATCTTTCAGAGGATGGCTAGCATTGGAGACAGTAACAAGGGGTAATCGAGAAATAGGAGCACTTTTTGCATGACCTTCCATGAAATGCTGCAACAACATACCAATAAGTAGTGTGAACAATCTGAAGAGAAAAATAGAGACAGGCTAGCTAATATCATAGGGTGGAAAAACACCTACTACAGAAAAACATCAAATAGCACCCACAAATCTGAAATCTTTTCCAGCATGAAAAATAATAGAAACAGTGAAACCACTTATTGCCAAAGGTAAAAATGTCATCATTTCCTGATAAAAATTCAAAGAAAGTTGAAGTTCAAGGGTTTTGTCAATATGAATTTAAAGCAATTTAACCAGCCCAGACCTGATAAGCATTTCAATGCGTTAATAGTAAACAAATTTAGAGCACATTCCTTTGGGCCTTCAAAAAATTCCCAATCCAGGCCTACTGAAAGATTGAAACCCATTGCATGGGTTACGCTCAATGAAAGTCTTTTTAAGGTTCAAATTTTTAGCTAATGCAGCCAACTGACTTCTGAACTGAAATCTGAATTAATTATGCTCCATTTATGAAAGACAGAATTAAGTACATATTCTCATTCAAACCAGGAGACACTACATCTATATTCAAAGTGCAATAACACAAAATGCAGCTCTCAGGTAAACCGTCTCAGTTAATATTGTGCTTGGGCAAATCTTATAGCGTATTTCAGATGCAAGAAGATTTATAAATTTAAAACTTCCACAACTCAACCATACCCTTATATGTAAAGAGTGATTACACAACCACATAAGACTATGTTATACAGCCCACCCATGGTTCAAAAATCTGGAAAGCAGAAAAGGACTCATGTCTCGGCTGATACTTCTTTTCATCATACTGTGTAACTTGGAGATTATATATTCAATAACTTTGAATCAGTCTTGTATTTTATTAGCAAGCTTTCCTTCTGCTATCTAATCTTATATATTAATCATGTGGTGAACGATTTTTTCAGTAAATTTCATCGAATATACAAAGGACTGGAGAAGAAAAACAAAGGCCAAGGGAGAAGACTGCAACATGCAGCCACACATTGCCAAATTAGTTAGCTGAGGTAAAAAAAAAAAAACCATTAGATATATATGTGGTAAAGCACAGAAAGGTGAGACAAATAATCAACATTAGTCCACAAAAATTAAAGCAAAGAAGAAACATACGCTATAAAGAAATGCCTTCCTTGCAATATCTGAAATTGTAAGGTGATTTTGACTGGAAAAAAGATCAAAAAGAAATTAATCATTCAACAAAGATACAGAATAGCATAAATGATTTCAGCAAACAGATATGCTCATGTAACAGGGTATAATAAAAAATGAACGCTGTGAGAATTTCTGGACTCACCCCTTCAAGTGATGCTCTTGCAATTGTGCTTGAAGTTGATGCTCGGCCAAGATTCCAGAGGAACCCAAGGAGGAAAGTTTCTCTTTCAAAACAGATGCTGCACATCACTTATGAATTATTAGTTCACATATTGGAAGCTAGAATAAAAATATTAGCCATAACCAATGAAAATATTACTTGATAACAGTAAAAAGATGATATATGATTAGATGTATTTTCAGGATGCACTAGAAGGATTTCAGGAAAGTCACTGATGATGGTCTATAATTTTACTAAAACATACAAAAGCAAATATTTCAGAATGCATGGATTGAAGATAAGTTCTCTAACCCCACAGAGGAAAAGTGTATAACAATTAGAACTAAAACTTAACAAGAAAGGGGACAGAATTCAAAGGGATTCAAGATACGTTCAATCACCCATTGGGTGGAAGAGAGGGTCATGAAACTAGAACCTAAATCTAATGCCTAAAGGTCCATGGTAATTGCCAAGTAAGCCACTCCTTTTCTTGGTAAAATCACACATTTTCCTCAAAGAAGGAATTTAAACATTCAAAAGTTATCCATAAGTTAGACCAAACATTCACCAAAGAAACACATTGTCAATAAATATAGCTCATGACTATTAACTTGACTGAAATTGCTTGAAAAGCATCGACACTATAGAATATCCGAAGATGCAGCAATAAATTGAGAGAAGGATAAATCAACTTATACATAGATGAGAGTATTCAGCAGTTGTTAATAACAAAAAAATAGGTCAAATGGTACATCAAGGTAAATACTAGAAATCACCTGAAGACCCCCTAGCACTTTGGAGAACTGCAAAGAGTTGTTTCCGTCCCTCCCGAGTGTATGCAGCTCTACTTTTCGGGTTGTCAGTGCTTGCCATACTCTGTCAATGGAAAAAAATGAGATTCATTTCACAAGTCCAATCAGGATACTTTGGTAGTAATAAGTAGATGGCTGCACGTAACTGCAAAGAGAAGAGTGGCTAAATTCAATTTGGGATGCACTTCTAATGCTCTAATCCGTGGTAAGGGATACACCGTTTCTCCCCCTTGTTGAGATAAAATGTTAGGGATATCAATTGGTTCAATTGCTGCAGCCAAAATCAAGAAGACCATGAGCCAAAGCAGATCAGAATATGTGCAAGTACATGCAAGGCAGAGGAGAAACTAGACATCAGTTATTTCAGCTCCAGCACTTCAACAGTTGACAACAACATCAAAGTTGCAGAAGTCAAGAACTCATGAAGAAAATGAAAATACATCTTTGGAACACTGATTCTGTTCATAAGAAATTAGTAGTCAGGACTATGGAACACCAGTAATAATTATTTCTTATTTGGCAAAATATTTGTTATATGTTAACAATGCCACATAGATTATGGAGCTTTTACTAATGACTCCTGCAAAATAGACTGCATGTGATCATGATTATTGCTTTACTTTCCACATCCAACTGGATAATTTATAGATCGATACTGAATCATCCTATCATGCTTCAGATAAGCACTTCATTCACATAAAGAAGCAAACCAAACTCATGCTGACTTCTTATCGATGCAAATTTTATATATGGGTCAACAGCTGGAAGACTAACAATCCAAAAAGAAGCAGCTTTCACCCATGGAATGGAACATATTTTAGCAACTGGGGGGTCAAAAACCCATTATTTCAATATCCATGAGAAAAAGCCTCTTCACAACTTTCAATATCAAAAGCTGGTCAACAAGATGCAGGGAAAACAAAAATACTTAGAATACTTATCGAGCTAGCTGCCAAAAAAGCCAGTGCAAATCTTATCAACCAAGTAACAAAACACAAAGTTCAATCCACAACACAACAAGCACCATCCACCAGACTCCCATGATACGTAATAAATGCAAATTGAATTTCCAACACAAACCATCACATGGTTTCCATATTTAAGTTCTTTTACATTATCTCATATGTAAAATGTGAAATCATTGCCAGCATTTAAACATATTGGACTGAAATAAGAATTTAAAATAGAGGAGAAATCAGAGTTGCTCGCGTCAGGAAAGAACTTGACAATTTTTTTCCTTATAAGATCAAAACACTTTGCACTTCCTTGAGTATCAAATGACGGTTTCACACAAAAAGAGATGACGGGAAAAATCAGCATATTCTGCTATGGTGATGTTGTGAAATGCATGAAGAACCCATAAATCTGGAATACCTGCAGGTTCAAAAAAATTTGCTTGCATGGGTGGTCTGTTTGGATTAAGGTTCACACGTGTTTTCCAGACTTGAAGGTTCCCATCCTTTGAAAGTGTGACTAGCAGCCGCAGCATTGAAAGCCAAGCAATTGAAATAATTGGTTGAGAACCCACCTGCGTACTGGTTGCACGTGATTAGAATAATGCATCCATGGTCAGAAATTGTTACTGGGGCAATAAAATTCTTAACAGAACATTATAAACACAGTAAGAATTGCGTCACCACTAATCCAGAATGTACCACACAAATATCAATAAATTAGAAAAAAAGTACTGCAAAATTGTTATGATATCATGGACAATCCAAGCATCTTTTTTGTTTTCTTTTTGGCTTGGAGGACCCCACCGTTTAAAAATGACATCTCTATATCAAATTGCAACTAGTCCAGATCATAATAACAAGTCGTGAAGCATTATACACCAATTGCCTAGAGACGCTAACTGTACCATGACTTTTTCATCCACATTCCAAAAAAATTCCACTGGGCATATTATCCAGGATATTGACCCCCTATTAAATGCTCCAATTATCAAGATCTTCAATCTTTCCAAAAGCTAATATTTAAGGAAATGTCTCCCTTCTATTGTGATTGATCATCTGTACATAGGTGAATTCCCTTGGTGCTTCATCAATTTACCCACATAAAAGAACTACATTGATGTCATGTCTAAGGACAGAATTTTAAAATAGCAATGGATAGAGCTTTAATAATTTCATGGCAACAATTGTACTGCAAATCAATAGCTATGACCAAAAATATAACTCACATATTATTTTTTCGGGTTCGTATATAAAAGTAACTAGACCATTACCGATTCTCCACTTCTAAAGCTTGAAACATGAAGATTTAGCTACTTTTGAGATATTATAAACAAAAGATTAGCCACTGTACATAATGTACATTATGCATGTTCACCACACACATTGCAATAGGCATTTGATCCCTAGTATGTGATCATGCTTCAGAAATGCCAACTTCAGTAAATGCAGAGACCTATAATTACACTTGATTGACTGGAATTAAGACCTGCTTCACTCAATGATACGCCCACAAAAGTGATGTAAAAATCAATAAATGGAAAAGAATCAGAAGTTGAAGGTGGACCAAGGATGATTATAACATTAGTAATTCACCTTTGTGGATGACAAGAGTGAAAACAATGTTTTGATTTAGACCAGAGGTGCTCAAAAAAATTGATATCCTATGTCACAAGTTAAATAAACAGCATGGGTTCATCTATTGGCTACTTTTCTATGGACACATAGGATGCTTCTCCTTTATTGAGTCTCCAAATTAATTATCCAAACAAAACAGATACCCATGCATAGGGAGTATGAAATCTAACTTTCCTACACTCGATTGATTCCTATAAAATGTAGTAGCAAAAAACCCTCCCAACCCACTCATTGAAGGGGAGAATGGATAATCCAAGCTCATTGATCATTATTTGAAACCCTATGTAGCAGCAAAAACGCCTCCCAACCCACTCTTTGAATGGGAGAATGGATAATTTAATCTCATTGATCATTATTTGAAACCCTAACTACTACCTATTTATGCTAAGTATTCTCCTTCCTCAATATAGTCCCATAATGTATTTCCCTGCAGCGAATGCATGTTAACTTATAGTCATTGTCAACACGGTTTCTTTGAAGTCATTGGTTTCTTTGAAGTCATTGTCAACATGGTTTCTTTGTTTAACTTGCAGGTTGCATGGTCTATTTAGTTTCACGGGAATCTTAAGCTCCATTGATGAAAATCAACTTAGATTCTGATTTTCTGGGACTTGCCTTGGCAATTAATTCATCAAAGTCCATGATCTGTAACAAACTAGAATAACTGGTTAGGTGATTTTACCAGTGGGTTGGGTTTGGTTGAAATATTTGAACCCAAATATGTCACTATAAAGGGCATCAGGTAAAAAGAAGAGATGTCATTAAGGAAAGAGACTTAATATACCCCCAACTGAATTGAAGCAAACCCAATCACAAACAACTCTAATTTAGATGCAATAGACAACTTTGACTATGATGATGATGACAATGGTGATGGAGAAAGGAGATGAACTCAGAACGTCCTACTTCTGTAGCAGCATACTTCAATGAAGCCGCACCAACTACCAAGGAGCAAGTAGACAAGTTGACTCCCCAATGAACCAGCCCAAATAACCAAACTGGTCTAAACACAAATAAAAATTCTGAGCCGGTATGACCAGGTTGGTTCATGTTCTCAAGCCTCCGAACTTTTCTAAACACCCCAAAGATTCAGTCTCTTCTACCTTTCACATATTTATGATAATATAGACGTGTCATTGACAAGATGAAGCCCCCTAAGCATAACAAATGACCCCAATGCATCACAAGATAACTATTAGAACTTACATTCCAATCATATTAGGTCTCTCAGTGGAGACATCCCATGCCAATAAAGTACCCCGTCTATCACCAACAAAAACCCATTCTAAAGTAGGATGAAAAGCGAAGGCACTGGTTCCAAGGAGCTTGATAGTATTATCAACTGCAATGAAAGCAAAGCCAGTTAAAGCCACACATTAAAATGTCAAAAGGACGCATAGTGGAATGAGCTCTCACGTTGTAATGTGTAATGAACAGCATATGTATGGATGTTGTAAGCTCGAATCAATCCATCTGCATAAGCTACATACTGTAGTTGGAAAAAAAAAGTAAACGCTCAGCATTAGCAGTACCCACAAAGGAAAAGGACAGAAAGTTCTTTTAACTGAAAGTAAAGAGAAAAAAGGAAGACAATATGTTACCAGGACAGGAAGGCGAGGATGGCAAGCAAGATTGACAATAGGTTTCTTCAAGTCTGTCTTTATTTTTGTTGGTGCCCTACCTCCTTCAACAGTTCCAACAACTACAAGCATGTGCCAGAAAAAACAACCTTATTAATATGGATCCATCAATAAGGCCAGAACAAAGATTTATCTGCTTTGCCAGAATCATATTATTTAAGAGCAAGTCTAAGGCTCTGTGCATGAAATGACAGTTCTGTAGCTACAATCTGGAGATTATAAAGCTCAATAAGAAAGTAGCTCAAAAATGAGCCCAGCAGATGACTGTTTGAGTGGCATTTGTGCTTTATCTTTCTTTCTATGCTTTTTTAAGGACCTTTTCCATGATATTTGAATAAGCTATTAGAGCCCAATTGGTGACGCCTTTTTCCAGGATCACAACGTAAGATCTATTCCCTAGAACCCTTTCTACTAAAGAACAAAAAGACCAAGATGATCCTTATGCAACAGCTCAAAAACATATGCAACCATATATCGATGCAGCACTGCTGAAATTTTGCTAAGGACATCTGTCGTCATCTTGTCTTGCACATTATATCCCAGATAAGAATACAGCAAACGTACTTTCAGTTTAAAAAACAACCAAAAACAATTAGCTTTCCAGTTCTGGGACACAAATTTCTGAATCGGAGCATTACCAAAAGCCCACACAATAGAGCTACAAGATTGCATCTACTGAGCTATCCATCCAATCTAAGTAGTAGCATCTCAACTCAAGTAATGTAGTATATAGGCTTTTCAACGATATTGAATATAACTAAGTGATTGCATAATGCCAAATTTTTCTGCAGTAATTCTAAATGTAGTAGAGATATCCTGGTTATCGGTTAAATCAGATACACTCATTTTTAGTCTTTTTTTCCACCAACATCAGCTCATGGCTTGATGCCCACAACTGTATTCCTTCCATCTCTTAATACCATTGGTCTAAGAACATCTTCCTTTCTAGGTAAGTAAATTGAAGATGAGAGAGGACAGAGGTGTAAGTGTGCTTATTGGCAGAGGCCCACTCAAGCATAATGCATGATGTACTTTACTATTCTGGAAGTGTGCATAATGCATGCCTAACAAGGCTCTTCTTTTATTTCTTCAGCTCATCCTTGCTTATCTTTCAGAATATTTCTCTCTTCCAATTTTCAATACCTGCCACTTTATTCTCCACTTGCTATATACACCCGTCAAGCCATCATGACGGAAAAAACCTACCAATAGACTTAAAGCCTTCCATATTGCCTCACAAACCAAAGCATAAACATTTATTAGTGTTTTATAGCTAAGATCTGGTCAGAGTTTTATGCTCCTACAATATGAACTGGATCATGGCAGGTTATAGATTAAGCTTGGCAGAGTATAATAGGCCCCTTTAGTAAAACAGTTCGACTTTCTTGTACCTTTCTTCATAATTTGGGCCATGGCTCTTGAGAGGAAAGAGTTCCCCATTAAGATATTAACAGATAGGTGGGTGATAACTTTGTGCTCTTGGAATATTGTAAGATCTCTGAGTTTCTCTAACCCTTGAGTTCTGTTTATATTAAAATGCTTCAATAAATACAGCAGACTCTCAGTTTCTTTCTAGCTCAGAGGTTCTTTTGTATATAGATTTACATCCCTTATTTCCTCAAAACGAATCCTTTACCTTCTAATAGAAAATATACTCTAAAAAAGTGTGTGTGCGAATTATATAGTATACATGCATGTGTGTATTGGCGCCCCCGGGGAGGGGGAGAGAACAAAACAAATGCATAGGAGAAAAAGCATAAGATGTAAAAACTAAACATTTCATAATGGATCAATAACTAAATCAAATGAAGAGATCAACTAACCTGTCACACTCATCCTTCGATGAAAACCAAAAAACACAACGGGTTGCAGAGGGGTCAAAGCAAGATGGACTTCTGTGTCAATGGAAATCTGCTCCATCCTCTTTTCAGGTGAATGTAACACACAGGTCTGTTCGGAGTCAAAATCACAAGATCGAATTGTGCAGTCCTGTGAAGGGAATGAATAAGAGCAGTGAGGTGAAAAGAAGCACAAGTGAAACAACACCCACCCAAAAAAAAGAAAAGGAAAACTGCTTCAGATAGGTATCTAATACACGAAGAAGAGAATCAAACAAATAAGACTGCAGCATGATTTAGAGATGGAAGATTACCACGAGTAATGTAAATTTACAATGACTAACTCAATGAGCACTGAAAGAGAAGAGGCAGGGTTTCCTCTCAATAACTCATGCTTGTCCATGAGTGAAAAGGAAAGGAAAAAAATCAGTAAAGCAGATACATTTGGTATATAGTAAATGTCAATAGCTATCTACTTGTTTCCTTCATGAAAACTGAAACAGATACGCTAGTGTAGATCATTCTATTGGATTTAGTTTACAATAAGAAGGAACACAGCAGATCTAGATTCTAGAGATGATAGTCAAAGCAGTGGTCATCAAATTGTGTCCCTCATTGGGGTCACAAAAGTATCACTCACTTCCATCCAGCTGGAAAATTGGTAATTAACTGCAAAAATTTCCTCACTATGAAAATCATGCACTCCTATTTATCATGTGAACTTTACAAGTATGTGCATCTGCATCCATGCATAAGTTTGTGCGACGTGTGCAACTGTTACATATCGACCATGAAAGAAAGGATCCTATACCTATATGCTCAAGTTATGATACCACCAGCCTAAAACATCAAATAGACCATGCAAGGACAGTAACGCAGAAACATCCCAGGAACATATCGTCATCTTCATTTAGCAACTTAAAATCCTATATGCAGAAAGCCATCAAGAAACTGACCTCAAGGATAGCAATTACAGCATGCCCACTAGTGGGACTATACTGCATCCGAACAACAGGAGAACCGATATCAATTGACGAAATCTTGCTTCCAGTAACTGCATCAAATTCTGGTTGACACAAAAAAAAATTAAAAGTTATCATTTTCACCACCGGCAAACAACATGCAGAGAAAAGATTATAGGAAATACAGACATTTTCCCAAACTGGGCAAAAGGAAAGTATTATGACATGTAAAAAATTCTGGGTCAAAAAAGAGAAAAATGAATGTAGATGATTATTGACATGGCAGGCCTCATGAAGCTAACTGATGTCTTTGTCTGATCAATGGAAGTTTTGCCACTTCTTCCAGAATCAAGGGAGTTCTGAAACATTGTAACTTCTAAGCACTAATTTTTTTTAAATGAGCCCAATGTGCCAAACTTGTCTAGTATGTGGTATTATTTGCTACAAATCACAGCATGGTTTTAATAAATTATTCAGGGGCATCCACAAAGTAGTCTATGAATCATTTCAGTTGCTTTGTTTCAAAGTTACAGCCAACATTAGACATTGACTACACCATAATCATATAAAGTGTTAAAGTATCTTCCATTGCTTCTTTATAGGGTTTCGATGGGCCTTACACTCATGCAATGTCCCACAACTATCTGCTTAAACTTTTGGATTCAACTTTCTAACATAAAGTAATAGCATCACTCGCCCAATTGAAAGTATATCATTCAAGAAGCTGAGTTAAACTACACGTGGCACTGTATTTTGTTCCACAATAAGTTGGCACCAACCTTATGTTAAATCTTTTAATTGCATGAGCAGGAGGTGGGTCGATAGGATTGCCAATTGGGTATCCAGTATAAAAAGGTACCCAAAAATTGTGATAAGTAGAGCCCCAATGGAACAAGGAATATATCAACCAAATTCAGACTTCAAAAATAAGGCAACAGTTCTCGTCAACCAAACCAATAAAAGGAGAAGGTAAAGTTGGAATCATGCTCAGCCAGCACCACAATCAAAACAAACTTAGTGGCAAAAACTTAATTTAGTAATTAGAATGCACATGGCCAAGCTTGCATAATTCTTGTACCCAACAAACTACCAAAGTCGTAAAGCTATGCTATCGACCTATCTGAAAAATACAAACTATCTGCATTCTAAAAGTCAAAAGCAATAGGTGATCAATGTAGATTGTGGCCCATCTTAATACATTAAAATTCATAAATTAACTTTTTCTTGACCACACATGAGGGAGAATGCTGGTCTCAAATCCACCTAGTCCCACTTTCAAGCTTTTTTAGGGAAAAGAAACCTCTTTTATGTACTTGTCCCTGTTTCCAATATAATTGTTTAAAAAAATTATTAATTATGTACCTGGCAATAATTGGCACGATAAAATACAGTACAACCATGGTAATTGCAGTTCAAGATGTATCAAAACACAACTCAATTTCCACACAAAATAGCAAATTTCGATTCATGTTAATAGAGTTGGTGTATATATTTCTCAATTAATTGGTTGTCAATTTCTCAACACATAATATACAAACTTTATTCCACAATGATCGTATGTGTATCAAGGCCATAAATGCTAATCTTATGTTCACTGGTTGCCTTTCAAGTCATCTACATGCTTCCAATCTTATAACTTTAAAAAACTATGACAAGTAGGTCATTAGCAAGCTACTCCCATATGTATATTATCATTTAAAAAAATAGGTGTTTTGAACTTCTCATTCAATGTCTTGCGTATTAGAAATTTTTCACCCAAAAGATTAAAGACATTGAATATATAATCAGTGTATATCCACTCATCTCGCTAATAGGTACAAGAAGTCAAACGTTTTGAGGATAGGTTTTCTCAAATTACCAAACATTTGTGGGTAGAAACCATAAATAAAATTGTTGGTGGAAAAAAGAAACCATAAGAATTTGAGTTCATCATATACCTATCATTTTCTCCCTCTTGATGTATATTAAGTATTTTTAATAATATAACTCTTAATCTTAACGAAAATCTGGCTAGAATTACTTTAAGCGTTGCTGTAACTCATAATGCCAAAGGCATTGGTTTATCACCAGTACACATCTGATCTAGCATTGCACTCGATAGGAAATCTACCCAAGAAAAACTCTTTAAGCCAGACTTGAGTTAGCGAGTAGGTTAGGCATTTGAGTAGCAACCATCCTTGGGTAAAACCGTATTTTGCCTCAAATTCTCTCTATTTTATTCATATCCATACAAGAAACTTTACAAACTTGGCTATCTTTATAGAAATGAGAAATTTCATCTTCTTCACAACAACAAACCTGACTAATACCGCAATCAAATGACTCCCAAACTACTTCAAACCAAACATTTGAAACATAACGCAAAACAAAGCCGTTGAAGCAGAGACAAGAAAAATCACGAGAGCGGCATTTACCGACGACATGGGTTCCGATAGCCGCGGCGACAATCGCCTGATGGGGATGGAACGCCGCCACGTGAGGCTGCGAGGGCTTGAGGCCTCTCCCTATGTGCCTCAGATCCAGATGCTGCACCGTCGACCACTCCATCTCCTACTCACCTGAAACTCCGATTCCCATCCTCAGCATCGATTCAAAGAAAAATAAAAAAGGGACGCGAGTGCCCAAAAACAGCAATCACGAACAACAGCTGCGCACGGTATAGAACATCCCCTACACAAACACCGACGAATCATCTCAGATCACAAAGCTTTCCGCCTCGAGGCAAACACGGCAGATACTCCACTCGCCAAAATCTAATGTAGCCGAGACGATAGACCAATACCAAAAGCGTGCGCTTCAACTAAACAACCTAAAATCTTCTGACATTGCGTCGAAATGTGCGGTCCGGACATTCGAGGAACGCGTAAAGCAAACAGATCAGACACCGATCATCCGCAGGATACCAGGAATTTCGCCATCTAAAAGCAGAGCACTAGAGGTGCGACTTACACTTGATGTAGTCCAGGCAGTAAGGAATCAACAGAGTGAACCGATCGAGCACTCCGGGGTAGCTCTTGCTCCCGGACCACACGTTCTCGACCTGCGACCACCGGAGCTCGCTCACGAAAACGGAAACCGCAAAACTCGAAAAGTAAGGACGGTCCGGGAGCCGAACCGAGTTCCGTACCTTGACGCCGAGAGTAGACTGGTGGACGAGGTAATTGAGCTAAGCGGCGATGAACGGAGGGAAGCAATCGGAGGCTATGACCCCCGCCGCGGCGGCGGCGGCCGAATTCGGCGCGGCTTCGGCGATCGAGCGCCGGTTGGCTCGCGATCGGGGATCGTTGGCCCTTCGATCTCCGGCGATCCGAGAAAGGAGTCGGGGGGGAGGGAGAGGCTGGCGTCGATTCGGAAGTGGGACGCGACGGAGCTCGCCGACGAGGTCTGGGCAATCGCCTTGGTGAAAAGACTGCTCTCCCCGTACCGGGCCCAGAACAAGGACGGGCCGCGGCCCAAGAGCGAGCCGGCCCGGAAGTGAGTCTACTGGGGGGCAAAATCGTAACTTCAAAGGGGAACGAAACCCTAATCCTCCCCGACCGCAAGCATAAGTACGTCCTCTGCATTCCGTCTTTTCCATTCATTCGCTCGCTCGCTCTCTCTCTCTCTCTCGCTCCTCTCTGTGTTGCCGTGCCGGCGTGCTTCCAAAGCCCTCGCCCTCGCCCTCCCTCCCTCCCCCTCCCTCCCTCCCTCTCTCTCTCTCTCTCTCTCTCTCTCTCTATATCTTGTGTGTGTTGTGTTAATGTTGATGGCGATGACGATGGTGGTGGTGATGGAGGGATTCAGGTGATGAGTTTGGATTACAAATTTCTCACGACGGTCGTCTGAGACACGCCAGTGTCGAGCACTGATGTTACAAGATCCAATGTTCCTGATGATTCCCCTTCATTCACCGTCCTCGGTCTCCATCCATCGCGAGATCCAATCTCTCCCCCTTTTCTCTCTCTTCTTGTCTCTGTTTTTCTCTGTTTTTCATCTGGGCAGTCCGTTTCCGTCGTCCTTTGCTTTCCGTTCGTTTTTTCGATTGACGGTGCGTGTTGGAGGCGGAGGTGGGCACGATGAGGAGTACAGAACAAATGCGATTTGAGATCGAAAGATCAGTGAAAGCCTTTGTCAACATTAAGTCCTTTTCATTCTGAGTGCAAAGCCTCTGCCTTTGATTTTTTTTTTTTTTAAAGCCAAAACATTTGTCTTTCGACTTTTCTTTAGTGTCGGATCCGATGATACGGTCTCGGACGATGAGGAGCCTCGGTTGGACGGATTTGGTCATTAAGAAACCTGCAGTGACATTCGGACCAAACTGAATTTTCTTCGGACTGGTCGTACTGCAGAGTACGAATGCAGATGCACCAGCACGGCTTCCCCAACCAAAATTAATCTAACAATCTGCTCATATCCCGGATTTTCAAGTGATACACGATTGAATTCGGTCCATAATTTTCTAAAATGTATCACTTAGATAATCAGTCAACAAAAAATGAAAATTTATGGACAGCAATGATGATGAAAATATTCTTTTTTGTGAACTTATCATTTTTGCGGGCGATACAGAGCTTTTTTAGCAAGTGATTCACCAAAGGACCCTTAATTGGAGAAAAACCAGCCAGAGGCTTGAACCATTTCTATGAACTGCAATAATTAACAAGCGGCTGATTGCAGTCCAATATCAGGCTGATACCAACGTCATATGAAGGGACATATGATTCAGCTTGGTACATTAAGGAAAATCATGATTGGCAAGCAAATACTGAGATGCAAAACTATTCTTTTCTGCTGGATCTACCCTAGTTTGTATATTTCTCCCTGTAGCTGGCAGTGTGTCTAGTCCAGAGTCCAAACCTGCAAAATAGGAAAGGAAGAACATTATGGGAGGAATTCAATGGAGCTAAGTGAGGTCCCATTTTGTTCTTTTAAGTTTCTTAAATCATAGTTTTTGGGTTCTGAGTTCAATTCAGACCTGTATCTTGCCATCTGAGGAGCCGGCAAAAAGCATGCCTCCATCCGTGTCCGCCGCCAGGGATGTAGTCTTTGCGGTGTTCCCTCCACTACCCATCTTGATGGAGGCGACCCTCACAACTCTCTCTTTCAACCAGACCTCGATGGTCCCGCATTTTGTTGCTGTGAATATGAAGCCGTTGCTCACTGCCATCCGTTGGATGTCGAACCCCGTCGAGAGCGACCCGCTGATAGCCTTGCTGGGGAGAGAGAATACCTTCCATGCGCAAGTTCAGAAACATAAGTTTTGACTCATTTGTCAGTCAAATTTTTATGTGAATGGACGGTGGGCAATGGAATTCATACCTTTCCCGCCGTTCCATCCACGGATGAACCACCGGCGAAGAGAAGGTTGTCGTGAACAAGCAGGGAATGAATAGTTTTCTTCCCAAGCAACTTCCTAGTCCCTGAGTAGAACACACCCGATGTCGACTTTCCCAAATCCACCTCCTATGACATTGTAGCATGCTCGAAGATTTGTGACCGTTAATTTGTTAATTGCAAGGATTAGACTATGCAAAGATATCTAGTGTGTACCTGGATGCTGTATCCAGAACAGCCACAGTAGAGCTTACCCTCGGCCATGGCGAGGCACCGAGCCATTTTGTTGTTGCTGAAGTTTATATGCTTTGGAGTCCCTGACCAATTATACACCTGAAACAGCATAAAGAGTTGGCTACTATCCTTGTCCTCTTGCCAATCAGATCCAATGAGTATGTATGAAAAGTTGCTCTTGCCTTAACCCCGGTTCCTTGAGAAATGAAGCACGCGGCATGTGCGTTGGCGGTCAGCTCATACACTGGCTCTTTCACGTCATGGACTTGAAGACAATGGATTTCTTCAGGTTTGATTACCCATACCTGCAGAAGAAGTATGGAATGGCGACCTTTTCAGCATTATAAGACAAAAGCAAAGCCCATTTATCTGCTTAGTCGTGCGAGGCCCGCTTCGTGCATGAGAAAACGAAGGTAATGGTCTAGATAATCTTCCTGTGATTTATATTTGTGCCATTGGTCAAGTTCAGGTCTATGAATTGGCCATGGTCTGAGCTAGAAGAACGAAAAGAGTGCATTCTGAGATGATTTACCCGAATCGTCTTGTCCAACGAACCGCTGTACAGTCTGTCGCCAGAAGGGGGAACGTAGAGGCATGTAACAGCTTTTGTGTGTTCGCGAACTTCTTGGATCAATCTCAAGACCCTCTTGCCAGCGTCCCAGACCTATGGGAAAGATAATGCACATGATCAGAGGAGACTCTGTTATGGAAGCTGTCCCATGATAGAGTGAGCATGGAGTGTGCTTGCTTTCACGTGAAGGAATACTAAACATCGGAAACAGCGGTTTGCTTTGCATCTTACCTTAATGGTTCCGTCAGAATGGCTGCTCAAAAGCAGCACCTTTAAATGAAGCAAACAGAGGACCTCGCCATTCGCAGATGATTCCAATTCGATCACTTCACTGCAACTCCATAACTCTGTCTAAATTATGATATTGGGAATCACTAGTTGCTCATTTGGATATAGAACCATTGATACACTGCAAGAGGAATAGGACCACTTACTGCATTCACAGATGTTAAGTTCATCAAGGCCTTCAATATGTCAGCAACTAATACTGAATGCTTCTTCAGCTTTCTCAGCATCTTGTAGATGCATTTAGCGTACATTCCCAGTTCTTCAAGTGCCGCTGATAATTCAATAGCAACCTGTCAATTTATGCGGCATTCTAAATGTGAGCATTAACTACACTATAACGGATCATACCTGGGTCGCCGATGAAAGTTTTTATTGCTAAGGTAGCCAAAATCTTCTCCTCTAAGTTCTTAGAAGACTGGAGCACATTTATTAATTCTTCGAGGAAAGACTTTCGGGCAGCATTTTTCATGCCAGTATCGGGAAGAACAGAAAGCATGTAAGTGAGCCATGTGGCAATCACGAGGCATGATTTTGCCATTTCAATGGAATTACTTTTGAGGCATTCCTCTAGAGCTTTGAAAATGACTCCCCTTTCATGGTTGCAAAGGACAAAGGCCACTCTTCTCTCCCAAGAATTTGTGGCTTTCTCTTCCTCTTCCTACACAGGAGAGAAGCTTTTAGAGTTTTTGGAAAGAGCATATGAATGCACATAAACTACCGAACAAACGTATTCAAACCATTGTTTCTGCCAATTCATTCTCATGCATGGTTGGCCTTTCCCCCTTCATTAGAGCATTGAATGGTTGATCGAACCCTGCAACCTTCAGCAACCAAGCTTCAGTGCAGGATTTTCCCGAGGCAGTCATGCGTCCAGAAAGACATAGTAGAGCATTCAAAGCTGTTATCTGGGAACTGGGAAAATCCTTCTTCTGCAGTGCCTCAATCAGGGCCTCTATCGCTTCTTCCCTGTAAATGCTCATGTTCCTAGGTTCTACCTGGAAAAGCGAAAAATCATCGAGTATGTGAATTCTAAGCTCGATCAATAGGTGCAATTTCTGATGCAGACCGTGTTTGAGATGCAGAAGTACTAACCAGGAGATCAAGCATAAGAAGAAGTGTAGCAATAGCTGGTTGTTGCTCCATAGGAGCCATTTGAAGATGCACTAGGAGGGTGTGCATGGTGCTAAATGCACCTTCATCTTTGATC
The DNA here is from genome assembly GCA_014182575.1 of Eucalyptus decipiens. NCBI lineage: Eukaryota > Viridiplantae > Streptophyta > Magnoliopsida > Myrtales > Myrtaceae > Eucalyptus > Eucalyptus decipiens. Next base: position 1,706,565 of record CM024611.1, on the reverse strand, counting down.
AACTGCAATATCTGGTTGGAGATTGTTCTTCTGAGACAACAAAATCATGTATTAATAATGCTTATCCTAGAAGATGACAAGAAAAGTGTTCAAGATAGTAACGTAGAGGCAGCCACATAGAATGTTTTCCTCTAAGTTCTCCGATGCCTCAAAAAATTGAAATTATTACATGAGGGTCAACTTTTTCAGACCACGTACATGAGCCATTACAATGATGAAACATTTGGTACTATGAACTTTTTATTTGACAAATTAGAAACTGAACTTTCCTTTAGTCCAGACTTTGATTATTTTAGGCCAACATGAAGACACTCGTCTCACATGAGGAAACTTCTGAATTTTGATGCATTTCAAATGGTAAGGCTGAAACATGTGAAGCTTGCATGACAAGTGAACGCTAACATTAATTAGATCCGTATACTCCAGCAGAAAGTACCTGTCGGTTTGGACCAGTTCCAGCAGAAATTCTATGCAAATGCCTCTTACGGTGTCATTTCCAGCATGAAATAGGTCAAGGACTGAAGACAATTCGATTCTGTTTGCTATCAAATTCCTGCAAGTTCTATCAGCATGTATACAGCACAGTAGTATGGAGATAATTGACTGCCTTCCTTCAACCTTGTCCATGTACTTGATCAGGCCTGGAACTCCATTTGCAGAAATAACACTTTGAGCATTGACAGACCGGCTGTTTTCGTCCCCTCCCATCAAAATCTGCTCAAGCATCGCTATAGCAGCGTCCTTTGGTTCGATTAACAGTTGGAGATCATTCAGATCTTCACTTTTGTTAAGTATTAACTGCACAAGGGAGGGTACAAGATTGTTCGCTGAAAGCTGGGCATATGCTGGCCTCAGCTGGTATATGAGGACGGCAGCCTCCGCAAGACCATTCTTGAGTAATTCAGCCAGGCAATCAAAATCAGAGTCAATACTAGTGAGGGTCTCTCCAATAGGTTCGTCAACATGTATTAGCTCCGAAAGAATGTAAATTGAATATCTGAGAACCTCCCTATTCAGTGAGGCCGATAATATTTCAACTAACCCATTCACAGTCTTAGGTTTGGACAGGTATGAATGAATTGCAGGATCTCCTTTTGTCTCCTTCCAGGTCTTGGCAATTGTCAGGACTGCCACCTCACATTCTTGCAAGTCCTCTGATGTACAAAGGCACGAGACATGTGGTTTTAACCCATTTATGATTGTCTCCATAGCAGCTTGAGATATGACACTCGTCGGTGATGTAGATACTACTCCTTGTGTAAATCTTTTGCGCCTCAGACTCATGTACCCATCTGAGTTTGTATTACTGGGGAAGTCAAATGTCCTGGACACATTTGAAGGTTCGAGGTTTTCAGTCATAGAGGAAGAACTCATCGAGTTTCTTGGTGTTTCTGCATATGACAACTCTTGGGCAATATCAGGATACTGTTCTTTCCAAGATGTGATTAGTCTTTTGAGGACGTAGTTTGTCTTGGGCAATGTGTTCGCGGAGAGAGCTTGCCGAGTGATGGGACAAGTCGTGTTTCCCCGCTCTATCCATTCTTGAATTGCTCTTCTTTCATATGTCTGACCAGTTTCAAGGGTAACTGGATCGCTGAAAAGCTGGCCTGTGATTGGGCAGACAAAATCTTTGGGTGGTTTTGTTCGACTAGTTTGATTGTCAGATAGTGGGAGCGAAATGCAGCTATTATTGTCATCGTCACTTTCAGTATGAAAACTGCAGAATCACAAAAGAGTAACATGTATGAGGAAAGCAAGAACCAAAGTCATTAATTTCGATAACAGTATTTGTCAGGGTCCTGCATATCAAGTAAAAGAAATTGACACAAGAAATCTACAGATTATTACTTCCCAATAACACTTTCTTACCTATTGTCAAATACTTGGCCTCTCACATAGTCATTGCTTATACTCCGTGATCTGTTGTCACTTTTCCTGCAGCTTCTATGCGACAACTGCCTTGAAAAACCAGTTTTAGTGAGAATTCATCATTTCAATTTGTACCAGAGGAAGGACATGAACACAAATCTGAAGGGGGTCTGGATTGTGCAAAAGAAAACATACAATGGCTTCACCATCTGACTTTGCAGAGTTTATACTGAAATCATCATTGAGGCGTGGTGATTGAGGCAAAGAGTTGGACATTGTCGAATCTCGGATGCGTCCTGAAAGCAGGGGCAATACTGCTGCCGGTTCCTTTCTGTCATATATGTCGGCTTTTGGAGATGAAACCTTAGAAGTAGTTTGGGGGGAATCGACAGGAGAGAACATTTTGGGACTCCGTCGAACTTTTGCTGGATATGGAAGTCCTTTGGGCCCATTGCTTCTTTCCTCAGCGATTCTCATACTCTTAAGAGAGATTAGCCTGCGATTCTTATATTCAGAAACTGTGGAGGGCTCATCATTATCACATACAGAATCGTTGTCGTTCTTGTCAGTTAGCTCTTCCTGGAATTGCATCCAACATTCAAGTCATAATCATATTAAAATTCAATGAAATTCAAAGAGCTGACGGAGCTTAAGAGTGTATCAAGCGACGGTTAGAATGTTCCGACTTACGTGGTGCTCGTGGGTGACATCCTCCTCCATATCCTCGGAAATGCTGGACGCTACATTTCTTAATCTGTGGAAGACATCAGAAAGAATATATACTGAAATGCAATGAAAATGCAAAGCTATAGTGCAGCAACTAGAATAACAGCTAACCTGCTCGCTTGTCTCACGCCATCATTTGATTTCAGGATCGGCGAGAACCCTGCACTCTTGGGCAGAATCGGACCGAATTTCATGTAATCTGGAATGGAACGGCTCAACTCATGCAAGGGAGTCATTGGGGGCTCTGCGATTGGGAACATGGGCATTGTCTTCTTTCCGCTGCTCGAGTCGCAGTTCAGGCAGTCCCTATAGTACTTTGCATAAAGCCTTGTATTCTCATCCAAGGACTCTCGATAGAGCTGCTCGAGCTTCTGCGTCTTCTCCATTTGGTCAGGCCTCATCGAGAAGATGACCGACTCGTTGAGGAACTGGTCCATATCAGCCGTGAAGGACAGGTCAGAAGCATCTGGAATAGCTTCCATCACAAGCCTGTGCCTCGCCTCTGTGTACCACCCGGCGATCGAGTTCATGTGCGGAAGAAACAGGTCCCTCCAAACATCTGGAGCAAAATCGATCCGCGAAAAGAAAGGGTCCACAATGAACATCTCAATGACATGAAGTACGGACTCGCGATCCTCGTTCCTCAGCATCCACAAGTACGAAAGATTGAGATGCGCCCAAGCAGAGAGGTAGAAATTGGGGACTCCAGCAGTCTTCTGCTGCGAATTCAACATCGCGCACACTTGCAGCATCTTCTCGGCGTAGTCCAACCGGGCAAGCTTCGTCTCCATGTTGGAGGTATTGATAGCTTCTTCAAGGGCATCTATCCCCCAATCCAAATTCGCCAGCACTGCCTGATCAGAATACCGAACCTCGGTGTCCATGTCATTGCTACCTCCCTCAGCCGCCAATCTCTCCGCACACTGTTCCTTCTGGCGTATCCTCTGCTCCTTGTCGATCAACCGGTCTCGGATAAAACTCCCGACGTTCGTGATCAACAATTGAACTATGTCCTGCTGGTCCATTGAGAATCTGTAATTTCCAGACATGTTTATTCAAACGCCAAACGAATTCTTTCAGTCTCCTTGGGTCGCCTTACTTGTCCCTCTCTCTCTCAGGCTGCTCTGATCAGGACATTGGTGTAGACAGTTGCCAATGGTTTCTGCAAAGTCAAGCGTTACTCTCTAGTCTCCCATAACAAAACTGCAGCATCGAAACTACGGGCTTCTTCATCCTTCACCCGCCGATCAGTCTGTCCCAGTGGCGCGGCTCGATCGACGTAAAGCACAAAGTCATGCAGACACCGAACTCTGCCGACGCAACAAAAGTACCGGGGCGTGTGAACATTCGCCAAGGGAGCGCTTTTCGAGTCACTTCGTGAGCTACCCGGAAACGGGAGCGAAGACGGGAAGGGATTAAATAAAGTCATTATTCACTCTGTCCCATTGGCCACTTCATTCGCTGACAGTTTCCATGGAAATGAATGTTGGAAACATTCAACGCGAGAGGGAAAGAGACAGGAGGGAGGAACTAGCTGAGCCGGCAATGGCTGGCCGCAAGGCGATGACGGAAGCATTGGAGTGGGAATGATTATCTGCTAAATACATAAAATATAAGCTTAGCTGTCGTGATTTGACTGCTAATTAGGTGGTTTAGTTGACGATCGGGAAGTCGTTTCCATTTGGCTCCATTGTTGTCCGGGTCGAGTCGACGTCAGGACCAGGCCAACATGGTATGACCCGGGAGTCCTTGTTTGTTGAACGAAAAAAATTGGCGCGAAGCGGGTGGTGCTGGGCCGGACTAGATCTTGTTCCCGGCCCACGTTGACTGGTTTTGAGCTGGACTATGGGTCAGGTCTGCCCATGCATTCTCCCACCCATGGGCCTCATGATACTCTTTTTCGTATTAGGGAGAAAAGCAGGGGCGGTGCGACCGTGGGGGTGAGCATCTAGACCGACCCCAGACCGGGCCATTGACAAGTCCTGGTCCAGTTCCTTAGAGGATTGGGTATGTCCCTAGAACCCCTAAGCAAGTTGATCTAAGAACTGGACTAAAACTATAGGGTTTGATTCTGTTCTCGGTCCCAGATTCAACGGTTCTCCATCTCAAAAATTGAGGACCAATAATGCAGGTTGGTTCCTAGGTTAAATGCTAGATTGGACTTATCAAGACCATGCTCAGTCTTAGCAATCGGGTCTAGACACTCCCTTTGAATGTTATCATAAGTGTGCCATACTTGCTATGATTCCAAACAATCAGCTCGTGACACATAGCTACTCCAGCCTAAAAGATTTGAAGCTAGCAAGCTTATTACCACAGCTCCATTGAGATGCTAGAAGTCAAGACGTCTTCCCCCCACAAGGCATATCGCTATTGGGTAACGCAAGACAACCAATTCAAATTTTAGCTCACAATAGAAATCAAAGTCACAACTTCGTAGAAGACACTTGACCCATTGCAACTAATTTAACTATCTAGGTGGTTGTTAGGGCACTAGCTTAACAAACACGTTTAGACTGGGCATAATCTTCAGGAAGGATGCAATAGCAACGGAGCTAAAGACGCAAGTCAAGCCAAGAAATTTCCTCTTTGAAGTAGCAAGAAACCTTTCATATTGTTTTGTTCCTTTTACGGTGGGTATAAAGAGGAACTCTATACATATATTAAAGCTAGTTTTGATCGGAGAAGACTAGATAAAGATATAATATAAAATCTATGGATTTTGCGATATTTTAGCCACTATATGATGAATCATAGTAACAAAGCTGTCTATTTTATACTTTGTCATATCTATTGTTTGATATTGAACGACATATCAATGTAAATAAACATGAAAAGGTACAAACGGAAATGGTAAAAATTTCTCAGGATTCAGTGCTAGAGAAATTTCAAATGCATGAAGATAACTCATCAATTAATTCATAATTATTGTACGATATGCATCTTAAAAAGATTTGATACTGAGAATAAATGCAAAGAGAGAAGACATTGTTATTCATTTTTGTGATTCCAAAAAGTACGGTGCATTAAATCTATTGCCACTTTTGTAAAACTTCAAAATGAACCACAAAGATATGAAAAATAGGAGTTTCGACTCATTTGCTAGTTTTGCGGATTTTTTACGTTGATTAGAGAGTTATGGATGAGAAGAAGCTTTGACTTTCTCATGCTTTCGTGGAGCTTTAACGTGAAGAAAGAATTATGGAGGAATTGTGAAGCTTCAATATGAACCAAAGGAAAAGATGGAGATGAAGTGAATTAAAAAGATCCATTTCAAGTTTGAAAATGTTTAGTTAAAATCAGGGGTCTTCTATTTCATTTTTGTTTACTAATTATTATTTTTTAATGTTTTTTCCTCTCTCTCTCTCTCTCTTTTGTATTTCTTTCCCTTCGAACTATACTAATTTACCTAAAATACCTAAAATATGTAGTAAATAGGATTAGTATCACGGAAAATCTTAAATTATACACATATGACAAACTTACTCAAAATTAATTTTGGATTACCAAAAACCCCAAATTAGTGCACATACACATGTACTCTCTATTAGTTTTTTGTCAAATTTTATCGTTATTGAACTAGATGGCATATGACAATAGCTTAATTGACATGGCAAATCCACGTAAAGGTTCATAACTCTCCCCCTGCCCCAGTTAGCCATAATCTGAAAACAAATATGGTTCACTCTACATCTCCCTCAAAGTACGAAAAATCCCAGATCATCTTTCAACAAACTTAGTTGATAGAGTTGGAAGATGACATGCTCACCTTCAAATCACTTTCAATTGAAGCCATTGAACATCCTAATATAGTGATCCGGATGAGTTAGCCAAACAAGCTTGGAAAAAGAAATCAAAAGCGGGAAGATTGTTGTGTGCTTGAACGAGTTCCAACGCATAATTACGAAATCAAAGATGATAATAAAGGAGCATGCTTGATGAAGAGGAAGATGAAAAAGGATTAGAGTGCTTTGGGAGAGAGTGTTATGAATTTCCACGTGAACTTGCCTCGTTGACTGAGCTATTGTGAGGTGTCATCAAATTTGGTAATTTCATGGTAAAACTTGAAGGAAGCTAACCGAGGGTAATTGTGTCGTGCTTGTATCAGTTGTGAGTTTTTGGTGACTAAATAATTAGTTTGAAATAAATTTATCATATGTATACCAATTTAGGGTTTTTGACAATCCAAAATTAATTTGAGGTAAATTTGTCATAAGTATACTTATTTGAAATTTTTCATTGTATTAATCCTAATAAATATAGATACTATATAAATGTATTAAAAGAGAATATATTATAGAATAGAAAGAAATAAGAATATATCACTGAAAATAGAAATCAATCAACAACAAAATTGTCCATTATTATCTTTTTGTTATTTTGAATCTTCTTTTTATATTAGAATCTAAATAACATTTTATATTAATTTTTTTTAATTTTTTTAATTTGAGAAGTATATTATTTGAGATAAATATCTTTTATATCATGGATATAAAAAAATCTTATCGACCTTTGTCCTATCTCCCCCGTAATATATTTTTATCTGGATTATATCACGTCTATATATGATTTTATCTTGTTTTGGACACCAAAAAAAAAACACAGAATATCATCAATTTTATTTTATTTTTGGGTAAAGGAATATCATAATTTTTTTTTCTAGTTCACTTTTATCTTGATTACCAAACGTAGTCTAAAGGATTGGATGGGGAACACTAATGGGATGATGTGGCTTAATGAGGAATTTTCAATGAATATTTTTGTTACCACACTACTACTTTTCACCTATTACAATATTGCTATTATATTTAAATGTTCAATTTAGTCCTAGACTATATAAAAGTTTTCAATACCATCTTTCCATTAATTCAAGTTGATGGAATATGCTAATAATAAAAGAAAAAGTTGCATGTGGATTATCCGAATAAGATATTCATATTAAAGTAGAAAATAATAATCTATGTTATCGAATAATGATGGAAGTGTCGATGTCCTCTAATTTTTGCCTTTTCTAAAGTAGATAGATAAATAAATAGATATGTTGATTGATGTTTATGAAAATCCAACTCATCATATATATAATTTCACTCCATCAAATAATTTGTTGTTTGTAGGCCGCGTTCATCTCTAGCATGTTATATCTTCAAAAACTTGAATGACTCACTCATAATAAACATTGAACCAACCACCTCTGCCAAACAACAAGATGCACTGATTAAATCTCATATGTGCATCCCGACAGCTTTTGCTTACAATTCCGATTGAAAAAATGTGCTCATTAGAGGTCTTTTTCTTCTTCCGATATTTTTCAAGTAGGTATTATTGATCTTGTCGCCAAAACTTAAAACCTTTTCAAGCTTTAAAAGTCATACTTTAATCCGTGTTCCTAAATGAAAACCAAATGATAGAAATGTAGCGTTTGAGACGCTAAAACATAGAATGGTCTCAATTAATCCTACTGAATAAGTAATTTTTTGCTTGTGAGCATAACACAAGTAAAACTATCAAATCAGTGGGTCGGCTAATTAATGGTCCGACCCAAATAAACCTATTTAATTCATTTTGATCAATTTCCACGTAATACAAATTTAACCTAATCTATGAAAAGTCATAGTCAAATTAAGATAAGAGTGCAAGTGGGTGAGTGCGAGATCAAGTAAGGTGAGAGAGATTGAAGAGAGAGTCATAAGAATAAGTTATGTTTAAGTTAATTGTAAACCTATATACGACTAATTTATAGTCAATTTATAATTCATATAATACTCATATTGTGTTTAAATTCATTTATGACACATTTACCAATAAAACTAATATATTCATAACCTATTAACATTCATATGGGTTAAGCACTATGTTTACGAACCATTTTGACGTGTTAGAAAGAGACTGCATGGAAGGAAGCAATTTTTCTTTACCGAGGTATTTAGCAAATGCTCCGAAGATACTTGCCAGTAAAATTCAAATCTACAAAGATCCCTCTAAACAAATTTTAAAATTCCCGAAAATTCTCTCGACGTCCGTTTCGCACTTTAGTGGATAATAATTCCCCCAAATGTGGGGTCCACCCTCCCAATCGATTTTTATTCCTCGTCCATCAACCACTTGTAGTCGAGGAGATGGTCGCGTCCATCTCCCGCAGCTGCTTTTCCGACAGGACCCGCCGCCGCCCAATCCGCGCTCGACATGCGTCCGCTTCCAACGCGCCAGCCCGCTCCCCTCCAGATATTCTCCCCCTACTTCGTCCGCCCCCGCTCCTATATATCGACGCCTCCGCAGAACATCCGTCCACAGCACTCTCGATCTCGAACTCTCTACCTGTTGATCCGTGTTGACCATGCCGAACCCGAAGGTCTTCTTCGACATGACGATCGGCGGGGCGGCCGCCGGGCGGGTCGTGATGGAGCTGTATGCGGACACGACCCCGCGCACCGCGGAGAACTTCCGGGCGCTCTGCACCGGCGAGAAGGGGGTCGGGAGGAGAGGGAAGCCGCTCCACTACAAGGGCTCCAAGTTCCACCGGGTCATACCTAGCTTCATGTGCCAGGTTACTTCCAACATCTCGATTTTCATTTTCGTATTGGATGCTTTGATTATCGTGATTTTCAATTTGTCTAAATTTTCGTAGCCCGTCAATGAGATGGTGGAAATGTAAGATCATGGCTTGCTGTGATTTCGTACGGGAAAGAATAACCTCAGACTTGGGAGCAAAATATGATCGAGAGAAGTCATCGAAAGGAAGTTTGACTATGGAGTATGCTGATAAGACTGTCCAATTGATGTGATTTGAGAATTAAATGAGTGATCGAGGTACCACTAATAAACGTTCCGCGATATGAGGAGACTAGATGATGAGATAGATAGCCCTGGCGGGATTGAGTAACAAAACTCATATGATCTATTAACAAAGTTGAAAATTGGATTGAGAAAGTCATATTTAATTCTCGATTAGAATATTTCAGATGTTAAATTTAGTGATTTTGTAAATTAATTTTAGTGGAGCATCGTGCCGTGTCTTTCATCTTGCGAAAGTGCATGTCAACCCATCTTAAAGCTCTTTTCCTTTTGTGAGTGGTGAATTAGGATGAATCCTAGAGAGCCAATGAGGTTAGCTCACAGGCTAAGGGATAGGGTCCAAGCGCCTATAGAGATACAAGAAGCTTGTAAAGTGGTTATTGCCAATGATTCATTTCCTTAGTTGGTGGAATTCGATTCCTCTTGGACCTAATAATTTTTAAATCTGGAGAATATTCTGAATGTTTCATATATCTTTCATGTAAGGGAGGTGACTTCACCGCCGGGAATGGGACTGGAGGGGAGTCCATATACGGAGCGAAGTTTGCAGATGAGAACTTCATAAAGAAGCACACGGGGCCGGGGATCCTGTCCATGGCCAACGCAGGGCCAGGGACGAACGGGTCCCAGTTCTTCATATGCACTACGAAGACGGAGTGGCTCGACGGGAAGCACGTGGTGTTTGGGAAGGTGGTGGAGGGAATGGAAGTGGTCAAGGCCATCGAGAAGGTTGGGTCTTCCTCCGGTCGCACATCCAAGCCCGTCGTGGTTGCTAATTGCGGCCAGCTTCCTTGAGCCATAATAATAGAGATATCTCTCTCACACACAATGGCTTCTTTGTATAATAAAAAGTGTCACCTATGAAGTGTTCAATGTTGTCGATCTTTTGTATGTGCTCATTTGAGGTTTGATTACTTCTTGGTCGTGCACTCCTGAAAATAAGAGAAGATCTCACCCGTTTTTCGTTTTCAATGGGATAATCTCGTATTACTTGGCTGAAAATAAGGTGAAACATTTACTTGCCTTGCAAGAGGGAAACTTTTGACAAGGTTTGGAACATAAATTGTTGAATACCATGTATTATCATGTTGGTGACTTGGTGAAATACAAAATTATGCTTGCGTGGAATCAGGATCCGAATTGGATGAGCAAAGACATTTTTTTTTTTTTGATTTAGAATGTTTTAGCAAAAGGGGAAAGAACTTTTTAACGTACCTAGATGATGTACTTGCCGAGAATTGGTTTGTCTTTAGTTTACAATTGCATGATGTTGCACCCCAACTCTTAAAGTAGAGGAGAAATGATATGGCCGTTCTACCCAAAAGATGTACTATTAAATGATCCAAAACGGTATCGAAGGCTTGTTGGAAAATTGAATTATCTAACTGTCACTCGATCCGATATTTCCTTTTCTGTGAGTGTTGTAAGTCAATTTATGTCTTCTTCTCATACCTCTCATTGGGATGCTGTAATAAGAATTTTAAGATACTTGAAGAAAACTCCAAGTCGTGGTCTTTTCTTCGGTGATCATGGTCACAGAAGAGTGGAAGTGTTTTCAAATGCTGATTGGGCTGGGTCTCCTACAGATAAAAGGTCTACATTGGGTTATTGCACTTTTGTGGGAGGAAACCTAGTATCTTAAAAGAGTAAGAAGCAAAATGTTGTGGCTAGATCCAGTGCGGAATCATAATACAGAGTTATGGCTCAAGCTACTTGTGAATTAATTTGGATATGTTGACACATGATTTTTAGTCGATACATCATTAAAAATAAAATAAAATAAAATAGAGAGAAAACTCCAATTAGTTCACAATTAATCGTCGCCGTTCATTAATAATGTATCCTGGCCATTGGAATAGGCATATGCTCAATTAGGGGAACTCTTAACTAGGAAGATCAAATCCTAGCCCTTAGTTCAATTAGTTCAATCGGTTTACACGTTCTCTTCATTCCTTCTGTCAATTTCTACATCGCTCTCTTTTATTCTCCTATATTAATTTCTACAAATGTAATTAAATTGAAGAATGAGGTGAATAAACTAAAGAAGCGGTACAGTAGCTTTAAGAAGCTTCTTTCACAATTTGGATTTGGATGAGATAATGTAAATAAAACGATTGTTATGGAGGATCCAAGTGTATAAGATTCTCACATCAATGTATCACTTTACTTAGGTCCATTTTTTCTTATTGTGGATGTAAGCTTCAATTATATATGTCATTTTTATGAAATTTGTATAATTATGGTGAATGGGCTAAATTCAAGAATGATGGGTTTCCTCAGTATCCAAATCTTTGTATTGTATTTGGTGATATATATGCTACTAGGGAGTATGTAATAGGAAATACGGAAGACTTAGTGGTGTCAGAAGGAGAAGATAATGGTGTTAGTGGCGACAATGGTGGTGGTGCTACGGTAGTTTATTAGGAGGAATCTAATGAACACTACGTTGATGAGGGAATTTTTACATCTAACGTGCTACCACCTCAGTTCATGAGAAGCACAAGTTAAATAGGACACCAAATTCCAAGAGAAGAAGAAAAAGTAACAATTGTAGTGTTAATGGCACTTACAAAGCCATTCAAGAAATGATCAAATTTAGGACGGCCCAGTCAACAAGTGGCTCCGTAACCTCATAGGCCCCACCTTTTATAGACCCCTACTTCATAGGAGTTGTGGTTGCCATTCTAAATGGCATGCTTGACTTGGAGCAGAATATTTACAGTAAAGTTGTGAACTAGGCATGCCTTAATGCTACTTAGAGAAAGGCTTTTATCATTTCTCTACTTGAAAGAAGATGTGGACTTTTTGAATCTCTTTAAGTAGTTGTTAAGAAACATGCTATAGATTTATATTTGGCTTAATCTCATTCTATGACTTATGTATTTGAGACTTTGTTTATTTATATTTTTAAGTTGCAATTATGATGACATTATCACTATTGTTGATTACTATTGGAGTCCTTATCTAATGAGTTTATATTCTTATTTTGTGTGATGATATAGCTAATATGAATGGGCGTAAACGTAGCATGTATAATGGTCAAGTAGTATCAGTTAAATCAATTGAGCATGATTTTGATGATTTTAATTTTGATATACCGATGGCATGGTTGGCCACTATTATAGTGGATATGTCCCTACACATGAGATAACCTATTAGGGACAACTTATTATCAGGATAGCACTAGATAATGGAGGTTCTTTATGAGCATTCCGATAGAGTATATGAAGTTTTTAGAATGGAGAGACATGTCTTTCTCAACTTTTGTGATTTAATGAAAGAAAAAGATTGGTTGGAAGATAGTCAATATATTGAGGTAGATCAACAAATTGGGATTTTCTTATCTATGATTTGTCACAAGAACTCAAATAGAGATTTATGTGAGATCCAACGTTCATGACAAACTATCATCAAATACTTCATTAAAGTACTGCAAGCAGTTCTCAAATTGGCAAAATAGATTATCATACCACATTCCTTTAATATTGTCCCATAAGAGATTTTTATGGATCCTTACCGTAAACGTTAATTCAAGATAGAATTATCATATATTCCTTTACACCATCAATTTTATTTTGTTGATAATGTTATATAATACTAGTTTTTGATAAAATGATAGAGCTATATAAGCGCTATTGATGGCACCCATATTCATGCTTATGTACCTGTGTCAAAGCAAATCTCATTTAGATATAGGAAATGCATTACCACTCATAATGTGATGTGTGTTTGTTCATTTGATATGAAATTTACCTTTATATATGCTGGTTGGGAAGACTCTGCAACAATTGTTGAGTACTTTCAGCAATACTAGAGACTCTCGCTTGGAATTTCCTCGACCACCACTAGGTATTTGCTTGTCCTTTAAGGAATATTTTTTTTTTATGATCATATTTATAGTTACAAATTATGACCAATGTATGAATACCTTATTATAGGCAAATACTATGTTGTGGATTTTGGTTATGCAGCAACTCTGGGATTTTTAACTCATTTTAAAGGTGAACGGTATCATTTAAATGATTATAGGGGTATAGCGAAACGACCAACAACTGCAAGAGAATTGTTCAACTATAGGTATTCTTCTTTAAAGAATGTTATTGAAAGATTATTTGGGGCATTGAAGAATTGTTTTTCTATTTTGAGGCACATGTTCTCATTTACAATTCGAAAGCAAGCACATATTGTAATTGTATATTATGCCATCCATAATTACATCCATGATTATGACAAGATGGATAAAAAAATTTCCCTATATGGAGATTTGCAGTTCTTGTTTGAACTTATGCAGGATGAACTTGCAAACGATATATTGATCGATGATGAAAACCAAATAAATACGCTTAGGAAAACTATTGCATATAAAATAGCAAGAGACCATAATATGCTGGAAATTCCATGAAATTGTATTTTCAACTTTTGTAAATCTGTCCAGGAAGCTCTTTCATTTTTCACTGGCAATTGCACAATGATGACACAAAAATCAACAAAATGTTGGACAAAATCATTTTGGAATATCAAGTTAAGGATGATTTCTCTGAGCACCGTCCTTTCACTTGACTAATAAATAATTATGCTTTATACTTATCACGTATATATTTAAGCATGATATTTGTGAAATGTTTTTGAAGCGAAATTTTTACATGGAATTTTCACGTGGCACGGGACTGAATAATCGTGTATGTATATTTCAATAATGGTGAGAGAACCTTGCATTTCTTCTTTGGGATATGTTCAGTAGAAGTCCTAAAACTTGTGCAGAAAGTGCAATTGAGTCCTAAAACTTACAAAGAGTTCAATCAAGTCCTAAAACTTGTCCAGAAAGTGCAATTGAGTCCTAAAACTTACAAAGAGTTCAATCAAGTCCTAAAACTTGTCCAAAAAGTGCAATTAAGTCCTAAAGTTAACACCGTTAAGAAAGTTAACGGAAATTGCTGACGTGGCGCTGACGTCATATTTGAAATGATTTTTTTTATTTTTCAAATGGCTTTTTAAAATTATTTTTATTCAAAATCTTTAAAAATTAGGTTAAAAACTAAAAAGGAAAATCTAAATTTATTTAAAAAAAAAGAAAAATCTAAATTTATTTAGAAAAACAAAATTGTTCAAAAAAAAAAAAAAAAAAAAGGGCGGTGGACTTCCGCCGCCGCCCATCGCCGGAGGGGCCGGCGACCGTCGCCGGCCCTGGGCGGGGTGGCCGGCCCTCACCGGGGGCCGGCGACCGTCGCCCCCCCTGGGCGAGTCCTCGTCGGCCCTCGCTCGGGGCCGGCGAGGCTCGCCCAGATCCGGTGAGCCTCGCCGGCCCCGAGCGAGGGCCGACGAGGCCTCGCCCGGGGCGACGGTCGCTCGGCCCGGGCGAGGGACGGCGACCGACGCCCGCCCGGGCGAGGCCTCGTCGGCCCTCGCGGGGGCCGGCGAGGCTCGCCGGATCTCGGCGAGGCTCCCCCAGATCTGGCGAGCCTCGCCGGCCCGAGCGAGGGCCGACGAGGCCTCGCCCGGGGCGGGCGACGGTCGCCGTCCCTCGCTCGGGGCCGAGCGACCGTCGCCCGCCCGGGCGAGGCCTCGTCGGCCCTCGCTCGGGGCCGGAGAGGCTCGCCGGATCTCGGCGAGGCTCCCCAGATCTAGCGAGCCTCGCCGGCCCCGAGCGAGGGCCGACGAGGCCTCGCCGGGCGGGCGACGGTCGCTCGGCCCCGGGCGAGGGACGGCGACCGTCGCCCGCCCGGGCGAGGCCTCGTCGGCCCTCGCCCCGGGCCGGCGAGGGCCGACGAGGACTCGCCCGGGGGGCGGTCGCCGGCCCCGGTGAGGGCCGGCCACCCCGCCTGGGGCGGCGGCGGTCGCCGGCCCCTCCGGCGATGGGCGGCGGCGGAAGTCCACCGCCCTTTTTTTTTTTTTTTTTTTTTTGAACAATTTTGTTTTTCTAAATAAATTTAGATTTTTCTTTTTTAAATAAATTTAGATTTTCCTTTTTAGTTTTTAATCTAATTTTTAAAGATTTTGAATAAAAAATAATTTTAAAAAGCCATTTGAAAAATAAAAAAATCATTTCAAATATGACGTCAGCGCCACGTCAGCAATTTCCGTTAACTTTCTTAACGGTGTTAACTTTAGGACTTAATTGCACTTTTTGGATAAGTTTTAGGACTTGATTGAACTCTTTGTAAGTTTTAGGACTCAATTGCACTTTCGGACAAGTTTTAGGACTTGATTGAACTCTTTGTAAGTTTTAGGACTCAATTGCACTTTCTGCACAAGTTTTAGGACTTCTACTGAACATATCCCTTCTTCTTTTATGCATTGCTTGTGACTAGTTAATTTTACCTGGGATTCCGACCAAAAAAAAAAAAAAAATTCTACCCCGGATCGTATATTGTTGATAAATGTGAGGGATCCTGCGCTATTCTTATATGTACCGGTTGTGGCGGGTAAACGCTTTGCAGCATTCAGGGTGAGATTGGGTCTATTTTTAACCCTTTCGACCCGCATTAAAGATTTTACAAAAATAAATTGACTCAAAAATTTTGGTTAAATAATTAAATGGACTCAAACCGAGGAAGCTGTTTGTGTAGCTGTTCAGCCCAGAGTGCAGGCTAATTCGGCCCAGATCCGTTCCACCCTTGGGCCCATGTACGATCAAAGAAAAAAAAAAAAAAAAAAAAAAGAGGAACGGGAAGAACTGCTCTGTTTCTTCGATTTCAGCCGTCTTCATTTCCTCAATCTCTCTCTGGGATCTCTCTGGTAGCTTCGGCATTCCATCGATCGGTTCTTCAGATGCGCGTTCGAATCTAAGGAGCGATCTTCCAGGTAATTCCGCAACTCCTCTTCGATCGAACTCCATCACTGCTAGATCGGTTTCCCTCCATCCCTGTGCGCAAGCGCCTGCTCGTGGATCGGAGCTACGCCGGTCGTAGTTTCGTGTACTGCTTCTCACGGCATGGAGATCTCCGAGCTGGCGCCATCGACCGATTCGGCTCTAGAATTGAACTTAATGCAGACGATCGAGGATGTTTCCGTGCGCAGCTGTTGTTTGTGATTGCTGTTTTTGGGCACTCACGTCCTTTTTTATTTTTTATTTTTTTATTTTTCTTTGAATCGATGCTGAGGATGGGAATCGGAGTTTCAGGTGAGTAGGAGATGGAGTGGTCGACGGTGCAGCATCTGGATCTGAGGCACATAGGGAGAGGCCTCAAGCCCTCACAGCCTCACGCGGCGGCGTTCCATCCCCATCAGGCGATTGTCGCCGCGGCTATCGGAACCCATGTCGTCGGTAAATGCCGCTCTCGTGATTTTTCTTGTCTCTGCTTCGACGGCTTTGTTTTGCGTTATGTTTCAAATGTTTGGTTTGAAGTAGTTTGGGAGTCATTTGATTGCGGTATTAGTCAGGTTTGTTGTGATTGGCTGTGATCAAGCTGCTCGATGTGATTGGTTTTGCTACTTTTTCGTTTGGTTTTCTGACTTAAAATGGCCGAGTAGAACTTCGCACGTGGTGCAGTGATTTAGTTGAGTTCCGGTTATTAGTATATGTGTTCTTTCCTTTTTCATTCCCCTTTTATCTCTTTATTCAATTCTTCTTTAGTGTAGTTTAACTTTCGTACACTTACAAATATGGCTACAGATGTCGACTTGAAACCGTTTTGCAAGATGGTATATTTGAATGATGACCTTTATTGAAAATTGTTAGATCGACTAGGCATATTCATCAATCAATGAGGTAAAGGTAAAGTTGGAGTTGAAGTTGAACTAGAATCTTAAGCAGAGGAAATGCAATGATAAGTTCCTTTCCTTCCCACTACCCTCTAGAACGGTCAGCATCTGGATCTGAGGCACATAGAGTTTCGATCCTTCGCTGATTCATTCAAGGTTAGTACATTAAATGTAGCTCAAGTCAAAGTATGGATGAGTATGTTTTTGTTAGGTTTATTTTGAACTCTTAAATGTCGTTGTTTTGTGAAGTGATGAGCTAGAAGTTAGACGTGCACATCTTAAGCTTTGATTTGGTGTATTAAAGCCCCCGAATGTAAGTCATTTGTCAACTCGAATCCATCTAAAAAATATACACACTATTATGAAAATATGACTTGAAGTATGCTGCTGTGATTGTTGAGCATGCGAGGAGGTTTTGTTTGTTGACTTTGCTTCTCTTATGAGTGCTTCATTCGGTTGATTACTTTTATACAATGTTATTGGATGATTGTCTATGAATTGACGATCAATAATCATGAATTTGAGGTTGATTGAGCGTGATTTGTGTTAATCTGCAATTTCATTACTTTATTTTGGACTTATTGTTTTTGCTAAAAATGAAGTGCTAAATGAGGTTTTTTTGACCTCGAGCCCTTCTAGACATAAAAAATACACTTCTAGAGCTTTGATTTGATACGTCACACACCTATAGTGGATGTCGTTTGGTTGCTGAAAAGCACCTTTGAAATCTGTCAATTCTGTAGCAATTTTAGATTGATTTGTTGTTCTGACTTATTGATGTTCTAGCTGGATTGAGCTAGTAGATGATGTTATTAGGATTTAATGTCTTCTAGAGATTTGTAATAGATTTCACAAGCTTTCTATAGACATATTATATACACAATTTGCCAATCGTTTGCCCTACCTAACACTTATTGCAAAGATCGAGCACTGATCTGGTGTCAAAGGTGTTCTGCTCTAATATTCTGTTTTAATTGATTTATGTTCAGATTTTTTAAGTCAGTGTCTCATGATAGATGATCATGACATTCCCTTTTATCTTACTGTTTTTTTTTTCAATTCCTCCTATTCTATTTGTTGCTATCAACAACAACAATGCATTTAGTTATGAATAATTAGTCTGAATTTCTAAATCATTTGGATTTGATAGATGTAGATCATATTGTTACATTAATCCATGTAAGGTTGAAATGGTTATTGCGAATATGAAGATGTTGATATTGTGTCTTGATACCCTACTATTTTGCTGCATTTCCGACGTGGTGTTGTGCATTCTTGAATTTTCATAAATTTCTATGTAGCTCACGTTGGAAAACTTTTGCCATAAAAGTTGTTCCCCATGATATTGTTGATGTTGTGTGATTCGCTTGGAACAAATTCCATAGGTTCCCTTCCAATCACATTGATTTTTTCTACCTTTAATTTGTAATATTTTGTTGCAATTTTCTGTTGTGATTTTCTTCTATAAATTTTTAGGACATACTAAAATGCCATAAAATTCATTTTCTTTTAGTAGGATAATGGCCATTTGTTGCTTTTCTTCAAAGATATTGCTTATACTTCGTTTCTGTTACTTTGCACGTGAGATGAGATCGTAAGCTTTAGAGTGAAAATAGCGTCTTGCTTGGGTTGTATGTGTACGTACATAGCATATTGCTTGAGTTCTATGTGCAAATACATTGTCACTATTAGCTTGCATAATCTTCATCTCGGCATGTGCTATTTGTTGAATTTGTACACTTGTTGCATTGTGAGCTCGCTGAATATGTCTACTCTTATTATATATGGTTCAAGTTTACTGGATTCATTGTTGTTCTTGTTGAACATGCTATATTATTGGCTATGAATATTGTGTATATTCATAATATGTTGTCACCAAGTTATAATTGCTATTTGTGACTTGAATTTGCTGGATTCATATTCATGTATGATGTCTATGTCCATTCGTTATAATAACGATTTCTATGCGTTATCTTAGTCATATAAGATGAGGCAAGGAATCCATGTTTCTTAGATTAGGTTTAGATTAGGGCCCGGAAAATGGAGAATGCGTGAAGATGGTGAAGGTCGATATCCACTCCGACCATTATGTAATATTCATTTTTTCCCGACATATGTCTCGAGTTTATTTTGTTGTATAAAACCTGACGAGTTGCAAGTTTTCTCTTTTTCTCTCATTTTTCTTAATTGCGTTTTCTATTTTATATTTTTAGGATTGCATGACAAATTTACTGCTTTTCTTGATTGTTTAATTCATGTCTTGCAGTTTCAATTTCATTGAGTGGTTCCTTTTCTTGTTTTTTTTTTCTTAGGAGTATAATAGAATGAAAGTAATCCACCACGCATGATCACTTAGTATAAAAATGATGATCTCAAAAAATGTAAAAAGAAACGCATGGACATGTTAGGAAAAACATAACATATTGTTTAGGTACCGAAATTGTGTTAATAGAAATATTAGCGTAACCCAAGTCCCTGAACCTAGATATCTGGTTGTGTAGAAATCGAGGGATCACTCCTGATCCTTGATTGGATTTTCTAGCTGACCCCTAAAATGAGGCTAGTGGTGACTCTTGTATATTCTTAGGTTGTTAAAAACCTAGATCGCATAAATAAACCCGTTGTCACGCGGGGTACGAGCTTGGAAGAGTGCGCGATCTCGTGAGAGAACTCTTGTGATCAAGTACCCCTAAACTCGACATTTCCCTCTTTTGACATCAAGGGCATCGAGATCAGGTCGCGACAGGATACCTCAATTATGAGTTGAACTTGGATTCGAAAATCCTACGCCAATGAAGCTGTGGTGTGATAATCAGGCAGCAATCTATATTGCTTCAAATCCAGTATTCCATGAGCGTACCAAACATATTGAAGTTGATTGTCACTTAATTCGTGAGAAGTTTCAAGCTGGAGTTATTTCTACCAATCATGTTAGGACCGGTGAGCAACTAGTTGATATTTTTACCAAGTCTTTAGAGAGTAGTAGGGTTCTGTATATTTGTAACAAGTTAGGCATGCTTGATATCTATGCTCCAGCTTGAGAGGGAGTGTTATAGTATGAGGGTTATTATGGTCATTAACACTGATATGGTTATTATGGTCATTAAGTATTATTTAATAATAAAAGGTGTGAGACGTGGAAAACCCTAATAAGTTTACACGTTCTCTTCATTCCTTCTGTCAATTTCTACATCGCTCTCTTTTCTTCTCCTATATTAATTTCTACAAATGTAATTAAATTGAAGAACAAGGTGAATAAACTAAAGAAGCGGTACAGTAGCTTTAAGAAGCTTCTTTCACAATTTGGATTTGGATGGGATAATATAAATAAAACGGTTGCTATGAAGGATCCAAGTGTATGAGATTCTCATATCTTCTCGGATTGTATTTTCCTAATCAAGCGATTAATATTACTTGATTTGAGATCTTGAAAAATTTTAATGTCTACAAATGCCCAAATGTCCCGAACTTTCTGTCATGTCTCATGCATCATGTGTATGCCATCCAGGGTTTCAGATCCCTCGCACAGGGACCCATGAGTTTGGCAGCTTCGCCCAGGTTCCTCGAGGCCGGGACAAGGACCCCAGCACCTATGCCTGATTCCCCAATAGTAGAGGTGGTGATATGTACTGTAAACCTACTTTTTATCTCATTTTCAATGGATCGGTGATATATTGGATTTCCTAAATTTTTTTTTTTATTGCAGGTCTGAATGGGTTAAAAAAAATAAAGCCCACTTGAATTTAGGCTAAAGTGGGTTTGAAAAGTGATGAATCCCTTTAACACATTTCAGTAGAAAGAGTTAAAACAAAGAATCAAAAAGTCCAAAAGGAAAGGAGTAAGGCCACAAGACGATTTTGACTGAGAACGACAGAAGAAGACCGCCATGCCTTATCTTGTCTTTTTCAATTTCAACTTCGTACTTGACATGATTTTCATCAACTTTTTTAGTTTATCGATTCTATTTGTATATCCATCTCAAATTGTAGCGACATATAGGACAAAATCTTCTAGAATTTTTTTAAAAATAATTATGTTAAGTTTTGTAAAACTTAACATAAACACAAGCCAATTCATTTCGGAAGACGAATTGAGATGGTTTAATTAAGTGAGTATGGGTTTTAATGAGTCAGGTTGGATATAAATAATTACAAATACAAACAAGTCTATATGAGCGTTTTTTTTATTATTATTATTATCAAATCCATATGAGTTAGAAAGGGTAAAACGGGTGGATTTGTTTTCAGCTTGACTCAAACTTGATTCAACTAGGCCCATTTGACACCTCTACTTATAAAGAATAGGTGTGAAGCTACTTGGTCGCATAAGTTACATATTATCTAGAGAATTACTAATTATGAAATAGTGATAAAAGTCAATAGTATAATGTATATGACAAGTGACTTGCTGCACTACAAAAATTACTTCTTTTAGTTGAAGACGTGGTGCTAGTTATCATTCTACAAAAGAAGGTACCTTTTACATAAAATACTAAATTTATTGATGCACTGATGCTTGATTTTCAGTAAGGATACTAAAAACATATTTTTCAAAATTTAATTATATTTTTTTCAATTTTTTAAGTTATTTTTACTTTTATTAAATTTTAAATATAAACATCTTCTATTCTGTTGTTTACTTTTTAAATTTGACGTGTAATTCTGTTGAACTAACGTATTTACCTAAAGCTTACAACAAAAAGAGTTTAAAGTGGATAAAATGGACGGGTATGAATTTTAATAATATGAGTTCAATATGGATGGAGAGAGAAGAGGGGGGGAGGGGGTTACAATTTAATACCTTATAGCTATACTTTGGCCACCATAGTGGTCAATGCTCGAAGAGGATCCACAATCCTTGGCATTAATGCTATTTTCACACTACCGTCCTTAACCTAACCCGCGAACTCTTTCATATAGGTGCTCTTGTTTCTAAGGGCGGTGCTTACACACGTCTTCATGCTATGCAGGTGCCATGTGAAGTCTTAATCTACAACTCGACCTAACTTTCTTCACTGACTTGATGAGTCAATTTATGGAGTTGCCGACTTTTCAAATGCAACAATTTAAGAAGAAAAATTGCTAAGAATTAGGATTTGGATTAGGTCGGGTACGAGATGGATTTGGATTGAATGGGTTATTGGTTGCTAAATTATATTGCATAAAGTGGATCAATATAAATTAAATAAGTTAATTTGTGTTTAGTCATAATTTTATTCACTCCAATTCATCCACTTAAAGGGTCTACTTGGTGAGGAGGCTTGGTACACCAAAATGTCTATGCTCAAGTCCTTGGCTGCTATGCCCAAGGCCCTGGTACCCATGCCGTGGAGCTTGGGCCACTCAGGGGCCTCAACTTGTCTCAAATGCTTGTTTCATAATTTTTCTGTACCAAATATAGGAAAACGACTTATATATAATTTAAAAAATACAATAAAATCTAGAAACATAAGATCTATTGAAAAGACCGCCATGCCTTTTCTTCTCTTTTTTAAATTTCAACTTCGTACTTGACATGATTTACATGAATTTTTTTAGTTTATTGATTTTATTTGTAGATCTATCTCAAATTGTAGTGACATATAGGACAAAATCTTCTAGAATTTTTTTAGAAATAATTATGTTAATTTTTGTAAAACTTAACATAAACACAAGCCAACTGATTGCAAAAAAAGAATGAAGACGGTTTAATTGAGTATGGATTTTAATGGGTCAGGTTGGATATAAATAAACATAAATATAAATAGATCCGTTTAAGTTTTTTTTTTTTTTTTTTTTTTTTGGTCGAATCCATATGAGTTCAAGTGGGTAAAATGGATCGATTTGTTTTCAACTTGAGCCAAATTTGACTCAATCCATTTGACACCTCTACTTATCATGTATAGGTGTGAAGCTACTTGGTCGTATAAGTTACATATTATCTAGAGAATAACTAGTTACGAAATAGTGATAAAAGTCAATTATATATGACAAGTGACTTGCTGCACTAAAAAAAATTACTTATTTTAGTTGAAGACATAGTACTTGTTGTCATTCTACAAAAGAAGGTACCTTTAACATGAATAAAATACTAAATTTACTGATGCATTGATGCTTCATTTTCAGTAGGGATACTAAGAAAATATTTTTCGAAAGTTCTGTAAGTTATTTATACGTTTTTTGTTTTATTCATAAACATATTCTTTTTTGTTGTTTACTTTTTAAATTTGAGGTGTAATTTTATTGAAGTAATGTATTTTTTTTTTTTGGTAAAGGTAAGAAATGTACTAGATTTTGCACAAAAATACAAGGGGGGGATGCCTGGCACCAACAATTGAAGTAATGTATTCACGTAAAGCTTATAGCATAAAGAGTTTAAAATGGATTAAACGGGTGGGATCAATATGAGTTCACTGTGGACATAGAGAGAGAGAAGGGGGGAGGTACAATCTAAAAGTTTATAGTTGTACTTCAGCCACCATGGTCGGCCGATGCTTAGAAACAAAATCGTTTAGGAGAGTGAAGGCATTGCTCATTATTTGGGTAGCATCCACGACCCTTAACAATAATGCTATCTTTACACTACTATCCATAACCTAACCCTCGAGCTCTTCAACTTAGGTGCTCTTGTTTGTGAGTGCGGAGCTTACACACGTCTACACGTTGCACAGATGCCATGTGAAGTCGTAACCCACCACTCAACCTGACTTCCTTCATTGACTTGATGAGCCAATTTATGGAGTCTCTTACTTTTCAAATGCAATAATTTAAAGAGAAATGGTGCTTAGAATTAGGGCCTAGGTTAGTTGGTGCATGAGATGGATTTGGACCGAATGGGTTATTGATTGTTAAATTGTACTATATAAAATGGATCAATATAAGTTAAACGACTTAATTTGAGTTTAATCATTTTTTATCTAATTCAATCCATTCATTTGAAGAGTCTACCTCATAAAGAGGCCTAGTATTTCGAAGTGCCTGTGCTCAAGTCCTTGGCTCCCCTGTCCAGGATCTTGGTAGCCGTGCCTCGATCCAAGGCGGTCGAGCTTGGGTCCCCCGAGGACGGGCCCAACTTTTGGCTGGCTGGGGCCTCCAACGCCTTCGAACCTAAGGTCACTCTCGAGTTTTCCTTCTCAAACGCTTGTTTCAAGATTTTTCTATAACAAATATAGAAAAATGAATTGTACATAATTTATAAAAACGCAATAATATCCCGAAGGTTAAGATCTTTTGAAAATATATCCTCAGCAAAATTCAATTTTCAAAGAACTAAAACGGAGGGCCAACTTCGAGATGATAACAGCCTTCGTCACGCACCTACTCCTCTCTCCACGTCGACACCACGCGACTCCCCCACGACGGCCATATGTCCCCCGCCACCGCCACGCGTAGCGGCCCACGATCCCCACGCACGACGGAAGCAATAAAACGAGCACGTCCCTCCTCCTCATTTGCGACTCTGCGGGAAGGAGAATTCAAAAGTAGTTGGTGAGAAGAGAGAGTGTTAAAAAAGTGATCCATTTTTAAAGAAAATTCTAGACTACACAAAACAGAAAAAGTCGGCAGAAACAAACCTGCAAAAAGCAAGACTAGAAGCCCCTCAAACGCTGAAGAATTTTCTGGATGTGGGCAGCAGAATACGTGGACAGCAAATGGACAAAAGAAAAGCAAAGAAAAGTCAAGAATAACAGCTGAAGAAGAACAGACTAGAGAAGTCTCGTACGTGCATGGGAAATCTTGTATGAAAGTCAAAAATGGCTGCTTGACCATGAAGAAAGAAGCAGCCGAGAGAACAGAAAAATACAGAACAATGGAGAATCAACTAGAAGCCTCAATGTCGGTGAAGGAATGGCGGTGGCACGCCTATAAATAGGGGTTTGGGGTGTGCATTTTGAGTTGTAGAAAAACCACACACACTCCTTCCAAATCCTTCCTTTGTAATAAAAACTTTCATAATAAAAGCTTCATTTTTTATCCATTCTTCCTTTGCCATTGTAGTCCTTAAACACTTGCGCACACACACACACGCTTCCGCAAAACACCAACAGTGGTATCAGAGCCACGTCTTTGATTGGTATTGGGCGTTTGTCCTACCTACCCATTCCTAAAACTACCCTTCCAAATACCCACTAACTAAAACATGGCCAATTCTACCTCATCCTCATTTCCCATTCCCATTTTTGATGGGAACAACTATGACTTTTGGAGCATAAAAATGACTACATTCTTGATGGCCCAAGACTTATGGGACATCGTTGAAAAAGGTTGCGAGGCTCCGCCAGAAGGTGCAAGTGTTTCGAAGGATCAACTACAAAAGGATGCAAGGGCGCTATATTTTATCCAACAAGCACTCTCGGAAACCATATTTCCGAGAATAATTGGAGCAAGGACTGCAAAAGAGGCTTGGGATATACTACGAGAGGAATTTCAAGGATCGGAAAAGGTACGCACTATTCGCCTTCAAACTTTGAGAAGGGATTTTGAAAATTCTAAAATGAAAAATTATGAGACCGTACAAGAATATTGTGGAAAATTAAAGGAACTCGTTAATCAAATGAGAGCCTATGGAGATGGGATAACGATCAAAGGGTTGTTGAGAAAATATTGGTGTCACTTACCAAAAATACAACTCCATAGTTACAACTATAGAAGGAACTAAAGACTTAACGACCCTATCAATAAGTGAATTAATTGGCTCTCTAGAAGCATATGAGAAAAGACTAATGGCACAAGATGAAGATACAGTTGAAAGTGCCTTTCAGTCTAAAGTAAATATACAGTCTCATCAAACTAAAAATGATGGAAGGAGCTCATGGAAAAACAAAAGAGGAGGAGAAATTATAAAAAAAGGAAAATTATCCACCTTGTGGTATTTGCAAGAAAACAAATCATTTGGAGAAGGATTGTTGGTTTAAAAATAAAAAACAATGCCGCTTTTGTAAAAGATATGGCCACGTAGAAAAAGATTGTCGCTCGAAAACAAATAATCGAGCAAACTATGTAGAAAAAAAAAAGAAAGTGAAGAAAATACATTCTACGCAGGCCAAGCGGCAAATGACAATAAAAGTGAAACATGGTACATCGATAGTGGGTGTAGCAATCACATGACAGGGGACGAATCTATATTCACGATATTGATAAGTCAGTGAAATCCCAAGTAAAGTTGGGCAATGGTGCATTAGTAGATGTCAAAGGAAAAGGCACCATCGCCGTGGAAACAAATAAAGGCCCAAAATATATACGTAATGTATATCTAGTCCCTCATCTTGCACAAAATCTCTTAAGTGTGGGCCAAATGATACAAAGTGGGTATTCTCTATATTTTAATAGAGATACCTGCATTATCTATGATAAATATAAAAATATCATTGCCTCTGTTAAGATGAAAAATAACAATTTTCCTATTCAATGGAAATATGTCAAAGATATAGCCATGAAAGCTCAACTTGATGATTCATGGCTATGGCATCGAAGATTTGGCCACTTCAATTTTGCTGGGCTGAAAATTCTCCATCAGAAAAATATGATGAGAGATTTTCCAGCCATTACAGAAATTTCAAATGTTTGTGAAGGCTGTCTTCTTGGAAAACAACATAGACAGTCCTTCCCATCTGGAGGTGCATGGAAAGCTAAGAAGCCATTAGAACTTGTCCACACGGACGTGTGCGGTCCGATGAGGACACCTACACCTAGTCAAAATAAATATTTCATCCTATTCATTGATGATTACACAAGAATGACGTGGGTATACTTTCTTCGAGAAAGATCTGAGGTTTTCTCTATCTTTAAAAAATTCAAGAACCACGTCGAGAATCAAAGTGGCCAAAGAATCAAAGTTCTAAGAAGTGACAGAGGCACCGAATACAATTCAAAGGAGTTTAACAAATTTTGTGAAGATGAAGGAGTCCATCATCAACTAACTGTTGGCTACACCCCAGAACAAAACGGAGTAGCCGAAAGAAAAAATAGAACCGTCATGGAGATGGCAAGGTCCATGCTAAAAGAGAAAGGCATTCCCAACACTTTCTGGGCAGAAGCAGTTTATACTGCTGTATACCTACTAAACAGGTGTCCAACTAAAGCAATTCAAAACAAAACTCCAGTCGAAGCATGGAGCGGACGGAAGCCCTCAGCAAAGCATCTCAAAGTGTTTGGATGCATTTGCTACGTCCACATCCCTGCTCAAAAAAGGAGTAAGCTAGATGAAAAGACAGAAAAAGGAATATTCCTTGGCTACAAAGTGACCAATCAAAAGGCTATCGGGTTTATAACCTAAGAACCAAGAAACTTATAATTAGTCGAGACGTCGAGTTCGACGAAAATGCTGCCTGGAATTGGGAGGACGAAAAGATCGAGAAGAAGTACATCACCTTGCCAGACATATCACCTACTCAAGAGGAGTCAACGTCACAAGAAGAAGGAGAAGTACCAGATTCTAGCACTCACGACGTAACTCCACCAAGCTCTCCAAGAGCAACGCAAGAAGAATCTACTCCAGAGTCGCCAATACTAAGGGTAAAAGCCCTTAGAAGAATTTACGACACATGCAACTTTGCTATTTTGGAACCAGAAAACTACGAACAAGCATCCAAAGAAGAAGTTTGGATAAAAGCCATGGAGGAAGAGATCAAGATGATCGAGAAAAATGAAACTTGGGAGCTTGTCGATCGACCCGAAGACAAAGAGATCATTGGAGTCAAGTGGGTCTACAAGACAAAGCTCAACGCGGATGGATCAATCCAAAAGCATAAAGCAAGGCTTGTGGCGAAAGGATACTTGCAACAACCAGGTATCGACTATATTGAAACTTTTGCTCCCGTCGCTCGCCTTGATACTATTCAAGCACTTATAGCCTTAGCGGCACAAAAGGAATGGAAGATTTATCAACTAGATGTAAAATCAGCATTTCTAAATGGATATCTTCAAGAAGAAATTTATGTAGCTCAACCAGAAGGCTTTATCCTCAAAGGTCAAGAAGAAAAAGTCTTAAAGCTTAAGAAGGCCCTATATGGATTAAAGCAAGCACCACGTGCGTGGTATAGTAGAATCGATGAATACTTCATCAAGCAAGGATTCAGGAGGAGTATGAGTGAGCCGACACTCTACATCAAGACCCAAGGTAAGTCCGACACTCTCATTGTCTCTCTATATGTAGATGATCTCATATATACAGGAAACAATGAGACAATGATCCAAGAATTTAAAGAAGAAATGATGAAAACATTTGAAATGACGGACTTGGGCTTGATGAACTATTTCCTCGGTATTGAAGTCAATCAAGATGAAGGAATTTTCATCTCGCAAAAGAAATATACCGAAAACCTCCTAAAGAAATTCAAGATGAACTATTGTAAAGTAGTTTCAACCCCGCTCATGACAAATGAAAAACTATTGAAGGAAGATGGAGCAGAAAAAGTCGATGCTTCCCTCTATAGAAGTTTGATTGGCAGTCTGCTATATCTCACTGCTACACGGCCAGATATTATGTACGCGACAAGTTTACTATCACGGTTTATGCAGAGTCCAAGCCAAATTCATTTTGGAGCAGCCAAGAGAATTCTCAGATATTTACGAGGAACTATAGACTACGGCATTTGGTATCGCCCAAGTGCTAATGCCAAGCTCATTGGCTACACTGATAGCGATTGGGCTGGTTCAGCTGATGATAGGAAAAGTACAACTGGTTATGCATTCACATTAGGTTCGGGAATATTTTCATGGATATCTAAAAAACAAGACTCAGTGGCACAGTCTACTGCAGAAGCTGAATATGTTGCAGCTGCTACAACTACTAGTCATGCAATATGGCTTTGAAGAATTTTAGAAGACATTGGAGAACCACAAATGGAATCAACGCCAATATTTTGTGATAACAAGTCCACAATTGCAATATCAAAAATCCAGTCTTTCATGGAAGAACGAAGCATATTGATATAAAATATCACTTCATTCGTGAAGTGCAAAGCAAAGGAGAAATCGAGCTAAAGTATTGTAAGACTGAAGATCAAATTGCGGACATATTCACTAAAGCATTACCAACAGCAAAATTCGAGACTTTGAGAAGCATGCTTGGAATATCACAAAAATGGATCAAGGAGGAGTGTTAAAAAAGTGATCCATTTTTAAAGAAAATTCTAGACTATACAAAACAGAAAAAGTCGGCAGAAACAAACCTGCAAAAAGCAAGACTAGAAGCCCCTCAAACGCTGAAGAATTTTCTGGATGTGGGCAGCAGAATACGTGGACAGCAAATGGACAAAAGAAAAGCAAAGAAAAGTCAAGAATAACAGCTGAAGAAGAACAGACTAGAGAAGTCTCGTACGTGCATGGGAAATCTTGTATGAAAGTCAAAAATGGCTGCTTGACCATGAAGAAAGAAGCAGCCGAGAGAACAGAAAAATACAGAACAATGGAGAATCAACTAGAAGCCTCAATGTCGGTGAAGGAATGGCGGTGGCACGCCTATAAATAGGGGTTTGGGGTGTGCATTTTGAGTTGTAGAAAAACCACACACACTCCTTCCAAATCCTTCCTTTGTAATAAAAACTTTCATAATAAAAGCTTCCTTTTTTATCCATTCTTCCTTTGCCATTGTAGTCCTTAAACACTTGCACACACACACACGCTTCCGCAAAACACCAACAGAGAGGCCGAGAAAGGTGAAGAAGAAGTAATGGCAACGACTCACCCGGACATCCCCGGCGAGCCCACCCACACCGGCACCGCGCTGCTCGAAACGGCCAACGCCGCCATCCAGACCTTCGGCCCTCTCAACAAGATCCACCAACACCTCTGCGCGTAATAGTCACTGCTTCAATGTCACTCTGCGCTTCTCTTTTGAAATGGGAACCGACAGCCTTGTCGTCGTCACCTTCTGATTCTTCTGCGTTGAGCCTTCGTCGAATTTGCAGGTTCCATTTCTACGCGCACGACATGACGCGGCAGGTGGAGGCCCACCACTACTGCGGCCACCAGAACGAGGAGATGCGGCAGTGCCTCATCTACGACGGCCCCGGCGCCGACGCCCGGCTCATCGGCCTTGAGTACATCGTCTCCGAGAGCCTCTTCCTGGCCCTGCCCGACCAGGAGAAGCCGCTGTGGCACAGCCACGAGTACGAGGTGAAGGGCGGGTACCTCTTCATGCCGGGCATCCCGGGCCCGATAGAGAGGCAGGACCTCGGCAAGGTGTGCAAGACCTACGGCAAGACCATCCACTTATGGCAGGTCGACCGCGGGGACAGCCTCCCGCTGGGCCTGCCCCAGATCATGATGGCCCTCACCAGGGACGGCCAGCTCAAGGAGGACCTCGCCCAAGGTAAGCCGGTTTCTCTCGCGCATTCCGTTAACAGTCGGCGTGCATGAGTTGAGTTCCTGATGTGGGTGCTTTTGGTTGTGCGCTTGCAGACGTCGAGAAGCGATTCGGGGTGTCGTTCAGGAAGGAGAGGGAGAACCGGGCGTACATGAAGGGGCTCGAACACGGGATACACCCACTCGCGAACGCAGCCGGGAAGGGGCTGCAGACGGAGCTGAGGGAGGTGGAGTGCAAGCCCGCGGAGTCCGTGCCCAGAGTCTTTGTTTGAAAAGAGGGCGTCTGTATTGATCGTAGCTGAATGTGTTGTGTCGTAAATAGTGTAAATTTTGTGCTTTCTTACGGTCCTGTTGCGTCTTGAGATTGTATAAGAGCATGTGAATTTCTAGTGTACTGCGCTGGTAAACCCTGGGAAGGCGGCAACGTACGTGGGTATGAACCGTTTGTTGTAATGTCTTCCAAGTGGAAGTAGTCACTTCAACCTAGAGCAAGTCTGGCTCTTGCTTCTTCCTTCAGCTGGTCTTTTATGTGTTAAAAAGCTTTGTGGGTGGTTCTGAATATCCCACAACGTAATACTCAGTTGAGCAAGTATGAGACCAGGCTAGTGATAGAACTGGAACTTTGCTTTGTCGGCACAAGAATGATACCTGGGCCTCAGACAGTATCAGAGTGGGTTGAGCTTATTTTATCTTCTAATTAATTAACCATATCTGAGGTAAGGTTCGAGAGTATTCTCATTGAACTATTTTATCTTGTGGGCTCTAATTACTCTATCAAAGGTAACCTTCAAGAATGCGATTTTAATGAGTTTCTTCTAAATATTTAAGCTATTAAAGTTTAAGGTGAAATGAAAGGGGGTGGCAAAGAGAAGGGGTTTTATTGAACACTAGGGTCCTTTAGGCAAATGACGTTGTCCATTAATTTATTAGGCCATATTTTGAGGGCAAATTGAAG
This sequence comes from Eucalyptus decipiens, assembly GCA_014182575.1. NCBI lineage: Eukaryota > Viridiplantae > Streptophyta > Magnoliopsida > Myrtales > Myrtaceae > Eucalyptus > Eucalyptus decipiens. The sequence continues at coordinate 1,675,236 of CM024611.1, read as the reverse complement.
ATTTTGTCCTTTGTTAAAGGATCGACAAACGCAAGACTTGTCAGGCATCATTGTTGCCACATTTTTCCCTTTATTTCTATGTTTTCGTTTGTGTAACTTATCAAGCATCATTTTTGTCACATTTATTTCAATGTTTCTATTGGGTGAGCTTGGTACTCTGACTCATAATTTTTCATTAAAATCACGTTTTGTGCAAATTTTTGACGCGGCTCTTTATTTATTTTTATTTATTTTTTCTTGGTAAAGTAAGAATATATTGAGCTTTAAGTCCGGCACCATGAACTTACCAAAAAAAGTACCATGAACTTACCAAAAAAAGTCCGGCACCAAAAACTTACACTCGTATTAGAAACGGGTATGTTAGAACGACCGAGTTTAATAGCAACATGTTAGAACGAGTTTAATAGCAACATGTTAAAACTTTCATAATAAAACTTGTAATATAAACAGGTCAAAACAAGTTTAATAGCAATAGATCAAAACGAGTTTAATAGCAATATGTTAGAACTTTTGTAATATAAACCGGTCAAAACGAGTTTAATAGCAATAGGTTATAACGAGTGGAAGGGTGTCGACAAAATAAGAGAAAAAATAGGTCAAAATAAGTTTAATAGCAACAGATCAGAACGGGTTTAATAGCAATAGGTTAGAACTTTTGTAATATAAACAGGTCAAATCGAGTTTAATAGCAATAGGTTAGATAAAATAAGAGAAAAAACAGGTCAAAACAAGTTTAATAGCAACAGATTAGAACGAGTTTAATAGTAATAAGTTAGAACTATTGTAATATAAACATGTCAAATCGAGTTTAATAGCAACAGGTTAGAACGAGTGGAAGGGTGTCAACAAAATAAGATCAGAACGAGTTTAATAGCAATAGGTTAGAACTTTTGTAATATAAACAGGTCAAATCTAGTTTAATAGCAACAAGTTGGAACGAGTGAAAGGATGTCAACAAAATAAGAGGGGTGGAAGGGTGTCGACAAAATAAGAGGGGCTACCAAACAGGGCACCGCCAGAAGAAGCTGTAAGGAAACAACACAACAACCAAAGTTGAGGATCTAACCACTACACTGACAGCCACCACCAGCCAATCATCCAAGGACAGGCTAGAGTCGAAACCAGTCAACGGCAAAGAGAAGCACAGGAACCGCACCGCAACAGTCGAACAAAGCATCCGACTAGAAACCCTACCGAAGAGAGCAAAATCAATCCCGCCCAAAAGACCAAGGAGCCACAAGACCACCACAGCACGGAATTTGACCCACAACCGAGCAGCAACAGACAGCCAACAGCATCCAATGATCACAGTCCGAATCACCCACCAAGGTACGCCAGCTCGAGGCACCCGAGGACACAACCAGCAGCCGAGAAGCCAACCTAGTATGACACGGCTAGCATCCAGCAGTGTACGCCAAACCACCCCCATCTACAAGACGGGCAGGAGAAAAGATGGAGGGGTCCAACTCCCAGCAGTGACGCGGCTCTTTATTTGAAGTTGCATTTGTAGACAATCTTATTGCCAATTGAAATGAATCGGCAAAGTTTTAGCTTTGAATTTTTCTGTTACATTGAAGTTCAATCCATCTGAAGCCAAACTCGCGTCCTCTTTTTTCTTCTTTTTTAGTGAAGTAAGGTATTTATTACTAACTTTCTCAAATCGAGCAACAAACTAATCAACTGACTTATTACTAACTTATTGTGTTGATTGAGAATGAATTGTATTGAGTATGTCTTGAATTATGTTGTGGGTATTCAACTAAAAATGAGTTTTGATACCCAAATTGAAATTTGTGACAACCCAACATGGAGGTATAGTGTTGATATAGGAGGGCTTTGGTGGGTTGTGTCCTCGCAGGATCAATACTTTTTTTTACCTCGAGCTACTAGGTTTCGGGAGAAACACAAAGAGTCTTACGATTTTTTCTGACCTCCTTTTGTAATTCTTGAAATTTCATCATGAATTTTAATTTCGTTGTAATTTCCACATTGGTCATAAGAAATTGTCTTCTCATCTTTGCTCAATTACACAACTAATTAGATGGTAAACTAGTATACTAATTAAAAGCAGTTTTTGACAAAGACAAATGAAATAATCTAAGTCTTTAAAACCCATATATTCGTGCTTCCTCACAACTGGCTATAAATCGAACAATATATTTTGAAAATGACAAAATTAGACATTTTGAAACCTATTGGAAAAGGTTGATCACTAACCTATTCAGAATGTGGTTTCCTCTAAATAGGTATGATAACATCCTATCTAATTCTAATTATTGTCAAAGTTTTTTGACAAAATGTACTGGGTTCAATTGCAAATTGGTTGGCTATCATGCCCCCCAGATGGTGGTGGTGGCTTCTTTTCTCTTTTCTTCTTTGACTTTTCAACCTTTATTTTCTTTTTCTTTTTTTGGTGCCACCACCCAAATTTTACAATTGTAGCCCGTCTCCACGGGCAATAAGTTTGCAACTTCGTTTGGTCGAATGAGGTGACACGATTTTGACGAGTGGGAATAAGGTTCTCTCGTCGCTATTTGAGCTATAACAGGTAATGTAGTGGAAGGCTGAAAAAGTGAGCAAGGAATTGTGGACTGAAAAACGAATGTGGCTTCAAGTTGGGATGATCATGAGTCAGGAGTTAGAAAAGGACAAACTATTTTTGTTCAGAACTATATATAAATGATTGATATATTTGAAGCTTTAAGTCCCTGAAACTATTTAACATTAGAGTTCGTGAATTCAGCTAAGAATGCCATCGGTTGTCGGAGGGATTGCAGGTTGCCCACTGCATGATCTATGGATCCTAGTTTGCGGCACCATGCTCTTTAAGTTTGGTTGACTTCAGATTTATCAGCCATAAATTGCGGTTAATTCTATGTTGGAGTCAATGATATTTTTTGAGTTTGCAGAGTTGGAGAGTTCGTCTGGTCATGAGGGTATGATGATTATCGGTTGTCTATGGTTGGTACTTCCGTGAAACACAAGGACCAGTAAGAAATGTCTGCCAAATCAGTCCCTTGATGAGGATACCTCAGCGTAAAAACAAGACTAGCTCAATGTAGCGCTTATCAAATTTTCTGAGCTACAACGGCGTAATCAATTCTGTCATCAATTTCATGTTCAAGGCAGAAGCTAGCTTGTAAAATCCATTTTCTTTCGATTAATTTTGTTCTGCGTTGTATCCACTCACCAAATCGCAGCAATGCTATCAAATCCAAGATGATTTTCTGTTTTCTTGAGTACAGACAAGAATGTTACACATGTCAAAGAATAAAAGAATATCAGTTGCTTCTCGGTAGCAGAGAGAGATTAACAAATGAATAGGGTTGTCTCGGGGAAAAAAAAAGGAAAGAGAGTTTTCTACAAAATCAACGTCTCGTATCGTTTAGGACATGGTGCACTCAGGAGGGAAGCCCTGGGGGAATCTTTTGGCATCCGTGCAGTAGTTGTAGATCATGTAGTTGCTCTGCACCCACTTGAGCCTCTCTTGGCTTGTTGAGTCAAGCTCTTCTGATAGCCATGCATTACCATCCGAAGAAGATGAAGACGAAGTGCAAGACGATGACCCAGATGACCAAACGCAGGCGTTATAGGGGTTGAAGTTCCTGTAGGAAGCAGTGAAGGGCGCTTGCGTCCAGTCCGTCTTCACTAGGCCGCCTCTGGTCGCCCAGTCGTCCGCGTTCCAGAGGCTCGAGAATATCCTCATGGGCTGGGCCTTGGGGAAAGGAACACCGATGGACTCTGCGTTCTTGAACTCTCTGATGGGAGTCCCGTCCACTGAGAATCTGCAATGGTTGCCACAAAAGTTTTAAGTAAATGCTGCAGAGAAAAGTGCAGTGCAACGTAAATGCCAGTAAGATCGCAGTTTGAGCGTTTCGGACTCTTACATGATGCGTTGTGGATTCCAGAGGATGGAGTAGGTGTGGAAATCAGCAGTTGGGTCGAACCAGAGATAGAATTGCTGCTCTCGGTTGCCCTTGCCTTGGCTGAACACGTTGGTGTGAAGAATGTAGGGATCGCCGCTCAAGTTCCCCAAGAACTCGAAGTCTATCTCGTCCCACGTTGACCCATTTGAAGATAACTGTAGAATAGCAACATAGCAGAAGTTAAAATCTGATCGAAAAGAAAAGAAGGAAGCTTGAAGATAAAGGGGCACAAACTGATTAAGAAGGAGACTTACATAGTATGCGGTGACGGTGCCAGCGGAGTTGCCGGGAACTAGCTTGAGCTGCATGTCAATCTTGCCGAACAAGTACTCGTTCTTGGACTGGAAGCCGGAGCCGGAGGCCTTGTCGAGGGAGAGAGTGAGGAGGTCGCCGTTATTGAGGATCTGAGCTCGGCCATCTCCCCAGGTTATGTCGAAGTCTTGATAGAAGTTGCGGGCGGAAGCAAACGTCCCCCAAGAAACGACCACGAGTAGCAGAGTGGCGATGCAAAGCGAAGAAGTAGAAAGGGAGGCCATATTGGGCGTGTTCTGTCTGCTGCTGCTGCTGCTGCTGTAGTTGCTGAAGAGAAGCAAATCTCAATGAGATGATTATGAGAGTGAGGACGGAAGAGGAGAGAGAGATGTGACGTGTTGGCGTTGATTGATGAAATGGGAGAGATGTGGAGATGGTATTTATAGCTTCGTACCGAAGATGAAGATGGGAGAAAACGTGTGAGAGATGAGGAGAGGCAACGAAGGATTGGTGGGAGTCAACCCCCGACACTAACTCAGCTGTGGACAGTTGGCTTCCAATATAGAAATTGCTTTAAAAAAGAAGAGGACAAACAGTGACACTACCGCTACCAACCCACATTCCCCATGCAAATAAATTATGAGGCAACGCGGTTCAAGACGACATGGAGCTTCCCCACACGGAGACGGGCTCTATCGTCTGTTCACCGCCAGCTACATGCTTCACCATGAGCGGTCGCTGCTTTTCCGCCAGCTAATGTCGGTGGATCTCATATGGTGGGGTACTTACATTCTTCCCGCGCACTATAATTTGCATACATTGGAGATCATTGCGTGTATCATCTTCATGTACCTTAGGCAGAGATATTATAGGAGGAGCATCTAAAAACTTTCATGGAAAGCAAAAATTCGTTCTCTCGACACCAAAGAGCGGACATATTGAAAACTCGTACTCTTTGAGAATCCACATGTCTTCTCCCACTTTTCTACACAATTTGGGAATGCGTTCTGTCTAGATACATTCCAATTCTATTTTATTTTTCTCATTTCTTACCTTTTCGAATTTAACTTTGTTATTTCACCTCAACTTAACATACAACACCTCAAATCTTTGGAGAGAATATAATAAATTACATTTAAAATTGTTCAGATTATGCATGCTTTTTTGGTTCTAAAATGAAAAAAAAAAAATCGGCCGAATGTTGCGTTGGCTCAGGTCAATCAATTTTTGTTAACTTCACTCGGGTTAACCTCTTTATTTGTTCCTCAGGTTTACACCTCGATTCAATCAAAATTTTTTGACGGAGATTGCAAGTTGAGATCATGAAGAGAATTCCGTGCAGCAAATGTCTCCAGAGGCACCCGAAATCCTCTGTTTCAGATCCTTTCTTATCTTTCCCTCGATTCAATTTTTATTTCCTTTAAATTATTCGTGTATTCGTGTTCTGTCTCTTTGTTCAACTTCTCTGATTTAAAAGAGTTGATTATTATCACCTTTTTTCAGAAACTCGGCATATTGACAATATGCAAGGATGGTTTGAAAGGATAAGTACATGGAGTTTTCTTTTACTGGTGATTGGTGCATTCTTTTAGCTGGGAAAAGAAGATGGAAATGGACTTTGTTTGGTTGGAGGAAGGTAATCTTCAGGTTTTGCCTTATATACATGCTTTGACGTCTTGAATTTGCAGCAACATTATGCCGACGCTTCTTTGGTTGAGCAATTTGTATGGGGGACAAACTTAGGATTTGAGTGATTATCAGGAAGATTCTATCTGAAGCTATCTGTTGACGCAGTCCACTTGCTAACTATTCAAGCTCACACCAGAATCAAATGTTATCTCTAGCTTGCATATGTATCTCAGTATAATCAAAATATTCGCATGATATGCAATCCGAGATTGATAAAGTTACCAGAATCACCACACAATCAGAATCTATGCATAATATGTAATCCTTGATTGATTCAAATATTATCTTCATTGGTGGTTACAAATTTTGTTGTCACTATCTATCTCTAGAGATTCTTTCTATATTTATATATATATACACACACTTTTCCTATGTCTTCTATATTCTCTGTTTTCTTTCTGCATCTATATTTCTGTCTTGGTATCAAAAAGGCAAAAGCCCATCGATCTAAATACGAGTGACTCAAATTTCTCTGCAAATTCCTCCTCTACCGAACAAACAACGCTAGCCTTCCACTACAACCATCATCAGACCCACAACTCCTGCTGCCACTATCTCTGGTCTCCTTTCTTCTCCATCCTTCCGAGAACGCCTAGACGGAACAAATTATGTGATTTGACGTACACGGATCTAGGGCTTCCTCTCTTCAGCTAGTTCATTTTGATGTTTGGGGTTTGCCTCCTGTTTTATAAATATTACGGGTGTTTTATTGATGACTTTTCTCGATTTACTTGGCTTTATCCCTTCGCATCTCAAGATCAATTTTTCAATATTTTTAAAGCCTTTCATGCCATTGTGAAGACTCAACTTCAGTGCAAGCTTTAGATGATTTAGTGTGATGGAGCACCAGAGTTCTTATCCTCTACCTTGCACTCTTACCTTCTCAGTCATGGCATTCATTGGCGCATCTATTGTGCATAATCTCTATTTTAAAATGGGACCGTTGAATGCAAGCATTGCCAAAATAGTGGAAACTGGCCTTGGTCTCATGATGAATCTGCTCTTCCTTGTCATCTCTGGGAATTTGCTTTTGAGACTGCAGTTCACTTGATCTCCCAACTCCTGTTCTAGACAATTTGTCTCCCCGGAAGGTTCTTTATGATACTACTCCTGGTATATCTCACTTACTAGTGTTCGGTTGTGCAGCATTTCCATTAGAGTCCCTGAAGCTATTTAACATTAGAGTTTGTGAAATCAACTAAGAATACCATCAGTTGTGGGAGGGGTTGCAGGTTGCACGCAGTACGATTTTTGGATCCTAGTTTGCGGCACCTTGCTCTTTAAGTTGGATTGACTTGAGGTTGATTGGCCGTAAATCATGGTTGATTCTATTTTGGAGTCAAGGATGTTCTTCGAGTTTGCAGATTTGGAAAGCTTGTCTGGTCATATTGGTATTGTGATGATCGGTTTTCTGTGTTTGATCCTTCTGTGGAGCACAAGGACCAGGAAGAAATGTCGACCAAATCAGTCCCTCGATGAGGATATCGGAGTTGAATTCAACATAAAAACAAAACTTGTTCAACGTAGCGTTTATCTAATTTTCTGAGCTACAACAGCGTAATCAATTGAGCCATCAGTTTCATATTCAAGGCAGGAGCTGGCCTGTAAAATCCATTTTCATTCCCTTAATTTTGTTCTGTGCTGTATCCACTCACTGAGTCGCAGCAATAATCTGAAATCCAAGATGATTTTCTGTTTTATTGAGTAAAGATCGGAATGCTACAATCGTCAAAGAATAAAAGAATATCGATTGCTTCTCGGTCACAAAACAAATGAATAGAATTGGCTCGAAAAAAGAAGAAAGAGAACAGCGAATTTTTTACAAAATCAATGTCTTGTGTCGTCTAGGACATGGAGCACTCGGAAGGGAAGCCTTGGGGGAATCTTTTGGCGTCCGTGCAGTAGTTGTAGATCATGTAGTTGCTTTGCACCCACTTCAGCCTCTCTTGGCTTGTTGAGTCGAGCTCTTCTGATAGCCATGCATTACCATCCGAAGAAGATGAAGATGAAGTGCAAGATGACGACGCAGATGACCAAACGCAGGCGTTATCGGCATTGAAGTTGCTGTAGGAAGCAGTGAAGGGCGCTTGTGTCCAGTCCGTCTTCACGAGCCCGCCTCTGGTTGCCCAGTCGTCCGCGTTCCAGAGGCTCGAGAATATCCTCATGGGCTGGGCCTTGGGGAAAGGAACGCCGATCGACTCTGCGTTCTTGAACTCTCTGATGGGAGTCCCGTCCACTGAGAATCTGCAATGGTCGCACACACGGGTTTTTGAGTAAATGCCGCAGAGAATAGTGTAGCGCAATGTAAATGCAAGTAAGGTCGCATTTTGAGCATTTCAGACTCTTACATGATGCGTTGTGGATTCCAGAGGATGGAGTAGGTGTGGAAATCAGCAGTTGGGTCGAACCAGAGATAGAATTGCTGCTCTCGGTTGCCCTTGCCTTGGCTGAACACGTTGGTGTGAAGAATGTACGGATCGCCACTTAAATTCCCCAAGAACTCGAAGTCTATCTCGTCCCACGTCGACCCATTTGAAGATAACTGGGGGATAACAATATAGCAGAAGTTAAAATCGAATCAAGAAAAAAGAACGATGCTTGAAGACCAAGGGGAACAAACTAATTACCGAGGAGACTTACATAGTATGCGGTGACGGTGCCAGCAGAGTTGCCAGGAACAAGTTTGAGCTGCATGTCAATCTTGCCGAACAAATACTCGTTCTTGGACTGGAAGCCGGAGCCGGAGGCCTTGTCAAGGGAGAGAGTGAGGAGGTCGCCATTGTTGAGGATCTGACCTCGGCCATCTCCCCAGGTTATGTCGAAGTCTTGATAGAAGTTGCGGGCGGAAGCAGAAGTCGCCCAAGAAACGACCATGAGAAGAAGTGCGGCGCTACAAAGCGAAGAAGTGGAACGAGAGGTCATATTGGGCGCGTTTTGTTTTCTGTTGTTGCTGCTGCTGCTGTAGTTTCTGAAGAGATGCAAATGCCAATGAGATGATTTGAGAGTGAGGACTGTAGAGGAGAGAGAGAAGCGGGGGTTGGTTTTGCTTAATGAAATGGGAGAGATGTGGAGGTGGTTTTTATAGCTTCGGAGCAAAGATGGAGAAGGGAGAAAAGCGTGTGAGAGAAGAGGAGAGGCAAAGAAGGATTAGTGGGGGTCAAACCTCTACACCAACTCAGCTGTGGACAGTTGGCTTCCAATATAAAACTGTTGTAAAAAGAAGAGGACAAACATGACATTACCAACCCACATCCACCACGCAAATAAATTATGAGCGGACGCGGTTTGGGACGACGCGAAGCTTCCACACCCACGCCGACACAGAGATGATCTCTATCATCTCTTGACCGGCAGCTACATGCTTTACCAGGAGCGCCCGCTGCTTTTCCGCCAGCTAATGTCGGCTCTCATAGTCAATTCATTTATTCTGAAAATTCATGAGCTAACCCTACAACAAGGTCATAATGACCCGATTTGATGGAGGCGGAGAGTGGTTGTCAAAGGTCAAAGGATTCGGATAAGAAGTGGCCATCAGGGTCAAAAGATTCAGATAAGAAGTGGCTGTCAGAATTCTAGAATGGCGACGGAGGTATAACTAAATGGAATTCCACACCTAACATGGGAAGGGTGCGCCTATGATATAATTGTGAAAACTGGAATTAATGATTTTTGATGTAACGGTATCGACATTCCTTAATTAACTTCGCTTGAGGTATTTTCCTTTTAATCCATCCAACTCCAAGCTTTACAGTTTTGTCTTTTATCGTATAGGAAGACATTTTTCTAGGAGGTCACACATCTTGATATTGTTCTAAATTAAGTACGCTTAACTCGGAGTTTCAAAACAAAACTTGCTATTATGTCAAAGGACACCTCTGTGAGTTAATTCCAAATATATCTTAGGCACGCTCTCCGTCTCTTCAGTGTGCAATTCAATTCGTGCTTATCTTCTTCACCATCCTAGAAGGTTGATAGGAGTTGCTTCTTGTTCAAGCTCTTTGGCCCACGTGGTCACTTCCCATCCTTATCGAACTAGGTCGTTATAGGCCTACCAACTATAGTGTGGCTCGTCCCCAAACAACACATCCATTGAGGTAGTCATACTCTAATACTATATTGTGTCATCCCTAAATTGACTCACCGAGGTATTTTTTGATGTAACTATAATATTTGGAGTTTGACCAAGTCAAATGTCAAAAAGTAAAAAAATTGAACAATCAAAAAAGCAAATGAAAAAGAATGGACTCAATTTTATAGGGACCGAGAGCTCAGGTAAAAAAGGGAAAAGAGAGAAAGAAAGAAAGAAAGAAAAGAAAGAAGAAGGAAAAGAGAGGGAACGGGGAAGAAAAAAACTCACGCTTACACACCTTGGAAATCTCATCAAATTGTATTTACTTCAGTTCGCAATGCTCGATATGTGCACACACCCTTCATTTGTCTAATTGGAGTAGTTTTTAAAATTATGGCACAAATTCAAAGTTTTGAAATTTGAGTCATAAAGTGCAATTTTTTAGTTGTTGAGTTTTGAAATTTCATAAAAGTGATGGATTATAATGTTGTGGAGCCATAGGATTTGATGAGAGTCATTTTGGAGCAACTGTTTTGTTCGAACAAAATTTTACGACTTCATTTGCAAGTTCCATGCTGCGAACAATTTAAATAATCGCTCTGGGCGTGTGATTTGTTGACGCGTAAGAGTTGTTTTTGTTAGCATTTAAGCATAGTTTAGCTGATTCATAGTTGTTATAGTATTTTACTTGGTTTTGACGTCAATTCTCATCTAATTGTTAGGATTACAAGATTATTGACGTATATAGTTACGTTGTTGGCATTCTCAAATGAGTGATGGTATTTTTGTTATGAATTTGTAAACTCATGTCTTGAAAATGTTATTGATTTGAATATTGAATGAGTTATTTAAAGCATGTTTGTTGCATAAAATCTATATAAGATATTTACTATCTTTTGGTATTTGAGAATATTTTGGAAAATGTTTTAGGAAATATGTTGCAAAAAGTAATATATATATATATTAATTTGTCAACTTGGTTTATGAATTGAATTCCAAAATGGTGTGAGAAATGTCTTGTGAAAAATATATATATATATGTATTATGTTTGATGAATGGAATTGAGAGTGATTATAAGTATTAATTTGTGAAATACTTTATAAAATGCATTTTATTTGATAAACAAAGTTGTGAATGGTGATTTGATTTAGTTTGTGATACAAGATGAATTTTGAATGTTGATTATGGTATTAGAGGATAATAGTTTCGTGCTTAATATAATTGTGGACTTGGTTAGGGGTTTTTGGGTATGCATATTGGTTTTAGGATATCATTCTAGGCCATGGAGAACTTGTCAAGGGGAATCTTGTTTGCTTTGTCACAGAATGATACGTACGATCATGGTTAGATATTTAAGCATGAATATGATCAATAGAATGGGCTGTTGACATGTGATTTGAGATTAGTCGATGGAATGGACCATCATTGTTTGATTTGATGTGATATTGATCAATGGAATAGATCATTAATCTATGATTCAATGTAGTTGATTTAGATGATTTTTGATATGTATGAAGTTTTGTGGAAAGATATAACTTGTTTTTTTGTATTGTACATGTACAAATTACAGTACTTGAAATTAATGTGTATTTTAGTATTTTACTATTCACATGACCGCATATTTCTTTGTTCATTTTGACTGTATGAGTACGTATATTTGCTAAAAGTAAGTAACATTTATTTGAAATTGTACATATATTATCAATTGGATTTAGGATTATTGAGTTTCATTATGGTTTTATAAATATACATTGTAAATGCCCACTCTATTTAGAAGAGATATGCATTACTCACCTGAGCTGTGGCTACTCACCCTTTTCCTCCCAAATCATTTTTAGGTTCTTTAGCTAACAACGAGTAGTGTGAGAGTGATATTAATGAGGAACTTTTAGTAGCTGAATTGTGCATAAATATAGATAGTTAAAAAAAAATGTCTGAAATGATATCTGTTGAGGATTAATTTCTTAATTTGGGAAAAATATATTGTGTTAATGGATTTTAAAAATCTGATCCTATAACCAATTTTCTATTCCATCAGATATTTAATTGGGTATATATTTTTTGGAGGACAGGTTAATGCTAGTTACATTTAAGGGTGTGTCCTTTAGGAGAAAGGACAACTTAATCATTGTTTTTGATCTTGTCGAGTTGGGGTTGTGATAATAATAATATGCCTTACTTTGGAACTCTAAAGTTGAGCATGCTTAAGCTAGAGTACTACCAGGATGGATGACCTCATGAAAAATTGCTTGCCTATATGCCAAATAGGTAAGACAAAATCTTGGTGCTCCAAATGAAATGGACCAAATTTGACAATATTTTGAGTGAGTTAATTTAGGTATGTGAAAATCCAAAGTTAATCATGCTCAGATTAGGGCACTATTAGAATGAGCGACCTCTTGAAAAAGTGCCTATATACTAAAGACAAGATCGTGAGGCTCGAAATGGGATGAGTCAAAGCGAATAACATCTCAAGTGAGTTATTAATGGATGTCATAAAAGTGCTATTGGGACCTCAAAGATTACAAACTCCTTGAGAACTGAAACCTCCATCTCTCGCACCCGCAATTCCCCTTGCTTGGCCCTCCTCCTCTAAAGGGCATTGTCGTACATGCATTCTTCCTGCTCATTATATTTTATGAACACAGAGATCTAGGAAGTTGATTGTCCAAATCCAAATACAATTCAAATTTTATCATTTTAAGGAAAATATGAAAAAAGATAAATCTTTGTCACATTCATGGTCATCTTTAAGAATCTGAGGCAGAGAAATTATAGGTTGAGCACCTTCTAAAAAAATTCATCCAAAACAAAACTAGAAAGCTGAAAGTAAACGTGGGAAGAAGAAAACATCACTACTGACTTTTGGGCGAAATTTACAATGGCTATGGTCGATCAAATTTTGTCAACTTCCCTTGGGTTTAACTTTATATTTGTCATCTATTCCTTGGGGTTCACCTTGTTTTAATCAAACTTTATTGACAGAGACTGTAAGCTGAGATAATGGAGAGAATCCCGCATAGTAAATTCCCATAAAGGTGCCCGAAATCCTCCAATTTGGGTCCTTTTTTTTAATCTTTTCCTTTGTTCAATTTTCATTTCATTTAATTTAAGGATAAGTCCTCCAGAATTCCTAAAACTTGTCATGAAAATGCATTTGAGTCCTAAAACTTGCAAAAAGTGCAAATAAGTCTTAAAACTTGTCAAAATGTTTCATTTAAGTCCTAAAATCGACGCAGTTAGCCTTTTCCGTTAAAAATGCTGACGTGGCATTTTAAATTATTTTTTTTATTTTTCTAGTGGATTTTTTTAATTATTTTTTATTCATTTAAAAAATATTTAAAAACTAAACAATTAGATTTATTCATTTTATGCTATTTTGACCAAAAACTAAAAAAGTAAAAAAAAAAAATTATTTTTAAAAATTGTTAAAAAAAAAAAAAATCAGCGGCTCCTCTCCCCACCACCGCGCCGCCCATCGCCGGAGGGGTCGGCAATGGTCGCAAGCCCCGGGCCGGCCTCGCTGGCCCTAGGCGAGGGCCGGCGACCGTCACCGCCCGGGCGAGGCCTCGTCGCCCTCGCTCGGGGCCGGCGAGGCTCGCTAGATTTGGGTGAGCCTTGTTGGCCCTCACTCGGGGCCGACAAGGCTCGCCGCCCTTGCTCGGGGCCGGCCACCCCGCCTGGGGCTAGCGACCGTCGCCCGGCCCCTTCGGCGATGGGCGATAGCGGCGGCGATGGGCGGGGAGAGGAGTCGATGATTTTTTAAAACAAATTTTAAAAATAATTTTTTTCTTTTTACTTTTTAGTTTTTGGTGAAAATAAGATAAAATGAATAAATCTAATTTTTAGTTTTTAAATCTATTTTTTTTAAAAATGAATAAAAAATAATTAAAAACCCACGCGGAAAATAAACAAATAATTTAAAATGCCACGTCAGCATTTTTAACGGAAAATGCTAACGGCGTCGATTTTAGGACTCAAATGAAATATTTTGATAAGTTTTAGGAATTATTTGCACTTTTTGCAAGTTTTAGGACTCAAATGCATTTTCATGACAAGTTTTAGGACTTCTGGAGGACTTATCCCTTTTATTTATCCATGTTTTGCCTTTTTATTCAACTTATATTTCTTTTTGATGTAAAGTATTCGATTTTTATCACCTTTTTTTAGAAACTCAGCATATAGATGATTTGCAAGGGATGGTATGACATGATAAGTACAATGGGCTTTCTTTTATTGGTGATTAGCGCAATCTTTTTGCTAGGAAAAGAAAACGGAAATAGATCTTGTTTAGTTGGAAGAAGATAATATGTTTTTCTTACGTGCTTTGATGCCTTGAATTTGCAGCAGCATTATGCCGATGCTTTCTTGGTTAGGCATTTTGTGTCGTGGGACAAAATTAGGACTTTGAGACTATCAAGAACATATGCTAGGTGAAGCTGTCCCATATGATTTTGTCAACAACAGATGATCAAGAGTGGTTGACTATGTGTCGAATAGAGGATTGAATTGTATTAAAGTCCTCATATGTATACTGGATATGAAAGTTGCTTAAATGGAAAAATAGGAAACAAAAATTGTACCGGATTTCCTCTATTGTTGTCGCAACGCAAATCCTATATGGATAGGGGTGAGGACATGGCCATTCTTCCACTCAAAGGACGTAGCCTTAAACTAATAAAATCCAAATCCCAAAAGTCCTCTTGTTGATATTGCTCTCCCTTAATGGCCACTAATCGAGGGTCCTGGAAAAAATTCAAAAGATGAATAACAACCACAATATAGTGAGTAGTACAGCTTTTCTAAATAAAATCGAGTACTCACTATGCACTTTGCAGAATAATATCAAAAATCATGTATCTTAATTCTAGTACCAAGACAACAATGAATTATATTGCTTTAACATAACTATGTACATATCAAAAATCATCCCTTAAAGCAATAATGTTATAACAAACATCATTGGTCAAGTATATTGATCAATCTCAATAAAATCACATGTCAATGGTCTATTCCATTGGCAAATCTTGAATCACATGTCATGGTCATGCATAACGCCCCGTGACAAGGTGACCAAACTTCCCCCTTGGCAAGGTCTAATGGAGTTGTGGAGTTTGATAGAGGAAAATAATGTTCAAGCGTAGAAACAATTTATTTTAGGTAGTTACCAATCTTGTTATGTTAAAGTAGTCAATAAGGTTTTTATTGCTGCTAATGGCATATATGTAGTTTTTATATTAATTATATATGTCATAGATCCTGCTATATATAGGGCAATATCTTTTATAGTTGTGACGCTGAAACTTGTAACCCTAGCACTTGTAATATTGATACTGATAGTGGAAGATTGCCTATTGGAGTTTGATAGAGTTGTGGAGTTTGATAGAGGAAAATAATGTTCAAGTACAAAAATAATTTATTTTAGACAATTACCAGTCCTATAACATTAAAGCTTTTATTACTACTAATAGCATACATGTAGACTCTTGTTATATATAGGACAATATCTTTTATAGTTGTAATGCTGAAACTTGTAACTCTAAAGCTTGTAATATTGATACTGATTGTGGAAGATTGCCTAGTGCGGTACCGTGATTTTTCTCTTTTCTTGATTTTGGGAAGTTTTTCACATAAAAATTCTCGCTTGTTTTTTTTTTTCTCTTTTTTTTCTCTTCATATATTCGTGCTCCTAACAACTAGTATCAGAGCCTGGTTTTGGCGAAATAATGGGAACGGATATGGATGAAGGGAAGGTGAAGATCAATCAGTTCGATGGCAATGATTTTAAATTCTAGAAGATGCAGATCAAGGATATGTTGTACTAGAAGAACTTACATCAGCCTTTGTCTAGAGAGAAATCGGACTCTATGAATCAAGAAGAGTGGGAATTGTTAGATCGACAAGCTCTGGGTTTGATTTGTCTCACATTGGTGTGGAGCGTTGCTTTCAACATTGCCAATGAGGCGACATGAGAAGCCTTTTGCATCAAACAAGGTATATTTAATGCGTTGTTTTTTCAATCTAAAGATAGACAAGGGTGCATCTGTGATAGATCATATCAACAAATTCAATGTGATTACGACTCTGTTGAGTTCGGTGGATATCAAATTTGATGGCAAGATAAAGGCTTTAATTTTATTATCTTCTCTACTTGAAAGTTAGAATGCAACTATGACTGCAATGAGCAGCTCGTGTGGAAAGAAAAAGTTGAAGCACCAAGTAATTCGAGATTTTATTCTTAGCAAGGATATTCACAAAAAAGAATCAAGTGAATTTTCGAGTGCTACCTTAAATATTGAAGGTAAAGGAAGAAGCAATCAAAGAGGGAGAAACCAGTATCATGGTATATCAAAATCCAGAGGGAGAAGTAAATCGAGACCTAGTGGAGAAATAATTTGTTGGAATTATGAAAAGAAAGGCCATTTGAAATGAGAATGTAGAACCCTAAAGAAGAAATTTCAATATTAAGACTGAAATCAAGAGGAAGAAAAATTTGTGAATGCAACTCTTGAAGAGACACATGATAGTGATGCTTTAATTTCTGAGA
The DNA here is from genome assembly GCA_014182575.1 of Eucalyptus decipiens. Classification (NCBI taxonomy): domain Eukaryota; kingdom Viridiplantae; phylum Streptophyta; class Magnoliopsida; order Myrtales; family Myrtaceae; genus Eucalyptus; species Eucalyptus decipiens. The sequence goes on along the minus strand of CM024611.1, from coordinate 1,658,752 downwards.
GTTGACAGTCTAATTGAGTCTTGGATTATTGACTCAAATGCGTTGTTTCACTCTACTTCATGCAAAAAATTAATGCACAATTTTGTTGCTAGAAAATTTGGAAAAGTTTATTTTGCTAATGATGAACCTTTGGATATTATGTGAAAGGGTGATGTTTATATAAAATCTACTAATGGATATCAATAAAAGTTGTATGATGTCAAATATGTTTCAGGACTTAAGAGAAGTCTAATTTTTATAAGTCAATTAGATAGAACAGGATATATAACTATTTTTGGGGATAGCTCTTGGAAAATAGTTAAAGATGTTTTGGTTGTAACACGGGAAACAAAGTCAAGAATGCTCTACATAATTGAAAGTAGTAGAGAAACCATAGTAGTTGGTGAGTTCAAAGTTGATTTCAAATTATGGCATCATAGGCTTAGACACATGAGTGAAAATGGATGAAATTATTAGCATCTAAGGGAAAAATGCCTAATCTAAAGTCTACAGATATTGGTCTATGTGAAGATTGTGTTTTGAGTAAGTAGAAACGTGTTAGTTTTTTGAAAACTAGGAGAGAACCAAATAAATGAAAATTAGAGTTGGTGCATACAGATATGTGGGGACTAGCTCCTACGAATTCTCTTGGAGGCTCACGCTATTATGTTACGTTCATTGATTACTCCACCAGAAAAGTATATGTTTATTTTTTGAAAAATAAATCTAACGTGTTTGCTACTTTTAGGAGATGGAAAGTTGAAATGGAGAATAAATCTGGCCTGAGTATGATAGCAACGAGTTCAAGCAATTTTGTGTAGAGAACGGAATCATAATGACAAGAACGATTCTTAACAAACCGCAACAAAATGGAGTTGCTAAAAGGATGAAAAGAACTCTAAATGAGCGTGCAAGAAGTATGAGGTTGCATGCATGATTATCTAAGACGTTTTGGGTGGATGCAATTAACATTGTAGCATATCTGATTTGATATAGCTAGTATGAGTACCTAGTGGGGGTGAATAGGTAAAAAAAAAAAAAACCCTCTCTCGATTTGAAAGCAATACTAGGCAATCAATAGAAAGGAAGTTATCCTTTAGATAATGAAATGAACTATGATCAAGGTAAAACATAGAGCAGGGAAGAGAAAATTCAACACGAGGTTTATAGTGGTTCGGCTTGTTTCAAGCCTACGTCCACTCTTCTGGACTGACAGCCCACTGGCTGGATTTCACTATGAACAAAAGAGATGTTACATCAATGCTCTTCCTTGATTACACAGTATGGATGTTCTACCACACTTCCTCAAGGTATCTCACAATATGAACTCTCTTCTGTATACAAGGTTTTCGCTCAGTAAATGAATTGACTACGAATCAAGGAGCTTCAGACTTTGGAATTCTTCTATCATGCACACACTCGAACAACTGGAACGTCTTCCTTTTATACTTCTTTATGCCATCATACCCGTTGGCACTTACCAAAGGAATTCTTCCAATCTTCCCGTTGGACAGAATCAATTAGGAAGATCATTCGAGCTATTAAAGGAACATGTCGATAACCCATCAATCCTGCCTGCCCATACAATCAGGATCTTGGTTTCCATAAGAAGAACCTTCCAAGAATACTTAGCCAATCATCAGATCCTTAATCAATCTTGATTCAAATAGAGGAATCCGTTGTCTCATATCCAGCCAAGAGATCTTCTCAGTCGATAAGGCTAAGTCCATAATGAATCAAACAGATCTGGATAACCTTACTTCAAATGGATTAGAAAACATCACCGAGAATAGACTTTAAGTCTTGAGTCTGGCAGTCCGGAAGTCTTCAGACTTTGAATAGAAGAGTCTGCAGATCTTCAGACTAGACTGATAGAAACGTTTTGTCAGCTTCAAAATATTCCATAAAGATTTCTTCAACAATCTCCCCCTTTTTGATGGTGACAAAACTTTCCTGCAGATTTGAAAAACTTTGACTTGCAAAACATTTCTTAAGCAATATGGATATCTCAAAAAGATTAATGACTTAATGATAACACTAGAATCTGCATCCACAGAAAGTAGGTCAGTTTGGCATATAAAGTCATTCACAAGATATTAATAATACTTAACATCAAAGCAACAGTCAAATTCAAATCCACATCATATTCTGTCCAAATCCAGACACACAAACAAACTAAAAAATTAAACAAGATAAGTTCAAAGTTGTTCAAAGCTTGCATCTCTCCCCCTTTTTGTCATCATAAAAAGGTTTGAGATGAAAAAGAAGTCAAATTTGCTTGGGAACGCGAACAAGCTGGAAATCTCCCATAGACTGAACGATGCCTTCCAGCTTTTTCAAGTCTTCCCTTAGATGAGCCACTTCTTCTCCTTCAGCATTGGCTTGAATTTGAGTAGAAAGGGCTTGAATCTGATCAGACAGGGAAACGGAAGAAACTTGTCCAGCATTCTTCAGATTCTGAACTTTGCACTCCAAAGCATAAATTTGACCTCGCATTTCCAGGAAAACATAAATAATTCTGCGAAAGTCTGCTGTGTTATCAGTCTGCGTACTAGCTTCAGCGCGGTTTGATGGAGTAAAGGCAGATGATGGTGTATATCAGCATAATTGCGCAGATTTGGCGATGAAGCACCATGACCCTCTTCAAGAAATTGAGAGGCATAAATGTCCTCTGGATCTGCAGGAGAACGCTTCACTGGTAACATGATGGAATGTCGCTCCTCTTTGCTCCTTATCTCCCCCTGTTTCTATGGCTTCATGGGGGAGAAGAGTGTGTTTCAGGCTCTTTTGCCTCTTGATCTGCTCTCTTTTCTTCTTCTTCGAATCTCTCCTCCTCTGTTCTTTCTTTAGCTCTTCTCTCCTCTTCTTCTTTTTCCTCTGCTTCCCTTTCTTCTTCTCTTTCTTCTCTCTCTTCTTCTTCTTTTTCTTCTTCTCTCTCTTATTCTTTCTCTCCTTCTCTCTCTTCTTCTCTTTCTTTCTCCTGTTCTTCTCTTTCCTCTGCTTCCTTCTCTTGTCGTTCCATTGATTCTGGAACAGAATGACTTAGCTTCTTCAAAGCTATGGCAGAGATGGTGAGATCATCCTCATCCTCAACAAAGAGAGCCATTCTCTTTTTGGATAAAGCAACCATTGGCTCCTTCCCTTTTCTTTTCGATGCAGTAGGACCATGATGAGTTTTGACATGGGTTTTCTTCTTGAACTTCTCCAATGCCTTGTTAAGTTCTTTCAGACGCATTTTCTGCACCATTTTCAGTCCTACCACCATTTGGTCACACGGTCGAACACAGAGAAATTGTGGTGGCTGAATATTCAGTGTCTCGAATATCTTTGTCACAAGACTGGATAAGGAAGTTGTCCCTTGTCCTTCACCATTGCTCTATACATGTGGAATAGAATGGTGTGAGGAAGAGAAAACTTTTTCCCAGCATTGACTGCGTGCATCAACTTAGCCTCTGAGTTGGAAACATCAGTCTTTGAAGTTGCTTTTGGTCTGAGGCAATTGATCACAATCTTGTGAAGAATGATGTTGTTCGCACGCATCCTTGAGTAGGTAATCCTTCCCTCTGTCATTCTGTCTTTGACAAGTTCCAATGTTGTGCGAGCAATAGAGACATTGATTGGTTGATACCTTCCTCTTTCAACCCCGATCACATCCGCCAGCATATTCACATCAACCACAAAGTCCTGATCTCGGACACTGAAAGATATTCTATTTGCATCCAAGAAACTAAGATTGGAATAGAAATATACAGTTAATTGAGCATAACCCTTTGTGGTGTCAGTACAGAACTGTTCTAATTGAAGAGAATTGAACTTTTCTCTCAAGTTCATATTCACAGCATCTAGGAAGTCAAAATCTACACTCCTAGGGTTTATCACCCCACGTTTCAGCAATCTGGAGTATAGATCCTTATGTTCCTTTGATTTAAACAAATCTGTCTTCTTCCCTCGAATATTCGCTGCAACACCCATTCTGGTTGAAATTGGCTGTACAGTTTATCATCATCATTTCCATCCGTCGGATTAAATCCCCCAACACGCGGGTCACTCGGAATGTTCGCAAGGGCTTCTTCTGCCATCCCCCTACGAGCAATTCCCAAATCTTCCAATCTTCGCAAGAATATGTACTTGTTCCCGTATCCCTTATCTTTAAGAAACTCATCGATATATTTCAACGGGGTACCAGTACTCTTTAAAGCACGATAAAGCTTATAAATAAAGCTGGGCTTTTAAATTCTTACAGGATCGGCGTCTTCAATGATTTCTTCTTCTTGTTGATGACCCACGCCCTGTGGACTAGATGGTGGAGAATGACGTGGTTGAGAATGTTGCGGGCTTTGTCGCTTGCTCGGTGAATCCTCTTCCCCAGTAAGATCAAAGTGAGTAGGCCCCTCACTCATTCGCTGTGGTCCTCTGCTTGCAATCCTCGAAGACTTTCTTGAAGACGACATCTTTCTTTATCCTTGAAAGATTCTTTGCTTGACTTTCCCAAGAAAAAATGACAACTTTTTCGAAGATTAAACAATGGAGGAAGATAAGAATGGAGGATCGATGCTTTTAGGGTTTTTGGAATTATACCGAGAGAAACCGACTGTAAATAGCCCAGTCGAAAGAGAAAATACCAAACGTCATAAAGGAAGGTGAAAAAGGTGCCTTTTAAAAACTTTTCTGCCATTTTAAAAAACAAACAACTGCCATTTTAAATTAGATTTGGAAAGGTAAATCTGTACGGAAATTTACGATAGCATAAATCAATTATCATAGATCGTACATTTTCGAGATTTAATATAAAAGAGAATAACTTACAGTCAAGACCCATGATTGTCTGAGTTTGAGAGTCTGAGAGTCTGAGAGTCTCTAGACTTTAACTTCTTCAAGCTTAATAATGTTGAGTCTGGAACGGATGATTTCAAATTGATTTTTCTCCAAAGGCTTTGTAAATATATTCGCCAGTTGGTTCTTTGAGTCAATAAACTGAATCAAAACTTCTCCATTTTGAACATGATCTCTAATGAAGTGATGTCGAATCTCTATATGCTTTGCTCTTGAGTGAAGAATAGGATTTTTGGTAAGATTGATTGCGCTAGTGTTGTCACAGTTAATCTCCGTGCATGAATCTTCAATTCCAAAGTCTCTTAGCTGTTGCTTTATCTACAAAATTTGTGAACAACTTCCAAGAGCTACATACTCTGCTTCTGCTGTAGAAAGAGCTACTGTACTTTGCTTTCTTGAAAACCAGGATACTGTTCTGGTTTCCAAGTAACTGACAGGTACCCGATGTGCTCTTTCTATCAACTCTGCAACCAGCTAGATCTGCGTCTGAGTATCCAAGAAGAGTGAAGTCTCCTTTTGGGATACCACAGACCGATACTTGGAGTTGAAGCAATGTACTTGATAATACGCTTTGCAGCACTGAGATGAGATTCTTTAGGGTTTGCTTGAAATCTAGCACAAATGCAAACACTAAACAAAATGTCTGGTCTAGAAGCCGTAAGATAAAGAAGTGAACCGATGATACTTCTGAATAGCTTCTGGTCAACTTTCTTTCCTCCTTCATCTTTGTCTATCTTCAAGGAACTTGACATTGGTATATCAATCTTTTTGCAATTTTCCAGTCCAAACTTCTTGACAAGATCATTAGCATATTTTTCTTGATGAATGAATGTTTCTTCCTTCAATTGTTTCACTTGAAGTCCAAGAAAGAAGGTTAATTCTCCCATCATACTCATTTCAAATTCATCCTGCATAGACTTAGAAAATTTATTGCACAGACTTTGATTAGAGGATCCAAAAATGATATCATCAACATATATTTGAACAAGCAAGAAACTTTTGCTTTCTCTTTTGATAAATAGAGTAGTATCTACTTTACCTTTGACAAAGCCAGTTTGAATTAAAAACTTACTTAGCCTGTCATACCAAGCTCGAGGTGCTTGCTTTAATCCATACAAGGCCTTTTCGTCCGAATACCGAGTCCGGCTTCTTTGGATCTTCAAACCCAGGTGGTTGTTCCACATAGACTTCCTCATGGATAAATCCATTTAGGAAAGAGCTTTTGACGTCCATTTGGAATAACCTGAAATTCTTATAGCAAGCAAAAGCAAGTAATAATCGAATTACTTCTAAACTTGCTACTGGTGCGTAGGTCTCATCATAATCTATCCATTCCTCTTGCGTATATCCCTTGGCCACGAGTCTTGCTTTGTTTCTTACGACTTTTTCATTTCTCGTTCATCTTGTTCCTGAAAACCCATTTAGCTCCAATAATAGATTTATCTTTTGGTTTTGGAGTCAATTCCCAGACATCATTAATGCTGAATTGTCTGAGTTCTTCTTGCATAGCTTTAATCCAGCTTTCATCAGATAAAGCTTCTTCTATGCTTTTGGGTTCTACTTCAGAAATAAGAGCCACAGCACTAGACTCTTTGCGCCTTTTGGATCTTGTGCGAATTCCTTTATTAATGTCGCCAATAATGAGATCTTTGGGATGACTGGACTTATGCTTTCAATTACTGGTTGATTCGTCAGGATGATGATCACTTCCTTCATTTGAATTTTCAATAACAATTTTTTGCTGGTCTTTCAGAGTCTGTTCTGCTTCTTGAGATTTAAACTTTGTAGACTCTGGAGCAGATTCAGATTCTTTAAGATGAGTCTTAGTAGATTCATTTTGCATAGAATCTTGGAATTTGACATTCATTGATTCCTCCACAGATTGACTCTTCTTGTTATAGACTCTGTAGGCTTTGCTTGAGATAGAATATCCAAGGAAGATGCCTTCGTCTGATTTTTCTTCAAACTTACCAACTCGATCATTTGCATTTTTCAATATAAAGCATTTGCATCCAAATATATGAAAATATGAAACAATAGGCTTCTTTCCTTTGAATAATTCATAGGGGGTTTTATCTATAATAGGCCTTAGAAAAACTCTATTGATGATATAACATGCTGTTGAAACAGCTTCAGCCAAAAATCGTGAAGAGACGTTACTTTCAATTAAGAGAGTTCTAGCCATTTCTTGAAGAGATCTATTCTTTCTTTCCACAACTCCATTTTGCTCTGGAGTATATGGAGAGGAAAACATATTTTGAAAACCCGATTCATCACAGAATTTTGTAAAATCTTGATTTTCAAATTCGCCTCCATGGTCTGTTCTTATACTAGAGATAGCATATCTTTTTTCATTTTGAATTTTTTTAGCAAACTTTTCAAAATAAGAGAAGGTTTCGGACTTACTTGCCAGGAAGTATACCAAAGTAAATCGAGAGTAGTCATCCACAATTACAAGGCAATATTTCTTACCTCCAATGCTTTGAGTTCTGGTTGGTCCAAAGAGATCCATATGCAACAGCTGCAGTACACATTTAGTGGAAACTTGATTTATTGGTTTAAAGGAATTTCTTACCTACTTTCCTAATACGCATGGTGTGCATAGATTAGACTTTTGGTAAGTTAAATTTGGTAGACCACAAACAAGCTTCTTTACTGAAATTTTGGCTATCTGCTTCATATTGATGTGCCCAAGCTTTCTGTGCCATAAGCTTGCTTCGTCTTGAATTGAGATTAAACATTGTGATTCATCTGGTTTCACATCCAAGAGGTAGATTGTAGTTAGTAGAGTCTTTATTGGTTCCTGAACATATTCCTTCTTGAAAACTGATTTTGAAACCAGTATCACAGAGTTGACTAATACTGAGCAGATTGTAGTTAAGTCCTTTCACTAGGGAAACGGTTCTTATTGAGAGGTTCTCAATCTTTATAGTTCCAAATCCCACAATTCTTCCTTTGCTGTTTCCTCCAAAGGAGACTTTTCCACCATTTACTTGAACAAGATTTATGAAGCAATTTGAATCTCCTGTCATGTGTCTTGAGCATCCACTATCCAGATACCAATTTACCTTTTTCTTGATAGTGACCTGCATTTAAAAAATGAGACTCAAACTTTCTTTGGTACCCATATTTTCTTGGGTCCATTGGTGTTAGTATGAAATGCAGTATTTGCCCATGCTTTCTTAACATGTTTCCAGACCATAGGGCACTCTTTTTCAAAATGATTTGTACTATTGCACTTTGAACATCTAAGAGCATTTCGGCCCTCTTTGGTTTTACAAAAACCTTTTGAAATGTTTTTCGTAAGTATCTCTTGTAGGTCTTTGCTTAATTCTTTCATTTACTTTAGGAAAATCAATTAAAGGAATTGTTTCTTCTGTCATTCCTAAACCAGATTTATTGAAATATGGTCTTTGTGCAGAAAAGAATCTTTTCAAGTTTCTTAGATCTAATGAAAATCTTTTTGAAACATTTGATAAGTCATTTTTTAAGAAAGTATTTTCTTTCAAAAGATTGACTTCACTTTCTTTAAGAGATGAAACATGCATGTCTGAACATTCCAACTTTTCTTTCAAAGCATTCTCCTATTGTTTTAGTGTAGAGTTTTCTTTTTTAAGTTCGGAAATCCTTTTGAGAGAAGTCTTAAGACTAAAACACAGCTCATCAATGTATTTAGAAACTTTAACAGGAATTTTAAAGTTACTTACCTTTAATTCATTGTCTGAGTCTGAGTCTGTTTCAGAGTTTGAATCTGAGTTTGATTGTGCCATCAGACATATGTTGGCATAATCATCATCGCTTTCTTCACATTCTGTGTCACTTTAGGTTTCTGCTTTAAGAGCCTTACGATACTTTTTAGCTTTTCCTTTCTTCTTTCTCAGAAGAGGACAGTTGGGTCTGATGTGTCCCTTTTTCTTACATTTAAAGCAGACTACATCCTTGTTTGATTCATCATCATCAACAGACTTGGTCTGATGCTTTTGAAAGCTCTATTTCCTTGGATTAAATCTTCTTCCTTTTCTGTTCAACTTTCTGAATCTTCTTATCATAAGAGCAAGTTCCTCATCATCCATATCGTCTTCAGAATCTGTAACATTAGAATCATCATTGGATTTTAATGCAATGGATTTCTTACCTTTAGGATCTTCATCTTCATTGATTCGCTCCACTTCATAAGACTGAAGAGTTCCAACCAACTCATCACCAGATAGTGGCATGATTCTTTGTGTCTCTCTTATTGAAGTCTTTATATGGTTCCAATCCTTGGAGAGTCCTCGCAGCAACTTGTTTACCTTCATGGGATCAGAAATTGGTTGACCTTGATTTTTAAGACCATTCACGATATCTGTAAAATGACTAAACATGTCAGTTATAGATTCTCCTGATTTCATTTTGAAGGCTTCATATTGACCGGGGAGAATGTTGATTCTAGTTTCCTTCACTCGATCTGTTCCTTCATAGGTGATTTGTAATCTATCCCAGACTTCTTTTGCTATAACACAAGAAGATATTCTATTATATTCAGTAGGTGACAAAGCACAATATAAAGAATAAATTGCTTTTGCATCGAGTGCTTGTCTCTTGATTATCTCTTCCTGAGTCATTTCTCTTGACTCAATAGTTTCTTTTCCTCTCTCTAAGACAGATGCAGCTTTAGGAGTAATTCATTTTTCTACAACGTCCCATTCTAGAGGATCCTTTGATCGTAGGAACGCTTTCATCTTGTTTTTCCAGATGTTGTAATAATTTCCATCAAAGTAGGGTGGTCTGGTATTGCTTTGCCCTTCCACTAGCCCTGGAGCTAGCATACTAGCCATGGATCTTTAACTCTGAAGTAAAACACTTCAAACAAAGTGAGTACACAAGCTCTGATACCAATTGATATAGCTAGTATGAGTACCTAGAGGGGGTGAATAGGTATAAAATAATAATTCTCTCTCGATTTGAAAGCAATACTAGGCAATCAATAGAAGGAAGTTATCCTTTAGATAATGAAACGAACTATGATCAAGGTAAAACAGAGAGCAGGGAAGAGAAAATTCAACACGAGGTTTATAGTGGTTCGGCTTGTTTCAAGCCTACGTCCACTCTTCTGCACTGACAGCCCACTGGCTGGATTTCACTATGAACAAAAGAAATGTTACAGCAATGCTCTTCCTTGATTCCACAGTATGGATGTTCTACCACACTTCCTCAAGGTATCTCACAATATGAACTCTCTTCTGTATACAAGGTTTTCGTTCAGTAAATGAATTGACTACGAATCAAGGAGCTTCAGACTTTGGAATTCTTCTATCACGCACACACTCGAACAACTGGAACGTCTTCCTTTTATACTCCTTTATGCCATCATACTCGTTGGCACTTACCAAAGGAATTCTTCCAATCTTCCCGTTGGACAGAATCAATTAGGAAGATCATTCGAGCTATTAAAGGAACATGTCGATAGCCCATCAATCCTGCTCGCCCATACAATTAGGATCTTGGTTTCCATAAGAAGAACCTTCCAAGAATACTTAGCCAATCATTGGATCCTTAATCAATCTTGATTCAAATAGAGGAATCCGTTATCTCATATCCAGCCAGGAGATCTTCTCCAGTCGATAAGGCTAAGTCCATAATGAATCAAACAGATCTGGATAACCTTACTTCAAATGGATTAGAAATTGTCACTGAGAATAGACTTTAAGTCTTGAGTCTAGCAGTCCGGAAATCTTCAGACTTTGAATAGAAGAGTCTGCAGATCTTCAGACTAGACTGATAGAAACGTTTTGTCAGCTTCAAAATATTCCAGAAAGATTTCTCCAACAGATTAACCGAGGACCTTTAGTTCCACTTGATTTTAGGTTACCAAAAGAAGAATGGAGTGGAAAGCAGGTAAATCTCTTGCATTTGAAAGTTTTTGCTTGTGCTTCATATGGCCACGTAGATTTTGAAAATAGAGATAAGCTTGATGCAAAAGTTAAAAAAATGTTTTTTTTTCATTAGATATGGTTCTGATTATTTTGGTTATCGATTTTGGGATGAACAAAATAGAAAAATAATAAAAAATGTTGATGTTACATTCAATGAAAACACATTGTATAAGGACAAATCTGCGCCAGAATCTAGTGTGAAGAAACAAACGGTGGATAATAGAGAGATTGAATTAGAGAAGATTTTTAAGAGTGTTTTGGTTGAAATTCCTAAAACTGTTGTTGTTGACTTTGATAAAAAAAACTAGCACAAAAATTACGTACACTTGAACTCACTTTGAGAAGATCTAGTAGAACACCTAAACTTGTACAAAGATATTCGCTATCATTATATTATTTGCTTTTGACTGTTGATGATTCGAAAAAATTTTCGGAAGCAATGTAAGTTAAAAATTCTTTTTAATGGGGGTTAGCAATGCAAGATGAGTTAGATTTACTCGAGAAAAACATAACTTGGGTGTCAACTCAATTACTAGATAAGAAAAAAGCATTGTAGAATAAGTGGGCGTATCGAGTCAAAGAAAAACTTGATGGCAGCAAAATGTACAAAGCAATGTTAGTGGTAAAAGGGTTTCAACAGAAGGAAGAAATTGATTATACATTTTTTTTTCTAGTTGTGAAATTGACTACTATTAGGTTAGTATCAAGTATTGTTGCTGTTGAGTATTTACATCTAGAGTAATTAGATGTTAAGACTACATTCCTCCATGGTATTTTGTTGGAGGATATTTACATGATACAACTAGAAATTTTAGGTCCTTGGAAAAGAGAATTATGTCTGTAAATTGAAGAAAAGTCTGTATGACTTGAAATGGGCTCCTAGACAATGATACAAGAAATTTGACACTATTATGTGTGGTAACGAATTCACTAGAAGTGACATGGATCACTGTTGTTACTTCAAAAAAATTTAATGATTGATATATTGTCTTGCCGATGTATGTGGATGATATGCTCATCGCATAATCTAGAACGAGAGAGATCAGTATACTGGAGCAGCAATTGTCAAAAGAGTTTGAGATGAAGGACTTGGGCGCAACGAATTAGATTCTTGGGATGAGGATCACATGGAGTGGATCCAAAGGAATTTTAAAATTATCTCAAGAAAAGTACATTGAAAAAGTGCTAGACAAATTTGAATTTTAGAATGCAAAGTCTAGAAGTACTCCTTTAGGAAGTCACTTCAAGCTCTCAGGGAAGTAGTCACCGCAGATAGATGATGTGCGGGAGTATATGGCTAAGGTGCCTTATGCATCAGCTATTGATAGTTTAATGTATGCTATGTCATATACTTGACCAGACGTAGCTCATACAGTGGGAGTTATGAGCAAATATATGGTAAATCTAGGAATAAAGTATTGGGAAGCTGTAAAGTGGTTATTAAGATACTTGAGAGGTACTTCAGGTATGTCATTATATTTTATGAAAAATGTTGTAACTTTACAAGGCTTTGTTGATGCAGATCTTGGTGGTGACTTCAACAATATGAATAGCACATTAAGTTATATTTTTACCTTAGGTGGCACTACAATCAGTTGAATTTCTAGACTTCGGACATGTGTGTCTCTCTCTACCACTGAGGCAAAGTATGGTGCTATATCTAAAGCTGGTATGAAGATGATTTGGTTGAAAATTTTTCTAAAGAAGATAGGCAAGGATCAAGATAATAGTGTTATTTTTAGTTATAGTTAGAGTGTTATTTGTCTTACAAAGAATTGGCTATTTCATTCAAAGACAAAACATATTGAGTTAAGGTATCATCAAATTCATCAGTTGATAGATAATGGGACTTTGTCATTGAAGAAAATTTTTGGTGCAAAAAATCCAGCAAATATGTTAATAAAGGTGTCACTACTAAGAAACTGAGGTTGTGCATTGCCTCAATTAGCCTCCATGGTAAATGATGAGGGCGGCCGCTACATGAAGACAATTTGGGCTACAAAGATAAAGACTATGAAAGATTATTGCTGTTTCTTTTTAAAGATTAGCCTCCAAGTGGGAGATTGATGGAGTTGTGGAGTTTAATAGAGGAAAATAATGTTCAAGCACGATACGGTTTATTTTAGGTAGTTATCAATCCTGTAATGTTAAAACAGTTAATAAGGCTTTTATTGCTGTCAATGGCATACATGTAATTTTTATATTAATTATGCATGCCATAAACTTTTGCTATATATAGGGCAATATCTTTTATAGTTGTAACGCTGTTGACACCTAAATTTTGGCGACCCATTTAGACATTTATCGTATTAAAAAATTAGGGGTTAATTTTATCCCTAAAAAAATAAAATCACATGGCATATAGTTTATGAACATTTTTGAACCGACGGCAAGTGCAAAAATTTTCACATATTCCGTTGGGATTTTCATATATTTAGGCAATATACGCCGAGTGATGTATTTTTGATGGAAAGGAAATTCTCGAATGAAATATTGGAAAAAAAAACACAAAAAATATTGCGCGTGGTGGGATGATATATTCAATAATATTTTGCATGAGCAAAGTTGGCAATGAAATATACCACGGAGATACAATTTTTCGGTGTATAAAAGGAGTCGTCTACGGACAAAAAAGAGAGGCCACACAATCGATACAAACGGCCGCCACTCGAAGGAAAAGAGAACACGTTCGCAAGGGAGACCTCTTTCTCTCTCTCTCTCTCTCCAATATTTGTTCATGATCTCATCCCCTCATCAATGGATACACAGCTCCACCTCTCTCGCGGACGCTAGGAGAACATTCGCAAAAAGGGGCTACTCTATTTCGAGGCGACAAAAAAAAATACTGAAGAGACGGCCACAATTCTGAGACGAGCAGAGAATGGAGAGAGAGCGGACATTCTACACATGAAAGAGAAATCGTGAAGAATGAGACCCGCTCCTGGCCAATTGAAGATCCGGTTGCCCACTAAGTCTTCAAAATCAAATTCTTTTTGCTGCCGTGGAGATTCACGCCCATTCTCGATCAATATCTCACTTTCATCTCCTTTCTCTATCAAGAAATTGACGCACAAGTCCTTGATCGCATATATTTTGTTGTTGTTTTGCTTCAGAAACGAGTTAATGTTCAAGATCTCTACAGGCATCCCCGATGCAAGCCACATCCGTGCGGCCTATTAGGCCATCTGCGGAATCCCCAGCAACGACGAATACTGGTCTTTCTTTGCAGGTTTCCTAGTCGAGCCAAGCACTGCCATCCAGCTGCCGTCCGAGCCGAACCGTCCGTCGGTCCAGGTTTGCAAAATCAATATTCAAATAGGTTGAGCTTTCACGTGAAGATGAGCATATAGTTAAGCGGCGAAAGGAATCTGTTTAGTCAGCTTATACATGTCCTGATCGTGTATTAATTTGCTTTCGCCGATTGCATGTTTCCCTGCACTTGCATAAAAAGTCAAACCGCATTAATTGAACGATGAAGAGAATTTAGGCAATGCACGAAAAAAAGAAGAGAGGTATGTGGACAAAGTTTGGTGGGATCGGCTGTGGATGAGGCCAAATAAAAAGCACCCTCCCTGTTCCTTCGAGATCACTAGCCGCAAGCTCTATCTCCGTGAGCTCGCCCACACCGCAGCCGTGTAGCCTCCGCCATTCGTGAGCCCCTTGCCGCTGGTCCACTGTTTCGAGTCGACATCCCAATTTGGAAAAATTATCGGTGCGATATCGAGAGCTAGGTAAGATTTTTGATTGATTCGATTTTCTTATATTTTATTGTCCGATCCATGGGATCGCGATTTATTTTGAATATTTGTTCGTTATTGCCATATCCAAAAGATCTCTTAATCCCTCATGAATTAGGAAATTTTCCTAATTTCGCAACGTGCATATGATTGATAGTCCGATTTCACGCTCGAAATATGACTCGCAATCGTACGGAAAAATCGCCAATCCGATCTCACGCTCGAGATACGATTTGCGATTTTATTTGAAATTGACCAATCCGATCTCATGCCCGAGATACGATTCGTCAATTTATTTCCAAAATGGACATGGATGATATCTTGCTTCTAATTTGTTGTCGTGCTGTTCTTGATGTCTTATTTTGATTGCTCCCGTAAAAGAAAGGAAAGATCCAAAAAATCTGAGTTAGATTAGGTTCGTCTTAGAATATTCATCATTTTAGGGTTCTCTTGCATGTTTAGAATAGGAAATTTATTTATTTCGAATTTTTGAAAAAAATGAAAAATCCAAAAAAAAATGCATTCATTTAGAATGTTAGTTTTTTTAAAAATTTGAATTGCATGTTTAATTATTTGGCCGTTTAATTTGGAATTTCATAAAAAGATTAGGCATTCTTTGCACGTTATTGCATATTAGAATAAATTGCATGCTTATTTAGAATAAAAACCATGTGCACGTCATATAGAATTAAGTTCATACAATGCACGTCATTTAGTGATTTTTGTTAGGCTCATTTAATTAGAAATTGTCAGTCATTAGATTAATTTAGATTTCATATTTAAATGTTGCATTTCCTTAATTTCGATCTCATAGAAAATACAAAAAAATTATTTAGAATAAATCCATCTCATGCTTAGGATAGGTTACATGCTTAGTTATGTCATATTGCTTAGGTCATATAGCTAAGTCATGTTGCCATGTCATATCATTTCATGTTAAATTAGTGGCATGCATTGCATAAAGCATGATTCTCATTAATTAAGTGAAAACAAAACAAAGATTGCGTGTTAATTGGAAACCATATCTAGGGTTGTTGATGTGGATTTTAATTTAACATTGCAGATTCTTTCGTTGCTTTGAGGTAAGTCCTGCAATTTATTTTCTGCTTTACTTGAGTGTTAAATTGGTGGTTTGTGCACCTGCATGAACACCTCACATGTTAGGGAATTAGTTTAAAATCAATTCAAGCTGCCTGCAAAATCTTTTTTTAAATAAAAAAAAATGGTACCGAAATGGCGTTAGAGAAATCTAGCGTAATCAAGTCCCCGTACCCATAGTCTCTGGTTCGTAGGAGTAAAATAATTCTCCCGTTATTTTACTTGAGTTTCTAATCGACCCACCAAAAATAGATTAGTGGCGACTCCTAATTAAAAACTGCATGTTAAGAACTTGAACCGAAAGTCGTGAATTGGTATGGGCTTGGGAGAGCCCGAGTTAAGTTTAGGCTTAACAATCCATTAGCCAAAACCCTAGGTGGTTCACACCCCGAAAAAAATTGGTTGCGACAAACGCTAAGACTTGTAACCTTATAACTTGTAATACTGATACTAATAGTGGAAGATGGCCTAATGCGGCACCATTGTTTTTTTTTTTTTCCTGATTTTGGGAAGGGTTTTCTACGTAAAAATTATCACTCGTGTTCTTTTCATATATGTGTTTTTACCAAGGCCTCCATTTATATTGCCGATGGCTAGCCATAAGGAGATCCTAACTAGTATGCATACCTACAACCCCCTCATTGGGTTCACAATGATATTGAGCACCAACACAAATTCACAATAACATTCTTTACAATCCACAAAGTCAAATCTCGAAACAATTTCATAAATTACAATACGTTTCCCAAACCATTTTAGAATCCATTTCATAAACCAAGTTCACGAATCAATATACATACACGCACACACACATACATATAACCTTTTGTGACAACTTTTCAAAAATATTTAGCAAACCATTTATAAATACCGAATTATAGTAATTGTTTGATGCAACAAACATGTTTATTCATAACTTATAATATATCAAATCTTTATTATTTTCAATGCATGAGTTTAGAAATTTATAGAAGAGATAGCATCACTCACTCGAGAATGCCCAAACCAAACAATATATAGTTATACAAACCAACAATCTCGATGTTAAAACCAAATATAACTTTACCTTAATTATGAAACAACTAAACTATGCCTAAATGCTAACAAAACGGCTTTTATGCACTAACAAATCACTCACTCAAAATGATTATTTAAATTAAAACGCAATGTGGAACTTGAACGCGAAGTCCTAAAATTTTGCTCCAACCAAATTGTTGCTAAAAAACAATTCTCAACAAACCCTATGGCTCCACGACATCATAAATTATCATTTCTATGAAATTCCATAACTCAATAACTCAAAAATCATATATTGTGGATTGAATCTTATGTTAGGGAAACCAATTATAATGTTTTGAAGATGACAAAATAAATCAAAGATTACTAATGTGTTTAATGGTTAAGTAATAGACTAAGCAGATGATAGAACGTGTAAAGGGTAATGTCGAAATCTATACTTGGAAGAACCAGAAGACAGACTCTATGTTGGAGCTGAACTTATTTAGACTGTGTCCAGACTTTAAGGCTAAATATATTAAGAAGCAGAATATGTTAAGACTTACGTCCATATTGTAAAGTCTATTTTAGATTGAAGACACTCAGACTCTACATCATACAAAAGACACTCAAACTTTACTTTCGATAGAACACTCTCAAACTTTACGTCCAGAACGAGACACAAGTTCAAAATATAGCAGATTTAGAATGAAACATGTTCAGAACGAGACAACTTGACAGCACATAACACAAGCCCCAAACATTTCTGAATATACAGATGTGTAAACATATAAAGGATATTGTCGAAATCTATACTTGGAAGAACCAGAAGACATACTCTATGTTGGAGCTGAACTTATTTAGACAGTGTCCAGACTTTAAGGCTAAATATATTCAGAAGCAAAATATGTTCAGACTTACTTTCAAATTGTAAAGTTTATTTTAGACTAAAGATACTCATACTCTACTTCACATGAAAGACACTCAGACTTTACTTTCGACAGAACACTCTCAGCTTTTACGTCTAGAACGAGACACAAGTTTAGAACGTAGCAGATTCGGAACGAAATATGTTTAAAATGAGACAGCTTGACAGAACGTAACACAAGCCGTAAACATATAACGACTAGTGATCTAGTTTGGATTCTACATTAAGATAGATTTGATTGACTCAATCTAATTGATTGACAATTAGATCTTGAAGACAAGAACTTTCTAAATGAAGAAGCTCTACTTATGAAAACTGAGATTCTGTTCGTATGGGCGATCATAATCAATTTGGGATTCTACTTTTGTCACTCAACAGCTACTAAATCTTCTAGATACAGATCTGTCCAATTGGTAAATTGAAAGACAATCCTCTAGATATTGTTCAACGGCTAGTTTGAAAGTGAATAAGTATTTAAGGAGATCAAGGACCAATGAGCAAGTAGGAGATGGAGCGTAGAATTTATAATTACATAGTTTTAGTGATTTTCGATCATACACTTGTCTCTCGTGAGCTTAAACGTTTGTGATCGTGAGAGAAATATCAAAATAGTGACTTAGTGAGATAGTGTGATCTACCACTAAGTGTTTGCACTCAAAGTTGTAATCTCTTGTTAATCGCATAGTGGAATCTAGCCAAAAGGTTGTTAGCGTGGGAGAGTGGACATAAGCTTGATCTAAGCCAAACCACTATAAATTTCGTGTGCAACATTCTCTTTCCTTAACTCTTCATATTTAAGTTTGTTGCATACTTACAAGTTATTTCAAAAGCATGTTCCTTCGCATAATAGATTCTGAAACATCTACTAGAAGTCTGGTGGCTCATTTGTTAGACTCTGATCCTTATTCAAACTTTGCTCGAAATTTATTTTATTCTATATTTATTTGTCAAGACTTCTTTTAAACACCTATTCACCCCCTCTAGGTGTTCATACTAACACTTTCAATTGGTATTAGAGCTTGTGTGCTTATTTTGTTAAAGTGTTTTTACTTCTAAGCTAAAGATCTTCTATGGCTAGTATTCTGGCTCCAGGATTGGTTGAAGGAAAAAGCAATACCAGACCTCCATATTTTGATGGAAATGAATATAACGTTTGGATCTAGAGATCCCTTGCAATGGGATGTTGTAAAAAAATGAATCAATCCCACTGTTGTGCCTACATTAATTAAGATTGGCAAAGACAAATAAACCAAACCCCCTACTCCTATGTCTTGAACGGAGATGTCCAAAAGAGAAGCGCTTGATGCAAAAGCCATTTATTCTTTATATTGCACATTGTCTCCTGTTGAGTATAACTGGATTTCTTCATGTGAAACAGCTAAGGAAGTCTGGGATAGATTTCACGTCACTTATGAGGGAACTAATTGTGTAAATGAGACAAAAATAAACTTCCCACTTGGCAAATATGAATCCTTCAAGATAAAGCCGGGAAAGTTTATTGGAGATATGTTCAATCGTTTTACAAAAATTGGAAATTAGTTTGGCATATCAAGGTCATCCAATTTTTGCCTCAATGAAGGTCAACAAACTTTTGCGAGATCTCTTAAAAGATTGGAACCATATTAAAACCTCAATCTGGGAGACTCAGAGGATTATGCCACTTTCCGTTGATGAATTGATTGTTACTCTTCAATCTTACGAAGTGAAACAAATCAACGACAAAGATTCCGAAGGTAAGAAGTCCATTGCTTTAAAATCTAACGTTGATTTTGATGATGCAGACTCAGAAAATGACATGGATGACAAAGAATTTGCTTTTATGATCAAGAAATTCAAAAAGCTGAGTAGAAAAAGGAAGGAAATTCAGTGGAAGAAGACAATACAAGCAAAATGGGCAGAAAAGAATAATGAAAGAAGATGATGAGCAAGAAAAATATATGCTTAATGGCATATTCAGACTCAGGCTCAAATTTGGAATCAGAATTAGAATCAGACTCAGACACAGACTCAGAATCCGATAAGAAAATTGAGGTAAGATATTCAGGAATTCCTACTAAAGTTCTTAAGTATATAAATGAGTTTTGCTTAAATCTCAAATCTTTTCTTAAAAGGATCTCCGAACATAAAAAAGAGAATTCATGGCTTAGCCAACATGATCTTTTTCGAAAAGAAAAGTTTGAAATTTTGCAAAAATATTTTCTACAAACAAAAGACAATCGAGATTTACTTATAAAAGAAAATGATTCTTTAAAGAAAGAATTTTCAAATATTTTTACAATATTATTTACATGTTCTATCATCTGCGTAGTCTATTACTCAACCATGTTGACACCTATTTTAAAATTTAATTTATTTTTTAGAAAATAATAATATAGCATTTGGTTGTAGAGGGAAAATAGGTCAGAGAAAAATTTTGAAAAAAATTTTGAATTCAAAATAATTCAGCAGCTAGATTTCGGAGCCATTTCTTTGTTGAAGAAGTTGAGTAAATATCGCCGGATCTTCAACAATTTCAAGTTTTTCTTCTATAAAAAGTGAAGCCGAGGCTTCGGTTTAGGGGGCTTCTCTTCGTCTTTCGTCGAAGAAAAAAATAGAAAAGTGAAGAAAAGAAAGTGAATGTGGGGAAGTCTTCGGTAGAGAGTGAGAGAGACAAGTGAGAGAAAGTGTCAGGTGAGAGAGAAAAGTAAGAAAAAGAAGAAAAAGGAAGGGAGAGAAGGAGCCATCCGTGGAGTCATCGAGAGAAAGAAGAGAAACACAAAGCAAAGAAAAAAAAAGTACAAAACGATGGGATGTTTACTGTTCATCCTTTTCCTCTAGGGTGATGGGATGTTTACTGTTTATCCTCTTCCTCTAGACTTCATTTGCCACGTCCCTTTTGCTGCTCCTCATCGTCGGCACACCAGCAGCCGGACATTCTTCGCCGGCTCGACGCCCCTATTCCGCACTACCTCAGCAAATCACCATCACCAGCGACACCACCGGAAAGCCGAGTTGCTGCACGGCCGAATCAACGAGCCCCTCCACTGCTCACCACACCACTACAGCTCCGGATCTACCCCCCCGCGCCGGCCCCTGCCGCCGTCTTTGCCCGAGCCCTTCGCTCCCCTAACGACCGGTGCTGCTGCAACTCGCGATCCAACGACATTCGCACCCTTGCTGCTCCTCGACGCTTCGCCGGTCTCCCCCACGAAGCTCTCCACGATTCTGCCCGGAGACCGACGCCACCGCCTTTGCTCACCTGTCACCGGTGCCGCTGTTGCTGACCGCGCCCAACGATCGAGCGCTGGCGCCACTGTCTTCGAGTTCTAGATTTCGCCGACGACCCACGAGCATCGACGCTGTAGCAGCCCACCGCCGCATCGAAGCCCTGCTGCCACGCTTGTACCAGCATCCGAAGCCTGCTTCACCGTGATCAGCCCTCTCCTCGCGCATCCGCAGCACCGCCGCCGCTACCATAGCTCGCGTCCCCGCCGTCGTCGAGTTCAGCCCGTCGCTCACCACCGCGTTGGAGCCTCTTCCTCAGTCGAAGCCGCATCCCCACCTCTGCAACAACCGACGCCGGCTCCACGCCCGAACAGAACCATCTGCTGCCTCCTCTGTTTTGCTGCAGGTTGGTTACTACCGAACCTCGCCGGAGCTCCGACGGACAGCCCTTATTCCGAACGGCGACCCATCATCGAACCACCAGCTACTCCTCGCTATTCCTCAGGCCAACCGTGAGCTAGACTAGGTGATTTTTTTAGATATTTGATTTCATGTTTTGTTTATACTCTAACTTTGTTTTTTTTAACTTGATTTGTTCTGATTTTTTTTATTATTATCCAATTAGAAAATTTGTCATATTAAGTCATGATAATAAAAAATATTGAACCGCGAGACGTCGGGTTAAATTTTTTATTATTTTGACTTTTCATGGCAAATTCATGAATTGCTTTGCATAATTGATTCACATAAAGATAATATGTCATATATTCATGTTGATAAATTATCAATAGGATGTACATTTTGATGCATCATCGTTATTTGCACATCACATATCATGCATTATATGTCATATCTAGGATTTATTTCATGTTTAAAGCAATGCATTTTAATTTTTTTAAGATTCATGTAGAATTAGGATGATTTTCCTTTAATAAAACCAAAAAAATGTTATTTAGGTCATATAAATTACACCACATGTTGCACTCTAGTTAGTGGGTTATAGATTAATGTTTTAATATTCCCATCATGTAGTTTTTTTTTAATAAAAGGCCTAAGATTAACATTGCATTATTATGTCGCTTTCTTTAATAAGAATTATTGTCCTTTAAAAAAAAAAGAGAAAGAAAGAAAACACAAAAGCCGTTTAGTTAGCTAATAAATTAGTTCATAATTAATATCATTTTATGTCATCATTGTTTAGTGTAGGTTGCATATATGTATAAAAAAATCATTAAAAAAATCATAAAAAGAACATGTATATAGATTTACCATGTCATTCATCCCATATCACGTAGCACATGCATATTTAGGATTATATAAATTAGATTGCATACATATAGTGATAAGTTTAAGTCATATCATATGAATTGCATCTCGCATGTCATTAGAATAAATCCATGCATATTAAATTTAGATTAAGATTGCATATAATTGACATTTTTTTAAAAAAGAAAAAAGAAAAATTAGGTGAAATCATGTTTAGGGCATGCATTTTTATTAGCATTTTTCATTGAATGTTATTTTATTGATTGTGCACCCGCATGACCGCATTTAGTAGCTTAGGTTTAAATTAATCAACATTGCCTGCAAAATATTTTTAAAATTAAAATAAAAGGTACCGAAAGGGCGTTAGACTAATCTAGCATAACCATGTCCCCGGACCTATTGAATCTCTGGTTCACAATAGTAAAGTATTCTCCCATACTTTACTTGGGTTTCTAATCAGCCCTAATTGGTTAGTGGCGGCTCCAAATTGAAATTGCATGTTTAAATGAATTAATTTCTATCAAGTCGCGATTGGTAGGACTTGGGAGGGTCCGTGCCAAGTCTTCAGACTTAGTAATCCATTAGCCCTTTCGAATAATTCACCCTAAAAAAAATTCGGGAAGGTCGCAATAAACCATTAAACACGTTAGTAGCCTTTGATTTATTTTGTCATATTCAAAACATTATAAGGGATTTCCCTAACATCCTACACCTAACCCCAAAAATCAATCTGATTGGAGGAATGAGGGATCCGAGTACTTACCGAATGATGTAAATTGGAGTTGAATCGGTTTGGCGAGGTCCTTGTGGCGCAAAACTCTCTCTTTTTCCCTTTCTTCTTCTTTCTTCTTTCTTCTTTTCTTTCCTGTCTTTCCTCTTTTTTTTTAACCTGCTCGTGCTCTCGGTCTATCTCCTATTTAAGAACCGAGCGTCCCCTTCTTTTCTCTTTTCTTCTTTGACTTTTCAATCTTTATTTTCTTTTTTTTTTTTTTTTGGTGCCACCACCCAAATTTACAATTGTAGCTTGTCTCCACAGGCAATAAGTTTGCACCTTCGTTTGGT
The DNA here is from genome assembly GCA_014182575.1 of Eucalyptus decipiens. Lineage (NCBI taxonomy): Eukaryota > Viridiplantae > Streptophyta > Magnoliopsida > Myrtales > Myrtaceae > Eucalyptus > Eucalyptus decipiens. The sequence continues at coordinate 1,635,734 of CM024611.1, read as the reverse complement.
CGAATGAGGTGACACGATTTTGACGAGTGGGAATAAGGTTCTCTCGTCACTATTTGAGTTGTAACAGGTAATGTAGTGGAAGGCTGACAAAAGTGAGCAAGGAACTGTGGACTGTAAAACGCAATGTGGCTTCAAATTGGAATGATCATGAGTCAGGAGTTAGAAAAGGACAAACTATTTTTGTTCAGAAGTACATATGAATGATTGCTATATTTGAAGCTTTAAGTCCCTGAAGCTATTTAACATCAGGGTTCGTGAATTCAGCTAAGAGTGCCATCGGTTGTGGGAGGGATCGCAGGTTGCCCACTGCACGATCTATGGATCCTAGTTTGCGGCACCATGCTCTTTAAGTTTGGTTGACTTGAGGTTTATCAGCCATAAATTGCGGTTAATTCTATGTTGGAATCAATGATATTTATTGAGTTTGCAGAGTTGGAGAGCTCGTCTAGTCACGAGGGTATGATGATTATCGGTTGTCTATTTCTGTGAAACACAAGGACCAGTAAAAAATGTCGGCCAAGTCAGTCCCTTGATGAGGATACCTTAGCGTAAAAAACAAGACTAGCTCAATGTACCGTTTATCAAATTTTCTAAGCTACAACGGCGTAATCAATTCTGTCATCAATTTCATGTTCAAGGCAGAAGCTAGCCTGTAAAATCCATTTTTTTTAGATTAATTTTGTTCTGTGTTGTATCCACTCACCAAATCGCTGCAATGCTATCAAATCCAAGATGATTTTCTTTTTTATTGAGTGATGGATTTATGAGATGGGCTTAAGGCCCGTCCGCCCATGCTAGGCCCAAAAAGCCCGGCCCACGGGAATAGGGCCCGTGGATGGGGTAGGTATAAAAGGGAGAAGAGAGAGAGAGATGGCACCCGTTGGACAATTAAACATACGTACGTTCTCTCCCGCGCGCTCTCTCTCTCCAAAGAAAAACAGTAAGGCAAACGGCACCGTCTTCCCTTCAATTGACATCATCGGATCAGAATTTCTTCTTCTTCTTCAGCATTGGTGTCTAATCTGTGGCTAACAAGGTACGCTCGAATCCGTGGTGTGCTTTAGGATCGGTGATACGTGTTTTCCCGGGCTTCGCTTCCGCATTCATTTTAGGGGTTCGATTTAGTGTCGAATCTGGTTTTCGGGGATCCGTTATTCCCAACATTGATATCAGAGCCCTAGTTCACGTTTTCCCGACTTGTTTAGACGTTTTTTTTTATTGATTTTTCGCGAAAGAACTTCGGCCGTACGGATCGGGGCAAAAATCCTGACAACCGAGCGCTGTTCGGGCATTTTTTTGAGTTTTCGTAAGTCGAAATCAAATTTTGAAAGCACTGGGTGAAAGGCGACGTCGAGACGAGTTTGGGGATAGGTTGAACGCCGCCGGGCGACGCCGCATGCGCCCACACGCGCGGCCTGAAGGCGCTGCGCTTGGGCGCGACGCGCCCGGAAGAGTTGGCTTGCCCAGCGCGTGCTGCACACGCGCCGGTCGGCAAACCGGCGCATGCGCGCCGCCAGCCGGCGAACTGGCACGCATCGGTCGACGGACCGACGCATGCTGACGTCAGCATGACGTCACCTGATCGAACCGCTGGGGTGACGTCATCGATGACGTCGGCAATGACGCCGGTTGGCCGGGCGGTCACCGGCCGGCGACCTGACCGGAGACCCGACTCAACCCGAACCGCGACGCCCGGCTCGCGCGCGACACGTGTCGACGGTTAGCCCAAACCGACCCGACCCGCTAACGATGGCACGCGCGCGGCACATGTTACTGACGTCTGCGTGACGTCAGCCCTCGCACGGGCGCGGCACGTGTGTCGATTCGTCCGACGCGGTTCGACTGGCCGACCGGTTCGACCGGCCTGACCCACGCGCCTGTTGACCCGACCCGTTGACCGACCGTTGACCTGTTGACCGACTGTTGACCATTGACCGACTGTTGACCGTTGACTGGCTGTTGACCCGAAAAAAAAAAAAAGAATTTGTTTCTTTTTTCATTTAGGCCTATGTGGGTTATATGTAATCTATTATTATTCTGCATTTGTTGCATGAATTTTGGAAAATTATGTATTTTCCCTTATGTTCATTATGGATTATAAGTGATCCATTTTTAGTTCTACATTTGTTGCAGGAACTATGATGCGTTATGCACAGATACCTACAATCCCGAGAACGGACGAGGGAAATGCAAGACTTAAGAGGCTGATGTCAGAGTTAGCTGATTATCGATGGCATGACGGTGATTTAGTATCACATGTGGTCAATGTCAATCGGATGATACAAGAAATCATCTGGAATGGTTATCTAATGCCGGATTTTGAGAAGGTGCCGGCTTTGATGAACACTCTTCCACCTGAATGGCAAGTAGTGTTAGATCAGCTATGGGAGGTCAACGTGGTCCCGGGTTATAGGGAGCTAGTGGAAGCTTTTGTAAGAGAGTACTATAGAATTGAGTTGGCCAAAACTTCAACCCTTAGATTGAGCGCCACATGGCGCGAGTAAATGCGCCTTAGTGGCGACATGAAAGCTCTCCAAAAGTTTTTCCATGGTTGGCAAATGTGCCTTCGATTTTTCTCAGATGTTTTGGTGATAGACTAGAAGGGACATTCCCTAATTATTTCTTAGATTAATTATGAGATTTTTATGGATGTAAATATCTATTTCCATGTTGATATTTTTCTGTATATATTGCTTAGTGTAATGTATAGTTGTATTATGTGAAAGCACTGTTATTCTATTGGATGTTAAATAATATTTGCTTTATGTTACTGCTGATTGCTGTAGGTAATTAGCTGTGGGTAGTTATAGAAGTTTTTGTAACTTCATATAATTGATTTTACATATGACAATCATATTAATGATAGTTTTAAGTTAGGATTTTTGGAGGATGATTGGAAACATAGTGACCTTTTGATTCTTAAGCCTTACTTGAAATTATTCATTAATATGATGGGTCTATGTAAAAGTGGATGCATAAATGATAGGCATTAATTGTTCGTGCATATATGTCGATGTGTTGGATCGATGCTTTCAAAGCAACTAAGAACGTAATTGCTGATATGAACGGCAACAATTGTGAAATATTGAATATGAAGATTCAATATGTGCTGGAAAAGCAAGAAGCACTAGAAGCTCTTGATCATATTATGGAAGATCTTGAGGATGCCATGCGCCACCTTGAGCTAGCTAAGGACCGCCTAACGGCATATGAGCCGAAAATAGATATTTGCTATGCTGGTTCTAACTCAGAAAGGGCTTCGAGCTCTAAGTGCAAGTGTATTGATTCGTTCAATATGTGGACATGCAAAGGATCAAGTCCTTATTGCAAGAAATCAAGAGTTAATCAACACAAGAGAGGAAAACGTCCTCAAGTGAAGAAAATGTCAAGGGTGAGGTGTTACAATTGTGACAAAAAGGGTCATTATGCTCGCGACTGTCGTGAGCCAAAGAAAGTAAACACCTCTTGTACATTTAAGAACTTTGCTTATGTGTCAAGTTCTGAATTATTGGCTGAATCCAATCTTTTGTGGACTGTAGATTCAGGAGCGACAGACCATATAGCGAAGGATAGAGAATTCTTCGTTGAATTCCGACGAGTACCAACTGGAACTAAGTGGCTCTATGTGGGATATAACTCCAGAGATGAAGTTAAAGGGATTGGCACCTGCCAATTGAACATGCATGGTGGACGCACCTTGTTCCTACATGATGTTTCATATGCTCCAGAGATTCGTCGAAATTTAATGTTTGTTTTGGTGTTGGTTAAGCTTGGTTTTAGTGTGAACTTCCGTAATAGAAATGTAGATTTGTATTTGGATACAAACTACTATGATTGTGGTCACTTTCAAGATGGTTTTATTGTACTAAATGTTGACTGTGGTGATGTCAATATGTTATTCCCTTGTTTCACGTCTTCTACTTTATATGATAATGATGTGAATATGGTGGCATGCTAGACTTGGTCATATGGGCCAACAACATATGAATAGACTAGCCAAAGAAGGCTTGTTGGGCAACATTGAAAAAGTCGATTTGCCAAGATGTGAGCATTGCCTAGTAGGGAAAATAACAAGGAAACCATTTGAAAAGGTAAAAGAACTGAATTTCCTCTGCATTTAATCAATTTTGATGTCTGTGGTTCAATGAATGTGAGAGGAAGGCAAGGGACTGTTTATTTCATCACTTTTATAGATGATTCTACTCGATTCGGATATATCTATTGGATTTCTCATAAATCTGAAGCATAAGTTGTTTCAAAATGTTTATGAACTTGGTAGAAAATCAATTAGACAAGAAAATAAAAGTATTTAGATCCGATCGAGGTCGAGAATATTTATCTGATGAGTTCAGAAAATTATGTGATGAAAAAGGAATAGAAAAACAGTTGTCTATTCCATATACTCCTCAATAATATGGTGTTGCGGAGAGAAGAAACAGAACCCTACTGGAAATGGTTAGGTCCATAATGGTGCATGCTAACTTACCTATCACTTTTGGAGTGGTGCGTTATTAACTGCTGCCTATGTACTTAACTGGGTGCATTCCAAATCAGTTACTTCCACTCCATATGAGTTATGGACAGGTAGAAAACCGGACTTAAGTTTTTTTAAGCAATGGGGTTATGCTGCCTATACACATGAGTCCTCTCACAAGTTTGGGAAATTGGGTCCCAAAGAAAAGAAGAGTATTTTAATGAGATACTCCGAACACTTGAAAGGGTATGTGTTCATAGGTGAGCAGGAAAGTGGGAGTACAACTGAATTTGAATCACGGGATGTCACATTCTTAGTGTATGAATTTCCTAAGAAAGGCGAAATATGTGAAGATTACTCCCCATTTGAAACCTTGGATCAAGATAATGATATTAGTGGAGTTCGTCCAAGTGGGAGTAACATGAGAAGTGATGAATCTAATTCAACTCATTCTCAATTGCAACCACATGATGAGACAACATCATCATTATCTAATCCGAGTGGGAGCATAATGGGGAATGATGTGCTAAGTGTACAATCTCCCATACGGCGAGCAAGTTGCCAAAGTATTCCTCGTCAACGTTTTGACATTGAAGGGGAAACTTTTATGATTGCTCCACAAGATGAGGATGAGCCAAGAAATATTAATGAGGCTCTGAATTGCCCTAATAAGGAAAAATGGATTAATGCAAGGAAGAGGAAATGGAGTCAATGAAATCAAACCAAGTCTGGGAACTGGTTGATCTTCCAAAAGGACGCAGAGTTATTGGGAACAAATGGGTTCTCAAAATAAAGCGAAAGGCTGATGGCTCGATAGAAAGGCATAAGGCTCGCCTTGTTGCGAAATGGTATAATCAACAGGAAGAAATTGATTATGAATAAATATTTTCTCCTGTAGTGAGATTTACCTTGATTCGCATAGTTCTGACAATAGTGGTTAGTATGGATCTTGAGTTACATCAAATGGATGTAAAGACTATTTTCATCAATGGAGAATTAGAGGAAGAAATATATATGGAACAACCTGCTGGTTTCATAGTGAAAGGCTAAGAAGAAAAGGTATGTCGACTTTGGGGGTCGATATATGGCCTTAAACAGTCGTCAAAACAATGGTATATACGTTTTTCATAATACCATAATGGCATATGACTTTACAATGATAGATGAGGATCATTGTGTATATATCAAAAGATCCAAGGATCAATTTGTGATCATATCATTATATGTTGATGATATACTAATTGTCGGAAGTAATATGGAGTTTGTTAAAATTGTGAAGAATTCGTTATCTTCCAACTTTGAGATGAAAGACATGGGTGATGTTATATACATTCTTGGAGTTAAGATTTCAAGATTGTAAACCCATAGATACTCCTATTGCAAAAGGTGAAGGATTGAGCCATAGACTGTGTTCAAGGACTCCACAAGAGAAGGAACAAATGAAACATGTTCCTTATGCTAGTGCTGTTGGAAGCTTTATGTATGCTATGATGTGTACAAGACCTGACATATGTTTTTGCAGTTGGAATGGTGAGTAGTTACCAATCCAATCCAGGTCAAGCACGTTGGAAAGCCGTTAAGAGAATACTGAGGTATCTAAGGGAAGCTGCTGATTATACGTTGAGTTATTAAGGAAAGGATCTGCAACTCTAAGGCTATTCTGATGTTGATTGGGGAAGAGATTTAAATGAAAGGAAATCTACCTCTGGTTTGTTTTTTTACCGAATAATAGCACCATATGTTGGAGTAGTAAGAAACAAAAGTGTATAGCATTGTCCACGATGTAAGTTGAGTTCGTGGCATTATCAGCAGCAGTATAAGAAGGTGTTTGGCTTAAGAGATATTTTGGATCATTTAGGTGTTATTGGAAGTGCTGCAGATTTATTGTTGGTTAACTGTGATAGCCAAGCAGCAAAAGTGTACACAAAATATCCAAAATATCATGGCAAGACCAGGCGTATAGATACCCAGTATAATCTTGTCAAAGATTTGGTTGCACGAAAGGATGTGAACTTAGAGTACATACTACGCATAGAATTGTAGCAGATCCTATGAGAGAGCCGATACCTAGAGATGTGTTTTGTGGTTATATGAAATCTCTAGGACTGCGTAGAGGCTGATGCACTGAATATTGTTATTTCGATAAGTGTTCACATTTGATGAATTTATGTTTTCATCATTAATGCCTATGAATCTTTGTATGATCTTTATGCATCTTAATGTTCAATGCATTATTTTAAGTTGAGAAGTATGTCGGACAGATATAAGATTAGCCCACTCACACGGGTAATCGCCTCATTTCTTGTGTGATAAATAGAGATGAGACTGTTTTTAAGCTTATTATCTAGGTGATAATCGAGAGCTCAAGCTTGAAACAAGTATGTCGCCTTAACTGAGTGTTAAAATGATGACATAATTCTTACGATGTCCGAAAGTAAAATACCCCACATATTTTACTTTATCTGTCTAAGATGCCAGATGTGAGTTCTGAAGAATTTTGTGAATGAGTAGATACGTGAACTCAAGTTAGACATTGGGTATGTCTGAACTATCATATGTACGGTATTGAAAGTGTAGACATACGCTCCATGGGAAAGGATTTAATACCGTAATACGTATTTCATACTACGTATGCATGAGACGACCAATAAAAGTGGCAAAATTTTTTATCTCAACTTTTTATGTCGTGTGAGACTCTTGAGGAAAAAAGTTCTTCAATTTTTAGTCCCCTTATGACTCTTACTTATTCTCAAGATTTCTATTTAGTGTTTGCTATCTTAGGATGTTGCCAATGGTCATGAGTTTGATTCGATCTAATGGGGCATTTCTAGAAAAGCAAGTTGAACTGAAATTGAGAGTTTGAAGGAAAGATGAAGATCGATTTTGGAGAATCACATTGTAGTTTTGTATTCACCGGTTAACCAATTATGACTGTCTTTAGGATAATCATAATTGTGAATACAATATAGATATATATATATATATATATATATATATATATATATATATATCATTGTTTAAAAGAGATCAAGAAGGATATAAATGTGATCAATCGATCTAGGGTACTGCATACTAAATCTACTCAGGATGTGATGCCCATTATGAGCTGCTATATATTCCTATTAGATGTATAGCAACGAGCTCTCAAAGTATGCTGGTCGCACGGATTATTCACCGGTATGAATGTTGAAGAGAGGAAAAGAGGATTCTGTTCAGGCCACCATGTTAAGTGAGAGTCTATGATGGATTTTTCTCTGATGGGGATGAGTAGGGCCTGTCCGCCCATGTTGGTTTTATACCACCATGTGCGAGTGGGAGATGATGGTTTTATGAGATGGGCTTAAGGCCCGTCCACCCATGCTGGGCCCAAAAAGCCTAGCTCACGGGAATAGGGCCCATGGATGGGGTAGGTATAAAAGGGAGGAGAGAGAGAGAGATGGCACCCGTTGGACAATTAAACGTACGTACGTTCTCTCCCGCGTGCTCTCTCTCTCCAAAGAAAAACAGTAAGGCAAACGGCACATTGTCTTCCCTTTAATTGACATCATCGGATCAGAATTTCTTCTTCTTCTTCAACATTGGTGTCTAATCTGTGGCTAACAAGGTACGCTCGAATCCGTGGTGTGCTTTAGGATCGGTGATACGTGTTTTCCCGGGCTTCGCTTCCGCATTCATTTTAGGGGTTCGATTTAGTGTCGAATCTGGTTTTCGGGGATCCGTTATTCCCAACATTAAGTAAAGACCAGAATGTTACACATGTCAAAGAATAAAAGAATATCAATTGCTTCTCGGTAGCAGAGAGAGATTAATAAATGAATAGAGTTGTCTCGGGAAAAAAAAAAAAGGAAAGAAAATTTTCTACAAAATCAACGTCTCGTGTCGTCTAGGACATGGTGCACTCAGGAGGGGAGCCCTGGGGGAATCTTTTGGCATCCGTGCAGTAGTTGTAGATCATGTAGTTGCTCTGCACCCACTTGAGCCTCTCTTGGCTTGTTGAGTCCAGCTCTTCTGATAGCCATGCATTACCATCCGAAGAAGATGAAGACGAAGTGCAAGACGATGACCCAGATGACCAAACGCAGGCGTTATCGGCGTTGAAGTTCCTGTAGGAAGCAGTGAAGGGCGCTTGCGTCCAGTCCGTCTTCACTAGGCCGCCTCTGGTCGCCCAGTCGTCCGCGTTCCAGAGGCTCGAGAATATCCTCATGAGCTGGGCCTTGGGGAAAGGAACACCGATGGACTCTGCGTTCTTGAACTCTCTGATGGGAGTCCCGTCCACTGAGAATCTGCAATGGTTGCCACAAAAGTTTTAAGTAAATGCTGCAGAGAAAAGTGCAGTGCAACGTAAATGCAAGTAAGATCGCAGCTTGAGCTTTTCTGACTCTTACATGATGCGTTGTGGATTCCAGAGGATGGAGTAGGTGTGGAAATCAGCAGTCGGGTCGAACCAGAGATAGAATTGCTGCTCTCGGTTGCCCTTGCCTTGGCTGAACACGTTGGTGTGAAGAATGTAGGGATCGCCGCTCAAGTTCCCCAAGAACTCGAAGTCTATCTCGTCCCACGTTGACCCATTCGAAGATAACTGTAGAATCACAACATAGCAAAAGTTAAAATCTGATCGAGAAGAAAAGAAGGAAGCTTGAAGATAAAGGAGCACAAACTGATTAAGAAGGAGACTTACATAGTATGCGGTGACAGTGCCTGCGGAGTTGCCAGGAACGAGCTTGAGCTGCATGTCAATCTTGCCGAACAAGTACTCGTTCTTGGACTGGAAGCCGGAGCCGGAGGCCTTGTCGAGGGAGAGAGTGAGGAGGTCGCCATTGTTGAGGATCTGAGCTCGGCCATCTCCCCAGGTTATGTCGAAGTCTTGATAGAAGTTGCGGGCGGTAGCGGATGTTGCCCAAGAAACGACCACGAGAAGAAGAAGCGTGGCGGTACAAAGCGAAGAAGTGGAACGAGAGGCCATATTGGGCGCGTTTTGTTTTCTGTTGCTGCTGCTGTAGTTGCTGAAGAGGTGCAAATGCCAATGATATGATTTGAGAGTGAGGAATGTAGAGGAGAGAGAGAAGTAGGGGTTAGTTTTGCTTGATGAAATGGGAGAGATGTGGAGGTGGTTTTTATAGCTTCGGACCAAAGATGGAGAAGGGAGAAAAGCGTGTTGGAGAAGAGGAGATGCAAAGAAGGATTGATCGGTGGGGGTCGAACCTCTACACCAACCCGGCTGTGGACAGTTGGCTTCCAATATAAAAATGTTTTCGAAAAGAAGAGGACAAACAGTGACATCACCAACCCACATCCACCATGCATTGTGCAAAGAAATTATGGAGCGACGCGGCTCGAGACGACACGAAGCTTCCCCCACAGAGGCGAGCTTTATCGTCTGTTCACCGCCAGCTACATGCTTTACCATGAGCGGTCGCTGCTTTTCCCAAAACTCTTTATTGACCGAGAGTTATTGGATTGCCAGTTCTTCTTTTTCTAGAGATTTACCAGTAAGAGCTGCACCCAGTTTCCTACTTCCATTTGGATAACTCAATTGTCAAAATGGAAGTAGGAGGAAACTGGGATTATAGTATTTTTGGCCACCATGGGAGAAAACTTAATTTGAGTTGTCAAAATAGAAGTAGTAGGAAACTGGGCTTATTCTTAATTCCAAAAGGCTTTGGTTGATTAAAAAGGCATGAATAACACAAAATGCAAATTAAGACAAATAGGTCTCTCTCTTTGCGAACTCTAATTCTTTCTCATCTTCCTCTTCCTCGAGTGGACTCCTTCATCATCTCTTCGTCTTTGTGATTAGGCATCAGAACTCATTCGAGCACACTTTTATCTTTGATAATCTTCTCACCTTTGATTTCCTTTTTCCGGGCTAGTTTGGTTAACTCATCCAAATCACCATATTAGGATGTTCAATGGCTTCAACTGGAAGTGGTTCCAAGAAAGCTTGTCATCTTCTAGCTCAGTCAACGAAATTCGTCGGAAGACAATTTAGGGTTTTTTGTGTTTTGAGAGAGACAGAGAATGGGCTCTATTTATATTCAAATTAGGGCCAATTGAAGAGATCGAATAGAGAGTTATGAATTTCCACGTGGACTTATTACATCAACTAAGTTATTGCACGTGTCATTCAGTTAAGCAATTTCAAAGTGAAATTTGATGGAAACCAAGGAAAGTTAATGTGTTACGAGTGTATCAGTTTAGTATTTTTTATTTTTTATGAGCCCGAAATGAATTTATCACAAGTGCATCGATTTTGAATTTTTTGTAGTATTGAGAATTTTACTGTACATCAACTGTTGGTTCCCTTTAAACTGTCCTTAATTTATATTTGAAAGCATATCCTCAATTCCAAAGGGCCTAGGTTGATTAAAAAAACACAATTTATGTTTCTTATCCCAATGCACAATTCGGTGTTCCCTATTTAGGATCGCCTTTTCTTAAGGTACAATTACCATCCCAAATCTCACCAGACATTATTTTGTTGGTGAGATTGGTGCTTTCCTTTTTCATAAACCAAAGACCACATCACAAAATACAAATATTCATATTAAGTGCTACACATACAATATCAGCACATCTCTCGGGTTGCCATTATTCTTGCACACTATACACGCCACACATATAATACGACACCACATAAGCTCTTTACATGATAGCACACTCGGGAGCAAATCCACTAGGGAAGCGTTTAGTGTCGGTACAGTAGTTATAGATCATGTATCCCCTTTGCACCGACTTCATTTTCGCTTGTCCATCTGCGCCCATCTTCGCCGTGAACCACCCCGGCTGGTCCATGGAGCCACAGGACGACGACCCGGAGACCCAAACGCAGGCCTCGGCGCTGAAGCTCCGGTAGGAAGCCGTGAACGGGGCTTGTCTCCAATCCGTCTTCACGAGGCCGCCTCTCGTGGCCCAATCGTCGGCGTTCCACAGCGTGGAGTGGAGTCTCATCGGCTGGCTCCTTGGGAAGGCCACGCCGTTTGACTCCAGGTTCCTGAACTCCCTGATGGGTGTGTTGTCCACGGAAAATCTGGAAAAATAGAGAAAAAAGCAGCATGCCAACTGTAATTATCTTTGAGGAGAATAAGCAAGAAGTAGCATATAGTTGCACATAACTTTTTTTACGCCAATCTTTGCTAATATTTCGGTCTAGCATTATTCAATTCCTTGAATGGTCGTGCGACTCAAGAGAGATTAGCAAAGCTACAAGTGCATATGATTGATTAAAGTCCTTTCATTATGAGTAGATGATGTGATAAGTATATTCATGTTATTCAACAAAACTTGTAATTTTAATCTGTAGAACTTTTGTAAATCGGTCACTATATGATTCTAGCGTCATTTGGTAGATAATAAAATGCATTACATGATGGTCTGTGGATTCCAAAGGACCGAATAGGTGTGGAAATCAGCGGTGGGATCGAACCAAAGGTAGAACTGTTGCTCTCGGTCGCCTTTGCCTTGGGTGTACACATTGGTGTGCATCACATAAGGGTCACCGCTCAAATTCCCCAAGAACTCAAAGTCTATTTCATCCCACGATGTTCCCTCCGATTTCAACTGCACAAACCAAAATCCACGACAACGAACTCGTCAGTTAGCGTATACCATCATCGCTAATTTCTTCTAATGATTAATTAAAAGATTGTGCACATATATATGTGCAAAGAGCTACGTAGTAGGAGGTGACGGTGCCGGCTGAATTCCCTGGGACTAGCTTAATTTGCATGTTGATTTTCCCAAACAAGTACTGGTTCTTGGATTGAAAGCCGGAACCGGAGTCCTTGTCGAGAGAGAGCGTGAGAACGTCTCCGGAGTCGAGTATCTTGGCACGTCCATCGCCCCAATTGATGTCAAAGTCCTTGTTGAAGTCACTCGCTCGAGCAACCAGCGATAAGCCTGACCAAGCCACCATGGAAAGTACACATAAAACCAAACCCTTCGCTTCGGATGAGGGAGAACCCATATTGATGGCGAAGTAGCTAGAAACTTATCCAGCGAAAGTGTCACGACGGAGATCTTTCGAGTGCATGTGCTTTGGCTCCTTCTTCCTTCTCTTCGGCTTATGGGTTCCCGCCTTATATATGGGAACGACGGGGATTTAAGAGGTGAGAGAGCGAGGGAGGATTTTAAGAGGGAAATGCCAAGTAGGGAGGAGAAGCAACAGATGGCGAGAGGGAAGGGAAAGAGGCCAGGAAGAATGGCGAGAGGTTGGCGTGGTCCCACGAGCGACCGCTCAAAGAGGAATCAGTGGGACAACACTTGTTCGATTCCTGAGCCTGTTTTCTGCTTGTCCAGAGCCCTCGCACTTATCTCGTGCCTCTCACTCACCGACACCGGGTTTGTCGGGGCCTGACCGTACGCCTTTGACATCTTATCTTCGGGCTGTTCATCCCGAATCTTCATACTCCACTCGAAGAAAATCCACTGAAACGCACCAATTGAGCTTGGTATACCCCCCATATTTCCCATCGTATTATACCTAGACTTGATTTAACTTGATATTCATCTAATGTAAATCGCTTAGAACGGTGTCATCGTATCGGAATGAGAAAGTTAAGACTCTTAATTCACATCATTTTAGCTTCCTCAACATATACGAAACTGCCACACAGTGCTCAATGCAAGCACATTGGTGCTATGCTTACTGTGCCAATTTCAAAAGGGAGATGCTTCTTTTATAATTAGAAGGTTTCAGGCAAATGGTAATAGTGCGTAAACTCAATGAACTATTTACCACAAAAATATAAGCGAGTGTCGACTAATTTTAGGACTCCTTTCAAGGGGAGGGGGAACTCCGCCACGGGACAAGAATCCCACTTTCTGAGGATTGGTGGGGTGGTGGGCGCGTGTTGTTTTGGGGGGGATTCCCTGCACGGTGCGAGACACCACGCGTTGCAGTTTAAGCATGCCTTTCTTTCGTCGAATGCACAACATTATTCAGCCATAATAAAATAAGTTCTTTTTCGGGGGCCAATTCAACCTACTACCCCTACTGGATTATTTGTCAATTAAATAAAAGCAAGCTAGTGTAGACAAAGGTTGCTTTCTCCTTTACCTTATCAAAGAAAAGGACGACTAAACAAGCTGATCGCTAAAGTGATTGCTAGGTTGAGATTAAATTATTCCTTCATTGAAAACATCGGAAGGAAGAACGCTTCTTCGAATTAAATATCTTAAAAAGTTGCATGTTTTCTTTGCCGTATGCTGCGGTTTGTAGGCCTAAACGCGTGTCGTCCGTAGCCGAACTTAATGTTGAGATGTGGTAATTGATGGTTGACTTGTGCGCCTCTTTCCTTTTGCTTTAGGACCGACTCACTTAGGCTAAGACATATCGCATAGAAAACTACGTAGGTTAATGCTTTCGCGACAGATGAAATCGGTCGGCGGCTACTTATATTAAAGAGTCAGAGACAGCCAACTACTCAAGAAGGATATGCATTTATAGCTTCAACCTTTTTCCCACTCCAAAACGCTTTGTGGTGGACTTTGCTTGTTGCTTGCATAAAGCTTTTTGAGATGATGTGCTCAAGTGGAACCTCGGACCTCTTGAGAAGTATCTTGTACAGTATTCGACGTGGAAAAGTGTAAGAAAAGTCAAATCTATTGTATTTATATAAATTTAGTCCTAAATTTTTTTTTTATTACTAATTTAATCCTAAACATTTTGATATGGTGTCAGTTAAGTCATTTTAGCTAATCTTAGCTGAATATAACTGATGTAGATACTGATCGGTTTATGTGGTACATGCAACGTTGATGTGGACAATTTTCATAATATCTCGATGTTTTTCGATTTTTTTAATTTTCTTTTTCCTTTTCATTTGTTTTCCTTATTTTCCTTCTTTCTCCGACTGGTTGCCGAGGTCGATGATTAGTTAGAGGCAAGGGCCGATGAAGTTGATCTCACTGGCAATAGGCAAGGTCCAACCTTGTGGTCATTGGCAGGGGCCCAAGTCTTGCTAGTGGTTGGTCCGACGTTCGGTTGGAGTAAGAAGGAAGAGAAGGAAAAAGGAAAAAAAGGAAAAGGAAAAGGAAAAAGAAAACAAATAAAAAATTCGAAAAATATTAAAATATTGTTAAAAGTTGTCAATGTCAATATTGGCCGTGTCATGTAAGTTGACTGGCATTCACATTAGCTATATTCGGCCAAAATTAACTGGAATGACTAATAAATTGTCACCACGTCAAAAGATTAAAATTAAATTGGTATCAATACTGGGATTTGTAATACTTTTCCTGCATATGATGCGATAGAGATGCACAATGAAACTGACCAGTTAGAAAAAATCGTCTCAAATTTCAAGCACAATAATTGATGGGAATATATCGACTATGTCACATTAGCTATAAAACGGGAAAAGTGCCAAAAAAGTCCTAAACCTTTTGGCTTTATGCCAATTTAGTCCTAAACCTTTTTTTGGTGCCGATTTAGTCCTAAACCTTTTTACGTTGTGCCAATTCGGTCCTTTTCGGCCAATTTTAACCGGATTTTGCTGATTGGATGCCGGTCGGTGATGTGGCGTGCTCGGTGGCGACGTGTACAACTTTTAATAGTATTTTAATATTTTTAAATTTTAAATTTTTTTCTTTTTTATTTTTCTTTTTCTTTTCTTTTTCTTTTTCTTTTTTTCTGCTCATCTTCTACCTCTAGCCGGTCGCCGGAGCTCGGCGACCGGCCCGGGAGGCGACGGCCGGCGAGGTCGAGACCTCGCCGATGGCTGAGAGCGGCCTCGCGCCGGGCGGGCGGCGCGCCCTCGCCGGATCTGGCGGGTCGAGCCTCGCCCACGACCGGCGAGGCTCGACCTCGCCCGATCCCGCGAGGAGGAGCTGGCGGCCGCGGTGAGGCTCAGCCCTCGCCGGATCCGGCGAGGGCGAGCCTCGCCCGCCGGCGCGAGGCCGCCCTCGAGGCTGGGCGGCGAGGCTTGCCTCGCCAGATCCGGCGAGGGTCGAGCCTCGCCCGCGGCCGCCAGCTCCTCCTCGCGCCGGATCTGGCGAGGTCGAGCCTCGCCGGTCGTGGGCGAGGCTCGACCCTCGCCAGATCCGGCGAGGGCGAGCCTCGCCCGCCGGCGCGAGGCCGCCCCGGGCCCCGGCGAGGTGGCCGGCGAGGTCTCGACCTCGCCGGCCGTCGCCTCCGGCCGGTCGCGGAGAGGTAGATGATGAGTAGAAAAAAAGAAAAAAGAAAAAGAAAAAGAAAAGAAAAATAAAAAATAAAAAATAAAAAATAAAAAATAAAAAAAAAGAAAAAAAATTTAAAAATATTAAAATACTATTAAAAGTTGTACACGTCGAGCGCCGAGCACGCCACATCAGCCGGCCTGCGTCCAGTCAGCAAAATCCGGTTAAAATTGGCTGGAAATGACTGAATTGGCACAACGTAAAAAAAGTTTAGGACTAAATCGGCACAAAGCCAAAAGGTTTATGACTTTTTTGGCACTTTTAGCTATAAAACCGATGCATAAAATACTTTTTCCTAAGCCCCGATCGCATTTAACTGTGCGGGAGATTGGTAATGTTTTTAAGTACATCTTTGTATGTTCACAAACCGAGACTTAATTTAATTTGATTTTTTTAATAGGGTGCAATATGACGTCCCTCTCATGTATTTGTAATTTAAATCTTCTATACGAAAAAGAAAATTTAGTAATTTACTTGATAGAATATGTCTCCACACGTAGATCAACTTCATTATAATTTTCGCGCATGCAAGGTCCATATCAATTACATATAAAAAGAAAATGCTAAGTCTCGGCCAATAATGTTGATATTTCTAGAAACCACTTAATTTCTATCTTTTGACGACAAGCCACCCCATAACATGCTCCAAGTCACGAAGATTTCGGTCCTGACATTGGTTACATGGGTAAAGCTTTCTAGAAAGCATTCTGGGCTCTAGCCTTTGAGAACTTATATGCGTGTAATTCACAAAAAGTTATGGGCAATGTTGAAAATATTAAAAACGGTATAAACCTTTATTTTTTTAACCCCGAAAACACTCCATATTTAGATCCAATTTCAATTCTATCATAAACCTTTACTCCATCTCATTAAAAATCTTCAACTTTTGGTCTGGTAACAATTCTACTCTCAATTTTTTTTTTTTGTCTCATAAAAAGTTATTAACTTTCACTTGAATCTCATATCAAACCCCATTAACCCTACGTTCAAAATTTTTCTTAGTTATATGGTATTTTCACGTCATTGCTTTGGTTTTTCTTTTTCAAATTTCATATCCAAGAAAATATTTTTTGGAGATGAATTTTCATGTCAGCCCAAACGACACTTTATATAATATGAAATTTCAGTAAAAACTAGAGCAATTAAAGTTGGTTTTCTTCTATAGCTAGAGTCTTTATTCCATCTTATTTTGGGGATCTTCAATTTTGCATTCAGTCTTTCATCTCTCATGGTCGGAGAGCTTGCGCTTGGGACACTCGACTCAAGACACTCGAATGGCTCACTTTAGAGTTTTTCATCTCTCGATTGTCAAGAGAAATTTTGAACAGAGACTCAACATGCACAATTTTGTGACTCAAGTAAAAATTGATGGTTTTTTAAGATGCAAAAAAAAAAAAAAAAATTAGGACAGAATAGAGATTGGATATAAAAGTAGTGATTTTTTATGTGACACAAAAAAATTTATGGTAGAATTGGGATTTCCCCTAAAAAGTTCAGAGTAAAATTAGGATTGGATTTAAAGTTGAAAGTTTTTTAAGGGTATTAAGCTTGATTTATAAAGTGATGCCTAAGATTGTTAAAAGTGTCTAAATACGATCAACTTATTCAAATATCCACCTGTAGTTTGGGATGATGATGATTATCTAAGGTCCCCAGCATTATGGAAGTAGTAATCACTGCCTCCATTAACAAAAATGCTAATCTGGCATGTTTTAATTGCGCTCCAGAAGCTGCTGGAGACAGCCCACTGGCCACGGCTCTCATGATTGGTCAGTCAATCGTGTCGCGCTTTCCAGTTTATACCACGCGGTTTTGCACGAAGAGGAACCAATTAACTCGACGCCCAAGTCCTCATCCACAAAGGAGGACGGCAGGGAAGAAGCACCCGTGCTGCTTCTATTATTCTATAGCCTCCCTGGGCCAACGGTTCCCACCACATAACACCCTTCCAGAAGCACCCCCGGAAATACCAAAAAGCAAAGGTCTTTTCGGAGAGGCTCATGAAATGAATTTGTACTGGTTCGTCATCATTGATGATGACCACTTAGACCCTTTTGAAAATCGAAAGATGCAGGATGCTTTTTCGACCTTGGTTTTTGGTGTCCAGCTGTTAACTCTTTCACCTCCTCCCCACCAACTAAAAAGCAATAAGCCAAGTTGTGTTTTCCCATTTCGCAAATGGAACATTCCCCAACACGCCAAACCCTTCTATATAAATACCATCCCTAGCCTTAGAACCACCACCATCCTTGCGTTCCAAGTTCTTTCGACAACCCAAGAAAGTCCACTACCCACTTTCCCACCTCCATAGCGTAAAGAAGTCCCCACTTCAACTAAACCCGCGACTAAAGCGTTTGCCAATGCCCACCTCAATTTCTTCAAACTCATTTCCTAGGACGACCATGTGGGTCGTGTGCGCGATCCTCATCGGCTCCTGCGCGGTTGCCTTGGCCGGTAACTTTTACCAAGATTTTGATGTCACTTTTGGAGGCGGCCGCGTCAAGGTACTAAATAACGGCCAACTCGTCACCCTTTCCCTGGACAAGGCCTCTGGCTCCGGCTTCCAGTCCAAGAACAAGTACCTCTATGGCAAATTCGACATGCAAATCAAGCTCGTCCCCGGCAACTCCGCGGGCACTGTCACCACCTTATACGTAAGTTCGACCATCCTTTTCGTACAGTTTGGAAAAGACAAAGAAGAAAGAAATCATTATTTGAGCTCGTTTTTTGCTATATTGACACGAGAAACTCAGTCAATTTCGATCTAGAGAAACGCGAATCTTATACCGTAAAGATTCTAGCTCATGAGCACGATCGACTCACTTAAATAAAAATCCGTCTTGGATCAATATTTAAGTAGCCAAAAGGGATTTCGATGAACAGTGCTAACACGGACGATGTCATTCTTGTTATGCAGTTACATTCGGACGGGTCGACCTGGGACGAGATAGACTTGGAGTTCTTGGGGAACTTGAGCGGCGACCCTTACATCCTCCACACCAACTTGTACAGCCAAGGCAAAGGCAATAGGGAGCAGCAATTCTATCTCTGGTTCGACCCGACAGCCGATTTCCACACCTACACTGTCCTTTGGAACCCTTTACACGTCGTGTAAGCACTCCTCGTCCTGATCATGAAAACCTTTGAACAAACAAATTTCCTTCTAAAATAACACCGGTTTGAGGTCCTTCGCCACATAATGAATGACGGATCTCTTTCTGCTAAAAAAAACAGGTACTATGTCGATGGGATTCCAATAAGGGAGTTCAAGAACTTGGATGCAGCGGGGGTCCCCTACCCAAAGAGCCAGCCCATGACCCTCTACTCGACCCTATGGGACGCTGAGGACTGGGCCACCCGGGGCGGCCTCGTGAAGACTGACTGGTCGCAGGCGCCTTTCACCGCCTCCTTCAGCGGCTTCAACGCGAGCGCTTGCGTCTGGTCCAACGGAGCCTCCACTTGCGCTTCTTCCTCGGCCGCCTCGGCGAAATACCCTTGGTTTTCTCAGCAACTTGATGCCGCGAGCCTGCAGACGATGAAGTCGGTCCAGCAGAAGTACATGATCTACGACTATTGCAAGGACACCAAGCGATTCCCTCAGGGCCTACCCCTGGAGTGCACGCTTAAGACCAAGTCATGAGATCATGCACATAAGCAAAAATATGATAATGTTCACACATATGCCTTCATATCATTAATTTGTTAAGTATTGTAATTAATTCGTACGCCGCGGATGTACATGAGACGTGCTCATGGTTTACCAAGTCAATAATATGTTTGATTAATTGGATGATGTGATGGGGTTTGGATGTGATTTATGTTAATAGATAGTGACTTCCGCTTCCAGGTTAGGTTATCTCATCGTCTTATAATTATTGTTTTTTGGACTAAGCATGGTTGCGAGGTTGTTGCGGGGAAGTCTGAATTGCTGCCCTAGAGACCCGTGTCTTTACGTAAACGAGCGACAAAGAAATGGGGAAATAGAAGCAATATAGATAGTATATATACCATCTTCTTTAATCAAATCAACAATTATCTAAGCAGGGCCCATAGTCCAAAGGATCTTGATTACGATCGTTTTCGGTATTATACAAGTATGGAAGGAGACGCCTGATCGATGACGATTCCCCTCTTGTCACATCCCAAATCCTACAAAAATAGAATTAATGACATCTTTTGATGTTAGAGCGGGACCATCTCCAGATGTATGATTTATGGACGAACTATGCAAAAACTGGTGAGCTTGTAGTGACACAGTCCGACGAGGGCGGGGAAAAATAGTCGAGGCTAGAGGACTTGAACAAGGAATGGTTCCCGGCAGGATTCTAGGTTGGTGAAGGAGGTAGAAATGAAATGAAGTATGCATCGAACAGGGAAAGAGCGATTATGGAACATATATGTAAAATTTGGAATTAACTAAAGGAAACATAAACTTATCTTTGGAACTCTAACTTAAGCGTGCTCAAGTGGAGGCAACTCTAGGATGGGTCATGCCAAGAGACAAAATCATGAGACTCGGTATGGAACTGGCCAAATCAAATAGTACCTCGGTGAGATAATCTAGGGATGTCACATCTCTAGTCTCTATCCAAAGCAGCTCAAGAATTACTAATTAATTTCCTCAACCTAGCTAATATCATTGATGAACTGCTTATTATTCCTCGATTCGTTTCAATCTCGTGGTTGTAAAAAGTAAGGACTTATTTCCTGGTGATCTCCAAGGTCCATGTTATGGGACCCTCCAATTAGTTAGGTAGCTGTAGATGGTTCTTGATTAATTATGTCCATTATGATCAATGGAACTTTTCCAAGCGAAGGTTGTAATGTAATGAACTAAAAAAAGAAAAGAAAAAGAAAATTATTGCACGTCTGTTCGGAGTGAATAGGATCTATTTATGCTTCATTAGGTAATTTTGGTTTTATTTACCGAAACAAAAGAACAATTCTAGTTTTGACTTAATTTCAATTAACTTTGATTATCAATGTTCCTTGGCTTATCCCTTAATCTTTTCAATATGTTGATTATTTGAAAATACTATATGGTTTAGATTTAATTATACTATATGGTGTAGATTTATGTATTATACCCAAAGAGATATATATATATAAACACTTGCTTCTTTTAAATTAACGTACTTCTGTAACTTTAATAGCTGTAATGATATAGGCAATACGATAGTGAATCAAGGATATATCCTGAAACTTTGTCACGAAAAACTCATTTTTATGCTTTCTATAAAAAAATGTGCAACTTATTCTTACGTTTCGTCAAAAAAATTTTATCCTCACATCAGTAGTTAGTTACTTTTTGATATTCATATACATAAGTCATTTATTATGAAATGGGTTAATACCATAAAAAAAATTTAAACTATTACATTTGTAACAAATTTACTTCAAACTAATTTTTTGACCACAAAAAACCTTAAATTGATACACATATGACAAATTTACTCTTTGTTAATTTCCATTAATTTTTACTATCAAATTATTGAGTTAGATAATATATGAAGGGAGTACTAGTTTGAGGTTTTATTTTCTATTTGTCACGGATATACTAGTTTGTGGTTTTTCATGATATTAATTTAATTAAATGGATACTAACAGAAGGTAAATTTATCGCAGATATATTAATTTGGGATTTTTGATAGTCAAAAAATTAATATAGACTAAATTTGTCAAATATATACTAGTTTTTGGGGTTTTTAGTGGTAAAAAAACTAACTTAAAGTAAATTTGTCATAGATGTATTAGTTTGAGATTTTTCATAGTTTCAGCCTTTATGGAATCGTGTAGTTCTTTTTCATGTACTCTCCAATTTATTGAATTAGATTGAACGGATAATTACACAAATAATTTCTAGAACTTTGGGGTTATGTAAAATGTTGTCCCTGAATTTTTAATTTATTCAATATGGTCATTGAACCTTGGCCTAATGTGAAATATCATCCCTTAACTTTTTATTTTTTCAATGTGGTCAATGAACTTTGATACATGTTCAATCTAGTTCTTATATTATATGAAAATGTTCGATATTGTCCCTGAACTTGAATTACTGGAATGGCAACATTGAACATTTTCATAGAGTTCAAGGAAATAATTAAACATATTTCAAAAGTTTAGGAGTTATATTAAACAAATTAAAAATTTAGGGACAACATTGTATATTAACCTACAATTTAGGTACATTACACATTTATAGTGTCAGTTAGGAAATTGAAGAGGTAAAACATTTTTTTGTTATGATTTTCAAAATAAAGAAGCAATTTGAACAACTTTTTGTTATTTTTTTCTTGTATCTGTAATATTGATAGTAGCATGAGTACATCATCAACAAGTTACTAAAAAAATTAGTTGATTGGTAAATTTTGTAACAATAAGTTTGATACTAACTATTTAAGAAATCTATCAACATAGTAAAAATTCATTTTTTGGAAACGGATCAGTAGAATTGTCCCCTCGAAAACAGAATTGCACGTCCATTATAGTTATATGCACCTATAGCCAAAAAAATTATCTTTAGTTAATGGCAAAATTGTTTGAACGCTTTCATTTGTCAAGCCAAGCATTTTTTTTTGCGTAAAATCTAACAAAATAATTATTCACCCTTTCATGTGGAAAATTGAAGTGGGATAATTTCAAATAATAATAATAATAATAATAATAATAATAATAATAAAATAATAATAATAATAAATAATTTATTACACTTATGCTAATTCGGTCATAAACATTTTAATTATGTGAATTTAGTTGTAAAACTTTTTACGTTTTGCTAGTTGAGTCTATCCGATCAATTTTGACATGAAATCATTAACGTAGATATCTGTCATTTTATGTGGTATAGTTAGTGTTGACGTGAATAATTTTTTAGTTTTTATTAATTTTTATTTTCTTTTTCCTTTTCTTATCTTCTATTTTCCTTCTTTTTTTTTTTTTTTTTTAATTGTGGCAAGCTCAAGCTGGCCGCTGGTGAGGGTCACAACCCTTGCCTAGATTTGAGTGAGGCCATTGTGGCTATGGGTGAGGCTAGTCTAGCCATGGCCTCACCCAAAATAAATTCGCCCCACTCATTATCATTATATGCACCTATAGCCAAAAAAAATGAATTTCTTTAGTAATGGAAGAATTGATTGTTAAGTCAACCATTTTTTTTGCAGCTAAAAGAAAAGTACTATAGAAATTGTTCTTTTTTGGGGCAAAATCTAACAAAATTTCGTGTTTGATACTGACGGTGAGGTTTTAATCTATAACTCTTCAAGAATTTGAAGTATGCGCAGAAAGAGAAACAGAATTGGTTGAAATGGTTTGAGTAAAAGAGTACTCGAATTCTAACAAAAGATAACAAGTTTATTTCATTTTGAAATAAGTTGGGTTAATTTCAAACTAAATCATCGACGAATAAGCATGCGTGGGCGGTTGAAGGTAAGCAATTTTTGTTACGATCTTCGAACTGAAGAAACCATTTGAACAACTTTGCTTGTTATCTCTATCTTCAATCTGAATAGTTTTCAGATTATTCTGTAATTGAGAGTTTTTCCTGGAAGTAACCATTTCAGTCATTTTCTCTCTCCAACTCTCTACGGAATCAAGTTTCCAAGATTTACTTTCTCTGAGTTCTCACACTTGCCTTTTCTTTGGCCACTAAACACTTATCGCGAGATCTTCCCTGTATTCCGTTTTCAGTCGTTTGCTCGATTACACTTGATATGCTGTATCTCCACTAGTCCCATCTTTCCATTCCTGTGGACTTGAAACCAGGTTCAATATGAGCAACGAAATCTTGCTCGATTAGTTTCCATCACTATAGTCAAGATCTCCCTGTTTCCCTGTTACTAAAACCCTAACCACATATCTTGGTTTTTTAAAATCTTTTGCAGAATTTTTGTGATCTACCCGGATGATCCCAATATTTTTTTGATAGATGCTCGTATTCAGGGTCTGGAAATGCTAAAGATTGGTAAAAAGGGTACGTGTTTGGCCCCTGAGGAAGCGGATGGAGTTCCATATTCCGAGGGTCTGCGAGTCATGGCCATTGACGGCGACCGTGCTTGTCTCAAGATTCTCGCCACTGCGCTAAAGAAGTGCCAATATGAAGGTTTGTTGATCATCGCATTCATCGCGTCATAAAGTTTACTTCTCTTCTTGTTAGCGAGTGAAGTGCCAAGTAAAAGGTCATGCATTAATTTTGTTCTTTGAAGGTTGGATTGCTAATTGCTAAACGCAGTCTTTCTAGGATTTGAGAACATTGATTAAGATGCTGATGAAATCTTGTAATGGGATCCTGCGACACATCTCCGATTTTGGTATAATTGGGCTTTGACCTGTTCACAATCATTGTTTTTTAGAGATGGTTACAGTCAGTATTCTTGAAAGAATGTATTAGTCTCGTTTGATTTGTATAGACAGTACACATGCATCAATTAAGAATTCAACCTAACCGTCTTTGGCAAAAGGAAGTGAATCCCCGTAATTGACATATGAGAGACAGTTCTGCACCAAAAATAGAATCTAAGTTATGACTCTGCAGTTTTCACTTGTATGCATGTGCAGTTACAGCACAAGAAAAAGCGACTGAAGCCTTAGAGACGCTGAGAGGGGAAAAAGACAAGTATGACATCGTCGTCACTGCCATTGTAGGGCTCGACATGGACGGTTTCAATCTCGTGGAGGTCATCGGCCTTGAACTGGACATACCAGTCGTTAGTAAGCTACAAAACTTTGTTTTAGAAATGTCTTAAATCTCGATCACTTGTTCCATTTATTGTGGCAGAAGTGATATTGGATTACACAAACCTTTGCATCAACCAGTATTCTAGGGACTCGAGGAATACAAATATTTATCTTTCTGGACATACGAACTCCTACACTGTTGAGTGCTGCAATTTTGAGTCTAATCTTTTTACGTTGATTCTTTTGGCTATACAGATATTAATTTTAATATTCTTGTACGTTTCCTTCACCAATACTTCTTGCCTCGGTTCTCTTTCTCTCTCTAGAGAAAAAGATTTTAGATGTAGACATCTGTACCGGTGCGATTCCTCTTCAGCATGGCAATGATGCATCTTCTCACGATTGAAAGTTACTATTGCTCAGTGGTATCGGCGAGCGATGATCAGAAGATCGTAATGAAGGCTATATTGCATGGGGCTCGGGACTTCCTAATGAAGCCGGTTAGGATTCAAGAGCTGAAAAACATTTGGCAGCATGTGCTAAGGAAGCAATTACGCAAACAAGAAAAATCTAGGCTTGCAGTCGAAAAGACAGCTCCACAAGCAACGGGGATGAAGCGACCAGTACTCACGGACGAAGAAGCAAACGCCAAGGATGAAAGCAATTGCCAAGCTGACAACAAAGCTTCTGTGCGTAAGAGAACGAGGGTCAGTTGGTCCCCCGAGCTTCATCTCAAATTCGTTAATGCAGTTCAGCAGCTAGGAATCAATTGTAAGTTCTCTTGTACTTACTTGACTATAAGGAATTGAAGGTAATAATTACAATCTTTAGGGCAGATGGAATTCTATACAAATTATGAAGATAGAGGATTAATTGTAAGGTTAGTGTCTAGAAAATGCATTTTGCAAATGCAAGTAAATTAATTAACATTCTCGAGGTTTTATACTGCAATTCATCAGCAGCATATCCAAAACAAATACTGGAAATCATGAACGTACAGGGACTCACTAGAGAAAACGTGGCAAGTCATCTTCAGGTGAGCATTATATGCTAGTCTCTTCCACTATGAGTGATTCTGATTTTTTCAATCCCACATCAATAATCTACTAATCCAGTGTCACATTATAGAAGTACAGAAACATGCTGAAGAAGCACGATGCAGCTAGGAACCAAGAAAGCCCAAGCGAAGCCAATTTGAGCCTTAACACTAGGCGTGGCCGCTACCGAAAGAACATCGACAATGCCTACAGAGTAGGAAGTGCCCGGCAGCCTCTCGACATCAAGGAAGTTAACAGCTACACTATCACATCCAACATGATAATGAACAAACTCTCAGGCGTTAATCAGAATGTTATTCCGAGTCATCACAAAGCTCTTCAAGTGTATAGACCGCATCAGTGTCTTGCTAATCAAGTGCAGCATGTGCAGACTCCTTGGCTTGAGCACCAACCTTCAGCTAATTATTTTCCAATGACCAATAAAATGGTCGTGCCCGAGTTTCAAAGATCAAACTTCTCGACTTTGCAATTTGGACATATGCAATTGGAGAATCAGACGGGAAGTCAGTCTCAGAACTTTCAATTCCAGATTCCTCAGACAGGAGGCAACTTCAGCAGCGGGCCAATTGATCATCCTCATGGGTTCCCAACTGACTTCAATCAACATCCTCCGTTAATTCAAAGTGGAGTTTCTACCGTGAAGGATACATGCATGGACCCCACGACCACCCAAGTTCATAAATCCGAATCTGGTATAAACAATGTGAATGTTTTCTTTTGTTCTTGGTGCTAACATATATCTGGAAACAATCATAATGCTGCCATTGAAATTAACAGCGTTCTTCTAAGCCTTTGACATGTTCATCGTGTTTACTGTATCATGGGAACTTATAAATGTGTGTTTATCCTACTCAACCTTGCAATACTGTCAATGTGCTAATGATTTATGCTCTTCTGATATTAATCTTTTGCATAAACTTATTGGTATAATTTTGCTTTCAAGGACCAGACAGAGGGACAAGTATTTGTTGTCAGGGCAATGGCGGAAGCTCTAGCTTGAGGAATCAGATTGCTTGTGGCAAAAGCAATGGGAGAAATCTGTCATCAGTACGATCATTAGAAAGTGACAATGTGCAGCTTGAGCATCAATTGCTCGAAAAATCAGAAGAAGGAAGAGATGTGTACCAACACAAGTTGAGTTTCCTTGATGATGAACTTACTACCATGATCAACCAGGTAAAGATCCATGGATTTTTTATACCCGTTTTTTCTGCTCAGGCAGTTCAGTGGGCTTAAAGTCTATAAAGAATCAAACTGCCGAACAATAAAGGGCAATTTGCATCAGCTAAACAATCTGATCTGATCTGATCTTTGTCAAAGTGTCTATTTATTATGTTCAATATTGATTGATTAAAGGGACTGCATGGTGGTGCAGTTTAATGTTGATGGAGCTCCGAAGCTGTAATCTATATCCAATTATATATTCACACGAAGCATTGTGATCCGAAGGCGGCACGGGAATCTGATCTCTCATCTGTCAAAGTAAGGGCTTGTTTTGGACAACCAACGAAGATACATATTGCTGTTACCAAGTGATCACTATGTTACCTTTTCTGTTTGTTCCTTTTCTTCTACCTAGTCGTTTTCTGATATTTTCAATTTTTCCACTTCCTAGGATTATATTCTATAGACTAGGGCTTTATCCTAGCCGTAGGTTGGATTTGAATCTAATAAATGAAAGCTTTGTAGTATCGACTATAATGGGTTTATTTCTCTTTGTCATGTGACATAATTGTCTATTCTATAATTTTCTGTTGGGAGGTGGAGCTAGCCATTGGAGATATGTAAAAATTGCGAGCATAATTTATGATGTTTATTTGGGGGGAAACTTTATGATAAAAGCAAATATTTTTCGGGGAAATCAATTTTTAAAAAAATGGTTTCGTCTTTTTCAAGTTAGGGAATTCATTTTCCTGACTTTAAGCAAGCATATTTTCTTTGACCGTAAATAATTTCCTATTGTCTCTCATAAGTCAATTGAAGTCGTACTCAATTTTATTAAAGTTTTCAAAGCAGTGAAAAATTAGCAAGTTAGCTTAGTGGGTGATCGACCGCGTCAACTAGGAATAAAAAATGTCAAAACCACACATGCAGCTAACTCCTCTTACCCATCTCTGCGAATATTTAATAGCTCTTATCAATCAATAAAAGATCAATCATTTTGCCTCAATAAAATTTGATGGAATTGGACATAATAAAAGCCATTCAGGTTCAATATTGATTAGGAATCAATGGCAACATAAAGATAAAAGAGTTAACTTAGTATCATATCGATCAAATTGAACAAATGATAGGTCAAGTTTATGTTGTTCATTGGAAATTGAAGAGGGGAGAACGAGCAGACATCGAACGATTAATTTCTATTTCTTGTTATCGAGGAATTCGTCATCAAGAT
Source organism: Eucalyptus decipiens (assembly GCA_014182575.1). Classification (NCBI taxonomy): domain Eukaryota; kingdom Viridiplantae; phylum Streptophyta; class Magnoliopsida; order Myrtales; family Myrtaceae; genus Eucalyptus; species Eucalyptus decipiens. The sequence continues at coordinate 1,607,959 of CM024611.1, read as the reverse complement.
GGATCGCCCCACACATACATATAATCTATAACTCATGTTCAAATCATTATCTTGCATTTCAAGAAAAAAAAGGTTCAATTTCCAAGCACAATGCAAACAATTTCATGTTTGGATGGACCCCCGCATCTTGACTCCAATCCTATAACTAATTATTATGTTAGGTGTGTGATGGATCTGTTAAAATGAGTTATAAACTCATTTCTTAAATTATATTTGATGGGCTAGGTTATTATATAGGTTAATTATATTCCGTAAAAAGGTTATAAATGGGTTTAGAATGGTAAAACTAAAAAAAAATATGAGTTAAAATATATTCATAACTTACTTAGACCCAATTCATCTTTATGACTCTCTTTTCACTATCTTTCGCCTTCACTCGATGTTGCCCTTGCTCACTTTGATGCTTTCACCTCAGTTGTGAATATGATACGTAAGTGTTTTTGTAATATGGATCAAGTCATGTATGAGTTGTTAGATTTATATTACATAGAAAATAGATCAAAATGGGTTAAATGAATTGAAATTTTTTTACTGGATCCACTGTTCATGTGTGTGAAAAGAAAAGAGATGCTTGAGATGGTACCTTAACTTGAAGGCACTTTCTTAGTCAAGTATTGAATAGTGTATCCAATTTTTTTCCAAAATTCACTGGCACCGCAAGCGCTATTGCCATTGTAGTTGTTCGGCCCCGCCAGGACATTGGCAGGGGACTAGACTATTTTCTGATGATAGACTCCAAAAATGGCTTTCTAAGCCATGTCAGAAACCCGCCCAAACATAGAGAACGAAGTCACTTTTTCTTAGAAACAACCTGTTTGGACAACCTCGTAAAGTGACATCGGATCTTCCGCGAAATAATTGAATGGCCTTAAGCGATCTCACGGAAATTTATCGCAGCGCCTTATTCATCGTTTGGTTATTCTATGCATGATTCAAGTGGGTTGTCCTTGTATTTCCACATTCATCCGCGTCCCATTAGGTGAGTACGTAATAAATGCAACAAATTGAACCAGTGGTTGAGAGGAGGACTGGTTTTTTTTTTTTTTTTTTTGGTCCTATTTTATAAAGGTGAGTATTCACAGCACATCGCTCGGAAGCGCGTTTCATACTTTATATGGACCAGAGGCTGCGCTGTCGTCTCTCTCGAGCATTGCATGATTGATTCGTCCATTCGCTCGTTCCCCAAATCACCAAGTTGGCCCCGTCACGAGCAAAGCTTCATGCAACTTGGAGTCGAGCATTTGATGTCCTGTCCCATTATTACCGCAAAAAGTTCTGAAAAATATTTAATTCATCTTTCGGGGTCCTCAACTGTGCCACTGCAAAATACCGCCCATTTAAAGTGGATGCAGGAAAAAAAAAAGTCTTGCTTTATTCATGTTCTGCTTTCCCCCGGGGTAAAGAATTATGAACGAGGTATCTTTTCATACGTCCGGTTGAGTTTGGAAGATTCCGAATTTTTTTACCCGAAAAAAGGAAATGCTATCAAAATTCCTCCTTATAAACTCTTGATGAGAGAGTTCGGTACCGCTTTACGTCTACAACAATGAAAAGCAACGTAATGGACATAAATATCCTCAAATATAAAAAAATACATGCTGCGCCGCTCTCTAAGAGGCTTAACCTTTTAGAGCAAATGATTGCATAGGTAATTTTAAATCGGTATTAAGGTCATAGGTCCCGAGTTTAATCCCTCATACATTTTTACTCATTTACTTATTTCGTTTATACTATATGGAATGGGTTTTCAAAACTTTTTCGCTCAAATATTTAGAGTAAACAGTGGTGTGCCAATATGTAATCAAAAGAAAACAAAAACAGGATGAATTTTATAATCAAACTATCCATTGTTTGAGCAGTAATGGAGTGGTGAGACCTTGCGCGATGGTGTAGCCATACATCCCTTGTTATACTTAAATTGACCGAGATGATTACATATATGGAGTTACAAACAAAATATGCCATCAATAAGAAACCAGTAAGTTGACTTTGATTAAAAAAAAAAATGAAAATCAACCTATACGACATGATATCGATGATTCTCAAAACTACTAAGATAGCAAAAACCCAACCTTGTCTCAAGGGACAGTGCTCTGTGAATTTTCAAAGCTTGAACCCGAAAATCCCGCAAACCGTGCGTCCACGTTTTGTACTAGCTGGAATAGATATGGATGGATGCCGAAGTCGCGCCTTTGCTACGACTCCTCGCCACAAGGAAGGCTTCAACGACAATTATAGCTTTAGAATATGAATTACCAAACATACAGAGTTATACTACTATCGTATGGCACAGCATATGAAAGTAGTTCTCAACCTTTGAGTGTCACTTCCAGTGTTGCTTTGAAGAAGCGAAACCTATAGTTTTAAATATTTTTTTTTTTTTTTTGCTAATGACCAAATGCTCAAGAAGGTAGGAGTGCCACAATCCATGTGAAACGATTGACGAAACTTGGCAGCGATTTGACAAACCAACAGAAACGAAATGACCTCCACGGAACAAAGAAGGGACGAGAAGAGAAAGAGGAAAAAGATTCGTCAGCCCAACAATATGTCAACATGGCTCTGGTCACGACTAAGCTCCAAAATCGCTCGCTCATAGGTCAAGCCCAGCTCCAAGATTAGCATCTACGGCGAGCACGGCAATAAGGTTTTCTTCAGAAAGGCAAATCAAGAATACTAGGATAAAAAAGTCTCGGGCTGCATGCAACGGGCGAGGGCCCTTGTACCATTTTAGGTGGGTGATATTTAATAGCTTTAATTGACCTGGAAGTTACGTTCGAACCCTGTTAAAGCGTGAGGACAGAGGAGGGACAGAGGAGACGTTAAGTTGAACGGGAGCTGTGGAGACGACTTTGGACTTGGCGGACATTTCCAACTCAATTACTTAATATTTTCTCGGCATAAAAAAATTTCGAGTCCCTACATAAAAGGGCGGTCGTGGAAGTCCCTGGAGAAGTTTAGCCAGCAAGGAAAGACAATCATGGGGTATCGGGCAGCGGAAATTGAAGCTTTCCTGAGAGTTTGTGCGATCTTGTTCTTGGTCTTAACCGCATGTTTGGTCGCCATGGACACTCAGACCAAGCTCGTTGTGTATACTTATGCCAGGAAAGCCACTTTCAGGGACTTGAATGCTCTCCCGTATACCCTCTCTCTCTCTCTCTCTCTCTCTCTCTCTCACACACACGCACACACACACACACACCCGCGCGCGCGCTTGCGCACGCATACCTGTTGAAGTTTCTCTTTGCGTCTCTATTTTGTGAATTATGTTGCTAGAAATGATGGGAAACTGTGTTGTTTATTTGGTAGAGTTTTGGTGTATATTGATGGTGTGGTTGCTGGCTATAATCTGCTTCAGCTGAGCAGATGTTCCGTTTCAGCTTACTGCAAGAGAGAGATACAGTGTCCACTTTTGAAAAATCTGTCTTGGGTCCATTTCTTGTTGGATCAGGTATATTCTCAACCTCTTCCTCTGGTTCCTAGGTTTATAGCTAGCTAAATATGTAAAGAATTCTACAAATTGATGATTTTTTTCTTTGAAAAAAATAACTTGATCAGTTAATTCGTACTGATTTGTTTAATTTTTTACGAAAGAATAGGATTGGACAAACAATTTGATGATGATGAAGATACTCTACCATTCAATCTTTATCAAATAGGAAATGACGCTTTGGAAGGTTCATCATTTACATAATATAAACAGAATTTCATCTTTTGTTTGCTGAAAACTTAGGGCTACTTGACTGCATAAATGGCCAAATCATGCAACGAATCAACGTAAACTAAGTAGATCAGAAAGTCACAATATTCACAATAGAAGAAACAATATAGCATCCACCTTTCGAGAAATTTTTTCTTCCTAGAGGGAAGAAAAGAAAAAAAGAAAAGAAAGAGAGAGTGATTGTATTTTTGCATAATTATAAAACCTATATCTTTCAGAGTAGCTACACCAAAACTCCAAGCATGCTCCACCAAAGGATCTTACAGGTTTTGCGACAAGCATTAGTATGTAAAGGATTTAGCTATTAGCTGAGTACTCGCATTCTACATCTTGTACATGTGTTTTTCCAATAGTATTATTAGTAAATTTCTGTCAAATGTTTTCCCTCTCATGATACATGTACTTAGTACTAGGAATTAATGATGACTGGCGATAAATTATTCATCGGACTTAATTGTTTTGAACTGCTATTTGGTCCCCATAATGGTATAGGTTGCCGTCTACACTGTATTTGCTACCACCGTGGCCGCGACACAGGCGTCGCTTCTGGCAGTGACGGGGTCTAAGGCCATGCAATGGATGAAATTGTGCAACAGATACACAAGATTCTGCATCCAAATCGGGGGGGCGCTCCTCTGTGGTTACGCTGCCTCCGTAGTCCTAGTGCTCATGTCGTTCCTCTCAATATATAATCTCTTCAGATGCTATTCACCGACTAAGTTCTTGCAGTTAAAGAGCAAGCAGTAACACTGTAATGACTTTAATGGTGACCTAATTACTCCATAATGCTTCTTGTGATGTAAAAATTATGTGAGTTTTCTGTTAAATGGAAGTCTTGGTTTTATGCAGAAAAGCAAAGGGTTGCATAAATTCTTTCCATTTTCCCCATCATAAATAGACAGCAACTACTCAGCGACATTGGTGATCTGTCTTTGTCGCCTATTTAATGATCTTGGCGACCTCCCAAAAACACAACATTGGTTGCTTGATATTATTTTCTTAATTTTCTTCATGTTTTTAAAGAATTCCACATGAATTTGTGGAAATACTTCATCAGATTTCATTTATGACAAATCCTCCAAAATGCGCATTCAATGTTCTGACTTGCCTAAAAAATGCAGCATGTCGTGATCACGTTATGAACATGCATTGCTCACCTTGGGTTTCAGACTTTCTGATCTCTCCTCTCTTTTGTTTCTGTCTCATTTTGTTGTGTATTGAACTCTTTGCATCGAGCGTCCTTTTATTGGTCTATGAGACTATGACAACGTAAATCTATAGAAGTTATTAATGACTCTACTTAATATACTCAATAGCATAGCCTAAGAAACCATTGTCTTTTATGACAAAAATCAAAACAACGTATTGAAAATTATTTTCGTCCAATAGTCAATTTGAATAGCCAACGAAGAACTAAATATGGCCATCAATGGTTTCCTTCCAACTTCAATGGACGGTAAGAAAGAGATATAATTACTATCATACTTATGACATCTACTTTGAAAATGAGTTGGCTTAATGAGTATCGATCTACTCTTGTTGAGGTAACAAGCATCTGTGTGGGACCATTTGGAATGTCTAATTTATGTTAAGATAAGTAGGTACTAATCTTGACCAAGCAATTCTATATCTTCAACAAATTGCAATTTCACCGGAAGAGTTTGAAATCATTGATGCAAGTCCTTCCATCGACGGATAGCTCATATATACTCGCAGAGATGGACTATCATATGATTCTCTACTGGCCGTTGAGTTTATATGCGCACTCCTATTCCTCTAAAACGTGAAAGAATTCAGGAGAAAAAAACTTGCAAATAGTTTAGTATGCTGCGAAATGAGTTTCAAATAGAGCGGCTGATTTTTACTTTTTAGCCGTGTCCTATATCAGGTTATAAGGATTAGGGGTGTGCATGGTCCGGGCGGGCAGTTCCCGACCTAGAACTGGGAACTGTCCTGTCGCGACCTTCCCGAAGCGGGTTTGGACCACCTAAGGGTTTGGCTAATGGATTGCTAAGCCTAGACTTAGCTCGAGCTCTCCCAAGCCCATACCAATTCGCGACTTAGGGTTTAAGTTCTTAACATGCAATTGATTTTCAATTAGGAGTCGCCACTAATCTATTTTTGGTGGGTAGATTAGAAACCCAAGTAAAGTAATGGGAGAATTACTTCACTCCTACGAACCAGAGATTGTGAGTTCGGGGACTTGGTTATACTAGATTTCTCTAATACCCTTTCGGTACCATTTTTTTTTTAAATGTTTTGCAGGCAGCTTGAATTGATTTTAATTTACCTCCCTAACATGTGAAGTGATCATGTGGGTGCGCAATCCACCAATTTAGCACTCAAGAAAGCCAGGATGAATAAATGCAGGACTTACCTCATGGCAATAAAAGCATCTGCATTGTTAAATCAGGATCCACATCAACAGACCTAGATGTGATTTCTAATTAACAGGCAATTTCCCATTTTTTCACTTATTAATATGCAATGCATGCTACTAATCTAGCATGGAATGGCATGACAATGCGTTCTAAGCTACATAACATGAGTAAAAATTTTTTGTTTTCTTAATGAACATGCAATAATCACATATGCAAATCAAAATGACCTAATTATAATGACGGGCAATTTTTAATTAAATGAGAACCTAATTCTACATGACGTGCACATGATATTTCTATTCCTAAAAATGCAATTTATCCTAAAAATTGAAACTAATTTATCTAAAGACAAATTTTGTATTTTTCATGTTATTCGAAATTAAGACAAATGCAAATATTACCTAGCTAAAGTAAAATTCCATCCAATTTAAACTTAGGATTAAGTCATGCTAAATCCTAATTTAAACTAAGATGTTGTTTTAATCTAGCAATTTCTAACCTAGGATGCAAATTGATCTAATCTTAAAATGAGACATGTAATTCTATTCTAAAATGCATGATGAATTTTTGGAAATTGTTTTTAAAAAAAAAAACACTAAAAAAAAACCACTAGAGTGAAAATTAAAGGGACACGTTATCTCTTCTAAAGCATGAATTTTTTTTAAAAAAAAAAAAAACCTATTGTGCAACCTAAAAAAACTAGCATCCTAAATTAATCAATTTTTCTTGGATTTTTTTTTTTGTTGTAAAAAATTTGAAGTAAAAAACCTATTCTAAATTGACACGTGCAATTCTTAAAAAAACTAATATCATGAATGCATTTTTTTTTGATTTTTTTAAAAACGAAATAACTAAATACGCTAACCCTAGACCTAATCTAACTTGCATTTTTTTTTTGAAATTTTTTTTTTAAATGCAAAATATCCAATTCAATCAAGATGAGATTAATGCCCAAAATTGACGAACCATCTCTCGCGCATGAGATCGGGTTGGTCAATTTTAAATTAAATCGCGAATCGAATCTCGGGCATGAGATTGGATTGTCGATTTTTATACGAGATCGTGAGTCGGATTTCGGGCGCGAAAATCAAACTCCTAATCCCTAAATTGAGGGGCTATTTCACATTGAAACTTCAATCATGCATTAGTGAATAATCACACTAAGAAACTATATAAAAACAAACTATAAACTATATAAAAAGGATAAAATAATAATAATAATAAAAACTACCTAGTCCTCCCCTTTTGTTTTTTTTTTTTTTTTCTTTGTTTTCTTCTTTTTCCTTACCCACGCACGGCTTGCTCGTGGAGGTGTGCAGCCGTGGGTGGTGGTCGGCGTTCCGGTGAGGGGCGGCGGGCGTCGAGGAGGCACCGGCGAAGGGCGGCAAGGGGCGAACCAGGACCGGCAAGGGGCGGAACGGAGGCGGTGCTCGAGCGAGGTCCCGGGGGTCGGTGGTCCGGGCTGCAACGGGCGTCACTCGGGTTGCGGCGGACGGCGCGAGCTGGCGGCTGTTGGCGTCGGAGCAGGTAGGAGGCGAGGGCTGAACGGCAACGGACGGGCGGATCGGCTGGTTTGCGGCTCGTGGTCGGGTTACCGGTCGGAGGTCGCGGTGGTGACCGGCGAGGGATGGGCTCCGAGCGGCGGTACGGCTTCAAGCGCCGAGCCGCGGATCGCCGCGACTTCGGGTTCGGCTCGCGGACGGAGGTGCGGCGAGGAGGCTCGCGGGCTTCGCAGATCGGGTTCGGGCGAAGAGCGGTGGGGGAGGTGGAGACGGGGTTGGGCGTCGGGCCGGATGGCGTTGGGCGGTGAGCGGGGGACGCACGGTGGCTCGGGCGGGAGCGTTGGTCGGCGACGGACGAGCGGCGGTGTGGGTCTTGAGCGGAGGCGGAGCGGCGGTGCACAAGAGCTCGCGGGGCGGAGTTGTTCGGAGGGGTTGCGGAGGTGGCTCCGGAGTGCAACGGTGCGGATGCGTGGGGGAGTAGCACAAACCGGTGGAAATTTTGCAGCGAAGAACCCCGGAGAAGAAGAACTTGGTGTGTGTAGGCCTCCTTTCGAATTTTTCCCCCTTTCACGAAGCGCACGTCTCCTCCCCTTTTAAGAAGACATTATTTCTCTTTTTTATTGTTTTCCTTTCACCCTCTTTTCTCTTTCTTGTTACCTTCTCTTGACAAACTTCCCTTCATTTCTTTTTTTAATCTCTCCCAGACTTTATTTCTCTCTCTTTTTTTTTTTAATAACTCCCACAAACTTCTTTCTCCCTTGCGTGAACGAAAGGGAAAGCCCCCTCACAATGGACTTTTTATTCTTTCTTTTTGCTTTCCCCCTTTCTCTAGCAAGGAAATTTTCGTGCGTGGATGTGCATGCATTAATGAGGAGGTTCCTTCTTGGTGAATTTTACTCAAAGCTGACATATTATATAATATTATGGATATATTATAATAATACAATATGGGCATATTATATAATATGTTGTGAGCTGCTTTTGCTTCTTTGAAAATTTCTCCCGAATCCGCACTCCACCGAGTTTGTGTATGCAATTGACCGCGAACCCCTGCTTCTTGTTGTCCTCTTATTACCGATGCAAATGCGACTACATGAGATGCAATTTTAATATTTTTTCTTAGGGGTTAAAGATTAATCCCTAAATTTCATGCAATTAATTACTAAATGATCAGTCAAAATTTATGTGTCAACAGCTGCCCCTCTTTGAAGGTGAGCTCGCAGAGGTTGCATTCAAAGACAATATGATACCTAAATTTTGACCATGCACATGTAATGGATGATATTTTGGCTTCTTTTTTTTTTTTGAAATGCAATTTATATGATGCATGGAAATGCTAATGTTAGTGATAAAAGGAACTTACCCGGAATAACTTACCTTCGAGGAGGGTAGAGTAACTCGAGATAGTTGGTGTTACATGTCCAGACCCGTACCATTCTACGGTCGCCTAGAATAGTAACATGACTTCACAAAGAAACTGCTTTCCCAGGACCCGTACCATTCTACGGTCGCCCGGCATGGCATTGCTTGGTTGTGTTTAGGACCCGTACCATTCTACGGTCGCCTAAACGGGAAAAATTTTGAGACATCCAGATCCGGCCTCGAGATGTCAAGAATTTTGGAACTTAACCAATAGACACTCAATGTTAGGTGAGATGAATATTGGATTAAGATGGTTCGAAATACCTAGATCCAGACTAAGGTATAACGAAAAGATCGAAAAACATTCACATCCGAGTGAAATGTTTAACGAGGAGTTTTGAGACATCCAGATCCAGATCGAGATGTCAAGAATTTGAGACTTAACCAATAGACACTCAATGTTAGGTGAGATGAATATTGGATTAAGATGATTCGAAATACCTAGATCCAGACTAAGGTATAACGAAAAAGATCGAAAATCATTCACATCCAGAGTGAAATGTTTAACGAAGAATTTTGAGACATCCAGATCCAGATCGAGATGTCAAGAATTTTGGGACTTAACCAATAGACACTCAATGTTAGGTGAGATGAATATTGGATTAAGATGATTCGAAATACCTAGATCCAGACTAAGGTATAACGAAAAAGATCGAAAATCATTCACATCCAGAGTGAAATGTTTAACGAAGAATTTTGAGACATCCAGATCCAGACTGAGATGTCAAGAATTTTGGGACTTAACCAATAGACACTCAATGTTAGGTGAGATGAATATTGGATTAAGAAGATTGAAATACCTAGATCCAGACTAAGGTATAACGAAAAGATCGAAAAACATTCACATCCGAGTGAAATGTTTAACGAAGAGTTTTGAGACATCCAGATCCGATCGAGATGTCAAGAATTTTGGAATTTAACCAATAGACACTCAATGTTAGGTGAGATGAATATTGGATTAAGAAGATTCGAAATACCTAGATCCAGACTAAGGTATAACGAAAAAGATCGAAAAACATTCACATCCAGAGTGAAATGTTTAACGAAGAGTTTTGAGACATTCAGATCCAGACTGAGATGTCAAGAATTTTGGAACTTAACCAATAGACACTCAATGTTAGGTGAGATGAATATTGGATTAAGATGATTCGAAATACCTAGATCCAGACTAAGGTATAACGAAAAAGATCGGAAAGCATTCACATCCTGAGTGAAATGCTTAACTACGAGTTTTGAGACATATATCAAGAATTTGGGAATACCTAGGACAAACCCGGGATATTCGTGAGGGTCACTTACCTCTTGGTAAACAGAAATTTTGGAACATCGAGGATGTACTTCAAATATTCATGGAGGTTTTTCACCTCGAGGCTTCTGAAAGGCAACATAAATGTCAGGAGCTCTTGGGTCTTCAAGGAAACATTACCTCTCAGACATGATTAGAGCAAAAATACATGCATTTGCCAAAGAAGTAAGCAATTCAGCACACTCCAAAATCCACTGAAGCTTTTATCCATTCAATCAAGATTTATGCATGATGGTTTTACCATATTTGCACCACTGAACTTCCACGGGGAGAATCATCGTTTATGACAATTTTCACTTATGACATGGATTTTCAAGAATACCAAATGAGAGACTTTCAGTTAGAAAGGACTTTCACTCACTCTCATTAAGAAGGCTATTTTGTCCCGACCATTAATGTCGGATCACAGGAATCACTCAATCTTACTTTCATCATGTCGATAAGGGTTCGAGTATTCTCGCAAGCGGTACGACCTTGTCAATCTGAGAGGTCTTTATCAGGACTATAATGTAGGCTCGGTCAATGGCTCAACAAAGAGGGACTCTTCGAGTCAAGGCTAATGAAAGAACAATACTTCGCAATCACCTTCGGGTTTACAAGTCAAGGAACCTGCGAAATGAGATAGAAATGGTCTTGCTCGCACTTCTTCGAGCGATGCTTTTAAGCATATGAATTCCTACGTTAATTTCGGTGCCCTAATCTGAAGAGACTTTGCAAGGGACATAACGTAGGTTAAGTTCATGGATTGAGAAGTGAACGGATCATTAGGCTCAAAATGTGTATAAGGGGATGAGAATTGGTGATCATCTTGGCATTGTCACCGGTCTTCTTCTTCATCATTGGGATTTCCCTCATAGGTACTATAAAAACTTGGCATTTGAGTTCTTTGAGTACCACTCCATTGGGAATACATCCTTTAATTATTTATCTTGACTCTTTCTTTCATTTTCATGGGCATTGGCCTTGCTTTTTCCAGGCACACTGCTTTTTCATGCCCCTTTTTTTTTTTTTTTTTTTTAATAACCACGTAATGCTTTAACATTTGGGTTCTTGAGGAGTTTTCATTTTTTGTCAGCACTCGGGATTTTGCTGCTTGAACATTTGCCTTTTGCCTTGCCCCGGTGTGGGGGATGATCACCAATTGGGTTTAAATGAAACGAATTTACAGGCTCAAGGGGCTATGCAATGGATAAAGTGTGTAGGATAGAGAAAAACTGCTCTTCATCATCCTAAGGCACTTGAATTATCGTATGAATTCAATGTAATAGCAATACCTGAAGATTGATGCAAGTGAGAGCAAGAATATTCCTATCAAATTCCTCACCTCATGATGTCGTCTTACCTCCAGCTTGCCCCAATGTGGGGTGGTTCTTGACAGGGGTAATTTAAAAATTATCCACGTGTGTGGGCTCAAAAGGGTTTAAACAATGGATGATCACGTAGTGTTTGAGATAGAGAATGAACCGTCTCTCATCATTTCGATCATCGTACCTTTCGCGAGAAAACTCTTTTCCTTAGAAACATGGAATTTCCTACACTCATCTCACCAAAAGTATATGAGCAAGGGATTGTGTATAGGATAAGGCTTGCCTTTCATCATCCCGACATGTCTCATTTAGCATGTTCAATTCATTCCACATCATTCATTAACTTGATCGATGGTGACGATCCTCGGTGAAATTGGTAATTAAACAGTAAAACTATCAATGCAAAATTCTCTTTGAAAAGTCACAAATACTTCATGAACTCATCAGCTTTGAACACAAAGAGTTTGCAGCTCAAAAAGAAAGAAAATGATTGGTAAAAAAAAAAAAAAAAAATTTTTTTTTTTTTTTTTTTTTTTTTTTTTTTTTTTTTTTTTTTTTTTTTTGGCAAATTTTTGCCATTTCCAGGATCGAACCCTGGTCGCTTCTCGGACCTTTTCATTCCCGTGCCACCAGTCCGAGGCGCTGGTGGTGTCCTCAGGGCATTTCTTTTTTATTTAATTGAACCGACACCGGGTCAACACGTTCCGATATACCGAATCAAATGAATTCGATATGTGTATGGAATGGGCCTACTTCTCATCTCATTCAATCCATTCCCACATAATTCAACGAAGAAATGAGTACCTTCAATTCACAACAATTTTTTTAAGGGTAATACTTCTTCACAAAGATCGAGTTAACAGGATTAGAAAACTCACGACCATCCATTTCGTAAGGATTAAGGCACCTCCAGGAGTACCCTCTTCACCATATACGGGCCGCTATAATTTGGAGCAAATTTGCCTCCAAGATCGGGAAAATCGGCAACACCTTTCTTAGAACTAGATCATTCACTTCAAAGTGTCTCGGCCGTACCTTCCGATTGAAAGACTTGGCTACTCTTTGTTGATACGTCTAACCATGGCAAAGAGCTTTTAATCTTTTCTCATCAATCAGGTTCAATTGCTCGAACCTTTGTTGTGTCCATTCGGCTTCGGACAATTCCACTTGGGATAAGACTCTCAAAGAGGGGATTTCTACTTCCACAAGCAAGACTGCCTCCATGCCATAAACTAAGGAGAAAGGGGTTGCCCCGGTAGATGTTCGGATCGATGTCCGATACGCCATTAGAGCAAAGGGTAACCTGTCATGCCAATCTCGATAATTCTCGGCTGTCTTAGCCAAGATCTTCTTGATGTTCTTATTAGCTGCCTCAACAGCTCCATTCATTTGTGGACGGTATGGTGATGAATTCAAATGCTTGATTTTGAACTCACTGAACAACTCATCCACGAACTTGTTATTCAGATTTGTCCCATTGTCGGTGACAATTGCTTCAGGGACACCATAACGAGCGATTATGTCACGCCTAATAAATTTCACCACGTTTCGAGCTGTGACATTAACATATGATGCGGCTTCAATCCACTTTGAAAAATAATCTATTGCCACCAATATGAATCGGTGCCCATTTGAAGCTTTGGGATTTATTGGGCCAATCACATCGATCCCCCACATTGAGAAAGGCCATGGCTCGATAGCTGGTGCAACTCCGTTGGAGGAACATTTATTTTATCTCCATGAATTTGGCAACGATGGCAACTTCTCGACATGTTGTATGCAATCACTTTCCAGCGCAAGCCAATAGTAACCTAGTCTCATGATCTTCTTGGCCAACATGTGCCCATTCATGTGTGGGCCACAAACTCCTTCATGCACCTCTTGCATGATTTGGGTAACTTCGCTTCATCTACGCATCTCAATAAAACCGAATCATAAGATCTCTTGTATAAATTCTTACCACCGACGAAGAACTTTGAGGCCATCTTCATTATGTATTTTCTATCGACCGGAGTGCTCCCTTCAGAAATTCCTGCTTTTGAATATAGTTCATGATGTCATAATACCATGGCTTCTCATCAAGCTCTTCATTCACGGCCATGCAATAAGAAGGTTTGGCTAGAACTTCAATTTTCAAAGGCTTAACTTCTAAACCATCGGTAACTTGCAACATAGATGACAATGTTGCCAAGGCATCGGCAACCGATTATGAGATCTAGCCAAATAGTCGAACGAAATTTCATCGAACTCCTTCACCAACTCTTCGAGGTACTTATGATATGGCAGTAATTTGGCATCCCTGGTTTTCCATTCACCTACGGTTTGGAGTATGATCAATGCAGAATCTCCATATACTTTCAATTTGGCCACTCCCATTTCAATTGCGGCTCGAAGTCCGAGAATACAAGCTTCGTATTCAGCAATATTGTTAGTGCATGGAAATATTAATTTCGCGGCTACCGGGTGGTGTTGTCCATTTGGGGATATCGCACGCCCCCATGCATTTAACCGGACAAGTTCACAGCTCCATCGAAGAACATGGACCATGCATCTTCATTTATGGCCAAAATACGATCATCTAGAGGGCAATCATCATCATTGAAGGTTCTAGGATTCTCAGCCAATATATCAGCAATTACTCGGCCTTTAACTGATTTTTGTGGCATGAACTGCACGTCAAATTCCGAAATCAAGACCTGCCATTTGGCTAGCTTACCCACCAAAGCTGGTTGATTAAATAAATACTTGATAGGATCGTTCTCAGTCACGAGAAACGTCTGGTAATGCAAGGTGTACTGTCGCAGTCTATGCAATACCCATACTAACGCAGCACAAGTTTTTTCAGCATCAGAATACTTTAGCTCCGAGACAGTGAATTTTTTACTGAGGTAATAAATGGCTCGTTCCTTCTGATCCACGGGACTTTTCTGAGCTAACATTGCACCAAGTGACTCACTATGGATTGTGAGGTACAAAATCAAAGGATGCCCCGATATTGGTGGGACAAGAACCGGTGGGTTCATCAAATATTGCTTCAGCTTATCGAACGCCTCTCGACATTCATCATTCCACTCAACTCGTACGTTTTTCCTCAAGAGTTTGAAGAATGGCTTAGCGGTCTCCGAGAGTTGGGAAATGAATCGTGCAATGTAATTCAGTCTCCCTAGGAGACTCCGGACCTCCTTCACTTTGTCGACGGAGGTTGCAACTCGCATATTGCCTTGGCTTTAGATGGGTCAATTTCGATCCCTTTACTACTCACCATAAACCCAAGTAATTTTCCTGATGCTGCCCCGAACACGCACTTGTCAGGGTTCAAACGAAGTTTGAATTCACGGAGCCGATCAAATAACTTCTTGAGGGTTTCAACATGACTTTTCCCAGGCCGGGTTTTTGCAATCATATCGTCAACATAGACCTCGATTTCTTCATGCATCATGTCATGGAACAACGTAACCATGGCTCGTTGGTAAGTTGCCCCTGCATTTTTGAGTCCGAAGGGCATGACCTTATAATGAAAGGTTCCCCACGGGGTGATAAATGCCGTCTTCTCTTTGTCTTCATCCTTCATTCTTATCTGGTTATAGCCAGAAAAACCATCCATGAAAGAGAATAATTCAAATCCGGCAAGTACTATCCACGAGAACATCGATATGTGGCAATGGGAAGTCGTCCTTTGGGCTGGCCTTGTTCAAATCACGGTAATCAACACACACTCGGACTCGACCGTCTTTCTTCATGACCGGTACTATGTTGGCCACCCATTCAGGGTATTGCGAGACTTCAATGAACCCCACTTTGAGAAGTTTCATTACTTCCTCTTCTATCTTCTTCGAGAGCTCGGTTTAGTCCTCCGGAGCTTCGCTTAGGATGCACGTCCGGATTAGTGGGCAAACAATGTTCCACAATCGACGGATCTAAACCCGGCATATCAGCGTATGTCCAAGCAAAGATATCTTGATATTCTTTTAGCAATTGAGTCGGGTGCTCGGCCTCATCTTTGGGAAGATTTGCCCCAATCTTTATCTCTTTGGGCTCCTCGGCATCACCCATTGATAATGATGGTTTGCTCAGAGGTGAGAACTTTGGGTTTTTCATGTTGCTCCCAACTTTGTTGTACTCCAATGGAGTCACCATTTGGATCATCAGGGTCATCACCGTCATCGCTCATGACATCGGATTGGACCATTTTCACCTCTTTGCCTATCATAAGGCTGCCCCTGAGACATAAAATGGATAGTTCGAAAAAACAAACGGGGCTAAAAGGCATGAATTTCTTTTCTATTTTTTTTGAATTTTCCTTCCTTTTGAATTTTTTTGATTGTTTTTTTTTTTTCAAATTTTTATTTTATTTAAAGAATTTTGGAAAAATATTTTGGAAAAACTTTTGGCACGAGGAAGCATGATGAAGCCTAGGCCTCGAATTCTCCTTGGATTTTTCTTTTCTTTCATCGGTTGGATATCATCAACGGGCTGGTTTGGTATGCCCCATCATGCCCTCAAAATAAAACTTGTAATCATAATTGATATTCATCAACCAAATTACATTTATTGGATTGAAAAGTACGGCAATCAAAGTGAAACGAAACCCTAACAGTCAAACCCTAGCAGACATCAACTCCTGACAAACGACATGCAGAATACGATAAGCAAACCCTAGAAAACAACACATCCTAAAAGAGATAGGATTCCCACGCAGGGGAGTGCAGAAAAGTAAATGTGTTACTCTTGTGGGCTAGCGCCCGTTTCCTCCGATGGTTCTTCATCAATGGCACCTATGAGGAGATCATCGAATAGAGTCGTAATCCCTTCCATCCCATCATCTGGATCCTCTGTCTGTGTCGGGTCATCCATGCCACTCGATCCATCGGGCGCGATACCACGGGTGTTGATCATTCCTCCCTCATCATGCATCATTCTAGCGGGGGCCGGGAATGTCTCGCGGATATCGAGGAGTAATGAGTTTCTCCTCTCTTGTTCATGTCCTCCACCTCTTCCATGGTACCCTAATCCGGCGGAACGAAACCTTCGGGGGCTTCAATAGGATTCCGAATGCCCCGCTCTTGTCTACCAAGTCCACGGCCAGGAATAAAGCCATTTCCAACCATCACTCTTGCTACCATAATCGCTGCATTTGACACATCGGGATGGGTGCTCTCGATCCTCGAGATGCATGGATAGTGGATACAAGCTCAAATGATTGGTAGCTCGACTCCTCTCTACGTTCCGGCTCGACATAGGGGATAGCCGTCTCATGATAGATCCGATGATCCTCCTCGCCATGAACAATGACTAGCTTTCCTTTGACAACAAATTTCACACTTTGGTGGAGACTTGATGGCACGGCTCCAGCAAAGTATGAATCCAAGGACGCCCTAATAGAAAATTGAATGCGGTAGGAATGTCCATCACCTGGAAAAGGACGTTAAACATCACCGGCCCTATTTGCAGATCAAGGTGGGTCTCCCCTATCACCTCCTTTCTTGTACCATCAAAAGCTCGGACGGAGGTCTTTGCAGCACTTATTTTTGAAGGGTCTATTTTCAGGCGGTGAAGAGTTGCCAATGGACGGATATTCAAGGCAGACCCATTATCAATGAGTACTCGAGCCACATGGGAAGCCTTGCACTTGACGGATATATATAATGCCTTGGTATGTCCCCTCCCCTCAAGAGGGAATTCTTCATCAGAAAAGGCTATTAAATCCTTAAGAAGAATCGATCCTACGAATTCCTCCAACCTGTCTACCTCGATCGTCTCTCGGTACGCGAACTTCGCTTAGAACCTTCATTAGAGACTTTTGATGTGTAGGAGATGTTTGCAAGAGTTCAAGTAAGGAGATCTGAGCGGGCAATTTCCGCAACTGGTCAACCACATTATACTCACTTGCTTTGATTATAGCCAGAAATTCTTTAGCCTCTTCATCAGTAACTGGCTTTGCAGGTTGGGCATTAGTTTGAGCATAAGTCCGACCAGACCTTGTAATCAGGTCAACATCTAGCTTGTATGACCAAGGGACTGCTTTGTTATCCTTGTACTCATACAGCTGGGGCATCTCAATAATTATTTCTTCATTAGTTGAAGGCACTTCCACTATCAATCCTTCATGGTCGGAGGCGTCCTCAAGTGGGGGCATGTCCTCGATCAATGGATCTGGTTTACTCTTTTCAGCACTTAGCTTAGCAAATTCCTTCTCCCAATCAATGACGACTTCGGAGATAGCTGACACTATTCCAGCTTGGTCAGCATATATGATCATGCCAGCCTTAACCATTTCTTGAACCCTTTCTTTCATGGTAGGTAAGGGAGGATTCTCATCTGTTGGATAATAACCAACTCTAACTAATCCGCTATAGATATCTTTGATAGAAACCTTCAAATTTATCTTTTTGCTAGCATTGAACTCGAAGATTGCATTCACGTTTCCCGATGTTCCGGCAACGGATTCTTCTTGACATTCGGTTGGGTGGTACGGAAAGAAAATGCCTTAGTATCCAACAAATTTTGGATCTTGTGCTTCAAAGTCAAACATTCATCAGTTGAATGGCCGACCTCTCCCATATGATACTCACATTTTTTGGAGGGGTCATAGTTGGAGAATTTTTCAGCATTAGGCCGCTTTGGTTCGTGAGAGATCAATCCCTTGTTTCGGAGTATCGGTAAGACCCGAGATAGGGGCCGGGGAAGAGGAGAGAACCGCCTTTTTGTGAATTGCCGTTGTGTGTAGGCACTCGGCCTCCATCTTGCCGATTCCCGGGGACACGAACCATCGGAGGCTTACTAGGGGCTGGTTGCACATATGCAACATTGACTTGAGTGGTTGGTTCTTTATCTTTCTTCATGGTGAACCTTTTGCTTTGAAGAGTTGGTTCATTGAACCATCCCTCCCTTAGCCCCATCTCGATCTGTTCACCCACCGGGATAAGTTGGTTGAAGTTCTCACGTATGTGCTAGCCATCCGGTTACGGAACTCATATGGGAGAGTCTTGACGAACAACTTCATCAACTCCTTGTTTGTAGGCTCAGGAGTGATTTGAGCCGCCAAGTTTCGCCACCTTACAGCGTACTCCTTAAATGACTCACTTTTCTTCTTCTCCATCCGCTCAAGATCCTCTCGGGAAGGTGCAATGTCCATGTTGAACTTATATTTGCTTTAGGAAAGCATCAGCCACTTCATTCTAGGTGTCGAGAAGGTTTATATTTTTCATTATGTACCAGTTGAGTGCGGGCCCCGTCAAGCTTGCATGAAACGATTGGATCATGAGAGGCTCATTCTTGACGTATTGGGCCATGCGTACGTGGTACATTTGCAAATGTGCTTTGGGCGGGAAGTACCATTGTATTTCTCGAACTCCGGCATCTTAAACTTCTTCGGCACTTTGACTTTCTCATAAACTGACAAGTCGAACGGGAGTGAATTCTGTGATTCTTGCAATTGTTTCAGTTTCTCTTCAAGTTTGGCAAAGCGTTCATCTTGCTCCGCCTTAGGGACATTGTCGGGCTTAGCCTTTTCAGCTGTGACGAACAGTGGGTCATCCTCCAACCGGCATGTCATCATCACCTATTTGGGCCTTGTTCGTCCGCTTTGGGACTACTATCTCGGGAGAACGGGTGCAAGAGTCTCGATGCACTTGGAGGGATTGCATTTGATCCGTCATAAGTTGCATAGAGGTGAGCAACCGCTGGAGTTGATTTTCCACAGCGGTCATACGATCACGCATTTCGATTTGGTCGGCCATTTTTGCTCTTGATCGTGTAATGATGGGCGAACGTGGAGGATCCGTTATCACCTAATTTGAAGAAATGGACAAAAATAAGTATTTCATATGAAATACACCGGTCCATGGCAATGGTCTAAAACTTTTATCCATCAACGGAGTTTTTGACAATCCTAACAAATAGAAGCAAGATTGATTCAAGCACTTCATTAATGAAATAGAAGCTCAAAAAGCCCTAAACAAACAAACTAGGAAAGTAAATGATTCAACTTCCTAAACATTAATCTAGAAATGAAACAACAAGATTGACTCAAACACTTCATCTAGCTTGATCAATATACACTCGGGATACTACTCGGCGCAATCGCTTATTCTCCTCTTGAGCTTTTTCAACAACCCTTTTGAGGCGTTTATTCTTAGCGCGGTTGGTGATCTTCAGCGGCACCTCAGGTATCTTTGGAAGTAACTCCTCTGGAATCTTGTGTTGTTGAATGTACTTAATTGAGGCATAGTACTTCATTTCTTTGCCCTTGAGCTCCTCCTCGGGCCACTTGAGTTTTCGTGGCTGGCACATATCCCACATTGATTTAATTGTGAGAATGGAATCTTCATGGCCTCGGTCTCCATCAATGAAGCTGACTCGGAGTGGATCTGCTTGCAATGCCGGGGGAAGCTCTTGCACAACTTGATACTGACGGGTTACTCTAGTTGGATAGTACTCCGTTGCTCCAGTGAATCCCTAGTAGAGGGATTGGGCCAACACCTCCACATGAAAGTCTCGCCACACGAACTTGGAACCACTTAGCATGCCATAGGAAACCCTTGGGAGTTGGTTTTTTCATGAAAGCTAGCCACCTAGAATAATGGTAATCCGGTGCATGTTTTTGGTTGTTCTCAAATCTCATAATAGGGTGATTAGAGTTATTAACATCAAGTATAGTCATTGAACCACCAAACCCTTTTATATGAGAAAGAAACCAAATTTGTAAAAGCTCAGAGAGGAATGGAAGGTCTTATCACCGCTTCCTTTAAATCGAGTGAGGGAAAGAAAGGTTTCAGCCAAAATAGTGTTTACGAAATTTTTTCCTCCCAACACTTGTTCAACTAAGTGAGCCATCAAAGGGTTAATAGCATTCTTGCAATGAGGAAAAAGTATAAACCCAAAGAAAGCTAAAAGGAAAACTCTTCTCATTTGAAATGAATTGCCATTTTCAAAACATTCTTTTAGAAAAGACAAGTGACATGTATTGCGGTGAGCTTTTAAAACCTTTCTTACATTATCCTCCTTAATTCTCAGAAAATCGGATAAGGCTACAACAGGGTCTATTCCGATAGGTGGGCTAATTAATTCAGCTTTCAAAGGTTTTCCTATGGCAATGCTATACTCTTCCAAGGTGGGCGTGAGTTCATGCTTACCGCCGAAGATGAAAGTAGAAGTCTCGGGGCACCAACAATGAGCAAGTGCTTGGATGAGGCCGCCATGGATGTTGATACGCAGCAATGGAAGTAGTCGACTAATGTGTGACTCTACAAATTGACGGCCAGCTTGGTCTAACTTGTCCCACCATGCGCTAAGCTCTTCCTTTGGAGGGAGAATGATTCGAATGTCCGGTATTCCCATTGTATATTGATCAAGACTCAGGACAATCCTAATGCCATGGACCGACAAAATAATACGGTAGAGTAAGTAAATTGCAAAGGCGAGAATTTAGAGAACTTACTTTACCAATAAACAAAGGGCAATCACATAGACATGCGCATGGTAAGTGGCTCGATTTCTAGTCTATAAGGCTTAACAAAGTGAAGCCACAAGGATGATCAGACTAGCCACGGGCGTGCGGACTAAGTCGGGTCCTCATGACTTCGGCTTGGTCAAAGAGCCGACCTGGGTTGCGGGCATGCGAACCGAGGTGGGTACTCTTGACACCAGAAAAGAAATTTCGGGATTGAGATGGGCGACTCGTACCGCGGGCGTGCGGTAGAAGTGGTATCCATCTCAATACCATCCTAGATGATCCTATGCGGCCCAGGTCCGGCGGCGGGTTGTGTGTGCAATAGTGTAGTGCTAGATGCGAGGCATGCACGACAATTTATATCAAGCAACACTTCATAAGTGAAAGTAAACCATACATTCCTACACCTCCCTGCAAAATAAATGTCAACAAACACTTCCCCTTATACCTCCCATTCTGCAAGAACATTTAACACCTTAAATGTTAGGGACGTACCTGGGATCCTCGCTGCCAAACAAAAATATTTTTCAAAAAGAAAATTGGCCTAAGTCCACTAAAAGTTTCAACTCAAATCCCCAGTGGAGTCGCCAAGCTGTCGCGACCTTCCCGAAGCGGGTTTGGACCACCTAAGGGTTTGGCTAATGGATTGCTAAGCCTAGACTTAGCTCGAGCTCTCCCAAGCCCATACCAATTCGCGACTTAGGGTTTAAGTTCTTAACATGCAATTGATTTTCAATTAGGAGTCGCCACTAATCTATTTTTTGGTGGGTAGATTAGAAACCCAAGTAAAGTAATGGGAGAATTACTTCACTCCTACGAACCGAGAGATTGTGAGTTCGGGGACTTGGTTACACTAGATTTCTCTAATGCCCTTTCGGTACCTTTTTTTTTTTATTTCAAAAATATTTTGCAGGCAGCTTGAATTTGATTTTAATTTATCTTCCTAACATGTGAGGTGATCATGCGGGTGCGCAAACCACCAATTTAACACCCAAGAAAGCGATGAATAAATTGCAGGACTTACCTCATAGCAACGAAAGCATCTGCATTGTTAAATCAGAATTCATATCAACAGTCCTAGATGTGATTTCTAATTAACAGGCAATTTCCCATTTTTTGGTTTTCACTTATTAATATGCAATGCATGCTACTAATCTAGCATGGAATGGCATGACAATGCGTTCTAAGCTACATGACATGAGTAAAATTTTTTTGTGTTTTCTCAATGAACATGCAATAATCAAATACGCAAATCAAAATGACCTAATTATAATGACGGGCAATTTTTTAATTAAATGAGCCTAATTCTACATGACGTGCACATGATATTTCTATTCCTAAAAATGCAATTTATCCTAAAAATTGAAACTAATTTATCTAAAGACAAATTTTGTATTTTTCATGTTATTCGAAATTAAGACAAATGCAAATATTACCTAGCTAAAGTAAAATTCCATCCAATTTAAACTTAGGATTAAGTCATGCTAAATCCTAATTTAAACTAAGATGTTGTTTTAATCTAGCAATTTCTAACCTAGGATGCAAATTGATCTAATCTTAAAATGAGACATGTAATTCTATTCTAAAATGCATGATGAATCTTTATGGAAATTCGTAATTAAAAAAAAAAACACTAAAAAAAACCACTAGAGTGAAAATTAAAGGGACACGTTATCTCTTCTAAAGCATGAATTTTTTTTTTTTAAAAAAAAAAAACCTATTGTGCAACCTACAAAAACTAGCATCCTAAATTAATCAATTTTTCTTGGATTTTTTTTTGTTGTAAAAAATTGAAAGTAAAAAAAACCTATTGACACGTGCAATTCTTAAAAAAAACTAATATCATGAATGCATTCCTTTTTTTTGATTTTTTTAAAAAACGAAATAACTAAATACGCTAACCCTAGACCTAATCTAACTTGCATTTTTTTTTGAAATTTTTTATGCAAAATATCCAATTCAATCAAGATGAGATTAATGCCCAAAATTGACGAACCATCTCTCGCGCATGAGATCGGGTTGGTCAATTTTAAATTAAATCGCGAATCGAATCTCGGGCATGAGATTGGATTGTCGATTTTTATACGAGATCGTGAGTCGGATTTCGGGCGCGAAAATCAAACTCCTAATCCCTAAATTGAGAGGCTATTTCACATTGAAACTTCAATCATGCATTAGTGAATAATCACACTAAGAAACTATATAAAAACAAACTATAAACTATATAAAAGAGGATAAAATAATAATAATAAAAAACTACCTAGTCCTCCCCTTTTGCTTTTTTCTTTTTTTTTCTTTGTTTTCTTCTTTTTCCTTACCCACGCACGGCTTGCTCGTGGAGGTGTGCAGCCGTGGGTGGTGGTCGGCGTTCCGGTGAGGGGCGGCGGGCGTCGAAGCTCCGGCGAAGGGCGGCAACCGGCGAACCAGCAGCGGCAAGGGGCGGAACAGCGGTGCTCGAGCGAAGGCGCTGGATCGCGGGTCCGGGCTGCAACGGGCGTCACTCGGGTTGCAGCGGACGGCGCGAGCTGGCGGCTGTTGGCGTCGGAGCACAGGCGAGGGCTGAACGGCAACGGACAGGGCGGATCGGCTGGTTTGCAGCGTCGGGTTACCGGTCGGAGGTCGCGGTGGTGACCAGCGAGGGATGGGCTCCGAGCGGCGGTACGGCTTCAAGCGCCGAGCCCGCGGATCGCTGCGACTTCGGGTTCTGGCTCGCGGACGGAGGTGCGGCGAGGAGGCTCGCGGGCTTCTGCAGATCGGGTTCGGGCGAAGAGCGGTGCAGGTACGGGCGTTGGGCGTCGGCTGGATGGCGTTGGGCGGTGAGCAGAGGGACGCGCGGTGGCTCGGCTGCAGGAGCGTTGCTGGCGACGGACGAGCGAGCAGGGGTCTTGAGCGGAGGCGGAGCGGCGGTGCTACAAGAGCAGCAGAGGCGGAGTTGTTCGGCTGCTGGTGCTCCGGCGAGTGCAACGGTGCGGATGCGTGGGGGGAGTAGCACAAACCGGTGGAAATTTTGCAGCGAAGAACCCTGGAGAAGATGAACAGTAGGCCTCCTTTCTTTTTTTTTTCCCCATTCACGAAGCGCACGTCTCCTCCCTTTTAAGAAGACTACCTTCTCTTTTTTTATTGTTTTCCTTTCACCCTCTTTTCTCTTTCTTGTTACCTTTCTCGACTTCACTTTTCTTTTCTCTCTGCAGTTTCTCTTTTTTTTTTTTTTTAATAACTCCCACAAACTACTCCCCTTGCGTGAACGAAAGGGGAAGCCCCCCTCACAATGGACTTTTTATTCTTTCTTTTGCTTTCCCCCTTTCTCTAGCAGGGAAATTTTCGTGCGTGGACGGGTATGCATTAATGAGGAGGTTCCTTCTTGGTGTTACTAAAACTGACATATTATATAATATTATGGATATATTATAATAATACAATATGGGCATATTATATAATATGTTGTGAGCTGCTTTTGCTTCTTTGAAAATTTCTCCCGAATCCGCACTCCACCGAGTTTGTGTATGCAATTGACCGCGAACCCCTGCTTCTTGTTGTCCTCTTATTACCGATGCAAATGCGACTACATGAGATGCAATTTTAATATTTTTTCTTAGGGGTTAAAGATTAATCCCTAAATTTCATGCAATTAATTACTAAATGATCAGTCAAAATTTATGTGTCAACATGTCCGCTAAGGACCGGTTTCGAAAAATTGGAACCGAGATCCACCCGTTTGTTAAATGGATCCATTCGGTCCGGTTCCTGGGTGGATCCATGGAACCGATCTTGACCCGAAACAATTTTGGTTTTCAATATAGAACGACTACGTGATATTAAAGCAAGCCAAAAAAAGAAAAACCAAATTTAAGTACGTGGAACAAAAATTCATTTGTTGTAACTATAAATGCAACCAATGAAGGAATGGATGTACATAAGTTGATATAGAGGCGGAGAGAGTAGTAAGTGTTCAAGAAAAATGGGTCTCTCTTAAAGCTATGAACTAGACATATCCCTCATTAGGTTCGGCAAAATATCACAAATCACACAGACAAATCAACGGAGGTGAAATGAGGCACCATCCAAACACAGGAAAACAAAGGAAATTCAACTAAACAAGACTTTATTGAATACATCACCTTCATCATTATATTAATAAATAAACTAAACAACCAAAAAGCATAAAAATTCCTTAATATTCAGCTTTGTATTCATCCTGCAGCAGAAACAATTACCACAAAACAATTGCTTTGTATTCAATTTTAGTAATTTTTTTTTAATATTAAAAGGGAACTGGTCCAGTCCGGGTGGGTGGGCGGGTGGATCCGCCCATGGAACCGGGAACCAGACCGGTTCCCAAAATTGGAACTGGGAACCAAACCGGTTCCCTCAAGAACCGCCGCCCGGGCGGTTCTGGGCGGTCCGGGCGGTTCTCGGGTATTTTGCACATCCCTAATAAGGATATTAGAATATCATCTTCTCTCAGAAAGATCGCTATCATTATAATGATCGTTAAACAATATAACCATGGCAATTTTCATAAATATAATTCCCAAATAAGCATGTAACCAATTATTTGGCTTTCTAAAGAGCATAAAGCATTCAGAGTCAACCAAAAGAAAATCTCATGATGTTTAAGAATCTTCAAAATGGGGATGGTGTCTCCTAATTTCTTTTCTAAAAAGTGGACTCCATCAAACGATTGCCCGTCAGACAGGGAATATGCGAAATAATGTCACAGAAGCCATCACTTTCCTTCACGGTCGAAAATTTTTCCTTTTCGAGCGTTCAATGCATGATGCTCTTGTTAACAAACTTCTCGTCATGGCAATTACGAGACCACAACTCATGGACACGTATCATGTCGACGACAATGTTTGCTGTTACTAACGTTGACACTTTTGCCCGAGAAGCATCGATATGCGACAATCAAGATGAAGATTTCTTCTTAAGAAGGTTTTCGAATCATTTAAGTCAACTGAAGCTAACAAATTGGCGCAAGTATGTGGACCTAAAATCGATTGTTTAGTTCAAACTTTCCCACGCACCTATCCAGTTTACCATCTCACCTTGCGAGTCATTGTGTTTCTCTGTCTCCCTACAAAGAGAGTGAAATAACAATCTCGACAATCTGACGAGTTTGACGTAGTTGGTTAGGTCGTCCAGAAATTTTCAGCACAAAAGCTGAAGATTTCCCGTTCAACTTCCATTGAATTCAGGCAAACTGCTCTAGTCAAGCCACATGCTCAGGCCAAAAGGCTGGAATTAACTGATTTATGAGGTTTGTAGAGTATCCACTAGGCCTCTACGCCTATGCCTTGAATTACTGAAAAGAAGGAAAAAAAAAAAAAAAAACAGTCTTAACTCATCGGTCATGGACTGGGTCAAAAGAATAGGAGGAAAAGTAAACTAAAAGCGTCACAAACCACGCTTATTTTAATGCCAAAATTTTTCATTGGATAAGTTAAGTGTGACTTGAAAAAAAAAATCACTTAAGTGATGACTCTGATTTGATTCATTGGATATTCAATGTGATAATATCATAACATTTTTTCCAATGGATGTGACTTGCCTGCATGACTAGACGATGCCATTTAACACATGATTGTCCCAAGTTCAATCTTTCTTCAAACCCTAACCTTACAATAGATGATATAGGGGAAAATTTAAACTCTCCCTCAAACCCTAACCTCACAACCGTGGATTTCGGGCAAAACTAGTAATTGAAACTTGCAATAGAGGTCTGTTTCTTCATTTGTGTGATTTGTCTCCTTGGAATTGCATTTTTTACGGTGGGATATTGAGGAAGGAGATGGAGTTGGAGTTGGGGGAAAGGAGGAGGAGGACATTGCCCTTGCGGATGCCCATGGTGGAGAGGTGGGAGGCAAGGGAGTCGACGGAGTGCAAGAGCTTGCGAAAGGGAACATGGAGGCCGGAGGAGGCGTCAACGAAGGCGGTGGAGCCACGGCGGTAATAGGTGGAAATGAATGTGGTGATATTGAGGGGAAGGGGGGGAGAATGGGTTGGGCTTGTTGTAGAAGCTTGACTTGGAGCTATGGAAACCGCTTTTTGCGCCGATTTGGAGTGGGTTGGTTGCCATTGAAGATGAACCCTTCTTGAAAGATTGAGCTTCAAGCAAGCAATCTATGTTCCGGGATTAAAAAGAGAAGAGAAGACGCGAGAGAGAATGAGTTTTAAGGCCAGGTCATCATCCACGTTGGACTTCCCTTTTTATAAGAAAGTCACATAGACAATAAAATTTCATAACCATGTGGGATGAATTGCAGGAATTTATTGCTAAAGGAACTTAAGTAATCACTTTTTCTTCGATTTGACATTTAAGTAATATGGCGAAAAGTATAGACATTAAAATGAACATTGTATAAAAGTTATTGTAGTAATGTCATTTTGCAAAACAAAATAAATCTTGGTATCAGAGTTGAGATGACATCCAAATGGGCTTACGTCTCTTGATAGTTGCATACCTTAAGAGTTGAGTACTCTGCCGTTGAGTTAGCACCCCGGAAGGAAAATTTGTTGGAATTAGTGAAATTATAACTTTGTGCCTGGAGATAATTTTAGAGGAAAATGATTGAGATTTCTAGAAATTCACTCCATACTTGTCAGGTGAAAAGCCCAATGAATTTTGATGGACCTGAATAAGCCCAAAATCTTCTCAATCCACGCCCTTGCCAAGCTATTGCATTGACGATGCAAACTGGGGAGGGTGCAAATTCACCTGAAATTCCACCACTAGTTATTGTACTTTTCTCGGCTCAAATGGTCTTTCAAGCTGTGCCGAACAAACAACCTACTATGGCCAGCTTCACAAATGAATCTAAATATAGGCTCTTGCTTATGCAAATGGTGAACTTACATGGATTTCATATATATTGCGTGACATTGGGATCTCAAACACCAACCTTCATTATTTTTCTCAAATATCTCCTAGTTTTTTCATAGACAAAGTACATTAAGATTGATTATCATTTTGTTCAGGAAAAAGGTTGCTCTTGGTTCTATTGTAACATGCTATGTTGTCTTCCTCATAAAATGCTGATGTTTTCACCAAATTATCGACTCCCGAATCGGTTTATGGATCAAACTCGGTCTTTAGTCCTCTCCATTGACCAGTTTGAAGAAGAGTATTGACAAATCATAATGGTTATAAGGCAGAAATATCTACAAATCAACATGAAGATAGCACATCAAGCAAGTATCTACAAGTTGATTATTTGTAGATTTTTTCTGATTTGTTTTTATTCAGTTTCCATGTAGATAAAATTGTTATCTTTTATCTTTGACTTTTGCCATAATTATAGTTGGTGATATCTCTAGTTATACTATACAACACATCAATGAAAAGCTATGCTTCATCGACTCTATTCCCCGTTTTCTTTATATAAATGTTACGGAAAATCTCTCAACACTGATGACTAGATTTGTCATTTGCTGTTAGAAAGAGACAATGCATGAAACTCGTAGGGCAAGGCTTTCGCTGAAAATGATGATCACCTTAAAATTTATAATTTCCATTTTTTCGCAAAAGAAAAAAGAAAGTCTAGACTTAAGACCCAACCGCTCGATTTGAATTAATATAGATGAACTATTTACTTGAAACAATTTACCGTGGGCTTATCACGGAGAGAGTCTAACCGAAAAGATGTGTGGTGGGTCCCCTCGGTTGTTTATTACGTGTGGAATTTGCTTAATTGCTTCGTTTTATTGAACAGGGCTTAAGTCATGTCTACTTCAAGTAAATCGAACTCGATGGACTGTTGCTGAAAGTCTGATATGAGCTAAAAATGAAAAACGTTATTGAAGAGGAGCTATTATGATGGTTTGCCCTAAACAGGTGCAATATTGTTGACTAGTGCCTAATCTTGTGGACAAACATGGCTTGTTTGGACTTTTCTAGCGAGAGTTAATGGCCAAAAGAGGAAAGCTGAATATTCAGCATGACAAACGTAACACAAGCTCTCGTTTTCATCTTCAGTGCAAAGACCGATAGGATCTTGATGGAACCGTAAAGAAAGAAAAAGGTTCCAAAAATTCATAATGCGAGATCACAAAATTTGGGCTAAAAGTATGATTGGACAAATATATTCGGTAATTGGTATTAGCGATCTTCTTAACATCCATAACGTGTTGCTCTCATAATAATCATATGGAGTTTCATGTTAAACTCAGTGTAGAAAATTTGTGGAGGCAGGTTCATGTAAATGAAACCTAATTTAAGATTGTCCTAATAGGTGAATTAGTTGAGGAGCCAATAAATTAGCCCGGAAAGTATAGGGAAATATTTTTGTAATATCTCAAATGGGAATCATGAGATTATGGCCAACTAAGTACGTCTCAAAATTTGAGCTTATACTTAGAGGCACGGTTGAATATATAAATGCTAACTAAGGCAACTAATGATGAAATCTAGCTCCATCCAGGTCTTTGCTTGTAGTAAAAATGAATGTTGACTCACGACGCAAAAATAGCTTCTTTTTATTTTCTCACAAGATGGGGAAAGCCGGGAATATCATCTCAAGTAAGAGATTGGACGGGTCTACTTGAACTGTCAGTTCTCTATGTGAAGCATTCTAACATCGCTGATGATACATGTCATGTTGACATGATGATAGAGTTACAGCACTCCCCTTTACGTGTCGTGTTGGGGAGCATCAAAATGTAAACGAGAATTCGTGCTCCTTGCTAAGTATACTTGAACCATACCCGCAAGAGAGTACATAGATGGGGGCTTTCTCATAATTTATCTTGAACATTGGATTGACCCATAAAAAGTAATTCAAGTCACATTTGTAGATCTACTTATTCACGGGTCCAGAGAGGATGGAAATCTTCTGTCCTGCCACGGTGTTTTCATTAGTGTCTCAATAGATCTAAGCTATTGATTAAAATCTCCTTTCCGTGAATCAATGATTGGACTCATTGAGGTATTAATAGGATTATCGTGCAGGTTAGAGCATTCGGCGCCCTCAAGCTCTTCTTCGTTTAGGCAATGGCAAGGTTGACCTAGGCTGATGTACTCGAAGAGAACAAAAAACCCAGTGATGAGCTCCTACCTCAAAATTCGCGGAGTAAATCGAAATTGTTATCTGAGTAGAACATACACAAATTTCGAAGTGCATAAACCAAATGCGTTTAGGTAAGCAAAACTCTAATCACATAATCCCGCCTTATCTCCACCCTTCTGTCAACTCTGCCTCAATGCCTCCACCAACAATCATTAATTAAGACCGCCAATTCCATTCTCTCTCTCTCTCTCTCTCTCTCTCTTCTTTCTCTCTGCATGCGCTGCACGTACTTGTGTGGGAAGAGGTGGACGATCTCCACTAGGGATGTCTATTGTGGAGCTTAAAGAAGGGAAGAGAGGAATGGGTTAGGGTTTGCTTCAAATCATTGAATAGCAATCACCACTTGTTCTTCGTAGCGGAAATGCAGGATCAAATAGGCAGCAGAAAACATGATTGACCAATCCAAGATGTAGCATCATTTGTTCGTGTAGATTACATACTACAAGTATATATGCAGTATGCACTAGACAATATTGATGATATGACCAAGAGCATGTTGTGAAACGGGTGAACTGATGAATTTGATTTTCAAGCACTATCGTAGGGCTATGATTTTGCTTTCGTTGTAAGATACATGTTTATTTCAGAAATTTGAATTATCAAAATTGGAGTCTTCTATAAGACGATGATATACTTCATAACTCCTTCTATGGCCAAGTGTGTGCATGAATCGCCAATGTAGTAACAAGCCACGAGTCACCCAAAACATTTGTAAACTATAGACATGAGTCACCCATATGTTAATGGACTATGACTAAAATTGATGATATCATATATGATGTCAAAGCTACCAAGTTCACTATCTCAAACCAAAGCATCATTTTAGAGATTTTGGTTGAGAAAAGAGAAGTGTCATTCCAAATGAAGAGATACAGGTTTTTAGGAAACCAATATTCATTCTAAACATTTGATTATGAGCATTGGTGAGTTTGAAAATATTTTGAATCCACTAAAATAATAAATGAAAGTTACCAAAAATTAGGAATATCTAAATTCAATAAATTAATTTTTTTTTTTTATGCCCAGGATCCGCTGAGCCCGCCAAGCTTACGCCGAGTAGCCCACGGTATACCCTGGACCAAGTGTCAATACCTGGGGGAAATGTAGCACAGGACCTCACCACCATAGCCCCCACTTAAGATGTGTTAGCAATTGCGGAGTTTCGACCCGGGACCTCTACGGTAAAGTGTCCAAAGCTCAACCAACTCAGCTGCTCACTGGTGGGTAATAAATTTAAGGGTTAATACCTTGAAAAACCCCAAACTTGTACACTTGTGACAAATTTATCCGAGACTATTTTTTTTTACCATGAAAAACCCCAAATTGGTATACCTATGATAAATTTACCCCAACTAACTATAAAAAATCATAAACCGGTACATTTATGACAAATTTACCCCAAACTAATTTATTCGACTACAAAAAACCAAAAAATGGTAAATTTGTGACAAATATACCCTATGCTAAATTGGATTAATATCACAAAAAAATCACAAAAATTGTAAACAGTGACAAACGAAGCGTAAAATCCTAAATTATTATACCGGTCAACTGTCACGTGTCATTTAACTTAATAATTTGAGAATAAAATTTAACAAAAACTAACAGAGGGTAAATTTGTCACAAGTGTACCGGTTTGGGGTAAATTTGTCAAAGGTATACCAATTTGGGGTTTTTGGTGAAAAAAAAAATAGTTTAGGGTAAATTTGTCACAAGTGTATCAATTTGGGGTTTTTTAGGGTATCAACCCTAAATTTAAATCTTTACCATCATCAAATATCATCAATTATGATTTTTAGAACATATCGGCCATTTTCTATAAATAATATGGCGGTGAGTTAAGTATCATTATCCTACACTACTAACTACACGTCAGAATCTATCAACTTAGCCTTGATGCCTCAGACTCTTAGTGATCCAGTCGTGAAATTAATCCTAAATATTATTATTAAAACATGGGAATTTCCGGATGTCATAGAGAGGCTTGTAAAAATTTGTTGAATACCGCCAATTGATTTTAAAGTTTAAATTGTTAGAAGAATGTATGGTTTAACATTTGCATATTCTAGCAAGGACTGATTGAGTATGAACTTATATGGCAGAAATGTCTACACTAAATGAGAAATTGAGAAGATTGGTGCTCTCGGTAAAATCTAATGAAACTTAGGCTCCGTTCATTTCACGGAAAAGGTTTTTTGGGAAAACGTTTTCCAGATTTTTCGGCGTTCATTTTACGGAAAATGAATTCTTAGTGGAAAATGTTTTCCATGAAAGGAAAAAAATCTTCTAAATTAGAGGAAAATGTTTTCCACTTTTGAAAAGTGGAAAACATTTTCCTCACTTGATCTCTCTTATCTCACACCTTTACAAATCCTCACTTCCTCCTCCCCTTTCTTCTTCTTCTTTTCTTTTTTTATTCGAATTATTTTTAAATTGTATTTTTCTTTTTTAATTTGAATTATTTTTAATTTCCTTTTCTTTTTTTTTTTTTTTTTTTTTTTTTTTTTGCTTTTCTTTGTTTCCCATCTTCTTATTTCTTGGCTAGTTGTCAACCGTCACCAGGTGAACCTCAAGCTCGTCGATGTCAAGCTCACGCTTGTCGATCCGGCGAGCCTCGAGCTTGACACTCGCGCTCACTAATGTAGTGAGCGGAAAATATTTTCCTAAACATTTTCTAATTTTAGCCGAACACCAAAAAATATTGTCATTTTCCTTGAAAATGACTTCTAGAAAAATATTTTCTGGAAATGGTCAATTTTTCGCAAAACGAACGGACCCTTATTTAAGGTTTTATTGACACTCTTGAGTTAGATTCCTTCATCTCTCTTTATTCCAGAGGACCTTGAAGACTTGAAAAGGAAATTTTAGGCGTCATTACATCTATGAGTGTTAACGAATGCGCAGACATTACGTAGGAGGGAAGGCACGGAAGCTCCAACATGATTGATGATGTTCGTAGAGAGCTATTTTTAAGTTTGGTTTGGGAAATTACTAAAAAAAGTCATAAATTTGTTATAGTTGTGCTAATTTAGTACTAAGCTTTTTAATTATGTTAATTTAGTCTTTTTTTCTATTTTCACATTTTGTCAATTGAGTTAGTTCAATCAATTTTGGTTGGAAATTGTTAAAGTAGATGCTAGCCATCTTAGGTGGCACGACCGGCATTGACGTAGACATTTTAAAATAATACTTTAATTTTTTGGGAATTTTAATTTTAAATTTATTTTCTTTACTTTTTTTTTGGATTGAGGCCGTGATGGTGGGGGCGGCGGAAGCCCTCACTTAAGTTTGCTTCTTCTTTTTTTCTTTGTTAAGTTAGTTTTTTTTTTTAAATATAATTTAAATAAAATCTATATTATAAAATCATACTTGAACCAAAACCACATCGTGTTTTAGCAACGTCAAACATCACGTAGGATAAAATAATAATAAAATAATAATAATAATAATAATAAAGTCACATTAGCATTTTTTATTAATCAAGTTGGACGGAGTTAATGGAATGATTTAATGATATCGATTTAATAAGTTTTATGATTCAAATGCATTTTTTAAAAGTTTTAGGATTTTGTTGTACTTCTATCACGAGTTTTAGAAATTTTAATGCACTTATCCCAAAATTAAAGGATGAAGTCTAGGCGGCTAAGACCGAAACCTCATTCGAGAAACCTGTGCATCGTTTTTATTGCACACTAATTAACTAAATGGCTATGTTAAGAAGATTTCTCAATGTGACCGCTCAACAAGAAAGGAGATGATGACATTTTCGAGCATCTCATGGGACCTTGGAAGATCTAATCATGGACACGGACGTCGCTTGCTCTTTCTGGAATGAGATTGCTTTCGAGCTAAACCCGGCTGCCTCGACTAATTAAACAAGTTCACTTTAACTAATCTATCCCTAATCTTATCGCGTTGAAAGCCTCTTCCTCGACCCTTCATGCGTTCCTTGAATTGCTTGGTTTTTGCCGGTGTGCGAACTTACAGTAAAAAGGGAAGTTGATCAATCTAACGACCATGCTCACTAATTGCGATTTTCTCGTTTTATTTGGTGAACGGGAATGAACAACTAATACAAAAAGGCAACTTTATACATTTAGACCAAACGATTCCATCGTTTCTCTCGCGAAAAAAACAAAAGCAAGGATTTTTTTCACAGGCTAAAAGATTTTTTTGAAAGAAATTATGAGTAATAAACATTTAATTACCGAATAAATCACCACTTGCCTGATTCTTGCTAACTTGTTGGTGACTTACTTTTGATATCAAAAAATGTCCAAGGTGTTTAGTCAACATTCTCATATGCAAGAAACGAAGAACTAACCGTCAAGTAAGTAGAGGCAATATAACGGTCAAGGTATGGAGTTGACAATATCGGACACAACCATCAAAGAGACAACTGTCAAGATAGTGGAGTCAATGTAATCATCTATGTAATTGTTGCTTGCAAGATTTAGATACCCCAATTGTACTTCATGTAAAGCACCCTCAGTCAATAATGAGATTCAACGTTATTCTGCAAATTTATTTTTGCCTTTATTTTCTTGTAATTTATATCACTGGCAAAAATTCTTCCTAATGTTGTATTTTAAATTACTTGTCATTTACTTTCCTATTTAAAATCAATAAAGTGACATTCACAATTTTTTTCGATTTACTCGTTAATCCATCCATATTTTAGAAGGTATTTCGTTTGACTTTTCGGTGAAATACTTACCAACGGTTTACTAAATTACAAATCTTTTTTTTTTTTTTTAAGTTCACAAAGTACCTATCTTCGTGGAAAGCTTTCTTCCTTGTTGATCCCATTTTTCAATTCGAAGGAGCCAATCTACAAGCCTCTTCAAAGGACAATTTCTTTGTTCCTTTGGCCAAGAACCGCATGACACAGCAACTAGGTAGCAAGGCAGGGATCTTAAATGCATTTTTGTTCAATTTTGACCATGGAAAATCAAGAGTAGGAAACTTATATCTGAGGCTGGTTTTATAAGTGTTGAACCAGCTTCAAGAGTCCTGCATACTTGACTTGCTACACTTGTTTACATGAGTTATCTGTCTTTGTGAGCTTGATGAATGTTATATGGGATTACAAATGATACTTAGGTCAGCTTGATTTGGTTTTTAAATCTCTGTATGAGCCATGGAGTGCTTAGAACTTGAACAAAAAACTGAACTGATTCACGCTAGATGGCCAGCCTGTGTGGATCATGCATGAAGGCCACTTTGAGGGGTCGTTTTGACCTTTGTAGTTGATCATTATCTAGGATGTTTGTTGCATTTGAAATCTCGTAATACATACATTCATTTAGATTGAGTGAATTTTTCTCAAAGTCTTTAGTATATTAGATATAAGCGCTTGAATCGGGGTAGGCGACCTATTTGCTTGACTTGGGTTCAAACCCCGATTTGCAAAGGTAGGTTGAACCTATATAAGGGAGGCTAAATTTTAATTTTGTTATTGTGTATTTTGGGATCTTATTTCTTGTTTATATTTTCCCCTAAAAGTTTTAGTATAACTCCGATGCCTTGTTTGAGCTTAAGATCACTTTCGAGTCAAGATTGAAGGTCACAAACTGGTCTGGGTAATCCAATGCACACCGGTTGTTCGACGAAATGCCCAAACCACATTCCAATCTTGAACAGGTTGATTTGAGCTTTATTAATGTGATATTCATGTTCTGAATTGGTCCATGTTTATTTGAATCAAGCAAACTTCAGTCTAATGAATAGATATTATTTTTCAAACAAATTTTAAAAATAATAATTAAAAAGTCTGGAAGAAAACCAAAAAGTATAGATTACTGTTAAATAAACTAGAGCATAAATGACAGGTTTGGAATTTCTCTAATTTTCTAAAGTCATCCCCTAATTTAGTGTTTTCTTGGGTATTCTATAAATAACTTTTATTATAAATAATCCGTTTGGCATGGATTAGAATAGTGTAATGTCACACGTTTAGAATAATTTCATGAATACTTAAATTTCCATTTAACTCAAGGTGGATCTTGTCCTAAAGCTCTAAAACATCGCCATGTATATTCTTTGGTCGACTACTGTCATTTTTTCATTTCTGCACTTTTTTTTAATATAAATATGTGAATATCATTAATCATATGAGGTACTAAGCTTAGGGGGATCACCTAACATTATAAAGAGACTATTAATGCAAGATGGAAGGAGGGAGGCTCCATACAAGAGCCAACAAAACATTTGCCTAGAAAGGCCTACATTTTTAGTAGAGTGACGTCCTACCTCTTTCAATCTTTTGAATCTTAGCCAACAGAACATGAGGCTCAATCGACTTGTTTTGAAATCGTCTACGATTGTGTTCCATCCAGATGTAATAGATTGTCGCTAAAAAAGATAGCTTGAGGAGTCTCATCTTCACCCTTGGTGTCCCCGATCATTCATTGAAGTTCTAAGTTCCAACCTCCTACATAACGCCAAATTCCATTTTGTACCAAAATACTATGCCATACACTACTCGTCCAAGTGCACTAAAAGAATAAGTGGTTTATATCTTCTATACCGATTATACAAAATTCACATTTATTCATTTTGCGAAAAACAATTTTCAGAAAAATGCTTTCTAGATTTCCGGCATTCATTTCACAGAAAATGAATTGCTTTGAGAAAACATTTTCCATGAAGGGAAAAAAAGTCTTTTAAACTAGGAGAAAATGTTTTCCACTTTTTCTAACTTGGTCTCTCTTATCTCACACCCTTCCAAGCCTTCACTTCCTCCTCCTCCTCCTCCCCCTTTTTTATTTTTAAATTCAAATTATTTTTTCCTTTCTTTTTTTCTTTTTCTTTTCTTTGTTTTCCCTCTTCTTCTTAATTGGCTAGTTGTCGCCCACAGCAACGACTGGCAATCGGCCACAGGTGAGCTTCAAGCTCGCTAGTTAGCATGAGGCTCCCCCATCTCTGGCGAACTCAGGCTAGCCGCTCGACAAATCAGCGAGGGCGAGCATCGAGCTCAAGGCTTGCCGATTTGGCGAGGCCCAAGACCGATGACCATGAAGCTCACTAATCAAGCGAGACTCGAGGCCGGCGAGCTCAAGCCTTGCCAGATCGGCAAGCATGAGCCTCGCTACAAGCTCAAGCTCACTGACCTCGAGCCTCGCTAGATCGGCGAGCTTCAAGCTTGCTTGCCTCACTGTGTTGACTATTGCCGAGTAAGGTAGTCGTACGAGTTGTAGCTGCGACCGCCCACGACGAAGAAGAGGAAAACAAACAAGAAAAAGAAAAATAATTTAATGATCGATTTTTTAAAATAAAAATAATGAAAAATTGATTTAAAAAAATAAAAATAATGAAAAATCGATTTTAAAAGATAACATAAATAAAAAAGAGTGTATGGAGGAAAAAAATTTCTTTATCAAACAACATAAAATATTTTCCACTTCATTTTCAGGTTTCACTCAAACATCGAAAAATAATTACATTTTCTTGGAAAATGGTTTTCTAGAAAATATTTTTCAAAAATGCCACATTTCCGAAAAACTAACAAGCGTTGGTATCTACGAAGACAACCATTGCAATATGGCTATTGTTGTTGGTAGTCTATCTGTACAAACAAGCTAGCCGATGAAATTATGCTTGCTAATACCCCCAGTCCAAATTAATTGATACTATTCCACGATCAATCCCTCTTGTTTGAATTCCTTGTATATCTCTTTGGAATAGTATGTTTGGCTAGAGATTATAGATGTTAGAGCAAGTTTTAGCTTGAGAATACATTGCCAACTCCAAGCCATACTGCTTTTTATGTCGAGTTGCATAATGGTAGTACCTTTGCATTTAATATAATGAACCCAAGTACTCTAAGGGAATGAAGATGAAAGGTTGATGAGGTGCCAAAGCAGGCAACCCATCAATACTTTATTCCAAAGTTTTAGATCGAGTAGGCCTAGTCCTCCCTCTTTTTTTGGTGAGCATACTACATTCCATACAACTTTGTGGGATCTGTTGAGTTTCAACATTTTCTACCCATAAAAATGGCCTAATTTTCTTTTTAATCTCATAGATAGTTTGCTTTGGAGGAGAAACATTTGCATCTAGTAAGTGCAAATAGAAGAAAGTACCAATTTGGCCAATTCAAGTCCTCTTGCGTAACTAATATTATTTACGCCCCATCCACCTATTTTCTAGAATATCTATTCCATTAGGCCCCCACAGTCCACGTGCATGAGCTTACGAGCATGAGCTTACGAGTAAGGGACACCGAGGTATCTAATGGGGAGGGTGCTTGTGGAGAAAGGCGTGTGATCCAATATAAAGATGTTTTTTTTTTCTTGGTCAGAAGTTATAATATATTGAGTTTGAGCCAGCATTTACACAAAATCCGGCTCCACAAAACTTGCACTCATGAAGATAAAAAGTCTAAGCGAGTGGAAAGGAGCCGATATAAAGAGTTTTTCATCCTCAAACAACCTAGATAAAAAGATGTCGTGTTTGTTTGGGTTAAACCTAAGTCCTATAAGAGGTACAAAATCATTTAGTGCATCAACAAGGTAAAGGATGAAGTTCACATCCCCATGAGCAAATAAGAATAGGTCATCGGCAAAACATAAATGAGTAATCCTTATATGCTTTTGATAGTCGGTTGCTTACTTTAAAATCATTTCAATAGCTTGTTTGTTAAGTTATTTTTATAGAATGGTTAGGTCTAGTTTAGGATCGTAATGAACTCCTCAAAAATATCTGCATGATCACTTAGTGGCTTTGATACCTTTAGGATTATAATTGGTAATCAAGATTGCATGACCACTTAGTTAACAACTTTCTAAGTTAGTGATATTGAAAATGCAATTATTAGACTATTAATGTAGTCAAGTCTCTGATCTTAGATAATCTCTGATTGTGTAGGAAGTGAAATAATCTCTGTGTCTCACTTGGTTTTTAATCAACCCCAATAGGTTGCTGAAAACTCTCATTCTACAAAAAATATTCCCAACCCTGTCCGATAGAAAAGGGAGGTCGCGACACAACTATGGACAGTTGACAAAGATGATGTGGAATTGCCGACAAGTTACATAAAGGAAAATTTTTAAGTGTTGAGCCACAGCGTGTCGGCATATAAAACTTGGTCAATCGACAAAATAATTGAAGCTGAGACAATGATTGATGGATTAAGAGCAAGATAAGTTCTTGACTGATGAGGCCAACGATTTTGGTCCACACGATGACCAATTCATAGAAGCCATGAATCTCGAAAGCCATTACTGATGACGACCGAGACATCGGTTGTTATAAGCACTAGGAAGAGGGTCTGCAAGATGTGAAAAAATCGTCAACGTGAAGGAAGTGATGAGGGCATGAGTAGTTGGTCTTTTTATGAACGTTTGTAACTACTTATTACTGAATTTTAGGATTCACGTAGGCTGTCGTATGCTTTCTTTGTAATTGTTGTTAATAATTTATAGGAACCACAAATATTAGGATTATAATTTGAGCAAAGCACCACCAATCAAATAATCATTACTGTATGTTATATTTTATCTTGCTGTTATCTTTATATTTTATTACCCTTTTACGGGGCTCATCAAGATTGCTTCCGATCTCGATACCATTAATTTTCTCCTTTATTCGCATTTTCTATCCAATAATCAACAAAGAATCATTACATCCTTAGTTAATTTTCATATCAACTAACATTTCGAAAGGTGTTTTGTCAACTCTTTTCAACGAAACACTAATAAATCGTTTGAGTTCAAGATCGTATTATCATATTGCTGATCATATTTATAAACCATGTCATTGATGTAGGTACAAGATGGCATGATGATTGCATATATATTAGGCTTGTATTTTTTCCATGCAACCAAAGGGAAAGATTAAATACGGTGATACCCTTACACGAGTAAATGATACGAAACCATCAAAATAAAGATTCGTCTCAAACGTTGAGAATGATTAATATGGTCGGAGATATCACACTAATTAAGGAATTTCACCCTAATTATTTTTAATCAAAAGGGCTAAAGATGAATACAAAAATTTAGCACCATAGATCTACTATCCATATTTTATCACCTAATAAACATGAAGTGAATATGTAGCAGGTAATGAAAAGAAGCTAGTATCCAAATGCTTACTGATTCCAAGATGTGCAAGTCAATCAATAGAGCAATTTCCTTCCTGAAAATTATGTTCCACTTTAAATCCAAACTAAAAGAGCAACAGTAAACACTGCTTCTCTTTTGACTTAAAGTCGGCCACAGATAGGTGGCCTTTAGTCTTTCTGTTTGAAGTGATGCAGTGTTTATTCAATAGATCATTTGCTTGTGCTGTTGTTAATTCAACATTACCATGCAACATATTTGAGGTACACTTTGTTAGGAATTTCTTTTGTTATCTTTAAGCAAAGTAGGACCAGCATCATCAATCATAAGCTCTAATTCTAAACTAAGAAGATCAATAATGGCTTTAAAGTCAATCTCAATAATGATCTTATGAAATCCAAATTGTTTTGTGAAAAAAATATCCTAACCACAAATCCCAAAGTTCTGGTTGCGTGACATAGCAAAACCACCAATTCAATCACCAACTTCGTTTCTAAATAAACCCTCTAGACTAGTAAGTCCTAGGTGGCCTTAAGAGGCCCATCAATATTTAGTTTAATGATCCCATCTAACCAAAATCAAAGAGGTGCATGATCCACCTAATGTCGAGTTATTCGCAAATGAAGCTTTAATGATTTCCTTCATTTATGACCGAATTATGTACTAGATTCAAAGGGAAAACAACATTGTCCTAGAAAAGTGACTTGTTTCTTCATTGCCAAAAAAGCCACACAACTACTCCAAAAATTATGATCCAATCACAATTAAAATTCGGCTGCCCTTACTAACAAGATTTGAATTCAACCATTATGACATATCCATTGAGAAAAATTCTCCAAAATATTGTGTGGAACAAACTCAAGCCATATCTTATGGACAATTGGACAATCCCTTAGAACAGTAAAGTCCTATCCACATGAGACTCACATCTCAAGCAATATAAATTTCCTCTCAAGTTGCTAGACATCTTCAATTCGTTAGTTAATAATCGATCATGAGTGGCTAGCCAAAGTAAAGTTCTAATATGTCAATGTCCATTCCACTTCCAAATTGTAGACCATATACCATCAAATTCTTGATTGTCCGCCCCCATTGATTATCTCGGACGCTAACCTGTACCCTCTCACAAGAGAGTATCGTCCCATCAAAGGCTGAAGAAGGTTTGACAGCTCTAATGCTAAAAATTACATCTTGTGGTATAATTTTTCAAGATATTCGAAATTCCACTTTCCATTCAGCGCATAATCACAAACTTTTTTGTCCATCTAAGGAGATAATTGGGTACTAACAACATTATAGAGCAATTCCATACTTGATATTCATCTATATGTCCAAAACCTAACATGTTTGACATTTCTCAGACTCCATAAAGTTCCTTATTGTAAGACCGGTTATACGTTCATAATTGCCTTCCATAAGATCGAGTCACCATTCTGATACAATCTTCACCCTAAAATTTAACCCTTTAGGAAAAGAAAAAGAAGTATATATACATATACACGCACACACTTCCATACGATCTTAAAGTTTGTCATCAAAATGTTTGAGAATTTTTAGGTAGAGCACCGATGAAATTTAATGGAACATTTGTGGGAAAGCATTTCGTTTGACGTCTTATGAAGCATATGCTAGATCACATGGGAATCGATTAACCATATAATTCTATCAATTTCAGAGTAAACCGTAGTTGCAATCAGGAAAGGTAATAGCTGTCACGCAAAATCTTCCATCACTGGTGACTAGATTCACCATATGGTGTTAAGAAATAGACATGAAAACTCTTAGTGCGAGGCTTTCGTTGAAAATAATGATTCGCCTTAAAACTTATCCTTCCATATTTCTTTACAAAAGGAAAAAAAGGAAAAAGAAAAAAGCCATCCTCTAGACTAAGACCCTCTTGAAATGAAATCCCCCCGTCTTGAATTACTTTGCGTAAAATACTCTTCAATTGAAACAATTTATCGTGCGCTTATCACAGAGGGTCTAATCGAAAAGATGTGTAATGGGTCCCCCTCGCTGTTTATTACGTGTGGAACTTGCTTGATCGCTTTGTTTCATCGAACAGAGCTTAAAGTCATGTCCACGCCTAATAAATCGAACCCAATAGACTGTCGCTGAGAGTCTGGTGTGAGCTAAAAGCGAAAACATTATCTAAAAGGAGCTATCATCATGACTCGCCCTAAACAGATGCAACATTGTTGATTAGTGCCCCATCTTGTTTGATTAATGGGGCTTGGTCGAACTTTTCTAGCGAGACCTAATGCCCAAAAAAGGAAAGCTGAATAGTCGGTGTGACGCGCATATCGCAAACTCTCGTTTTCACCTTCAGTGCAAAGAACCATAATGCTTTCATTCGAAACTGTGGAGAAAAAGGAAATTTCAACTCATGATTTGACAAAAAAATCCGATGGTTTAATTAATGACCTTCTTAACATCCAAACATATTGCTCTCATAATCGGTAGATGGGGGTGTGTACCTTAAACTCGATGTAAAATGTTTGTGAAGGCGGTTTTGTGTTAACAAAACATGATTTGAGATTGCATGGATAGATGGATTAGTTGATGTGCGTGAAAGTTAGTGCGAACACTGCCGGACCGCTAAACCAAAAGAAAAAAAGAAAGAAATTACTAAGAATATTTTTGTAACATACCACATAGAAATCATGGGACTATGGCCAACTAAGTAAATCTCAAAATTGGAGCTTATCCATAGAGGCATGTTCATATATATATATATATATATACTTATACTTGAATGTAAATGAGTATTCGACTTGCTCGTAAGTGTAAATGAATACACGCAAGAGTATATTAATGGGTTTTTCCTCATCATTTGTCTTGACGACTGAAATGACCGAAAAAGAGAAACTCATTTCAGATTTGATGATCTACATAGTCATGAATCTTGAGCGTGTCTATGCTGCCATAGTACTTCCATCGATGTATCGACAAATGTCAACTATGGATACAAGTCTCATTTTCATATATCAAAGGTTGAATTCACTGAAGTACTAAAGAAAGTATCGTGTAGCTTAAGAGGATTCGCCCGTCTCCAGCTCTTCTTAATTTTTGGCCATGACAAGTTTCACCTAGGCTGATTTACTTGTAGAGAACAAAAAACACAATGATTAGATCCGACATCTCAATTCATGAGGTAAACCGAAATTGTCATTTGAGAAGACAATACGCAACTTTCAAAGTGCATATTCCAAAGGCGTTTTGACAAACAAAACTCTCTATCACATAATTCCGCCTTGTCTCACCCTCATGTCAACTCTGCCTCAATGCCTCCTCCACCAACCATCATCAATTAAGACCGCCACTTCCATTTACTCTCTCTCTCTCTCTCTCTCTCTCTCTCTCTGCGCGTGTGGGGAGAGGTGAAAGATCTCCAGTAGGGGATGTCAATTATGGGGCTTAAAGGAGGGAAGAGAGAAATGGGGTTAGGGTTTGCTTCACATCATTGAATAGCAATCACTACTTGTTCTTTGCAATGGAAATACAGGATCAAATAGGCAGCAGAAAATATGATTGAGCAAACATATAATATCGTTGGTTCGTCTAGATCGAATGCACTAAATAATATTGATGACATGATCAAGAGCATGTCGTGAAATGTAAGAATTGATAAGATTTGATTTCAAGCAGTATCGTAGGGCTACAATTCTGCATTCGTTTCGAGATGTATTCATATAGAGTAATCAGAATAATCAAAATTGGAGAGTCTCTTATGCCACGATGACACACTACCTTTCTTGCTTATCTGGAATCACTCAACCTTAATCACTTTCAGAATTCGTAAATTACATGGTCACTGCATCAGAGAACTAAACTGTTTTGATTGGTCTACGCAGTATGATCATCACGTATAATATTTTCCCTCAGTCAAAAATAGCTGTAGCATAGGAAGTGTAATTAAGAATCATTGCGCAAGAGTTCGTACACTTTTACCTGAATCTTATCAAGAGTGAGAACGCCAAACGAAAAGCAGGGCAAATAGTATTCTAAAATCAAGCGAGCTGGACATTAAGTATTAAACATTAAAGAACGACATACCCATATACCA
This sequence comes from Eucalyptus decipiens, assembly GCA_014182575.1. Lineage (NCBI taxonomy): Eukaryota > Viridiplantae > Streptophyta > Magnoliopsida > Myrtales > Myrtaceae > Eucalyptus > Eucalyptus decipiens. The sequence continues at coordinate 1,563,674 of CM024611.1, read as the reverse complement.
TATCTATAATTCTTTTTGCTAGAAACCATATCTATGATTCTACAACAATTACCATGTGAATTAAGGGAATCAAACCGGAATTAAGTATATGTAGAACTCTAACTTCTCAGTAAATGAGATCTGCACATATGTAAAATCTCGTCAAAAAATATGCTCAAAACCTTGCAAACCTCCAATCCTCAAACGAGACTTCACTTATATATCTCAAGATGTGTTGATCGGCGTTCTTGGATTATTACACATCTCTGATCTTGCATATCAAAGCCTTAACGACAAATCGAGCTGGCTAAAATCCTCCCGGAGATCACCATCATGATCAGGAACTTCGATGTATCCTTGAGACCAAGATGAACCATACTTCGGATTAGTCCCAGCATACCTCATATCATCCCCAACATGCCTGGCCAAGCGTGGCTGGTTCTCAGAAACCACAGATTGAAAAGATGGCCGTACATGGTGACCATTCGAGGTCGTCACAGGAGGTTTCACGGCAGAGCACAAGTCCCTGCTCTTCTTCGCTAGGGTTCGCTCAAGCTTGTGAGCATTCTGGTGACCCCCAAGTGCTTGCGAACTATAGAACTTCTTTTGGCAGAAGTTGCATGAGTAAAGCTTGTTGTCTTTTGCAGGAACTGCAAGAGGATGGAGTGATGCTGGTGATGATGACGAGGATGGTGAACATGGCTCAAGTCCGAGCTCTAGGTTGAGCTGCCTGTGATTATTGGCTGAGGAGCTCTGATGCCATGGATTCGATTGATGTTCCATTGAAGAAGAGAGAGAGAGAGAGAGAGAGAGAGAGAGAGAGAGAGGGAGGGAGGGAGGGAGGGAGGGGGAGAGATGACTTAGAAGTACATATATGAAGTGAAATGATGACTGTTCTAGCAACGGAAAGCACTTGGAAGGAGAGAGCAAGATGAAAGAAAAGGACAGATATGTAGGTTAGGGACTGTGATAGAGAATCTCTTAGATTTCTCACAAGAGAAATGTCAACATGCCAACAAGTTTCCATAAAAGAAAACCTGTTAGTATTCCATAGATTCGTCCTACTAGATCAAGTTAATCGCAATACGATTTCTATAACGTGAATGATCATGTGTACTGCATCATCTAGGGAATGAGGCTATATGACATCGTTGTATGAAAAACCACACTTTAATAATCATGTGTTGCAAGTGAAACGAATGAAGATGAAGTTACTTTGTCTTAGGAATCTTGTTTAAAAAAATAAAACAAATATTGCCTTGTATGTTGCACATTATCTCTAGTATTTTGAAGCTAAATCTCAATAAAATTTTAATATCCATTCATGTCGCCCTTTTCAAAATGACAATAATTTACGGTGATACATAATTTAGCAATTATCCAATCAATCATCATTTTCTTTTACGATTCGAAATATCCGATTGTGTGTTGTTTATTGGCCTCTCGCTTTGGAGGTTCCTACTCTATACAAATAGCAAGCAAGCAAAGCAAAGGTAGCTTCAAACGAAATCCTGCCTTAGAAAGGTAGCTTGAAATCTTGATTTTTTACTCGGATTGTATCTGGCGCGCAGGACAATAGAACGCGTGGTTTCCAGTTGGTCGATGAGAGTGATATCATTCGAATCTCTCTCTCTCTCTCTCTCTCTCTCTCTCTCTCGCATGGTCCGCATCAAATTTCCATACATGCTTCTGTTGTCCCTCCGTAAATCCTGTAAACTTGCGAGCATGTATGGTGCAGGTGTGAACACCAGCTCAAAAAACTCTCGCGGGTCAAATCACGCTTCTTGTCGGTCCCCCCCATCCTGACCTTGAATGCGAGCACGTAATGATCAGCTTTGCCATTCACGAGAAAGTTTGCGCTGAGCGCCCCGTCAGACTCTCTCGTGATTAGGTCAAGCATATGTGCAGTATGCAGGATTAGGACTAGGCGTCTGCCTCCATGTTTTGCTCGAGAAGCTCTCCTCCTCTAGTTAGCGGTTGCCATCTTTGCTCTGTGGTCCTGCCAAATGAAGGGATTAGCAATTCAATCATCCCGGAGTCCAGATTTTTTGGTAAAATACGGATTATCTTATGGCTCAATTATGGGGTTCTATCTTTCGACTGGTGCTCAGATTGTGACCTTAACCGTGGTTGTATCATTGAGATACTTCAGTTAATTCCTTACACTGAACGGAGAGCCACTGATTGATTGCGCACCATGCGATTTCTAGGGAAAGAGTACCTAATTTGGACATGGCAAATGAGCCTGCTTATATAGGAATGTATACGTGTCAGGGTGCTAGCGCACACATGCGAAATGAAGACTTAGAGGGAGATCGACAGAAAAGACTGATGAAGATACTTTTTTCTTTACTCAAGAAGTTGAAGCTTCTCTTTAGGATATTTTCAGTACACTTTTATTTTTTTGTTTTATGCAGGTAGATTTGACATAGGAATTTACAATCTGCTTATGGGAAGAACATGGGTGCTACGATAGAAAAATAAAAATAAAAATTACGTGTCAATATTTCAACTCTTTCTGTGGAATAGTTTTCTAACGTGGTCGACGTCCCAAAATAAAAAGGCTTTGTTTTTTCATGAAGTCTATTTTGCTTACTTTCAGTAAATCTCGTGAGTTCTTCTCTTGTTTATTAATTCTTCAGAGTTGTTTCCTCCAGCGTAATTTTGCTGGTTTTTAGTGTATGCAATTTGAAAAGTCTAAAGTGACACATGTCATCACAGAGTAGTTTTCTTTTTTTCTTCACTTATACGCTTTGCTCGAAGTCATAGAAATCCTTATATGAAAGTTTTAGACGTTACAAGTGAAGTCCAGTGAAATTTAGATTAAGTAGAAAAATAAAAAGCAGGTACCTATCCAGACATCCCTTTTTTGTCATCAAGTGAATTTAATAATATGTACCTACACACAATTTAATTGGTTAAATGATAAAATATTCAATGTAAGTTAAAATCTTGCAAATTACATTGTCAAAACCTTCTAATACTGCTCAGCAATATCCGGTAAGAAAGTGACCAAATTTTATAATTTAATTTACACCTCTTATCAGACCACTTTTTATTTTGATCTTCGGTACCTGAAAACTTCATCACTAAACATTGAAAATATTTAAATTTTTGACACTTATGTTCAATTATGTGGACTTATACTTCGCGAGCAAATGGAGAGAGACGAAGCCTTTCTGATCGGTCACAAACGTCCGGGCGATTGCAATAAATGGCGACCCCATGAGCTAGACAAGATGCTCCGAACCTCAAGGTGGATTCCTCCCTCTCTCTCTCTCTCTCTCTCTCTCTCGATGGAACGTGGAAAGTCACCACGCATCCAAAAACACCATTTGAAGTAACATCCACGCCTTCTTTGTCCGGCAAACCACGCACTCTTAAGAAAAAAGATACAGAAAATTTAGAAGAAAATTGTAAAAAATTTTACATCAATACCAACCGTGCCATATAAAACGGTAGCCATCTATTTCAGCGATTTTCACTCAAAATTGGCCGAAATGACTACATTGACAAATTATTAAAATGTTTATAACTAAATTGACCAAACTGAAAACCTTATGACTGAATTGAGATAATAATAAAAAGTACTAAAAAAGTCTTAAACCTATTGTATTTGTACTAGTTCAGTCCTAAATTTTTTTACATTGGTATCAATTTAATCCATCGGGCCAATTTAGGTAATAAATTACTAACATGAACACTAACCGTCTTACATGGCACAACTAGTGCTAACTTGGACATTTTTATAATTTTTTAATAATTTCCTTTTTTTTCTTTTCTTTCTCTTTTCTTTTTGTTGGTGGCTAGCCACCAACCACAGTCCATGGCCAATAAGGTTTGGCCTTGCCGAGCTACACTTGAGTGAGGGCGAGCACCAGCGAGGCCCCCCTCATTAGATCAAGGGCAAGGGTCGACCTCATTTGATCTTGCAAGGGGGACCTTGTTGATGATGGCTCTCATGTAGACATGGCCTGGCGAGGCCAACCCTCACTAGCCATGGCTCGTAGCCAATGGTCGGCCACCGGTGAAAAGAAAAGGGAAAGATAAAAGAGAAAGGAAAAAAAAGAAAAAATTCAAACAAATTATTGAAAATTAATATATATATGTACGTGTCAGCGCTATCCGCGTCACGTAAGATAGTTAATGTCCATGTCAGCGATTTCCTTTATAATTGGCTAATGGATTGAATTTGTATCAATGTGAAAAAATTTAGAATTAAATTGTTTCAATTAAAATATTTAAAATTGCATCGATACCAATGTAATAAATTTATGACTTTTTTTATACTTGTGTGCTGAATTAAGAATATTTTTGGCAATTTTCCCGGTTTGAATTCATCTTGCTCTCTATAGGAGGGCTTGCAAAACCAAATCATGTATGCGTGCTTCAATCAGAGAACCGATCTGTCGATGTTGTATGGGGTAAGATATGATCTCCTGTCGTTAGGAATGACTAAGAATATGACAATTCATCTGCAAAACTTAAGACAAGGAACGTGTTCCAGCTATAAATGGATAAACGTGTAGGGCTCATTAGATGCATGAATCTACACGCTTGCCAAATACCATTTGAGCGCTAATGAATGATGAGATATCTCATTACATGATCTGAGAGGAACTTATCAATGAAAATTGCATGGTGTCTTTAAAAACATATCAAGACTCAACTACCCTAAACATACTTACCAATTCTTCAAATCTGAAAGGACGAATTATTGCATTTCAACAGAACCTAGCTAAAGTTCTTAAAGTTCTTATCCAATTACTGTTGGATAATTTTAGCTTGAGGCATCTTTAAAGATCGACTTAAATATTGTGGGTCATGCTTGAGTTTAGAAATGTGCATACAATAATGCAACGCGTACCGTGCTACAACATAGTCTCCTTTCTCAGCAATACAGGTGTGATCCGTTAAGTCGGTCCCTGCATTACATTTACCGACTGGCCGATCGGGATTCCGTACCCTTCACGCCTCAGTAACGACAATTTAGCCTCGCTCGGTGCAGCTGATAAATCTCTTATTTGGATAGATGGCAACCATTGATCATCTAGACCCATGTGCGCTCCATTTGCGTGATCAAAAAAAAAAAACAAACAAACAAACAAATGAAGGGCCGTGATCGCGCCCACAAACTCCGATCCAGGCAAGAAATTGCGGCGGGCCTGACTAGTGGTTGGACCGAGTCGGATTCTTTGTATGTTTTTTTTTTTTTTTTTTTTTTTTTTTTTTTTTTTTTTGGACAGAAACAGAGATATTAGTATTCAAGGAGGACGAAAATTACAACCCAAAGAGAGGGCGTCAATACATAGCAAAGTCATTAACGGTGCAGGAGGAAAGTTGGGCCAAGAAAGAGAGAGAGAATTGCGTGCGTGGGCTTTAGCGGCCCAATCACCGCTGCGTTAGCTTCTCTTCGGCAAGTATTGAATCCGCAAGCGAGGAAAGGAGAGTCGCGCAGATGAAGCATCTGCAACAAAAGCACGAATCTCCCATGGTGGCGAACAACGATGATTGAAGGTTTCGACAAGGGTCAGACAGTCAGATTCAATAATAAGATGATCTTCTTCCCTTCCCTGATCTAGCAAATAAGTGAGAGTGGAAATTAGGGCTTGAGCTTCGCATTGCAGGGCTGAGGACGCTCGAACAGAGCTGCTGCAGCCGCCAATCAAAACACCAGTGGAATCCCGAAGAACACATGCGATTGCACCCGTGTGGGTATCAGAGGTAAAAGCCCCATCAATATTCGCCTTAAAACTGCCTTGATCTGGAGGAGTCCAAAGCTGATTAGGGTTGAGAAAAACTGATTCCGTAATGGCCGTTTGGTGCAGTGAGTTTCGGTATAGAGTTGCATCAGCGATGGCCGCATCTACAAGTTGATCAGGAGCTGTTCGCTGTTGTCGAAAAATAAAATGATTGCGCGCCTTCCAAATATGCCAGAGAATGGAAGCTACGATTTCTTTGGAAGGTAAACCTGCCTGACTTTCAAAAACCTCTTCAAGCCACGCATCGAGTCGATTTCTATTGTAGACTGAATGAGAAAGTTGTACCCTTTGGTGAGACCAAATCTTTGATGTCCATGGGCAAAATAACAGGATGTGTTCTGTTGTTTCGGGGGTGTGCATAGAACAGAGTGGACAGAGAGGGTCGGATAATATGTGTCTGCGGAAGAGATTAGATTTAGTAGGGAGGGCATTATGACACAATGACCAGATAAAAACTTTAATCCTAGGAGGGGTGTTGAGATGCCGATAGACCGCGAGAGGGTGGCGATGGGCGATAAGAGGATGAGGGAAGACTAGGATTCGAAGGGTAGGCTAATTGTCTCGAGGAAGTTGTAGGCCGATTTAACTAAATCGACCCGATTGTGTTCCCCGTCCGAGATAAGGTGATCAGCTGAAGGGGCACGACTTAATGGGATAGTAAGTATCTCATCAACAATATGCTGGTCAAAATGCTGTTGAAGAAGAGAGATATTCCAAACCTGAACAGGAGGGATGATGAAACCAGCAACCAGTTTAGATTCTGCCTGAGGAGCTGGTCCTCCTATGATGCCAGAGGTAAGCCATTTATCATCTCTAATATTGATTTGCTGTCCATTTCCAACAGACCACTGTAGTTTAGGAAGAATTGTATCTCTACCCAAGAGTAAACTTTTCCAACCCCAAGAGGAGTTAGTCCTATTCTGTGCATGCCAAAAATTGGTAGAAGGAAAATATAGACCTTTGAAAAGAGTAGCCCACAAAGTGAAGATGGGTTTTGAAATAGTCTCCGAGTGCTTGCTTCCCTAATAGGGCTTTATTAAATGTTAATAGATCACGAAAGCCAAGGCCACCTGCTGTTTTCCTCTGTTTTAGAATATCCCATGCTCTCCAATGAATACCGGTTGTAGTACCGCTTCTTTGCCACAGAACTTAGCAATTTCTCGCTCAATGGATTTCTGATTGAAATGGAAGTTTAAAAATAGACATTGCATATTGCGGGAGAGCCTGCACAACCATCTTTAACAAGATTTCCTTCCCTCCTTTAGAAAGAAAGTGTTCTTTCCAGCCATCAAGTTTAGCACAAACCCGACCCAAAATCCATGCAAACATATCCTTTTTAGATGTACCCCAGTCAGATGGAATACCCAGATACTTGCCTATCTTAGATATAACAGGAACTCTTAACTCTGCTGCAAGATTTTGTTGTAAAATTAGAGGACAGCCCTTACCACAGAATAAGCCAGATTTGTTTCTGTTGATAGCTTGGCCAGTCGCGAGACAATATTGATGTAAAACAGTGGCTAAATTCTGACTTTCTAGGGTAGTTCCAGTCAAGAAAAAGATTGCATCATCCGCGAAAAATAAATGGGAAAGAGTAGGGCAGTACCTATTCAGTTTAATTCCTTTGAGAGTGCCGGATTGGACAGCTTGATGCATGAGAGTAGATAAAAGATTGGCAACAAGGATAAATAAATATGGAGATAGTGGATCCCCTGTCTAAGACCTCTTGTAGGATGAAAATAATCCAACAATTCACCATTAAATTTAACACTGAATGTGGTGGTGGTGACACACTGCATCACCCACCGAACCCATTGAACATGAAAGCCCAGTTGTTTAAGATAGTCCTCTAAAAAATCCCACTCAATCCGATCGTAAGCTTTCTGCATGTCAAGCTTTAAAACTGCTTGAAAATGTTTCTTTCTTTTGCTGTGATTTAAATGATGCAAAACCTCTTGCACAACCATAATATTGTCTTGAATCTGTCTACCTGTAACATAAGCACTCTGTTCTGTTGAGATGATTGCTGGAAGAAACTGCTTTAATCGATTGGCCAACACTTTAGAAATGATTTTGTATGTGAAATTACATAGACTAATAGGGCGATACTGTTCTAACCTTTCCGGTTGTGGCACCTTAGGGATAAGAGAAATTAGAGTTCTGTTGACAGAGGAGGGCATCACTCCTGATGTGAAGAAATTGCTGACTGATGTATATATATCATTGTGAATAATATCCCAGTGATTGTGAAAAAATAACCCGTTAAAACCATCCGCACCAGGGGCTTTGTTGGTTCCAAGCTGGAAAGCAGCTTGCCTAACTTCCTCTCGAGTAACAACTGCTGTTAAAATCGCATTCATGTCTGCTGAGATGACCTGATGGCATTGTGTAAGAACAGTTGATAATCTCGAAAACCAAAGGGAGCGATAGAGTTGTTCAAAATAGGTTTGCGTTATACATTTAAGCCGAGTAGAATCACGAATCCAGCCAAGGTGCTCGTCTTTTAACATGCGATTCTATTGCGTTGTCGACGTTGGATTGTGGTGGCATGAAAAACTTTGTATTTTTGTCACCCTCCCGTAGCCATTGGATCCGAGAACGCATTGCCCAATATGTCTCTTCCCTCTGCCATATACTGTGAATTTCCTCTTGTAGTCTAGATACAAGTGCTTTATCATAGGTAGGATCAGATTGATTAATGTGATTCTGAATCTGCTGTTGTAACAGGTAGACTTGTTGCTGGTTGTTGTTGAGAAGAGATTTACTCCACTTGGCAAGAGCAAATGAAGTGCGTTGTAGCTTAGAGGTCAAAGATTGAGGTCGCAATGCTGATGAAGTCCATGCAGTGTTTATGACCGATTTACAGTCTCGTTCTTGCAGCCAGAAAGCTTCAAAGCAGAAAGATTTCTTCCTTTTAAAAGAGGGCGGTTCAGAGAGTAAGAGAAGAGGACTATGATCAGAGGCTAAAGCAGGGAAAGCAAAGACTTCGCCCGGGTAAGATAACCGCCGACCAATTGTGCACATGGCCCCTGTCTAGTCGTTCTTTAATGGCCTCATCACCATCTCTTTTGTTTACCCATGTATAAAAGCATCCTTTACTTTCAATGTCCATAAACATACAATCATTCACAAACTCTCGAAAGGAATTCAATCTATATGACTCAATAATCTTTTGCCCCCGCTTTTTCCCAGTGATAAAGGATATCATTATAATCACCTATACACACCCATGGAAAGGAGTTTGAAGTCCGAATCTGTTTGATATCTGCCCAGACTTGCTGTCTATGATGGTATATCGAAGGCGCATGAAGACAGGTAAGTCTCATGGTTTTAGTAGTCTGGTTGTTGGTACAAATAGTGTCAATAAAGTGGGAAGTAAAATGCTCGACCGTTAACGTCACCTCCTGGTCATTCCAAAATATTACTAAACCTCCAGCCATACCCATAGGAGTGACTAGAAAAGAACTTGAAAACTTCAGCTTTCTCTTGAGACGCTGTATCAGCATGTCTTGATTTTTCGTTTCCATCAAAAAAACAACATTAGGCCTTTCATTGGCCACAAGGGCCCTTAATGCTTGAATTGTCAGGGGATTGCCCAGCCCCTGACAATTCCAACTTAGAATCCTCATTTATCCTGTGGTGGCTTTTGTAGGCAAGCCACCTTAGCCCATGTTCCAACCCCTTCAGAAGAAAAGATAGGGGTATCCAGGAGAGTTGAGTCATCAAGAACTGCATTGACATCTGAAGAAATCTCATAAGGATTGTATCTTTTGGTTTTTTTCAGTGGACTAGATTTGGAGACTGATCATGGAGTCTTGAGTTTCTTGCAGATGGAGAAATTCTCTGCTGCACTGTATGGTACCATCGACTGGTTAAACATAGGAGATTTCTGTTTTAGATCAGCAGGAGGAGAAGGCTGCGGGATAGTGGATGATGGTTCTGCTCTGATTACCACTGTTGCCAAAGGCTGCTTGGGAGGCAGAGGAGCTGGAAGGAGTAATGAAGCAGTCTGCTGTTGAGTTTCTGGTACAGATTCTTCAACCTCGTCTTGATTCTGATATTGCTGATAAAACGTAGACCAGAATGGACTATGTTGATTAACCTCTGCCCTCAGCCATTTACCATAAGACAAACTATCAGTACCTTCAAGTTTTGCTGCATCATAAGGGATATCATCGCAGTACATGGCATAATGGCCAAGAAGACCACATGAATAACAATAATGTGATAAACGTTCATATCTAAAGTCGAGCCATATATGTTTCCCATCCACCCTGATGAGTTTACCAGATTGCAGAGGAACTTTTAAATTGAGATCAACCTTAACCCGTACTGATTTAGAAGAAGAACTGTCATTACCTTCAATTCTCACTTCCTGAACTGAGCCTAGGTGTCGGACAGCTCTTGTAATGATAGTTTCTGTACAGCGTTCTAGAGGAAGACCATAAATTTGAACCCAAAACAGGCAAGTGGTAAAGTCATAGCAGTGCAAAGGGGTATTGGGCAACCAAGGTTTAAAAATAATTAGATGATGGCCAAACAACCAATGACCATTGTCTAGGATGCGCTGTTTTTCACCTTCAGTATTGAATTTAAAGATATAGAAGCCATCTTCACGCATAGAGATTTCAACATAGTCATTGCGCCAGACTCTTCTTAAGGTGCTCTGAAAAGCAGGAAAGTTGATAGTAGGATTGGACAGAATTTTACCAATTAATGTAAGTTTACATTCTTGCAGTTTCTCTGGCGGTACTTCATCTTCCCAAATGTCAACTTCTTGGTCTGGCCAAAGACGTCCAAGTCGATGGCAAAGAGCAGCGACCCGAGCATCATCTTGGTGAGTAGAATCGGCCATGAAAATTACTGATTGCGAGAAGGTGTGGCGACATGCAAACACTGAAGAAGACAGCACTGATTGCGATGATGGTAAAAAGGTGAAATTGAGCTAAATTGGGCGATAGATGGTGAAATGGGAAGCAGATAGGTCATGCATGCAAGGAGTATAGAGCGGAAGGGGAAGATAGAGCTTGAAAGATAGATATGGGTAGAGAAATTCAGAGTGAACAGACTGTAATTGCATGGAGGACATGAGAGAATAGACGGATGGAAGAAAGCCCACCAATGCTAAGCAGAACATGGGTTTTGTAGCTGAAAGGGTGGTAGAGAGAATCGCAATGGGATGAAATGGAAGGTAACGCAGAGGAAATCGCCATTACAAAGGCAAAGATGGAGAATTAGGGGAGTTAGGGTTGAAAGAAGACGTGACAGACTACCATGGCGGTAGAAACAAGCTCGACAAAACGAGAGAGAGCTCCCATCGAGAGAGAATGAAATTGAGGATGCCAACGACTTGCGTATGTGTTAGATGCGTCCTCCTTTTCAATGTGCAACCCATTTGACGAAGCCCATAATGCCTATGTATGGAAATATTCCTTCCACGAGCCCAAAATTATCGAGGGCTTGTGATTCCCCGGTCAAACATTGAAAAAAAGGCATGTGTCATTTGAGGCAAATTATCAAAATTTGTCACGGAGCATAAGTCGGGACCGGATAGATGCAGTATTAGGCCACCTACTCCATTCCACCATCTTTGACAAAAATGACGGATCTTGCTTGTCGAGAAATAATGATAACAACATCCAGTATTTAATGAAAATTATAAATATTCGAAATTTATGATTACCATATCAGAAGTCATGATGATGTTTACATACGTCATTGGTCTAATTATTAGAAATCATACCCATTATATATATATATATATATATATATATATATATATATATATATTTACTGCTTTTGCAATTCTAGACAAATGAATAGCAAAAGAGAATGAGTTCTATTCACGCGCAAGGCACGTGGGGACAATTTCAAAAAATTCTAATCTTATTTTATAGTGATTAATTAAGTACTAAACTTCCTAATTTAACCAAACTTAATCCTTAAATTTTTTTTTTCAATCTTTCAATGTAATACATTTAGTTAATTGTGGCTAAAAATTGCTAACTTGTACATTGACAGTCTTACATGGCACGATCGGAAGATTTTTGTAATCTTTTAACTTTTTAAGGGAAAATCTCAAATAAGGATCCAAAGTGACCGTTGTCCCAAACAAGGACTTGAAGTAGCTAACAAGTCTCAAATAAAAACTTGAACATGCCGGCCAGCCAAAATTTTCATCGGCTGGCTATCACGACCTCTTTTTTTCGGCGCTCGCAATCGGGTACGAGCGCCTAAGGAGGCTAATGGCTCGGCTGAATTTGTTAAGCCCGGACTCTCCCAAGTCTACCAATTCACGACTTTAATAATCTAAATTTTTAACTTGTAAATTAATTTTAAAATGGAGTCGTCACTAATTGGTTTGGGGTGGGTCGATTAGAAACCCAAGCGAAGTATCGGGAGAAATACTCGCTCCTGCGCAACTAGAGAAATTAGGATCGGGGACTTGATTACACTAGTTAATCACTAATGCCCTTTTGGTACCTAATCTTGTTTAAACCCTGAGGTTTTTTGGATGTTCGAGGGATTTTCCATGTATTTTTGGGAGGAAAAACATTTTTGAGTCTTTTCTAATTTTTTTTTGACACAAAAGGGATTTTTGGGATTTTTTGGTATTTTTGGAAAAATATAAGTCTTTTTTGGCTTTTTCATGAATTTTTGGCTTTTTTGGATTTTTGGCATTTTTTGGAAAATATGAAATATTTTTTATTTTTCTGATTTTTTTGGAAAATAAAATATTTTTATCATTTTTTATTATTTTTCAAAAATAAATTATTTTTGATTTTCGTATTAAAATATTATATAATATAAAATAAGAGCCGACCCGGGTCGGATACGCGGGTTAGGTTCGACTCGAGCTAGTCCCAAAACAGACGGGACCGCTAGGCGGGCTCGACCCTTTTTTTTTTTTAAAAAAAAAAAAACGACGCCATGGCCGGGCGTTCAGGGACACCCAACCCGACCTGACGACTCGCTCCATGACCCGGCTCCCAGCGAAAGCCCTACCTGACCCGGCTCCAGCTCGTGACCCGACTCCCGCCGCCCCTAAAATTGCGGAATCCCTACCCGGCTTGTGGCCCAGGTCCGATCCAATGACCCGAGGCCACGGCCCGGAAAATCGAGAACCTTAGGGTTCTCGATCTGCGGTGCCGGAGAGGGGAAGGGTGAGGCATTGCGGCGACGACGGCGGCGACGACAGTAACAACGGCAGCATAACGAGTCCTCGATTGAGGCTAGGGTTTCGTGGAAGGTCGAATGACAACGACGAAGCAACGGCGGCGGCTAGGTCGACGGAGACGGAGGGATTTCTACCTGGTCCAGCAATGGCGGTGGCTGTAGGGACGACGAGGAAGACTGTGCAACGATGGCGAAACTTGAGACGGTGGCTCGAGGCTCACCTACGGTGACAGCGAGACGGCGGCATGGCGGGATTTGGCACAGCAGCGATGTCGGGGGGTGGGATTGTCACGACCCGAACCTCGGGCACGCCAACATCCCGCCATGGTCATGGAAATGCGACCTTCCCAGGTAGTGTCGCCGACCCCAATTTAATTTATTAATGTGCAAGCGGAACGTACTAAGAAACCCCTTACAACAACATACGGGATAGGACAGCAGGAACATCAATTCAAATATCAAACAACATAATTTCATACATTACCATCAAACCAGGCTTACATACATCGACCGGATCCAGGGCCTATGCACCAAAAATGGGTCAGAGTTTATGTGCATCAAAAGAGGGTTAGCCTACACAACATGGATCAGTCCGCCAAAAAGAAAAGACACAGTCCTAGGACTACTGGTCATCCCCGTTCATCGATTCCACATCCTCAGGATCAGTCACCCAGGAGGCTGGGGGCGAAGCGTTGATCACTCGACCATCGGGATGATCTGCCACACCTTCTCCCAAAATAGCGGTCATCACTGCCAACGGAATGTCCATGCTGTCAAGGGGGCCAATCCTAACACCATATGCTCCGGTACGAAACCAAGCCCTAAAAAGGTAAGGTACTCTAATATCCACGTTCACCTCGACCCAAACGATGGTCCTCACCAACTGATAGACCCAGGGGCTCTCGGGGTCAGGAGTACTCTCAGTCGTCTGATCGATCTCTGTTGGCAGGCCACTTATCGTCGGGGGTGCCGCCATCTACGGTCCTGAAATGTTTTCCCCAAACCGGGATGAGACTTTGTCTCAGCAAGTTCACCCCTCCTAAACCCCTATTAGGAAGAAAATACGCCCTAGAGTGGTCTAGCCACACAATACAGAAAAGCCACCTCACCTTCTTGCATTCCTGCAGGTTAGTACAATTCATAGCACTCAAGTACAAGTTATAATAAGCACGTGAGCCATCGGAATGCAATCAGTTTCATTTTAATTTTGCCATCAGAGCAAGCATTTCAAATCATCATTCATTAGGGCCACACAAGGGCATAGCCTACTCGTAGTTCGGCTATCTACTGACATATAGTCAGGCATCGTCTCCCCACCTTGGAGCGCGGCTTCGTCAGTACATCGACGGCGTTCCCGAAGGAGCATGGGCCCAGAATCAACTGTGACCGCATCCGTTGTATGGGGCATCCCATATAGGGGCAATTCCAACTTAATAGATCAAATCAATTTCCATAATTATCAGGCAACGATTTACAATCAACTCAAGGCACAACACACATAATTCACATATTCCAATTACAACATTAACCTTTAAAACAATCCAATTTCGATATCAAATCCGACATTTGAGATTTTCTAACTAAAACTCATATTTTCCTCAATCAACACTCAATTTGTATTAACCAATCATCAATTTCAAATTCTAACTATACAGCGACGATCGGCACGAAATTCTGAGCAATTAGAGTCAAAAATAATTTTTCGAGTTTTTTTTTTAATAAAATAATATTTTAAAGATTTTCGGAATATGATTTATTATTAAATAATCCAACAATTTCGAAACATTTATTTAAATCATAAATAAATTCTTTTAAGTCACATCAAGGTTTATTTTAAAAATAAACCTACTTAACCCTTAAACTAAACATGTTTAACTTTAATTAAACAATTTAATCTAATCCATATTTAAATAAACTAATCTACCAACCTAATCTCAATCAACCTAAACTAAACACACTTAAGGCATGATTAACCCACTAATCGGGGTTTAGTGAGCTAAACTCACCGGAAACGCTTTTCGACGGGTCTCCGGCAAAGAGCACGATGACGCCGACGACAAACTTACACGGATCAACACCAAATGAGGACTAATAGGGGGCCAAAATGAGCTTGGAAGGAGCTGGTTCTTGCTGGTTTTTCCAGCAACTAACTGAGCTTTGAAGGGCGGCGGACGGCGGCTGAATGGCGGAGAAGGACCGGCGGTAGCTCGAGCAAGAACCGGCTGTGGCTTAGGCGGAGGAACGGCGGTGGCGGAGTCCTCGGCGACGACGAACAGCAGCTGGTTTGGGCGATGACGGAGCGGGGCTCGCGGCGGAGACGGAGGCAAGCGGTTTGGCGTGGGAGGGTGCACGGGCGAGCGGCGACGGTCGAACGGCGAACGGCGGGCAAGGCGGCGGCGACGGTCAAACGACGAAGGGGGCGGACGGAAGGGGCGATCGAAGGTTGGCCGGCTAGTTTCTCCCTTTCTTTCTCTCTACCAATCTCTCTCCTCTCAAGCTTGAAGATGATGGAGACAAGGGGGAAGTGACATCCCACCTTTCCAAGGCTTCATCTGCACCCTCCACTTGTCATCACCCTAGCCCATCTTACCTCACCCATGATGTCATGATCCACTAACTCCAAACCTCCCACAACCTTAGTCCAATAGGTTCAATTTCATTTTCCGCCGGGGTCCAAATCCTTGCACATCCAATTGCTTCAATTTCCATCAATTCTCTTCCAATTGAGTTCAAATTAAAGTCCATAAATTGATCCAATGATCCTAATAAGATTTGTGACGCACCATGACTTCCAATTTCAGAATTCGATCTCAATTTCACGGTTAATTTCACTTTGGCACAAATAGTACACTCTAATCTACCGAGCGGCGTTTACAAATTTTTGTGCATTTGACTTGCGGTTGATCATTTCGAGCCACAACTTTCGGTTGTCGGGGGAAATCTCAAGGTTTCAAATACGAGCACAGGGTACCCAATCGTTAGAAAAGTCGGTTTAGTATCGATCGACCAGAGTTGTGCGATCCGGTGGAAATCACCCACACCTGATCACATGTCTATGTCGAGCCGACCTATCTCCGATTCCTAATCGATTTTTATTTGTGCCGTAATGACCCTTGCAGATTATCTCGGTCGAAAGGTTGCTTCTTGATCAAATTCTCGAGTCTAATGCATTAGAATTTCTTAACGGCTTTACCTAATAGACTAGATTTCACATGAGTGGCCGACTCAAGGAAAGGAACTATATGCGTGCCAATGAAATGCCCGTCTAAATTCATTGAAATTAAAATTGGAAAATCGGGCTGTCACAACTCTTCCCCTATTATAAAAATTTCGTCCTCGAAATTTAAATCATTACACACCTGAATTAAAAAGGTGAGGGTACAACTCTCTCATCGAATCTTCGGTTTCCCAAGTTGCTCCTTTAGTGCCGTGGTGTTGCCAAACCACTTTGACCAACGGAATGGTCTTGGTGCGCAAAACCTGCTCCTTGCGATCCACCATCTGAACTGAACTTTCAACGTACGACACCCTGTCATCCATGTCTAATTCCTCGAAGTTTAGGACGTGTGCTGGATCAGGTTCATACTTCCTTAACATCGACACGTGAAAGACGTCATGCACTTGTGCCAACCTCGGCGGTAGTGCAAGACGATACGCTAGAGTCCCTATTCTTTCCAAAATCTCAAAGGGACCTACGTACCTCGGACTCAGTTTCCCCTTTTTACCAAAGCGGGAAGTACCTCTCATCGGTGACACCTTCAGAAAGACGTGCTCACCAACTTGAAACTCTAATGGCCTTTGACGCTTATCGGCATAACTTTTCTAATGGCTCTGAGCGGTTTTCAATCTATTCCTGATAACTGCAACTGCCTCCACTGACTGCTGAACCAACTCTGGACCGGTGATCTTTCTTTCCCCAACTTCCTCCCAACACACTGGCGTCCTGCACGCTCTGCCATACAATGCTTCGAAATGAGCCATCTGAATACTCTGTTGATAACTGTTGTTGTAAGCAAACTCGACCAGATGAAGCCGTTCCTCCCAGCTTCCTCTGAAGTCCAAGACGCAAGCTCGCAGCATGTCCTCGAGAGTCTGAATTGTCCTCTCAGACTGGCCATCAGTCTGCGGGTGATAGGTCGTACTATACTGCAGCTTCGTTCCTAAAGCGGATTGCAAACTCTTCCAGAAGGCGGCGGTGAACCTCGGATCTCTGTCTGAAGTAATCGTAACCGGCACTCCATGCATACGGACTATCTGACGTACATATAGGTCTGCAAGTCTATCCAAACTCAAGTCCCTTCGGACTGCAATGAAGTGCGCCGACTTTGTCAGTCTGTCGACTACTACCCAAATCGAGTCATTTCCTCTCTGGCTCCTCGGTAGACCCGTCACGAAATCCATCATGATATGTTCCCATTTCCATTTCGGGATCTCAAGTGGTTGTAGAAGTCCTCCCGGCTTGCAATGCTGAGCCTTCACTTGCTGACACGTCAAACACTTGGCGACATGCTTGGTGATGTCCGCCTTCATGCCACGCCACCAGAAGTGTTGACGCAGATTCTGATACATTTTGGTACTATCAGGATGAATGTTGTAACTGCTACGATGTGCTTCTGATAAAATCTCTTCTCTAAGCTCCACATCGTCAGGTACAACCAATCGTCCTTGGAACCTTAATGTTCCATCTTCAGAAATCTGAAAGTCAGCCTTTCTTTTCTCCGCATCCTCTTGCAAGATTTTCTGAACATCTGGATCCGTCTGCTAGAGCGTTCTGATTCAGACCTGCACTTTCGGCTCAATCCTAAGGGTGGCCACAAGGTTCGAAAGGTGACCTACCTCAAACTTGAAATCTGAATCTCGTGCTCTCTTAATTAAGCCCCATTCGTTGAGTACCATCTAAGCAACTGAAGACTTCCTACTCAGTGCATCGGCGACTTTATTTGCCTTTCCAGGGTGATACAAAATTTCGCAATCATAGTCCTTTAAGAGCTCCATCCATCGACGTTGTCTCATATTCAACTCCTTCTGAGAGAATAGATACTTGAGACTCTGATGGTCAGTGAAGATCTGAAATCTTTCTCCGCACAAATAATGCCTCCAAATTTTCAGGGCAAAGATGATTGCTGCAAGCTCCAAGTCATGCGTCGGATAATTCAACTCGTGAGGTCTCAACTGACGGGACGCATATGCAACAACCCTACCATGCTGCATCAATACACAACCCAATCCTTTGAGCGACGCATCACTGTAGATCTCAAACCCTCCTAGACCGGATGGAATAGTAAGCACAGGTGCGGTAGTTAGCTTATGCTTAAGCTCTTGGAAACTACTCTCGCACTTATCCGTCCACACAAATTTCTCTTCCTTCTTCAAAAGTCTCGTCATCGGCGATGCTAACCTGGAAAACCCTTCTACAAATCGTCTGTAATACCCTGCTTAACCCAGAAAACTTCTGATTTCTGTCACTGTCATCGGTCTCGGCCAGTTGATCATTGCTTCAATCTTTGCTGGGTCCACTGAGATTCCTTCTTCAGAGATGACATGAACTAGGAAAGCCACACGAGTCAGCCAAAACTCGCATTTACTAAACTTGGTGTACAGTTCATGATCTCTCAAAGTCTGGAGCACTATCCTTAAGTGCCTTTCATGATCCTCAGTACTCCTCGAATACACTAGGATGTCGTCGATGAAAACAATTACGAACTGATCCAAGTACTCTCTGAACACTCGATTCATCAGATCCATGAAAGCAGCTGGGGCGTTTGTCAACCCGAACGGCATTACCGTAAACTCATAATGGCCGTATCGAGTGCGAAACGCCGACTTCGGTATGTCTTCCTTTTTGATCCTCAACTGATGATACCCTGTCCTCAAGTCGATCTTAGAAAATATCGACGCTCCCTGAAGCTGATCAAACAAATCATCGATCCTCGGCAATGGATACTTGTTCTTAATCGTCACCTGATTGAGTTGACGATAGTCGATGCACAAGCGCAATGAACCATCCTTCTTCTTTACGAACAGAACTAGCGCTCCCCAAGGTGATGCACTAGGACGAATAAACCCTTTATCCAACAACTCTTGCATCTGCACCTTCAGTTCCTTAAGTTCTAATAAGGCCATCCGATAAGGAGCTTTAGAGATCGGCTCTATCCCGGGGGCTAACTCGATCACAAACTCTATCTCTCTCTCTCGGCGGCAAACCCGGTAACTCTTTCGGAAACACATCTATGAACTCTTGTACCACTGTGATATCTTCAATCTTTAACTCCTCTACTGTCGTGTCTACAACAGTTGCTAGGTAACCTTGGCAACCCTTGCCTAACAAACGGGTTGCTTCGAGCGATGAGATTAAGGAAACCGAGGGCCCTCCTCGACTCCCAATAAATTCGAAGCTCTCACCCCCTAACGGGTTAAACTGAATCGCCTTGCGATAACAGTCCATTTTAACTCGTTGCTTGGTGAGCCAGTCCATACCAATTATCACATCAAAATCAAACATGGCTAGGACTATCAAGTCTATCCTCCCCTCTCGCTCACCAATCACTAACTTGCAACCAAGACAACCCACTGTAGCTAACACTTTATCCTTCAATGGCGTAGATATGCTAATCACGAGATTCCAACAACTCGGGAATTAATTCTACCATCTTAACATATCTTTCAGCTACAAATGAATGAGAAGCTCCAGGATCAAATAAAACATAAGCAGGTTGGTCGTTCAGCGAGACCATACTTGTGATCGCGTTAGGCGCATCCTCCGCCTGTCCCCTGGTGATCGCATAAGTCCTTCCTTGAGCTGGAGGTCAGTTCAATCCACCCTACGGCATGATCTGAGGCGCGACTCCTCTATTCTGACCCAACGGTGGCGGCGGCGGCAACTGATGCTGACCCATCTGATTCCGGGGGCAATTCCTGGATATATGACCCTGCTGGCCACACTCATAACAGGCACTTGTCCTAGAGGGACACGGAGCGGTACCATGTCGTCTTCCACATGAACGACACACTCCCTGATGATTCGGTGATGGCTTCCCTATCTCACCCTTCCTGTTGAGTGGAACAAGATATCTTCCTCCAGACATCGGCCTTTTTCCAAACCGATTACCCTCTCTGTTCGAATTAAACCGCGACCCAAATGCGGTGGCTCTCTCATTCTGGTCCTTCTCAATCAGTTGGGCCCGCTTATAAAGGTCCTTATACTCCTTCAAATCCAAAGGTACCACGAAGCTCCTCACCTCTGGCCGGAGGCCATCTCTAAACCTTTGAGCTCGGTCTGCCAGTTTCTGAACCAACTCAGGGGCATACTGCGACAGCTCAGCGAACTTTGCTTCATACTGATCAACAGTCATCATACCTTGGCGAAGGCGCTAGAACTCTGCCATCTTCAGCTCTCTAGCACAATCAAAAAAGTACTTCTCGTTGAAGGCCTCAAGAAATGCATTCCACTCTGTAGCTACACCATCAGGGAACACTATCCCTTTATTAGTCTTCCACCAGGTGGCTGCGATCCCCCTCAATTGATAGGCTGCCAACACGACCTTCTCTTCTTCAGTGCACATCAGCAGCTCAAAGGCATTCTCCAGTTCCTGAACCCATAGTGCTGCAGCTTCGGGATCTCCCGCTCCCGTGAACGTTGGCGGACTCAACCTGAGGAAGTGTTGTACCAACTTTTGCCTTGGCCTCCCAGCAGCCACATCCTCAGGTGGAATTTCCTCAAGCTCCTCTTCCGGCTCGACAACTGGTGCGGCGACAGTAGCAGTGGCGACATTAGTGGCGGCAGCAGCATTGGCGGCATTAGCAGCATTAGTGGCAGCGGCGATAGCGGCGGCCTGCTGGTCAAGTCTGTCACCCATCATCTCAAGCATCTGCATGATTCCCACAAACCTCGGATCCTCAGGGACTGCTGCATTCTTTGGAGGCGACACTGCCCCACTCGCACTGCCCCACTCGCACTGGCTCTAATCGGCGGCCCACCCCGAAACACGGGGCCTACTGCTCTCTTCCTAGCAGCTCTTGGCACTCGGTCACTCATGCTACAGGCTCAATATAGATGCCTATTTGCAAATTCCAATATAACATTAGAATCTAAGTGACCTCACAACAAGTTAACAAACAACTAACAATCACTTGCATCAGTATAATAAAAGTCCTTCCTACCGACTATCCCATGACTCCCACGCACCTTATCACTCCATACATGAACCATGCTCTTATACCACTTAAACGGGGATGTCACGACCCGAACCTCGGGCATGCCAACATCCCGCCATGGTCATGGAAATGCGACCTTCCCAGGTAGTGTCGCCGACCCCAATTTAATTTATTAATGCGCAAGGGGAACGTACTAAGAAACCCCTTACAACAACATACGGGATAGGACAGCAGGAACATCAATTCAAATATCAAACAACATAATTTCATACATTACCATCAAACCAGGCTTACATACATCGACCGGATCCAGGGCCTATGCACCAAAAATGGGTCAGAGTTTATGTGCATCAAAAGAGGGTTAGCCTACACAACATGGATCAGTCCGCCAAAAAGAAAAGACACAGTCCTAGGACTACTGGTCATCCCCGTTCGTCGATCCCACATCCTCAGGATCAGTCACCCAGGAGGCCGGGGGCGAAGCGTTGATCACTCGACCATCGGGATGATCTGCCACACCTTCTCCCAAAATGGCGGTCATCATCGCCAACGGAATGTCCATACTGTCAAGGGGGCCAATCCTAACACCATCTGCTCCGGTACGAAACCAAGCCCTAAAAAGGTAAGGTACTCTAATATCCACGTTCACCTCGACCCAAACGATTGTCCTTACCAACTGATAGACCCAAGGGCTCTCGGGGTCAGGAGTACTCTCAGTCGTCTGATCGATCTCTGTTGGCAGGCCACTTATCGTCGGGGGTGCCGCCATCTACGGTCCTGAAATGTTTTCCCCAAACCGGGATGAGACTTTGTCTCAGCAAGTTCACCCCTCCTAAACCCCTATTAGGAAGAAAATACGCCCCAGAGTGGTCTAGCCACACAATACAGAAAAGTCACCTTGCCTTCTTGCATTCCCCGCAGTTAGTACAATTCATAGCACTCAAGTACAAGTTATAATAAGCACGTGAGCCATCGGAATGCAATCGGTTTCATTTTAATTTTGCCATCGAGCAAGCATTTCAAATCATCATTCATTAGGGCCACACAAGGGCATAGCCTACTCGCGGTTCGGCTATCTACTAACATATAGTCGCGCGGCTTCGTCGACATCGACGGCGTTCCCGAAAAAGCATGGGCCTAGAATCGACTGCGATCCGCATCCGTTGTATGGGGCATCCCATATAGGGGCAATTCCAACTTAATAGATCAAATCAATTCCCATAATTATCAGGCAACGATTTACAATCAACTCAAGGCACGACACACGTAATTCACATATTCCAATCACAACATTAACCTTTAAAACAATCCAATTTCGATATCAAATCCGAAATTTGAGATTTTCTAACTAAAACTCATATTTTCCTCAATCAACACTTAATTTGCATTAACCAATCATCAATTTCAAATTCTAACTATAGAGCGACGATCGGCGTGAAATTCTGAGCAATTAGGGTCAAAAATAATTTTTCGAGTTTTTTTAATAAAATAATATTTTAATGATTTTCGGAATATAATTTATTATTAAATAATCCAACAATTTCGAAACATTTATTTAAATCATAAATAAATTCTTTTAAGTCACATCAAGCTTTATTTTAAAAAACTAATCATGTTTAACTTTAATTAAACAACTTAATCTAATCCATATTTAAATAAAATAATCTACCAACCTAATCTCAATCAAGCTAAACTAAACACACTTAAGGCATGATTAACCCACTAATCGGGGTTTAGTGAGCTAAACTCACTGGAAACGCTTTCCGACGGGTCTCCAGCGAAGAGCACGACGACGCCGACGACAAACCTATACGGATCAACACCAAATGAGGACTAATATGGGGCCAAAATGACCTTGGAAGGAGCTGGTTCTTGCTGGTTTTTCCAGCAACTAACCGAGCTTTGAAGGGCGGCGGACGGCGGCTGAACGGACGGAGGAACGGCGGAGAAGGACCGGCGGTAGCTCGAGCAAGAATCGGTTGTGGCTTGGGCGGAGGAACGGCCGTGGCGGAGGCCTCAGCGACGACGAACAGCAGATGGTTTGGGCAACGACGGAGCGGGGCTCGCGGCGGAGATGGAGGCGAGCGGTTCGGCGCGGGAGGGTGCGCGGTCGCGCGCGGGTGAGCGGCGACAGTCGAACGGCGAACGGCGGGCAAGGCGGCGGCGACGGTCGAACGGCGAAGGGGGCGGACGGTAGGGGCGATCGAAGGTTGGCCGGCTAGTTTCTCCCTTTCTTTCTCTCTACCAATCTCTCTCCTCTTAAGCTTGAAGATGATGGAGACAAGGGGGAAGTGACATCCCACCTTTCCAAGGCTTCATCTCCACCCTCCACTTGTCATCACCCTAGCCCATCTTACCTAACCGATGACATCACAAGTGATGTCATCATCCACTAACTCCAAACCTCCCACAACCTTAGTCCAATAGGTTCAATTTCATTTTCCGCCAGGGTCCAAATCCTTGCACATCCAATTGCTTCAATTTCCATCAATTATCTTCCAATTGAGTTCAAATTAAAGTCCATAAATTGATCCAATGATCCTAATAAGATTTGTGACGCACCATGACTTCCAATTTCAGAATTCGATCTCAATTTCACGGTTAATTTCACTTTGGCACAAATAGTACATTCTAATCTACCGAGCGGCATTTACAAATTTTTGTGCATTTGACTTGCGGTTGATCATTTCGAGCCACAACTTTTGGTTGTTGGGGAAAATCTCAAGGTTTCAAATACGAGCATAGGGTACTCAATCATTAGAAAAGTCGGTTTAGTGTCGATTGGCCAGAGTTGTGCGATCCGGTGGAAATCACCCACACCTGATCACATGTCTCTGTCGAGCCGACCTATCTCCAATTCCTAATCGATTTTTATTTGTGCCGTAATGACCCTTGCAGATTATCTCGGTCGAAAGGTTGCTTCTTGATCAAATTCTCGAGTCTAATGCATTAGAATTTCTTAACGGCTTTACCTGATAGACTAGATTTCACATGAGTGACCAACTCAAGGAAAGGAACTATATGCGTGCCAACGAAATGCCCGTCTAAATTCATTGAAATTAAAATTGGAAAATCGGGCTGTCACAGGGACCTCTTCTTCCGCCCCTCTTCGCGAATCCAGAACTCATTCGCCTCCTCCGACCTCGCTTCTCTCTCACTCCGATCAGATTCGAGCCTCCACCGGCCAAATCTAACCTCCTCGGATTCGCTTGCCGACGGCCTCCCCCGAAGTCTCTCAGTGGGAGGTCGGCCAAGCTCACGACCCGATTTCTCTCTCACTCGCTCTTCGATTCCTCCCCCGAAGTCTCTCAGTGGGAAGATCTCGAAGCTCGCTCGCTCGTCTTCTTCGACGACGGAAGTGCTCCGCTATTTATAGGCGAGGAGGTCCGGTCGACGGAGCTTCGACCACGGGTCCCCTTCGCGCGTTGAGCGATTCTCCTCGGCTGAACCGGCATCCCATCCAAGCTTATCCAGTGAAGCGTGCTCGGCATTGATGGCGCCTGAGATCTTATCCTCTCCGGCCGACGTCGGCTTACTCCCCTCAGTCGTAGGTCGTCCTTCGCGCGTGTCGTCGTCTTCTATGCGCATTAATTGCAGAGGCGTAGGGAAGAAGAGGGAAGAAGGAAGAAGAAGAAGAAGAGAAGGGGGCCGGGCTTTGGGGAAAATGGCGGGCCCAGGCTGCGTGGAAAAGAAAAAGAGGGGTCGGGCTGGCTTTTTTTTTTTCTGTTTTTGTTTTGTTTTTTATTATCTTATTTATCTGAAAAGACAAAATAAAATAAAATAAAAACTTAATAAATAAATAATAATAATAAATCTAAATAAAATTAAGGCTTCAACAGTTGCCCCTCTTTGAAGGTGAGCTCGTAAAGATTGCATTCAAAGACAAACTGATGCATAAATTTTATCCATGCATGCGTAGAAGATTATATTTTATTTGGGACCTATTATTCTATGCAGAAAAAAGCAATACTAAGACAGATAAGAAGATACCTGTAGTTACTTACCGAGGCTGAGTGAAATAGGGTGTGAACCCCGAGTTTTGGCAAGTATCAAGACGTCATCTTACTTGGTGATATGAGGAGTTTGCTTTTCCAAGACTTGAACCATTCTTCGGTTGCCTGTTAAAACAATCAATAATTTGTCTAGGACCCGAACCTTTCTTTGGTCGCCTTGATGGGAAATTGCTTTTCCAAGACCCGAACCATTCTTCGGTCGCCTGTTAGAGCAATAAGTGATTTGCCTCAGACCCGAACCTTTCTTCGATCGTTGTGGCGGTAAAATGCTTTTCCAGGGCCCGAACCATTCTTCGATCGCCTGTCAGAGCAGTAAGTGGTTTGTCTCGAACCCGAACCTTTCTTTGGTCACCGTGACATGAGATGTGCCAACCTTTCTCAGGGCATCTACTTGTGGGTGCCTGATCTGTATCGAGAACACCAGTTGGTACCCGACCTTTCTCAAGAGATGCACCGACCTTTCTCAGGGCATCATATATTGTTGGGGTGCCTGACTTCTATCAAAGACACTGGTAGGAACCCGACCTTTCTCGGGAGGATGCGCCGACCTTTCTCAGGGCATCGATTCGCGGGGTGTCTGACTTCTGTCGAAGACACCAGTTAGAACCCGACCTTTCTCGGAAGGATGCACCGACCTTTCTCAGGGCATCGATTTGTTGGGGGTGCCTAGACATTCACAAGCATTGAAAGAGTACCTGGATATTCACAACTACTAACCTGGAGGATATTTAGGCCTTTGCAGGCGTCGAAGGGGTACTTGGATGATCGCAAGTACAAACTTTTGGAGGGTGCCTAGATGTTCGCAAACGTTGAAGGAGTACCTGATTGCTTGCAAGTGTCGAAAGAGTACTTGGATAATCACAAGTACAAACTCTTGAAGGATACCTGGCGTTCACAAGTATCGAAGAGGTACCTGGGATATTCATGAAGGTCCCTCACCTTTTGATAATTGGGAATATCGATGACGTACCTCGCATATTCGTGAAGGTCTCCCACCTCCTAGCAATTGGGAATATCAAGGACGTATCTGGGATATTCGTGAAGGCGTCTCATTTCTTGGTAATGGGAATATCGAGGACGTACCTAGGATATTTGTGAAGGTCTCTCACCTCCTGGTATGGGGAATATCGAGGATGTGCCCCGAATATTCATGAAGGTCTCTCACCTCTTGGTAAGGGGAATATCGAGGACGTGAGCCGAATATTCATGAAAGTCTCTCACCTCCTGGTAATGGGATTATCGAGGACGTGCTCGAATATTCATAAAGGTTTCTCACCTCCTGATAATGGGAATATCGAGGACGTACCTTGGATATTCATGAAGGTCTCTCACCTCCTGGTAATTGGGAATATCGAGGACGTATCTGAGATATTCGTGAAGGTCTCTCACCTCCTAGTAGTTGGAATATCGAGGGCGTACCTAAGATATTCGTGAAGGTCTTTCACCTCCTGATAACTGGGAATATTGAGGACATGCCTCGCATATTCATGAAGGTTTCTCACCTCCTGGTATTATAAACTTGAATGTGGTATGAGGCTTACTTGGATTGCCGTAGGCACTTAAAATGGGTGGAACACTTAGATAGCCTCAGGTGTACAAAGTACTGGAATACTTTAGATGAACATAAGTATTTAATGATACGATCTGGGACCACTCAGGCTGGTCCAAGTGTAAGAAGGCATACCTGGGTAACCACAGGCGCACAATGTGATGGAATACTTGAATGGCTACTAGTATTCACTGATACAATTTTGAGGACAACTCAAACAAGTCGAGTGTCATGGAAATGGAGTATCCGAACGGTGGCCGGTATTCAAAGACAATAGGGATACCTAGACAGCAGTAGGTATTCAACGATAAAGGGATACTTGATCAGTCACAAGTATCAATACTCTGGGGACAACTCGAATAGGTCAAGTGTTGGGAAAATGGAGTATTCGAACAGTGGTCGGTATTCAAAGACAATGGGAATACCTAGACAGCAGTAAGCACCCAAACTCAAAGGACGACTCGAATAGGTCGAGTGTCAAGAAAAGAGTACCTGGACAGTGGTAGGTACTTTAAGACAAATGTGGATTAGGATATGCTTACCTGGCAATATCTCTTATCTCTAAGAGTATGTCTATTATTTGCACAGTATGCACACATGATTGTATGTGTTGTAAATTCATGAGTTCAAATGAAATTCATGCATGATAATTTTGTCAGTTTTGCATCATTTGATTTCCACTAGAGAAGATTTTGAAAGACATCTTTCATTTAGAATGTAGATGTCTTAAGCATGCCAGATGAGGGACTTTCAGTCTGAAAGGACTTTCCGCTCACTCTCGTGGAAAAGGCTATCCTGACCATTGATGCAGGATTTATAAGGACCACACTATCTCACTGTCATCATGTCAACAGGGGTCTGAGTATTCTCGCAAGTGATATGACTTTACCAATGTGAGAGGTCTTTGTTGAAATTGCGATGAAGTCTTGGTCAGCGGCTCATCAAAGGGGACCATCAAGGTCGAAGCTGATGGACAAAAATGCCTGCATGATCATCTCCGGGTTTACAAGTCAAGAACCCTGCGAAGAGAGATAGAATAATCTTGCTCGTACTTCTTCGAACGATGCTTTTAAACATATGAAATCCTACGTTAAATGAAGTGTCATAGTCTGAAGAGACTTTTATAATGGGATGCAACATAGGCTTGGCTCATGTGTAAAGGGGTGAGAGCTGGTGATTGCCTTGACATTTGTCATCGGTCTTTCTTCTCATTGTCAGATGGAGGCTCTATCAATTGAACCACTACAACAACTTTTTCTTGGCTGTATTTTTAACTGGAGGGCATTGGCCTTGCTTTTACCAGGCACACTACTTTTTTATGCCCATCTTTTTTATTCCAGTTCTTCATTCATGGGCATTGACCTTGCTTTTACCAGGTACACTGCTTTTTTATGCCCTGCTTTTTCTTATTGTCGGGGAAACTGGCCTAGGCAAGTTTAATCGAAGCACCATTATTAGATTCTTGAGTCTTCGTCTTCAACTAGCGCTCTGAGCTATGCTGCTTAAATGGTAGTAACTTTTGTTTTGCTCCACGTGAGGATGATATTACAGACTCAATTGGGTTGTACAATGAATACAAGTGCGTAGAGAAAGAATTGTTCTTGTCATTCTATGGCACTTAAATTAATACGAGTGTTCATATGCGATAAAAGACACCCAAAGATTGATGCAAGTGCGAGCAAGAAAATTTCTATCCCTCTTCTCACCTTGTGATGCTGATTTGTCTTTGATCTGCCCCAGTGTGGGGTGGTTCTTGACGAGGGTATGAGAGAAGCTTCACCAATGTATGGGGCTCAATGGGGTGAGCAATGGAATGCCTCTCACTATTTTGGTTATCGTACCATTCGCAAGAGAACTCTTCACCCTGCAGCCATGGAATCTTCTGCACTCATCTCATAAGTGTATAGATGGGGAGGATTGTGTGTAGGATATGGCTTGCCTTTCATCATTCTAACGTGCCTCATCCAGCATGCTCGATTAATCTTGTATTCTTCATTTAGTTGTCTATTCTAATAATTCTCAATGGAATCAGTGATTTAGACAGACAAAATCATCATGCAAAATCCATTTGGAAAAAGCATGCAGCATTTTAAATGTGATAGAGTTTGTACTCTCAGAACAAATGAATGATTTTGGCTCAAAAAGACCTTCTTGGTAGCTTTAAGGGTCAACAGAATAGTATTGTTAAATTTTGAACATCAAAAGGGTTATTCACAAAGGGGTGTTCACAAATGGGTGTCGATGGTCGTCCCTATTGATTAGGGATATGACACACGAATGATCAGTCAATGTTGGGGATTTGATCATTGATTTGATGGGTCTTTTTGCTTTTGCCCCTGCAGAAGAGAAGTTGTACAAGTAGATCAATTAGTTTGGCCAAAATCAAATGTGAGTTGAGGCCTGAAGATTTTCTGTCATTTGCTTTGGCGATTACTCAGGACACCATTTCGTTTAGGAGAGTTTGCCATGCCTCTCATTGATTTATTATCCTTGTCAAGTGATCCTGCAACAAGACATGCTTCTCGTTGATTTGTTATCCTTGCTTTTGACAGTCAGGTGATCCTGCAACAAACAAGAGGGAATGTGTTAGTCATGAACTCTTTCAAGAGTCAAATAACTGGAATCGATACAACTTTACCCTTCACTAGTTTGCAGATGATTGGGTGAACCTGAAGTGAGAGGGGGACACAAAGTCCTATGTCCCTTACTTCGTTAGGTCAATTATTCTCTAAATTGGCTCCTAGATGACATGTCTTTTTACACGAAGCCAGGTAAATTTGATGTGGGTCATTTATGTATACTAGCTTGGCCAGTATTGATTTGTCAAACCTAACCATTGAGTTTGGTTCTTGAGTTGTGATGCTCCCTATCAAATAGGGAAAATATGTCAAAAGCGGGTTCAGATAGTGGGAGTATTGGAAACGATATCAAATTACCCTTCCCCAGAGTTTGTCTGTGTTAGCTCCTAAAGATATTGGAATGTCGATGATGGCCTATTTATCTTGGCATAGTTCAATGTTTCCTTCAATTGGCCTTCCTCATTTGTGACCATGTATGTATGATTGCTGGTCATTGATTCATCTTCAACGCCTTCCTTCTGTGGAATTTTCTTCTGTCTTTGACTATATGACCATTAGCGGCATTAGGCAAAGTTATGTACTTCAAGCTTCTATGGAATCTGAGATGGACAATCAAAACTTCCAATTCTCTTATGGCAATTACTTCTTGCGAGAGCATGCGTCTAAATAGGAAGTCAGGTTTCTAGGTCCTTATTTTGAATAGGGGCTAGAGACCGCTTCAACTGTCTGGATTTCTTCCCTGTTGACAGTAGCCAATTCAAAGAAAAAGAAAAGATCCCTTCCTTGTGCTTCTGGGCTTGTCAAAGCTGGAAGTCCAGTTGATGAAACTGCATCATCTAGTTGCTCAGGCATGTTGTGGGGAAAAGATGTTGCTACGACTTGAGAAAGAGTTGGGCAAGAGCAAGGTGGAATGGACAGGGCTCTTGGGAACGACTTGATTTCAACCGTATGCCTGTACCTATTACGTCCTATTTTCGTTTCCTGTAAATAGAAGAGAAATGACATCATTTCTAAAATTATATTCAGAGAATAAAACTTACCATCTTTGAAGTGGGATGATATTTTCTGTTAGCCCCATTGCCTTCTTGAAAGGGTATTTTTGAATTTGGCGAGCTCACATGATGTGCCGGTTTCAAATACCTTTTGTCACACTAAATCAAAGGGGATGATGTTCTGAAACATAAAGTGAGAGGGTTAGAAAGACAAACGTGCTTAAATTTATCATCTTGTTTTGACAAAAGCTTTTGGGTGATGAAATATTTTTTATTTTCAAAATACGTCTTTGGGGGAGAAAAAGCATGAGGAAGCCCAGCCCTTAGTATTCTCCTTGGATGATATTTTCTTTTCATGGTTGGTTAACATCACCGGGCTGGTTTGGAGTACCGCCTCATGCTCTTAAACAAAATATTAGAACTGTACAATAGAGTACTTGGAATAGAAAATACAACAGTAGCACAATAGACAAGATAAGAAACATGAAATTATAAAAACAAGTAAAACCCTTGAAAACTCCTGTGTAAATGAGTGCTTTGATAGTGTTGGTTTTGAAATCAAGCGCCTTTGAGTTCCTCGCCTCCAGTAGACTCGAAGTATTCGCATGAGAGGACCACTTCATTGAAGCTATGGAAGTGCAACCCATGCAACCAACAACGATGCTTGTGAGGTAAAGCCCCTATGAACAGCTTTATCATTAGTTCTTCAGCCAGTTGAAGGTAAGTTTGCATCATAAAAACCTCACATCCCTTGCATACGCTCGGAAATCCTCCATTGGTTTTCTTCTGAAGTGAACCAAGTTCTGACAAGGCACTTTAATCCCAATCTAGCTTTGATACTGAAGCAGGAATGCAGAAGACAGTTCATTCCAATCTCTCTTGAGGTAGATATCTGCTGTGATGAACCATTGTAATGCAGACATCATAAGACTTTCTTGGAATGCCTGAGTTGTGAATGATATCGAGCCATAGTACCGACCCATTTCAGCATGGAGGTACTGCAAGTGGGCCACGGGGCAACTCGTGCCGTTATACTTGCGGAGATTGGGTATCCACATTTCTATAGGGGTCATGATCCTACGAGGGCAAGACGAGCTGGTATATCTTGATTAGGCCACTGGTTTTCCCACTGCATATTCGTTGTAGTGGTGAATTTTTCTGTTTCAGGGAAGTTGGACTCTACCGAGATTACCCCATTGCTTTCTTCTTTGTCAAAATTTTCGAATGAGGATGAAGTATTGAAACTATCCTCATGGTCAGAGGACGAGCTTAGTACTTCGTTAGGATTGTAGTGGATAAAAGACATATGCTTCCTCTTCGACGGGCCTTCATCCCCAGATAAGAGTAGGAAATAGTTATACGATGAATCGTCAGTTTCATTGTCGAAATAACGCTGGAAGTCCTTGGGATTGTATTCTAGGGCCGGGAAGTCTTCAAAGCTGTATTCTTAGGAATGCTCGAAGCTTTGGTGCGGTGGCTCGTCGGTAGATGCTGAATTGATCTGCTTAGGCTTTATTTTCTTGGCTTCTGGTCTAGACCTTTTGAGTAGGGCCATTTGTTTTGCCAGCTTGATTCTGTCAAGGGAAGTGAGAGACATTAGAGTTTCACTATCTGATTCACTTTCCAGGTTGATAGGGGTTGGTATTATTTGAACCCTAGCTCTTGGAGTAAGCTTGGGGAGTTGTCCAGTCATGCCTTGCTCTTGAACAGGGTCTGTGTCTTTGATCTCGTACAAAGGCTCATTGCCTTTCCAAGTGGGAAATTTTCCAGTAACAGGATGTTGCTTAGTCGCCTATTTATTATGCAAGGCTTTATTGACATGCTCTTCTCCTATCTCAGCGACTAATGGCTCCTTGTGCTCCGCAATCATCGGCTCTTCGTAGGGCAAGGTGATGTCAACATTATACTCTTGGTGAAAAACATGAATTAGTTCCCTCCAAGTTTTAAGGGGACTAATCTTCCTGACAATATACCATCGCAAGACAGGGCCAGTTAAGCTCGATTGGTACGATTGAATCATCCTTCAAACCAGGTAGGCCTGCAAGTAGGTCTCTGGGCAGGAGGTATCAACATACCTTTTGCATTCAGGTGCTTTGAGTTTTTCAGGGATCTCAATGCCAACGTAATTGGACAGGTCAATGGGATTCTACTCCTGCAGCTGACTTAACTTTTTCATGATCCTTTCAAACTGTCTATGGTACTGGCTATTTTCTGGCAAATTTGCGGGTGTCATGATGGTGTTTAAGGCAACTATAGAGTTGGGCTCAGCTTGAGTAGATTTCATTTGTCTCAAGAGTTGTTGAAGGACAATGGACATCTGTCCCACGCTGTCTTCAATGTTAATGAGGCGATTTTGTACACATTCTGATCAGGCCTTATTGCATGAGGCCATTTGCGGGTGATTGGTGGCTGGCGATTCATAATTACCTGTCGTTGCGAAAACAATGAATGAGCACGAAAGTAAACAAAGATTGACCCATGGCAATGGTCTAACTGTTTTTTTATTTATCAAAAGAGGATTTATAGACTGCCAACTCCTAACATCTAAAACTTGAAATTGAAATGACGAGATGAAATACTAGATATTAAACAAGAGTCCCTAAAAAATGTGACAAAACTTTCACAATATTAACACTAAGGGGCACATGATTGCCAATTTATATGCGATGGGGAGCCTTGTTATTGCGAGGATGCCTGCTTCCTTGGACTAGCTCTAAGGTGTGCATCCAGTCCATTCCCAAATCCCTCTCCATGAATTATGCTTGCTCATGTTGGCTGCTCTTGCTGATTGAGTGAGGGACTGACGGCTTCCATTTTGTTGGGATACGATGGTTGTGGATGTAGGACATGGAGGCGTGGTGGGCTTTTTTCTTCTCCCTCAAGCCCTTCAGGTACCACGATCCTTTTGTGATGGCACTTGTCCTAGATTTCCTCAGCGGTAGAAATTTCGAATGCATAGTCACGGCTTGTGTTGAAAAGAACTGGAGGGATCATCCTCTTGAAAGGCAGTGGGATCTCCTGAAGGACTCCATATTGTCATGCTACCCGATACGGGCAATAGGGAATGGCGCCGGTGAGGCCGAGCAATGGAATTGGGCGGGTGCGTATGTAAGCAAAGCGAGCCCTCTTTTCATGGAACCAACTAGCACACCATTGGAATGCCTCAGAAGCTAGGTTTCTTAGGAAGTCAACCCAATTTAAACAGCTTTGATTGGGAATATACGGTCCTAAAACCATAAATTTTTATAACTTATTTTCGAAAGCATTTGTTTCAGACGATCGCATGAAGTCTCAAAATTCGCTTAGGTGAGAAAAGAACCAGACTTGTAAAATTTCAGGAGAGGCTTGCATGAGTTTCTCCGTGTTGTCTTTAAAACGATTAAAGGACAAGAATGTTTCAGTTAAAATTATGTTGACATAATTCCCCCCTCTTAAGATCTAATCAACTATCCATGCCATCTTAGGACTTATGGCATTTCTTTGATGGGGGAAGATGATGAAACCGAAAAAGGCTAGGAGGAAAATCTCACTTTTTTGGGTCATAGGCTGATTTTGGAAATAGGCATTCATAAATTCTAGTGAGCAGGTATTATGATTGTCTTCAAGAATTTGTCTCATGACATGGATTTCAGTTCCTAAAAGTCGCACTAACCCGCGCCATGAGAGGGCGCCTGTCGATGGCCTGACAAGCTTTTTCTGAAGAGGCATTCCAGTGATGATGCTGTATTCTTCCAAGGTTGGGGTTAGCTCAAATCTATCGAATATAAAAGTAATTATCTTCGGGCACCAAAAATGTGTCATGGCTTGTATGACTTCAGGACGAACAGTGATTTGGATCAACGATAGGAGATGACCGACTTTGGCCTTGACACGCTCTTGGGCAAACTGATCTAATTGACCCCACCATCTGAAGAGCTTCGCCTTGGGAGCAGGAATGAACTGGATATCGTCTTTCCCTATCGCATATAAACTGGGATTTGAAAAGCTTATCCTAAATTGCCATGGGCCAACTAAAAAGACTGAGTAAAAGTAAAGAAATCACTTTATTTTTAAATAAAAATGACAAGCACAAAGACATGCGCATGAGATGTGTGGCTCAATTTCTAACTGAGAAGGTTTGTTGAAATTAAAAGGGTATCCGTCCATTGCAGTCTCGTGTTAGCAGTATACCCCCTTAACCTCGGCTAAGAAATTCGGGGAAAAGAAATGCAACCTCTACATCGCAGTCTCGTGTTCGAGGTCGTATTTTTCTTAACACCATCCTAGAAATCCTATGGCGGCCCAGGTCCGGCGACCGGGTTGTGTGTGCCATGTGTAGTGTTTAAAACAGTAAAGCATGCACAATAGTTTATAATCACAAATATAATCTATTTTAAGCAAAATTAAAATAAATTTCTAAGCTTTTCACCTACATAAAGAAAAAAACCCACGTCAGTAAAGAATTTAAACAAGACAAAAATGGCCTAAGTCTTCAAAGTCCCCAGTGGAGTCGTCAAGCTGTCGCGACCTCTTTTTTTGGCACCCGCAATTGGGTACGAGCGCCTAAGGAGGCTAATGGCTCGGCTGAATTTATTAAGCCCAGACTCTCCCAAGTCCACCAATTCACGACTTTAATAATCTAAATTTTTAACTTGTAAATTAATTTTAAAACGGAGTCGCCACTAATTGGTTTGGGGTGGGTCGATTGGAAACCCAAGCGAAGTATCGGGAGAAATACTCGCTCCTGCGCAACCAGATAAATTAGGATCGGGGACTTGATTACCTAGTTAATCACTAATGCCTTTTCGGTACCTAATCTTGTTTAAACCCCGAGTTTTTTAGATGTTCGAGAGATTTTCCATGCATTTTTGGGAGGAAAAACATTTTTGAGTCTTTTTCTATTTTATTTTTTTGGACACAAAAGGGATTTTTTGGTATTTTTGGAAAAATACAAGTCTTTTTGGCTTTTTCTGAATTTTTTTGGCTTTTTCATGAATATTTTTTTTTTTTTTTGGATTTTTGGCATTTTTTGGAAAATATGAAATATTTTTTATTTTTCTGATTTTTTTGGAAAATAAAATATTTTATCATTTTTTATTATTTTTCGATTTTCTAGAAATTAAAACATTTTTTAATATTTTTCAAAAATAAATTATTTTTTGATTTTCTTATTAAAATATTATATAATATAAAATAAGAGCCGACCCGGGTCAGATCCGCAGGTTGGGTCCAACCCGGGCTAGTCCCAAAACGCAGACGACCCTTTTTAAAAAAAAAAAAAAAAAGAACGACGTCGTGACCGGGCGTTCAGGGACACCCGGCCCGGCCCGACGACCCGCTCCACGACTCGGCTCCCAGCGAAAGCCCTACCCGACCCGGCTCCGGCTCGTGACCCGACTCCCACCGCCCCTGAAATTGCGGACTCCCTACCCGGCTCATGGGCCGGGTCCGATCCAATGACCTGAGGCCACGACCCGGAAAATCGAGAACCCTAGGGTTCTCGATTCGCGGCGCCGGAGAGGGGAAGGATGAGGCAATACGGCAACGACGATGGCAACGACGGCAGCGTAACGAGTCCTCGATTGAGGCTAGGGTTTCGTGGAAGGTCGAATGACAACGACGAAGCAGCGGCGGTGGCTAGGTCGACGGAGACGGAGGGATTTCTACCTGGTCCAGCAATGGCGGTGGCTGTAGGGATGACGAGGACGATTGTGCAACGACGGCGAGACTTGAGATGGTGGCTCGGGGCTTAGCTACGGTGACAGCGAGACGGCAACACGGCGGGATTTGGCACAGCAACGGCGTCGGGGGGTGGGACCTCTTCTTCCGCCCCTCTTCGCAAATCCAGAACTCCTTCGCCTCCTCCGACCTCGCTTCTCTCTCACTCCGATCAGATCTGAGCCTCCACCGGCCAGATCTGACCTCCTTGGACTCGCTTGCCGGTGGCCTCCCCCGAAGTCTCTCAGTGGGAGGTCGGCCAAGCTCGCGACCCGATTTCTCTCTCGCTCGCTTTTCGATTCCTCCCCCGAAGTCTCTTAGTGGGAAGATCTCGAAGCTCGCTCGCTCGTCTTCTTTGACGACGGAAGTGCTCCGCTATTTATAGGCGAGGAGGTCTGGTCAACGGAGCTTCGACCGCCGGTCCCCTTCGCGCGCCGAGCGGTTCTCCTCGGCTGAACTGGCGTCCCATCCGAGCTTATCCAATGAAGCGTGCTCGGCATTGATGGCGCCTGAGATCTTATCCTCTCCGGCCGATGTCGGCCTACTCCTCTCGGTCATAGGCCGTCCTTCGCGCGCGTCATCGTCTTCTATGCGCATGAATTGCAGAGGCGTAGGGGAAGAAGAGGGAAGAAGGAATAAGAAGAAGAAGAGAAGGGGGCCGGGCTTTGGGGAAAAATGGCTGGGCCCTGGGCCTACGTGGAAAAGAAAAAGAGGGGGCTGGGCTGGCTTTTTTTTTTCTGTTTTTGTTTTGTTTTTTATTATCTTATTTATCCGAAAAGAATAAAATAAAAACTTAATTAATAAAAAAATAATAATAAACCTAAATAAAATTACGGCGTCAACACTGGCGAGCGTGTAACTTTTCGGGAATTTTGTCCAAAAAAAATATAGATAGAAATTAGCAAACCCTAAAAACAAAACCCCCCAAACTCTTCATGTTCTTTTGACCTAAAAAAACTCTTCATGTTCTCACGTTTTTCTTCTTCTCTTCATCTTCTCCGTTCTTTGTCCTCTCTTGCTTGGAGCACCGAAATTTTCTATTAATGGAACAAGAATTGAAACACAAGAAACCCTTGCATTCATTTCTTCACATCTTCTTCTTTTGTTTTCTGTCTTCTTTTCTTTCCAACAAAGAAGACAAATCTCGAGTAAAGCCACCTTTTCGTTATTGAGACACTCGTGTGTAACATGAGAGCCTCAATTCTTCATTATCTTTTCCTAGGTTAATCATACACTTTGATCCACACTCCCATTCAACCGAGGTCAGTTCCGTTCAAATTGGTGCAATCGATCCTTCATTCATTCAAAGTTGTTGTAACTTGTCAAAGCAACATGTCGACAAGGTGCGGGCATGTGGTGGAATATCACACATATGGCAGCAAGGATGGTGATGATAAAAGGAATTCTTTTGTTTTATGGTGTTCTTTTTTATGGGTAAACAATAGTAAAGTGTATTTTTTTTTGGTCGTGTTCAAGTAAAGTGTATTTGAACTATAAGATTTGCGTAAGTTCTTCAAGGTATATCTAGCAGACTCGTAGAAAGGAGAGAATGTGAAGTTTTTGCATTACCTTATACTTCAAGTTCATTCAAACCGAATGATTTTTAGCCCCCTTAGAAACAAGTTCAACAAAAAAAGAAACTAAGGTAAGAAAGTAATATAGAGTATTCCACAAACATCTCAATCTCGGGCACAATTTGAATCCACTTCCAGAGACCCAACCAAGAGATAGAGAACATCTCCATCTCGAGTACCCACATCTCGGGCACAATTCGAATCCACTTCCACGGACCCAAGCATGAGACAGAGAACATCTCCATCTCGAGTACCCACATGTCGAGCACAATTTGAATCCACTTCCATGGACCCAACTGAGAGAGAGAGGGAGAGAGGGCATGTACCTTTGGAACTCAAGGAGCCAAGGATCTTGCTCTATTAAAGAGAATTTGAGTTCTCGAAACGAGAGGGGACAAAGAACGTAAAAGATGAAGAGCAGAAGAAGAAGAACGTGAAAAGGTTGGGGGTTTTGTTTTTAGGGTTTGTTAATTTCTCTTTATATTTTTTTTTGGACAAAATTGCCCATATTCTGGCAATTGGAAATGTCACACGCTTGCCAGCTGGTGAACATTTTGATCGGCCAGCGAGTTCAAGTCCTTATTTGAGACTTGTTAGCCACTTTGGGTCCTTATTTGGAACAATGGTCACTCCGAGTCCTTATTTGAGAAAGTAGGCTCATTTTTTGTCCTTATTTGAGATTTTCCCACTTTTTAAAATCTAGCCATCATTGAGGTCGAGTGGATGGGGGAGGAACAAGGAAAAAAATAAAAATAAAAAGAAGAAAAGGAAAAAAAATCTTTAAAAAAATTGTAAAAATCTTTTATGTTAACTCAAACTATACTACATAAGACAGTCGGTATTAATTGAGCTATAACATTAGCAATTTCTAGTCAAAATTAATCGAAATGACTATTGAAAATTTATCAAAAGATTTGAGGTTAAATTAGTTAAATTAAAAATTTTATGACTGATGATCATTGTCCATTAGACCTATGATTTTTTCACCCATAATAAATTTTGAAAAATAATGAGGCTAGAATATATTATTCTTAAAAGGGTCTAATCCAAACCCATTTACAACCCATTTTCATTTCAATGAAAAGCCTATCCCACGCCACGTTCTTCTCTCCCTCTTTGCTTCCACGAATCTAATTTGTTGCCACCTCCACCGCCTATCGCCAACTTCGCTCCACCAATCTCTGGTGGCCAAGGTTCTCTGACAACTCAATCATCATGATATCGTCCCGTCCTGCACTCCTCGCAAATCTTGACCTTCGTTTCCAGCAGATAAATCTCTATGGTCGCCACGGAAATCGTAAGGACTATCCGAGCCTACGACTCCGCCACCACCGCTTCAGCTCCTGCCACCCCAAGCGCCACCGACTTGTGCTC
This sequence comes from Eucalyptus decipiens, assembly GCA_014182575.1. Classification (NCBI taxonomy): domain Eukaryota; kingdom Viridiplantae; phylum Streptophyta; class Magnoliopsida; order Myrtales; family Myrtaceae; genus Eucalyptus; species Eucalyptus decipiens. The sequence goes on along the minus strand of CM024611.1, from coordinate 1,524,825 downwards.
ACGAAGTCCGCTCCCCCGATGACGATCAGTTCCTTCATCTTCCTCTCGTTTGGCTCGACGAACCAAGTCTCGTAGCTCAAAGGGAGGTCAATCAGCGCGTACGAGTCGAGCTTCTCGGACTCCACGGTGTTCGAAGGGGCCGGTGTTTTTGTCTCCGGGTATTGAGTTTTCTCTATTTCCTTAATTTTTTGTTGAGTTTGCCTAGAAGTTTTGTTTTCAAGGAGTGAGTTAGTGCTTTCAGCTGGCTAGATTGTTGAATTTGGATTTCAATATAAAATCAGAAAGGGTTGTGTCCTTTATGTTGTTATTGGTGGATTGTCGATGTACTAGAACTGCTTTTGGCTGATTATAGTGTTGGGGCTTGAAGAATGGTTGTTAATTGCATCTGCTACAATGAATCTGTCTCTACTGGAGTTTAGAAATAGCTTATTGATTCTGTTCATTCATGGGCCTTGTGATCCCCGCATTTTGACATTATACATAAGATTGGGCCATTATGTTTTATAAATTGTTCTAAAGGTGAGATATGGCGCAAGTTCGATGTGGGTTCGTGCTCGGGAAGTTTCGTAATTTCTTCAGCTTTGTAGTGAATTGAATCACGATATTCTAATATGAATATTAAAACTTCTTTAATAGTATAGCCTGCTGCGTGCTTGACATGCTTGATTCAACACACTTCTCAATTGGGTCACTCTTCCAGGTTCTTGGCCAAGGAGTGGTGACCTGCATTGAATAAAGCATATCAGAAGCCCTTGCTTTGCCTTCATCGAGACAAAATGCAGCAGAAGGGTATTATATCTCAAAAGTACGTGGCAAAACAAGTCTTTGACATAGCGTAGGTGATTTTCATTACTTGCGAGATGCGTTCTCTGCTGGTTTGTAATTTGAGGATAATCAGAACACATTCTTATCATAAGAAAAGGTGCAATCTGTTGAGATCATTGTCATTATTGTGTTAATTGTTATTCATTAGTCACGACATGATAATAAGTGAAAAGCTCGTAGGTAGGTTTATTCTCTACTCTTATGTGTTTTAGGGAAGCATGCATTTGGTTAAGTCGCTAATAAATTTTATTAGTGGAGCTCTAGATTTGACTAAGAAGGTTTGGAGCTACTAAATCTGGACATCTTATTTGCTTTCTCATGCAAATCAGAAATTCTTGTTTGGCTAGATTATTTCTTTATCTCTTCAGTTGGGTGAGCATCTCTGTTTGCACTGGTCTATTAGTGCTAGTATGCAATATCCTTTCCTCAATATGAACAACAATCGACTTGCATAGGTTTTTATCTGATATACGATGATGTTTTCAGTTTTGAGAAGATATCAGCATCTACTTGTTGCCCTTTCCCCATTGATTAAATCAGTTTTTGAGAGATATCAGCATCGAAGAAGTTCCCTCTTATTAAATGAGATATTTGTTGGTCATTGCAGTGGTTCCCATTTTCTCTATGTCATGGCCTCTTGCGGCAAAATTAGGAGGTGCTTGGCTCCCTCATATCTTTATGAGCATCCTACTTTAGCCTTAAATTCGATCATCATCATTATAATGATGCTTTGGCTGCCTGCTGCAGACAAGATTGGTCACATACATTCTACATGGGGAAACTCTATGAAAAGCTTGGATACAGAGGTCATTATCATTGTCGCGACCTATTTTTCGAGTATGGACCACCTAGGGTTTGGCTAATGGATTGTTAAGCCTAGATTTAACTCAGGCTCTCCCAAGCTCATACCAATTCGCGACTTTAGGTTCAAGTTATTAACATACAAATGATTTTCAATCAGGAGTCGCCAATAATCTATTTTTTTGTGGGTCGATTAGAAACCCAAATAAAGTAACGGGACATTTACTTTATTCCTACGAACCGGAGATTTGGGTACGGGGACTTGGTTACGCTAAATTTCTTTAACGCCCTTTCGGTACCATTTCTTTTATTTTGAAAAAAATATTTTTTGCAAGCAGCTTGGGTTTATTTTAAATCTATTTCCCTAACATGTGAGGTTATCAGACGGGTGCACAAACCATCAATTTAACATCCAGTTAAACAATAAATAAATTGCAAAAACTTACCTCCAAGCAACGAAAACATCTGCAATGTTAAATTAAAATCCACATCAACAACCTTGAATATGGTTTCTAATTAACATGCAAATTCTCTTTTTTTTGTTTTCACTTATTTAATGAAAATTATGCAATATGCAATGCAATATTAACTAAATGACCTAACTCTAATGACATGTAACTCCTAGTTGAATGGGCCTAGCAACAACTACCACATGACATGCATTTTAATGAATCTAATCCTAATGATGTGCATGTGACATTTTTCTTTTCTTTCTTTTCTTTCTTTTTCCTAAAAGAATGCAATCTATCCTAGAAAATGAAACTAATTCAACCTATGGCATTTTTTTGTATTTTTCATGAAATTCGAAATTAGGTTAAATGTGAAAATTATCTAGCTAGATTAACATCCTATTTAATTTATATTAGGAATTAGATTGAGCCAAATCCTAATTTAAACTAAAATATTATCTTAACCTAAATAATCCTAAAATGCAATATATCTAAAAAATGCATTAAAAAAAGGAATTATCTAAATTAAACTAAGTGAAATTTAACCCTAATATGCAATGACATGCAAAATATGCCATAATTCTACATGACAAGTGTATGATGATTTTTTATTGTTTTATTAATTTTCGAAATTTATAATTGCCAAATAATTAAACATGCAACTCAATTTAAAATCTAGCAACCTAAATTGATTTTTTTGAATTTTTTTTTTAAATTTGAAATAAAATTCCTATTCTAAACATGTAAACCCTAAAACATGCAATATTCTAACTCAAACATATCTAAAGATAAAGAAAGCAATTAAGACAAGACAACTTATTCAAAATCATCAAAATCGCACATCATTCGGATCAAGAGATAATATTTCGCTAATAAAATCGATAAATTGATCTTAAGTCTTAAAGATCAAATTATCAATTTTACTCCCGCTTGATTAATTATTTCATCTAAAGCCTTATAGATGAAATAAAAAACCCTGACGCGGTTGCGAATCAGATGATATATTGGAATTTCCAATTATGCATAGATAGGTATTTCAACCAAAGAACACACCATATAAAGAGATAACAATAAAGAAAATAAAGAAAAACCTAAGCTTGCATAATAAAGGAAAGTAAAAATACCTAATTTAATTTTTTTTTTTTTTTTTCTTTTTTTAAAATAAAAAAGAACAAAAAGCTTGGCCGGTTCGGAGGACCGGCGAGGGGAAAACGCCGGCGAGGAACTCCGGCAAGGGTGCGGCTGCTGGCGGAGCAAGTGGATCGCGGCGTTGGGTCTTCGCGGGCAAAGGGGGCTGTGCGGCGAGGAGCTCCGGCGTGTGGATCTCGGCTCGTCGGAGCAGAGGAGGATCGCAGGCTTGGCTACTGGATGCAGGCGCGAGATCTGCGGGTCGCGGATCTCGGGCAAGGCGGGACCGGGTCGCGAAGACGGAGGGAGATCTGCTACAGGAGACGCTCGTGTTGCAGCTGCGGCAGGCGCGGGAACAGCGGTGGTCGCGCGGTGGTGTTCGGAAAGGGACCAGAGCGGCGTGCAGGGGGGGCCGGCGTCTGGTTCGGGATCTGCTGCAGTGGGCTTCTGGCGTCGGCGCGATGGGGCAGGGACTGGACTTCAGCTGCTGGGCGGCGACCGACGGCAGGAGGGAAGCAGCAGCGACGGCGACGGGCTCTGGTGGTGCTCGGCGACGGCAGGGGTGCGGAGGTCGCTGGGTCACGCGTTGCAGAGGCGCGGCGTCGGGTTGTCGCGAGCAGAGGTCACCAGCGAGGCGGTGGTGGCGGAAACGCGGTGGTGCGGACAGAGGTAGAAGACGAACAGTGACTGCTTTGTTTTTTCTTTTTCTTTTTTTCTTTCTTTTCTCTCTGCTCTCACGTCAGTTCTCTCTCTGCTCTATGTCGCACGCTCTCTGCTGTCTTTCGAATTTCAACAAAAGACTCCTTTTGTTGACTTTGAAGAAAACAAAACGAAAATCCACAAAAAGACGAAAATCCAGCCCCACTCCCTCGTGCTTTTCTCTCTGAATTTCTTTTTTCTTCAATATGGCCGAATGTCTCAATTGCGTGACCTCTTCAAACGAATTGCACGCGAGGTATTTATATAGGTCTAAAAAATGTATCTCTACGGTATATATTTTTTCCTTTTTGTTCACGCATATGATACCCCTAAATATATCGTTGAAATATACCCACCTCATACAATACTCCCATTTTGTAGTTTCCACATATTCTATCCAAAATTTTCCTTTTTGCTCGAAAATACACCCTTTGGTGTATATTGCCTAAAAATATGAAAAGTTTGAACAGAATATGTGAAAAATCTTCCCTTCACCTACAGCCTAAAATAAAATAAAAAAATGAAAATAAAATGCTTCTAAACTGTATGCCATGTGTTTTTTTATTTTATATTTTTTTATTTTTTTATTTATTTAGCAAAAATTAACCCCCAAAATTTAGGTGTCAACAATCATATTATGATAAGGCTATTGCTTTGAATCCCTCAGCAGTCGATCATGTATTGCACATTAACTACGTGGGGGGATTTTCTCCTTTTAAGACTTGTGCGCGATTATTTCACTTACTCACTAGAGCTCATCTCTGACCATTATAACGAGGTCTTGTATTAACTTTGCTTGATACAGCTCAGGTTGTTTCTTTTTCCTATATTTGCTTTACTTTTATGAACTTAATTATTATAGTTATCCACTTCATTACTTTAGATTTGTGCATTTCTGTATGGATATTACGGTTCCATAATGATAATTAAAATCGATATAATATATTATTTAATGGTCACTGACCCATAAATTAAGATATGGTTTTTATTTAATTCAAAACCAGAACTCACATGATTTGTGGATGGCTTTCCCCACCACATTTAGGGTGCATTTGGTTCAGTATTCCCAATGGGCTTTTAGTCTCCAAAGCCCATTGGAGAAATGTTAAACCGTTTAGTAACTATTTTGAGGGAACTTTCACTTCAAAGTCGGCTTTGGGAATGTCAAAAGTACAATACTAGTAGGAACTAGCTTTGAGTTTTTAGTATTTGATCAAATAGTGAAACTCTTTTTTCTTTTTTTTCTAAATTACCCTCACTAATTTTTCAAATTTCCAATTTCCTCCTTCATTAGGTTTTTTTTTTCTTTTAATTAAAAGATAACCAAACCCTTTGCCGGCAAGCCAGATCTGGTGACGGTGGCCATTGGTCGAAGTCACCTGACATTGAGTGACCTCCGGCGAGGGTTGCATGGCCCAACCGAGGGCCGTCGAAGGTAACATGACCTCGGGCGACCCTCGGCGAAGGTCGCACAACCCAGGCGGCGTGAGACCCAAGCGACAACCACCTAGGTATTGTGGCCCTCGGCTAGGTCGCACAACTCTCGCTGGAGGTCGCCCAACATCAGGGGATCTCTACCAACGGCTGCTGGTGCCAGCTCATCGACAACCGTAGCCCTTCGTCGAATCAGCAAAGGGTTTGGTCATTTTTCTATATATATATATATATATATCCAAAACCCATTGCAAAAGTTTTTTTAACCAAATATACATTAAACTCAAAGTCCATTTGTAAAGAGATTTTAACCAAGCACAATTTGCATTTTTCCAAATACATTTGACTTTCAACATTTGCATTAACCCAAAGCCCATTTGCAAACCTAAACCAAACGTACCCTTAGACCTCCGTCCATAAGTCGACCCCTAAGCTCTCACATTAACTCGATGAGTATTTACAACTTGTATCATTAAATATGAATTCTACACCCATTTTGTCTCCTCTATTTTAAAAACAAGTTTAAATAGGTCATAAATGGATTGCTTAATAACTTAATGGGTCTTAAATAGGTTGGCTAGCGACCCTAGCCAGATGTAGAAGGAAAAAAAAAAAAAAAAGTCATGCCAGGTCCCTACGCTCTAAGCTTTGGTTCCAACCCTTAGGCTGGATCCATAAAGACCATGTGTGGGTCCTCAACACTCTCGGCTCATATCATTGATTTATGAATTGTTTTTTTTTTTTTTTGGTAACGATGATTTATGAATTGTTTGTTCTTATAAAAATATATATTATTTAAAAATTCAAATTTTTAATTATTTATTATTAAAAATTGATTTTCATAACTTTTTATTTTTTCTTTCTCTTCCTTTTTTTCTCTCTTTTTCCTTCTTCCTCCTTCCTTTGCCAGTTGCATGTCTTGGCAACGGCTGGCAAACCGACAACCGACCATGATGCAAGCCGACAAACTCGAGGCTCGCCCAAGCTTGCATTTGGCTGTTGCAGAGCCCAATGACTAGTGTATGGAGATGGAAAAAGAAAAAGAAAAAAAATTAAAAAAAATTAAAAATTCGAGTTTTTTTTTGCTTGAGATAATATCAAGAGATTAAAATCATTTTTCAAATGGGATCTAAATACTTAGAGTCACACAGCACCAAACAAAGGAAAATTACTCATTTTCTTGAAAAATGATTTCTCAATAAGTTTCTTCTTTTATCGTGAAGTTTCCCAGCATATAATCGCATCCTTAGCGAGCGAATGCTAGATTTTCCCTCCGGTCTGTCCTCTTCTTATTCCCTTAGAAACCCACGTTGCATGCTCAAAAATTCTTACCGCGGGGCCTCCTCCTTGGTCTCACGATCTCTTCCTTACGAAACTTTTTCTGTTCAAGCTTAGACTGCGCACCACTTGTATTCTCGGTTAAGATTCCCACCAAGCCTCACCGGCGCGATGCTTGACCGGATTGAATGAACCGCCAGGGCTTTGTCAAGTGAGATAAGGCAGGAATGTGCAGATCGCCGGACAGGAAGACGTCAAAGCCTGCGAGAGAGAAGAGCCAAACGTGGCCGCTTGGAGCGTCTGAGATTCGTCGGATCATGAGGTGTGGTGGCAAGGTAGGACCAATCGTGCAGAGAAAGCGAGAAGCGACGTGGTATGGCTCACAGCGATGTGGCCCGTGACCGGCGTGACAGTTGCGAGGCAGTGCTGGGAGTGACGAAGCTGAGGAAGACAGGCCGGGACGGTGATCTGGAGTGGGGGAGTCGGGAAGGCTGCAGCCTGCAAGGTGTGGCCGAGGAACCTGCCAGATATTATCTGGATAGCTGGGGCTCGCTCGTGCACTCGTGTTCACCTGCTCTCCGACTTTGTGTATCTCTCTTTTTTCTCTCTTTCTCGATTGTGGCCGATTCGTCTCGACTGTATACTCTCTCGCTTTCTTCTCCACGCTGTGTTCTCGAGCTGAAGAATTGCCCAACCCTCTAAATTGTGAGACCTCATGTCTTTATATAGTGAAAAACCTAGGTTATTCCTAATTATCCTGGCATAATTGAGGCCTTAATAAGTGATGGGCTCTAATGACATAAGGCCTTTTATCAGTCAAACTTTAATGGGCTAAATTAGACTCAACTAAGCTTAATGAGGCCCCTTTTCCTTTATGGCATTCCGCCTTTGTGGTTCTATGGGCTGGCCGATATTGCCATCTCTCATGGGTTTATTCCAATCCATTTAGATTCAGAATCATTCGCCGTTGTTCTGATTAAAATGCAATGAATTTATCTATATACTGAATATTCCTAAAAATTATAGGGAAAAGACCACCAAAAATCTCGAACTATACCCAAAGTGACAAATTTACCCCAAAATTTTTTTTTTCATGAAATGAAAAACCTCAAACTTTGCCAATCATGACACATTTATCCCAAACTTTTTTTCGTGACATAAAAAATCTTGAACTTCTATCCGTGTGACACATTTACCCTAAACTATAAGGCATTTTGGTCTTTTACTTTTGAAACTTCTTTTTTTCTTCTTTTCTTCTTTTTCTCTCTTCCTCCGCCGGCTATGGCGAAGCCAGCGGAGGGAAGCGAGTCGTGAGAGTGAGGGCGAGGCCCTAGAGCCCTCGCGACTCGGCTTTCTTCCGCCATGGCCGATGGAGGGAAAGAGAAGAAGAAAAAAAAAGAAAATACCCTTGATAGGATAAATATGTCACGATTTGCAAAGTTTTGGGTTTTTCATATTCATCATTAAAAAAAAAAAATGGAGTAAATTTGTCACTTTGAACATGGTTTAGGGTTTTCGGCGGTCTTTTCCCAAAATTATCTTGGATGAGCTCAGTGATCTTTGGTGAGTATGAGTACGAAGGCCCATTGGGCTTTATCTCTTGGGCCTCCTAAACTTTTTTTTTTTTGGTCAATTTAGTCATAATTTTTTTGTATTTATGTTAATTCAATCCATCAGGCCAAAATTGACTAGCTATTACTGATATGGACATCGGCCATCCTATATGACACTACCGGCACCGATGTGAATAATTTTAATAAAACATATTTTTTTGTATTTTTTTGAATTTTTTTATGACTTTTTAATTGTTTTCTTTATTTTCCTTCATCTTCATTGTCTGTGGTCGCTAGAATCCTCGATGGCTGGCAATCGGCCACAAATGAGGGCCAGTGAGGGTCAGCCTCACCAAATCTGGCGAGTGCTGCCCTTGCCGGCCTCTAGCTAAGGCTGAGAACCGCTCGCCCTCATCGGGGTGAGGTCGCCTCGAGCGAGGCTTGACCTCCCCCAATTGCCAGAGGTCGGCGGCTGTCGACGGTGTGGCAATGAACGAACCAGCAGGAGTGAGTAGAACGAAGCAGTGGGAGGGAACAGTGAACAGCATCTCACCCTTCCCCCTTGTGAAATCTTTCTTTTGATTTCCACCAAATCCTCATTTTCCATTTCTTCACCACCAGACTTTCCTTATTTTATCTTCATCAAATCTTTCCTGCCAACTTATTGCACGATCTCTGCATTTTTCTTTTTGGTCAAAATCCCACGACATTTTTCAGAGGTCTTTGCATTTTTGTTTCCGTAACCTCTCCCATTTGGCTGAGATCTTTGCGGGCCACCTTGCCTTCGCCCTCGACATTGTCGAGTGTCACCAAGATTGGGCGAAGCCGCCTCAGCCGTGGCCCCTAGGCCTCACCCAGATCTAGGGGAGGTCATCTGCGAGGGTGGGTGATGCCGGGCGAAGGCCACGACCCTCGCCCGACGGCTAATGAGGGCTTCATAGCCCTCCCCCAATGGGGCGACTGCAGGAAAAAGAAGTCAAAGAAGGATGAAGAGAAAAAAGGAAAGGATAATAAGGAAAATCAAAAATCAAAAAATCAAAAAAAAATAAGTATTATTAATAAATTGTCACGTCAACGTCGTTCGGATAACCTATTCCATGTCAACATCAGTGTATCAAATTTGGCTGGACAAATTGCATTGGCACAATTATAAAAGATTTAAAAATGAATTTGCAAAAAAAAAAATTAAAATTAAATTGGTAAAATTACAATAGGTTTAGGACTTTTTTGGTTTAGGTGTCAATAAATAAGCCAAATATAATGATACAAAAAAGGAAATCAAAGATAGAAAAGGAAACCAACTATCTAAATTTTCTCCCTGAACTAGTTGCTTAAATTATAAATACAAAGATCTTTCTATTGCTTATTTAGGGAGATAATCTTTTATTTGTGCAACCGAGAACGTAAATCCAGGTGCATTAATTGCTGGACCTGAGCAGGTCCTTAAACTGCTCCACCCTGAATCGGATATCCGAGGGTGCCCAGTTAGCCCCCATTTACAGGGAGTTTAACTAGGATTACGAGATAAAATCCACATCGAGTATCCCGGCCAAACCCGAAAGGGTAGGGATCCACCTCGGATCCCCGTGAAGCCCTTCTCCTAGCATACTAGGCCGGGTTCAGGGAAATGAAGAGGCCCGGATAGCCCTCCACCGTGAGTGGGCTACCCGGCGCCAAGAAGCACAATTATATAAGAAAAGGACATCAAAACTCATTCGAAGAAAATTAGATTATGGTAATGGCTACTACAATGAAATCGTCTTATTTATTTTTCCTTGTAATCTACATTATCATATTCATTTCGTCATACCCGGCTAATGTTGCTTCGTCCAAGACTACTCCTGCTAAACCTCGGGGATTAGCCATCAAGCTCATCCACCGCGATTCCATTCAATCTCCATATTACAATCCAAATGCCACCATCTCCGAGCGAGCTAAACGTGCCATTAACGATTCGCTCGCCCGCATCCGCTCCCTGAGCAAAAGAGTCGCTACTCCAAATGACGACGACGCCAGGGCCGGTCTCATCCCAGCCGGTAGCGTACATGGTTTCCTTGCCAAAATGTCCATCGGTACGCCGCCCGTCCCACAACTTGTGTTTATCGACACGGGAAGCGACCTCCTTTGGTTTCAGTGCCTACCCTGCACTACTTGCTTCAAACAATCTCCCCCTTTGTTCGATCCTACCAAATCGTCGACGTATTCCAATATTCGTTGCAATTCCATTGCTTTTTTAAAATCCGGTGACAAGTGCGATCCTAATTATGAATATTGCATTAAATAAATACGGTGTAGATGGGCAAGAAAGCGGGGTATTAGGACTAGGCTATGGTGATGGTCGTTTCCCAACTGTGGTTAAACAATTAGGCTCCAAATTTCCCTACTGCATAGGCAACTTATACGACCTCCAATACCAATACAATCAACTCAGCTTGGAAAATGGGGTGATCATGGAAGGTGATTCTACGACCCTGGAGATTTACAATGGTTTATAATATTGGGACCTCCAAGGTATAAGTGTCGGAGAGAAGAAGCTACAAATCGACCCCTGGGTATTCAAAAGAGGGCCTAAGGATGAAGGAGGAGTGATCATAGACTCGGGAACCACGTTCACGTTCTTAAAGGAAGAGGGGTACGTTTCATTGCAAAATGGGGTCGAGAGTTTGATGGCGGGAAAGCTGAACAGGGTGAGTCATCCGGAGTTCTTGTGCTACGCCGGGAGTGTGGAGAGAGATTCGACGGGATTCCCAGTGGTCACCTTGCAATTCTTGGGCGGTGCACAACTCGGCTTAGACATCAACAGCATGTTTTTCCAGTTAACGGCAGGCGTCTTTTGCATGGCCATCAGTAAGTCATTACCTGACACAAATGGCGAATCCTTGATTAGAGTGCTAGCACAACAGTCTTATAATATAGGGTACATCAGACAAGGCAAGATTTTCTTCCAAAGGATTGACTGTAGTGCTCTCTAATCACTTGTATGATCACATGTAATTAAAAATTATCCACCGATTCAATATCAATTTCTTTGATATTTTCTTGAGTAGAAATGAGTGGAGGGGATATGAATGAGGTCACCAACAGAATCGGTTCCTCTCATCTACCTATCTTAATTCCTTCATATATAGATGGCTTCTAGATAGACCGAGGGAAGGGAACGGTTCAAAAAATAAAAATAAAAAATTGTGCGGATGGAGAAAGATGGAATATGAGAACTGAAGAAGTGCGCTTCGAGGCTGGGCACTTTATACGTACAATGAGCATGATGGAGTTTGAACTCTTCTTTGCTCTCCTTCTCTTCTTCCTCTAGAATCGAGATCGACTCAGCTCTTTTTCCTGTTACCTTCTCTATGGTCACAACTTAATTAAACTTTCGATTCAAGCTTTGTATCATTCAATCGCATACGATAGGATTGGCAACCATCTATTTGTAGACTTACCTTTTCATGTAATTAGCAAGAAGCAATTACCAAAATGTAACTTGTGCCATGTCATAACGTGGTGACATAAGCGTCAAGCTTTAGACCAGACACCGGGCCCTTGTGCGCAATGCACATATGGTACATGATAGCCGCAATCTAAATAACTGTCAATGAAAACCTACGAGAATGAACAATGTCAATCAGCTGCCTGAGAATCGACGTTGAGATATGGACTGGGAATTTCTTTGTCAAGATTTGAAATCTACATCTAGTCTAAAGAATTTTAAACAGATGGTCAAATGATTTTAAAAGCTCGTAATATGATCTCCGTTGAAAATCGAAGCAGGAAAAAGCAATTAAAAATTACACCATACAGAACAGAACCAAGGATACTGATTAAAACACGATAAGAGGCAGCATATTAAAATCAAAATGAGGATAGATCAATGCAGTTACACTAAAGGGTGTATTCACGTTTACAAAGACAAGTTAGTGATGGATCAATGCAGTTATAGCACAGAACATCTACACAGCTACCAGTCCATTCCTTTGCTGCTATGTAACTTTCAACTTCCTGATCAGGACAAACTCAAAATTGAGAAGAACAAATGGGCCCCAAGTAGCTACTTTAGCGGTACGAGCCCAAACTTTGGCATCATACAGCCGAAAGAAACCTCATTATTATATCATTTGAAAATGCTACACAACAAGAGGAATGAGATGTAAGTAACAATTGCCTGCCTTTACATCAAAGTTCTGGATTCCTCCGATTCTCATTGCTCTGAGAAGGGCTCCATGCAGCACCTAAGTCCACCCCTGCAGAAGAAAGCAACATAAGTTGGTGTGCAGATCACACGGTATAAATAGAATTACCATCACAAAGCTTGTATTTAGTTGTTAGTCTCCTCAATGACGCAAGGTATTCAAACTTCAAAGAGAAGTTGAACAAGAAATAGCAAGTGAAAAAAATAGACTTAAAAGCATTCCTGTAATGCATCAGCCCAAACAATCTACAAAATCTTTGAATACTTTTTTCATGGGTGGATTGCAGGTCTTCTAGGTTGTAAATACATTCCGATTGTTTTAATATCATAATAATGGAAAGAATCTGCTACAAATCTATTACCTTCACCCAGCATATTTTCTCTCAAACTCAACCGCTATGTGACGCGTTCATCAATAATCAAGTCAGGATAAAAAGTGACATGACATTGCTTTAAAATCTCAAGATATAGATCATGATAAGAAAATCTGGTATGCTAATGTGCTATTAATATCTAAAATATTCAAAGCAATCTTCAACAATGCTCCTCTGTAAGCATTTATAATTTCAGTTGCAGCACAATGAGATGCATTCCAAACAAGATTGAGTAGGGCTTTGCTTGAGACAGGCCATTTTACTAGGTTCTACCTGCTTGGAATGTTGTGTAATTGGAGAAGAGATGCAACAGATTGTCCAAAGTTTCCGGTAAAAATTTCCTTGCAAACAAGTAACATGGCCTCCCCACCCCATTCCGCAAACAAGGTTTTGTCAGCTCTTCATGCTGCACAAATCCAAGCAACAAAGTTTTCATTCAGGCTATCTATGTATGTTTCGAGATCATCAATTGAGAGGATACGAACACTGCATACCTTATTGTCACTCGTTTCATGTATGCTCACATCAATTGACTGCACAAATGACATAATAAGCACAGTCAAACTCATGACAGGAAAATAGGAACAGCAATTTACATACATTAACACCATGTTTCATACAAGACAGGAAAAGCCACAATTTTGCAGTTTCCTACTTCACAGAGTGATAGTTTTTTTTTTTTTTTTTTTTTTTTTTGGGAGTCTGATGATAGTTAAAACTGAGTAAGGAACCCATATCCCATCTTGTCTCTGTAAAAAGTACAAAGGAAAATTGTCATGCATACCGTTATATTTTTCAAAAGATCATATGTGACATCTTGAGCCCTGTAGGATTTGGGGTGCCATTTTTTCTCAGACCAATCAACATGTGTCACCGACCATGTTGAGATTCCACTAGGATCCACCATCTAAGAAGAAACTTGTCAAGTTGGAGATTGCTCAGATGACATCACAAACTGAGGTTGTAACACAAAGGAGGATCCTTACATTGAGAAAGGTTGGAATGTAATGTTCGTCAGGAATGCAATCTTTACCATCTAAACCTGGCTGTAGTGTAAAGAATATCTAAATTAACAACTTGCTATGTCGCAGAATGTTCAAGAATCATGGCTCCAACGATAGTGGGAGAATTTTGGCCAAAAATGTCCAGAATGAAAAAATGATGAACGGATGAAACTGGAACAACCCTTTTTGAAAGCAAAATATCTTGATGGGGTACATGCAGGCGATGTTCGCAATATGGGGCATAAACTATGATTCACAAACCCAACATTAACAAGATGATACGCAATAGGATACAAAGCGACTAAACAAGCACATTCACCTGACAATGGTCCCTGAATTTCGAATAATATAGATCATCGGCTATGACAATTAAAGCATGCCGCCGCTTCATTGTGACCCACTGCAGAGAACTCAACAATTAATTCGAAATACGTGCCAGAAAAATTCTTGAGTTCAGAAGCCAATATGCAAAGTTTAAAACCATTAAAACACATGGCAACAAGACCAAAATAAATAAATAAAACCATGTAACAAATTTAGAATTCGCAAGACATACCTGGGCACCTTTCCGAAAATCCATCTTCTTGACTTCAGGTAACATGTGTTCTGAGAATCTGCCATTCCCATGTGGACCAGGATCCACGAAGCTATATGGGAAATAGAAAATAGTTTAAATAAGTAAGAAGCATAATACAATAAAAAAAAATAATATGTGCTTACCAATCAACGTAGCTGATATTTGTGTGCATAAGATAATCATACACATAGTCAAAAGTACGCAATGGCACACAGCTGCGATGACACAAGATGAGAAATCAGAACTCAGAAGCAAGCTACTTCAATTTTTTTCATTATAAAAGATAGGAAGATTTTAATTTTTTTTTTTTTGCCTCATTACCTTTCAGAGAGTAACACAAAATGTTGGTTATCAGGATCTCGAAGTGCCTCTACCAATAACCGTCTCTCAGCATCAACCACGGACATTTTTCCCCACACCACCTGCATAGGTAAATATAACATCAATTTCATGAAATTCTTTAAATAAACAACTATATGGCAACAAGGGGGTCCAAACCCACATAGAAAAGAGCTCAGTTACAAGACGAAGCATCAATTCATAAAATTGTGCCATCAATGGCACTTGCACTGTGTTTTAACAGCATTAACTCCAAAGTGCACTAGGCACATAGCCACAAAATTCTTACCCAATTATCTCTTCTTTTTTTTTTTTTTTTTTTTTTTTTTTGGCTTTTGCATAGAACTTAGCAGATTTTGGCTTGCATGAAAAAACTTGAACTCCACAAACATAAATTGCCCCTATCGAAACAACTTTCTGCATCAACAGGATACTATGCTTCAGCCAAAAAAGCAGAGATAGGGTATAAAAATGAACAAACATATTTTACTGGTTTGTTGCAAAGTGCAAACTTCTAAAATGAAAAAATTGTGCAGTCAGGTTCAACATGCAATTATCAGAATACAGATATGAACTTTCAAGGACGGACCGATTTTGCTAAGTAAGTTACTGAACCTGGTCACTACATATGTCTCGGTCAATGAAGTAATGGCTCACACGTACAGGTTTTTCTCCCGATGCATGAACATAGACTGTGAACCTTCCTTCGTGACCCTAATAGCAAAGACAAAGATATGGTTAGTCGAGGAAGACAAAATTAAGCAACAGTAGCATTGTGCTTGCATCTGCTTAGCTACTATTCTTTCTTCAACTACATCAATGGCCACTCATACATAAGTATACTATGCTTTTCGAAAAGTGAGTGCATTAAGAATAACATTAGACAGTAATCTCAAGCAATGTCCTGCAGCAAAAGTTATCCTCTGTTTTATCAGACTTTTCTAGGAGAGTAGAATAATGAGAACAAGAGGAAGTTACACTTTGATTAAATGTGACAAGCATTAGATGGTCAAGAAACTTAGAAATATTTTTTCCACCGATGGGACTTCAAAAGACTTCAGAATGCACGAACTAGATGCATCCACTAAAACAATAGTGATAATCGCTGCAGGAAGCATCATCTCTTATTCATTCAATCGGGTGCAAGCAGTGATTGTCAGAGCCACAAAAGGAAGACTCCATCAATCTTTGAAGGTACAAAGGCTTGAGATGCCAGCAACTATAGTGTTGGAAATTGGTGATCCATTTTCAACAAAAAACACATTTTCTTCATCAAGAAGTAGCCGAATGAGAGCAGCAAGTTTACACCAGCTGATGAAGCAAGTCAAAGAAGAAATCGACAACATGAGAAGCAAAGTGTGAAAGCAAGCAAGCAGCAGCCAAAACAAACGAAAAACCAGTAAGAATGGTCCAAGTTGAAGATGACATCTTACCTGGAAAAACTTATCCCAGAGCGGCTCAAAAGGAAGCGAACCGCGAGTCAAGAACATAAATGCGACTTTGGGATTCGTTGGCTTCAAGAGAGGCGTGTTTAGTATGTGCTTGATCACAACATCTGATGCACTCTCTTTATCAGTGCATTTCCTCGCAGGAGGCCGATCTGGACCATTGTGGGTGGATACCCAAATCACGAACACCACGAACATCGCAAAAACCACTATAATCGACATCATCTTCATCAATGGAGGAGGACGAGCGCGATAGTCCACCGAAATTCGGAGATAATCCATACCCGGCATTAAAACAACAACGTACCCAACAACTAAATCTGTAACAATAACACTTGTCTTAAACCATAAGCTGCCCAAAGTTGTATGCTGCGTCTCCCATCTTTGCCACTATTCGTCTGCTATATATCTGTCGAGCCCCTAAATTCTATCCAAGGGTTTCGATTTTTCAATCGGGCACGTCGATGGCGCCGGGCGTAAAAACCCAAAACTTCAAACGACACACTCAACCACAAGAGAGAAAGAGAAAAACGGGGGCAGAGAGAGAGAGGGCTCACGAATTCGCCCAGAAGCTGAAGCTCGTCCCCGAAGAGATGACCCCCCTATTCCCCCTTCTTTGACCTTCGCTGAAACCTCCACCCGCGCCGAGCAAATAAAGAACGAGACGAAGACGAAGACGAGGAGGAAGAAGAAGGAGGAGGAGGAGGAGGAGGAGGAGGAGCTGAGGAGGAGATGCAGTGCAGAAAATGATGTGGGATCGCATGCGGAACCCAGGTTGTATCCTCCATCGTTGACCGAATCGACCCTATGGTCCGGCCGTGGGATTCAGTCGAGGCTCCACAGATTCGGGATGCAACCCCATTTTGGACACCAACCAAAACCTTCCGCGAAGAACACCGCCATGGTTGGAAGCAAACGAGGGATCCCTCCGACCATCTCCAACCCCTTCGATGTTGCTGTTGATGATGCAGAACCCAGTGACCACTCTAGCTCCCCTCCTCGGCATGGAAATGGCACCCCCGAAAGAAGCCATTTTTTTTTTTTAAGGAAGAGGAGTTCTTGAGACACTCTTTTCTCTCTCTTCCCAATCTGGGTAGATGCTCTTCCTTTTTTATTGGGTCCTTGGCCAGTAGCCTTCCACCCCTTGATCTTGAATTGCAGAATCCCGCACCGCCGTCCGATTTAACCTCTTTTTAGGCTTTGTGGTCCCAGTCTAATATAACTATCAAGGGTGCGTAAAAAGGACCGCCCCAAGCAAAAATCGGCTGAATTGGACCCTACAGGCTAGTTCTTCTTTAAAACTAGAAATGTTTCAATCAATCCTTATAATATGCTTTGCGCTTATGTAGGATCTGTGCATTCAGAATTCTACTATTCTAAAAAAAAAATTATGATATGGGTCAAAAATTAAGAATGAAACGAACAATCTATATTCTAAGGCCAAGGAAAGGCCGTGCGTGTGGGATATTACTTGCCACAAATTCGATGCACATTTTATAGTATTGTTGGTCCAGTTCTCAATTCTTAAAATTGGAACCGGTGTCCGAGCAATCCTATTCCCGGTTTCAAGAGAGAGCCAGATCGAATCGAACTGGACTGACTTCAAATACGTTTTTTTTATTATTATTTCTTCAAAAAAATTAGTAAAATGTGAACTAAATACCATATCGTCCAGAACTAGATTGAACCAAACCAAACCGACTACAAATACTTTTTTTAACTATTTCTTCAAAAAAAATTAATAAAATGTGGACTAATGCTGTCTCGTCTAATGATACCATAAATTATGGCTAAATTAGGGCGTGTTTGGTAACATTTTTGTTTAAAAATTGTTCCAGGGTATAGAAATATAAAAAACTGTTTCTGTTTAAAGAAACAATTTTTTAATAAAAAAATGCATTTGGTAAACTTGTTTTGGGATTAAAAAATGAACAAAAACATGTTTGGTAAATTTGTGTTCTTTTTTTTTTGTTTCTTTTAATTTTTTAATATTTTCTTTCTTTTCTTTCTTTTTTTTTTTCTTTTGACCGGTCGCCGACCTCAACCATGGCGGGCAACCGGCCGACGAGGGCTAGCGACCTTGCCCACCACAGCCTAGGCTCGGTGGCCCCGGCGAGGCCAAGCCTCGCTATGGTTGGGGGAGGCTCAGCCTCGCCTTGGCCGGACGAGCTCGGGCTCGCTGAATCTGGGCGAGCCCGAGCTCGCCCGGCCGAGGCTAGGCCAAGCCTCGCCAAGGGCCATCGACGCTCGGCCTCGCCGCCGGGGCCGACGATGCTCCAACGAGGTCACCGGTCTTCGACGGCGTCGCCGGCCCTAGATGGCCGGTCGTTGTCCATGGTCAAGGCCGACGACCAGCCAAAGAAAAAAGAAAAAGAAAAGAAGAAAAAAGAAGAGAAGAAAAAGAGAGGAGAGAGAAATTTAGTTCAAGAAACAAGAAACACGTTTTTCTTGTTTCTTGTTTCTTGTTTCTATTCCAAATGTGTTTCTGGGAATAAAAAAATAGATTTGAAACAAAAACGCAAACAAATACATTTTTGTTCCCTGGAACAAAAAAATAGAAATTTTATTTATAAACAGAAATAAATAACGTTAACAAACAGGGCATTACTCTCCACTCATCGTCACTTTCATTAATATCTTAAGATTTGTCACTCTCTTATTATGCACAACCACGCTTTAGTGGGGAAAAAAAAGTGAATCGATGGTCCGATTCAATTCCCAATCTTAGGACCAAAAGATCTAGTTCTCGATTTCCAAAATCGATAACCACAACCAATCACCCCTAATATATATGTGGACGGGCATCGACAAATTGGTTACCCTTTGAGCTGTCGCTTAAGATTCTTGGATTGACTTAATGATGGTGAATTGTGCTGTCTTCATTTTCCTAAAACTCAGAAAATTTACGTCAAATGGGTTACAATTGAAGTAGGCCTAATCCCTCTAAGTTTAGGTTAAATCCCAAATCTATTCCGAACTTCTTTTTGTCCGAGAAAAAACCCCAATTTTAAGTCTAGTCCCAAATTTATTCCGAATTTTGTAAAATTCAACTCCGCACTCCCTATAATCTCAAATTCTATTATTATCCAAAGGGCTTATGGAAAAATAATATCGTATTGAAGACAGATGTCCTGCCCATGACAATGTTGAGATGATGATGTCAATCAGTGCACAAAGGTTTATTTACGTAACTCTTCTTTGATTTTTATGAAATGGCCTATTCCGCTCTAACATATGTGGCTATTAAGAAGTTCGACCTAAAAGCTTAAATTTAAAGGTTGAGGTAGCCCGTATAAATACAAAAAGCACATAAACCTCATAGACAAGCTATCCCCCTCTTATGTGCTGGCTGGCTTGGAAATGACATGTGAAGTTCGATGAATGAGGGGTTACACTTGTGAAATAATTAGGAAGCAGAATTGGTTTTGATACCATGTTAAATTATCTAACTCAAATCTTAAGCTTACAATTTATGTAAATATGAAGAGCATATGGTTCCTATTGAATTACTTTTTCTTCACTTATACATTTCACTCAGACTCATACGTATGTTTCTGTCATAGAATTACTTGTACGAAAGTTTTAGATGTTTCAAGCCAAGTCAAATTTCGTCCATAGTATAATTTAGATTAAGTAGAAAAGCAAAACGCAGGAACCTATCTAGCAATCCCTTTACTGTCATCAATTGCATTTAATAATCTGTACCTCCACAATTCAATTGGTTAAATGGTAAAATATTCTATCGAAGTTAAAATCTTGCCAATTACATCGTCAAAACCTTCTAATAATGCTCAGCAATATCCAGTAAGAAAATAACCAAATTTTATAATTTAATTTACATCTCTCATCACGCCACTTTTTTATTTTGATTTGCAGTACCCGAAAACTTCACCCCTAAACATTCAAAATATTTAAATTTTGAACACTTATGTTATTACGTGGACTTATATATTGCGAGCAAATGGAGAGAGGTGAAGCCTTTCTGATCGGTCGCAAACGTCCGGGCGATTGCAATAAATGTCGACCCCATGAGCGAGACAAAATGCTCCCAACCTCAAGATGGATTCCTTCTCTCTCAACTCTCTCTCTCGGTGGAACGTGGAAAGTCACGACGCACCCAAAAACGCCATGTAAAAAAAAAAAAAAAGGTAAGATCCACACCTACTTTATCCGGCAAACCACGCACGCTTGATTAAAAATATTCAGAAATTTTTTAAAATTTTTAAAAATTATCCATATTAGTGTCTATTGTCTCACGTAAGACGGACGGCATCTATATCAACGATTTTCGCTCAAAATTGGCTTGAAAAACTATATTGGCAAATTATCAAAATATTTATGATTAAATTGACTAAATTGAAAATCTTATAATTGAATTGAGAGAAAAGTATTAAAGAAAAAGTCTTAAACCTATAATATTTGTATCAGATTAGTTCTAAACTTTTTTATATTCATATCAGTTTAGTCCATTGAGCAAATTTAGACCAAAACTTATTGACATCGACATTTATCATCTTACATGATACAGTTGACATTAACTTCAAAAAAATTTTTAATAGTTCTTTTAATAATTTCCTCTTTTTCCTTTCCTTTCTTTTTCTCTCTCTTTTTGCCGGGCCACTAGCCACAGTCCATGACCGGCGAGGTTTGGCCTAGCTGAGCCACACCTGGGAAAAGGCAAGCGCCAACAAGGCCCCCCTCATCAAATTGACAACAAGGATGGCATCACTAGATTTGCCACAGGGGGAAGGGGGAGGCCTCACCAGTGCTCGCCTTTGCCCAAACGTGGCTTGGCAAGGCCGAACATCGCTAGTCATGGCTTGTAGCCGGTGGCCAGCCATTGGTAACACGAAAAGGGAAAGCAAAAAGAGAAAGGAAAAAAATAATTCAAACAAATGATTAAAAATAATATATATATTCACATCAATGCCATCCGTGCAACGTAATATAGTTGATATCCTTGTCAATGATTTCTGGTATAAATTGATCGATGGATTGAATTTGTATTAATGTGGAAAATTTAAAATTAAATTATTTCAATTAAAAAGTTTGAGATTGAATTGTTACCAATGCAATAAGTTTAAGACTTTTTTGATACTTATCCCTTAAATTGGGCCAAGCCGCCGTACAAGAGGTTTAATACTATTTTTGGTAATTTTCCCAGGTTTCAATTCACCTTGCTCTCTATAGGAGGGCTTGCGGAAAACAAATCACGTATGGGTGCATCAATTAGCGAACCGAATTGTCCATGTTGTACGGGGTAAGATATGATCTCTTGTCATTATGAATGGCTAAGAATATGACAATTCATTTGCAAATCTTGAGGAACGTGGCCCAACTATAAATTAATAAATGTGTAGGGCGCATCGGATGCATGAATCTACACGCTTGCCAAATGCCAGTTGAGCACTAATGAATGATGAGATATCTAATTTTATGATCTGAGAGGAACTTATCAATGAAAATTGGATAGTGTCTTTAGAAACACATTAAGACTCAACCACTCTAAACTTACTAATTCTTCATATCTGAATGATATTATTATTGTATTTTGACAAAGCGTAGCTAAAATTATCCGATTATCCCATTACCATCGGATAATTTTAGCTCGAGACATCTTGAAAGGTTGACCTGAACATTGTGAATCGTGCTTGAGTTTAGAAATGTGCACACAATAATGCAATGCGTACCGTCCCACTAAATAGTCTCCTTTCTCGGCAGTACAGGTGAGATCCATTGAACCGGATAAAAATCACCTGAACTAAGAATTCCTGCATTACCGGCTGCCCGATGGGGATTCCATTCCCTTCACGCCTCAAAAACAGTAAGTCAGCCTCACTCGGTGGGGCTGATAAATCTCTCGTTTGGATCGATCGTGATCATTGATCATGTGGACTCATGTGAGTTCCATTTGCGCGATTAAAAAAATAAATAAAATTAAGGGCTGTGATCGTGCTTGATTCACAAACTCCGATCCGGGGAAGAATTTGCAGCGGGCCGACTAGTGGTTGGACCGAGTCGGATTCTTTGTACGTTGCGTATGTGCTAGATCCTCCTTTAGTAATGTGCAACCCGTTTGACGAAGCCCATTTTGCCTTTCGATGGTATATTCCTTCCCCGAGCCCAAAATTATCGACAGCTTGCGATCCCCAGTCAAACTTAGGAAAAGGGCATGTGTTTATTTAGGGTAAATTATCAAAATTTTGTCATCGAGCATACGACCGGACCGGATAAATGCAGCATTAGGCCACCAACTCCATTCCACTTTCTTTCACAAAAATGACGCATCTTGCTTGTCGAGAAATAATTATAACAACATCCAGTATTGAATGAAAATTATAAATATTCAAAATTTATGATTACCATGTCAGAAGTCAAGACGATATTTACATATATCGTTGGTCTAATTATTAGAAATCACAGCTATTCATGTGCAAGGCACACATGATATAGTACAAAAAATCTTATATCTATTTTACAACAATAATTTAGTACTAAACTTTTCAATTTAGCCAAATTTATTCCAAAATATTTTGATGATTCTTCAATGTATTGCTAACCTGAACATAAACAATCTTACATGGCATGACTGCTTGATTTTGTAATTTTTTTTTTAACTTTTTAAAAGCTAGCCATCATTGAGGCCAAGCAATGGCAAAGGAAGAAGCAAAAAAAAAAATCTAAAAAGAATTACAAAATTTGTTTATGTTAGCATCGGTTGTGTCACTTAAGACAGTAGTTGGACTACTTTGTATTAGCGATTTCTAGTTAAAATTAATAGGAATGACTATATTAAAAATTTATCAAAAGATTTAGGATTAAATTTGCTATATTGAAAAGTTCATTAACCAATGGTTGTTGTACAATAAATTTATGATTTTTTGATCAATTTTCCCAACACACATGTTTAGTTGATAATAACTTGTTTATTTCATATAAACCACATTGAAATTTTAACTATTTAAAAGTTACTTTATCTTATGGGCTAATTTTCTCCAAATTAAGTCAATCCAAAAAAGAAGTTGCATCTATATTCGCCATGGAAAAGAATTGGTCAATCGGTGCGTGAAAGGTGAAACCAGAAGTAACAGCTTATGTTCACAAATGGTCAAAAATGAACAAAACGCAAAAACTTATTGGGGGAGATAAGAAAGCCTAATTTTGAAGAGGTCTGGGGAGTTCAAGTATAAAAAAAAATAATAAATAAAAGAGGACTGATTATCCAAGCTATCGCTATCTGTCTAAGTCAATTGTAGATAACTTGATTACCAAGTAAACAAGTACAGCACGTGTTTGCAAATATATCGTGGGAACCTACGTGGAAAAGACAAGGAAAATAAAAAACAAAAAAGGATGCATGGATGAACTACCGTGTTATATACATTAGATAGTTATATGCATTGCATATAAGTAAAACAGGTACTTTAATCATGCTTTCATTTATGAATTTTTATTTTCAAGGTTGAGATAAAACAACATTTTTTTTTTTTTGGATCTATTTTTTCACAAAAAATGAATAATTTTGAAATCGTATTCAAAATAATGATTGATTGAATAGCTGTGAAATAATTTATCAACAAAAAATGTCTTAATTATCGATAATAATTTATGTTTAAATAATTTTGGTGGGCGATGAAAATACTTTTTATTTATTCCATTCTTGTAAGTGATACAATTATTTTTAAACTAGCAACCGAATCTTAAAAGGTGAATAGTTTTTTACGTTGAGGATGAGCTTTTAAAGAACCGGTAAGCAAATGGGTCATTGGTTTTCACCTCCTGGCAAGAGTTCGGTTAAAAATGAATTAAATTTTGTATATGGAGAACGGACTGCAGGCAGAAACAGTGAGATGAAACTGCGGCGCCATGCATACACGTCTAACGTGGGGAATTGAAGCTTGACGAGGAAGGAGATGGTTCTTTTAAGAATAGTGCGATGTCATTAGCTGTCTTACCCATATATAAATATGGTCAAATCCTTTGCGTGACAATAGACCAAGTTCCACCTTTCCAATTAAGCAACTGGCGAATTTAACCGAACCACCAACGAACTTGAAAGTTCCATTCACGTGGTCCAATTACTAATTTAATCTTTTGTTTGTATAAGATTGAAACCAAACAAAAAAAACAGTTGTTCTTTTGGCATAATTTTGATTGTGCAACGTGTTAGAGATAATTAGGATAATTCTCTAAGTTCTTTTTTATTAGAGATAATTATGACATTTCTTTAGATTTTTTTTTTATTTCTTAAGATTATGCGAATATCTCCTTTTGATTGTTTATATCTCGATTGATATATGTTATCTTATTTTGATATACTCTCACTCATATGAGTTGAGATTTTACGGGATGAAATTTGTAACCCTTTGATACCTCCATAAATTGTACCTGCATAGCTACGATACATAAGTAATGTCTAGTATCCAAAAAAATGCAGAGAGATTTATTTGGTGCTATATTGGACACATTATTAGCATGTGATTTAGGAGGGAAAATTACCAAAAATTCATAAACCTATATATGTCATTTCAATCTTAATGTATTTTCTTTTCACTAATTTAATCCTAAATATTTTGACAATTTGCTGAGAAATCATCGACGTAGATGTTGGCCGTCTTATATAGTGTTGATATAGATGATTTTTAATATATATTTCATTATGGCTAACGAGCCTTGTTGTTGTTGGGCAAGGTCAACCTCGCTAGGGACTAGGCTGGTAAGGCTCAACCTCTATGTCACTAGGGTAGGTCGACCTTGCCTAGGCCCTAGGCTTGAGCCCTCGTTAGAGGCCGAGAGGTTGATCCTCATGGCCTTAGCCCCTCGAGTCCTCTAGCGAGGGTTAGACCCTTGAGGCCTCTAGCAAGGGATTAAGCCTCACTAGGAGTTATGTGAGGTCGACCTCTCACCCAATGACGATGAGGTTCATTGGTGACCTTGCCAGCCATAGCAAAATAATAGATAAAAAATGTTAAAATATTATTATAAATTGTTCACATTAATGTCGGCGGTGCAACGTAAGACGACCAACATCCACATTATAGATTTCAATCATAATAAGCCGGATGAACTGCATTGGCAAATTGTCAAAATATTTATAACTAAATTGGTCACAAAAAAAAAAAGATCTAAGATTAAATTGACACGATTGCAAAATATTTAGGACTTTTGGTAATATTTCTGATTTAGGAAGAGAACTTTCTTATAAATTTTTCCTTATAAAGTATATGATCCCCCGAATATATTGTCTACTGCAAATCCCATATTTTAGCTCTATATGGTCCATTCTGAAGCTAAACATAGAGAATTAATTGAATTTCTTTCACCTAAAAGTACATATGTTATCAAACAGAATCCTTCGACTGAAGAACCCGTCAAACGGTTTGACCATTCTAAAATTTCTAGACGACTTGCACAGGGTTCAACCCTCGCACGTCACCAGACGACACGGTCTCCTATCGCCTCACGCATCGTGTTTCTTAATTGCCTCGTAACTTCTAGTCTCATGCTTCCACGCATAAAATAATGCAGGCCACTCTCCTTATAAATACGCAACCTTAGAGCCCACTCCTCATCAAAATTTCCTAAACATTCCCTTCACAAAGCCGAAGAAAAGTTGCGATCCTTGGCGGCCCTTTCGGTCTCCAGCACAAAAGGCACATGGATAACTGGCCGTTGCTCGGCCGCCTAAGAAGAGCAGTCCACAAGGTGAGATTTCTATTGAATTTCGACCTCCACCGGTGGATTTCCAACTCCGCGATGGGGCGGGGCCCTTCGAGCAAGCGGCTCCTGAGCTTCAGCAACCCCCCGGGCTTGAGGGCATGCGCGTCAATGGACGATAAAGAGTACCAAGACTCACCGGGCTCTTCGAGAGGGTCGGGGCTGCAGAGAACGATAAGTTATCCCTCCGAGGACGATGTCGACGGGAGAGCTGAGATGTTCATTGCTAACTTCCATCGCCAGCTTCAGCTGGAGAGGCAGATTTCTATGGAGATCCACTATTGCCGGGGAAATAGCTTCGAGTCGAGGTCGCCGTGACGATGTAAATACTTGAGTCAGGGGTGCATTTGATGGAAGAGGTTTGGTTACTTCATAACATCCATTGTCCGAGTCCAGGTTTGGGGTCTTGTGGTCTCCCCGGCAAACTTGCCTTTTCTATGCTTTTCGCGCAGCGGAAAGGCGGTCCCAGTCGAGTCGATGAAGTTCATCAAAGCTCAGTTTTCATAGAGCTACGTCCGCTGGTTGACGTGGATGAACTAGGGTTTTTGATTTCTTTCCTTTGTCATCGTTTACCGGAATGTCTGAACCTGAAGCTGTCAAGCCAATTCTTTGAATTTTTGTGTAGATATGAGTTTTGAGATTGTTGCGTGTGAATAAGGAATTTTTTTCCTTTCGTATAGGCCATTTTTTCCTTTCAAATTATGGAATAAATATACTCGTTTGTGCTGCTAATTGGATGCTCGATCTCGGTCGGTGATACATGTATTTACTAATTGCAAAAGAGTTCATGAATATGCTTCCTCCTTTTTTCATACACGCCTGCTTTTTGAACGAAGCTTTGGCCATCATCATTAGCTTCTGAACGGATTTAGGACTTTTCTCTGGCCGCCTTCACCGTCATTATTAGTCAAAAGGAATACGCTGGTCAAGATGAACATTACACGAAAGAATAATAAGTAAGAATAATTCTTACTTCTATTAATTCTCATACTAGTAAGAAGCTGGCCTAAAGGGACCATATTCAATGAATTAAGAAAACGCAATGAAAGAAGCTAAGCAAATCCTGAACAGTTTCACCTCGAAGAGGAAGTAGAGTGAGAATCGATCGAGTGCGTATGTTGTCTATGACAGATAAAGAGGGAAAGAGATGTGATGGGGAATCAATAAAAAAAAAAGGCTGGATTGGAGAAAACCATCTCTAACCATACATGTAAATGGCGGATAAAAAATTGTGGACATTCCTTACATGTAAACTTAATCAAAATAGTTGTGGGTGTTGCTCATATTTGTAATTCATCAATTAAAGATATAATCGAATTGACTTTCCTTCTCTTAGGATGGTAAGAAAGCATCCCTCAAAATAAATAAATAAAATCAGTAGGGGTTGAAATCACCTTTGTTGCCAGATGTATAGCAGTCACCATCTTGATTTGTCACTTCCAATCACCGTTGTTAGCTCACCCTCGTTGAAAACTCCTTTATTGATACTTTCATCGGTCGCCTTCCAGATGTAGTTGGTGTGAACTATTTCAACATCGTGCGGTTTGATTAGCGCCCTTATAATATCAATATACTTCTCAAGACACGCTCATGTGCAGATTCTTCGTAACTGATATTAGAGTCACGCTTCCATACTTAAACAAATACTTATGCCACATGGTGAAACTACGGGAGTTTTTCTTTTTTGTTTTTGGTCGTTACGTCCAGTTCGAAATAGTTTTATAACCCGATGCCCCTTCCCCATCCACCACGTGAAGGAAAAATTATATAATCAATCATAAGCCTATTTTACGAATGTTAAATTTAATCTGAAACTTTCTAACTTTATTAGTTTAGTCTCAAACCTTTATAGTAAATTCCAAAATAGTCTTTTAGTTAATTTTCACTGGAAATCACTAACATAACGGTTCAATTATTGTTGGTTATATTACATGGCATATCGCTACATCAATAATTTTTGGCGAAAATTGGAATTTCGTATAAATGTTTATGATTTAATCTGTAAAATTGAAAATTCAGAATTAAATTAAGATTCATATAATATGTTTAGGATTGGTTAGATATTTTTTTCCTGAATACCTAATCCAATTCTATGCTTCGAAATTGTAACGGGGCTATCAAATTCTGTTAATGTTAACTTTGTCATGAAAATGAGAGTGATTTTAATTAGAATGTGCCACATATTGCTTGTTTTTAATTGCTTATATAAAGAACGGATGTTTGGCCAAACAAAGGTAAAACAAATAGTATGTTAAAAAACATTACATTGTTAATGAACTTCCCAAGGGCATTAATTAAAATAGCAAAACATAACAAGAACACATGACGACATATCTCGAAAACTGAAGAAGCAATAAATTTCGAGAAAGCCACCTATTTCAGATAGAAATATTTACATTTCCACAACAAAATCAATGACCCTTTTTTTTTTTGGTGACCAAATCAATGACCCTTAGCGAGTGGATTAAGATCAATTTTTGAAATTTCCATTCTTAAAGTAGCAAGAGAGAACGTGATAGTTATTAAACTAAATTAAGAGGAAAAGGTTTACCTACACTGGCTTAAGATATTGTTGACAGCTAAAAATGACTAATTTTTTTTTATTATTATTATTATCAACAAGTGGCAAACTTAGCAAATAACAACAGTTTGGTTAGAATAGTTTACAACTTGAAGAATCGACAACCCATCAATGAAGTTATTGATAAAGTGAAAGTTATCGATGAAGGCCTTTACTAATCAATAAATGAAGTGTTGGAACTCAAAGGCAATGATGATAAGTCGACACAAGAACATAAGTGCTGGGTAGTTATGCTTGTGGAATTCTTATCTTTTATTGCAAACGAGTGTTGTTAGATAATAGGAGAAATCACTGATAAGATTATGAAGTTATTTTTTTATTCAAATTCAATAATTGTTGTATGTAGCCATGTATAGAGGGTTATAAATGCTCCAAGTGCGTTCATAGTAAAAGAACCCAAATCAATCACAGAATTCAATGTTCTTATGTAATTCATCTCTATTTTTCACTATCCTGCAATTTACATTGGCAGATACGATTGTCTCCAGTTTTTGTACCTTCAAATTTTTTGCCAGTCACTTTCATGTCCAAAATCAACAAAAAAAACTTCTGCACCCTTTCTTGATTTATATTGATCCATCCATATTCTTGAAGGATATTTCATTACTTTCGGAGAAACGGATATGTATCTCAGCCGATGGTTCTATAAACCATATCAGTTTACAAAAGGTGAATTATCTCAATGGGGCCCTAAGCAGATCATTAACTCAAGTAAATATAATGAGCTATCATTAAGAGCCAATCAAGGACTACGATTTGAAGCATTTAATCCAACTTGAGGGGAAAATGGGGGACAGGGTAATGCTAGCCTAATTTAGAGCTCAAGACAGTTTTTGGTTCCACAAGCAAAAAATAAAATATAAAAATATAAAATTATAAAAATATAAAAATTAAAAACGAAGAAAGTAACTCCAATGTTGATGTTGTCCATTTAGGATCTGGGACAATAAATGGTCCGATTATGTGTACAAAGGCCGTTTCTGGAGATCTTCTAACCTCAAAATCTCCCCCAATTCAACCGAATTTAAATGCGGCTATTAAACCTAGCTAACAATGATACATGTATGAACAAACACTCTCTGTTCAAGCAAGCTTCAAACTTTCTGTCACACAGTTTGGAGACAACATGGATCAGTTTGTGGGTTTAGACAACCGCGCGCAAATTGTCAAAGGCAAGCGTACGAAACGCCACCAGAAGATGTCATCCACACACGTCGAAGCTGCCACAGAGACCATCACTGTGTCGGGTGGCGGCATCGGCGATAGCAGCTCGATTTTGTCGTCCCCAACGTCCTCGGTCGACATGGAAGAGAGCAGCACCGGCGAACATCGCGAGGAAGACATGGCGAATTGCCTCATTCTTTTGGCACGAGGCAATGTCCCAAGACAAGTAGAAGACGAGAAAGGTGGCCAAGAAGTTCATAATTGCGACGCCAAAGGGAAAAGCGAAGGTTGTGTTCAGCTGTATAAATGCAAGACATGCGGTCGTACTTTTGCATCTTTCCAAGCTCTAGGAGGCCACAGGTCCAGCCACATGAAGAAGCCAAAGTCCATGGGACAACAGAAGCTAGTGAGGTCATCTCCCATGAAAGATTGCGACAATGATCCAGGCCACGCACTTGGCCAGGACAAGGTCAACATGAAGATGCGCGAGTGCTCGATATGCGGGATGCGATTCAAGTCGGGTCAAGCACTTGGAGGTCACATGAGGCGACACCGGGCGCTCAATGCGGGTGCCCGTCATGTCTCGGTTACGAGCCTCGAGATAACACTGCGCACCGATCAGAAAAAGTTGGGCACCGTTCTTCCTCTGGATCTTAACCTTCCGGCGCTGGATCTTAACCTTCCGGCCCCGGAGCACGACGTCGATCAATATAGTCCCCAAATTCATCATTTCTCTCCAGCAGCAAGCCAACAGACGTCGCCGATGGCATCGGCTGCTGCAACCCTAGTCGCGTGCCTTTTCTAGAAAAGACAAGAAGGCTCTTGATAAGGAATTATTGTTTGATTTTATGACATTACAGTTGAAACTATACCATTCGGCATGATAGAATTATTGTTCGAGTCTCCAATGGAGGGTTTCAAATCCTGAGCACAATGAATCGAACTTTGAATTCTTTCATGAACTATTTTCTCGGCCGTCGTTCAAAATCTTCAAGCATGATTGCACTCTTGGCAGCGCAGGAAGAGCGAGAACAAATCAGATGACACTATGACTAAGTTAATAACGTGAAATATCATTTGAATTTACTTGACCAACTGATATGTTAACATCGAAGAAGCATTAACAGAAACGCCAATATTCTTTACTCCCAAAACCATTCATTGGCATTGACAGTACCCCTTTCAATCCGAACTTTACGACTTGACTAATTGGCATGTATAAATACCGGCCGAAGTTCCATCCACAGAATATTTGGCTAGATTCCCTGAGGTCATCTCTCGTTTATGACACCTTTAACCTTTTCGTTTGTGCAGCTTCTTTTCAGAAGAATCACTCAAAAGTCAAAACCCTCCTACCAATACTAAATCTGGAAACACCTTAGCTCGCAATTCGCAATTCTGAAGCGAAAACCAGTACCGTGAAGTGTAATCATCTCATTGCAGATGAACACGAAAGCCTGAACCAGATGGAAGCTAACCGCATGCTAAACTACTAACAGATAGATGAACAAAGGAAGGACATAGACAGGTAAAAGCACAGACGTATGTGAACTCAACGAAGCAACTAGAGAAATGCAGTGACAAGATAAAAATATTATCCGAGCCAAAAGAAGATCGATCATGTCATAACCAAATGATCCAGCACAAGAGAGACAAATGTAAAGGGGTAAATGAATTGAATTGTGAATAGTCTTCCCAGGCTTTGTATGATGCCCTGACACTCCAATGGAAAAATATAATCTGTGATTATGAACCTTTTCCAAAATTGGGTTACTGTTTCCCTATAGTTCTTTTAGAAGCTTTTATGCATTATCCCTCGTCAGTTTCCCAGCACGAACTGGGCAGAACAAAACCGTTACTGGCTCGAAAGAATGGGCAAAACAACAAATTTTTTAATTTCAACTAGCTAAGCAGCACCAACATGTTTTGTCTGCTTTTAAGGTTTGAGAGCAAGAGCCAGACCGAGCTTGGGGGCTGCATTGATGGCCTTTGAGTCATACTCGGCAGACACAGTAATGAAGGATTTTGGCCTCCATTCTCGCTGGCTCAATAAGGCCAACTTTCCATTGTCTGAGAACCGCGTCTTCATGACAGTGCATGGATCGACTATGTGAGAGCTTCCAATGCTAAAGCTGTTCTCATAAGTGGAGAATCTATGTGTCAATTCAGCAGCAACTGCATGGAAGGGGTCCACCGAGTGGATGTAGGAGGCCTTCAGAGTTTGCCCCTTGTCAGTCCTATTAGAATTTAACAAACAATAGATCAGTTTAAGGCTATATAAAGCATCATCTAAATGCACAAATATATAAACTCTGAGAATGTTCAATACAGACCACACAAAATACTTTGTCCGCTTATTTATTTATAACAAATAAAATTAAGTCTTACTGCACATAATACACATCACCAGGAGAACGTGTTGGAAACTCACCGTCGATTCCACATCTCATCCATTGCAGGTACATTTTGATTTAAAACTAATTCTGCAGGTAAACCTCCCCCTTCTTTCCTTTGTTATTGTTATTGTAATATCTCCATTTGACTATAAACTGTTATGGGCCTCCTTCACTAAGGAATAGATCTTTCTACACTAGCAGATTATGCACAAATAACAAAGCCTTCTTTCAAAGAGTAGGGTGGGCCACAATTTTAGGGTATTTTGCTGGTTAAATATTCTGTGAGTAATTAATATAAGCAAACCAAACGCCAACGCAAACTTATGGAAACACATTGGCAAAACAGAAAGGAGTAATGAAAGCAGAAAATGAAACTAAAACAGTATGATAATCTATTGCATGAAGACAATGAAACCAGATCAACTCTCACTTGTGCTTTCTTTTGAGTTGCAGAAATACTAACCTCATCTAGATGTATTATCATAACAATTTAAAGTATTTGAGTTATTTGGCTTGCTTACTATGTCTAAATCACCCATTGATACCCCACATATATAATAAAGACCAATTCATCTAGCGGATGGAGACATATGACAACAACGTTGGAGCATTTAAAGTAGCAGTACTCTATATGCATCATATTCGATAGTAGAACACTTAATAGTAAATACCTAATGTAGCAAAATATGTTCTCCTAACCATACTTACAGAAGAAGTGCAGCAGAAAAATCTGGCCTGTTCAAGCCAATCCCAGCATTATATTTGGTTAAAGAAGCAGAAGCAGTATCGAATCCAACTTCACCACCAAGACTGAGGTCCTTGCTGCCAATTGCTGCAGAAACCTCCAAAAGAGGAGTTGGGTTCAGACCTATGCTTGAATCAATTGCCGCATGATGATGGAGGTACTGCAGCTCCAGCTGATGTACAATAATGGAGTTAGTGATTCATGTCTGACAATAATCTACCCCCAACATATACAGGTCCTCCCAATCAGCATATTTTCCCAATTTATGCCCCACAATGATGTTCATAAAGATACAAGCTTAGAACACTATTTGGGCAATCTAATCTTGTATGACCATAGAGGTAGCTACACATTAGTAAACGTCATGTAATACATTCAGAACAATCAAAGGACGCAGGACAACCATAGATTCTGCCTCAGAAGCAGATAACCAACAAACCAGACACAAGGCCACATATTTGAAAAACATAACTGGAGGAAAGGTGCTAGTCCGCAAGAAATAATGATATATGCAAGGTTGCAAAGTCTCACATGATGCTAGTCAATATCATATAGCTGACATATCACTGACCTTGCCAGACTTGTGATCCGGTATTTTGAAGCTAAGGGCAGCTTTGGTACTTGGCAGGACACCAGAAACTGTCACTTTTGTCGACACCTGATGAAATGCAGATCCATAAACAAAGACATTCAATCATTCCAGAATATAAAAGAAGCGTTTATGCATGGTTGTTTAACTAGCTATAATAAAAGGAGTAAAAGGGTTAAGAAAAGGTTCCGGGAGCAACATCAATGTTCTTACATTCGAATATGAGTCAACTTTCACATCCACTGTAGTATTTTCACCCTTGTAAACCGTATTTATGTCACCTACAAAAATTTGATCCTTTTTCAAACCTGTAGCTGTAAGTCCCTGCAATGCACAAATTTAACTCCATAAGAGCATTCAATAGTTTAATGATTAAGATAGGTGAAATTGCAACACCAATTCCCAGGAACAAAGGACTCAAAATCAATTCAATGCAAATATGTTCAGAATTTGAAATCAACTAAGGCGTGTATTTCTAAAATGTTCAGATATCGTGATTTTCTGTATAAGCACAAATAACAAGCATGCGAAGATGAAAAGAGTTATGAAGACGACAGCTAGTCCAAATTACTTAAACTAGAATTTGGGATCTCCAAATTTCAGTTTTCTACAAGCATTGTACAGACGTGTAAGAAAGTTGTGCACAGAAAGTAATTGCTGTTAGATGGTCCTCATAAGATGATATTGTTCAAGCTATACACTGTGTCTAGCTTAGGAAAAAGGCAAAACAAAGAGCATGTGTCCAGCACCCCCTCCCCTTCCACCCTATCCCAGAGAGAGAGAGAGAGAGAGTAAGTTGAGAGTGCACCATCCCAGTTGAGCTTGGAAGAGTCAGGGTAAACTTGTGATCAAAGGTATAATCTTTAGTCAACAGATCTGCATTTAAAACTAACAATGTTAACCATATCCAAAACACAGAAAAGATTAGGGAAGATTAAAAGCTGAACACCACTAGGAATTATTGGCAGCATTTTGGGGGATTAGGCATGAATTTAATGGCATTGCAATAGGTCATCAAGTCCTATGTGAACCAACTTGTGGTGCATCAAGTAATTTCAACATGTTTCTATCAAAACATTTGGTTTTCCTGGGCCTCTCGTCTTCTCGTCTTCTAGTTAGTTATGTATTATTGGTATGAAGGTTTGCACAACAAATTTTCACAGCAAGACAGCAATAGTTTTGGTTTTGGACAGGCTGAGAAGAGATGTGGAGCACATAATAATAATCATCGGGTGTACCTCTTGATTGTTCAAAACATGACCTTTCGGCCAATGATGATAGGGAAACTAAAGTAAATATTAGACAAGCTGGCAATATAGATGCACACTGAATGAGCAGGAAAAACCTGTTGTTATAGTTATTGGACTGTAGCATCAATCAAATAAGTGGTGATTCATAAACAGAAAATTCATAGTAGTTGTTAAGTATCATTTGACTATGATTATTGATGTTTAGGTATGATGCATCAAGAGATTTATCTAATCAATGAACTTGGTCAACATGTAGCAAACAATATTACTTAAAATCGCATTCCTGATCTCACCAACCCCTTAAAAAATTGTGACAGAAAATAGTAACTCCATCCACCTTAGTTCCACCAGGAACAGAAGTACAAATACAAAAAATAGATCAATTATTTAATAGCAGATCATTTAGCCTTAACAACAAAAAATGAGGAAGCAAAACAATATCGTGAATCAATTCTTTTTCCTTTCAGAGCTTCTGTCTCAAATATGAACTGGGACATCAGAAAGACAATGAAGGACCGACAAGCTGATGCTTATTGCATCTACTAGTTAAAGATACGTTAGGATGTCAATATCAATACAATGTTTGCGAAAAAGTAATTGTACCTCTTGCCCTTTTCCCAATATCTGAAAATGGTGCTGGACCACTGGCCATCTTTATTAAGCAAGAAAGCACAACCTGCTCCAAAAAAAAAACCATGATAAGAAACATATGCCAGTCACAAAACATCAAAAAACCTCAATAAAGGCATTGGATTATGAGTAGCAACCGTTAGATTATTGTTAGGATTGAATGATAACACGCACGAAAAAAGATATCCCGTATCAAAAGTCACAATTGTGATGACCGCTCCACCAAACAGAAATGTAGAAATTTTACCCTGCAATCTGAAATATCAATTACTTCACATGCTTTGATACTTATCCACTCTGACAACTTTTTCCTTTACTCCCTAACAATACTAAATGGGCACGAAATTGACCTCGACACCCGATTTCACTATAGCTTCATTTTCTTTCCGGACATCAAAACAACAATTTCATTGAAGTACATGAGGAACCCATTCATTATCAATTAGTCTAGGGCCGGTTATCAACTAAATCAGATGAAGAGGAGTCGACAAAACCAACTTCCGCTCGCTCACTAACTTTCAGCCAAAACCAATCAAAAGACCACACCTCGCTTCTGATCTCTGCAAGACCCATTTGGCCAAGACCGACGACACCAACGCCAATTGACAAGAGAAGTAGAAAAACCAAAAACCCATCATCGGAAAAGCAAGAACAAGCCCCCTCCATCAGACGGAGCAACGCTAACAGCAACCATTGACCTCATTCGAGCGCTCCAATGCGTTCTCATTTCTAGGTGAACGACAAAACCCAACGACGAAAACAAAAGACGAATCCGACCCACGCGGCCGCTTCGACGTAACCTGTTTCTTCGGGGCGGCGGCGGCCGGCGGCGGAGGAGGAGGGGGGCGCACCGTCGGAGAAGAAGCCGCCTCAGCAAGATCTGACAGGGGCTGGTGAGCTTCCTCTGTCGACGTCTCGGCTCCGGCTCTTCACTTATATCAGATCGTCTTTCACAGGTTTTGCTAAAATGCCCCTCGTCTTTTGTTTATTCGCGTCGGAGCCCGGCCTTGTGCGCAACAGGCCACAAATTTTCTGCCAGGCCAGAAATTTGGCACCCAATAAAATAAAATAAAAATGTGGCTTACCTTACCTTACCTTAAGCATGTGAATCAGGAAAAGAAAAATTGGAAAAGTTCAAAAAAATTGGGGAAAGGGACTGACTTAATTAATAACATAAGACACCGATGAATAAGGAAAAAGACGAACGGTGACTATTAGGTACAATAACTTGCTCCATCTAGAAAAATCTAATATCGAATGCAAATTTCAGATTGGGAGAAAATCAAACTTAATTTGTATCTCCATTATCGAAACATGAATTGTATCGTTAATTCAGTTTAAATAAGAATTTCAGCATAAATGGAAAGTGTATGGGAATATCAATAATTTATATATTCACACTATTCAACGTTATAAGTATCTTCAATATATGGAAAGGCGGTACTTGGAGAACTTCTTGTTATAACCCCGACCTATATATTTTGACGATCCTGATCATATGTTCGACCGAGCTGCTCGGAGGCTCCAGAATTGAGGCCGGAGCTAGCTGTCGGAGACTTCGTTTGAGGCCTCCCGCGACCATATCCGATGGGTCAGCCGGAAAATATTGAGAAGTGGTTCTGAAATTGATGTCTGGAATAAAAGATTCACAGATTCAAACTGTCCTTAAGCTATGCGTTTTCTACTGCTGATGTGAAAGACATTAGCTTCTTCACAAAGATGAAAGATCAAATCCAAGCCTCTTTCAGTCCAATCAATCCCTCAACTCTCCTGAAACTTTCATGACAGTAGTTGGACACATGTATTTTAAAACTTTGTGTGTGCATGCTTCCGCTACACATTAAAATGCCAGAAATTGCGATCTCAATTCTTCCACTTGATCGCCGTTGCCAGTTGAAATAAGGATGGCGAGCCTGCTTACGAGTCCGATTTTCGTGTTCTTCTCCGATTGATCTAAGAAGTAAGTATTTGAGCAGGAAGAGATGACAGTTTCGCCAAAATAGGATTTGTATTGATCATCAAGTATCCAAAAAAAGAAAAAGAAAAAAGAATGAACTCAAAAATGGAAATGGTGATGGCGAGCATGAGCAAGCATGACTTGCCTAAGGAATATGATACAATTTAGAGGGTTTCAAGTTACTTGTGAAGTTGAAGTACTTCAATGCCCGGAGCCACTTCTCCGGCGTCTTCACCGTGTGGACAGCGATCGTGTCTGGCCAGAACTCGTGCTGGCATGGGTCCTTCGGCTCGGGATAATTGTACATGGCCCACTTGGCATTGTACCGGTTCTTGGCTCGGCGCCCGTCCCGCAACCATGAGCCGAAGACGAGATCCTCGGCTCCCTCCGTGTGGTTCCTCGCGATGTCCGTCTCGCTGATCCACTCGACCAAGTCCCACGAAACCATGTAGCCCATCCCGGACATGTAGTGAACGAAAGGGTCCATGCTGTGGCATGGTATCACGAAGCCGTAGTACAAGTCCTCCCTCGGCAACGGCCTCAGCGACGCCACGAGCTTCTCCAGCCTAAAGAAAGTGTCGTCATCGGCCTTCATCACGTAATGGTAAGGCGGGTACGGCTGGCCCTCGCCCTTGAGCATCTCCGGCAGGCTAGAGAAGTACGAGTACGTCTTCCCCTTGTTCATGTTCTCCGTGCAATTCATGATGATGATGTCGTTGTACCGCATGATCTCCAGCGCCACCAAGACGTGCTGCTCTTCCTTGGTCAAGTTGCAGAACACGAACTTCACGTCGATCCGCGCGCCGGCGGGAGACTGAATCCCGTAGATCATGCGGAGGAAGTGGCGCTTGTGGTACATGTCAGGGAGCGTAAGGATGCCGATGAGTATCCGGATCTCGTCGTCGGACGAGGAGGAGTCCGCGACTGAGTGGTTGGCTGAAGAATAATCGTTGAACTGGGTGATGTTGGAGAGGGCGCACCGGCCGAACTTCGACAGCGTCTCGTACCTGAACTCATTGATCGAAGCCAAGACGCAGAGGAAGAAGATCAAGAAGAGGGAGACGATCATGAAGCGTTGACCCCCAAAGGATTTTGCGGCTTCCATGGCCATAATCGATTTTGGAGAAGAATTCCAACTCGGCTGAGCCTCATATTATGTTGAGCGCCTCCCGCATGTGACTGAAGACTTTACTTCTTAGGTACGCCCCCTATATTATTAGGTCAATATCTTGCTATTGAGTCTACCGTGTTGTTTGACTTTTCTTCTTCTTTAAGAAAGAAGGGTGCGTGCGAAAATATTAAAGCAGGAACAAAATTATTCATTTTTACCACCACGCCCTCTTGAATAGCACTAAGGTAGACAACTTACAAGGCGAAGAAGAAGGTGGAAGTGAGGAGTTTTTGGTCATTTTGATCCTTTGAGGCTGCCAACTTTTTGTTTGACTTGATTTATGGGGGTCCAAGTTAGGCAATTCAGATTTTGCGCATAAATAAGGAAGAGTGGTGGAATTGAGCCTAATATTGGATACAATGCATTTTATTTTTCTTCCCTTTTTAGATTTACATAATCAACAAGGTCATCTTAGAAATGTTTCCATAGAACACCTTTCAAGTATTTGTGATGATAACTTGTTGACATTGTCATAATTCAATATGGTAAGGTATCGTAGCATTAAAATTATTTGCGGACATGAATTTTTTCATTATATAAAAGGCTCCAATTTATTTATTATTTTTATTTTTTTCCATATGAACTATTATTATTGATGAAATCTTCTTGATAGTAATGTTTGGATGGATCTGAAGTAACGAAGACTATTTTGTCGGAGTTTTAGGCGAGAT
Organism: Eucalyptus decipiens; assembly: GCA_014182575.1. NCBI lineage: Eukaryota > Viridiplantae > Streptophyta > Magnoliopsida > Myrtales > Myrtaceae > Eucalyptus > Eucalyptus decipiens. The sequence goes on along the minus strand of CM024611.1, from coordinate 1,485,859 downwards.
TTAGCACGAACTTTTGGAGGTGGTGTTGAGATTTGAAGGAAATGTTCCATAAAATCCAGCTTACGTAGGGCTCAACCTACTTGAAAATGAAGCCAACCCATTGACGCCTAGACGATGCTTCTCACTGAATCCCGGTGGCAGTCACATGATGAGAATTTAATTTAAATTATGGAAAAGGCCAATGGCCGCTTAATCAAGACTGAGCTGACCCTTGATATGTTTGTTTTTATTTTCATTTGTGAGCAATAAAAGTAATATTTGTAGTAGAACGGAAATTTCAGAAAATTAAACAACGCAGCGTTACTTCGAGTAAATCTTTTCTAGTCAAATCATCGGTTGTGACACGTTTTGACACATAGGTTGGCTAATAATGACTATATAGCCACATCATTTAGGTAAGACTTGGCTACGAGGACTTAATTGTATTTTTCCTCAAAGATTTAGGACTGCATTAAATCAGTTGAAGTTTTTAGACTGAATTGAAATTCGTATAATAAATTAACTGAAATTGAAGTTTTCTCGTTTTCTCTCTACTATGCTAGAAAGGGCTTTTAGAGGAAGAGAAGCTCTATCAAACTCTTAGGGGGTGTTTAGTTATTTGGGAGTGAAGCCATTCGAATGGAAATGGAACCTCGTTCCCTTTCATGGCAATGCTCTCCAAAGAATGACAATGGAAGTTGCAGGGCAATGATAATAGAAGTAGCTGGGAGGGTTTGATGGAGGATAAACTCATCGCAAGTACTATAAATTTCATACAATGCTTACTCAAATTCTAAGACTTTTACTCCAGTCACTTGTGTGATATATAACTTTTCAATCGATTTTTTAAGTGTCATAACTTTTTTTAAAAAATATTTGTGAGTTTTCACTATCTTCAAGGTGGACAGTCACAAGTTCAACTATTGCAGTCTCATTGACAATGACAGAGTTAGATCAAGAAGGCAATGACCAGTGCGATTAGGGCGCCTATATGACAGGAGCATGAATATTGTGAGAGGGGTATTCTGTGTGAGTAGAGAATTGAAAAGCTAGGACCGTCTAAGGAAATGGGGGTATAGTTGACTAAATATTTGTCGAGGCCATCTCAGGTGCACTTGAATGAGGGGTGCCAAATAGATGTTGACCTTACTTGATGACTACGCGAGGAAAGTTTGGGCTTATTTCATTAAACACAAGAACTCGGTGTTTGGTCAGCAATGAGAGTAAAAGGCAATGATCGAATACCAAATAAGAAGGAACTTCAAGGTCTTAAGGACAGACATAGGATTAGAGTTATGTTTTGTAGAGTTTGATCAACTTTAGGCGAAAGATGGCATATACGATGGAAGGAGAGCATCTTCCCCATGCTTCATATGCTAGTACAATTGGCAGTTTGAGATAAGTAATAAGTAATACTAGTTTGATCCTTCACATGCTTTTAGTATAATGTATAAGATTAATTCAGATATGCATTGGGAAGCTATAATATTGATCCTTTGAATTTTACTTGGCAGTTTGAGATATATCATGAGTAGTACCTGATTTGATCCATCACATGCTCCTAGTAGAATGTACACGGCTAATCAGTATGTATTAAGAAGCTGTGAAATTGATTCTTCGAATTTTGTTTGGTGTAACAAATGTTCGATTGTGTTATGAGGATGATAATTCAGGTAGTGTAGTAATAACTGGATATGTGAATCCATGACTTGCAAGTGCCCTGGTGGAGGGTCATTCTCTGAGCCTTTATGACATTGCTTTTGTGTATTGTGCTGTGAATTTAAGAGAGCGGTTCCAAGATTGGTGGTTTCAGTGATGATTGAGGCTAGACATCTAGAGACAACGGAAGATGCAGTAGAAGTAGAGTGGTCGAGCCAGTTGGTTTGTGACTACGGTTGGAACAATGGTTTGTTTCAGTGTTTAGGAGGAAACAGAAGTGTCAAAGGAAAATCGAGTACATTAAGGACCGACACCGTGGGGTCAAAGATACTATATGAGCAATATATGTGACCTTGGAGAAATTTCACATGGTGGAGATTCATATGGGCGTGGTGACCAATCCTATTCCTCTTGAAAGCTCGAGCACTGCTTGAGCCTCATAGATGCCTTTGGTGGTTGAGCACAGCTCGGAGAGGGCTCTAGAGAGATGATAATTGATAAGGAATCGGACATCTGGTCAAGGTGGAGATTTATTGAATATGGCTTGAAGATAGATCTGATTTAGTTTGGAACCAACTTGAATTAAATTTAGAGATATCTAAGGTAAATGAAATTAGTTCAGAGTGCGCGACTATTTTCATACAGTTCAATGACTATATTAAACATATTTCAAAAGTTCATGGACTACATTGAACAAATCAAAAGTTCAGAAACCAAATTACATATTGACCCAAAGTTCCAGAACTGTTTGTGTCATTATTCCTAGAATTTGCATAAGAATTTGTCACGCCCCGAACCCTGAGCGCGCGCATCCCACTGCGGTCGATCAAATATGCGACATCCCAGGATATGTCGCCGACCCATTTAATTCTTATTACGCATGCGGAAGCGAAACAAATCCTCTGACAACTTTTAACTTGGGATAGAAAAGCAGGCAATCAATCACAACATAGCACTTTCATAATTCAACAGAATTACAAATAGAAGCCTACAGCCAAAAGTCTACAAAGGACCGGCTTTTAAAAATGGACTGTCCTACGATATACAAGTCGGACACGTTCTCCAATCTTATGACTTCACCTCTGCGACTCCTCAAGGCCAATCAAAGCTATCTGGCCGCTCCGTCCACCAGGGACCTGAAATTTTGATTCCCCAAACCGGGATGAGACAATGTCTCAGCAAGTTCAACCCCCTAAACCCCTATTAGAAAGAAAATACGCCTCGGGTGGCCTAGCCACATCACACAGAGAACTTACCTCGCCTCAGTTCCTTTCTGCAGGTTAGCACAGTTCAAATCACTCAATCACAGGTAACAATAATAATTCAAACAATTGGAACGTCATCACTTTCATATAAATCAAAATCACACTTAGTATTCATTCCAATTATTATTCACTGCCACACAAGGGCATAGCCTACTCGTTGTTCGGCTATCTACGGCATATAGCCAGCATCGCCTCTCCCCACCTTGAAGCGCGGCCACAAGCACATCGACGGCGTTCCCGAAGGAGCATGGGCCAGAATCGATGCGACCCGCATCCACCACGTGGGCATCCCATATAGGGGCAAGTCCGGCTCAACAGCCCGGGACGATTCCTCTTAGTTATCACACAGCCAAAGCATAATCGGCCCCCAGGACACTTTATATTTCAATCAATGCTTCCACTTAAAATAGTGATCCCGCCATTTTTCTTCACATTAAAAATATTCCAGAAATTACTCACGTGTGTGGGGGCACGCTAATTTCGAATCGAAAGTCAATATTTCACTTTTTCAAATCCCACTATTTAATATAATCATTAAAATCCAATTTTCGCATCAAAACCCAACACTTGAGTTTTTATGAATAAAATCCATATTTATCACAATCAACATCCAATTTGCCACAATCAATCATCAAATTCAAATTCTAAATACCCAAAGAATGATCAAAGCACGAAATTGAGAGAGTTTAAGATCCCAAAATGATTTTTCGGAATTTATTAAATAATTAAATTTATTCCGAAAATCAATTAAATAATAATATCCATATTTTTCACAATTCACACTCAATTTATAATATTCAATCGTCAATTTCAAAATCTAACTACACAGCTGCGACCGGCACGAAATTCTGAGTAATCGGGGTCAAAAATAATTTTTCTGTTTTTTTTTTAATAATATATATATATATTTTTTTTTTATTTCGGATTATAATTTAATACCATAAATTCCAGAATTCGAAATCATTTAAATAATTCAAAAATAAAACCCCATTATGTCACATCAAGGCTTTATATTAAATAAACTCTCTTAACCTTTAATTTAATCCCACTTTAAGCTAATTAAACACATTAATATAATCCACACTTAAATAAATTAAACTAACCACCTAATCACAATTAACATAAACTAAGCACACCTAAAGCGTCATTAACCCTCTAAGCGAGGTTTAGTGAGTTAAACTCACTGGATTAGCGAACCGAGCGGACCAAATCGACGAGGACGATGCGATGATCGATCCACTCCAAGGCGGGCCTAGCTTCCGGGGTCGGGAAGCCGGCCAAAACGGGCCACGAAGGGGGCTGCCATACCCATTTTCCAGCCACTGATTTGGGGCTGGAGGAGGCGGATCCGGCGCCGGTTCGGGCGGAGGAATGGCGGAGGAGAGGGGCGGCAGCTCGGGCGGCAACCGGTGGCGGCTCACGGCGGCGAGGACGAGCTCCGGCAGCTCTTGCGCGAGCGAAGCAGCGGCTCGGGATGATGAGCCGGGCGAAGCGGGCGGAGCGGCGTGCGGGCGCGGGCCCGCGCGGACGACGGCGACGACGACGACCGCGCGGCTCCGGCGGCGAGCTGGCGGTGACGGGCGGCAGCGCGCGGCGGCTGGCGCTCGCTTCGGCGTCCCTACCAGATCTGGAATTTTCGAAAGCAAACGGAGGGAGAGAAAAGAGGCGGAAGGCGAGCGGCGAAGGCGGTGCGGCGACGGCGACGACGAGCGACGGAGGGGGCGGCCGGTTGAGCGAGCGAGCAGGCCGGCGAGCTGCTGGTTCTTTGCACAGCAGGAGCCCGAGCAGCAAGAAGAAGATGGAGAGGGGTTCGGTCGATGGAGGAGAGAGGGGAGGAAGAAGAGAGGGAGGAGAGAGAAGGAGGGGGGCACTTTTCTTTTTCTTTTTCTTTTTCTTTAATCCCTCTCACATGGCCCACCATGACCTCATATTACCTCACCATCCACTCACCTCCAATCTCCCATAACTATCTTAAATGGGTCCAATTTCTTTTTCCGTCGGGGCATAAAATCTTGTACATTGATTTCTTCAATTCCATTCAATCCACTTCCAATTGAGCCAAATTGAAGTCCGTATAATTAACCCAATGTCACCACACTTCAATTCACATCTACACTTCCCTATAGAACCAACTTAAGTCCTAAAAGCAATACCAAAGGCGGACCTACTAATTTCTCGAGCCGAAATAGCCATTCTCTGATTTAATTTCTGAAAAAATTCTGATTACATGAAAAATCTTCCGAAGATAAGTTAATGATCCTGAAATGATTTGTGACACCCCCAGACTTCCAATTTATGAATTCGATCTCAATTCCACGGTTAATTTCACTTTGGCACGATACTAGCGCGCCCAACCTACCGGGTAGCCTTTAGAAATTTTCACGCATTTGACCCGTGGTTGATCATCTCAAGCCACAATGTATATCTTTGAAACATTGGCGACTTTCGGTTGTCGAGGTAATCTCAAGATTTCAAATACGAACACAGGGTACCCAATCGATAGAAAAGTCGGTCTAGTGTCGATCGACAAGATTTGTGCGATCTGGTGGAATCACCCACACCTGATCACATGCCTCGTCGAGTCGACCTATCTCCGATCTCTAATCGATTTTAATCGTGCCGTAATGACCCTTGCAGATTAGCTCGGTCGAAAGGTCGCTTTCTGGTCAAATTCTCGAGTCTGATGCATTAGAAACTCTTAACAGCTTCACCCGATAGATTAGTTTTCATATGAGTGGCCGACTCAAGGAAAATAACTATATGCGTGCCAACAAAATGCCCGTCTCAATTTATTGAAAATAGAATTGGAAAATCGGGATGTCACAGAATTAGGAAAGCTTTTTTGTTTTTTAATTAGCGGACAAACGTATATAAAATATTTCAAAAGATAGGTATAAAGAGTTTGCCACAACAATTAGTGAAACCTTACGTCTAATATGCTACGCATGCTAAGGCCAGCATCTCACATTAATTTATTACAGAGTGTGGTAGATTTTAACTAGACTTTCGAACAACTGAACCATATTTGACCAACCAACAAAATTCTACCATATAACTCAATACACTAATTTTATAAATCAGTTTTAGGGTACCTGTCGTGATTATGAATCTAAACGCCAATTCCTATCGGGATATCATGCTTTATATTATTTTATCGTTGGATTGAAATACAACATATCTCAATTATTCAACAACAACAATATGATAAGTAGCATTGATATCGACATTCGACATGCGATATGATATGAGACACGACATGACATGCTGACACGTCATTCTTCAGAAAATGGAGAATTCTAACACATTTGAACATGTTAAATGTATATTTTTATATATACATGATAAATTATTATTTTTATGATTATTTTAATCAAATTAATTTGATTTAAATTCACAAATAAATAAATAATAAAGATCCTAAAATGAATTTACATTAAAAACATTAATATACTTTTTGTTAATATTATTCATTATTTCAATTTGATAAATTCAACTCTACTCCAGTAATCATAAAACTTGGAGGAAAAAACAAACAATTTACGTTTTGGACTCGCGTGTCAAAGCATGTTAGAATTAAAGAGAAAAAATGGAAAAAAACCACCTGGAATGTCAAAACTTGACACGGGAGACATTTAAGTATCAAAAGTTACGAAAAGTATATTTAAGTGTCACTTTTTTTTTTTTGAAAAATGAGACACTTAAGTGCCAAGTCTAATAAACCCTGTCAGAAATCCTACGTGGCAATTTTTTTTTTATTAATATTGGTCGCCTATGTGGCTCGCTAGAGAGTTGAGTTAGCAAAGAAGAGGCAAAACAGAGTCGTTTTGCCTTTTTTCTTAAAAATTAATATAAATATTAATTAGATCAAATTATTATTTAAAAAAAAAAATATGAAGATTGTAGTTTGGTGAGGGTTGTGTGACATCCTGATTTTCGAGTTTGATTTCGATGAGATGAAATGAGCTTTTTATCAACGCGCTTATGACATTATTCTCTGAGAGGGCCCCTCACGAGATAACTAGCTTATCGAGTGAAACCATTAAGAGATTTTAACGCAATAGACTTGAGAATTCGACTAGGAATCGACTGCTCGACCGTGTTGATCTACAAGAGTCATTACGGCACTGTCAGAAATCAATCAAAGACCGGAGATAGGTCGATTCGATTGAGATACGTAATCAGAGTGTGGGTGATTCCACCTGATTGCAAAATACTTGTCGATCGGCACTAGACTGATTTTTCTATCGTTTTGGTACCCGGTGCTCGTAATTGATATCTCGAGATTTTCACGACAATCGAGAGTCGCCAATTTGTCGAAGATGTACAATGTGATCACGGGTCAATTGCACCAAAAATTCATAAAAGTTACCCGGTAGATTAGGTCACGTTAAAAGCGCGCCGAATTGAAATCAACCGCAAATTTGAACCCGATTTCAGAAATCGAAAGTTCTGTTATGTCACAACCTATTTTAGGAACGTCGATTCATCCTCCAAAGAATTTTCAGAGATTCCGAGATTTTACGAAAAATGGATTCGAATGTCGCAGAAAATTAGCGGAAATTCATATGGGTTAACGATGGAAATCGAGACTTCCAAGCCGAGCTTTTGAGTGTCGGGGATTTGTAGAAAATTGTTTAGGATTTTTCTTCATCGAAATCGGACCTCAATTTGGGAAATTGAGTAAAGAAATTGAATTTAATTGAGTGAAATTCGGTTTTGGACAAAGGGCTGGAAATGTTTGCATCAAAATTTGATTTAATGGAAAATCTAACTTGAGAAAGAATTAGGGGGACAATGCATTTAATGGAGAGGATGAAGCTTGGACTTTTAGAACATTTTAATCATTTCCTTGACCAATTGGCCTCATCCATTCCACTTCCTCGTGCGTCTTCATCGTCGACTCCCTCTGCTTTTGTCTTTCACTTCCATTTTCCTTCACATTTTCTTTACTTTAGCTCTCAATTTCCTTTCATTTTTGCCGCCCCCATCCACTGTCTCTTTCTCTTGCAATCTTCTCTACCAATTTCCCAAGCCCACGTCCACGATCTCTCTCTCTGCTGAATTTTTCTCTCTCGGCCAACATCTACTTTCATTCCCCTTTATTTTGTTGAACGAACCTGTAGCCCCACCGAGATTATTTGCTCCACTCCCCGTGTCCTTCTCTTGCTTGATCAACAGAGTCGACCGAAGCTTCCCCAATCTCATTGGTTTTCTTCAACCGAAGACCCAAGGCCCACGATTCAACCCGTTAAAGCTTCGCCCACGTGCGTCCCTACCCGCAGCTCAGTCGAAGCTGTTTCTCCTTTGCTTTCAGCTCCAGCCCATCAACCGAAGCAGCTCCATCATCACGCGGCCACGTCCAGCAACTTCGGCCACCTGCCGCGTACTCCATCAGCGTGCATCTCCACCGAATTCACCTTCTTCGAGCAGTCCACATTTCCCTCAACTTCACCGACTTCTCCGCTAGCTTGCTTCCATTTCGTGCAGCCCATTCCACCGGTTAAGCAGCCTATCGATTTCATCGAGCCCACAGCCCACCGAAGTTCAGCCCAACAAAGTGCTGCTTCTTTGCTTCAGTCCAGCAAGCCCACAATTCGGCCCAAGAAAGCAGCCCATCTTCAGTTTTGGTCAGGCCCATTTGAAGCTTAGTCCAGCGAGGCCCAGCAGCTCCTTTAAGCCCACAAGTGCAGCAGCCCAGATTTAGGAGGCCCAATTCCAGCAAGTCAGTTGAAGTCCAGCCCAAGTTGAAAACAAATCTCATATTTGGGCTGAGATTTGTTGGGCTCGTTTTAGGCCTGGCCCAAGTCTGCCGACGTTGCCGAAAATTCAGATTTCGGCCGCTGTTGTGCCGTTGTCGCAGTGAACCGGTTTCGCAAATACCGGTGAGTTTATTTACTAAACTCTTCTTAGTAGGCTAATGACGTCTAATGGGTATATAGATTTATTTAATTAGGAATTAGGTGGTTAGTTAAATTAATTTAGTGATTTAATTATGCAATTATGCATGCTAGGTAGTTAGATTAGATTAAGTGAGGCCTATATAAATTGTGTTATTTATCTAGAAGGGTTCGGGAATTTTTTGGGTCCGTATTGGTATTTAATTTAGTGATTTTGGCCTAGGTTGGCATTTTAGTATTTAAATTGATTTATTTAATTAATTTTAGAAATTATTTAATTATTAATCATTTTCCGGAAATTAGTCCGGGATAGCCGGTGACTAGAATTTCGTGCCGATTGCAATGGTGTGGTTAATTTCTACAATTGAGTGTTAGTTTGTGCAAATTGAGTGCTGATTGGAATTTTGAATATTTAATTCCAAAAATTGTGAATTTCATTATTTATTCAGAAAATCCCGGGTGTCGGGTTTTAAACACCGCAAATGGTTTTATATACTATATATACCAGTGGGATTTTGAAAAGAGGTTATGAATTTTCTGGATCTAATATAACCGTGTACCCACGCACAACTATTTTCACCGAATGTTTTTTAATACGAAGAAAATAGGCCAGGATCACTATTTTAATGGAGGCATTTGAATGTAATGCACAGTGTCCTAGGCCGAGATTGAGTGGTCGTATGTTGGTTAAGAGAATATGTCTCGAGCAATTATGTCGGACGTTACTAAATCCCTTTTCGGGTTACCCATGCATTAGGGTAGCGAGTTGCAGTAGATTATGGACCTACGTTCCTTTGGGGAAGCCGTCTAATTAAGAGACGTTGCCGTGCTCAAAGGGGGTGAGACAACGCCTGGCAATGCCAGAAGACCGCCAATAGAGTTGGCCGTACCCTTAAGGGGTGCAATTAACAATTGAAACGCATGATTGTTGAGTTTAATGCACCCGATTATGAGACCAAAACTGTGTGACATGAAATGTGATGTGTTATAACGGTTTAGCCTTATAATCAGGACCCTGGTGATTAATTGAATTGATGAGGTGTTCCAGTTGTTATGTGCATTGATTATATGCATTGTGATATGAATTGTACTGACGTGCAGAAAGGAAACTGAGGCGAGGTAAGTCCTTTGTGCCAATTGTGTGGTTGTGTGGCTAGAGCGCCCTAAAGCGTATTTCTTTCCTAATCGGGGTTTAGTGGGTGGACTTACTAAGACATTGTTTCACTGGTTATTGAATAACCATTTTCAGGTTCTTAGAAGGTGGTCGTGGAAGACCAAGGTCTCGAAGTCTGGGGAGGAGAAGTATGGAGGATCCATGGATATGTCCTATAAGTATGTCGCCTCTTGTGAGAGTCGACCTTTTTGTAGGCTTTCGACTGAACTCGTTTTGTACTTGAATTTTGTTATTTATAAAAGTGTGCTTTTTATGAATTGATATCCTGCTTTTCTATCCTGAGATTATTATTGTCAGGAGATTTATTTTCGCTTCCGCATGTGCTTAAAAATCAATGGATCGGCGATTCATCCTGGAAGTCGCAAAATATTATCGACCAAGAAGGGATGGGCACGCGCTCGGGGTTTGGGGCGTGACAGGTTGAGCCCTTGCCGTTATGCAAACAATTTTTTTTTTTAAAATACTTTGGTTTTAAATTTAATTTAATATATTTAGATTAAAATTTAAATCCAAGACAAAATGACTTCATTTTTTGTTTTTCTTTCCATGTCGACATGCAAAACGACGTTATTTTACACTTGTTTGCTGGAAAAATATAACATTAGCATTTTGGGTGAATTTTCTCACTATTGATGTTGGGATATAATATGCGAAAACGACTAGGATTTTGTAATTTACGTCAACGCAAAATCACCAGAGAAATAAACGATAAAAATAAGTACACCATAAATTTATGTGGTTCGATCCGAGTATTGGTACCTACGTCCACGAGGAGAGCCAGTAACAAATAATTCACTAAAATCGGAGAATCAGTGTTTACAATCGTTCAATCGCTCAAGTGTTTCTCACACATTTAATCACAAACTCAAAATATTTATAATTAAATAATTCACTTGGGTATAAATTTACGGTACAAAATTAGCGCGCGTTCAAGCTCAAAACAATATGCTTTACGTACACCAAAATCAGGACGTATGGCTTCGTGTATTTCTTCAAAGCTTCTCGCGGCTTGCAGCTTCAAAAACAATATGTTTTATTTTCCCTTTTATACGTGTGCCCCAAAAGTCAAATTCTTGACTTGGGCCCACCATCCACGTATTTAGCTGCGCGCGTGGATTTCGTCTTCACGCAAGCAAAGATGCAGGGGAGTCCTTATACGTGCGTGTGCCCAGAGTCAACTCTGGGCCCCACGAACGGATTCTCTTATTCGGCCTCTTACGTACAGACGCGTGAAGAAAAACGTTGCTGCCCCCTTTTTATTATTATTATTATTTTCTTTTGCAAATCTTCACGGAGTCTCACCAACTTCTACTTGTTCAACTAATTGTATTTTGCAAATACTCAAACTCGAAACATAATTTAACAATTGACACTTAATTAATTCATTTTATTCTAATTTTAGTATTTACGTGCATCTTTCTTAACTTTTAACACTTAAATATACTTATGTGCTAAGTTTTAACACTTTAAAGGTTTGGATGTAAAAAAAAAAACTTGAGAAGTGAATTGTGTGTAATAGGAAGTGAAAGTCAAAAGAGAAAAGAAGACTAAATTTTTCTTTTTTTCTCCTTTATTTTTTTATTTTTTTATTTTCTTACATATTTACATTTTAATTCTTCATTTATTGAAAATTTTTAAAATTGACCCCGTATGTATTGAAATCATGTGTCAGAATTCCGAACTTGCATGTTAGAATTTTTTAGTATTGGGAAAATTGATCAAATGTCAGATTTTCCAATATGTATTGACAGCGTTGGAGAGTGTTGAAAAATGTCAGATATGCGTTGGAGTATTGTCACGACACCAAGGCTTCTAGAGAGCGTTAGTATTTCCTAGGCAGTATGAATGGTTGTCGTTTTGCTTTTAATTCAACGGTGAAAACTCATTTTTGTCCATATTTGCTTCCAAGATCAATGGTGAAAACTGAAAAGTCCATGAGGCTAGCTCCTTCTGGGTGGAAACCATAGACACTCCCATTCGTACAGTGACTGGCGTGGAAACACATGACTTTAACCGTACCACTATATGACGTCGAGCCAAGACCTTGAAGATATTTGTCGACTCTTTCCCATTTGGTTTCAGACATTTTCCAACAATACCCGCCGGAGACGCGAGACGACTTTGAAAAACACGATTACCATCACCGTTATGAAGAACGCTTGTTGGAGATATTAGGCTCCAAACTTGGTTCGGAACCATGCAGCTGACGATGGAGTTGGAGAGATTGGTGCGCATCTTCTTTTTGTCGGCAACGTTATCCGCCTTCAACTCCATCGATTGGTCGATGGCTAAAAACAGCCATCACCCTGATCATCATATGCATGTTGGAGTGATTCTTGATATGGAGTCACCAGTTGGGGAGATGGCCCAAAAATGCATGACCATGGCCATCTCTGACTTGAATGCCACGCCACCGCAAGATAACCATCCCCTGAAGTTGATTCTGCATCCTAGGAATTCCAAGGGACAGCCTCTGAAAGCTCTATCTTCAGGTGAGTTCTCATCGATTCTCTGCCCCTCATTCTTTGTACATATCCGCCCTCAAGCCACACGGTGCGGAGAAAATGGAAATTATATTGTACTCTCATTCTGCCGTTAAATAAAACCAGTCCAGTGCTGAAAAACACGACGAACTTCACAATCACATATTCGTGTGTAAAGAAGCAACTAGCGGTCAGTATGAGCTAGCGATATATTCATTTTGTGATTAGGCGCTCAGCTAAATGAGAGAAGACTTGCCATCTACTACTTGTGATTAGATTTGATCTGTTTATTGCCATTTGGAGCAGCTGTGGAGCTTTTGGAGAACGAACAAGTTGAGGCACTTATAGGCCCGCAAACATCTGAAGAAGCCGAGCTTCTGGGAGAACTGGGAGATGGAGTGCCTATCATCTCGTTTTCTGCCAGTTGCCCATCCTTGTCCAGAGAGAAAAATCCAAACTTTATCCGAATGACAACTAATGATAACTCCCAGGTTGGAGCCATTGCTGCTCTAGTTAAAAAATTCGGGTGGAGAGAATTGGTCATAATACATGAGGACAGTTCCTATGGAAATGGAATCATACCCGATCTTCTTCTCGCATTACATGAAGGCAATGCTCGTGTAGCGCATCGAACCGTCATTCCACCACAAGCCAGGGACATATATGTAGAAGCCCAACTTTATAGACTGATGGCTCTGTCTGCCAATATATTCATCGTCCACATGTCTCCTTCCCTCGCATCTCGGTTTTTTATTAAGGTTAATGAGTTGGGAATGATGGGTACAGGCTATGGTTGGATTGTGACTGATGGGATAGCAAACGAGCTGTCTGTGATGGATCAGTTGGCTTTAGACTCGATGCAAGGAGTCATTGGAATTAGACCTTATATTCCACCCTCAAAGCGGCTTCATAACTTCTCATTGAAGTGGAGGAACAGCTTTTTCACAAACCAGCATCATCAAATTCCTGAAGTAAATGTGTATTGCTTATGGGCTTATGATTCTGTCTGGGCTTTAGCCACAGCAGCACATCATTTAGGTCCAACAACTTCTATGCAGAGGAATGATTCTGCCAATAAGCTTTGTCATCTTCCTGCCATTCCCTCAAGACGAACAGGGTCCGATCTCGTCCGCACAATTCTAGGTAGCAAGTTCATGGGTTTAAGTGGGGAAATTCAACTTAAGAATGGACAGCTGCAACAACCGCTAGCATTTGAAATAGTGAATGTTGTGGGAAGAGTCAAGAGAATCGGATTTTGGACCCAATGGAATGGGATAACGCAAGGGCTAAATAGGACCAGTATTGCAACTGAATCACCCTCTCTAAGAAAAATGGGCTCTATTGGATGGCCTGGATCATCCTCGGCTGTACCAAAAGGTCAAAGGGTTATGCCAAAGGCTGGGAAGAGAATGAGAATCGGAGTTCCAATTAAAAAGGGTTTTAAAGAACTGGTGGGAGTGGAACTCGATCCCGAGACAAATGCAACAATTGTAACAGGCTTCTGCATAGATGTGTTCAAGGCTGCAACTGATTTGTTGCCGTATGAAGTAAAATTTGACTTCATTCCCTTTCCAAATTCAAACACATTGATGGGTGGAGGCTATTATGACAATCTGATATACCAAGTTTACCGTCAGGTGATCTTACATGAACCTAGTATACGTTGAGGTTGTCTGCTTTTCAAGTACGCAACCACAAAATGACATGCTCTGCTTCCGTGCATGAATGACACCACACAAACACCACATCCAAGTACATAGACATGACAGTTTAATCATTGAACAAAACGTGACATTTGCAAGTGCATGTGTTTGTGTGCTTCTATCCTTTGTTTATGATATCTACTTACCATTTCTTTTGGGTCCTTGGGAATTTGTACTAGCAATATGATGCAGCGGTGGGTGATATAACCATCACAGCAAATAGATCGTCGTATGTGGACTTCACAATGTCTTTCACAGAAACTGGAGTAGCGATGATTGTGCCTATCAAGACATCACGAAGCACAAACATGTGGATATTTTTGAAGCCTCTCACAGTGGATCTATGGTTAGTCATAGGTGCTTTCTTTGTCTTCACTGGATTTGTAGTGTGGACAATTGAGCACAATGACAACGATGAATTCAAGGGACCATTAGCTCGACAAATTGGGATAGTAATGTGGTTTTCGTTCTCGACACTATTTTTTGCACAAAGTACGATCTCTCTCCATATGTTTTCAATGTTCAAGTGGACCATTATCTCTCAGACATTTGCACCTGCTGTACAATGACGGTGTGACTTGATATAGTATGAAGCTAAATTGTAATCTCATGATTTGCAGGGGAAAAATTAATCAGCAACTTGTCCAAAGTTGTGGTGATTGTATGGCTGTTTGTAGTTCTAATATTAACTTCCAGTTACACTGCAAACCTAAGCTCAATGCTAACAGTTCATCAGCTTCAGTCCATGCCCAAAGGTGAATCTATCGTTCTCCCTTTCTATAGTCCAGCTGACCAGACTTTGAGAAAGGTGGAAGATTATGCGAATGCTCTGAGAGATGGAAGCCGAAAAGGTGGTATCTCAGTAATTATTGATGAAATTCCTTATGTAAAGCTCTTTCTTTCCAAGTACTCTTCTCAATACACCATGGTTGAGCCCTCATACAACAGCACCAATGGATTTGGCTTTGTAAGTCTCTTTCTTTTTTCTCTATACATTTGAGTGAACTTATTGGGATCGATCCAATTAATAATTCTTAGGCCCTTTTATGCAGGCTTTTCCCAAGGGGTCCCCTTTAGTCCCTGACATTTCTGCAGCAATAGCAAAAATGAGAGAAGAGGGATTACTCTACTCGATAAGCCAAAACTGGTTTCAAAATCATTCTTTATACACAAATCAAGATTCTGCAGCAAAAGTTGCCAGACTTGACTCGTACAGCTTCCGTGGTCTCTTCCTTATCACAGGCATCACTTCAGCTGCAGCTGCGATAGCATCCTGTAAATATATGAAGAAAGAATCAACCACTTCGCAACAACACGATGTTACCGATAAACCTGTTGAAGAGAAGTTCTCGCCAGTTAGTGATATCCCATCAAGAAGAACTGGTTCGAAACACATCAGAAGATATTCCTATTGACTTGGAAGAAAGTGTGAGGTCCTTAACTGATGTAGATGCCAACCAATATCGTGGTGCTTATATGTGGCAACATACCAGGAACTTTGAAGCTTCTTAGGATTTTTTAGCTGTAGGGATGAAGAGAGAAATCTTGTTTGAACTCTGAAGATGTGTAAAATTAGAATAAGTCCCTCTTGTAACTACTTCCGCAAAATTAACAGTAGGAAATGTCAATAATCTTATGTATGTTTTTCCTTTATTTTTGTCCATACAGGTGCAAAAGAAATGACGAGAACATATGCTTATTGTTTTATCATTTCAACTAAGGGTTGGTTTCTATTCAGCAAACATTTAAGAGACCAATCTAACATGAAATTTCTGTGCATCCTATGCCAGACAAAAAGCCTACAAGCCCAATCTAGGATCTCAGAAATGGTAAATCAGTTAAAACAGAGTAAAGTGACAAGCAATCTTATTTATACTGCAACCTATCACGTTTTGGATACGTATAAATCAGCCATAAGAGTACAATTTTCATGTTGCTCAAACTAAGACAATTAGTATTAAAATATGTCTTGAGTTTGAATCTATTATATGAATCTCAACCTAAATAAAGTATGTAGATAAACTGGAAATTTTTTCTAGGTTGAAAGGATGATAAATAATGGAAAGTCAATCTTGGACCTTGTGTTTGGATAGAAGTTTGTTGAAGCTGGCGGCAATTTCAGGATATTGAAGTCTTTGTTCTCAAACTGGAAAGTCCAACATGGACTTTGACTGGAACATGCATTCGGTCAACTTGGATATTCTTATGCATGGAATTTGACTTGAACATTGATTCGGTCAACTTGGGTTGATTCGGTCAACTTGGATTTTCTTTCATATACATCTTGGAAGTTGTGTTTCTTTCATAGAACCAATTTTTGGCCCCAGGAATTGATCGAAGCGCCATTCACCGAGTGCTTGGCAATAAGTTATATTTGTTTAGGAATTATATGGTTAAATACTATGTGAATTATTTAGTATAATGGGAGGTTGACAAAAATTGAGTGCTTGAATATCTCGAATATGATTGTAATTTTCATTATATCTACTTCACTAGTTTTGATTCAAGTGAATAACTTTTTACCAAACTCTACATTTTGGTTTTATTATAGAAGACTCAAGTTCTGTGTTGAATTTGGACAAAGAATGTCAAATGCGAAATGGAGTTTTATTCTCAACTTGCATATATAACTCTAACAACTTATGCCCAAATGATTCAAAGACAAATAGGTCAGAATTTAATCAATGACGTAATCTAAGCACAAATAGTTAGGTAGCCTATGCTATGGACTCAAATTATGACGGAATTTAATTAACATCACAGCTTACTTTAGGTGTAAAGATGGGACCAAATCAACAACAATACTTCTAGATATAAGCACAATGCCAGAATCTAATAAACGACGCTATGGAATAGCACCATAATTTAATCAACAATGCTGGACCAAATGGAGATACACGTCAGAATCTAATCAATGACAGGAATCTTGAGCTACAACTAAGAAGCAATAAAATAAAGATAAAATAAAGGTGATTGTTGTGTTTTTCACAAGAGAGCTTTTCAGTGGAAAAACTATGGTATTTATAGGGAGCCGACGTTACTTAGTTGGTTGTCCCTTCTTGGGCACCACTCTTTACAATCTCCACATGTTTCTTTCCCCCATGGAGGTCCTTATACTTTAGCAACTGCTCCCTGACTTGTTGATGATGCTCATGTAGCTTGCCCTTCAAACAAATAACCGTTTCCTATTTCTACACACATTTCTCGCAGCAGTTATTTTTGTTTGGATTCTAGTGTTAATCCTACTTAATCTTCAAATTCAACACATCATCCTTATAGCCTGACTTGTGGTAATTAATTTCTCAGCCATTAATTGTGAGTTTAGCTCCTATAATTCCGTCGAGGCTTAGCTTAAGTAGCCTTCACAAGAACTGCTTTACAATAATTTCATGAATCAAAATGGGACATTTCATTTAAAACTTCTTCATGATCAGTACGTGCTTCCAGGGGTAAACTTGGGTATCAACAATATTGTTCAACTGATGGTGCAATTCTATGCTGCAGTCCCATAGATGTAGGTCATATCTATTGGATTATGTAAATTCAATGTCCGAATTATTTTCTTATTTTGTTTATTTTATTATTCGATTGCTTGTTTTCACAATGATTAGGATGACAAAATCCTAATACTTCTGCAAGTAACTCCAAAGTCATGCCTGAGTTTTGGCGCCATAGTCCTTAGCGGCCCTCAAGTTTCGGAGTAAAGACGAGCCTAAAGAGAGCATACCGCATACAGTACAAAATTGTATTTTGTAAGTCCTTCTCCGTCCCCTCAAGCCAATTATTACTTAGCACATATGACTATTTTAAATAAATGGAGATTCTGTGACACGAGAGCTCAAAAAAATCTTTCAAAAAAAGAAAAAAGAAAAAGAAAGTGAGCTCTATACATAGAATTTAATTTCATTGAAGCATTTAGCTTGTTGATATCTTAACTGCTCGATCAGTTGATTTGATCTCTAACGTTGCATTGCTCTATATTCTAGTCTAATGCTTAAACTTAATCGATCAGTAGAAGAGAAAAGAAACCTTTGTTGATGATTTCTCACTTATGTAAAATTTTCGACCTCAAGTTCCTGTTATTAATTTCTAATTAAGCTCATACATCCTATAAAATAGATATTGACAATACACTACTAAATAACGAACAATATGAAATAACTTTCAGTCCATGAGTCTTTTGGAAAGTATATTTCAAATTTAGATTAAACTTTTTTATCTTGCAACAATTTACATTCATTCAAACTAACTGTCTAACGGTCTAAGGTGATTAGTAGTTGATTTGTTTCCTCATTTTGGAATCTTCTTAAAGAAGTTTAAGAATTAATTTTGGGTTAGAGAGTAAAGCAGATTTAGGCTAAGAGGATTTTGGACAGCCAGTCCCTTGGGGTCGCGCACGGACCAAATTAAACGTGATTTTTTTAATTATTTGGATTGTAACATTAAGCCTAACTCAAGTGAGAGCTTTGCAAAGCCGTGGTCAGAAAACACTTGAATGAGTGTGTGATCCGAGCAATTACATTCTCTTCACCTTGATCATAGTGGAACATCTCCTCGATCTTTCCTTTATGTCTAGTTCTGCATTTATTCTCGCTTAGATTACTTGGCTTTGTCTGCGCTTCCTCCCTTTTGCATGACAAACTGGTCTTAAAAATAGGGTAGTTGTGACAATGTTAATATTCATTTACCAGCGGCTCAATAAATGTTGATAGGTCACTCAAATGAGTTGTGGTAACATCAAGTTAGTTGGTAATTTATTACGAGAAAAATTATTAAATCACTCAAATAAAGGTCAGTAATTTGATATTATGGTTGGTAGATTTAAAAAAATTGATTGACTATGCACATAAATGTTAGTAAGTTATCAAAAAATTTAGTAATTTACAAACAACCAAAAAAAAAAAAAAAAATTGCATTTTTAAGTGACTCAAATAAAGATTGGTGAAGCAGGTTCGTAACCTAATAGGAGACAAATGGGTAAGTCACTTAAATTAAGGTTGCTAAATTGATAGGAGTTGGTAAACTTAAAAGGAGGTAAGTTACACAAATAGAAATAATTTATTGGAAATGATGGTAATTTTCAAACAACCTTATAAACGTCAGTAAAGTACTTAATAATAGTAGATCACATAAAACTAATTAGTGATTTAATTGTAGAAAATTTGTTTAGTCACTTAAATTAATGTTGGTAATCTCATATAAGAAAAGATAAATATAAAGTGTTGATAAGTTACGTCTATAAAAGTCGGAAAGTTATTAGAGAAGTTGGAAATTGACAAAAAAATCAAACAAGCATCGGTGAATTCGTATGAAAGTTGGTAAATTACTAACAAGTGTTCAAAGAATTTGCTATTTGCTAGTCACTTTTTTTTTTACCATCAATTATAGAAACTTACGATTCTTATAGAAACGATCGACTATAGAATAGCTACGTTTGAAGCAAGATTTGATTAGATGGCAAATATACATTCAGGCTTTATTTATTGCGAAAAATGAATGATTTAGAATATATATTTTTTTAAACATGATTGCTTATATAATCAAATAAATATTTCTATTGTCCTTGAAAAAATTTAAACATAAATTGTTATAAATAATGAAAATGCTTTTATCAAAAGATCATTTTTAGAAAGATATTTTTAAATCATTCATTTTCCATAAAACAAATGGAACCTTAAATGAGTTCAAGAAATAGACATTGAAAAAGTTAGCCACAATAATTAGATAAACCTAAAGTATTAAGAGTAATGCTAGACATATTAAGATCATTATCTTGAATTAATTAAGAGTAATGCTAGACATATTAAGATCAGTATCTTGAATTAACTTATTAAAAATGGCGTAGCAGACTTTATTCAAGCTTTCAAACAACTAAACTGTGGAGACCTTGAAAAAATTTCTCCAACTTTTCCATTTGGCTTCAGAAATTTCGAAGAAAATTTGCTGGACACGTAAGACTCGACTTTTCTGAAGACGACTTGTCAACATTACCACCATCAAATTTGCTGGACTTTGTGGTAATATGCAGCTGCCAATGAAATTAGAGAGATTGGCGCGCATCTTCATCTTGGGTCAAAATTTAAGAATCATTTGTGTTATTATCCGATTTGGAATTTAAATGCCAATTGCTTCGAGGGCTCCATTTAGAATTCCCAAGAAGTACCGTGTCCTAATTTTCGATTGTTGAATTGAAATGTAACGGACTTGAGTCAGTCAACATAAAAGTCCATGAGCCGCGATGCCTTCTGGATACCATAGAGTCACCCATTCACACACTTACGGTGACCTCTATTTGCCGACAAGCTGAGACCTTGAAGATATTTGTCAACTCTTTCCCATTTGGCCATTTGAAGCTTCAAACTCCTTTTGGAAAACGATTATTCGAAGAACACTTGCTGGAGATCTTAGGCTCCATACTTTGCGGAACTATGAAGTTGACAATGGCCTCGGCGAAAATGGTGAGTATGTTCATTTTGCCGGCGATGTTACACGCCTTCAGTTCCTTCGGTTGGTCGATGGCTCAAAGCAGTCATCATCGTCCTCATCATATCCATGTTGGAGTGATTCTTGATATGGACTCACCAGTTGGGGAGATGGCCCAACAATGCATGACCATGGCCATCTCTGACTTGAATGCCTCGCCGTCGCACATTAACCATCCCCTGAAGTTGATTCTGCATCCTAGGAATTCCATGGGGCAGCCTCTGAAAGCTCTATCTTCAGGTGAGTTCTCGTTGATTCTCCAGTGCTGTCATTCATTGCACACGCCCTCAAGCCACACGATGCGGGGAAGTACACTCACTCTGCCACTACATAAAACCATTCACAGTGCTGACAAATATGATGAGGTTCACAATCACATATTAGTATGTAAAAAGGCAACAAACGGTTCCATATGAGCTAGCGATATTTTTAATTTTGTGACTTGGGGCTCAGCTAAAAAAGAGAAGACTTGCCATATAGTACTTGTGATTAGAATTGGTCTGTTTATTGCCATTTGGAGCGGCTGTGGAGCTCTTGGAGAATGAACAAGTTGACACACTGATAGGCCCACAAACATCTGAAGAAGCCGAGCTTCTTCCTTTATATTACAACAATTCATTTACAAACCCTTTTTCTATGGGCTCTTTTTCCTTTTTACATCATACTACAAGTTTCCACATAGGCCAAGGGAAACTCCTATTTCCTTTAGCGTGACTGTAGCTTCCAAAAGTGACGTGATGTGACGTTTTCTTGCCTACAAGTTTGAAAAATAAGGCATGAGTCCAAGACTCAGTAAGTAAAAACCCATAACAGATCTAGCATGAACAGTACTTGTATTAACTGAAAAATATCGATGACATCAAATCAATAGTAAAATTACTATTTCACCTCGACTACACATATCTATTCCTTTGGTATACCTTCCATGCATGCTTACCTTCGGTTTATCGATGAACACATCAAGTCAAGTAGTAATAAATATACAAGCATGCATAAACGGTTCATTAACATACATCATGGCTCAACCATAGCATCTCAGCTCAACCAAAGCATCCAGCTTCAAGCTAGGCATCTAGGTTCGACCAAAGCATCTTAGCTTAACTGAGACATCCTAGGGGCTAACTCATTCGAGGCATCCAAGCTCAACTAAGACATCACATTCTCACGAATGAGGCATCGTCACCAACGTTATGTGACGAAGGTCTTCTTCTTTCATTTAATAATCACATATCATGTGTTGCACAAGCTAGTTTATTATCTTCCATCTTAATCCACACATGAGTAAACCATACAAAATGGACCCGCAACATAAAAACGACTACTCATGAGTAAGCACGTGACTAAAAGTCGACGACGTAGCATATCGCCCTAGCCAAAGGTTAGGAATTTTACTTACCTTTGATGAACCTTGATAAACTATAGGTAACTTTACCAAGAGAAGATCGTCTTGTGAAGCAATGAGCGAGCAAGGCCGAGAGAAAGTAAGTGAAGGGGAAGAGATGGGGTGGCATGTGTGTTTGTGTATGTGGAAATGAGGAGGGCGAATGCTTTTCTTTATAAGCAAACCTCTCATAATAAGTTTTCCAAGTAAACCAATCATTTTCATATAGGTGGACAACCTAGCATGAGGAGGTGTCAAGCTAAAGAGATAGATGGTAAGTTTAGTTCCTAGGGAGACACTTGTTCCTCTTTCCATTAGTTCGTCTAAGGGATTGAGTCATCATGGACTGATTTTATGTAATGATTGTGGGGACACCTAAACCATATGACTTACCTCTTCATTAAATACTTACAATCATTAGGAGGACATTTAAGCGCATGACTCAATTAAGCATTGATGCACGAAAGTTCAAGAGCATTTAATGTATCCTTATCTTCAAGCAAAAAAAGTTCTAGATTGGCTTACTCCTCAAGTTGGGCATGCTGCCCTTTCCCTCCAAATTTGGACGTGTGGCCCTCCCATTCTAAGGTGAAAACAATTTCAAATAAATTTTGAAATCAATGTCATTACCTTATCAAATGGGCTCGAAAAATTACAAAACTTTAATATGTTGTAGAAAAGATCTTAAATAACATTTTTTATGAAGAAAGCTAAGTCTAATTCAGCCGTGGAAAGAGTAGCAAATTACTGAACATGACCCAACAATTCGTCAGTTGAGCAGATCCAATGGCCATAGAGAAAAATCATTTTTTTTTTTTTGGTAAGTGAGAAAAAATCATTTTGACATCCAAATCCTCACAAAACAATTTAAAATTTTAATATATTGTAGGCATGTATGTCCCCTAAAGTTTTTATGAAAAAATATGTCCATATTCAAAAGGGAAAATTTTATAAAAATTCGAGAAGATAATATGTTCACTGTTTCTATTACTCCGAGCAGATTTTAGATAGTAAATGATTGGGCCTTTGTCCTAACCATTTTACCTCAAAAAAAATATGAAATTTAGGTATGTTGTAGGCCAAAGTGTTTTGAAAAACTTTCATTAAGGAAGTTTCTCAAATTCAAACTAGAAAGAGCTCTATAAAATTGGAAAGTAGGAAAGGTCCAGCAGTTTCAAAAAACCGGGAAGTCAAAACCTATGAAACTTAAGGTGGCAAGTCTATGGAGGAGAGGTGATGCCCTACTTTACTTGCAAGATCACTTGCTATCATTCTCTTAGGTCATGAGTCACTCCCTTCATTAATTACTTGTGACACATCATAAAAATCTATACTCATTATCTTCATTTAATGTTTTTCACACTTGTTCACACTCATTCTAGAAGGTTTGACTACTTTAAGGCCAAGATGTCTCTTTCATTAATTTAAAGACTTCCAAAAGTTATTTTGGCAATCCTAAGAGTTAAGCTAATATGGACACTTTTGCTATTGGGTGAAGATTTTTCGCGTTCATCCATGATCAACTATCTTATTCGGGTTGAGGTTCGCTACTAACACATGGCCGAGCTTAGAACTGGTTCAGTGGCTATTTTCTTAGGTTGATCGGGGCCCGAATCATGGATGTCACAATTGGAATGAAATGCAACAAATCTCAATCATTCAACAACACTATATGGTAAGTAGCACCGATACTAACACTCGACACGTGACACGACCCGATACATCGATATGTCATTTCTTAAAAATAGAAAATGTCGACACGTTGTGTCACATTGTATATTAAATATATAATTTTATAGAAACACGATAAATTATTATAAATTCAGAAACAAATAAATAATAAAGAGCCTAGAATGATTTTACATTAAAAAAATTAATCTACCATTTGTTAATATTATTCATTATTTCAATTTGACAAATTTAACTCCACTCCAATAATCCAGAAAACTTGGAGGAACAAAAAAACAATCAACATTTTGGACTCATGTGTTAGAGCATGTTGAAAGAAAAGAAGAAAAAAATGCAAACTTGAGAATTGAATTGTGTATAATGAGAAGTGAGAGTTGGAAGAGAAGAGAGGACTAAGTTTTTCTTTTTTCCTCCTTTATTATTTTTATTATTTTTATTTTCTTACATATTTACATTTTAACCCATCATTTATTAAAAAAATTTAAAATTGACCTTATGCGTGTTGAAATCATGTTGCGGAATTCCAAAATGTCGGGAGAGTTAATCAAGTGTCGGATTTTTCAGCATGTATTAATCGAGTGTCGAAGAATGTCAAACAGTGTTGAATACGCGTTGGAATGTCCAACACAACTCAAAGACTCCTGGAAAGTATTGGTATTTCCTATGCAGTATTAACGGTTGTCTTTTTGCTTTTAAGTTCGATGGTGAAAAGTCCATGAGGCTAGATCCTTCTAGGGTGGAAACCATAGACACGCCCATACATACGCCGACTGCCGTGGAAACACGACTTTAACCGTACCACAAGATGCCAACAAGCTAAGACCTTGAAGATATTTGTCGACCCTTTCCCATGGCTTCAGTCATTTTCTAACAATACCCGCCGAAGACGCAAGACGACTTTGAAAAAACACGATTACCATCACCGTTATGAAGAACGCTTGTTGGAGATATTAGGCTCCAAACTTGGTTCGGAAGCATGCAGCTGACGATGGAGTTGGAGAGATTGATGCGCATCTTCTTTTTGTCGGCAATGTTACCCGCCTTCAACTCCATCGATTGGTCGATGGCTAAAAACAGCCATCACCCTGATCATCATATGCATGTGGGAGTGATTCTTGATATGGAGTCACCAGTTGGGGAGATGGCCCAAAAATGCATGACCATGGCCATCTCTGACTTGAATGCCACGCCCTCGCAAAATAACCATCCCCTGAAGTTGATTCTGCATCCTAGGAATTCCATGGGACAGCCTCTTAAAGCTCTATCTTCAGGTGAGTTCTCATCGATTCTCTGCCCTCATTCTTTGTACGTATCTGCGCTCAAGCCACACAGTGCGGAGAAAATGGAAATTATATTGTACTCTCATTCTGCCGTTAAATAAAACCAGTCCAGTGCTGAAAAACATAACGAGGTTCACAATCACATATTCGTGTGTAAAGAAGTGACTAGCAGTCTGTATGAGCCAGCGATATATTCATTTTGTGATTAGGCGCTCAGCTAAATGAGAGAAGACTTGCCATCTACTACTTGTGATTAGATTTGATCTGTTTATTGCCATTTGGAGCAGCTGTGGAGCTTTTGGAGAATGAACAAGTTGAGGCACTTATAGGCCCGCAAACATCTGAAGAAGCCGAGCTTCTGGGAGAACTGGGAGATAGAGTGCCTATCATCTCGTTTTCTGCCAGTTGCCCATCCTTGTCCAGAGAGAAAAATCCAAACTTTATCCGAATGACAACTAATGATAACTCCCAGGTTGGAGCCATTGCTGCTCTAGTTAAAAAATTCGGGTGGAGAGAATTGGTCATAATACATGAGGACAGTTCCTATGGAAATGGAATCATACCCGATCTTCTTCTCGCATTACATGAAGGCAATGCTCATGTAGCGCATCGAACCGTCATTCCACCACAAGCCAGGGACATATATGTAGAAGCCCAACTTTATAGACTGATGGCTCTGTCTGCCAATATATCCATCGTCCACATGTCTCCTTCCCTCGCATCTCGGTTTTTTATTAAGGTTAATGAGTTGGGAATGATGAGTACAGGCTATGGTTGGATTGTGACTGATGGGATAGCAAACGAGCTGTCTGTGATGGATCAGTCGGCTTTAGACTCGATGCAAGGAGTCATTGGAATTAGACCTTATATTCCACCCTCAAAGCGGCTTCATAACTTCTCATTGATGTGGAGGAACAGCTTTTTCACAAACCAGCATCATCAAATTCCTGAAGTAAATGTGTATTGCTTATGGGCTTATGATTCTGTCTGGGCTTTAGCCACAGCAGCACATCATTTAGGTGCTACAACTTCTATAGAGAAGAAAGATTCTGCAAATAAGTTTGCTCATCTGGCTGCCATTCCCCCGAGACCAACAGGATCCGATCTCATCCGCACAATTCTACGTGCCAAGTTTACAGGTTTGAGTGGGGAAATTCAACTTAAGAATGGACAGCTGCAACAACCGCTAGCATTTGAAATAGTGAATATTTTTGGAAGAGTCAAGAAAATCGGATTTTGGACCCAATTTAATGAGATAACGACGAAGCTAGATAGGTCTACTGTTGCTAATCAATCACCCTTTGTGAGAGACATGGGCTCTATTGGATGGCCTGGATCATCCTTGGCCATACCAAAAGTTCAACGGATTATGCCAAAGGCTGGGAAGAGATTGAGAATTGGAGTTCCAATTAAAGTAGGTTTTAAAGAATTGGTGGGAGTGGAACTTGATCCTGTGACAAATGCGACAATGGTAACAGGCTTTTGCATAGATGTGTTCAAGGCTGCAATTGATATGTTGCCCTATGGAGTAACTTTGGACTTCATCCCGTTTACAAATTCAAACATATTGATGGGTGGAAGCTACTATGACAATCTGATATACCAAGTTTACCGTCAGGTGATCTTACATGAACCTAGTATACCTTGAGGATTGTCTGCTTTTCAAGTATGCAACAACAAAATGACATGCTCTGCTTCCGTGCATGAATGACACCACACAAACACCACATCCAAGTACATAGACATGACAGTTTAATCATTGAACAAAACATGACATTTGCAAGTGCATGTGTTTGTGTGCTTCTATCCTTTGTTTATGATATCTACTTACCATTTCTTTTGGGTCCTTGGGAATTTGTACTAGCAATATGATGCAGCGGTGGGTGATATAACCATCACAGCAAATAGATCGTCGTATGTGGACTTCACAATGCCTTTCACAGAAACTGGAGTAGCGATGATTGTGCCTATCGAGACATCACAAAGCACAAACATGTGGATATTTTTTAAGCCTCTCACAGTGGATCTATGGTTAGTCATAGGTGCTTTCTTTGTCTTCACTGGATTTGTAGTGTGGACAATTGAGCACAATGACAACGATGAATTCAAGGGACCATTAGCTCGACAAATTGGGATAGTAATGTGGTTTTCGTTCTCGACACTATTTTTTGCACAAAGTACGATCTCTCTCCATATGTTTTCTGTTCAAGTGGACCTTTATCTCTCAGACATTTACACCTGCTGTTCAATGACGGTGTGACTTGATATAGTATGAAGCTAAATTGTAATCTCATGATTTGCAGGGGAAAAATTAATCAGCAACTTGTCCAAAGTTGTGGTGATTGTATGGCTGTTTGTAGTTCTAATATTAACTTCCAGTTACACTGCAAACCTAAGCTCAATTCTAACGGTTCATCAGCTTCAGTCCATCCCCAAAGGTGAATCTATCGTTCTCCCTTTCAACAGTCCAGCTGACCAGAAATTTATGATCGATCTACCCTTCAAAAAGCACTCTTCTTACCCTTTGAGAAAGGTGGAAGATTATGCAAATGCTCTGAGAGATGAAAGCCGAAAAGGTGGTATCTCAGCAATTATTGATGAAATTCCTTATGTAAAGCTCTTTCTTTCCAAGTACTCTGATCAATACACCACAGTTGAGACCTCACTCTACGGCACCGAAGGATTTGGCTTTGTAAGTCTCTTTCTTTTTCTCTATACATTTGAGTGAACTTATTGGGATCGATCCAATTAATGATTCTTAGGCCCTTTTATGCAGGCTTTTCCCAAGGGGTCACCTTTAGTCCCTGACATTTCTGCAGCAATAGCAAAAATGAGAGAAGAGGGAAAACTCTACCCGATAAGCCAAAACTGGTTTCAAAATCATTCTTTATACACAAATCAAGATTCTGCAGCAAAAGTTGCCAGACTTGACTCATACAGCTTCCATGGTCTCTTCCTTATCACAGGCATCACTTCAGCTGCAGCTGCGATAGCATCCCGTACATATATGAAGAAAGAATCAACCACTTCGCAACAACGATAAACCTGTTGAAGAGAAGTTCTCGCCAGTTAGTGATATCCCATCAAGAAGAACCGGTTCGAAACACATCAGAAGATATTCCTATTGACTTGGAAGAAAATGTGAGGTCCTTAACTGATGTAGATGCCGACCAATATCGTGGTGCTTATATGTGGCAACATACCAGGAACTTTGAAGCTTCTTAGGATTTTTTAGCTGTAGGGATGAAGAGAGAAATCTTGTTTGAACTCTGAATGTGTAAAATTAGAATAAGTCCTTGTCACTACTTCCGCAAAATTAACAGTAGGAAATGTCAATAATCTTATGTATGTTTTTGCTTTATTTTTGTCAATACAGGTGCAAAAGAAATGACGAGAACATATGCTCATTGTTTTATCATTTCAAGTAAGGGTTGGTTTCCAATTAGGAAACATTTAAGAGACCAATCTAATATGAAATTTCTGTGCATCCTATGCCAGGCAAAAAGCCTACAAGCCCAATCTAGGACCTCAGAAATGGAAAATCAGTTAAAACAATGTAAAGTGACAAGCAATCTTATTTATACTGCAACCTGTCACGTTTTGGATACACAAAAATTAACCATAAGAGTACAATTTTCATTTTGCTCAAACTAAGACAATTAGTATTAAAATATGTCTGAAGTTTAAGCCCATCAGACAAATCCCAACCCAAATAAAATATGCAAAAACACTTGGAAATTTTTTATGGGTTGAAGGGATGATGAATAATGGAAAGTCAACTGGGTAAACTCCAGGCCTTTGAAGGGAGAGGTCGGGAGTTTGAAGCCCCTGCGACGCAAGTTGCAGGGAGGCTGGTGGGTCATTAGGTGATTGACGAGTGGCGTCGGGGTGGTGGTCTCCCCGCTAGCGACACTTGGGGGTTTATGTGGTGACTGTCGGCCAAAGCGGTTCCTCCAGTATAATAATAATAATAATAATAATAATAATAATAATAATAATAATAATAATAATAATAATAATAATAATGGAAAGTCGATCTTGGACCTTGTCTTTGGATAGAAGTTTGTTGAAGCTCACGGCAATTTTAGAATAGTCATGCATTCGGTCAACTTCGATATTTTTATGCATGGACTTTGATTTGAGCATTAATTCATCAACTTGGGTCGATTCGGTCAACTTGGATTTTCTTTCATATGTGTCGCGAACAAATTTTCAAGGTGAACCACCTAGAGTTTTTTTTTTTTGGTAACAACCACTTAGAGTTTGGCTAATGGATTATTAAGCGACTTAACTCGGGCTCTCCTAAACCCATATCAATTCGCAACTTAAGTTCAAATTTCTTAACATGCAAATGGATATTATCTAGGATTCGCTACTAATGGTAGATCAATTAAATACCTCTAATGGTAGGTCAATTAGATACATAAGTAAAATAATGAGAGAATTATTTTACTCATACGAACCAGAGACCTTAGATACGGGGATTTGGTTACACTAGACTTTTCTAATGCCCTTTCGGTACCATTTCTTTTATTTTCAAAAATATTTTTTGTAAGCAGTTTAAATTGATTTTAAATCTATTTTCCTAATATGTGAAGTGATCACGCGGGTGCGTAAACTACCAATTTAACACTCAAGAAAGCAATGAGTAAATTTCGGGACTTACCTTGTAGAAACAAAAGTATCTACAAGGTTAATTCAAAATTCTCATCAAAAGCCCTAGGGTTTTTATTAACAAGTAGTCACTCAATTTTTATGAATTTTCTCTTTTTAAATAAAATCAAATCTATATGCAATGCAACATAAGCAAACTAATTCTAATGATGGGCAATTTTTAAATAAATGGACTTAAAGATAATTACTAAATAACATGCATTTTATGAACTTAATTCTATAATATTTTCTTTGTGTTCTTAATAAGTATGCAATCTATCCTAAAGAATGAAATTAATCTATTCTAAGATGATTTTTTTTTCATGAAATTCGAAATTTAAAAAAAAATGTCAAATGATTAAACATGCAATTTGAGCCAATGAAACGAAAATCTAACATCCTAAATTTATGTTTTTTTTTTTTTAATTTTGACAATCCATGATAAACAAAATGTAAATAACCTTAAAGCATGCGATATTCTAACCCAAACATATTTTTAGATAAATAAAGCAATCATGATAGATAAAACAATCAAGATAAAACAGACCACGCAAAATCATCAAAATATTTCAGATCAAGAGATAATATCTAGCTAATAAAATTGATAAATTGATCTTAAGTCTTAAAGATCAAAATATCAATTATATTCCCACTTGATTAATTATTTCATATAAAGCCTTATAGATGAAATAAAAAACTTGGGCGTGGTTGCGAATCAAGTAATATGTTGGAATTTCCAATCATATATTAAGGTCTAATTATACAAAAAGAACAAATAAAGTAAAATAACGAAAATGATAAAAATAAAATAAGATAAACAAATAAAAAGAAAAACTAACTAAATTGATTTTTTTTTGAAAAAGCCACGAAAAACCCGAACTTTGCCCAAAGTGACACATTTACCTCAAACTTTTTTTTTGTGACGTAAAAAATCTCAAACTTTTCAAACCGTGACATATTTACCTCATCAAAAGTATTTTTTTATCTTTTTATTCTTCTTTTTTTTCTTTCCTTTTTTTTTCTTCTTCCCTTCGCCATGGTCAGCGGAGAGAAGTTGGTGTTCGATGGGGGTGACCCTCGCCGACGTCAAGTGAGGGCCTCCCTCCCCAGATCTGGCGAGGAGTGCCCTCGCCGGCGTCGGGCAAGGGCAGGGCCACCCTCGCCCAACGCAGGCGAGGGTGGCCCTTGCCGGCATCAAGCGAGGACGGCCCTCGCCGGATCTGGCGAGGGCAGAGACACCCTCACCCGACGCAGGCGAGGTCTAGCGAGGGTAGGGACACCCTCACCCAACACAGGCGAGGGTGGCCCTTGTTGGCGACGGGCGAGGACGGTAGGGACACCCTCGTCCAACGCAAGCAAGGGCCGCCCTAGCTCGACACCGGCGAGGGTAACCCTCGCCGAACGCTGGCGGAGGGAAGAGAGAAGAAAAAAAGAAAAAAATTTAAAAAAAAAAAGAAAATGCCAAAATACCCTATAATTTTGGGGTAAATATGTCACATAACAACATAACAAAAGTTCGGAGTTTCTTTTTTTTTTTACCACCCACTGCGGTGGCGTAGTTGGCTTGAGTTTTGTGCCTCCCACGAAAGGTGCCAAGTTTGAATCCCAGCGGCATCACTTGGTAACTTAACCGCGTGAGTGTGTGTAGGTGGCTGCGCCGTTGGTTCTTTCCTGTGCTCTTTGTTGGCTTTCGGGATTTTGCGAGTTACAAAAAAAAAAAAGAAAAAGTTCGAAGTTTTTTGTATTACAAAAAAAAAATATTTTTTTTTTATCTTTCTCTCTTTTTTTTTACCACCGCTCGCGGTGGCGCCACTAGCTTCGAGCTCCCTCCCCTCACGAAGGGAAGAGTTCGAATCCCAGAAGCATCGAGTTCGCGTGGCTCAAACGCGGCTAGATCTGTGGTGGTGCCTTAGTTTGCCCGGGTTTATGTTTAGGTTGTCGGCCGACCGCGATTCCCTGGTCATAAAAAAAAAAAAATTTGGATGTGTCACTTTACGCAAAGTTCAGAGTTTTTCCTGATTTTTTTCCTTTTTTTTTTTCAAACAAAGCAGAATCGTGGCAGTCGCCGGCGTTCTGGTGAGGGGCGGCGGCGGGCGTCGGAGCTCCGAGAGGATGGACCGGCAGACGAGAGGAGCAGCGGGCAGCAGAGACCGGTGGAGCAAGGCTCGGCGCGGCGTCCGGCTGGGCAGCAGACCAGCCATGGAACTTCGAGCTGGGGGCAGAGCAGAAGCGACGTCGCGGGGATTCCGGATCCGGTGCTCGGGCAGACGCGCGGGGATGGAGGCGTTGGGTCGTGGGCCGGCAGGTCGAATCTGGACTTGCTGTCGCCGGGGGCCGCGAGCAGCGAGCGAGGAAGCAGGGGCGGTGAGCCGGCTCGGGATCCGCTGGGTCGCGGGTTGCAGGCGAGTCGCGGGCAGATCTGGAGCCGCGGCGTTGGGAGGCGGCTCGGGTGCGGCAGATCAGGCGACGACGATGGCGGTGAACGACTGCAGCGGCGGAGGCAGAGGGGTCGCGGGATCGAAGACCCAGCGATGCAGGGACGGCACCAGCGCTGCAGCGACGAGGATCGACACGGCTTCGCAAGCAGAGCAGGGGCGTTGCTCGGGCGGCGGTGGATCAGCAGCAGGCGAAGACGGTGGCCGCGGGTGCAGTGGTCGGCGGCTGGGGAGGCGCGGCTGGGTCGCGGCTGCAGCGGCGGGCGAGACGGCGACGGTGCAGGCACGCGGCGCCGGCGCGGGCAGGGACAACCCGAGGAAGATGAACAGTCGCACCTA
The DNA here is from genome assembly GCA_014182575.1 of Eucalyptus decipiens. Taxonomy (NCBI): domain Eukaryota; kingdom Viridiplantae; phylum Streptophyta; class Magnoliopsida; order Myrtales; family Myrtaceae; genus Eucalyptus; species Eucalyptus decipiens. Next base: position 1,453,439 of record CM024611.1, on the reverse strand, counting down.
GGTTTTTTTTCTCTCTCTCTCTCTCTCACGTCACTTCACCGGTCTTCTCTCTCCTTAGCTGCCGATCAGTCCCTTTCCCTTTCTCACTCTTCTTCTTTTTTCTTTTTTGTTGACTTTTTCTCTTTTCTCTCGCCCAAACCGACGGAAGGCCCCTCACCTTTTTGCTCTAAATTTTTTCGAATTCCTCCCCTCCGTTACGAAAAATGAAACTCCCTTTTATAATGATTCTAGACGGCTGCTTTGTATGGCATTTTTCGAGTTTCAATCTCTTGTCGTATTAAATTAAAGCTATAAATCAGAGCCCAATTAGCTCAATTATGCTCAATTTTTTCCATTTTGTAAAATTCTTACCCTTTATTTAATTGATTTTAAATTGTTTCTACATTTAAATCCGAAGATTCGTCAGAATTTCAAATTTCCATACATAATCAATTAAATCAATTTTCCTCATTTTTTTTCATTTTTTCCTTTTATTTGTTCTGATGCTTTTTTTAAGGGATTAAAATTAATCCCTAATTTTTGTGTAAAAAATCAGTGATGGGTCGCCAAAATTTAGGTATCAACAATATGTATCATGGAAGTTGTGTTTCTTTCATAGAACCATTTTTTGGACGCGAGAATTGGTTGAAGCGCCATTCAACCGAGTGCTTGGCAATAGGTAATCTTTGTTTAGGAATTCTATGGTTAAATACTATGTGAATTATTTAATATAATGGGAGGCTGACATGTCACGCATTTTATTCAGGGGTGTGCATGGTCGGGTGGGCGGTTCCCGACCTAAAATTAATGATTGCCCGCTAAAAACTGGTTTAAAAAAATTGGAATCGGGAGCCGCCCACTAGTTGCATGAATTCACACGGGAACCGGACTGCCGGTCTAGTCCGATTCTCGGCCGGTCCAACCTTCGAGTCTTTCCATTTTCGCCCTCCTCACATCTACTTATTCTGGCTCTCCCAACCATGGTAGCTTTATTCTCCTCAAGTACTAGCGCTGTAGCAACGGTAGTTGCAACCCTCACCCTGCTTCCGTCCCGATCGCCACCACCATCTTTGCCATCGCCTCTCTCCCACTCCTCCCTTGAGACTGACAATGAGGAGGACAACATGAATGATGAGCTATTCTTAGACTTGGAGTTCGCCTCTATCCTCGAAAATGAGGACGATGGGGGAAGGTTGAGGAGGGGGAGGAGAAAAAGAGGGGAGGTAGAAGCAAGATGAGCCCAACAATGAAGAGGACAATAGTGACAGTGAATGCTGAGGTGGCGACAAGGATGGTGACGACATGGAAAAAGAGTTCAAGTTCGAGGTGGGGAAAGAGAATCAACTCACCATTTCGCCGAGTTCGGACTAGGACTCGAATGGAGATAAGTTGGGGAGATTTTCAACTAAGAGAGACGAGATGGAATAGGAGAGTAGTGAATTGAGACAAGATGGTGATTGGAGCCCTAAATTTTAGATTTGCTAATTTTGAGTTTTTTTTTTTAAATTTTAAAAGTTAATATATTATTATAATATAAACGGTTCGGTCCGGGTGGGCAGGTAGACAGATCCGCTCATGGAACCGAATCGAGTACCCATCGATTCTTATGAATTGGAACCGGGAACTGGACCGATTCTCTTAAAAAACCACCGGTTTCGGGCAGTTCCGGTCTAGTTCCAAGCGGTCCGGGTAGGTCCTGGTTCTTTTGCACACCCCTAATTTTATTGCACATGCGGAAGCAAAAATAAATCCCTTTAACAGTAACTATCTTAAGATAGAAAAATAGAACAACAAATTTACGAACAAACATGTTTTTATAAACAACGGGTTTAGATACAAAAAGAGTCTGGTCAAAAGTCTACAAGAAGGTTGGCTCTCAAAAACAAAGGTATTGTCCTACGACATACTAGTCGGACCCAAACGCCAATCGTTCGACTCCACCTTCACAGACTCCGGGGCTTTAGTCCTCCACGACCAACTTCTAAGGACCTGAAATTGGTTATACAATAACTAGTGAAACAATGTCTTAGCAAGTCCAAGCTCTAAACCTCGATTATAAGGGTAATACGCCTAGAGGCGTCATAACCACTCAATCACGCATTTAGTATAGATGACTTACCTTGCCTCAGTCCACCCTACAAGTTAGTACAATCAAATACTCAACCAAACATTTCAATTCAATTCAATTCAACCATCAATCAGTTGACTCATTCGACTCCATGTCATTGATACCATCTATGAACTATGTCGATTCAAACACTATTGACCTAAGCTGAAATAGATATATTCATATATCATTGCTCTCTAAAGCTGATGTCTAAAATTTGTTCACCGAAGCTGCTAGATAACATGTGCTCGTCAAAACTCTTAAACTACTGTTATTCACCGAAGCTACTAGATAACTATAACGCTCATCGAAGCTGATATCTATAGTGTTCATTGAAGCTGCTAAAGTATTATAATGATGTTAATACTCTCCGAAACTATTATAGATCTATATTGTTCACCTAAACTAAATCACGATAAATTACTCCTAGCCAAGGATCTTGTGCTTTGCACATCAATTCCTTAATTAAATACCTAATTCCATCGTATTAAAATGTACTCAATAAAAATAATTGTGTGTGAGTACACAATCAGCCCGAGCCAAAAATATCATATCTTTACTTTAGAAAATCTCACTATTTATACAAAGTTTGAAAAAAAAATTGGCATTGTAAACCGATGTCCTGGTAATTTCTAATTAATTAAAGAAATTATACAATTTTGAGATAAATTCCCTAAATTACAGCTTAATTTCAAATTGCACAACATAGCACTCAATTACATAAATTAACCACACCATTGCAATTAGCACAAAATTTCGGCCATTGACTATACCGGCCTAATTTCCGGTAAAATAATTAATAATTAATTAATTTATAAAATTATTAAATAATTCAATTTAAATTCTAAAAATACCAACCTAGGCCAAAATCACTAAATTAAATACCGATACGGTCTGCAAAATTCCCGAAACCTTCTAGATAAATAATACAATTTAGCTAGGCCTCACTTAATCTAATCTAATCACCTAGCATGCATAATTGAATAATTAAATTGCTAATCTAATCTAACTAACCACATAATTCCTAACTTAATTAAACTAAACACCCCATAAATGTCATTAGCCTACTAAGAAGAGTTTAGTGTATAAACTCACTGGTTTATTACGGAAACCGGTTCACCGTGACGACGACACGACGGCGGCCGAAATTTGAATTTTCAGCGGCGTTGACGGACACTCGGGCCGGGCTTAAAAGCCTTGCAAGCCCTCAGAAATTTCTAAACTTGGACTTGGGCTTGGGCCTGCTTCTTAAGCTTCAAGTGAGTTAGAATTGGGCTGAGGATAGGCTTCAAAACTGGGCTGGGCTGCTGCGAAACTTTCTGGACTGAAATTCACAGGCTGAACTTAAGTTGGGCTAAAGAAATGAAGACGGGCTGAAGATGCTGGGCAACTTCGAACTAGGCCGAGCGATGATGGGCTGGTGACGAGCTGACTTCAACGCAAAAAGATGGGCTGCAACGGAAATGGAGGAAGATCGGTGGGCTGCTGCAGGCATGTGAGGCGGCGGTGAAGTGGACGAGGAAGCAGCTGGCGTATGCTGGCTGTGCAACGGTCAACGACCCGACCGAGGGACAGCAAGGTTGACCGAAGGACGTGGAAGTGGCTGGCAGCTCGGTGGAGAAAGAAACGCTGGCATGAAGGCAACGGCTGCAGGGTCTTCGGTGGGCTGCTCGGTCTTCGCTTGGGAGGGCTTCACCGCTTTGTTGACTCAAATTGATGCTGGACAAGTGGCTTCAATGGGGTGAATCAATGGAGGAGAATCGGTGGCTTCGCTGGGGATGTCGCGGACAAAGGAAAATGAAAAGCAAAGCAGGAATGAATGAAGACGGGGCCGAAGAAATGAAGGGATGAGACAGCGAAAGAGGGAGAGAGAGAGAGAGTGACGGAGGCAGCTGGGTGAGCGTGTTCAACAAGCTTGGAGGGGCTTAAAGTCGAACAATTTTATCTCTTTAGTTAAATGCTTTGTCCCCTATTTCTTTCTTGAATTATAATCCCCAATCAATCAAATTTTGAAGCCAAATTTTCTGCCCCAAAATCCAGCTCCGAATTCACTCAATTAATCCTCAATTTCTTCACCAATTCTCTATATTGAGGTCCAATTTCGCCAAGGAAAAAGCCCATACAATTTTCTGCAAATCCCCAACACTCAAAGGCTCGGCTTAGAAGTCCAAATTTCCTTTAATTTGACCCATCCGAATTTCCGTTCGATTTCCAAATCGTCCGTATCGATTTTCCGTAAAAATCCTGGAATCTCCAAAAATTATTCAAAGGATGAGTCAACGTTCCTAAAATAAATCGTGACGTGACAAAACTTTCAATTTCTGAAATCGGGTTCAAATTCGCAGTTAATTTTAATCCGACACGATTTTAGCGTGACCTAATCTACCGGGTAACTTTTAGGAATTTTTGATGCAATTGACCCATGATCGATTTATCTCAAGTCACAATGTACATCTTCGATACATTGGTGACTCTCGGTTGTTGTGAAAATCTCAAGGTTTCAATTACCGACGCAGGGTACCCAAAACGACAGAAAATCAATTTAGTACCGATCGATGAGAATTTTGCAATCAGGTGGAATCGCCCACACTTTGATCATATATCTCAATCGAATCGACATATCTCTAATCTCTGATCGATTTTGGCAATGATGTAATGACCATTGCAGATCAACATGGTCGAATAGTCGATTCCTAGTCGAATTCTCAAGTCCATTACGTTAAAATCCCTTAATGTTTCCCCAGATAGTTTAGTTATCTCGTGAGTGATCAGCTCAGAGAATAACGCTACAGGAGCATCGACGAAAGGCCTGATTTATTTAATCGAAAATAAATTCTGAAAATTCAGGCTGTCACATACGTTTTGATTGTAATTTCCATTATATTTGTTTCACTAGTTTTGATTCAAGTGAATAACCTTTCACCATACGTTGTGTCTTGGTTTTATTATAAGAGACTCAGGTTTTATTTTGAATTTAGACAGAGAATCTCAAATGCAAAAAGGAGTTTTATTCTTAACTTTTATACATAACCCTAACAACTTATACCCAAATGACTTAAAGACAAATAGCTCCGGAACACAAATTATGCCAGAATTTAATCAATGGCGTACTCTGAGCACAAATAGTTAGGTAGCTTTTGCTCTGGACTCAAATTATAACAGAATTTAATCAACATCACAACTTGCTTCAGGTGTAAAACTGGAACCAAATTAACGACAATACTTCTGGATATAAGCACAACGCTGGAATTTAATCAACGGCGTTGAACCTTGTGGAACCGCACTAGAATTTAATCAACGATGCTAGACCAAATGGAGATACATATTGGAATCTAATCAACTATGGGAATCTTGAAAGCTACAACTAAGATGTGATGAAGTAAAGATAAAATAAAGACGATTGTTGTGTTTTTCGCGAGGGGGCTTCTTAGTAGAGAAACTGTGATATTTATAGGGAGCTGACATTCCTTAGTCGATTGTTCCTTCTTGAGCACTACTCTTTACAATCTCCACGTGTTTCTTTCCCCCTGGAGGTCCTTATCCTTTAGCAATTGCTCCCTGACCTACCGACGATGCTCGTGTAGCTTGCCCTTCAAGCAAATAACCATTCCCTATTTCTATGCACATTTATCGCAGCAGTTATTTCGTCGGATTCTAGTTTTATTTTTTCTTAATCTTCAAATTCAACATATCATCCTTATAGCCTAACACGAGGTAATTAATTTCCCAGTTATTGACTGTGAGTTTAGCTCCTATAATTTCGTTGAGGCTTAGTTTGCCTTCACGAGAATTGCTTTCCACTTATTTTACGAATCAAAATAGGACGTTTCATTTAAAACTTCCTCGTAATCAGTACATGCTTATGGGGGTAAACTTGGGTATCAACAATATTGTTTGACTTATAGTGCAATTCTATGTTGCTGTCCCATAGATGTAGGTCATATCTATTAAATTACGTAAATTCAATGTCCAAATTTTTTTCTTATTTTGTTTATTTTATTATTCCATCACTTATTTTCGTAATGATTAGGATGAAAAAAATGCCGATACTTCTGCAAGTAACTCCAAAGTCACGCCTGAGTTTTGGCGCCATGGTCCTTAGCGGCCCTCAAGTTTCCAGTAAAGACGAGCCTAAAGGGAGCATACCGCATACAATACAAAATTGTGTTTTGTAAGTCCTTCTCCATCCCCTCAAGCCAATTATTACTTAGCACATATGACTATTTTGGATGGATGGAGATTCTGTGACACGAGAGCACAAAAATATCTCTCAAAAAAAAAAAAAAAAAAAAAAGAGAAAGGAAAGTGAGCTCTATCCGTATAATTTAATTTCATTGAAGCATTTAGCTTGTTGATATCTTAACTACTCAATCGGTCGATTTGATCTCCAACGTTGCTCTATATTCTAGTCCAATGCTTAAACGTAATCAGTTAGTAGAAGAGGAAAGAAACCTTTGTTGATGATTTCTCACTTGTTGTAAAATTTTCGACCTCAAGTTCCTATTATTAAATTCTAATTAAGTTCATGCATCCTACAAAATAGATATTGACAATACACTACTAAATAACGAACAATATGAAATAACTTTCAGTCCATAAATCTTTTGGAAAGTATATTTCAAATTTAGAGTAAACTTTTTTATCTTGCAACAATTTACATTCATTCAAACTAAATTTCTAACGGTCTATGGTGATTAGTAGTTAATTTGTTTCCTCATTTTGGAATCTTCTTGAAGAAGTTTAAGAATTAATTTTTGGTTAGAGAGTAAAGCAGATTTAGGCTAAGAGGATTTTGGACAGCCAGTCCCTTCAAGGGGGGTCGCGCACGGACCAAATTAAAAATGATTTTTTTAATTATTTGGATTGTAATGTTAAGCCTAATTCAAGTGAGAGCTTTGCAGAGCCGTGGTCAGGAAACACTTGAATGAGTGTGTGTTCCGAGCGATTACATTCTCTTCACCTTTATCGTAGTGGAACATCTCCTTGATCTTTCCTTTATGTCTAGTTCTGCATTTATTTCTTGCTTAGATTACTTGGCTTTGTCTGCGCTTCCTCCCTTATGCATGACAAACTGGTCTTAAAAATAGGGTAGTTGTGACAATGTTAATATTCACTTACCAGCGGCTCAATAAATGTTGATAGGTCACTCAAATAAGTTGGGGTAACATCAAGTTAGTTGGTAATTTAATACGAGAAGAATTATTAAATCACTCGAATAAAGGTCAGTAATTTGATATTATGGTTGGTAGATTAAAAAAAAACTGATTGACTATGCACATAAATGTTAGTAAGTTATCAAAAAAAAATTAGTAATTTACAAACAACCACACACACACACACACACACATATATATGTATGTATGTATGTATTTGTAAGGAGACAAGTGGGTAAGTCACTTAAATTAAGGTTGCTAAATTGATAGGAGTTGGTAAACTTAAAAGGAGGTAAGTTACACAAATAGAAATAAGTTATTAGAAAGGATGGTAATTTTCAAACAACCTTATAAACGTCGGTAAAGTACTTAATAATAGTAGATCACATAAAACTAATTAGTGATTTAATTGTAGAAAAACTGTTTAGTCAATTAAATTAATGTTGGTAACCTCATATAAGAAAAGATAAATATAAAGTGTTGATAAGTTATATAAATAAAAGTCGGAAAGTTATTAGAGAAGTTGGAAATTGACAAAAAAAATCAAACAAGCATTGGTGAATTCATATGAAAGTTGGTAAATTACTAACAAGTGTTCAAAGAATTTGCCATTTGCTAGTCACTTCTTTTTACCATCAATTATAGAAACTTACTATTCTTATAGAAACGATCAACTATAGAATAGCTACGTTTGAAACAAGATTTGATTAGATGGCAAATATACATTCGGGTTCTATTTGTTTCACGAAAAATTAATGATTTAGAAAACATTTTTTTAAACATGATTGCTTATATAATCCAATAAATATTTATGTTGTCCTTGAATAAATTTAAACATAAATTGTTATAAATAATGAAAATGCTTTTATTATAATATCATTTTTAGAAAAATATTTTTAAATCATTCATTTTTCATAAAACAAACGGAACCTTAAATGAGTTCAAGAAATAGACATTGAAAAAGTTAGCCACAATGATTAGTGAAACCTAAAGTATTAAGAGTAATGCTAGATATATTAAGATCAATATCTTGAATTAATTAAGAGTAATGCTAGACATATTAAGATCAGTATCTTGAATTAACTTATTAAAAATGGAGTAGCAGACTTTATTCAGGCTTTCAAACAACTAAACTGTGGAGACCTTGAAAAAATTTCTCCAACTTTTCCATTTGGCTTCAGAAATTTCGAAGAAAATTTGCTGGACACGTAAGACTCGACTTTCCTGAAGACGACTTGTCACCATTAGCACCATCAAATTTGCTGGACTTTGTGGTAATATGCAGCTGCCAATGAAATTAGAGAGATTGGCGCCCATCTTTATCTTGGGTCAAAATTTAAAAATTATTTGTGTTATTATCCGATTCGGAATTTAAATGCCAATTGCTTCGAGGGCTCCATTTAGAATTCCCAAGAAGTACCGTGTCCTAATTTTCGATTGTTGAATTGAAATGTAACGGACTTGAGTCAGTCGACATAAAAGTCCATGAGCCGCGATGCCTTCTGGACACCATAGAGTCGCCCATTCACACACTGACGGGTGGAAACACGACTCTGACCGTACCTCTATTTTGCCGACAAGCTGAGACCTTGCAGATATTTGTCAACTCTTTCCCATTTGACTTCAGATATTTCGAAGTACTCTCTGGAGACGCAACACTTCTTTTAGAAAACGATTATCTTGACCATTATCAAGAACACTTGCTGGAGACCTTAGGCTCCAAATTTGCGGAACTATGAAGCTGACAATGGCGTCGGTGAAAATGGTGAGTATGTTCATTTTGCCGGCAATGTTACATGCCTTCAGTTCCTTTGGTTGGTCGATGGCTCAAAACAGTCATCATCGTCCTCATCATATCCATGTTGGGGTGATTCTTGATATGGACTCACCAGTTGGGGAGATGGCCCAACAATGCATGACCATGGCCATCTCTGACTTGAATGCCTCGCCGTCGCACATTAACCATCCCCTGAAGTTGATTCTGCATCCTAGGAATTCCATGGGGCAGCCTCTGAAAGCTCTATCTTCAGGTGAGTTCTCGTTGATTCTCCAGTGCTGTCATTCATTGCACACGCCCTCAAGCCACACGATGCGGGGAAGTACACTCACTCTGCCACTACATAAAACCATTCACAGTGCTGACAAATATGATGAGGTTCACAATCACATATTAGTATGTAAAAAGGCAACAAACGGTTCCATATGAGCTAGCGATATTTTTAATTTTGTGACTTGGGGCTCAGCTAAAAAAGAAGACTTGCCATATAGTACTTGTGATTAGAATTGGTCTGTTTATTGCCATTTGGAGCAGCTGTGGAGCTCTTGGAGAATGAACAAGTTGACACACTGATAGGCCCACAAACATCTGAAGAAGCCGAGCTTCTTCCTTTATATTACAACAATTCATTTACAAACCCTTTTTCTATGGGCTCTTTTTCCTTTTTACATCATACTACAAGTTTCCACATAGGCCAAGGGAAACTCCTATTTCCTTTAGCGTGACTGTAGCTTCCAAAAGTGACGTGATGTGACGTTTTCTTGCCTACAAGTTTGAAAAATAAGGCATGAGTCCAAGACTCAGTAAGTAAAAACCCATAACAGATCTAGGCATGAACAGTACTTGTATTAAGTCTGAAAATAAGGCATGAGTCAAAGACTCAGCAACTCGTCATCAAATCTAGCATGAACAGTACTTGTATTACAATATCGATGACAGATTAATAGTAAAATTACTAGTTCACCTCGACTACACATATCTATTCCTTTGGTATACCTTCCATGCATGCTTACCTTCGGTTTATCGATGAACACATCAAGTCAAGTAGTAATAAATATACAAGCATGCATAAACGGTTCATTAACATACATCATGGCTCAACCATGGCATCTTAGCTCAACCAAAGCATCCAGCTTCAAGCTGGGCATCTAGGTTCGACCAAAGCATCTTAGCTTAACTGAGACATCCTAGGGGCTAACTCATCCGAGGCATCCAAGCTCAACCAAGCATCTTAGCTCAACTAAGACATCACATTCTCACGAATGAGGCATCGTCACCAACGTTATGTGACGAAGGTCTTCTTCTTTCATTTAATAATCACATATCATGTGTTGCACAAGCTAGTTTATTATCTTCCATCTTAATCCACACATGAGTAAACCATACAAAATGGACCCGCAACATAAAAACGACTACTCATGAGTAAGCACGTGACTAAAAGTCGACGACGTAGCATATCGCCCTAGCTAAAGGTTAGGAATTTTACTTACCTTTGATGAACCTTGATAAACTATAGGTAACTTTACCAAGAGAAGATCGTCTTGTGAAGCAATGAGCGAGCAAGGCCGAGAGAAAGTAAGTGAAGGGGAAGAGATGGGGTGGCATGTGTGTCTGTGTATGTGGAAATGAGGGGGGCGAATGCCTTTCTTTATAAGCAAACCTCTCATAATAAGTTTTCCAAGTAAACCAATCATTTTCATATAGGTGGACAACCTAGCATGAGGAGGTGTCAAGCTAAAGAGATAGATGGTAAGTTTAGTTCCTAGGGAGACACTTGTTCCTCTTTCCATTAGTTCGTCTAAGGGATTGAGTCATCATGGACTGATTTTATGTAATGATTGTGGGGACACCTAAACCATATGACTTACCTCTTCATTAAATACGTACAATCATTAGGAGGACATCTAAGCGCATGACTCAATTAAGCATTGATGCACGAAAGTTCAAGAGCATTTAATGTATCCTTATCTTCAAGCGAAAAAAGCTCTAGATTGGCTTACTCCTCAAGTTGGGCATGCTGCCCTTTCCCCTCCAAATTTGGACGTGTGGCCCTCCCATTCTAAGGTGAAAACAATTTCAAATAACTTTTGAAATCAATGTCATTACCTTATCAAATGGGCTCGAAAAATTACAAAACTTTAATATGTTGTAGAAAAGATCTTAAATAACATTTTTTTATGAAGAAAGCTAAGTCTAATTCAGCCGTGGAAAGAGTAGCAAATTACTAAACATGACCCAACAATTCGTCAGTTGAGCAGATCCAATGGCTGTAGAGAAAAAATCAATTTTTTTTTTTTTGGTAAGTGAGAAAAAATCATTTTGACATCCAAATCCTCACAAAACAATTTAAAATTTTAATATATTGTAGGCATGTATGTCCTCTAAAGTTTTTATGAAAAAATATGTCCAAATTCAAAAGGGAAAATTTTATAAAAATTCGAGAAGATAATATGTTCACTGTTTCTATTATTCCGAGTAGATTTTAGATGGTAAATGATTGGGCCTTTGTCCTAACCATTTTACCTCAAAAAAAAATATGAAATTTAGGTATGTTGTAGGCCAAAGTGTTTTGAAAAACTTTCATTAAGGAAGTTTCTCAAATTCAAACTAGAAAGAGCTCTATAAAATTGGAAAGTAGGAAAGGTCCAGCAGTTTCAAAAAACTGGGAAGTCAAAACCTATGAAACTCAAGGTGGCAAGTCTATGGAGGAGAGGTGATGCCCTACTTTGCTTGCAAGATCACTTGCTATCATTCTCTTAGGTCATGAGTCACCCCCTTCATTAATTACTTGTGACACATCATAAAAATCTATACTCATTATCTTCATTTAATGTTTTTTTTTTCACACTTGTTCACACTCATTCTAGAAGGTTTGACTAATTTAAGGCCAAGATGTCTCTTTCATTAATTTAAAGACTTCCAAAAGTTATTTTGGCAATCCTAAGAGTTAAGCTAATATGGACACTTCTGCTATTGGGTGAAGATTTTTCGCGTTCATCCATGATCAACTATCTTATTCGGGTTGAGGTTCGCTACTAACACATGGCCGAGCTTAGAACTGGTTCAGTGGCTATTTTCTTAGGTTGATCGGGGCCCGAATCATGGATGTCACAATTGGAATGAAATGCAACAAATCTCAATCATTCAACAACACTATATGGTAAGTAGCACCGATACTAACACTCGACACGTGACACGACCCGATACATCGATATGTCATTTCTCAAAAAATAGAAAATGTCGACACGTTGTGACACATTGTATATTAAATATATAATTTTATAGAAACACGATAAATTATTATAAATTCAGAAACAAATAAATAATAAAGAGCCTAGAATGATTTTACATTAAAAAAAATTAATCTACCATTTGTTAATATTATTCATTATTTCAATTTGACAAATTTAACTCCACTCCAATAATCCAGAAAACTTGGAGGAACAAAAAAACAATCAACATTTTGGACTCATGTGTTAGAGCGTGTTGAAAGAAAAGAAGAAAAAAAAAATGCAAATTGAGAATTGAATTGTGTATAATGAGAAGTGAGAGTTGGAAGAGAAGAGAGGACTAAGTTTTTCTTTTTCCTCCTTTATTATTTTTATTATTTTTATTTTCTTACATATTTACATTTTAACTCATCATTTATTAAAAAAATTTAAAATTGACCTTATGCGTGTTGAAATCATGTTGCGGAATTCCAAAATGTCGGGAGAGTTAATCAAGTGTCGGATTTTTCAGCATGTATTAATCGAGTGTCGAAGAATGTCAAACAGTGTTGAATACGTGTTGGAATGTCCAACACAACTCAAAGACTCCTGGAAAGTATTGGTATTTCCTATGCAGTATGAACGGTTGTCTTTTTGCTTTTAAGTTCGATGGTGAAAAGTCCATGAGGCTAGATCCTTCTAGGGTGGAAACCATAGACACGCCCATACATACGCCGACTGCCGTGGAAACACGACTTTAACCGTACCACAATATGCCAACAAGCTAAGACCTTGAAGATATTTGTCGACCCTTTCCCATGGCTTCAGTCATTTTCTAACAATACCCGCCGAAGACGCAAGACGACTTTGAAAAAACACGATTACCATCACCGTTATGAAGAACGCTTGTTGGAGATATTAGGCTCCAAACTTGGTTCGGAAGCATGCAGCTGACGATGGAGTTGGAGAGATTGATGCGCATCTTCTTTTTGTCGGCAATGTTACCCGCCTTCAACTCCATCGATTGGTCGATGGCTAAAAACAGCCATCACCCTGATCATCATATGCATGTTGGAGTGATTCTTGATATGGAGTCACCAGTTGGGGAGATGGCCCAAAAATGCATGACCATGGCCATCTCTGACTTGAATGCCACGCCCTCGCAAAATAACCATCCCCTGAAGTTGATTCTGCATCCTAGGAATTCCATGGGACAGCCTCTTAAAGCTCTATCTTCAGGTGAGTTCTCATCGATTCTCTGCCCCTCATTCTTTGTACGTATCTGCGCTCAAGCCACACAGTGCGGAGAAAATGGAAATTATATTGTACTCTCATTCTGCCGTTAAATAAAACCAGTCCAGTGCTGAAAAACATAACGAGGTTCACAATCACATATTCGTGTGTAAAGAAGCGACTAGCAGTCTGTATGAGCCAGCGATATATTCATTTTGTGATTAGGCGCTCAGCTAAATGAGAGAAGACTTGCCATCTACTATTTGTGATTAGATTTGATCTGTTTATTGCCCTTTGGAGCAGCTGTGGAGCTTTTGGAGAATGAACAAGTTGAGGCACTTATAGGCCCGCAAACATCTGAAGAAGCCGAGCTTCTGGGAGAACTGGGAGATAGAGTGCCTATCATCTCGTTTTCTGCCAGTTGCCCATCCTTGTCCAGAGAGAAAAATCCAAACTTTATCCGAATGACAACTAATGATAACTCCCAGGTTGGGGCCATTGCCGCTCTAGTTAAAAAATTCTGGTGGAGAGAATTGGTCATAATACATGAGGACAGTTCCTATGGAAATGGAATCATACCCGATCTTCTTCTCGCATTACATGAAGGCAATGCTCATGTAGCGCATCGAACCGTCATTCCACCACAAGCCAGGGACATATATGTAGAAGCCCAACTTTATAGACTGATGGCTCTGTCTGCCAATATATTCATCGTCCACATGTCTCCTTCCCTCGCATCTCGGTTTTTTATTAAGGTTAATGAGTTGGGAATGATGAGTACAGGCTATGGTTGGATTGTGACTGATGGGATAGCAAACGAGCTGTCTGTGATGGATCAGTCGGCTTTAGACTCGATGCAAGGAGTCATTGGAATTAGACCTTATATTCCACCCTCAAAGCGGCTTCATAACTTCTCATTGATGTGGAGGAACAGCTTTTTCACAAACCAGCATCATCAAATTCCTGAAGTAAATGTGTATTGCTTATGGGCTTATGATTCTGTCTGGGCTTTAGCCACAGCAGCACATCATTTAGGTGCTACAACTTCTATAGAGAAGAAAGGTTCTGCAAATAAGTTTGCTCATCTGGCTGCCATTCCCCCGAGACCAACAGGATCCGATCTCGTCCGCACAATTCTACATGCCAAGTTCACAGGTTTGAGTGGGGAAATTCAACTTAAGAATGGACAGCTTCAACAACCACTAGCATTTGAAATAGTGAATGTTTTTGGAAGAGTCAAGAGAATCGGATTTTGGACCCAATTTAATGAGATAACGACGAAGCTAGATAGGTCTACTGTTGCTAATCAATCACCCTCTGTGAGAGACATGGGCTCTATTGGATGGCCTGGATCATCCTTGGCCATACCAAAAGTTCAACGGATTATGCCAAAGGCTGGGAAGAGATTGAGAATTGGAGTTCCAATTAAAGTAGGTTTTAAAGAATTGGTGGGAGTGGAACTTGATCCTGTGACAAATGCAACAACGGTAACAGGCTTTTGCATAGATGTGTTCAAGGCTGCAATTGATATGTTGCCCTATGGAGTAACTTTGGACTTCATCCCGTTTACAAATTCAAACATATTGATGGGTGGAAGCTATTATGACAATCTGATATACCAAGTTTACCGTCAGGTGATCTTACATGAACCTAGTATACCTTGAGGATTGTCTGCTTTTCAAGTATGCAACCACAAAATGACATGCTCTGCTTCCGTGCATGAATGACACCACACAAACACCACATCCAAGTACATAGACATGACAGTTTAATCATTGAACAAAACATGACATTTGCAAGTGCCTGTGTTTGTGTGCTTCTATCCTTTGTTTATGATATCTACTTACCATTTCTTTTGGGTCCTTGGGAATTTGTACTAGCAATATGATGCAGCGGTGGGTGATATAACCATCACAGCAAATAGATCGTCGTATGTGGACTTCACAATGCCTTTTACAGAAACTGGAGTAGCGATGATTGTGCCTATCGAGACATCACAAAGCACAAACATGTGGATATTTTTTAAGCCTCTCACAGTGGATCTATGGTTAGTCATAGGTGCTTTCTTTGTCTTCACTGGATTTGTAGTGTGGACAATTGAGCACAATGACAACGATGAATTCAAGGGACCATTAGCTCGACAAATTGGGATAGTAATGTGGTTTTCGTTCTCGACACTATTTTTTGCACAAAGTACGATCTCTCTCCATATGTTTTCAATGTTCAAGTGGACCATTATCTCTCAGACATTTACACCTGCTGTTCAATGACGGTGTGACTTGATATAGTATGAAGCTAAATTGTAATCTCATGATTTGCAGGGGAAAAATTAATCAGCAACTTTTCCAAAGTTGTGGTGATTGTATGGCTGTTTGTAGTTCTAATATTAACTTCCAGTTACACTGCAAACCTAAGCTCAATTCTAACAGTTCATCAGCTTCAGTCCATGCCCAAAGGTGAATCTATCGTTCTCCCTTTCAACAGTCCAGCTGACCAGAAATTTCTGATCGATCTACCCTTCAAAAAGCACTCTTCTTACCCTTTGAGAAAGGTGGAAGATTATGCAAATGCTCTGAGAGATGAAAGCCGAAAAGGTGGTATCTCAGCAATTATTGATGAAATTCCTTATGTAAAGCTCTTTCTTTCCAAGTACTCTGATCAATACACCACGTTTGAGACTTCACTCTACGGCACCGAAGGATTTGGCTTTGTAAGTCTCTTTCTTTTTTCTCTATACATTTGAGTGAACTTATTGGGATCGATCCAATTAATGATTCTTAGGCCCTTTTATGCAGGCTTTTCCCAAGGGGTCACCTTTAGTCCCTGACATTTCTGCAGCAATAGCAAAAATGAGAGAAGAGGGAAAACTCTACTTGATAAGCCAAAACTGGTTTCAAAATCATTCTTTATACACAAATCAAGATTCTGCAGCAAAAGTTGCCAGACTTGACTCATACAGCTTCCGTGGTCTCTTCCTTATCACAGGCATCACTTCAGCTTTAGCTGCAATAGCATCCCGTAAATATATGAAGAAAGAATCAACCACTTCACAAAAACACGATGTTGCTGATAAACCTGTTGAAGAGAAGTTCTCGCCAGTTAGTGATATCCCATCAAGAAGAACCGGTTCGAAACACATCAGAAGATATTCCTATTGACTTGGAAGAAAATGTGAGGTCCTTAACTGATGTAGATGCCGACCAATATCGTGGTGCTTATATGTGGCAACATACCAGGAACTTTGAAGCTTCTTAGGATTTTTTTAGCTGTAGGGATGAAGAGAGAAATCTTGTTTGAACTCTGAAGATGTGTAAAATTAGAATAAGTCCCTCTTGTAACTACTTCCGCAAAATTAACAGTAGGAAATGTCAATAATCTTATGTATGTTTTTCCTTTATTTTTGTCAATACAGGTGCAAAAGAAATGACGAGAACATATGCTTATTGTTTTATCATTTCAACTAAGGGTTGGTTTCTATTTAGCAAACATTTAAGAGACCAATCTAACATGAAATTTCTGTGCATCCTATGCCAGACAAAAAGCCTACAAGTTCAATCTAGGATCTCAGAAATGATAAATCAGTTAAAACAGAGTAATGTGACAAGCAATCTTATTTATACTCCAACCTATCACGTCTTGGATACCTATAAATCAGCCATAAGATAAAAAAATTCACGTTGCTCAAACTAAGACAATTAGTATTAAAATATGTCTCGAGTTTGAACCCATCAGATGAATCCTGACCCAAATAAAGTATGTAGATAAACTCGGAAATTTCTTCTGGCTTGAAAGGACGATAAATAATGGAAAGTCAATCTTGGACCTTGTATTTGGATAGAAGTTTGTTGAAGCTGGCGGCAATTTCAGGATAATGGAGTCTTTGTTCTCAGACTGGAAAGTCCAAACTTTGACTGGAGCATGCATTCGGTCAAATTCGATATTCTTATGCACGGACTTTGACTTGAACATTGATTCGGTTAACTTGGGTTGATTCGGTCAACTTGGATTTTCTTTCATATACATCTTGGAAGTTGTGTTTCCTTCATAGAACCAATTTTTGGCCGCAAGAATTGTTTGAAGCGCCATTTCACGGAGTGCTTGGCAATAGGTTATCTTTGTTCAGGAATTTTATGGTTAAATACTATGTGAATTAATTAGTATAATGGGAGGCTGACAAACATTGATTGCTTGAATATCTCATATATGATTGTAATTTCCATTATATCTATCTCACCAGTTTTGATTCAAGTGAATAACTTTTTACCAAACGCTACGTTTTGGTTTTACTATAGGAGACTCAAGTTCTGTGTTGAATCTAGACGGAGAATGTCAAATGCAAAATGGAGTTTTCTTCTCAACTTGTAAATACGACTCTAACAACTTATGCCCAAATGACCCAAAGACAAATAGCTCATGAGCACAAATTATGCCAGAATTTAATCAATGATGTAATTTGAGTCCAAATAGTTAGGTAGCCTACGCTCTGGACTCAAATTATGACAGAATTTAATCAACATCACAGCTTGATTTAGGAGTAAAGCTAGAACCAAATCAACAACAATACTTCTGGATATAAGAACAACGTTGAAATCTAATCAATGACGCTGAACCTTGTGGAACAGCACCGGAATTTAATCAACGACGCTAAACCTTGTGGAACAACACCGGAATTTAATCAACAACGTTGGACCAAATGGAGATACACACCAGAATCTAATCAACGACAGGAATCTTGAAACGTACAACTAAGATGAGATAAAATAAAGATAAAATAAAGACGATTGTTGTGTTTTTCACGAGGGGGGTTCCTAGTGGAGAAATTGTGGTATTTATAGGGAGCCGGCGTTCCTTAGTCGGTTGTTTCTTCTTGGGCACTACTCATTACAATTTCCACGTGTTTCTTCCCCCCCGGAGGTCCTTATCCTTTAGCAACTGCTCCCTGACTTGCTGATGATGCTTGTGTAGCTTGCCCTTCAAGCAAATAACCATTTCCTATTTCTATGCACATTTCTCGCAGCAGTTATTTTCGTTTGGATTCTAGTGTTAATCCTACTTAATTTTCAAATTCAACACATCATCCTTATAGCCTGACATGTGGTAATTAATTTCTCAGCCATTGACTGTGAGTTTAGCTCCTATAATTCCGTCGAGGCTTAGCTTAAGTAGCTTTCATGAGAATTGCTTTCCATTGATTTCACAAATCAAAACGAGACATTTCATTTAAAACTACTTCATGATCAGTACGTGCTTCTAGGGGTAAACTTGGGTATCAACAATATTGTTTGACTTATAGTGTAATTCTATGCTGATGTCCCGTATATGTAGGTCATATCTATTGAATTATGTAAATCCAATGTCCAAATTATTTTCTTATTTTGTTTATTTTATTATTCGATCGTTTGTTTTCGCAATGATTAGGATGACACAATGCTGATACTTCTGCAAGTAACTCCAAAGTCATGCCTGAGTTTTGGCGCCATGGTCCTTAGCGGCCCTCAAGTTTCCGAGTAAAGACAAGCATAAAGAGAGCATACCGCATACAGTACAAAATTGTATTTTGTAAGTCCTTCTCCATCCACTCAAGCCAATTATTACTTAGCACATATGACTATTTTGGATGGATGGAGATTCTGTGACATGAGAGCACAAAAAAGTCTCTCAAAAAAATAAAAAATGGAAAGTGAGCTCTATACGTAGAATTTAATTTCATTGAAGCATTTAGCTTGTTGATATCTTAATTGCTCGATTGGTCGATTTGATCTCTAACGTTGCGTTGCCCTATATTCTAGTCCAATGCTTAAACTTAATCGATCAGTAGAAGAGGAAAGAAACCTTTGTTGATGATTTCTCACTGTTGTAAAATTTTCGACCTCAAGTTCCTATAATTAAGTTCTAATTAAGCTCATACATCCTATAAAATAGGTATTGACAATACACTACAAGATAATGAACAATATGACATAAGTTTCAGTCCATAAGTCTTTTGGAAAATATATTTCAAATTAAGATTAAACTTTTTTATCTTGCAACAATTTACATTCGTTCAAACTAAATTTCTAACAGTCTATGGTGATTAGTAGTTGATTTGTTTCCTCATTTTGGAATCTTCTTGAAGAAGTTTAAGAATTAATTTTGGGTTAGAGAGTAAAGTAGATTTAGGCTAAGAGGATTTTGGATAGCCAGTCCCTTCAGGGGGTCGCGCGCGGACCAAATTAAACATGATTTTTTTTTTTTAATTATTTGGATTGTAACGTTAAGCCTAACTCAAGTGAGAGCTTTGTAGAGCCTTGGTCAGGAAACATTTGAATGAGTGTGTGATCCGAGAGATTACATTCTCTTCACCTTGATCGTAGTGGAACATCTCCTTGATCTTTCCTTTATGTCTAGTTCTGCATTTATTTCTCGCTTAGATTACTTGGCTTTGTCTGCACTTCTCCCTTTTGCATGACAAATTGGTCTTAAAAATAGGGTAGTTGTGATAATGTTAATATCCATTTACTAGCAGCTCAATAAATGTTGATAGGTCACTCAAATAAGTTGTGATAACATCAAGTTAGTTGGTAATTTAATATGAGAAAAATTATTAAATCACTCTAATAAAGGTCAGTAATTTGATATCATAGTTGGTAGATTCAAAAAAATTAATTGACTATGCACATAAATGTTAGTAAGTTATCAAAAAAGTTAGTAATTTACAAACAACCACAAAAAAATGTATGTATTTGTAAGTGACTCAAATAAAGATTGGGGAAGCAGGTTCGTAACCTAATAGGAGACAAGTGGGTAAGTGACTTAAATTAAGGTTGCTAAATTGATAAGAGTTGGTAAAATTAAAAGTAGGTAAGTTATACATCTAGAAATAAGTTATTAGAAAGGTTGGTAATTTTCAAACAACCATATAAACGTTGGTGAAGTACTTAATAAGAGTACATCACATCAAACTAATTAGTAATTTAATTGTAGAAAAATTGTTTAGTCACTTAAATTAAGGTTGGTAATTTCATATATGTTAAGATAAATATAAAGGGTTGATAAGTTACATGAATAAAAGTTGGAAAGTTTTTAGAGAGTTGGAAATTGACAAGAAATCAAATAAGTGTCAGTGAATTCATATGAAAGTTAGTAAATAACTAACAAGTCTTCGAAGAAATTGCCATTTGTTGGTCACTTTTTTTTTTTTTTTTACCATCAATTATAGAATCTTACAATTCTTATAGAAATTATCAACTACAAAATAGCTACGTTGGAACCAAGATTTGATTAGATGGCAAACATGCATTCAAGCTCTATTTGTTTCACGAAAAATGAATGATTTGGAATACTTTTTTTTTTTTTTTTTAAACGTGATTGCTTATATAATCGAATAAATATTTCCATTGTCCCTTGAATAAATTTAAACATATATTATTATCAACAATGAAAGTGCTTTTGTGGGTTAATTATTTCAAACAATATAAAAGATCATTTGTAGGACAATATTTTTAAATAATTCATTTTCCATAAAACAAACGGAGTGTTAAATGAGTTCAAGAAATAGACGTTGAAAAGGTTAGCCACGATAATTAGTGAAACCTAAAGTGTTAAGAGCAATACTAGACATATTAAGACCAGTATCTCGAATTAACTTATTAAAAATGGCGTAGTAGACTTTAATCAAGCTTTCAAACAACTAAACCGTTAAGACCTTGAAAAATTTTCTCTAACTTTTCCATTTGGCTTCAGAAATTTCGAAGAAAACTTGCTGGACACGTAAGACTTGACTTTCCTGAAGACGACTAGTCAACATTACCATCATCAAATTTGCTGGACCTTGTGGTAATATGCAGCTGCCAATGAAATTAGAGAGATTGACGAATATCTTCATCTTGAATCGAAGTTTAAGAACTATTTGTATTGTCATCTGATTCGGAATTTAAATGCCAATCACCACGAGGGCTCTATTTAGGATTCCCAAGAAGTACCGTGTCCTTATTTTCAATTGTTGAATTGAAATGTAACGTACTTGAGTCGGTCAACATAAAAGTCCATGAGCCGCGATGCCTTCTGGATACCATAGAGTCGCCCATTCACACACTGACGGGTGGAAACACGACTCTGACCGTAGCTCTATTTGCCGACAAGCTAAGACCTTGCAGATATTTGTCAACTCTTTCCCATTTGGCTTCAGATATTTCGAAGAATACTCGCTGGAGACGTAACACTTCTCTTAGAAAACGATTATCATCACCATTATCGAGAACACTTGATGGAGATCTTAGGCTCCAAACTTTGCGGAACTATGAAGCTGACAATGGCGTCGGTGAAAATGGTGAGTATGTTCATTTTGCGGGCAATGTTACACGCCTTCAGTTCCTTTGGTTGGTCGATGGCTCAAAACAGTCATCATCGTCCTCATCTTATCCATGTTGGAGAGATGGCCCAACAATGCATCACCATGGCCATGGCCATCTCTGACTTGAATGCCTCGCCGTCGCACATTAACCATCCCCAGAAGTTGA
This sequence comes from Eucalyptus decipiens, assembly GCA_014182575.1. Lineage (NCBI taxonomy): Eukaryota > Viridiplantae > Streptophyta > Magnoliopsida > Myrtales > Myrtaceae > Eucalyptus > Eucalyptus decipiens. The sequence continues at coordinate 1,431,483 of CM024611.1, read as the reverse complement.
TTCTGCATCCAAGGAATTCCATGGGACAGCCTCTGAAAGCTCTATCTTCAGGTGAGTTTCTCGTCGATTCTCCAGTGCTGTTATTGCACACACGCCCTCAAGCCACACGGTGCGGGGAAGTACACTCATTCTGCCACTACATAAAGCCATTCACAGTGCTGACAAATATGATGAGGTTCACAATCACATATTAGTACGTAAAAAGGCAACAAACAGTTCGTATGTGCTAGCGATATTTTTAATTTTGTGACTTGGCGCTCAGCTAAGAAAGAGAAGACTTGCCGTATAGTACTTGTGATTAGTGTTATAATTATAGTTATAATTAATGGATCAACGAAAGCCAATAAATTAAGATACGTCTTTTCTGTTCACATATCTCTTTTTGGATTCATGATTTTCCTAAACTTTTATGTTCATGTATCTATTGAATTCATGAATTTCCTAGATTCATGTATCTTTTAGTTCATGTATTTATAGAGTTCACGAATCTCTTGAATTCATGTATCTCTTGATTCATGAATTTCGTGGATACACGCGTCTATTTAATTCATGTATCTCTTTTATACATGAACTAAAAATCTCTATAAATAGATGGGAGCATAGAGCTTCATTACGGTCTTTCGATTTTGGTTTTTCTAACTCAATTCCAAAAAGACTTTGATATACTTTTCTACTCTTCTAATTTTTCTGAGTGTGCTGGTTCAATTAAATAGTTCGATTGAGTTCTGTTTGCATAGTGTTAATACAAACAGGTTCAATGTGTTATATCTTGGGAGGCATAGTTCGTGAATTTGCGGAGCACCTTTGGCAAGAACTAATTGCCTTAAGGAGATTCGGATATCAGTACCTCACCTCCACTTTTATGTTATATCTTTTTCTTCTTCAACAAGAGTTGTAAGTTTACATAAAAAGAAGAATATTATATAGCTGTTATCGTCTTCTCTACATTGATGTTCTGATTACAACAAACAATGTGTATTCTTTTGATTAATTTCCAACAATCTTAAGGCGATTAGCTCACTCACTGTTTGTTGTTCTTGTCAGATTATTGAGATGGCTGAAAACAATCAAGTGCCTTTCAATGTCCCGAATGTTTTAGGAGATGTTCCTATGGTCGATTCGACCGTTACTATGGAAGATATTCAACTCTCAGGGTCTGAATTTGTAGTAGCCAATGCTACGGGCCCTTGGGCTAACACCAATTTTGGTGGTGAGGATACAAGTCATACGACTGGTATGCTTGGGACTGTTTTTCAGAACAATATAGGCCAAATGGCTTTTGGCTTTGTTTCTGGAGGGATGGTTCAACGAACCTTGCATACTGTGATGACAACACCTCCAGTTATAGCTAATGAGAAACCAGAGAAATTCACCGGAGTGGGCTTTAAATAGTGGCAACAGAAGATGTTCTTCTATCTGACGAAATATTTATCGGAGGTGTGCCCGATAATTAGTCCAAATGAGCAAGATGTCACGACGCTCAGTGCATTGGAGGCTTGGAAGCATGGGGACTTCTTATGCTGAAATTATATCATTAACTGTTTAGTGAATTCTCTATATAACATTTATTGTAATATTGAATCTGCTAAACAGTTATAGGAGTCCTTAAAGAAGAAATACAAGACTGAGGATGCTGGCACCAAGAAATTTGTGGTTGCCAAATTCTTAGACTACAAGATGGTGGATTCTAAATCTATCATGAGTCCAGTCCAAGAATTACAATTAATTCTAATTGACATCTCTGCTGAGAGAATGATACTTAGTGAATCATTCCAAGTGGCGGCTATGATTGAGAAATTGCCTCCGGGTTGGTCAGACTTCAAAAATTATTTGAAGCACAAACGGAAGGAGATGAGTCTTGAAGATCTCATTTTGCGCCTCAGAGTCGAGGAGGACAATAGAAGGAGTGCGAACCCTTCTTCTGAGCCAAAGGCCAACGTTGTGGAATCTTCCAAATCCAAGCAAGATAGTATAAGGAAGATGTCTTTTCAAGGAAAAGAAAAGCAGAAGGAGCAATTCCAGAAATTTCAAGGGACATGTTTTATATGCAACAAGCTTGGCCATCGTGCTAAGGATTGCAAGAAGTGCTCGAAAAAAGGCAAGAATGATGGTGCAGTCCAACAACTGAATTTGACAGAACATGACAATATTGAGAGACTGTTTGCTGTGGTAATGTCTGAAGCATCTCTAGTGTCGAACACTAATGGCTGGTGGTTAGACACAGGTGCCACAAATCACATATGTGCAGATAAACATATGTTCTCATCTTATAAGAAGGCTGAAGAAGATGAGAAGCTTTATATGGCTAACTCTACATCAGCAAAGATTGCTGGAAGAGGAAAGGTGATCCTGAAGTTTACATCTGGCAAGGAGGTTGCCCTGCTGAATGTGCTGCATGTACCAGAGATTCGGAAAAACCTAATTTCTGGCCCCATATGTGGCATCCCAAAATTTAATAACAAGCTATAAGGTGTGTTAAAGTCTCTAATTAGGTGATATATTTCCCATGGCTTATGCTTTAGCCATTAGTCTTTTTATTTAGATGAATTATGCATATGATTGTGAGAATTTAAATTTGATGGATTGATAATTTATGCTTGGCCATGTACTTTATAAATTAAATTCCAATAAACAAGATGTCCCAAGACTTTGGCCAAGATGAAAATTTAAATTTAAAAATATTTATAGAAAGGAATTCAAAAAAAAAAGAAAAGAAAAGAGGAAAAGGTCAATTTTTAGGATGGGCCTTAGGCCCATTGGCCCGAGCTTGTAATGGGCCAAGTTGGCCGGCCCAATAGAGGCCCAAGAGGAGTGGTCGACCAGCTCAAGCCCAAGCCCAAAAATCCATAGGACAAGTGGCACTAGACTCTCATGCATTGGCTTAGGGAAGAAGGCCATGCATTGGCTGGTTTGTAGGCAAGTAATGATTGTTAATATGAGGATTAGGGGGTATAAGAAGGGAAGAGAGAGAGGGTGGCCGGATTCCATTCGGCCGAGAGAGAGGGTGAGAGAGAGAGAGAGAGATTTCAAGAAAGAGAGGGAGAGGCCGAGAGAGAGAGGATGAGGAGCCGCCGTGTGCCGCCGTGTTCGCCGCCCTACGCCGTCGACCGACTGGTCTAGAGGCAAGTGGGAGTCCTCTAGCTTCTCTTGCATGCTTGTATGTTGTTTGCATGTTGAATTCTTGGTTGTTAGATGAGAAAAACCGAAGCATCGATGAGTTGTGTGTGAATGGCGTGGCTGTTCTTGCTCGGATCATGTGAGTCAGAATGTTGTTTGAGCTTGCATGTGTGTTTAGAGTCCGATTTTGGCTTCGATTTCTTCATGAAAGTTGTAGCTAACATCTTGTACTATAACATACTAACATTTCGTGGAAAATGATGGATATTTGAGGGGTTAAAGTCTCATACTACGGAGACCTCAGATCTGGAAAGTTTTTACTGACCTCTTGCTGGATTCGTGATTGCATGTTAGTTTGTGATGAGAATCTCACTTCTATGTCTTCATGAAAGTTGTAGGGGACATCTTAAACTACAACATACTCAAGATTGAAGTGAAATGAACAAGTATAGCCTAGTAAATCGGCTAGATCTTGAAGACGATGATTCTGGTGATGTGTCCCGAGACACCCGAGACTTCAAGGACCTAAATGATGACTATATTCTGGTTATTTGACTTAGATCTATTCATGAAACTTGTATAGGATATCTTGATGTATAACATATCCAAATTTCAGAGAAAATGAAAGAGAATAGGTAGGTTAAAACTCACTATTTCGGAGATGGAGGCACTGGACGATGCGGTAATGGGTCCAGAAGCTTCGTGAGGTTGTATAAAATAATATAAAAATAATCTGGCTTGGAGTTCTGCATGAAAGTTGTACTAAAATGTCTTGGCTATAACCCAGTAAAATTTCATAATTTTTGGAGGTCATATGGATATTTTAATTGAATTTATTCGGAAACCGTGCATTCTAGTTTCATCGGAGAATCATAGGATGTTTTGTGAAAATTGTGAGATTTTGTAAAAATTCAATTTGGCCATGAATTTTGCATGTAATTATCATCCTATTGGTTTGTTTAATAATTTCTTGAATTTTTATAATTTTGGGAATTTATGGATATTAAATAAATAAATAATAAATAATAAATGAATAAAATAATAAATAAATAAATAAATAAATAAATTTACCATGTTGCATGTGTGATAAAGTCTTAGCGTATGTATGATATTGAATTGAGATTGCATGTGTGAATCCTATGCCAAGTATGACTTGTTTGATGTCACACCATATGCCATGTTAAATTGAGATCAAAATAATGGTAAATGTGGATAATGATAAGTGAGGAGGTGGTTGTGGCAGAGGATAATGCCCGGAATGTATATAGATGCATTGTCGGATGGCCCTGGGAGATTCAGGATGCTCGAAATGTGGGGGTGCAGGAAGCCCTGTCGGAGGTTTCTGCCCGAAAGGGAATACCTCGCGATGCCAGGATTTGGGGTGCGGGATGCTCGGCCAAGGAGTGTAAATGTCAGAAACCCTGTCGGAGGTTTCTGCCCGAAGGGAATGCCTCGTGATGCTAGTTGGGATGCGAGATGCCCGGAATGTGGGGGCCGGATGCCGGTGGCACAGGATGGCTGAATGCCGGAAGCCTCGGAGGTCTTTGCCCGAGGGGATGATGAAATTGATGATTTGAGAAATGGGTGATGTGGTGATCAAATTTAAAGATAAAGATGAAAATTTACCAATGGCATGATATGCATGATGATGATAGTGATGATGATCACCCATGGTATGATATGCATGATGATATGTGATGTGATATGATGATCACCTATGGTTTGATATGCATGATGATATGCATGGTGATGATAGTGATGATGATATGTGATGTGATATGATGATCACCAATGGTATGATATGCATGATGATATGCATGATGATGATAGTGATGATGATATGTGATGTGATATGATGATCACCAATGGTATGATATGCATGATGATGATATAATGATATGGCATGATGACATGCATGATGATGATAGTGGTGATTATAATGATGATGATGATGACATGTATGATATAAGGATGCCATGATGATAATGACATGTATGATGTGATGACGCATGATAGTATGTGCATGGCTTCAAGGTAAGTAACGCCTGCGATGCATGTATGATTTGTATGATGCATTGAGTTGTTATTGGATTCCTTATCTGCTGAGTGGTTGTACTCACCCCTTTGGGGACCAACATTTCAGATTAGCAGTATGCCGCTTCCTGCCGTCGCGCGGGGTGCATTTTACGGGTTACCGTCCGATGTCGAGGTAGAGTGTGAGGAGTTTAGCTGTCCTTCAGTACCTGGACTCACCTACATACGTGTGCGCTGTTTCATTATGTACGACATAGGCCTGGCTGGGGGCCCAGTCGTTCAGGAGTTTGTTTCCGTCCACGTTCGCCGTGATGGGGTGATGAGAGGGATGCTGTCGCCGCCACCGCCTGACGCACCGGACTAGGTGTGAGGCCCGAGCGTGACGAGTAGGGGCTGTTTCTTTTTGGATAGTTAGCCGACACCTATGATGGGGGATTGTATACGTGTGATCTAGAGGGCCGAGGGTTCTTTTTTGAGGTTTTAGGCTGGACATGGCAGAGTCCTAGCTTTTCCTTGTTATGTATCGACCCAAAATGGAGTCCCATCTTGAAAGTATATGTAAATAAGGTGTCGTGGTTTGTTTATAAAAATCATGGTGATTAGTGGTGTGTATTGGTATCATGGATTGGTAGGGGGAGAGATGGTGATGTTTGCTTCCGCTAATGAGTTGCGCTGGGACCGCTTTTAAAAAAAAATGCCCGTGAATAACGACGTTTCTTCTAAGTATAAGTACAAAAGGGTATTAAGGTGTAACATTGGTGCTTGTGGCGACCGCCGAAGGGTTCGGGGTGCTACACCATACTTGTCAATAATGGTTTCAAAATTGTATTTGAATCTAACAAATTTGTACTTTCAAAAGGTGGGATGTATGTGGGGAAATGGTACTTGTGTAATGACCTGTTTAAGGCCAATGTGGCTGTCATTGATGTAAACTGAAAGTATATTTACCCAAAGATTATTAATAAAGAAAAGTCTTCAGTTTACACTATCGTATCTCCTTATCTATGGCATGGTAGATTAGGACATGTAAACTATGGTACAATAAAGAAAATAGCAAACTTGGGGTTAATTCCAATATTTGAGTTGGATGCCCGTTACAAGTGTGAGACTTGTGTTGAGGCCAACTTTGCCAAGAAACCTTTCAAATCCATTGAAAGAACAAGTGAACCTCTACAATTAATTCATAGTGATCTATGTGATTTAAAATTTGTAGAAATTAGAGGTGGAAAGAAGTACTTTATCACATTTGTGGATGACTGTACTAGATTTTGCTATATTTATTTACTAACTAGCAAAGATGAGACTATGAGCATGTTTGTCAAGTATAAAAATGAAGTTGAAAACCAACTTGATAAACGAATTAAAGTGCTTAGGTCTAATAGAGGAGGATAATACAGTTCAATCAATTTCAAAGAGTTTTGTGCTCGTTTTGGAATAATTCTCCAAACGACTGTACCTTATACTCCACAACAAAATAGAGTTGCTGAACGATTGAACAGGACACTAAAGGAGATGGCTAACGCCATGCTTTTGAGTTCAGGTTTACCTCAGAACTTGTGGAGGGAGGCAGTTTTAACTGCAAATTGTATTCTTAATAAAATACCCCACAAAAAGACAGGTAAAACTCCATACGAATTATGGAATGGAAAGTTGCCATCCTACAATTTTCTAAAAGTGTGGGGGTGTTTGGCCAAGGTGGCAATTCCTCCTCCGAAACAAACTCGGTTGGGACCTAAAACGGTGGATTGCATATTTATTAGTTATGCTCAAAATAGTAGCGCATGTAGATTTTTGGTTCACAAATCTGAAAATGCGGAAATCCATATCAATACAATCCTAGAATCAAGGGATGCTAAATTTTTGAGGATATATATCCTGGAAAAAGAAATTAAGGAGAACTTTCTCAGAAAAGGCTTAGAGAATCAAAATCTGAGAATGATGAAGATGTGACCAAAGAAGCCGAACTTCGAAGGAGTATAAGGTCTCGAATTGAAAAATCTTTCGAACCTGATTTTCTAACATACATGTTAGAAGGTGAGCCCCAAACATATAAAGAGGCAATGTCATCTCCATATGCTCCTTTCTGGAAAGAAGCTATTGACAATTAAATCCATGCTATCCAAAGTAACCATACTTGGGAATTGGTTGATCTTCCACTTGGAAATAAACCAATTGGGTGTAAATGGATTTTCAAGAAAAAATTAAAAGCTAATGGTTCCATTGATAAATAGAAAGCTCAGCTTGTAGCTAAAGGGTTTAGATAAAAAGAGGGTCTTGACTACTTTGATACTTATTCACTTGTCACAAGAATAACATCAGTAAGGATGTTGATTGCTATAGCTTCGCTATACAATTTGCAGATACATTAAATGAATGTGAAAACTGCATTCTTAAATGGTGATCTCGACGATGAGATTTATATGGAACAACCTGAAGGGTTCAAGGTCAAAAGACAAGAACACAAAATGTGTAGACTTGTCAAATCATTGTATGGACTTAAACAAGCTCCTAAGCAATGGCATGAGAAATTTGACCGGGTAATGATCAAAATGGGTATAGAATCAATGAGTGTGACAAATGTGTGTACACTAAATCCACAACAGTTGGATATGTACTTATTTGTCTATATGTTTATGACTTATTAATTCTTGGAGATAACACTAAGGTCATCAAAATCACCAAGAACATTCTCAAGAAGAACTTTGAGATGAAAGATTTAGGTGTAGCAGATGTTATACTCGGCATCAGAATTCTAAGGAATTCTGATGGCTTAGGTTTAACACAATCCCATTACATTGAAAAGGTATTTAAGAGATTTAAAGGATTCGGTATTAAAGATGCAAACGATCCTTTTCTTCCACACCTAACATTAAGAAAGAACACTGTAAATAATGTCAGACAGCTGGAATACTCTCAAGTAATCGGCAGCATCATGTATATCATGAATTGCACTAGACTTGATATTGCATACTCAATAAGCAAACTGAGTAGATATACCAATAACCCAGGTCACGAGCACTGGAATGCTCTGATGAGAGTATTAGGATATTTGAAAAGGACAAAAGATTATGTTCTACAATATGGCAAATATCCAGTTGTTTTGGAAAGTTATTGTGATGCTAATTGGATTTTAGATTCAGAAGAATCGAAATCGACTAGGGGATATGTGTTCATGCTAGTTGGTGCCGCGGTGTCATGGAAATCCTTTAAACAAACTCTAATAACACGCTCTACAATGGAATCAGAGTTTGTTGCTTTGGATAAAGCTGCTAAAGAATCAGAATGGCTTTGACATTTTTTAGAAGATGTTCCAATATGGCCAAAACCTATGCCTGCAATTTGCATACACCGTGACAATCAAGCGGCAATTGCAAGGGCGCATAATGCGATTTATAATGGTAAGTCTAGACACATTCGTCATAGACATAATACTATAAGGCAGTTGCTCTAAGACGGTATCAATTTCTTTAGACTTTGTAAAGTCAAAGGAAAACATTGTGGATCCACTGACAAAAGGTTTGTCAAAAGAGCAGATAAACTGCGCATCAAGGGGAATAGGTTTAAGAGCCTTAACCCAATAAAGAGATTCCGGGGTGGAAACCTAACCTATGCGATTGGAGATCCCATGGTCTAGGTTCAATAAGACAACGCAAATTTTGGAAACTCTAGTATAAGCACTGCCTCCCATTCCTATGATGCAATAGTGCTTTCCTACAGCATTATTAAGGGTACGCTATGCGTTTAATGATTCCTATAACTTGGAATATAACATCCAAGTAAGATATGGTAGGATAACTTTAATAGGAATGCACCTATATCCGTGAAGCTGGCTGACTCTATGAAAATCTTTAAAGGCTAGATTTTCTAAAGCACGCATGAATCCTGAGAGGTTCAGGGCCGAAAGAACGAACACAACCGAGAACCAATCTTGAATTGGAAATACTCTGAGTGAGGTTTATTGTCTAGGCTTACACAAACAACTGGTGATTCAAGGCTTAGTCCATCGACTAGTTAAGTAAATCTGATAGGCTTTCACTAAAGAATGTTCAAGGTGAAAGCTACCTATCTTGATGCAATGTATTTCAACAGGTATGCTCAGATTCCTTTGATTCAAAAATTGTTTTGTTGATCCATTAATGTGGGGGATTGTTATAATTATAGTTATAATTAATGGATTAACGAAAGCCAGTAAATTAAGATACGTCTTTTTTATTCACGTATCTCTTTTTGGATTCATGAATTTCCTAAACTTTTATGTTCACATATCCATTGAATTCATGAATTTCCTAGATTCATGTATCTTTTAGTTCATGTATTTATAGAGTTCACGAATCTCTTGAATTCATGTATCTCTTGATTCATGAATTTCATGGATACATGCGTCAATTTAATTCATGTATCTCTTCTATATATGAACTAAAAATCTCTATAAATAGATGGGAGCATAGAGTTTCATTACAGTCTTTCGGTTTTGGTTATTTTGACTCCATTCTAAAATAGACTTTGATATACTTTTCTACTCCTCTTATTTTTTTGAGTGTGCTAGTTCAATTGAACGGTTCGACTGAGTCCTGTTTGCATAGTGCTAATACAAACAGGTTCGAGGTGTTATATTTTGGGAGGCATACGTGAATCTGTGGAGCACCTTTGGCAGGAACTAATCGCCTTAGGGAGATTCAGATATCCGTATCTTACTTCCAATTTTATGTTATTTCTTATTTTCTTCTTCTCCAAGAGTTGTAAGTTTACATTAAAAGAAGAATATTATATAGTTGTTATCGTTTTCTCTACATTGATGTTCTGATTACAACAAATAATGTGTATTCTTTTGATTAATTTCCAACGATTAGAATTGATCTGTTTATTGCCATTTGGAGCAGCTGTGGAGCTCTTGGAGAATGAACAAGTTGAGGTGCTGATAGGCCCACAAACATCTGAAGAAGCCGAGCTTCTGGGAGAACTGGGAGATAGACCGCCTATCATCTCCTTTTCTGCTAGTAGCCCTCACTTGTCCAGAGAGAAAAATCCAAACTTTATTAGAATGACAACTAATGATAACTCCCAGGTTGGAGCAATTGCTGCTCTAGTTCAAAAATTCGGTTGGAGAGAGAGGTTGAGGATGGCAGCAGAAATGGAATCAGCAGGAGATCCGAGACGAAACATTACAAAAGGCAGCTGAACTGAGCAAGGCTGAAGGAGAAGGCGGGATCGTGATTTACCTGGAGGGTGATAAGAACGTGAGGGAGGTTGAGGATGGCACTCGAGGAGAGTTTTGCCATCACCCTGATCATCATATGCATGTCGGAGTGATTCTTGATATGGAGTCACCAGTTGGGGAGATGGCCCAAAAATGCATGACCATGGCCATCTCTCACTTGAATGCCACGCCCTCGCAAAATAACCATCCCCTGAAGTTGATTCTGCATCCTAGGAATTCCATGGGACAGCCTCTGAAAGCTCTATCTTCAGGTGAGTTCTCGTCGATTTTCTGCCCGTCATTCTTTCTACGTATCCGCACTCAAGCCACATAGTGCGGAGAAAATGGAAATTATATTGTACTCTCATTCTGCCGCTAAATAAAACAAGTCACAGTGCTGAAAAATATGATGAGGTTCACGATCACATATTCGTGTGTAAAGAAGCGACCAGCGGTTTGTATGAGCTAGCGATATATCCATTTTGTGAGTAGGCGCTCAGCTAAAAGAGAGAAGACTTGCCATCTACTACTTGTGATTAGATTTGATCTGTTTATTGCCATTTGGAGCAGCTGGGGAGCTTTCGGAGAATGAACAAGTTGAGGCACTTATAGGCCCACAAACATCTGAAGATGCCGAGCTTCTGGGAGAACTAGGAGATAGAGTGCCTATCATCTCCTTCTCTGCTAGTAGCCCTTTCTTGTCCAGAGAGAAAAATCCGTCCTTAATCCGAATGACAACTAATGGTAACTCCCAGGTTGGAGCCATTGCTGCTCTAGTTCAAAATTTTGGGTGGAGAGAATTGGTTATTGTAAAATATGAGCTAAAAAAAAAAAAAAAAAAAAAAAAGAAGAAAGGGGGTTTGAAAAGTTAATAAAAGAGGAAAACGAGAACAGTGGAAGGTTCGGCTTGTTTCTTTTAAAAAAGAGAGAGAGGCCGAGAGGCCACTTCGGGGGGAAAAAAGAAACACGGGAGAGGAGAGATAGAAGAGAAAGGAAAAAGGAAAAAAAAAACAAAGGAAAAATTTTGGCCCGCTTCGATCTGAGCGCTTCATCAAGCCGACTCAGCTTCATTTTGTAGCGCCGGTAAGTGATTGAAGCCTTTAATCGTCTATTCGAAGGAATCGTCGCAATTAAGGTTTAAAATTTGGAATTCTCGGAGATTTGTGCGGTGAAATCCGATTTTGAGCTGTTGAGCCATGTATTTTATTTTTTATTTTTTTTATAGAAATGATAGTTTAGGGTATTATGAACCTATAGCATTTTAGGGATTGTGATTTGAGCTTACGGTTTGTCCGGAACAGAATTTTCAAATTTGACACGCATTCTAAAACAGTACCGAACAGTAACTTTTTATCTGAATTTTAGCCATTTTCGATGAGGTTTTCGGATGGTTGAGTTGGGGTTGTTGTAGTACATCTAGAGTGCTTTCTAAGGACTATAAGATGGCTCAAAAAAAGAAAATTTGGAGGAAGTTATAGCACGATGAAGTTTAGCGCACGAGCCGCACCTAGTGGACAACAATAGGTTTCTGCTAGAGGCGAGCTTTTTGTTGGCACGTAGATGTCGTTTTATCGACAAATAGGCCTAGTATAGTTGAGTCGTTATTAAAATATCATTTTACTCGACCTTTTGATATTGTTTTTCGATTATTTGTTAGAAATTCGAGTGCGCTAACTCGAGTAAGTGCCATAATTGATTTTTGGATTTTCCTAGGTGAGTAAAACTATTTCTTCTTTATATTTTAAACTCATGTTTTGAAAAACATTGTGGATTGTATATGCTATGAATTGATAAATAGTATCTTTTGTTGCATAAAATAAGATCAAGCTATTACTGTCATTTTGTTGTTTGAAAAAGAGAATTATCCTTTGACTTCAGTTTGAATGATTGTTTGAAAATGTTTGTGAAATTTTTTATGAAGGAATCTTGAAACATTTATGGTTCGTGAAGAACGCGTTGATATTTATGAATCAAATGCTTGAGTTGTGAGATGGCTCTCATTCTGATGTTGAATTACTCAATATTGAGATTGATGGTTGATGCTTAATGTCTCTGTGAACCCTGAGGGCGTGCATGAGTATACGCATACTAGTCTAGAATATCCTTGTAGGTTGAGTCATCGGCTAATAATATGTGAAGACTTTGCCAATGAGGGATGACCATGACTAGACATTTGAGCATGAGCTGGTCAATAGAGTGGACCATTGACATATGATTTGAATTTGGTCGATGGAATGGACCATCAACGTGTGGTTTGATAACATTAATCAATGAAATAGACCATTGATTCTATGAGATTGACTAATGGACCGAATCATTGGTATCTTCAGTATTTGTGTTTTGATTATTTATTATGTTAAAGTGAGTTATGGTTGTGTTTTAAAACTGCATAGTGATTTCTTGATCTACTTAGAAGAAATATTTTACTCACTAAGTCATGGTAGCTCACTCATCTCATTTACTTGTTTTTCAAGTTCTTCAATGAGCCACAAGTATGCGTGAGCGTCCGTTTTAGGGAGGACTTTTAGTGGTGAGGACTTTTTAGTATGAGCTGTATATAATTGATAAGTTTGTAAATTAGTTTTGGTGGAAGTATATATTGGTTTAGTGGTTTATAGGAGACTATGATATTTGTAACCAAATGTCCTCTTTGTCATATATATGTAGATGTATATATGTTGATCTCAGGCTGAATTTTGGTTATGTTGAGGCTGCGTCCTTTGGTAAAAGGACGGCCCCGTGTCATGCCCTTGTTCTGTTGAATAGGGGTGTGACAGTTGTTATACATGAGGACAGTTCCTATGGAAATGGAATCGTACCCGATCTTCTTCTTGCATTAGGTGGAGGCAGTGCTCGCATAGTGCATCGAACTGTCCTTCCACCGCAAGTCAGGGACATATGTGTAGAAGCCCAACTCTATAAATCGATGGCTCTGTCTGCCAATATATTCATTGTCCACATGTTTGCTTCCCTTGCATCATAGTTTTTTTTTTTTTAAAGGTTAATGAGTTGGGAATGATGAGTACGGGCTATGGTTGGATCGTGACTGATGGGATAGTAAACGAGTTACCTGCGATGGATCGGTCGGTTTTAGACTCGATGCAAGGAGTCATAGGAATTAGAACTTATATTCCACCCTCAGAGAAGCTTCACAACTTCTCAATGAAGTGGAGAAATGACTTTTTCACAAACCAGCATCATCAAATTCCTGATGTAAATGTGCATTTCTTATGGCCATATGATTCTGTCTAGGCTTTAGTCGAGGCAGCATATCATTTAGGTCCAATAACCTCTATTCAGAAAAATGATGCTGCAGATAAGCTGTTGGAGAAATCTTCTTGAAGTGTTTTGAAGTTGACAAAACGTTTCCTACAGTCTAGTCTGAAGGTTTTGCAGACTCTACTATTTAAAGTCTGAAGACTTCCAGACAGCCAGATTCAAGACTCAAAGTCTATCCTCATTGACAGTCTCTAATCTGTTGAAGAAAGGTTATCCAAATCTGGATGATTCGTTAAGGAGATGACATTATCAACTGGAGAAGATCTCGTAGCTGGAGAAGACATAACGGAATCCTTTGATTAATCGAGATTGACTCGATGATTGAAGATCCGATGATTGTCTGGATATTCTTGGAAGGTTCTACGTATGGAAACCGAGATCCTGATTGTATGGGCGAGCAGGATTGATGGGCTATCGATACGTTCCTTTAATAGCTTGATTTATCTTCTTAATTGATTCCGTCCAATGGGTAGATTGGAGGAATTCCTTTGGTAAGTGCCAACGGGTATGATGGCATGAAGGAGTATATAAAGAAGACGTTCTAAGTTGTTGAGTAGTGCGCGATAGAAAAATTTCAAAGTCTGAAAGCTTCCTATTGTTTAGACAATTTCTTTGAGCGAACCATTGTATTCAAAAGAGAGTCAATATTTGTAAGAAACCTTGAGGAGGTGTAGTAGAACATCTACGCTGTGGAATCAAGGAAGAATTGTGGTGTAACTTCTCTTTTGTTCATAATGGAATCTAGCCAGTGGGCTGTCAGTGCGGAAGAGTGGACGTAGGCTTGGAATAAGCCGAACCACTATAAATCATGTGTTCAATTTTCTCTTCCTTACTCTCTTTACTTTGATCGTATTTCATTTTGTTAATTAAGAAAGAATTTTCCTTCTATCGTTTGCCAAGTATTGCTTCCGTATCTCGATAAATTGTTTATGCACCCATTCACCCCCCTCTAGGTGCTTATACTGGCTATCTCAATTGGTATCAGAGCTCGTGTACTCACTTTGTTTGAAGTGTTTTACTTCAGAGTAAAAGATCCATGGCTAGTATGCTGGCTCTAGGGCTTGTAGAAGGGCAAAGCAACACGAGACCGCCTTACTTTGATGGAAAGGACTACAACATATGGAAGAACAAGATGAAAGCGTTTTTAAGATCAAAGGATCCTCTGGAATGGGACGTTGTAGAAAAAGGAATCATTCCTAAAGCTGCATCTGTCTCGAAGAGGAAAGGACACCGTTGAGTCCAGCGAAATGAGTCAGGAGGAGATAATCAAGAGACAGGCTCTTGATGCAAAGGCAATCTATTCTTTATATTGTGCTTTATCACCTACTGAATATAACAGAATATCTTCTTGTGATACAGCCAAAGAAGTATGGGATAGATTACACATTACTTATGAAGGAATCGATCGAGTGAAAGAGACCCGAATCAATATACTCCTCGGTCAATATGAAGCCTTCAGGATGAAATTGGGAGAATCGATAACTGACATGTTTAGTCGTTTTACAGAAATCGTGAATGGACTTGAAAATCAAGGCCAACCAATTTCTGATCCCATGAAAGTGAACAAGCTACTGCGTGGACTTTCCAAGGATTGAAATCACATAAAAACTTCAATCAGAGAGACCCAAAGAATCATGCCATTGTCTGTCGATGAGTTGGTTGGGACCCTTCAATCTTATGAAGTGGAACGAATCAATGAAGACGAAGATCCTAAAGGTAAGAAGTCTATTGCATTAAAATCTAATGATGATTCGGATGTAAAGCAGTTCGAAGACAACATGGATGATGAAGAACTTGCTCTCATGATAAGAAGATTCGAAAGCTGAATAGAAAGGGAAGAAGATTTAATGCAAAGAAACAAAGTTTTCAAAAGCAACGAGATCAAGTCTCATCGAAGATGATGAATCAAACAAAGATATAGTCTGCTTTGAATGTAAGAAAAAGGGACACATCGACCCAACCTGTCCTCTTCTAAGGAAGAAGAAAGGAAAATCTGAAAAATATCGAAAATCACTCAAAGCGAAACTGGAGTGATACGGAGTGCGAAGATAGTGATGATGATTATGCCAACATATGTCTAATGGCACAATCGGATTTAGAATCAAACTCCGAGACCGATTCAGATTCAGAAAGTGGATTCGAGGTAAGTAAGTTCAAAATCCCTATGAAAGTTTCAAAATGTATTGATGAATTATGTTTTAGTCTTAAGACTTCTCTTAAAAGAATTTCCGAACTCAAAAAGGAAATTTCTGCTTTAAAACATCAAGAAAATGTTTTGGAAGAAAAGTGAAATGCTTAAACCAAAATGTTTCTTCTCTCAATGAAAGTAAAGATAATCTTTTAAAAGAAAATGCATTTTGAAAAATGACATTTCAAATATTTCCAAAAGATTTTCTCTAGGATCTGAAAAACTTGAAAAAATACTTTCTATTCAAAGACCTTATTTCAATAAATCTGGTTTAGGAATGATTGCTAAAACTATTCCTTTAATCGATTTTCCTAAAGTAAAAGAAATAATCAAACAAAGACCCTCAAGAAATGCTTACAAAATTCATTTTGAAATGACCTTTGTAAAACCAGTAGGTCGCAATGCTCTTAGATGTTCAAAATGCAATAGTGCATATCATTTTGAGAAAGAATGTCCTATGGTATGGAGACCTGTCAATAAAGTCTGGGCAAAAACCGCATATCAAACTAACTCAAAAGGACCCAAGAAAATATGGGTATCAAAGAAAGCTTGAGTCTCTTTTTAAATGCAGGTCACTATCAAGAAAAAAGGTGAAATGGTACCTGGATAGTGGATGCTCGAGACATATGACAGGAGATTCAAATTGCTTCATAAAGCTTATTCAAGTAAATGGTGGAAAAGTCTCATTTGGAGGAAACAGCAAAGGAAAAATAGTAGGCTTTGGAACTGTAAAGATTGGAAACCTCACAATAAGCAATGTTTCTTTAGTTGAATGGCTTAATTACAATATGCTCAGTGTCAGTCAGCTGTGCGATGCCGGTTTTAGGATCAACTTTCAAGAGGATATTTGTTCAAGAACCAGTAAAGACTCTACTAAGTCATTTATGGATCGAAGACATGGAAATATCTACCTCTTGGACTTAAAACCAAATGAATCGCAATGTTTAATCTCAATCCAAGACGAAGCAAGCATGTGGCACAGAAAGCTTGGGCATGTTAACATGAAGCAGATAGCCAAGATCTCAGTAAAGAAGCTTGTTCGTGGTTTACCCAATTTATCATATCAAAAGTCTTATCTATGTACACCATGCATATTAGGAAAACATGTAAGAAATTCTTTTAAATCAATAAATCAAGTTTCCACTAACCGTGTACTGCAGCTCTTGCATATGGATCTCTTTGGACCAACAAGAACGCAGAGCATTGGAGGTAAGAAATATTGCCTAGTAATTGTGGATGATTACTCACGATTTACTTGGGTATATTTCTTAGCAAGTAAATCTGAAACTTTCTCTTACTTTGAAAAATTTGCTAAGATGGTTCAAAATGAAAAGGGATATGTTATTTCAAGTATAAAAACAGATCATGGAGGTGAATTTGAAAATCAAGATTTTGCCAAATTTTGTGAAGAATCTAGTTTTAAGCATTTATTCTCTTCTCCATATACTCCAGAGCAAAACGGAGTTGTAGAAAGGAAGAATAGATCTCTTCAAGAAATGGCTAGAACCCTCTTAATTGAAAGTAATATCTCTTTACGATTTTGGGCTGAAGCAGTTTCAACATCATGTTATATTATCAATAGAGTTTTTCTAAAACCTATTCTAGAAAAAACCCCCTATGAACTTTTTAAAGAAAAGAAGCCTATTGTTTCATATTTTCATGTATTTGGATGCAAATGTTTCATATTGAAAAATGCAAATGATCGAGTTGGTAAGTTTGAAGAAAAGTCGATGAAGGCATCTTCCTCGGATATTCAACCACAAGCAAGGCATACAGAGTTTACAATAAGAAAACTCAAACGGTGGAAGAATCAATGAATGTCAAATTCCAAGATTCTGCACGAAATGAGTCCATTCAGACTCATCTCGAAGAGATCGAACTCGCTCCGGACTCTACAAAGTCTAAATCTCAAGAAGCAGCTCAAACTTTGAAGGACTAGCAACAAGTGATCGTTGAAGATTCTAGTGAAGGAAGTAACCATCAATCGATACATTAACCAAAGAATCGGAAACATAAGTCCAGTCATCCCAAAGATCTTATTATTGGTGATATCAATGAAGGAATTCGCACAAGATCCAAAAGGCGAGAAGAGTCTAATGCCGTGGCTCTTATTTCTGAAATAGAACCCAAGAGCATAGAAGAAGCTTTATCCGATGAAAGCTGGATTGAAGCTATGCAAGAAGAACTTAGACAATTCAGAATTAATGATGTCCGGAACCGACTCCAAAACCAAAAGGTAAATCTGTCATTGGAGCTAAATGGGTATTCAGAAACAAGATGGACGAAAAAGGCAAGGTAGTAAGAAACAAAGCAAGACTCGTTGCCAAGGGATACACTCAAGAAGAAGGGATCGACTATGATGAGACATATGCACCAGTAGCGAGGTTAGAAGCAATTCATTTATTACTTGCATTTGCTTGTCATAAAAAATTTCAGGTTATTTCAAATGGATGTCAAAAGTGCTTTCCTAAATGGATTTATACATGACAAAGTTTATGTGGAACAACCTCCTGGGTTTGAAGACCCAAGAAAACCAGACTCAGTATTCAGATTTAAAAAGGCCCTATATGGCTTGAAGCAAGCACCTCGAGCCTGGTATGAAAGATTAAGTAAGTTTTTATTACAAAATGGTTTTGTTAAAGGTAAAGTAGACACTACTCTTTTTATTAAAAGAGAAAGCAAAAGTTTTATGCTTGTTCAAATATATGTGGATGATATCATTTTTGGATCGTCTAATGAAAGTCGTGCAAGAAATTTTCTAAGACTATGCGGGATGAATTTGAAATGAGCATGATGGGTGAGTTAACCTTCTTTCTTGGACTTCAAATAAAACAAGCGGAGGAAGGAACTTTCATTCATCAAGAAAAGTATGCAAATGATCTTGTTAAAAAGTTTGACCTGGGCAATTGCAAGACAAACGATATACCAATGTCAAGTTCCTTGAAGATAGACAAAGATGAAGGAGGAAAGAAAGTCGATCAAAAGCTGTACAGGAGTATCATCAGATCACTTCTTTATCTTACTACTTCTAGACCTGACATTTTGTTTAGTGTTTGCATTTGTGCCAGATTTCAATCAGACCCAAAAGAATCTCATTTGAGTGCTGTGAAGCGTATTATCAAATATATTTCATCAACTTCAAGCTTTGGTCTATGGTATCCAAAAAGGGGAAACTTTACTCTTCTTGGATATTCAGATGCAGACCTTGCTGGATGCAGAGTTGATAGAAAGAGTATCTCGGGTACTTGTCAACTTCTTGGAGGCAGGACAGTATCTTGGTTTTCAAGAAAGCAAAGTACAGTAGCTCTCTCTACAGCAGAAGCAGAGTATATAGCTCTCGGAAGTTGTTGTTCGCAAATTTTGTGGATAAAACAACAACTAAGAGACTTTGGAATTGAAGACTCATGCACGGAGATCAATTGCGACAACACTAGCGCTATCAATCTCACAAAAAATCCAATTCTCCACTCAAGAACAAAGCATATAGAGATTCGACATCACTTTATTAGAAATCATGTTCAAAATGGAGATGTCTCAATTCAATATGTTGATTCAAAGAACCAACTGGCCGATATATTCACAAAGCCTCTGGAGAGAAATCAATTTGAAACAATTCGCTCCAGACTCAACATTTTAAGGTATGAGGAGATCAAAGTCTAAAGACTGTCAGACTCAGACATACAAGACCTTAACTGTAAGTTAGTCTTGGTACGATCATCAGACCGTTAGTTAGTCTTTCTCTCTCTCTCGAAATTTATCTTGAAAAGGTACGATTGTTAATCGTGGTTTATTGCTATCTTTAATCGACGTAATTATTGCATCGTTTCCTTTTTCGAAAAAGAAGTTATTTTTCGAAATGAATATTTTCTCGAAAAAGTTAGTTATTTTAAAAGCATCTTTTTACCTTCCTTTGTGACGGTTCGTTTATCTCTCTTTATAGTGCTCTGTTTACTTCTCTTCTCTTTACTCTCAAAAACCCTAGAAAGCATCAATCCTCCATTCTCGTCTTTCTCACTTGTTTAATCCTTGAAAAAGTTGTCATCTTTCTTGAGAAAAGTCAAGCAAGGAATCTTCCAAAAATTGAGAAATATGTCATCCTCGAGAAAGTCATCGAGAATCGCTAACAGGGGACCATGGCGAATGAATGAGGGGCCTACGCACTTCGATCTTACTGAAGAAGAAGTATCTCCAGAACAGCAACCGAGCCCACAACATTCTCAGCAGCGTCATTCTCATCTATCTAGTCCTCAAGGCATTGATCATCAACAAGAGGAAGAAATCATTGAGGATGCAGATCCTGTAAGAACTCAAAAGCCCGCCTTTATTTATAAGCTGTATCGTGCTTTAAAAGGAACTCGTACTCCCTTGAACTATGTCAATGCTTTTCTTAAAGACAAAGGATATGGGAACGAATATATATTTTTGCGAAGAATGGAAAGTTTGGGAATTACTCGACAAGGGGTGGCTAAGGAAACCCTTGCAAATATTCCAAGTGATCCTCGTGACTGGGGACCGAATCCTGTAGATGGAAATGATGATGACAAATTGTACAGCCAATTTCAACCAAGAATGGGTGTTGCGGTTAACAGTCGAGAAAAAAGGGGAGAAGTGTTCAGATCAAAGGATCAAGAGGATTTGTACTCGAAATTGCTTAAGTGTGGGGTTATAAACCCTAGAAGTGTGGATTTTGATTTTCTAGATGCTGTGAAGGTGAACTTAAGGGAGAAATTCAGTTACCTTCAACTTGAGACGTTCGCTCCGATACTACGAGGCATATCCCGAATCGCGCATATTTCTATTCAAATCTTAGCTTTTTGGATGCGAATAGATTTTCTTTTAGTGTCAAAGATCAAGACTATGTTGTGGATATGAATATGCTGGCAGATGTGTTAGGAGTTGAAAGAGGAAGATATCAATCGATCAAAGTTTCCATTGCTCGGGCCACTCTGGAACTTGTGAAAGATAGGAGAACATATGAGAAGATCACCTACCTAAGGATGAATGCATTCAATATCTTGCTTCACAAGATTGTGATCAATTGTCTCCGACCCAAATCAACCTCCAAAACCGATGTTTCTAGTTCGAAGCAAAATTGATGTATGCCATCCTCATTGAAAAAGGTTTTCTCTTCCTCACCTTTGTCATGTTCCACATGTATAGAGCGACGATGAAGGACAGAGGTCAACTACCTTATCAAAGCCTTGTGACAAAGTTGTTCAGACATCTGAATATTCAGCCTCCGCAAATCTTTTGTGTTCGATCGTGCGATCATATCGTGGTAGGACTGAAGATGGTGACCAAAATGCGTCCGAAGGAACCGAACAAGGAGTTGGAGAAATTCAAGGAGAAGACTCCGGTCGAACTCATCAAACCTCTTCTTCAAAAAGAAAAGGAAAGGAGCCCTTGATTGCTTCAAAGCGAAAAGAAGAGCTCTTATTGTGGAAGATGAAGAAGATGATGATCTTACCATTTCGGCAATAGCTTTGAAAAAGCTAAGTCGTTGTTCCGAGACTAAACAGAACAGCGTGAGACAGAAGGAAGAAAAAAAGAAGGCCAAGAGGAAAGAGATGTTGAAGAAAAGGAGAAAGAAGAAGAAGCAAAAGAAGAAGAAGCAAGAGAAGAAGAAGAAGAAGAAAGAGCAGTTGGCGAAAAAGAAGCAGAGGAGGAAAGTACTGGAAATAAAAAAGAGAATAAGGAGAACCGAGGAACACTCTTCTCCACCGTAGGCATGAAAACGGGGGAGATCAAGAGAAAGGAGGGAAGTCCTCATATCCTGATATAAGTGAAGGAATCAGTCGTTCTCCTGCAGACGCAGAGGATGTTTATGCCTCTCAATTTCCAAAAGAAGGTCATGAAGTTTCAACGCCAAGCCTGCGAGATTATTCTAACATGCCATCATCTCGCACGTAACGTCTTTGAAGCTAGTACGCAGACTGATAATTAAGCCGATTTTCGCAGAATTCTCGACATTCTCTTGGAGATGCGCGGTCAAATTTATGCCTTGGGATGCGAGGTTCAAAATTTGCAGAATGCTGGTCAGGTTTCTTCAGTGTCTTTACAAGATCAGATCCAAGCCCTCTGTTCGATTCAAGCCAATGCCAAGGGTGAGGATATTGCTCAACTGAAGGAAGACTTGAAAAGGCTGGAAGGGATCGTTCAGTCAATGGAAGATTTCCAGCTTGTTCGTGTTCCCAAGAAATCTTGACTTCATTCCATTTTCATCTCATCCTTTTCAATGCCGACAAAAAGGGAAGAGATGCAAGAGATTTGAACAACTTAAACTTAATTTTTTTTTGGTTTGTTTGATTTGGATTTATGTTTGACTTTAAACTTTTTGTCTGAATTTGGATGATTACTATTGACTGCTATTAATATCTTATGGATAGTTTATCATATTCATGACTAACCTATTTTCTGTGGTTGCAGACTTTAGTGTTAGCCATTTATCTCTATAAGATATGCACATATGTTTGAGATATGTTTTGCAGGTCAAAGTTGTCCAAATCTGCAGGAAAGTTTTGTCACCATCAAAAATGGGGAGATTGTTGGAGAAATCTTCTTGAAATGTTTTGAAGTTGACAAAACATTTCATTCAGTCTAGTCTGAAGGTTTTGCAGATTCTACTATTTAAAGTCTAAAGACCTCCGAACAGCCAGACTCAAGACTCAAAGTCTATCCTCATTGATAGTCTCTAATCCGTTGAAGAAAGGTTATCCAAATCTGGATGATTCGTTAAGGAGATGACCTTATCAACTGGAGAAGATCTCGTAGCTGGAGAAGACATAACGGAATCCTTTGATTAATCGAGATTGACTTGATGATTGAAGATCTGATGATTGTCTGGATATTCTTGGAAGGTTCTACTTATAGAAACCGAGATCCTGATTATATGGGCGAGCAGGATTGATGGGCTATCGACACGTTTCTTTAATAGCTTGATTTATCTTCTTAATTGATTCCGTCCAACGGGTAGATTGGAGGAATTCCTTTGATAAGTGCCAACGGGTATGATGGCATGAAGGAGTATATAAAGAAGACGTTCTAAGTTGTTGAGTAGTGCGCGATAGAAAAATTCCAAAGTCTGAAAGCTTCCTGTTATTTAGACAATTTCTTTGAGCGAGCCATTGTATTCAAAAGAGAGTCAATATTTGTAAGAGACCTTGAGGAGGTGTAGTAGAACATCTACGCTGTGGAATCAAGGAAGAACTGTGGTGTAACTTCTCTTTTGTTCATAGTGGAATCTAGCTAGTGGGCTGTCAGTGCAAAAGAGTGGACGTAGGCTTGGAATAAGCCAAACCACTATAAATCCTGTGTTCAATTTTCTCTTCCTTACTCTCTTTACTTTGATCGTATTTCATTTTGTTAATTAAGAAAGAATTTCCCTTCTATCGTTTGCCAAGTATTGCTTCCGTATCTCAATAAATTGTTTATGCACCCATTCACCCCCCTCTAGGTGCTTATACTAGCTATCTCATAAGCTTGCTCATCTAGCTGCCATTCCCTCAAGACCAACAGGGTCCAATCTAGTCCGCACAGTTCTACATGGCAAGTTCATAGGTTCAAGTGGGGAAAATTCAACTTAAGAATTGACAGCTGCAACAACCACTAGCATTTGAAATAGTGAATGATGTTGGAAGAGTCAAGAGAATCGGATTTTGGACCCAATCTAATCGGATAATGACGGGCCTGAACGGGTCTAGTGTTGCAACTCAATCAGAAATGGGCTCTATTAGATGGCCTGCAACATCTTTGGCTTTACCAAAAGGTCAGCCGGTTATGCCAAAGGTTGGGAAGAGATTGAGAATTGGAGTTCCAGTTAAAATAGGTCTTAAAGAATTAATTGGAGTGGAACTTGATCTTGAAACGAATGCGACAACAGTAGAAGGCTCTTGCCTGGATGTGTGGCTGCAATTGATATGTGGCCTTATGAAGTAAAATTTGACTTTATTCCGTTTACAATTTCAAACACATTCATGGCTGGAAGCTATTATGACAATCTAATATACCAAGTACACCTTCAGGTGATCTTGAGTGAACCCTGTATACCATGAGGATTGTCTTTTTTTCAAGTGTGTGCAACCACAAAATAACATGTTCTGCTTCCGTGCAAGAATAACACTAGATAAATAGCTCATCCAAGTAAATAAACATGACATTTTATTCATTGATCAAAAGAGGTCAAAATTAATTGACAAGACTTGAAGTCCATCCATGTGGAAATAATCGCCACTCGAGATGCAGCAGTGATATTAGACCTGGCAAGATGAATGTCTCTCTGCATAATTGTGCATACAAAATTACCTCTTGGAGTCATATATCTTTCACATGTTACTCTTTGATAGTACTTTTTTTGTCACGCCCCGAACCCTAAGCACACAACAACCCCTTCACTTGGTCGATAGAAAGCGACATTTTAGAACTCGCCAACGACCATTCATTTTAATCTTTTATTATGCGCAAGCGGAAAATGAACCATCCCCTAGTCAAATAGACAATCAAGCAATCAAATAGGGATAGAGAGATGAACAGTAAGAACAACAGCAACTACTCGTATATACATTTTCATTAGATTAATCAATGAAGGATCGTTTCCGATTTACAAGCCCAACAAAGGGACCGATCCATCCTCTAAGCCAAACCAAAAAGAAACTAGACTAGGCTAATCCAACTAGACAAAAAGAACCCTCGGGTTCGGCACCATTATCACTCAAACTCATCGAACTCAGACTTCGTCAGGTTGTAGTCGGAGGAATTAGGGTTGATCACTAGTGGAGTGGGGGCAGGATTCTCCACTGCACCGTTAGGAGGGTCCAACTCCATGGGATCCCAGTCGGCGTCCTCTGGGCCCCTACTGGGTGGCCCGTCAAAACCTCGTAGAGGACCGATCAGCATATCATCCTCCTGGATGAACCACATCAGGAATTGATGGGGTATCCATTGCCCCGGTCCCTCATCCACCTAGATGGTGGAGAGATACTTCTCGTAAAGATGCACCCAACCTGGAAAGTGGTGGCACGTCACAACGGTATCCCAGTCCTTAGGGATCCCGAATCGCACTAGCGGGTGTGCCATTCGAAGGGCCTAAAAATGGTTATACAATAATCAGTGAGATAAAATCTCAGCAAGTCCTCCCCCTAAGCTCTGGTTAGTGCACCAACTTAACTCAGGATATCTCTCCAGAACCACCCCACAAGCAAACCAACGACTAACAACCAACAAATAACAACAACCAAGGCCAACCGACAATCAAGTAGTTGGTTCGCATGCACCTCACCTGGTATGCCATACCCTACACGTTATATCTCAACACAATACACGCAACACACATGGCCATTAGATGATACAGTTCATCAATCATATACGAGTCGCATCACAAGCGATCCCATTGCCACACCCCGCACGTTATCGGTTCGTGCGTGCGTGCTATAAACAATATGATCATCTCATGTATAATCGGAACCAATGATGCCATGTTTCTCATACGCTCTTGCACCCACACATGTTTCGATTAAAACTGCCCCTCAAGGCTACAACTGAACCCCCGCCGGTGTCTACTAGCATGACTAGGCATTGCCCTCCCCCATGAGGGGTGGTGACGTCAAGGGTTCTCTCCCAAAACAGCATTCCTGAAGGAGCACAAGCCCGGCCTATATCGCGACTCCGCATCCGGACTCCCGCTGGGATTTCGACAAGTCGGACTATCATCCCCCCGAACTCCCGTCGGGGTGACGAGTTCAACTTAGTAATCACGCAAGCATACCACCACAACCCATTTTTTATCTTTGAGCATTAGCCAATGCACATATGCTTGCATATACAACCTCAAATCATTTTCTCATAAAGGCGATCCATTTTCAGTGTCCCTCGGACAAATCATTTTCTCCTTTTTGTGAAACCATACGATTAATGCAGATGTCCATGCATTTACACATCCAATTCACATCATAAGATCAAAACATGTGCATTTAGACCAAATTTCATTTTGTATGAATAGTGTCACGTGAACAGTGCGTGTGCATAGTACCGCGTGAACAGTGCGCGTGCACAATACCACATGAATAGTACATCATGAACAGTACCCCCATGAACAGTGAAATTCTAGAATTTCATAACTACTAAATTAAATTCAAAATTCAATAAAACAATAATTAAATTAAGAAAATCAATCAATTAAGGCTAAAATAAGTTTAAACCCCCCTTATCTAAGATTAAGCCAACAAACCTCATTTAATAGGCATTAAGCAAGATCAATTTAAACTAATCCTAATCATCTAACTAACCACCTATCTTAGCTCTAATACACTTTAATTAATCCCCTAAACTAATATTAACTCTAACTAAACCAACCATAAGCAAGTTTATGCACTAATCGACTGATTAGGGCGAAAACTCTCTCGTTAAGCGGGCTGGAGACACGAACACAGTGGCGACAATGGAGGCGACACACAAGGACCTCGACCATAGCGATCCAAAGCGGTCCTAGGGTCAAAACAGCAGCAAGCAACTCAGACTCCCTCTGCAACATTGGAAAATTGAACTGCCAGAGGAGGAAAAGGGCTGAGCGGGCTGATCGGAGCTCCGGCGAGCGGCTGGCCGGTGACCTACGACACCTGGGGGTCAAGGGGGACCGGCTGGTGGCTAGGCTGGGTGGTGTTTGGGTCAAAATGTGAGGAAAATAGCTGAAGTGGGCGAAGCAGTGCAAGGACAGGTAGACAGGGAGTGGCTGGCTTCCGACTAGCAAGCGAGTCTGCCGACGGCTCTGTCCGGCGAATGGCCGCTATGAGGCATACGGATTGGGCCTTCTGAGCACGGTGGTGGGTGGCACAGGCAGTGATTTGCACAGGAAGGCAACGAACAACTCAGGTTTTTGGAGGAAGGTCTACAAGAGAAAAAGAAGGAAGTGAGAGAAACCAGGGGAGAGAGAGGGTCGACTGGTTTGGGGCTGAAGGGGAGGAGAGAAAGTGATGGGAGAGCTGGTGTCAAGGCCTCATTAAGGCTCTTCAAAGCTTGCTCCATCCCCATGCAACATGACATCATCTTCTCTCTCTTCTTTTGACTTATTCACATAATATATAGGGGTAAAATGGTCATTTCCACATTGCACAATTCCCAATCTGCCATTGGGCTGAAATGAAGGGCAAGCCTAAGAAACGAGCTAGGAAATGAATAGGAACGAGCTCAGGAATTGGTTGGGCTCGAAATGGCTCAAGGTTAGACAATGTGCTCGGAAGGGTAAAACAGTTGGTTGGGTCCAATGGGTTCACTTGCTTGCCTTGGGCCTACCATGGTGGTTGTCCCACCTTGGGCATGAGGTTCACACTGGCCTTGCTTGGCCCACATCCTCATAGGCTCGTTTCCTCGGTTCGTAAATTATTTTTCCAAATACTCGGCTTAACTAGCACTGTCGACTGTTGAAGTAGCATCGTCCAAAAGTCTGTCCCGAAGATTCCCAAGAATTTGAAGTCCAATCTTGGATTCTCATGCCTTGTCAATTTCGTCCGAATGCCATTTTGGTACAACTCAAACTGACAGGCAGCTTCAAGGATTCACGCGTAACCGACTCGTGTCAAACCACGTTCAAAACATCTCGACACATGGACGTCATTGACTAAATGAAATTGTGGAGGATTGATTCTTATTTCAAAGTACATGATTACCTAGAATCAACATAAGGTTGTTCGCGGGCTCAATAACAATAAACGGAATCACCCGTCATCCCATTATGTTCTATCGTGAATCAACTTCTAGTCATCCCTGAAATCGCTTGCCTATCTATAGGATCGCCCTCACGCAAGTCTCACAGTCAAGTCGTTTCCCAAGTCAAGTTCTTTAGTCGCACGAGTTCTGTCCTCATTAGCCTTTCCCCTCAAGGTCAGTATTTCGGGAGTGATCAATTCCAAGTGAGATCAACCAACAATGCATTGAGAAATTCACAATCATTCATCCCTCAAAGGGCTCGAATTTCAGGACGTCACCTTTTTTATATGTTTCACATGGTAGTTAGCATAGTCCAGATTATGACTATCAAGTTGTTTATTCCTGAAACAACGCTAATACTCTTTATATATATTAGGGGGGAAGAAATGTCAACAAAGAAATTGAGTGATGTAGATTGAAGGAAGTGCCAAAGTGTATTTGCAAGTGTATGTGCTTGCATGCTTACATTCATTGTTTATTATACGTAATTACCAATTTCTTTTGGGTCCTTGGCAATATGTACTAACAATATGACGCAGCGGTGGATGACATAACCATCAAAGCGAATAGATCGCTGCATGTGGACTTCATAATGCCTTTCACAGAAGCTGGAGTAGGGATGATTGTGCTTATTGAGACAACACGAAGCAAAAACATGTGGATATGTCTACGGCCTCTCAAGGTGGACCTGTGGTTAGTCAGGCGCTTTCTTTGTCAGGCTGGGTAGTGCGGACAATTGAGCACAACGACAACAATGAGTTCAACGACAACAATGAGTTCAAGGGACCATTAGCTCAACAAATTGGGACAATGATGTGGTATTCGCTCTCAACACTATTTTTTGCACAAAGTATGAACTCTCTCTATGTGTTTTTCGATGTTCATGTTTTGCTTTTGATGAGTAAATTAACTGAATAGAAAATCGAGGTTTCTCCAGCAATAGACAATTCATAGAATTAAACCCGAATTTTAGGGCAAAAAGAAGTAAAGAGATAGTACCCATTGACAGAAGGCAGAAAGAATATGCCCAGTCGTTTCTCTCGGACATTTATCCCGTGCTCTAAAGTAACAGTCTGACATGATATAGTATGAGGCTAAATTGTAATCTCATGAGTTGCGGGGAAAAAATTAATCAGCAACTGGTCCGAAGTTGTGGTGATTGTATGGCTGTTTGTAGTTCTAATACCAACTTCCAATTACACTGCAAACCTGGGCTCAATGCCGACAGTTCATCAGCTTCAGACCTTGCCAAATGGCAAAGCTATCGGTTTCCCTTACAATAGGACAGTTGATCAGACGGCTCTCATCAATCTACCCTTCAAAAACCCCTCTTTTCACCTTGTTTCAAAGGTTGAAGATTATGCGAATGCTTTGAGAAACGGAAGCCAGAAAGGTGGTGTCTCAGCAATTATTGATGATATTCCTTATGTAAAGCTCTTTCTTTCCAAGTACTCTTCTTAATATACCATGGTTGAGCCCTCATACAACAGCACCGATGGATTTGGCTATGTCAGTCTATTTCTTCTTCTTCTTCTTTTCTACACAGTTGAGAACTTATTGGGATTGATCAATTTAACAATTCGTAGGCCGTTTTATGCAGGCTTTTCCTAATGGGCCACCTTTAGTACCTGACGTTTCTGCATCAATAGCAAAATTGAGAGAAAATGGAAAACTTTACTTCATAAGCCAATATTGGTTTCAAGATCATTTCTTATTAACAAATAAAGATTCTGCAACAAAAGTTGCTAGGCTTAACTTATACAGTTTTCGCAAGGGATAAGTACACTATCAGTGCCATAAATTGTGTACGGCGCTCACTTTGGTATCAAAAGTTTCTATAGGATCACTTAAGTGCTAAAAAGTTTGAAAAACACTCACTTTGGTGCCAACACTAATCTGGTTGACCGGAAATCCGACATGACACTTTTTTATTAATTTTTGAAGCTGATATGGCTCGCCGGAAAGTATAGTTAGCATCCTAACACCAAAACGATGCCATTTGGTGTCTCCCCCAATTCAAAACCCTAAATCTCCAGCTAGTCGCCATCCTCGACGGACCCCGTGCTCGGCGGCCGTGGCTCCGACCCCAACCCCAACCCCGACGATGGCCACTCGGCAGCCGCAGCTCCGACCTCAACCCCGATCCTAACCCCGACCACAATGATGGCCACTCAGCGGCCGCAGCTCTGACCCCAACCCCGACCCTGACTGTGACGATGGCCACTCGGCGGCTACGGCTCCGACCCCGATGATAGCCACTCGGCGGCCGCGGCTTCGACCCCGACCCCAACCCTGACCCTAACCCCAACCCCGATGACGACCACTCAGCAGCCAAGTCGAAGGTCGTGATCTAGCCGATGCTCAGGGAGGCCACCAACGAGTGCGCCACCATTGATGTCTCCCTCTCCATCTTCGATCTCCCCGACGAATGCCTAGCTTGCGTCTTCCAGTACCTACGCTCTGGCGACTAGGGCTGGTGCTCCCTCGTGTGTCGTCGAGGGCGTCCGAACAGTGCCGAGCAATGGCGGCTGAGCGAGCGACGGTGGCCGAGCGACGACGGCCGAGCAAGCTAGGTTGGAAAAACCTTAATTTCAATCCCCAAATAAAAAAGAAAAAAATCCACAAATGAGTTCAACGGCGTTGTTTTTGTGAGGTCATCCATGTAGGACGGCAAAACGACGTCGTTTAAATTTTTTCCTTCGATTTGGCACTTAAGTGATCCGACAAAAACTTTTGGCACTAAAGTGAGTGCCATTCACAACTTATAGCACTAATAGTGTACTTCTCCCATTTTCGCAGTCTCTTTCTCATCACAGGCACCACTTTAGCTGTTGCTGTGATAGTATCCTCTAAAAGTATGAAGAAAGAATTAACACTTTACAACAACATGAGGTAGCTGATAAACCTGTCAAAGCGAAGTTCTCACTAGTTAGTGATATCCCATCAAGAAGACAGAGTCATGGACAACCATTGGCTAGTACAAAAGATGCAATACATCAAATCACTAGTAAAGGCAACACACCATTTCAAGAATCATTGATCAAAGGCAATAATTGCTCGACAACGGAAAGACAGATTTAATTCAGAATTTACAATAGTTGAAGGGATACCATGGATTAGAGCTCTCTATCTACTGCACGCAGTAACTATAGTTATCACCACTCAATGATTATGGCAAAACGGGGTAAAAGAACCGAGTCATAGCTTTCTTACGATATTGTTTCACTGGTTTTGATTCCCGTGAAAAATCTTTTATCAAAAGCTGTGTTTTGATTTTATTATAGGAGACTCAGGTTCTGTATTGAGCTTGGACAGAGAATATCAAAATGCAAGTGGAAATTTTATTGGGATTGATCATTTTAATGATTCATAGGCCCTTTTGTGCAGGCTTTTCCTAATGGGTCACCTTTAGTGCCTGACGTTTCTGTATCAATAGCAAAATTGAGAGAAAATGGAAAACTTTATAAGCCAATATTGGTTTCAAGATCATTTCGTAGGCCCTTTTGTGCAGGTTTTTCCTAATGGGTCACCTTTAGTGCTTAACGTTTCTACATCAATAGCAAAATTGAGAGAAAATGAAAAACTTTATAAGCCAATATTGGTTTCAAGATCATTTCTTATTAACAAATCAATATTCTGCAACAAAAGTTGCTAGGCTTAACTTATACAGTTTTCGCAGTCTCTTTCTCATCGCAGGCACCACTTCAGCTGTTGCTGTGATAGTATCCTCTAAAAGTATGAAGAAAGAATCAACACTTCACAACAACATGAGGTAGCTAATAAACCTGTCAAAGCCAAGTTCTCACCAGTTAGTGATATCCCATCAAGAAGACAAAGTCATGGACAACCATTGGCTAGTACAAAAGATGCAATACATCAAATCGCTAGTAAAGGCAACACACCATTTCAAGAATCATTGATCAAAGGCAATAATTGCTCGACAACGGAAAGATGGATTTAATTAAGAATTTACAATAGTTGAACGGATACTATGGATTAGAGCTCTCTATCTACTGCACGCAATAACTATAGTCATCACCACCCAATGGGTATGGCAAAACGGGGTAAAAGAACTGAGTCATAGCTTTCTTATGGTATTGTTTCACCGGTTTTGATTCCCATGAAAAATCTTTTATCAAAAGCTGTGTTTTGATTTTATTATAGGAGACTCAGGTTCTGTATTGAGCTTGGACAGAGAATATCAAAATGCAAGTGGAAATTTTATTGGGATTGATCAATTTAATGTTTTGTAGGCCCTTTTGTGCAGGCTTTTCCTAATGGGTCACCTTTAGTGCTTGACGTTTCTGTATCAATAGCAAAATTGAGAGAAAATGGAAAAATTTATAAGCCAATATTGGTTTCAAGATCATTTCGTAGGCCCTTTTGTGTAGGCTTTTCCTAATGGGTCACCTTTAGTGCTTGACGTATCTACATCAATAGCAAAATTGAGAGAAAATGGAAAACTTTATAAGCCAATATTGGTTCCAAGATCATTTCTTATTAACAAATCAAGATTCTGCAACAAAAGTTGCTAGGCTTAACTTATACAGTTTTCGCAATATCTTTCTCATCGCAAGCACCACTTCAGCTGTTGCTGTGATAATATCCTCTAAAAGTATGAAGAAAGAATCAACACTTCACAACAACATGAGGTAGCTAATAAACCTGTCAAAGCGAAGTTCTCACTAGTTAGTGATATCCCATCAAGAAAACAAAGTCATGGACAACCATTGGCTAGTACAAAAAATGCAATACATCAAATCGCTAGTAAAGGCAACACACCATTTCAAGAATCATTGATCAAAGGCAATAATTGCTCAACAACGGAAAGATAGATTTAATTCAGAATTTACAATAGTTGAAGGGATACTATGAATAAGAGCTCTCTATCTACCGCACGTAGTAACTATAGTTATCACCACCCAATGGGTATGGCAAATGTTCGTAAAATTCTAAACACAAGTGCACTTGTCGAATAAGTAATATGATGATGAGAAAAAGTATTGTCCCACGCAGATCGATGATTAATAAACCAATTAAATACTAAAATAGACTAATTCTAAAATTTATCTAACAGATCAAAATATAATTAAGAATAAATTAAGAACGAAATTTGTAGACTAATTCAGTAAATCGATTAGATAAATATGTTAGAGCATTCGATTTCACCATAACCACTAGATATGAATTTCATATTGTTGTGGGTACAAGAACGATATCAAACATGTGATAGCGAAATTCCTAATCAATTTACTATCCTGTCTCTAGGTATGACAAACCTACTCAGTTTATTAATCCACTATATCTCTATGTGAATTATAATAAAAATAAATGCATTAAAAACTATGAATATTCCCGGCTTACAATGAGTCTTTTGGATCACTTTATCACCGAATGCTACACAAATAATGCGATATATCTCTATCCACGTTTAATTCATGGTTATATATTATAATGAGTAATTGCATATTATCACTTCTCAGTCTCAAACATGCACATCAGATCATTCAAGTGGTGGTCAGTCACTCAAAAGCATTATACACAATAATATATAACTCACATGAATGAAATCAATTACAAAACATAAAAATCATCAAATTCACATCATCATGGTTAGGCTACATCGTAGCCCTAACAAAAGAAAATTAAAATATAGTAGAAGAATAAATAAAAATATAAATCAAACCCAGCATCTTGAATCAAATAATAAGACTTCCGTCACCACTTTGGTCTTCTCTTCAAAATACTTGAAAAACTCTTAGAATAATGAAAAACGATCTAACAAAAACCTAACTGCTCTCTCTTCTGCTCTCAATGTTTTCCCCTTTAGAGGATATATCCAAGCTCCAAGCAGTTGCGCATAAAATCAGGGAGTAAATCAAATGATTCTGATTTGATATCTATCTTCCACTGCTTCTTGATTTGAATTCCTGATTTTTTTGCCATTCTTTTCCTTATATTCTCTCCTTATTTCATTATTTTGCATAAATAAGGAAAATTCAAATAATCAGAAGGAAATCCAAATATTTTCTCATAGATATTACATTAATTGTTGCATAAAATAGGTAAAATAACTCTATTTTTATAGAGTTATCAAACCCCCAAACTTAACATTTTGCTAGTCCTCGAGCAAAATCAAGACATAACACATACTCAACATAACAACCTCTTCCATGACATCTTTCCATAATTGCTCAAATTCATAATTCAAAAAAAAAAAAACACAAATTTCATCTAAACATTGAAATTGATTTATAAGTTAAGACCAATTATAACTATATGATTCAAGTATGTGTGAGAGTCCTCATCTTTTTCGAATTATATGCAATCCATATAAATTCACATTGACATGTAACCTCCCAAAAATTCTCAATAATTATAACCAAATCTCATAGGTTTGTTTTTCATTCATTTTTCCACTAATTTAAGCTAATTATCCAACCAAAAATTAATAAGACTTTTCTCGATTTGTAATGTAAGGCTGGGTGAGATAACATAATTTTAAGCTTAAATCATCCATAAATACATTGATTTC
The DNA here is from genome assembly GCA_014182575.1 of Eucalyptus decipiens. Lineage (NCBI taxonomy): Eukaryota > Viridiplantae > Streptophyta > Magnoliopsida > Myrtales > Myrtaceae > Eucalyptus > Eucalyptus decipiens. The sequence continues at coordinate 1,397,436 of CM024611.1, read as the reverse complement.
TAGGATTTAATTAGAGCCAATGTCACTGTCCAATTTCACTTCTTCAAGATAATTTTTCTGCCACCATATATCATCATTCTTTTTTTTTCTTTTCTTTTTTGAATTGCTTTATGGTGGAGTTTCTCTCAAAGTCCCTCCTAATATAACATGAAAATTCCCAACCCATTGAGTATCCAAAAGGCTCACTCAATTGAAAGTTGGATAGGGAACCATAAAAGCAATTTTTTTTTTTTTTTTTGCTTCTTTTACTCCATCATTCCTCCCAAATTTCTATCAAGCTCAAATAATTTTTTATCCCAAAAGAAAATCAATGTGTTCATAGGGCATGGGACAAAGATATAATTTGATAACGGCTAGGCTAAACATATATAAGCGCCAATGAAAAATTGGGTAATAATTAAGGCTCAACAAGGTGACTAGGGATAAATAAATAGGGTTGGCTTGAAAGGCTCAATCGATCCAAAAATTGGCTAAATAATTTTCTCAGTTAGATTTAGCTTAGGATTTCGACTCAAGAGAAAATCGAACAAATTCTAAGATTTGGGTAAAATTTAAGAAAATCACATATTTCACATGAATGTTCTTTAGATTTACACACAATTCAAAAATTAAGGACTTTTAGTACTTAGTAAGTGGATCGACATAATCAGAAATAAAATTAACTCACACATCAATTGCAAGTTTAAATAAAATTTAAATTTTCCTAAGAATCATAAAAATTCACAACCAAGAAAGTAATTATGATAAAAAAAAAATATCCAAAAAATTTGTCTCCTCTTCAAACTTGAATGAAGCAGTATCCTCAATGCGAAAAATAGAATAGGAAGAAGAAAAATCCCCTGGATCTAGGATAAGTTCATAGATGATCTTGATGATTAACTTCTTGAAAGGTGCTTCCTAAAAAATTAATCTGGATAAAATAAAGAAAAGTTAATCTTTTTTTTTTTTTTTGGCAAAGCATAAACTTAACAATAAATAAATAAATAAAACATAATTAAAATGCTTTGGTCGCCTCCCAAGAAGCGCTTGTTTTATAGTTTTCAGCCAAATTATCTCAGATGTCGCTATTCTGAAGGATGAAGTTCAATGGTGGTCTTCTACTTGGTGTAACCACCTTCAAAGTAGGGCTTCAAACGTTGACCATTCACTTTGAATATGCCATCAGTGTCATGCGCAACTTCAACTGTTCCATATGGGAATACCTCTGTAACTGTGAAAAGACCAGACCATCGAGACCGCAACTTTCCTAGAAAAAGTTTAAGACGAGGGTTATAAAGTAAGACTTTTTGTACGCTCCTTGTACAACTTAGAATTTTCATAGGCCTCATTACGAAATTCCTCTAATTCATTCAGTTGTAATAATCTTTCTTTACTTGCAAACTACATGTCAAAATTCAAAAATTTCAATGCCCAATATGCTTTATGCTCTAATTCCACTGGTAAGTGACAAGCCTTCCCAAACACTAGCCTAAAAGGAGACATCCCAATTGGAGTTTTGAACACTGTCCTATAGGCCTAAAGTGCATCATCAAGTTTTATTGACCAATCTTTCTTAGAGGCATTCACTGTTTTTTCTAAAATTCTCTTGATTTCCCTATTTGAAACCTATACTTGACCACTAGTTTGAGGATAATAAGGGGTTGCAACATTATGTGTGACACTGTACTTACTCAAAAGTGCTTCAAATTATTTGTTGTAAAAATATGTCCCCCTATCACTTATGATTGCCTTAAGAGTGTTGAATCGGGTAAAAATATTTTTCTTCAAAAATTTAACCACAACCTTGACATTATTACTACAGCTTCTACCCACTTAGACACATATTCCATAGCCACTAAAATATATAAATTTCCATAAGAAGGTGTAAAGGGTTCCATGAAATCAATATCCCAAACATCAAATAATTCACACACAATAATGTTGTTTAAAGGCATCTCATTTTTTCTTGAAATATTTCCAATTCTCTGACATCTATCAAATGAAGCTACATAGGAGTATGCATCTTTAAAAAGTGTGGGCCAATAAAATCCAAATTGTAAAATCTTAGCTACAGTTCTGGTGAAACCAAAATGGCCACCTGCCTCTCCATCATGAAAATGATGTAGAATGTTTGCCTTTTCATCGTCTGGAAGACATCTCCTAATGACTTGGTCTACACATACTTTAAACAAGAAAGGTTCTTCCCAAAAATAATTTTTAACATCATAAAAGAATTTTTTCTTCTGTTAATATGACAATTCAGGAGGAAGAACATTACTTGCCAAATAATTTACAAAGTTGGCGTACCAAGGAATTTTTGTGGACTTGATGGAAAAAATTTTCTCATCAGGGAACTCTTCCAAAATTGGCCTTACCTCTTCATTTGAATTTGGAATTTTTGATAAGTGGTCTGCAATTAGATTTTCAGTCATCTTCTTATCTTTAATTTCCAAATCAAATTCTTACTGCAGTAGAATCCACATGATCAACCTGTGTTTTAATTCTTTCTTTTCAAGTAGATAATTGAGAGCAAAGTGGTCAAAATAAACTATAACTTTTGAGCTAATTAAATAAGAACGAAATTTATTAAAAGCAAAAACAACTGCCAAAAGTTCCTTTTTTGTTGTTGAATAATTTAATTGTGCACCTAACAAGGTTCGACTGGCATAGTATATGGTTCGAAAAATTTTATTCTTCCTTTGTCCCAAAACAACTCCTATTGCAGAATCGCTAGCATCACACATTAGTTCAAAAGGTAAATCCCAATTTGGTGCTACCATAATTGATGCTGATATTAACTTCTCCTTTAAAGTGTTAAAAGCCTACATGCATTCAACATAAAAATTAAAATGAGCATCTTTTTCCAAAAGATTAGAAAGAGGTTTAGCAATTTTTGAAAAATCTTTTATAAATCACCTGTAAAATCCCGCATGCCCAAAAATCCTCTGACAAGTTTCACAAATGTTGGCAGAGGTAAATTTGCAATGACCTCCACTTTGGCTCGATCGACTTCTATTCCGTTTTGAGAAATTTTATGCCCAAGCACTATCCCTTCCTACACCATAAAGTGACACATCTCCCAATTCGAAACAAGGTTAGTCTCCTCACATCTTTATAAGCCAAAAATGGAAAAATCATCCATGAAAATCTCAATATATTTTTCAACCATATCAGAAAAAATAGCCATTATGCATCTCGAAAAGTAGCTTTCTTCTAAAAGCAAAAGTACCATAGAAACGAGTAAAAGTAGTTTTCTCTTAATCTTCTAGTGCAATAAGAATCTGATTATACTTTGAATATCCATCAAAAAAAGCAATAAAACTCATGTCCTGCAAGTCTTTCTAACATTTGATCAATAAATGGTAATGGAAAGTGATTTTTTCTAGTGGCATCATTCAATTTTCTGTAATCCACACACACAGGCCACCCAGTAACTGTTCTAGTTAGAATCAACTCATTGTTGTCGTTTGTTTGAACAGTTACACCGCCTTTCTTTGGCACAACTTGTACAGGACTTACCCAATACCTGCATCAAGTAGCTTAATTACCTCAGCTTTCACTACTTTGCATCTTTGGGTTCAAACGCCTCTGAGGTTGGATGGTGGGTTTATATTGTTCCTCCATTAAAATTTTGTGCATGCAAATTGAAGAACTAATTCCCTTGATATCAGCTATTTTCCATTTAATTGCACCCTTATGCTCTCTTAATACTCCGAGTAGTTTCTCCTTCATCAAATCTGTCAAAGAAGAAGATATAATTACCGGTAAAGAAGAAACTCCAGCTAAATAAGCATATTTTAAATGAGAAGGTAAGGGTTTGAGTTCTAGAATTGGAGGCTCTTCAATTAATGGTTTAGGCTTTGTAATGTGTTGTCCCAACTCCTCAACTTTAATTGCCTTTTGCCTTGAATATGGTGAAATTGCCTCCATGAAATTTGCGTACTCCTTTATCTCCTCATTCTGAATATCTTTGTCCCTTGATCGAATCAAACATGCTTCAAGTGGATCTTCAAAAATATTTTCCTGAAAAACCTTATTCACCAACTTGTCAACTGTCTCAATTCTAAAAAAAAAGAATTATTATCATATGAATATTTCATTGCTTTAAAAACATTAAATGAAACAAGATCATCTTAAACTCTAAGAATCAACTTCCCTTGTTGTACATCACTAAGAGCTCTTCATATTGTTAGAAAAGGTCGACCTAAGATAAGTGGTACCTCAAAATCTTCCTCCATGTCAAGAACTATGAAATTTGCAAGAAAGATAAATTTGTCAACATTTCCCAAAACATCTTCCACAATACCTCTCGGATATTTAACGATCGATTAGCCAGTTGAAGTGACACTGTGATTGATTTTACCTCGCCAAATCCTAATTTCTTAAAAACTGAATAAGGCATCAAATTAATACTTGCACCTAAATCACATAATGCTTTTTCAAAGTAAGAATCCCCAATAGTGCAAGGAATAGTAAAACTCCCTAGATCTTTTAATTTCGGAGGTAATTTGTTTTGTAGATGGCTAAACACTCCTCAGTTAACTTCATAGTTTCATAATCCTTTAGTTTCCTTTTGTTTGCCAAAATCTCATTAAAATTTTTTGTATAACTAGGCATTTACGCTAAAGTATCTGCAAAGGGAATGTTAATGTGCAATTTTTAAATACATCAAGAAATTTAGAAAATTGCTTATCTATTTTGTGTTGCTGGAGTCACTGAAGGAATGGAATTAATGGCACATATGGCTTGGGATTATCTGGAAAAAGTTTACTCTTACTTGTCTCCTCTAATTGTTTATTGATCACATCTTCCTTGTCTCTGAAAATCTCTTCTTCTCCCACTTGTTTACCACTTCTCAGGGTAAAAGCCTTTATGTTTTTAATTGGATTTTTCTCTGTGTTACTTGGCAAAAAACCCTGTTGTCTCCCTAACATCATGCTTGCTAACTAACCCACTTGCATCTCCAAATTTCTGATTGAAGTCTCTTGGTTTTGAAATCTCACATCCGTGCTTTTGATGAAGTCATTAGTTGTATTAGCAAGTTTGGTGACTGTCTTCCAAATTTGATTTTGTCTCTTCTCATTGTTTGAATCCCAGTGGTCTCATCACATTCTGATTATTCCATGAAAAATTTGAATGATTGCGCCATCCCGGATTGTACGTTGGAGTAGGGATTATTCTGTGACTTGTTAAAATTCCCAACAAAGTTAGAATTTTCACTAGATTGTTTAAAAGTATTACATACCTGACATTATGTGCTAACATGTCATCCACCACAAAAATCACATGTCAAATTCTGAATTTTCATGGCTGAAACACTCATATTATCTAGCTTTTTGTTGAGTGCTTCAAATTGTGCAGCAATTGTAGCAAAAGCACCCACTTCGTGAACTCTGCTACCTTTTTGCATTGGTAGTCTCTCAGTAGGCCACTGATAACTATTGGATGACATCTCCTCTAATAGATTGTAGGCTTCTTCTGGTGTTTTATTATTTAAAGTTCCCCCTGGAGCTGCATCAATCATAGAACAGAGATTTGTACTAAAGCCATTATAAAAAGTTTGTACCTGCATCCACACAGATAATCCGTGATGTGGGCATCTCCTTAGAAATTCTTTGCATCTTTCCTATACTTCATATAATGATTCATTATCCATCTGCATAAAGTTAGTGATATCGTTACACATCTTCGCAGACTTTGCAGGTGGAAAGAACTTACTAAGAACTTTCTGAGCCATATCATTCTATATAGTAATTGATCTTGTAGGAAGAGAAGAAAGCCAACTCTTAGCTTTGTCTCTAAGAGAGAATGGAAATAATCTCAATCTAATAGCATCATCTGTAACTCCATTATATTTAATGGTGTCATAGATTTCAAGAAAAGCATCGATGTGAGCATTTGGATCATTGTTTGGTAGCCCACTGAATTGCACTGATTGTTGAAGCATCTAAATGAGTGACGGCTTGATCTCAAAGTTGTTTGCTTGAATTGCAGGTCTTCTGATACTTGATGTGGTGCCTTGAACTGTTGGCGCAGCATAATCTCTTAAAAGTCTACGTGGATTTTCATTCTCACCGTCTGCCATCTTCTTAGCGTGATTTCTCTGTTCTCTTAGTTGCCTTTTGAATGTACGCTCGATTTCTAAATCAAGTCCAACTTGTTGGCTACATGTCATAAACCGATGTATACCCTGAAAATTAAAACAAAATGAAAGCTAGATTAAACTTAAAATTATTTGGTATCAATATTAACAAGTATTAAACAAACGATCCCCAACAACGGCACCAAAAACTTATTCGTAAAATTCTAAACGCAAGTGCACGTGTCGAACAAGTAATATGATGATGATAAAAAATATTGTCCCACGGAGATCGATGATTAATAAACCAATTAAATACTAAAATAGACTAATTCTAAAATTTATCTAATAGATCAAAATATAATTAAGAATAAATTAAAAACAAAATTTGTAGACTAAATACAGTAAATCGATCAAATAAATATATTAGAGCATTCGATTTCACCATAACCACTAGATATGAATTTCAGATTGTTGTGAGTACAAGAACGATATCAAACATGTGATAGCGGAATTTCCTAATCAATTTACTGTCCTATCTCTAGGTATGGCAAACCTACTCAGTTTATTAATCCATTATATCTCTATGTGAATTAAAATAAAAATAAATGCATTAAAAACTATGAATATTCCCGACTTACAATAAGTCTTTTGGATCACTTTATCACCGAATGCTATACAAATAATGCGGTATATCTCTATCCACATTTAATTCATGGTTATATATTATAATGAGCAATTGCATATTATCACTTCTCAGTCTCAAACATACACATCAGATCATTCAAATGGTGGTCAGTCACTCAAAAGCATTATACACAATAATATATAACTCACATGAATGAAATCAATTACAAAACATAAAAATTATGAAATTCACATCATCATGGTTAGGTTACATCATAGCCCTAACAAAAGAAAATTAGAACACAGTAGAAAAATAAATAAAAATATAAATCAAACCCAGTATCTTGAATCAAATAACAAGAATTCTGTCACCACTTTGATCTTCTCTTCAAAATACTTGAAAAACTCTCAGAAGAATGAAAAATGATCTAACAAAAACCTAATTACTCTCTCTTTTGTTCTCAATGTTTTCCCCTTTAGAGGATATATCCAAGCTCCAAGCAATTGCGCATAAAATCAGGGAGTAAATCAGATGATTCTGATTTGATATCTATCTTCCACTACTTCTTGATTTGAATTCCTGATTTTTTTGCCATTCTTTTCCTTATTTTCTCTCCATATCTCATTATTCTGCATAAACAAGGAAAATTCAAATAATCAGAAGGAAATCCAAATATTTTCACATAGATATTGCATTAATTGTTGCCTAAAATAGGTAAAAATAACTCTATTTTTATAGAGTTATTAGCAAAACGGGGTAGAAGAACCGAGTCATAGCTTTCTTACGGTATTGTTTCACTGGTTTTGATTCCCGTGAAAAATCTTTTACCAAAAGCTGCACTTTGATTTTATTATAGGAGACTCAGGTTCTATATTGAGCTTGGACAGAGATTATCAAAATGCAAGGGGAAATTTTATTGGGATTGATCAATTTAATGATTCGTAGGCCCTTTTGTGCAGGCTTTTCCTAATGGGTCACCTTTAGTGCTTGACGTTTCTGCATCAATAGCAAAATTGAGAGAAAATGGAAAACTTTACTTGATAAGCCAATATTGGTTCCAAGATCATTTCTTATTAACAAATCAAGATTCTGCAACAGAAGTTGCTAGGCTTAACTTATACAGTTTCCACAGTCTCTTTCTCATCACAGGCACCACTTAAGTTGTTGCTGTGATAGTATCCTCTAAAAGTATGAAGAAAGAATCAACACTTCACAACAACATGAGGTGGCTGATAAACCTGTCAAAGCCAAGTTCTCACCAGTTAGTGATATCCCATCAAGAAGACAAAGTCATGGACAACCATTGGCTAGTACAAAAGATGCAATACATCAAATCGCCAGTAAAGGCAACACACCATTTCAAGAATCATTGATCAAAGGCAATAATTGCTCAACAACAGAAAGACAGATTTAATTCAGAATTTACAATAGTTGAAGGGATACTTATTAGAGCTCTCTATCTACTGCACGTTGTAACTATAGTTATCACCACCCAATGGGTATGGCAAAACGGGGTAAAAGAACCGAATCATAGCTTTCTTACGGTATTGTTTCACCGGTTTTGATTCCCGTGAAAAATCTTTTACCAAAAGCTGCATTTTGATTTTATTATAGAAGACTCAGGTTGTGTATTGAGCTTGGACAAAGATTATCAAAATGCAAGGGGAAATTTTATTGGGATTGATCGATTTAATGATTTGTAGGCCCTTTTGTGCAAGCTTTTCCTAATGGGTCACCTTTAGTGCTTGACGTTTCTACATCAATAGCAAAATTGAGAGAAAATGGAAAACTTTACTTGATAAGCCAATATTGGTTTCAAGATCATTTCTTATTTACAAATCAAGATTTTGCAACAAAAGTTGCTAGGCTTAACTTATACAATTTTCGCAGTCTCTTTCTCATCACAGGCACCACTTTAGCTGTTGTTGTGATAGTATCCTCTAAAAGTATGAAGAATGAATCAACACTTCACGAAAACATGAGGTAGCTGATAAACCTGTTAAAGAGAAGTTCTCACCAGTTAGGGATATCCCATCAAGAAGACAAAGTCATGGACAACCATTGGCTGGTATAAAAGATGCAATACATCAAATCGCTAGTAAAGGCAACACACCATTTCAAGAATCATTGATCAAAGGCAACAATTGCTCAACAATAGGAAGATGGATTTGATTCAGGATTTACAATAGTTGAAGGGATATTATGGATTAGAGCTCTCTATCTACTGCACACGATAACTATAGTTATCACCATCCAATGGTTATGGCAAAATGGGGTAAAATAACTATTGGATGGTTATCACCATCCAATAGTTATCACTTTCTTATTCCCGTGAAAAATCTTTCACCAAACGTTGCGATTTGAATTTATTATAGGAGACTCGAATTTTGTATTGAGCTTGGATAGAAAATGTCAAATGCAATGGGAAATTTTATTTATCAATCTATATATATACAACCCTAACAATTGATACTTGGATAGCTCAAAGGCTAACTGTTTCTTGGTACAAATTACACCATAATCTAATCAATGATGTAATATGGGCACTAGTAGATGGATAGCCTATGCTTCTGATGGTTTTGTTTGATGGGCCTAAGTTGGCCTGTCTGCCCAAGTTGGGCCTAAAAGCCCGGCCCACAAGATTAGGGCCCATGGACGAAGGGGTACGTTTGTTTATTATAGGGGACATATATAAAGGAGGAGAGAGAGGGAGAACGTACCTTTTGGTATAATTAACGTACGTACGTCTCCCTCTTCCTCACTCTCTCTCCAAAAGAAAACAAAAACAGTAAATGTTTTTCTTCCCTTCAAGGCGTCATCGGATCGAACAGGGCCAAATTCTCTTCCTCTTATCGGCGTCGGTGTTTAATCTGTGGCTAACAAGGTACGCTCGAATCCGTGGTGTGCTTTAGGATCGGTGATACGTGATTTTCCTGGGCTTGTCTTCCGCATTGTTTTTATGGGTTCGATTTAGTGTCGAATCTGGTTTTTCGGGGATCCGTTATTCCCAACATTGTTATTAGAGCCCTAGTTCATGTTTTCCCGACCCCTTTCATGTTTTTTTATTGATTTTTCGTGAAAATATTCGGCCGACACGGATCGGAGCGAGACATCCCGACACCCGAGCACTGTTCGTCCATTTTTTCGAGTTTCTGTAAGTCAAAATCGATTCCTGAAGACATAGGGTGAAAGGGCTCATCCAGACGAGTCTGTCGACATGTCGTGCACCGCCGGACGACGCCCGATGCGCCCACACGCGCGGCCAGAAGCCGCTGCGCGTGGGCGCCACGCGCCTGAAGCGCTGGCTTGGCCAGCACGTGCACAACACGCGCCGATCAGCGAACCGGCACGCGCCGGTCGACGAACCGACACACGCCGGTCGACGAACCAACACATGCTAACGTCAGCATGACGTCACCCAACGGTCGATAACCGCTGGGATGACGTCATCGATGACGTCATCGCTGACGACCTTTGGACGGCCGGTCACCGGCCAACGACCGGAACCGACGGCGACCCAACCCGACCCGCATGGAAGCCAGGCGCGTGCCGCGCATGAGCGCGGCACGTGCCGATCAATCCATCCACCGGCCCGACCGGTCCAACCGACCGGTCCGACAACCCGCCGCCCGTTGACCGTTGACCGACTGTTGACCGACGACCGTTGACCGTTGACCCAAAAAAAAATTGTTTCTTTTTCAATTATGCTAGTGTGGGTTATAGGTAATCCATTTTTTTTATTGTGCATTTGTTGCATGAATTATGGAAAATTATGTATTTTCCCTTATGTTTATTATAGATTATAAGTGATCCATTTTTAGTTCTGCATTTGTTGCAAGAACTATGATGCGTTATGCACAGATACCTGCAATCCCGAGAACGGATAAGGGAAGTGCAAGACTTAAAAGGCTGATGATAGAGTTAGCTAATTATCAGTGGCATAACGGTGATTTAGTATCATATGTGGTCAGGGTCAATCAGATGATACAGGAAATCATCTGGAATGGTTATCTTATGCCGGATTTTGAGAATGTGCCGGCTTTGATGAACACTCTTCCACTTGAATGGCAAGCAGTGTTAGATCGGCTATGGGAGGTCAACGTGGTCCCGGGTTATAGAAGGCTAGTGAAAGTTTTTGTAAGAGAGTACTATAGGATTGAGTTAACCAAAACTTCAACCCTTAGATTGAGCGCCACATGGCTCAGAGTGAATGCGCCTTGGAGGCGACATGAAAGCTCTCCAAAAGTTTTTCCATGGTTGGCAAATGTGCCTTCAAATTTCTCATATGTTTTGACTGATAGATTAGAAGGGACATTCCCTATTTATTTCTTAAATTAGTTTGAGATGTTTGTGAATGTGAATATATCTTTCTATGTTGATATTTTTCCTCTATATATATTGCTTAGTGTAATGAATAATTGTATTATGTGAAAGCATTGTTATTCTATTGGATGTTAAATATTATTTGCTTTCTATTATTGTTGACTGCTGTGAGTAGTTCATAGAAGTTTTTGTAACTTCATAGAATTTATTTTGCATAAGACAATTATATTAATAATAATTTTGAGTTAGAATTTTTGGAGAATAATTGGAAACATAGTGACCTTTTGATTCTGAAACCTTACTTGAAATTGTTCATTGATATGATGGGTCTGTGCAAAGTGGATGCATAAATGATAGGTATTAATTATTCGTGCATGTATGTCTGATGTGTTCAGATCGATGGTTTCAGCAACTAAGAACGTAATTGCTGATATGAACGGCAACAATTGTGAAATATTGAATATGAAGATTCAATATGTGCTGGAAAAGCAAGAAGCACTAGAAGCTCTTGACCATGTTATGGAAGATTATGAGGATGCTGTGCGCCACCTTGAGCTAGTAAAGGACCGCCTAACGGCATTTGAGCCGAAAATGGACATTTGAGCTCTAAGCGGGAGCGTATTGATTCGTTCAATATGTGGAAATGCAAAGGATCAAGTCCTTATTGCAAGAAATCAAGAGTTAACCAACACAAGAAAGGAAAACGTCATCAAGTGAAGAAAATGTTGAGGGTGAGGTATTACAATTGTGACAAGAAAGGTCACTATGCTCGCGACTGTCGTGAGTCAAAGAAGGTATACACTTCTTGTACATTTGAAAACTTTGCTTATGTGTCAAGTTCTGCATTATTGGCTGAATCCAATCATTTGTGGACTATAGATTCAGGAGCGACAGATCATGTAGCGAAGGATAGAGGATCCTTCGTGGAATTCCGACGAATACTAACTAGAACTAAGTGGATCTATGTGGGAAATAACTCCAGAGCTGAAGTTAAAAGAGATTGGCACCTGCCAATCAAACATGCGTGGTGGACACACGTTCCTACATGATGTTCTATATCCCCCAGAGATTCGTCGAAATTTAATGTCTGTTTTAGTGTTGGTTAAATTAGGTTTTAATATGAACTTCCATAATAGAGGTGTGGATTTGTTTTTGAATACAAATTACTATGGTTGTGGTTATTTTCTGGATGGTTTCATTGTATTAGATATTGACTATGTTAATGCAAATGTTTGTTATTCCCTTATCACGTCTCCTAATATATATGATAATGATGTGAATGTGTGGCATGCTAGACTTGGTTACATTGGCCAACAACGTATGAATAGACTAGCCAAAGAGGGCTTGTTGGGCAACATTGAAAAAGTCGATTTGCCCATATATAAGCATTGCCTAGAAGGGAAAACAACAAGGAAACCATTTGGAAAAGGTAAAAGAGCTGAATTTCCTCTGCATTTAATCCATTATGATGTCTGTGGTCCAATGAATGTGAAAGGAAGGCATGGGGCTGTTTATTTCATCACTTTTATTGATGATTATACTCGATTCGGATATGTCTATTTGATTTCTCATAAATCTGAAGCAATAAATTGTTTCAAAAGGTTTATGAACCTGGTAGAGAATCAATTAGACAAGAAAATAAAAGCATTGAGATCCGATCGAGGTTGAAAATATTTATCTGATGAGTTTAGAAAATTATGTGATGAAAATTGAATAGAAAGACAGTTGTCTATTCCATATACTCCTCAACAAAATGGTGTTGCGGAGAGAGGAAACATAACCCTACTAAAAATGGTTAGGTCTATGATGGCGCATGCTAACTTACCTATCACTTTTTGGAGTGATGTGTTGTTAACTGCTGCCTATATACTTAACCGGGTGCCTTCCAAATCAGTTACCTCCACTCTATATGAGTTATGGACAGGTAGAAAACCAGACTTAAGTTTTCTTAAGCCATGGGGTCGTGCTGCCTATACTCATGAGTCCTCTCACAAGTTTGGGAAATTGGGTCCCAGAGGAAATAAGAGTATTTTCATAAGATATTCGGAACACTCGAAAAGGTATGTGTTCATAGGTGAGCAGGAAAGTGGAAGTATAACTGAATTTGAATCACGGGATGTCACATTCTTAGAGGATGAGTTTCCTAAGAATGGCGAAATATGGGGAAGATCACTCCCGATTTGAAACCTTGGATGAAGATAATGATCTTAGTGGAATTTGTTCAAGTGGGAGTAATATGAGAAGTGATGAATTGAATTCAACTCATTCTCAATTGCAACCACATGATGAGATGACGTCATCATTATCTAATCCTAGTGGGAGCATAATGGGGAATGATGTGCAAAGTGTACAATCTCCCATACGGCAAACAAGTCGCCAAAGTATTCCCCGTCGACGTTTTGACAGTGAAGGGGAAACTTTTATGGTTGCTCCACAAGATGAGGATGAGCCAAGAAATATTAATGAGGCTCTGAATTGCCCTAGTAAGGAAAAATGGATTCATGCAATGGAAGAGGAAATTGAGTCAATGAAATCAAACCAAGTCCGGGAACCTGGTTGATCTTCCAAAAGGACGCAGAGCTATTGGGAACAAGTGGGTTCTCAAAATAAAGCGAAAGGCTGATGGCTCGATAGAAAAGCATAAGGCTCGCCTTGTGGCGAAGGGGTATAATCAACAGGAAGGAATTGATTATGAAGATACGTTTTCTCCTGTAGTGAGATTTACTTCGATCCGCATTATTCTGGCAATAGTAGCTAGTATGGATCTTGAGTTACATCATATGGATGTAAAGACTGCTTTCCTCAATGGAGAATTAGAGGAAAAAATATATATAGAACAACCTGCTGGTTTCATAGTGAAAGGCCAAGAAAAAAAGGTATGTCGACTTTTGATGTCGATATATGGCCTTAAGCAGTCATCAAGACAATGGTATATACGTTTTCATAATGCCATAATGGCATATGATTTTACAATGATTGAAGATGATCATTGTGTATATATCAAAAGATCCAATGATCAATTTGTGATCATATCATTATATGTTGATGATATACTGATTGCCGGAAGCAATATGGAGTTTGTTAATACTGTCAAGAATTGGTTGTCTTCCAACTTTGAGATGAAAGATATGGGTGAGGCTGCATACATTCTTGGAGTTAAGATTTCAAGAGATCGTTCGAAGAGATCGTTGTCTCTTTCGCAAGAAACCTATATAAATAAGGTTCTTGAATGATTTCGTATGCAAGTTTGTAAACCCATAGACACTCCTATTGCAAAAAGTGAAGGATTGAGCCATAGACTGTGTCCAAGGACTCCACAAGAAAAGGAACAAATGAAACATGTTCCTTATGCTAGTGTTGTTGGGAGCTTGATGTACGCTATGATGTGTACAAGACCCGACATATGTTTTGCAGTTGGAATGGTGAGTAGATACAAATCCAATCCAAGTCCAGCACATTGGAAAGCCGTTAAAAGAATACTGAGGTATCTGAAGGGAACTGATGATTTCAAGTTGAATTACCAAGGAAAGGATCTGCGACTTGAAGGCTATTCAGATGTTGATTGGGGAGGAGATTTAGATGAAAGAAAATCTACCTCAGGATTTGCTTTCTTACTGAACAATGGCGCCATATGGAGTAGTAAGAAGCAAACGTGTATAGCCTTATCCACGATGGAAGCTGAGTTCGTGGCATTATCAGCAGCGATACAAGAAGGAGTTTGGCTTAAGAGATTTTTGGATCATTTATGTGTTAATGAGAAAGCTGCAAATCCATTGTTGGTTAACTGTGATAGCCAAGCAGCTATAGCGTACACCAAAGATCCAAAATATCATGGCAAGACCAAACATATAGATACCAAGTATAACTTTGTCAAGGATATGGTTGCACGAAATGATGTGAACTTACAGTACATAACTATGCATAGAATGGTAGCAGATCCTATGACAAAGCCAATACCTAGAGATGTCTTTTGTGGTCATGTAAAATCTCTAGGATTGCGTAGAGTCTGATGTACTGGATTGTAATTTCCCTAAGTTGTTCACATTTATGAACTAGTTTTGTTTCATTATTAATGCCTATGAATCTTTGTATGATCTTTATGCATCTTAATGCTCAATGCATTACTTTAAGTTAAGGAAGTATGTCGGACAGATAAAAGATTAGCCCACTCACACGGGTAATCGCCTCTATTTAATGTGTAATAAATAGAGATGAGACCGTTTTTTTAAGCTTATTATCTAGGTGATAATCGAGAGCTCAAGCTTAAAATATGTATGTCGCCTTAACTGAGTGTTAAGATGAGGACATAATACTTACGATGTCCAAAAGTAAAATAACCCACATTTTTTACTTTATCTGTCTATGATGCTAGATGTGAGTTCTGATGAATTTTGTAAATGAGTAGATACGTGAACTCAAGTTAGACATTGGGTATGTCTGAACTATCATCTGTACGGTATTGAGAGTGAAGACATACGCTCCATGGGAAAGGAGTTGATACCATAATACGTATTTCATACTACATATGCATGATACGACCAATAAGAGTGGCAAAAAGTTTGATCTCAACTTTTATGACGTGTGAGACTCTTGAGGAAAAGAGTTTCTCAATTTTTTAGTGCCCTCATGACTCTTACTTATTCTCAAGATTTCTAATTAGTGTTTGTTATCTTAGAATGTTGCTAATGGTCATAAATTGATTCGATCTAATGGGACATTTCTAGAAAAGCAAGCTGAACTGAAATTGAGAGTTTGAAGGAAATAGGAATATCGATTTTGGAGAATCACATTGTACTTGTGTATTCACTGGTCGACCAATTATGATTGTCTTTGTGATAACTGTAATTGTGAATACAATATATATATATATATATATATATATATATATATATATCATGTTTAAAAGAGATCAAGAGAGATATAAATGTGATCGATCGATCTAGGGTACTGCATACTAAATCTACTCAGAGTGTGACGCCCATTATGAGCTGCTATATATTCCTAATAAATGTATAGCAACGAGCTCTCAAAGTATGCTGGTCGCACGGATTATTCACCGGTATGAATGTTGAAGAGAGGTAAAGAGAATCCTATTCGGCCCACCATGTGCGAGTGGGAGATGATGGTTTTGTTTGATGGGCCTAAATTGGCCCGTCTGCCCATGTTGGGCCTAAAAGCCCGGCTCGCAGGATTAGGGCCCATGGACGAAGGGGTACGTTTGTTTATTAGAGGAGACATATATAAAGGAGGAGAGAGAGGGAGAACGTACCTTTTGGTATAATTAACGTACGTACGTCTCCCTCTTCCTCACTCTCTCTCCAAAAGAAAAAAAAAACAGTAAACGTTTTTCTTCCCTTCAAGGCGTCATCGGATCGAACAGAGCCAAATTCTCTTCCTCTTATCGGCGTCGGTGTTTAATCTGTGGCTAACAAGGTACGCTCGAATCCGTGGTGTGCTTTAGGATCGGTGATACGTGATTTTCCCGGGCTTGTCTTCTGCATTGTTTTTAGGGGTTCGATTTAGTGTCGAATCCGGTTTTTCGGGGATCCGTTATTCCCAACAGCTTCAAACTCAAATTATACCAGGACTTAATCTACGACAACTTGTTTTAGATGTAAAGTTGGTGTAATCAACTTCAATACTCTTGGATGGGAAACACAACGTCAAAATTTAATCAATGACAGTGAACTTGTAGAATAACACCGGAATAATCGACAATGCTAAGTCGGATAGAGATGCATGCCGGAATTTAATCAACGACGAGAATCTTGAAAAATATAACTAAAATGCAAAAAAGTAAAGATAAAGTCAAGATAATTGATGTGTTGTTTGGGGAGTTTCTCGTTGAATAGGTTGTGTTATCTATAGGATGCACTAGTAACCATGAGTTAGTTTCCTCTCCTTGGGCGCCACACTTAATATTCTCATATGTTTTCCAGTTCTTCTTAGCACCCTCTTCCATAAGCAACCGCTTCCTGACTTGTCGACGATGCTTGTGCAACTTGCTCATCAAGCAAATAACTACTTTTGATTTTTATGTGCATTTCTCGCAACAGCTATTTTTGCTTGAGTTTCAATGCTAATTTCACTTAATCTTTGAATCAGGTGCATTATCCCTATAGCCTAACATGTGGCAATCAAGTGCTTGGCCATCAACTCTAGGATTTACTTCTAGAATTCCATCAAGGCTCAGCTTAAATAGCCTCCATGAAAGCTATTTGCTCTTAACTTTATGAACTAAAACGGAGCGTTTCACTTATTATTCCCTTGTGGCCAGTGCGTGATACTAGGTTGATTTTAGGTGTCAACAGGTACTTACTTCAGTGCCACTACATTTCCAGTGACCTTAGGCAACAATTCTGTCAATTCATTCTACGTGGCTTTATTTATAAGATTGTAATGTCTGCGTGGCTTTCTTATAAATTAAATAAATAAATAAATAAACAACGGTGCTTCATAGTAAAACTCATTACTCTCGATTCTGGCAGCATCATGAAGCTCCTTCCATCGAGAGAGCGAAAATCACATGAGTAGAAGACGAAACCATCACAATAGGATTATCGAATCTTGAAAGATCGCTCGGTTCAGCAAGAAATGGGATCCGTAGAAGATCCGAGATGCAAAGTCTTTTTGTGATTTTCCGGCGAGCAAAAGGCAGCTGAACTGAGCACGGCTGAAGGAGAAGGCGGGATCGCGATTTACCTTGAGGGAGATAAGAATATGAGAGAAGCTGAGGATGGCACTCGAGGAGAGTTTTGCCACCGCCAGTCACGATTTTGAAGGTGAAATCAGCGTAAAGTTTCATTTTTTCATATTGGAAAAGAATGAGTGGTACGAGGGAAAATGGGGCAGGGACAAGGAAAGCTGTTTTTCCATTTTTGTTAGCTCCATTGTTTTCATCTTCTTTTTTTTAGGCATGGGATAATAGCATTTGTATCAGGATCAAGAAAGCTTTTTATTATTTGATTAGGGTACGAACATATATTAATGAAAAAATTCCAAATAAAGACATGAAGTACTCTTATTTTCTCAAATGAGGACCTGAACTAGACATTTCAAATAAAGACTTGAAGTAGTCATGTCAATTTTAAATAAGGGTATGAAGTAATCACAAAAGTTTCAATTAAGGACTTGACTTGTTAGCTGACCAAGGGTATTTTTGTCCAATATAATTTTCAATTTTAAATATTATTTTAATTATATTAAAAATAAATTAATTACCAAAAAAAAAAAAAAAAAAAGAAGAGGAAATCGGTGAGGGCTAAGCCCTCGCCACCATCGCCGCCGTTGCCCTACCATCATCAAGAAGGCCAACGGTGGTGGGGATGGCAAGTCAGCGAGGAACACCAAGCCCTAGCAAGTGGATTGCAGGCAAGGGACATCGCTCGCAACCAACTACTACTAGTGGTGGCCCTTAGCCAAATTTGGGCAAGGGCGGCAACCTCGGTCCAAACACCATTGGACAAGGCCCAGTGACTGTTCGTAAACGCAGATGAACGTGTCGAACAAGTAATATAATAATAAGAAAGAGTATCGTCCCACAAAGATCGATGATTAATAAACCAATTAAATACTAAAATAGATTGATTCTAAAATTTATCTAACAGATCAATATATAATTTAGAATGAATTAAAAACAAAATTTGGAGACTAATTTAGTAAATCAATCGGATAAATATGTTAGAGCATCCGATTTCACCATAACCACTAGATATGAATTTTAGATTGTTGTGGATACAAAAACTATATCAAACATGTGATAGCAGAATTTCCTAATCTATTTACTATCCTATCTTTATGTATAGTAAACCTACTCAGCTTATTAATCCACTATATCTTTATGTGAATTAAAATAAACATAAGTGCATTAAAAACTATGAATATTCCCGGTTTACAATAAGTCTTTTCGATCACCTTATCACTGAAAACTATACAAATAACGCAATATATCTCTATCCATGTTTAATTCATAGTTATTTATTATAATGAGCAATTGCATATTATCACTTCTCAATCTCAAACATGCACATCAGATCATTCCAGTGGTGGCCAGTCACTCAAAAGCATTATGGACGATAATATATAACTCAAATGAATGAAATCAATTGCAAAACATAAAAATCATGAAATTCACATCATCATAGTTAGGCTACATCGTAGCCCTAACAAAAGAAAATTAGAACATAGTAGAAGAATAAATAAAAATATATATCAAACCCAGCATCTTGAGTCAAAGAACAAGAATTATGTCACTATTTTTGTCTTCTCTTGAAGATACTTGAAAAACTCTCAGAACAATGAAAAACAATCTAATAAAAACCTCGCTGCTCTCTCACTCTCTCAATGTTCTCCTATTTATAGGATATATCCAAGTTATCTATTTCCCAACACTTGCAAATAACATTAGGGAACAGAATCAATGATTCCCTAATTTGATATCCATCTTCCACTGCTTTTTTATTTGAATTCCTGATTTTTGCCATTATTTTCCTTATTTTCTCCATATCTCATTATTCTGCATAAACAAAGAAAATTCAAATAATCAAAAGGAAATCCAAATATTTTCTCATAGATATCGCATTAATTGTTGCCTAAAATAGGTAAAATAACTCTATTTTTATAGAGTTAGCAGTGACCCTCGTCAACTGTTTGTCGGCCATCCACCACCATCATTAGCCCTTCCCAACAATGGTGGGGTGGCGACTGGGGCTTGCAAAGCCCTCACCGTTTTCCTTCCCTTCCATTTTTTTTTATTTTTTATTTAATACATAAAAGAGAAAAGGAAAAAAAAAAAATTTAAAAAAAATGCAAAGGAAAAAAATGCCCTCATCATCTAGTGAATTAGGCCCTTCTTTGAGATTGCCTAGTCACTTCAAGCTCTTATTTGAAAAAAATGAGGGTGCTTTAGATCTTTATTTGGAATTTTCCCATGATTTAATTCCCACTTCACTTGGCCAACTTTTGACAAAACAAACATGATATCTCTAAACAAAAATGTTCATTCTATATGAATACAATAAAGAATGCGAAGACAAAAGCACCCTATATCAATTTATGTTTAAAGCCAAATTTTATTGGTATACAGTTTAATAAGGATAATTTTAAACTTAATCGAAAGAAATTAGTAAATCACTCAAATAATTGGTAATTTATATTGTAGTTGGTAAATATAAAAAGTTGATAAATTATACAAACAAAAGTTAGTAAGTTATCGAAATAGTGGATAACTTACAAAAATAAAACATTTGTGAATAACTCTAAAGATTGGTGAAGCAAAACTTGGTAACTAGAAGACAAGTGGGTAAGTCGCTTAAATTAAGGTTGTTTATTTAATATAAGTTGGTAAACTTATGGGTAAGTTATGCAAATAAAAGTAAGTTATTAGAAAAGTTGGTAATATTTAAGCAACCAAATAAATGTTGGTAAAGAATTCAATGAGAGTGGAGACTTAAAATTAGTTAGTATTTTAATCGGAGAAAAGTGGGTAAGGCACTCATATTAATATTGGTAATTTCATATTAGAGTGATAAATCTAAAAATTCAGTAAGTCACGCATATAAAAAATTGTCATATATTTGAGAAGTTGGTAAAAAGACAAAAAAAAAAAAAAAAAAAAAAAAAAAGAATAAGCACTAGTGAATTCGTATAAAAGTTGGTAAATTACCATGTCTCCAAAGAACTTACTATTAAGGTCACAATTTTTTATCAAAAATATTATAAAAATTTAATAATATGAAAAGTCTCCAACTGGTATACCTGTCATAATTTATCACAAAATAATTTTTTAACTATCAAAATCCCAAATCAATACAACTGTAATAAATTTACCTTTTATCAGTTTTCATTAAATTTTACCGTCAAATTACTGAGTTGGATTATATGTGGTAGCTGGCAAGTGTACTAGTTTGGCATTGTACCAGTATGTGATTTTTGTGTTATAATATAATTTAATAATACTAACGGAAGATAAATTTGTCATTTTTTATAGTGAAAAAATTAATTTAGAGTAAATTTATTACAAGTGTATTACTTTGGGGTTTAGAGTAAATTTATCACAAGTGTATTACTTTGAGGTCTTCATGGTATTAACTCTATTATAAACTTAGCATTCTTATAGAAATTATCAACAATGGAACAGATTTTCCATTACTTTTTTGTGTTGAATAATATTTCGTTATTTGATTAGAGGATAAACATATATTTACGTTAAGCCTAGTGTATTTAATTAATTTACTAAATGGCTTTCAAAAAGTTAGAACCATACATAGCAATCCAATGAAGCTCAACCATACAATTTAATATAACAATTTTATGGACCAGTTTTAGTATGCCCGTCGTTGTTCAGAATCTAAACGCCTATTCATATAAGGGTGTTTATGGTCATTAGGAGGGACCGTGTCCTTGTGACCTTTTACCGTTGAATTGAAATGCAATAAATCTTAGCAAGTGAACAAATCGTAGTCCAATGGTTGTGATTCTTTGATTTTTCATAAAAGGTGACTCTTGGGAACCATGGATTCAACAATTCATAAGGTGACCGATGTGGAAAACATGGCTCTCAACGTCCCTGCTAATTGCAGAGAATTGAGGCCTCGAAGAAATTTCTCCAAAATTCTATCAAATTTGGCTTCCGATATTTCGAATAATATTTGCTGGAGACATAGACTTAGAAATTCAGAAAACGACTTACTAACGTCATCGAGAATGCTTGCTGGAGTAATTAGGCTCCAAATTTTGTGGAACTATGCAGCTAAGCTGACATAGACTTAGACTTTCAGAAAACGACTCATTAACATCACCGAGAATGTTTTGCTCAAAAAAAAAATAATAATAATCACCGAGAATGCTTGCTGGAGATATCTAGGGGGCTGCTACCTCCTATGACACCCCAACAGGGTGGCTCCAAACCCCTGCTCACTTACTAGAATAGGACTTCTGTGTCATCCTGTCGATAGGGAGTATGAACTATACCCCAACATATTTTCAATGTCTAGATAAAAACAGAACTGTCATATGAAAATTAAGTACATTAAGGACCAACACTGTTAGGTCAGAGATAATATAGGAACGGTATATGTGACCTTGAAGAAATTTCACATAGTGGAGAATCCTATGGGAAAGGCGACCAATACCATTCCTCTTGAAAGATCGAGCATTAATGGAGTAGCATAGATGTCTTTGATGGTTGAGCAACCCTTGGAGAGGGCTACAAAGGGCCCTAGCAAGACAACAATCGATGAGGAATCGAACTTCTTATTAAGGTGGAGATTTATTGAATGTGACTTGAAGGTAATCCGATTCAGTTTGGAACTAACTTGAATTAAATTCAGAGACATCTAAGGTGAGTGAAATTAGTTCAAAGTGCGTGAATAAACATTTCGAACGTGTTAAATTAGGTGGTGGAAATCTGGAATGCAGCGCCAAAGTTGGAGGTTACTATGGGTCCATATAACCACATTTATACAGCCAGAGGTTAGATAGGACATCCGGCCACAACTAGATGGATGTTCGATCATTTTGGACGTCCAGTCATTCCTTTGACCAGACATCCCACCCGGACAAACTTTGGTCGAGAAGTTTTCGGACGGTAGACGTACGACATGTATGTGACATTTTCATACAATTTAAAGACTATATTAAACATATTTCGAAAGTTCATGTATTACATTAAATAAATTAAAAGTTTAGGAATCAAATTGCATATCGGGCTATAATTTCAAGACTGTGTCATTGTTTCTAGAATTTGCATCAGAATCAAGAAAGGTTTTTTGTTATATGATTAGAGGACAAACATACGTTAAATACCCACCCACGCATGGCTGCGCTAGTTGAGGCCTGGCCTCCTGACCGCCAAGTCAGGGGTTCGACTCCTAGAGTCCACCTCAACTTCCAGAGCAGCTCTGTAACTTAAGCGGGGGCTGAGAGTGTTAGTATGAACAAAATAAAGGAGTTAGGGAAGAGAATAAGAACACAAGATTTATAGTGGTTCGGCTTAATCCAAGGCTACGTCCACTCTCCCACGCTAACAGCCTTCTTGGTTGGATTCCACTATGCAATCAACAAGAGATTACAACTTCGAGTGCAAACACTTAGTAGTAGATCACACTATCTCACTAAGTCACTCTTTTGGTATTTCTCTCACGATTACAAACGTTTAAGCTCTCAAGAGACAAGTATATGATCGAAAGTCGCTTAGACTTTGGAATTATAAATTCTACGCTCCGTCTCTTACTTGCTCATCGGTCATTCATCTCCTTAAATACTCCTCCACTTCCAAACTAGCCGTTGGACAGTATCCCGGAGAATCGTCTTCCAATATACCCATTGGACAGCTCGTATCTAGAAGATTTGGTAGCCGTTGAGTGACAAAGGTAAAATCCCAAATTGATTCCGATCGCCCATACAAACGAAATCTTGGTTTCCATAAGTAAAGCTTCTTCGTATAGAAAGTTCTTGTCTTCAAGATCCAATCGTCAATCAATTAGATTGAATCAATCAAATCAATCTTAATGTGGAATCCAAACCAGATCACTAGCCGTTGTATGATTGGGCTTGAGTTACGATTCATCGTAACTGGATGTAAAGTCTGCGTCTGTAGACTTTACAATCTGAATCAGACTTTACAACGGGTCCGAACATATCTCGCTTCGAATAGATTTAGCTTTAAGGTCTGTGCAGGTTCGGCTTCAAGATAGAGTCCGTCTTCCGGTTCAGCTTCGACTTTGACAATATCCTTTACATGTTCTATTATCTGCATGGTCTATTACTTAACCATTAAACATGTTAGTAGCCTTTGATTTATTTTGTCATCTTCAAAACATCATAAGGGATTTCCCTAACAGGGGCCTCGGCCGGTGGGTTGCTGAGCTAGTCTCTCGCAAGGTATAGTCAGTGCTATGCTCCCGTAAGGTGAGCTAGGCCGGATTCTCGACATCAAAAAAAAAAAAAAACATACATTAAATTATGTCAAAAGATAGGCATGAGGCTTGATGTCTTCTGGGAAACCATAGACTCGCCCATTCATCCCGTCTGGTGTGGAAATGCCTGACTATAACCATACCTCTATTTGCCGACAAACTGAGACCATTTGTGTGACGGCCCGAGCGGCGATGCACGAGGAGGAGGGATGGTAGTGCGTCCGTGCCTCGGTCCCCGGATGTACGCAAGGAAGGGGTCCCTGTCCCACATCGCCTAGGGAGAGAGTCTTGGGCCAGTTTATAATGGCTTGGGCTTCTCTAACCTGTGTGACGAGTTTAAAAGCCGTGAGGACTCAGTATCCAAAGCGGACAATATCACACAGTGGAGCCCGAGTCGTTACAAATGGTATAAGAGCCGACTCCCGACCGTGTGTGGGCCACAGCGAGGGCGCTGTACTCCCAAGAGGGGGGGGGAGAGTGTGACAGCCCGAGCGGCGATGCGTGGGAAGGAGGGATGGCGGTGCGTCCACACCTCGGTCCCCGGATGTGCGCAAGGAAGGGGTCCCTGTCCCACATCGCCTAGGGAGAGAGTCTTGCGCCAGTTTATAATGGCTTGGGCCCCTCTAACCTGTGTGATGCGTTTTACAGCTGTGAGGACTCAGTGTCCAAAGCGGACAATATCACACTGTGCTCCCAAGGGGGGGGAGAGTGCGAAGGCCGAGCAACGGTGCGTGGGAAGGAGGGATGGCGGTGCGTCCACACCTCGGTCCCCGGATGCGCGCAAGGAAGGGGTCCCTGTCCCACATCGCCTAGGGAGAGAGTCTTGGCCCGGCTTGGGCCCCTCTAACCTATGTGACGCGTTTTACAGCCGTGAGGACTCAGTGTCCAAAGCGGACGATATCACACAGTGGGGCCCGAGTCGTTACAATTTGGCTTTAGACATTTTCGAAGAATACCCGCTGGAGAAGCAAGACAACTTTTAAAAAACACAATTGTCATCACTCTTATCAAGAATGCTTGTTGGAGATATTAGGCTCCTAACTTGGTGGAACCGTGCCACTGATGATGGAGTCGGAGAGATCAGCGCGCATCTTCTTCTTGTTGGCGATGTTACCCGCCTTCAACTCCATCCACTCGTCGATGGCTAAAAATAGCCATCGCCCTGATCATCAGTTGCACGTTGGAGTGATTCTTGATATGGAGTCACCAGTTGGAGAGATGGCCCAAAAATGCATGACCATGGCCATCTCTGATTTGAATGCCACGCCCTCGCAAAATAACCATCCCCTGAAGTTGATTCTGCATCCAAGGAATTCCATGGGACAGCCTCTGAAAGCTCTATCTTCAGGTGAGTTCTCATCCATTCTCGGTCCGTCATTCTTTGCATGTATCCGCGCCCAAGCCACACAGTGCGGGGAAAATGGAAATCATATTGTACGCTCATTCTGCCACTCAATAAAACCAGTCACAGTGCTGAAAAACATGATGAGGTTCACGATCACATATTTGTGCGTAAAAAAAGGACTAGTGGTTTGTATGAGCTAGCGATAAATTCATTTTTTGACTAGGAGCTCAGCCAAATGAGAGAAGACTTGCCATCTAGTACTTGTAATAGAATTGATCTGTTTATTGCCATTTGGAGCAGCTGTGGAGCTTTTGGAGAATGAACAAGTTGAGGCACTGATAGGCCCACAAACATCTGAAGAAGCCGAGCTTTTGGGAGAACTGGGAGACAGAGTGCCTATCATCTCCTTTTCTGCTAGTAGCCCTTTCTTGTCCAGAGAGAAAAATCCATACTTTATCCGAATGACAACTAATGATAACTCCCAGGTTGGAGCCATTGCTGCTCTAGTTCAAAAATTCGGGTGGAGAGAATTGGTTATTATACATGAGGACAGTTCCTATGGAAATGGAATCGTACCCAATCTTCTTCTTGCATTAAATGAAGGCAATGCTCACGTAGCGCATCGAACTGTCATTCCACCACAAGCCAGGGACACATATGTAGAAGCCCAACTCTATAAACCGATGGCTCTGTCTGCCAATATAGTCATTGTCCACATGTCTGCTTCCCTCGCATCTCGGTTTTTTATTAAGGTTGATGAGTTGGGAATGATGAGTACAGGCTATGGTTGGATTGTGACTGATCGGATAGTAAACGAGCTGCCTGTGATAGATCAGTCGGCTTTATACTCGATGCAAGGAGTCATAGGAATTAGACCTTATATTCCACCCTCCGTGCAGCTTCACAACTTCTCATTGAAGTGGAGGAACAACTTTTTCACAAACCAGCATCATCAAATTCCTGAAGTAAATGTGTATTGCTTATGGGCATATGACTCTGTCTGGGCTTTAGCCAAAGCAGTATATCATTTAGGTCCTACAACTTCTATGCAGAAGAATGATCCTGCAAATAAGCTTGCTCATCTTGCTGCCATTCACTCGAGACGAACAGGGTCCGATCTAGTCCACACAATTCTACGTGGCAAGTTCATGGGTTTAAGTGGGGAAATTCAACTTAAGCATGGACAGCTGCAGCAACCACTAGCATTTGAAATAGTGAATGTTGTTGGAAGTGTCAAGAGAATTGGATTTTGGACCCAGTGGAATGGGATAACGCGAGGGCTGAATGGGTCTAGTGTTGCGACTGAATCACCCTCAAAAATGGGCTTTATTGAATGGCCTGGATCATCCTCGGCTGTACCAGAAGGTCAAATGGTTATGCCAAAGACTGGGCAGAGAATGAGAATCGGAGTTCCAATTAAAAAAGGTTTTGAAGAACTGGTGGGAGTGGAACTCGATCCTGAGACAAATGCAACAATTGTGACGGGCTTGTGCATAGATGTGTTCAAAGCTGCAATTGATTTGTTGCCTTATGAAGTAAAATTTGACTTCATTCCCTTCCCATTAACGACTGGAAACTATTATGAGGATCTGATCTACCGTGTATACCTTCAGGTGATCTTGGATGAACCCAATTCACCTTGAGGATTGTCTTTTCTTCTAGTGTTTGCAACCAAACAACATGTGCTGCTTCCATGCAAGAAATAACACCAGATAAATAGCACATCCAAGTACATAAACATGACATTTTGTTCATTAAACATAAGAATGTAAAATTAGTTGATAAAACTTGTAGTACAACATTTTAATTAGGGAATTAATAGCCAGTCAAGCTGCAGCAGTGAGATTAGACCAGGCAAGATGAATTTCTGTCTACATAATTGTGCAGGCAAAAACTACTATTCTTGGAGCCAAACTTCTTTCACAGGATAAATCTAGGACAGTAATTGTTTAATATGTTTTGCATAATAGTAAACATAGTCTGGATTAGGGTTATCAACTTGCCGATTCCTGAGACAACTTGATTACTCTATATATATTAAGGAAAAGAATGTTAGCAAAAGAAATTGAGTGATGCAGGTTCAAGTGCCCGAGTGTATTTGCAACTGTATGTACTTGTATGCTCGTATACATTGTTTATGAAATGTACTTACCATTTCTTTTGTGTCGTTGGCAATATGTACTAGCAATATGATGCAGCAGTGGGTGATATAACCATCACAGCAAATAGATTGTCATATGTGGACTTCACATTGCCTTTCACAGAAACTGGAGTAGCGATGATTGTGCCTATCAAGACATCCCGAAGCAAAAACATGTGGATATTTCTACAGCCTCTCACAGTGGATCTGTGGTTAGTCATATGCGCTTTCTTTGTCTTCACAGGATGCGTAGTGTGGACAATTGAGCACCGTAACAACAATGAGTTCAAGGGACCATTAGCTCAACAAATTGGGATGGCGATGTGGTATTCGTTCTCGACACTATTTTTTGCACAAAGTACTGACTCTCTCTATATGTTTTCGATGTTCATGTCCTGCTTTAACATTTCTTATGATGAGTGGATTAACTGGGTACAAGATCAAGGTGTCCCCAGCAATAGATAGTTCTTAGAATTAAACCCAGATTTCAGGGCAAAAAGAAGTTTAAAAAAAAAAAGTACCCATTGAGAAGGCAAAAAGAATATGCTCGGTTGTTTCTCTGGATATTTATACCCTGCTGTACAATAACGGCATGGGTTGATATAGTACGAACTAAATTGTCATCTCGCGGTTTGCAGGGGAAAAATTGATCAGCAACTTGTCCAAAGTTGTGGTCATCGTATGGCTGTTTGTAGTTCTAATATTAACTTCCAGTTACACTGCAAACCTGAGCTCAATGCTAACAGTTCATCAGCTTCAGTCCTTGCCAAAGGGCAAATCTGTTGGTGTCCCTTTGGATAGTCCAGTTAATCCGCCAGTTCTGATCAATTCCCCCAAAGCAACGTCTTTTCGGCAAACAGTTGAAGATTATGCAAATGCTCTGAGAGAAGGAAGCCGGAATGGTGGCGTCACAGCAATTATTGATGAAATTCCTTATGTAAAACTCTTTCTTTCCAAGTATTCTGCTCAATACACCATGGCTGAGCCCTTATACAACAACACCAATGGATTTGGCTTCGTAAGTCTCTTTCTTTTTTCTCTATACAGTTGAGTGAATTTATTGGGATCGATCAAATGAAATTATTGGGATTGATCCAATTAATCATTCTTAGGCCCTTCCTATGCAGGCTTTTCCTAAGGGGTCGCCTTTAGTCCGTGACGTCTCTACATCAGTAGCAAAATTGAGAGAAGATGGAAAACTTGACATGATGAGCCAAAATTGGTTTCAAAATCATTCCTTATTCACAAATCAAGATTCCGAAACAAAAGTGGCTAGACTTGACTTATACAGCTTTCGCGGTCTCTTTCTTATCACAGGCATCACTTCGACTGCAGCTGTGATAGTATCCTACAAATTAAGGAAGAAAGAATCAACAACTGCACAACAACATGAGGCTGCTGATAAACCTGTTGAAGAGAAGTTCTCACCAGTTAGTGATATCCCTTCAAGAAGAACCAGTTCGAAACACGTCAGAAGATATTCCTATTGAATGGGAAGAAAATGCAAGGTCCTCTGCTGATTGATACCGACCAATATCACGGTGCTTATATGCGGCAACATACCAGGAACTTTGAAGCTGTAGGGATGAAGAGTGAAGTCTTGTTTGAACTTTGAAGATGTTTACATTAGAATAAGTCCCTCTTGTGACTACTTCCGCAAAATTAACAATAGGAAATATCAATATTCTTATGTGTTTTATTGCTTTGTTTTTCTCAATACAGGGGCAAAAGAAACGGCGAGAACATATCCTTAATGTTTTATCATTTCAACTAAGGGTTGGTTTCTAATTAGTAAACATTTAAGAGACCAATCTAACATGAAATTTCTATGCATCCTATACCAAGAAATGTCACGCCCTGAACCCCGGGCACGCGCACATCCCTCGGCGGTCAATTAAAAATTTTGCGACATTCCCAGGACACGTCGCCGATCCCTTTCTTTTTATGTACATGCGGAAGTGAACTGAACAAACTCCAGACAACAATCAAACATGGGATAGAAAAGTAAGACAACCAATTTTCACAAAACACACTTCATATACATGCCAAGTTAACCAAAGGTTCCTATTAACAAGTCTCTGTCCAAAAGAAGACTCTAGACCACCTACACACCGGACCCTCTAGCCTTGGGCTCTGAGTTCTCCATCTAAGGACCTGAAAATATTTAAACCACAACGGAGTGAGATAAAAATCTCAGTGAGTCAAAACCCTAAACCCTAATTAGGACAAGCATTCACTCAGAGGAGGTCTTAGACATGCACCATTCAAAACTTACCTCGCCGCAGCATGTCCTTGCATATTAGTTCAACACATATGCACTTATAAACGCAACAAGCGTGATCAATAACTGGAACACATCATTTTCATATATCAATCAATCACATGAGTCCCGATTATAAGGTAAAATCGTTATGATACGTCACATTCTGTGCTACGTAATTTTGCCCCATAATCAGGTGCGACTATCTCAATCACTCAGGCTATCCCAGTTATTTACAATCCAACAACCACGGCCAACTCAACAATCGGCGGTCATCCGGCATAACCGGGCATCGTCTCACTCCATCGAGCACTGCAACGTCCAAAACTCCCACCTAGACGGCATCCCAAAAAGAGGCAGCAGTCCGGCCTCCACCGCGACCGGCTTCCGAACTCTTGCCGAGCATCCGATAAAATCGGGCATTGTCCCCAAACTCCTGTTGGGTGACCGGTTCCGATAGTGACCACACGCACATCCACACTTGGCCAAGAATATCGTGCTTTGCACTCAAATATCTCATATTTCAAATAATGGACTTGACCAATTTTCTTTGTATTAAAAATCATCCCAGTAAATTAATCGTGCGTGGTCATGCATTTAAATCGAACCAATAAGCATTACCCCCTCATTTCAAAATTCCACGATTTCATATACTATATAAACATTTTTTGCGTCAAAAACCGACGCCCGGTATTTTTCTATTTAAATACCAAAATCAAATTTTTGCAATAATAATTCAAAATGACAATCAAGCACCCAATTGCACAAATACACAATCAATTTCACATATAAATTCAACCATGAGAATCAACGTAAAATTCTGAAAAAAAAAAAACGGCTAATCCGTCACAAATTACGCTAATTATAATTAATTAAATAAATTGCGAGTAATTAAATAAGTTGTGATTAATTAAACTGAACTACTTAAGTAACCTAACCATGCAGGCACCTCATCAATCAGGTTAACCTTTTACCTTCCATCATATAGCCAAAACACCAAAATCCCCTTTTAAAAATAAACTTCGTAACTCTTTTTTTTTTTTGTTCAAACCTCCCGAAATAAATTCGTACATGATCCCGTATTTGAAATTAACATGCCAAACTTTGCACGCACCTCGTATAAAACCTCCTCGTTTTATTGAGCACATAAAACTTGGCATACAAACCCGACACCATATTTCTTTTCTAATTTCTTTTCCAACCACCCTCTTTTGAAAACAAGCCTTAATAACCCCTCTCTTTTTCTTCTTTTTTTGTTCAAAATGTTTAAAAATAAATTCATGGGTGCTTACGTACTCAAAATTAATCCGTCAAAATTTGTACGCACCTAGTTTAAAACCTCATTATTTTATTGGGCAAATAATTTTTTGTGTCCGGACCCGACACCTCATTTATTTTCTATTTAATAGTCCATAACATCACATTTTGCAATAATACTAAACAACCAACATAGAGCAATCCATCTCATCACATCACGCATAAGTTCTAACCATACCAAAAGTCAGCTAAATCACTAAATACACCTCATCCAACAAACACAACCCCAAGAATAATCACAAAACCACTACCGGCCCTAACCGGCAAAAACTGGACCACTCGCACATCTCGAGGTTTAAATCTAGAAACCTAATCAAACGAGCTCAAAAAATTCTCAAATTTGAATATGTTCTAGAGGACACTTAAATGAATATTTTTTTCATGCAGACACCTTGACTCAAATCCTTATGGATTAAAAGTAGTAAATCGCTCAAACCGTTACAAAAACTGTGTATGTTTCCAAAAATTCTGTTTTCCAAAAATCAGTTTGGTTCGATGTCTAAAACATGTCTGTTTTATCTGAAATTTTACTATGTTAAATTACAAGATGTGAGAAACAACTTTTGTTAAGAAACATTTTTGAAAATCAAACCCTAAGAGTTAATAAAAATCTTTGCAACACCAAAAGATCACTATTTCCAGCATAATCCGTGATCCTGTTTTGCAAATAACGAAGCTGAAATCTCATTCTTTTAAATCCCTAAAATTTTGAGAAAAATATATGTCATAGCTGAAGATGTCTAAAACATTTCTCAAGAAGGAGGCAACCCCAAAATCGAAACACATTTTTCCCCCACAAAAATGGCAAATGGCAAGCATCCAGTAAACCGAATTTGAAATTAAGCTAATCCACTTAGCGCTACTTTCACCGGGCTAATTAATCTAACTAAGCTAATTAACACTAATATAATCCCCTAAGTGTAATTAACAACCTAATCAAGGATTAGGGAGTTAACTGACCGGATTAGCGAGGAAACGGGTCCACGGCGACGGCGGCGCGAAGGCAGTGAGGAACCGTAACTACGATGCCACCAACAGAGGACAACTAGCGGAGGAAAACAGCCCACAAGTTCTCAGCCAAGGCTGGTGCTTGCTGTGCTGGTTGGTCTCGGCTTGGGCTGGTCGCAGGGGCTGGGCTGCGGTGGAGTTGGGTACGGGGCTATTGGCGGACACTGGTGGGTGGTGTTGCTGGGCTGAGGCATGTTGGGGTGGTTTCTGGGTGTGTGAGTGGTGGAGCAGCTTGGTGCCACTGAAGTTGCTGGCGTGCGTGAAGGTGAGCTGGCGTGAAGGTTGGCGTGGAGACGTGAGGCTACTGGCAGAAGGGGAAGTGGAGACGTGAAGTGGTGGTGCGGTGAGGATGGCATTGATGGAAGGGTGGGTGGAGAGTGGGATGAGTTTGCTGGTGGTGGGGGGAAAAGAAAGGGCGTGAAGGGAGAATAAAGGGGAGGGGAATTGTGAATGTGAGGAAAGGAAGTGGGATGGAGAAGATCCCGGGGGAGGGATAAGAGCCAAAGAAGTCCATGCTTTGGCCAATGGGAGAACAAGAGAAATATCCATGCAATGAGTGCCTAAGTCCCAAAGTTTTCTAGCCTCCAAGTCAAGGGGTCCTTCAATGGTGATTTTCCACCATTTCCTCGCCCAAAATAAGCCTTTTTGGATGCCAAATGACCCACGCTTTCGCAGCATACGAATTCCATCTATTTTCTTATCAATTCTTCACAAATCCATCCAATTTGAAGGCTAAAAATCCACATACAAGTGCCCATACTAATTTCTTGCATTCCCTTCACCACTTAATCCATTTTGAAGACCAAAAGGTCTCTTAATTTTGCCCATCCGAATTTCTACTATTTAATTTACCGAAATTGATTTTTCTGCCAAAATTCCGGGCTCGATGGAAATATCCCAAAAGATGAGACGATGTCCTAAAAATAAATCGTGACACGCTCGAACTTTCGATTCCCGAAACCGAATTCAATTTCGTGGTTAAAATCGACAAGACGCGATATTAGCGCAACCCAACTTATCGGAAAGCTTTTAGGAATTTTAGCGCATTTGACCCGTAGTCGATAATTTCGATCCACGTTTGTGCATCTCTGACTCATCAGCAATTCTCGATTGTCGTAAAAATCTCCAGGTTTTAATATTATGGGTATCAGGTATAGAATCGACAGAAAATTGGGTTAGTACCGTTCGATGCGAATTTTACAATCATGTGGAATCACCCACAATTTAATTACGTCATTCCATTGAATCGACCTATATCCGATCACTAATCGATTATAACGGTATCGTATTGACCATTGCCGATTATTACGGTTGAGCAATCGATTTCCAATTGAATTCTCTAGTCTACTGTGTTTATATTCCTTAACAGCTTCACCTAATAGATTAATTAACTCGTGAATGATCAGCTTCGAGAATAAGGACCATAGGCGCAACGAAATACCCATTTCATATTATCGGGACGGGGTCGAAATTCAAGATGTCACAGGAAAGAAGCCTACAAGACCAATCTAGTGGGGGTGAAGTCCTCAACAATCTCAGAAATGGCAACCTATCAAGTTTTGGATATACACAAATTAGCCATAACAGCACGATTTTCATTTCGCTCAAACTAGGACAATTAGTGTTAAAATATGTTTCGAGTTTAAGCCCATCAGACAAATACCGACCCAAATAAAGTATGCAGAAAAACATGGAAATTTTTTTTTGTGTTGAAAAGGATGATGAATAATGGAAAGTCAATCTTGGACATTGCATTTGGATACAAGTTTGTTGAAGCTTGCGAAAATTTCTGGATAATTGAAGTCTTTGTTCTCAAACTGCAAATTCCAACATGGACTTTGACTGGAACATTGATTCGGTCAACTTGGATTTTCTTATATATATACATGGACTTTGATTTGAACATTGATTCGGTCAACTCGGATTTTCTTTTATATATCTTGCAAGTTGGGCTTCTTTTATAGAACCAATTGTTGGCAAACCAAAAATTGGTTGCGCCATTTCACCGGGTGCTTGACAATGGTTATCTTCGTTCAAGAATTGTATGACTAAACACTGTGCGAATTATTAAGTGTAATTGAAGGCTAATAAATATTGAGTGATTGAATGTCTCGAATATGATTGTAATATCTATTATATTATTTGACTTATAGTGCAATTCTATCCTACTCTCCTATGGATGTAGGTCATATCTATCGAATTACATAAATCCGTTATCCAAATTTTTTTTCTTATTCTATTTATTTTATTATTCGATCGCTTGTTGCCACAATGATTAAGATAACAACATGCTGAAACCTCTGCAAGTACCTCCAAAATCATGCCTAAGTTTTGATACAGTGGTCCTTAGTGGGCCTCAAGTTTCTAAGGGAAGACAAACCTAGAAAGAGGACACCACTTACAGTACAAAGTTGTATTTGTGAGTCCTCCGTCCACCCAAGCCTACAATTACTTAGCATAGATGACTAATTTTGATGGATGGAGATTCTGGAACATGAAAGCACAGAAAAATCTCTCTCGAAAGAAAAGGAAAGTGAACTCTATAGATAGAATTTAATTTCATTGAAGCCTTCAGCATGTTGATTTCTTAACTGCTAGATCGGCCAATTTGATCTCTAACAGTGCTCTATATTCTAGTCCAATGCTTAAACTTATTCCGTCGGTAGAAGAGGAAAGAAACATTTGTTGATGATTTTCCACTGTTATAAAATTTTCGACCTCAAGTTCCTATGATTAAGTTCTAATCAAAGTTCATACATTCTATAAAATAAATAATGACAATACACTACTAAATAATGAACAATATGAAATAACTCTCTGTCCATAAGTCTCTTGTATATTAAACTTTTTTTATCTTGCAACAATTTACTCTCGTTCAAACTAAATTTCTAACGGTCTATGGTGGATAGTAGTTGATTTGTTTCCTCATTTCGGAATCTTCTTAAAGAAGTTTAACAATTATTTTTGAGCTAGAGAGTAAAGCAGATTTTGGCTTAGAGGATTTTGGACAGCCAGCCTTTTTCCCCGGCCCCCGCGGGCCGGGGGGAGAACCAAGTTAAACGTGATTTTTTTACCAATTTGGATCGTAATGTTAAGCCTAACTCAAGTGAGAGCTTTGCAGAGCCGTTAAGAGTAATTGAAGAAGTGAGTCCTACCGATCTCCTGATTAACTTTTGTGCGGCTTATTCAGGTGTAATCGGGGTCATAAAAACCCTTGAATGAGTGTGTGATACCAGCAATTACATTCTCTTCATCTCGATTATAGGGGAACATCTCCATGATCTTTCCTTTCTGTCAAAGTTTAGTTTTGCATTTATTCTAGCTTAGATTACTTGGCTTTCTCTGCACTTCCTCCCATTTGCATGATAAACTGGGGCAAAAGTACACTTCAAGTTCCAAAAGTTGGCGACAAAGTTTAACACTTAAGTCGCTAAAAGTTATGAAAGCCGACACTTAAGTGTCAAAATCGGAGAAAAATTGACCACTTAAGTGCCATTCTGGCCAAAATGCCGACATGCACAATTTCCGGGTGAAGTAAGTGTAAAACGGCGTCGTTTTGCACGTTGACATGGTCAAACAAATGCAAAAATGACGTCATTTTGATGCTAACGTGGTAAAAAAATAATATAAAAATTAATTAAATTAAATTTAAATTTAAATTTATTTAGAACATTTAAAAATACAAATACAAATATTAAAAAAACTAAAAAAAAAATTAAAAAGGGGGAGGCGACTAAGGGCTCGGCCCCAATCATCGCCGGCGATGGAGGGAGAGGGTCGGCGGGGTCGTCGAGCTCGGCCGGGGCCGACGACCTCGCCAACCGGTGGCAAGGGCCCACGAGCCCTCGCCTCGATCCGGGGCGCGCCAACCCTCATCGGATCTAGGCAAGGGCCGCGACCCTCTCCCCAAATCGGGGTGAGGGCTCGTGGGCCCCCGCCGCCAATCGGCCGAGGTTGCCGCCCCCCCCGGTCAACGCCCGATGATCCCACCGACCCTCCCCCTCCGTCGTTGGCCTTTACCGGCAATGGTTGAGGGCTAAGCCGCCTCCCCCTTTTTTAAAATTTTTTAAATTAATATTAAAAATTTAAAACATGTTTTAAATAAATTTAATTTAATTAATTTTTATATTTTTTTACCACATCAGCATTTTGGCGGGATTGGCACTTAAGTGTCACTTTTGTAACTTTTGACACTTAAGTGTCCTTTTGTGCCAACTTTTGGCACTCCAAGGGTCCCAAGATCGATAAACTAGTCTTAAAAATAGGGTAGTTGTGACATTGTCAATATTGATTTACCAAAGAAGTCACTCAAATAAGCTATGGTAACATCAAGTTAGTTGGTAATTTAATAGGAGAAAATTCATTAAATCACTCAAATAAAGGCCAATAATTTGATATTATGGTCGGTAGATTCAAAAAAATTGATTGACTATGTACATAAATGTTAATAAGTTATCGAAAAGTTAGTGATTTACAAACAACCACAAAAATATATATGTATTTATAAGTGACTCAAATAAAGATTTGGTGAAGCAAGATGATAATCTAATAGGAGACAAGTCAATAAGTCACTTAAATTACAGTTGATTAATTGATATGAGTTGGTAAATTTAAAAGTAGGTAATTTATACAAATAGAAAGAAGTTATTAGAAAGGTTGGTAATTTTCAAACAACCATATAAATGTTGGTAAATTACTTAAGAGTAGATAACATAAAACTAATTAGTAATTAAATTGTAGAAATTTGTTTAGTCACTTAAATTAATGTTGGCAATTTCATATAAGAAAAGATAAATATACAACATCGGTAAGTTATGCAAATAAAAGTTAGAAAGTTATTAGAGAAGTTGGAAATTGACAAAAAAATCAAATAAGCATTGTGAATTCATACAAAAGTTGGCAAATTATTAACAAGTCTCTCGAGAAATTATTGTTTGCCGGTCACATTCTTTTTACCATCAATATTAGAAACTTACAATTCTTTATAGAAATTATCAACTATAAACTAGCTACATTGGAAACAGGATTTGATTAGATGGCAAATATATATTTAGATTCTATTTATTTCACAAAAAATGAATAATTTGGAATACATTTTTTGTTAAAATGATTGCTTATATAGACCAATAAATATTTCCATTGTCCTGAAAAATATTTAAATATAAATTATTATCGATAATAAAAACGTTTTTTTTGTGGGTTAATTACTTCAAGTGATACAAAAGATTAATTTTTAAAAAATCAAATCATTCATTTTCTACAAAATAAACAGAGCCTTAAATGAGTTCAAGAGATAGACATAAAAAAATTAGCCACAATAAATACTGAAACCTAAAGTGTTAAGAGTAATGCTGGACATACTAAGACCAGTATCCTGAATTAACTTATAAAAAATGGTGCAGCAGACTTTAATTAAGCTTTCAAACAACTAAACGGTCGGGACCTTGATGAAATTTCTCCAACTTTGCCGTTGAGCTTCAGAAATTTCAAAGAAACTTGTTGGAGACGTAAGACTCGACTTTCCTGAAGATGACTTGTTGACTATTCCTGAAGACGAACACCTTAAACTATCATTTTTCTCTTCTTTTTTCTTTTCTTCCTAGGTCTCACTAGTGGCAAATATTACAGGAAATGAGTTCAAACGGGAGAGAAAAAAAATCTATTGATAAATGAATTCTGATTTGTTGACTATTACCTATCCAGTCTTGCTCGATAGTTTGGTTTGACTGTGTCGTCCAGACAATCCCATGGCAAGATGTATCTAAAAGAGTACTCATTAGTAAAATCAAGTACTTGTTCAAATCAATGAAATAATCCCATCTCCAACAATATAAAGATTCAGATCTTTGTACTATTCTGAACGATGCATGGATATCATTAGTAAATTATATTACATTGTTTATAGCTCTTACATAAATAAGGAGCTACTTAACCTCTACAAAATAGAAGTTCGATAGAATATAAAATAAGAATATACAAATAAGAAGCAATTGCTAGGAAAGGGCCAAATAAAGTGGATTCGTAAGTAATGCCAGTCCGTCCGGATCCCAGAAAGGCCTCAAGAAAGTCATGTACTGGGCTTACCGAAATGCGTTATTAATAAACAGTGACTGGTGTGAAAACGCATGCCGTCAACATCCCTCTACAGAAGCAGGGAAGAAATTTGTCCAACTCTTTCACATGTGACTTCAGAAATTTCGAAGAACACTCACTCGCTAGACTTGGCACTTGACTTTCAGAGAAAGACGTACCGACACCGCCACCATCGCCAATGCTTGCTGGAGATGTCAATCCAAACTTTGAGGAAATATGCGGCTGACGATAAAGATGGAGACATTGGCGCGCATCTTTATTTTGCCGGCCATGTTACACGCCTTCAATTCGATGGATTGGTCAACGGCTCAAAACAGTCATCTTCGCCGTCGTCATATTCATGTCGGAGTGATTCTCGATATGGAGTCGCCAGTTGGGGAGATGGCCCAACAATGCATGACCTTGGCCATCTCTGACTTGAATGCCTCGGCCTCGCTTAACCATCTCACTCTGCATCCTAGAAATTCCATGGGACAGCCTCTCAAAGCTCTATCTTCAGGTGAGTTCCGGTCGATTCTCTGCCTCTGTCGTTCTTTGCATGCTCACCCGCTGAAGCCACACAAACGCAGGGAAAAAGTAAATTATACTGTACACTCATTCTGTCAACGAATAAAATCAATCACAGAGCCGATAAATATGATGAGGTTCGCAATCACATATTAGTAAGTAAGAAGGTGACTAATGGCTTGTATGAGGTACAGAAGATTTTCATTTTGTGAGTAGGCGCTTAGCCAAACGAGAAAGGACTTGCCATCCAGTACTAGTAATTATAATTCGATCTGTTTATTGCCATTTGGAGCAGCTGTGGAGCTTTTGGAGAATGAAAAAGTTGAGGCACTTATAGGCCCACAAACATCTGAAGAAGCCGAGCTTTTGGGAGAACTGGGAGATAGAGTGCCTATCATCTCCTTTTCTGCCAGTTGCCCATCCCTGTCCAGAGAGAAAAATCCAAACTTTATCCGAATGACAACTAATGATAACTCCCAGGTTGGAGCCATTGCTGCTCTAGTTCAAAAATTCGGGTGGAGAGAATTGGTCATAATACATGAGGACAGTTCCTATGGAATTGGAATCATACCCGATCTTCTTCTCGCATTACATGAAGGTAATGCTCGTGTAGCACATCGAACCATCATTCCACCACAAGCCAGGGACATATATGTAGAAGCCCAACTTTATAGACTGATGGCTCTGTCTGCCAATATATTCATCGTCCACATGTCTGCTTCCCTTGCGTCTCGGTTTTTTATTAAGGTTAATGAGTTGGGAATGATGAGTCCAGGCTATGGTTGGATTGTGACTGATGGGATAGTAAACGAGCTGGCTGTGATGGATCAGTCGGTTTTAGACTCGATGCAAGGAGTCATAGGAATTAGACCTTATATTCCACCCTCAGAGCGGCTTCGCAACTTTTCATTGAAGTGGAGGAACAGCTCTTTCACAAACCAGCATCATCAAATTCCCGATATAAGTGTATATTGCTTGTGGGCATATGATTCTGTCTGGGCTTTAGCCGAAGCAGCACATCATTTGGGTCCTATAACTTCAAAGCAGAAGAGTGATTCTGCAAATAAGCTTCGTCATGTAGCAGCCAAT
This sequence comes from Eucalyptus decipiens, assembly GCA_014182575.1. Classification (NCBI taxonomy): domain Eukaryota; kingdom Viridiplantae; phylum Streptophyta; class Magnoliopsida; order Myrtales; family Myrtaceae; genus Eucalyptus; species Eucalyptus decipiens. The sequence goes on along the minus strand of CM024611.1, from coordinate 1,357,751 downwards.
CCCTCGAGACGAACAGGATACGATCTAGTCCGCATGATTTCACAAAGCAAGTTCACGGGTTTAAGTGGGGAAATTCAAATTAAGAATGGGCAGCTGCAACAACCAGTAGCATTTGAAATAGTGAATGTTGTCGGAAGGGTTAAGAAAATCGGATTTTGGACCCAAAGTAATGGGATAACGGGGCCTAATAGGTCTAGCGTTGCAACTCAATCAACCTCTGTGAAAGAAATGGGCTCTACTTTATGGCCCGGATCATCCATGGCTATACCGAATGGTCAACTGGTTATGCCGAAGGCTGGGAAGAGATTGAGAATCGTAGTTCCAGTTAGAGTAGGTTTCAAAGAATTGGTTGAAGTGGAACGTGATCCTAAGACAAATGCGACTACAGTAACGGGCTTTTGCATAGAAGTGTTCAAGGCTGCAATCGATTTGTTGCCTTACGAAGTAAAATTTGACTTCATTCCGTTCAGGGGCCCTTATGACGATATGATATACCAAGTATACCTTCAGGTGATCTTGAATGAACCCACTATACCTTGAGGATTGTCTTTTTTTCAAGTGTTTGCCACCACAAACTAACCTGTTCTGCTCTCATGCAATAATGACACCGGATAAATAGCACGTCCAAGTACATAAACATTACATTTGGTTTATTTAACAAAGGAGGTTAAAATTAATAGACAAAACTCATAGTCCATCCATTCTTCCCCTTTCAATATTCTTTTACATTTCATTATGTGGAAAGAAATAGCTACTCGACGTGCAGCTGTGATATCAGACCAGGCAAGATGAATTTCTATTTACATAATTACATAACCATGCATGCAAAAATTACAATTTCTTGGAGCCAAATTTCTTTCACATGACTAGTCTTGGACAGTACTTGTTTGATATGCTTCGCATTATAGTGAGCATGTGCTTGTATGCTCATATACATTGTTTACGATATGTACTCACTATTTCTTTTGGGTCCATGGGAATATGCGCCAGCAATATGATGCAGCAGTGGGTGATATAACCATCAGACCAAATAGATCGTTGTATGTGGACTTCACAATGGCTTTCACGGAAACTGGAGTAGCGATGATCGTGCCTCTTGAGAAAACACGAATCAAAAGCATGTGGATATTTCTACTGCCTCTGGAGGTGGATCTATGGTTAGTCATAGGCGCTTTCTTTGTCTTCACAGGATGGGTAGTGTGGACAATTGAGCACAATGACAACAGTGAGTTCAAGGGACCATTAGCTCAACAAATTGGGACAGCGATCTGGAATTCGTTCTTGACACTACTTTTTCCACAATGTACGCGGACTCTCTCTATATGTTTTTCACATTCATGTCCTTCGCTTTAAAATTTCTTATGATGAGTGGAACTGAGTACTAGATCAAGGTTTCTCCAGCAATATAGTTCTTAGAATTAAACCCAAATTTCAGGGCAAGAAGAAGCAAATTAATACCCTAGTGGGCAGGAGGAATACGCCCCATCGTTTCTAGTGGATATTTACACTGCTGTATAATAACGGTGTGAGTTGATATAGTGCGAAGCTAAATTGTCATCTCATGATTTGCAGGGGAAAAGTTAATCAGCAACTTGTCCAAAGTTGTCGTGATTGTATGGTTGTTTGTACTTCTAATACTTACTTCCAGTTACACCGCAAACCTGAGCTCAATGCTAACAGTTCATCAGCTTCGATACTCGCCAAAGAGCAAATTTGTTGGTGTCAAGAATCCAGTTATTCAGCAAGTTCTGATCAATTCCTCCAAAGAAACCTCTGTTCCCTTATTAGAAAAGGTTGAAGATTATGCAACTGCTCTGAGAGAAGGAAGCCAGAATGGTGGCATCACAGCAATTATTGATGAAATTCCATATGTAAAGCTCTTTCTTTCCAAGTACCCTGCTCAATACACCATGGTTGAGCCCTTATACAACAGCACCAATGGATTTGGCTTTGTAAGTCTCTTTCTTTTTCCTCCATACAGTTGAGTGAATTTATTGGGATCGATCCAATTAATGATTCGTGGGCCCTTTTATGCAGGCTTTTCCTAAGGGATCACCTTTAGTCCCTGACATTTCTGCATCAATAGCAAAATTGAGAGAAGATGGAAAGCTTCACTTAATAAGCCAAACTTGGTTTCGAGATCATTCCCTATTCCCGAATCAGGATTCTGTAACAGACGTTGCTAGACTTGACTTATACAGCTTTCGCAGTCTCTTTCTTATCACAGGCATCACTTCAACTATAGCTGTGATAGCATCCTATAAATTTGTGAAGAAGAAATCAACTGCGCAACAACATGAGGCTGCTGATCAACCTGTTAAAGGGAAGGTCTCACCATTTCGTGATATCCCATCAAGAAGAACCAGTTCCACACACATTAGAAGTTATTCCTGTTGAATTAGAACAAAGTGTCAGGTCCTCAGATGATGCAGATATTGACTAAAATTGTGGTGCTTATATGAGGCCACATGCCAGGAACTTTGAGGCTTCTTGGGATTTTCTAGCTGAAGGATGAAGAGTACTATTGTTAGAACTTTGAAGATGTTTGAAATAAGAATATGTTAGTCTTGTATCTTTTGCTCTAGTATTTAATACTTCTGCAAAATTAACCATAAAAGATGACGATGTTCTTATTTATCTCTGCATTGATGCAACATATCCTTATTGTTTTATCATTTCAACAAGGTTTCTTTTTAGTAAACATTTAAGAGACCAATCTAACAAGATAATTTTATGTATCCTATACCAGGCAAAAAGCCTACAAGACGAATCCAAGACGAATCCAGTGGGTAAGCCCTTAACAATCTCAGAAATGGCATGTCAGTTGGAACAGTGTAGGGTGACAGGCAATCTTATTTATACCACAACACATCACATTTTGTTTACAACAAAGTCATTGATATAATATTTATATATTAAACCACGCATTTATCTAATAGCTTAAGCTTTAAGAACATTTGGCAGTGGTTCCACAAATTCTCACATGATATTAGAGCAAAAGGTCCTGAGGTCAAATCTTCCAGGCCCATATTTGCCTCTCTAATTACACAATCTCAGAAATCGCAAGTCAGTTAGAACAGTGTAAGAAGACGGGCAATCTTATTTATACCACAACATATCGCATTTTGTTTACATGCAAAGTCATAACAGTACAATCCTCTTTTTGCTCAAACTAAGATAGTTAGGGCAACAAAATGCCAAAACTTCTGCAAGTACCTCCACAGTCAATGCAACTCTGAAGAAAATTGATAAATTGTAATTCAAAGCCACTGCCAATTCTAAAGGTGCTGCAGCAAAATGGAATCCACCATTCTCAACTGAATAAAACCCATCTCTCTGAAAGATTAACCACATCAGCTTCTCAAAACACTAGTTTCATTTGGCTTATTAGAAAACCCTTTTGGGCATCCTTAACAGGAATACCAGCTTTCTTTTAAGCAGAATCGTCTCTCAAGATTTCACAAATACAATCGACAAATTTAACATGCAAGTCTTACCAGGTGAAAGGAGAAGACGCCCAAATATCGTTTTTTTCGATTTTCTCCATCTGCATTTGTTGTCAAAAGTCAGCCAAGTGGAGTGGGAATCGAATCATCCATGTTCCTTTGCCAATCTGCAGATACCCAATATTGTTCATTTCAATTTTCTCCATCTCTGCAGATTGGCAAAGACACAAATGATTTAATTCCCACTTCCCTTGGCCAACTTTTGACAACAAATGCACCATTTGCTTAGAACCTGAGAGTTACAGTGCAAGAACTCAATCCAGTCTGAAACTTAAGAGGAGAAGACGAAGTCATGGAAAACCATCGGAAAGTACAAAAGATGCAATATATCAAAACCAATGCAAGTAAAGGCAATATATCATTATTAATATCTTTTACTAAAGGCTGCAATTGCTCGACAAATTCACAATTTGTAAAGAAAAGATGAGTTGAATTCAGAATTCACAATAATTAAAGAGATACTAAAGATTAGAGCTCTCTATCTACTGCACACTATAACTGTAGTAATCACCACCCAATGGATATGGAAAATCTTCCGTACCTCATACAAACCACAAGTCACCTTCTTGCATACAAATATGTGACTGCACACGTCATCATATTTTTCGGCACAGTGATTGGTTATATTCAGTGGCAGATTGAGTGTACAACAAAATTTCCTTTTTCCCCGCATTGTGTGTGGCTTGAGTGCATGAGCGTGCAAAGAATGACGGAGGCGGAGAATCGACCGGAACTTACCTGAAGATAGAGCTTTGAGAGGCTGTCCCATGGAATTCCTAGGATGCAGAGTTAGATGGTTAAAGTGCAAGACCGAGGCATTCAAGTCAGAGATGGCCATGGTCATGCATTGTTGGGCCATCTCCCCAACTGGCGACTCCATATCGAGAATCACTCCAACATGAATATGATGATGACGAAGATGACTGTTTTGAGCCATCGACTAATCAATTGAATTGCAGGCGTGTAACATGGCCGACAAAATAAAGATGCGCGCCAATCTCTCCATCTTTATCATCAGTTGCATATTCCCTCGAGGTTTGGAGCTTTATATCTCCAGCAAGTGTTAGCGATGGTGGCGGCGTTGGTACGCCATTTTCTGAAAGTCAAGTCCTACGTCTCCAGCAAGTGAGTGTTCTTCGAAATTTCTGAAGCCAAATGGGGAAGAGTTGGATAAATTTCTTCTCAGCTTCTGGACAATTAGAGGGATGTTGACGGCATGTGTTTCCACACCAGTCACTGTCTTAACGGGCGAGTCTATTGATGATGGATTTCGGCAAGATCAGTCCATGACTTTATTTTAGTCTTTCTGGGATCAGGTCTTATATTAGGAAGTCTAGCGCTGGTGTTACTTATCAATCCAATTTATTTGGCCTTTTCCTTGTGATTGGTTCTTGTTTGTATATCTTTGTTTTATATATTGTAGTGGTTGTGTAGCTCCTTATTTATGTAAGAGCTATAAGCGTTCTAATATTATTTACTGTGATGTCCATGTAACGTTGAGAATTTATTGGGATTGATCAGTTTAATGATTCATAGGCCCTTTTATGCAGGCTTTTCCTAAGGGGTCACCTTTAGTACCTGACATTTTCTGCATCAATAGCAAAATTGAGAGAAAATGGAAAACTTTACTTGATAAGCCAATATTGGTTTCAAGATCATTTCTTATTCACAAATCAAGATTCTGCAACAAAAGTTGCTAGGCTTGACTTATACAGTTTTCGCGGTCTCTTTCTTATCACAGGCATCACTTCGACTGTTGCTGTGATAGTAACCTATAGATTTAGGAAGAAAGAATCAACAACTGCACAACGACATGAGGATGCTGATCAACCTGTTGAAGAGACATTCTCACCGGTTGGTGATATCACATGGAGAAGAACCAGTTCCAAACACATCAGAAGATATGCCTATTAAATCAGAATAAAGTGTGAGGTCCCCAGATGATGTAGATACCGACTAAGATCGTGGTGCTTATATGTGGCAATATACCAGAAACTTTGAAACTTCTTATGATTTTCTAGCTGTAGGGATGAAGAGTGAAGTCTTCTTAAAACTTTGAAGATGTTTCAAATAAGAATACCCTACTCTTGTACCTTCTGCTCTATTTCAACTGCTACTGTAAAATGAGCCATAAGAAATCCCAATATTCTTATATATGCCTGCATTTTTACTGATTTATTTTTCTCAATACAGGGGCACATAATGGCGACAGACCTTTATTGTTTTATCAGTTCAACTAGGGATTGGTTGCTTTTTAGAAAACATTTAAGGGACCAATCTAACAAGAGAATTCTAAGCATCCCATAGCAGGCAAAAAGTCTACAAGACCAATCCAGTGGGTAAAACCCTTAACAATCTCAGAAATGGCAAATCAGTTGGAACAGTGTAGCTATCACATTTTTATTTGGTCAGAACAACTATCACATTTGGGTTACACACAAATGAGTCATTGACTGTACAATCCTCATTTCTCTCAAACTAAGATAATTAGGATTAACAAAAGGCTGAAGCTTCTGCAAGTACCTCCACAATCAATGCAACTCTGAACAAAATTGATAATAAATTGCAAAGCCACCGCTAATTACAAGGGCACTGCAGCAAAATGGAATCCACCATTCCTAACTGAAAAAAAAAACCATCTTTCTGAAAGATTAACCATGTCCGCATATGGTTTGTTAGTGAGAATAGTTGAACCAGTGCCAACCAAGACGAGAAGGAAGCATCTGTATCAGCTTCTCAAAATGCTAGTTTGGTTTGGCCTAAAAACAGAACGGAAAAAACCAGTTGGGCATCCTTACCGTGAATGCCAGCATCCTTCTAAGCAGCATCGTCTCTTAAAATTTCACAAATACCATACACTAATTTAACATGCAAGTCTTACCAGGAAAAAGGAGCAGATACCCAATATCATTCATTTCAATTCTCTCAATCTCTGCAGATTGGCAACAAAGTAACACAAATGGTTTAATTGCCACTTCCCTTAGCCAACTTTTGACAACAAATGCACCATTGGTTAAGAGCCCGAGAATTACAGTGCAAGAAGATAATCCAGTCTGAATTTAATAGGAGAAGACAAAGTCATGGACAACCATTAGCTAGTACAAAAGATGCAATACATCAAATTGCTAGTAAAGGCAACACTCCATTACTAGAATCTTTGATCAAAGGCAACAATTGCTCGACAATGGAAAGGCTGGTTTAGTTCAGAATTTACAATAGTTAAAGGGATACTATGGATTAGAGCTCTCTAACTACTACACACGGTAACTGTACTTATCACCACTCAGTGGGCATGGCAAAACAAAACAGGGTAAAAGAACTTTAGAAGAGCTATAACTTTCTTGCTTACTTCGGTGCCACTACATTTCCAGCGACCTTAGGCAACAAATTCTGTCAATGCGTTCGACGTGGCTTTATTTATAAGATTGTAATGTCTGCGTGGCTTTCTTATAAATTAGAAAAGAGAAAAGAAAAAAAACGGCGGCCCTTCATAGTAAAACTCATTATTCTCTCGATTCCGGCGGTCATCGTGAAGCTGCTTCTGTCGAGAGAGCGAAAATCACACGACTAGAAGACGAAACCATTACAACAGGAATATCGAATCTTGAAAGCACGCCCGTTTCAGCAAGAAATGGAATCCGCAGGAGATCCGAGACGAAACATTACTGAGCAAGGCTGAAGGAGAAGGCGGGATCGTGATTTACCTGGAGGGGGATAAGAACGTGAGGGAGGTTGAAGATGGCACTCGAGCAGAGTTTTGCCGCAGAAAGTTGCGATTTTGAAGGTGAAATCAGCAGAAAGTTTCTTCTTTTTTTTTTTTTTTCGCTTCTCCATATGGGAAAGAATGAGTGGCACAAGGGAAAATGAGGCAGGGACCTGGGAAGCTGTTTTTTCCAGTTTTCAGCTCCAATTTTTTTCATTTCCTTTTGGGCATGGAATGATAGAATTTGGAAATAAACGACACAAAACAGTTCTAATGTGTAATTTAATCTTTGAACTTTTAATTTATTCAATATGATCTATGATTTTTCAATTTATTCAATACAGCTCCTAAATTTTTTATACATGTTAAATAGAGTCCTTGAACTGTATGAAAATATTCAGTGTAATCTCTAGTCTTGAATTAATGAAAAGATTACATAGTCCTTGAACTGTATGAAAATGTTCCGTGTAATCTCTAGTCTTGAATTAATGAAAAGATTATATTGAATATTTTCATACAATACAAAGATTGAATTGAACATATTCCAAAAGTTCAGAAATTAAAAATGTATGAATCAAATTGCACATTTATCCAAAGTTCCGGGATTTTTTATTCATTATCTCTAGAATTTGCATCAAAATCAAAAAAGCTTTTTGCTTATTTGCTCAGGGGACAAACATATATTAAATTATTTCAAAAGATAGGCATAAAAAGTTTGCCACAACAATTAGTGAAACCGTAAGTCCAATATGTTAAGCATATTAAGGCCAACATCTCACATTAATTTATTATACGGTGTGGTAGATTTTGACTAGACTTTCAAACAACCAAACCATTTTGGATTGATGTTCGATCAATCCAAAATGTATGGGACATTTTTATATAGTTTAGGGATTGTATTGACATATTTCAAAAATTCAAAAACTGTATTGAACAAATTAAAAGTTCAATGATCAAATTGCACATTGATCCACATTTTCAGGGCTGTGTGTCATTATCCCTAAAATTTGCATCATAATCAGGAAAGCTTTTTTGTCATTTGATTAGGGGACAAACATATATTATATTATATCAAAAGATAGGCATAAAATGTTTGCCACAATAATTAGTGAAACCTTAAGTCTAATATGTTACGCATAATAAGGCCAATTCACATTAATTTATTACTAGATTATAACTAGACTTTCAAACAACCGAACCATATTTGACGAACCAACGAAATTTTACCATATAACTCAATTCACTAATTTTATAAATCAGTTTTAGTGAGCCCATCAAAGTTCGGAATCTAAATGACAATTCCTATCGAAATATTAATGCAACAGATCTCCGTCATTCAATGACCGCGGTATGAATGGTTGTCTTTTTCGCTTTTGAATTCAATGGTGAAAAGTCATAGTTGTCCATTTTTGCTTGTAAGTTCGATGGTGACAAGTCCACGAGGCTAGAGCCTTCTGGATACCATTTATGAAGCCCGGACACTTTGCCGAGCTTCTATGTCGTGTCCAACACGTGTTGATGTGTCCGACATGTGTTGACGTGTCCAACACGCTCGGACACGTGGTCAACATGTGTTGGATTTTCTGACTTGTGGTCAACCTTTCTCGACACTCTCCGACGCGCGTGTCGAGAGAGGATGTTGAAGAAGACGATGGAGGGCAGAGGCGAAGCCGAGACGGCGAGGGAGGGCCGGCGGTTATGCTGCAGCTGCGAAAGAGGAAGGACCAAAGGCCCTTGGGCGAGCGATTGCGATGGAGAGAGCGCCCGCGAAGCTCACCACCAGCTGCAGCAACGGCAAGGCCCCCCCTCATGGCGTCGGCGTGCTTCAACGAGGGCTCGAGCGACTTTCGCAGGGGCGTCGACAATGAGTTCATCACCCTGCCCCATGGTGCGACGAGGAGGACACGTAAGACTCGACTTTCCTGAAGACGACTTGTCAACATTACCACCATCAAATTTGCTGGACTTTGTGGTAATATGCAGCTGCCAATGAAATTAGAGAGATTGGCGCGCATCTTCATCTTGGGTCAAAATTTAATAACCATTTGTGTTATTTATCCGATTTGGAATTTAAATGCCAATTGCTTCGAGGGCTCCATTTAGAATTCCAAAGAAGTACCGTGTCCTAATTTTCGATTGTTGAATTGAAATGTAACGGACTTGAGTCAGTCAACATAAAAGTCCATGAGCCGCGATGCCTTCTGGATACCATAGAGTCACCCGTTCACACACTGACGGTGAAAACACGACCCTGACCATACCTCTATTTGCCGACAAGCTGAGACCTTGCAGATATTTGTCAACTCTTTCCCATTTGGCTTCAAATATTTCGAAGAATACTTGCTGGAGATCTTAGGCTCCATACTTTGCGGAACTATGAAGTTGACAATGGCCTCGGCGAAAATGGTGAGTATGTTCATTTTGCCGGCAATGTTACACGCCTTCAGTTCCTTGGGTTGGTCGATGGCTCAAAGCAGTCATCATCGTCCTCATCATATCCATGTTGGAGTGATTCTTGATATGGAGTCACCAGTTGGGGAGATGGCCCAACAATGCATGACCATGGCCATCTCTGACTTGAATGCCTCGCCGTCGCACATTAACCATCCCCTGAAGTTGATTCTGCATCCTAGGAATTCCATGGGGCAGCCTCTGAAAGCTCTATCTTCAGGTGAGTTCTCGTTGATTCTCCAGTGCTGTCATTCATTGCACACGCCCTCAAGCCACACGATGCGGGGAAGTACACTCACTCTGCCACTACATAAAACCATTTACAGTGCTGACGAATATGATGAGGTTCACAATCACTTATTAGTATGTAAAAAGGCAACAAACGGTTCATATGAGCTAGCGATATTTTTAATTTTGTGACCTGGGGCTCAGCTAAAATAGAGAAGACTTGCCATATAGTACTTGTGATTAGAATTGGTCTGTTTATTGCCATTTGGAGCAGCTGTGGAGCTCTTGGAGAATGAACAAGTTGACGCACTGATAGGCCCACAAACATCTGAAGAAGCCGAGCTTCTGGGAGAACTGGGAGATAGAGTGCCTCTCATCTCCTTTTCTGCTAGTAGCCCTCTCTTGTCCAGAGAGAAAAATCCAAACTTTATCCGAATGACAACTAATGAAAACGTTTAAGGGACCAATCTAACAAGAGAATTCTATGCATCCCATAGCAGGCAAAAAGTCTACAAGACCAATCCAGTGGGTAAAACCCTTAACAATCTCAGAAATGGCAAATCAGTTGGAACAGTGTAGCTATCACATTTTTATTTGGTCAGAACAACTATCACATTTGGGTTACACACAAATGAGTCATTGACTGTACAATCCTCATTTCTCTCAAATTAAGATAATTAGGATTAACAAAAGGCTGAAGCTTCTGCAAGTACCTCCACAATCAATGCAACTCTGAACAAAATTGATAATAAATTGCAAAGCCACCGCTAATTACGCGGGCACTGCAGCAAAATGGAATCCACCATTCCTAACTGAAATAAAAACCATCTTTCTGAAAGATTAACCATGTCCGCATATGGTTTGTTAGTGAGAATAGTTGAACCAGTGCCAACCAAGACAAGAAGGAAGCATCTGTATCAGCTTCTCAAAATGCTAGTTTGGGTTGGCCTAAAAACAGAACAGAAAAAACCAGTTGGGCATCCTTACCGTGAATGCCAGCATCCTTCTAAGCAGCATCGTCTCTCAAAATTTCGCAAATACCATTCACGAATTTAACATGCAAGTCTTACTAGGAAAAAGGAGCAGATACCCAATATCATTCATTTCAATTCTCTCTATCTCTGCAGATTGGCAACAAAGCAACACAAATGGTTTAGTTGCCACTTCCCTTGGCCAACTTTTGACAATAAAGGCACCATTGGCTAAGAGCCCGAGAATTACAGTGCAAGAAGATAATCCAGTCTGAATTTAATAGGAGAAGACAAAGTCATGGACAACCATTAGCTAGTACAAAAGATGCAATACATCAAATTGCTAGTAAAGGCAACACTCCAATACTAGAATCTTTGATCAAAGGCAACAATTGCTCGACAATGGAAAGGCTGGTTTAGTTCAGAATTTACAATAGTTAAAGGGATACTATGGATTAGAGCTCTCTAACTACTACACACGGTAACTGTACTTATCACCACTCAGTGGGCATGGCAAAACAAAACAGGGTAAAAGAACTTTAGAAGAGCTATAACTTTCTTGCTTACTTCGGTGCCACTACATTTCCAGCGACCTTAGGCAACAAATTCTGTCAATTCGTTCGACGTGGCTTTATTTATAAGATTGTAATGTCTGCGTGGCTTTCTTATAAATTAGAAAAGAAAAAAGAAAAAAAAACGGCGGCCCTTCATAGTAAAACTCATTATTCTCTCGATTCCGGCAGTCATCGTGAAGCTCCTTCTGTCGAGAGAGCGAAAATCACACGACTAGAAGACGAAACCATTACAACAGGAATATCGAATCTTGAAAGCACGCTCGGTTCAGCAAGAAATGGAATCCGCAGGAGATCCGAGACGAAACATTACAAAAGGCAGCTGAACTGAGCAAGGCTGAAGGGGAAGGCGGGATCGCGTGATTTACCTGGAAGGGGATAAGAACGTGGGGGAGGTTGAGGATGGCACTCGAGCAGAGTTTTGCCGCAGAAAGTTGCGATTTTGAAGGTGAAATCAGCAGAAAGTTTCACTTTTTTCTTTTTTTTTTTTTTTGCTTCTCCATATGGGAAAGAATGAGTGGCACAAGGGAAAATGAGGCATGGACCTGGGAAGCTGTTTTCCAGTTTTCAGCTCCAATTTTTTTCATTTCCTTTTGGGCATGGAATAATAGAATTTGGAAATGAATGACACAAAACAATTCCAATTTGTAATTTAATCCTTGAACTTTTAATTTATTCAATATGATCTATGAGTTTTTAATTTATTCAATATAATCCCTAAATTTTTTATACATGTTAAATAGAGTTCTTGAATTGTATGAAAATGTTCAATATAATCTCTAGTCTCGAATTAATGAAAATATTACATTGAATATTTTCATACAATACAAAGATTGTATTGAACATATTCCAAAAGTTCAGAAATTAAAAATGTATGAATCAAATTGCACATTGATCCAAAGTTCCGGGATTTTTGTTTCATTATCTCTAGAATTTGCATCAAAATCAAAAAAAGCTTTTTGCTTATTTGCTCAGGGGACAAACATATATTAAATTATTTCAAAAGATAGGCATAAAAAGTTTGCCACGACAATTAGTGAAACCGTAAGTCCAATATGTTACGCATATTAAGGCCAACATCTCACATTAATTTATTATACGGTGTGGTAGATTTTGACTAGACTTTCAAACAGCCAAACCATTTTGGATTGATGTTCGATCAATCCAAAATGTATGAGACATTTTTATATAGTTTAGGGATTGTATTGACATATTTCAAAAATCCAAAGACTATATTGAACAAATTAAAAGTTCAATGATCAAATTGCACATTGATCCAAAGTTTCGGGGTTGTGTGTCATTATCCCTAAAATATGCATCATAATCAGGAAAGCTTTTTTGTCATTTGATTAGGGGACAAACATATATTATATTATATCAAAAGATAGGCATAAAAAGTTTGCCACAATAATTAGTGAAACCTTAAGTCTAATATGTTACGCATAATAAGGCCAACATTTCACATTAATTTATTACTAGATTATAACTAGACTTTCAAACAAACGAACCATATTTGACGAACCAACGAAATTTTACCATATAACTCAATACACTAATTTTATAAATCAGTTTTAGTGTGCCCGGAATCTAAACGCCAATTCCTGACGAAATATCAATGCAACAAATCTCAGTCATTTAATAACCGCAGTATGAATGGTCGTCTTTTTCGCTTTTAAATTCAATGGTGAAAAGTCGTAGTTGTCCATTTTTGCTTGTAAGTTCAATGGTGAAAAGTCGATGAGGCTCGAGCCTTCTGAATACTATTGACTCGCCTATCCACACACTGGCTCGGGTGGAAACACGGCTCTGACCATGACTCTATTTGCCGCGAAGCTGAGACCTTGAAGATATTTGTCGACTCTTTCCCGTTTGGCTTCAGACATTTCGAAGAATACTCGCCGGAGACGCAAGGCGACTTTGAAAAACACGACTATCGTCAACGTTATGAAGAACGCTTGTTGGAGATATAAGGCTCCAATCTTGGTGGAACCATGCAGCTGACGATGGAGTTGGAGAGATTGGCGCGCATCTTCTTTTTGTTGGCGTTGTTATCTGCCTTCAACTCCATCGATTGGTCGATGGCTAAAAACAGCCGTCACCCTGATCATCATATGCATGTCGGGGTGATTCTTGATATGGAGTCACCAGTTGGGGAGATGGCCCAGAAATGCATGACCATGGCCATCTCTGACTTGAATGCCACGCCCTCGCAAAATAACCATCCCCTGAAGTTGATTCTGCATCCTAGGAATTCCAAGGGACAGCCTCTGAAAGCTCTATCTTCAGGTGAGTTCTCATCGATTCTCTGCCCCTCATTCTTTGTAAGTATCCACGCTCAAGCCACACAGTACAGAGAAAATGGAACTTATATTGTACTCTCATTCTGCCGCTAAATAAAACCAGTCACAGTGCTGAAAAACATGATAAATTCACGATCACATATTCCTGTGTAAAGAAGCGAGTAGCAGTTTGTATGAGCTAGCGATATATTCATTTTGTGATTAGGCGCTCAGCTAAAAGAGAGAAGACTTGCCATCTCCTACTTGTGATTAGATTTGATCTGTTTATTGCCATTTGGAGCAGCTGTGGAGCTCTTGGAGAATGAACAAGTTGAGGCACTTATAGGTCCACAAACATCTGAAGAAGCCGAGCTTCTGGGAGAACTGGGAGATAGAGTGCCTATCATCTCGTTTTCTGCCAGTTGCCCATCCTTGTCCAGAGAGAAAAATCCAAACTTTATCCGAATGACTACTAATGATAACTCCCAGGTTGGAGCCATTGCTGCTCTAGTTAAAAAATTCGGGTGGGGAGAATTGGTCATAATACATGAGGACAGTTCCTATGGAAATGGAATCATACCCGATCTTCTTCTCGCATTACATGAAGGCAATGCTCGTGTAGCGCATCGAACCGTCATTCCACCACAAGCCAGGGACATATATGTAGAAGCCCAACTCTATAGACTGATGGCTCTGTCTGCCAATATATTCATCGTCCACATGTCTCCTTCCCTCACATCTCAGTTTTTTATCAAGGTTAATGAGTTGGGAATGATGAGTACAGGTTATGGTTGGATTGTGACTGATGGGATAGCGAACGAGCTGTCCGTGATGGATCAGTCGGCTCTAGACTCGATGCAAGGAGTCGTTGGAATTAGACCTTATATTCCACCCTCAAAGCGGCTTCATAACTTCTCACTGAAGTGGAGAAACAGCTTTTTCACAAACCAGCATCATCAACTTCCTGAAGTAAATGCGTATTGCTTATGGGCTTATGATTCTGTCTGGGCTTTAGCCACAGCAGCACACCATTCAGGTGCTACAACTTCTATAGAGAAGAAAGATTCTGCAAATAAGTCTGCTCATCTGGCCGCCATTCCCACGAGACCAACAGGATCCGATCTAGTCCGCACAATTCTACGTGGCAAGTTCACTGGTTTGAGTGGGGAAATTCAACTTAAGAATGGACAGCTGCAACAACCGCAAGCATTTGAAATAGTGAATGTTTTTAGAGGAGTCAAGAGAATCGGATTTTGGACCCAATTCAATGGGATGACGACGAGGCTAAATAGGTCTACTGTTGCAGTTCAATCACCCTGTGAGAGACATGGGCTCTATTGGATGGCCTGGATCATCCTTGGTTATACCAAAAGTTCAACGGATTATGCCGAAGGCTGGGAAGAGATTGAGAATTGGAGTTCCAATTAAAGTAGGTTTTAAAGAATTCGTGGGAGTGGAACTTGATCCTGTGACAAATGCGACAACGGTAACAGGCTTTTGCATAGACGTGTTCAAGGCTGCAATTGATATGTTGCCGTACGAAGTAAAATTTGACTTTATTCCGTTTACAAATTCAAACACATTCATGGCTGGAAGCTATTATGACGATCTGATATACCAAGTATACCTACAGGTGATCTTGAGTGAACCCAGTATACCATGAGGATTGACTTTTCTTTTTTCAAGTGTTCGCAACCACAAAATAACAAGTTCTGCTTCCATGCAAGAACAACACCAGATAAAAAGCTCATCCATGTAAATAAACATGACATTTTATTCATCGAACGAAAGAGGATAAAATTAATTGATAAAGACTTGTAGTCCCTCCACGTGGAAATCGCCACTGGAGAAGCAGCAGTGATATTAGATCTGGCAAGATGAATATCTGTTTGCATAATTCTGCATACAAAAATACCTCTTGGAGTCACATATCTTTCACATGATTACTCTCTGACAGTACTTGTCTGATATGTTTCACATTGTAGTTAGCATAGTCCGCATCATGACTATCAAGTTGTTCATTCCTGAAACAGCGCCAGTACCCTATATATATCAGGGAAGAAATGTCAACAACGGAAATTGAGTGATGTAGATTGAAGGAAGTGCCAAAGTGTATTTGCAAGTGTATGTGCTTGCATGCTTACATTCATCGTTTATTATACGTACTTACCAATTTCTTTTGGATCCTTGGCAATATGTACTAGCAATATGATGCAGCGGTGGGCGACATAACCATCAAAGCGAATAGATCGTTGTATGTGGACTTCACAATGCCTTTCACAGAAGCTGGAGTAGGGATGATTGTGCCTATTGAGACAACACGAAGCAAAAACATGTGGATATTTCTGCAGCCTCTCAAGGTGGACCTGTGGTTAGTCATAGGCGCTTTCTTCGTTTTCACAGGGTGGGTAGTGTGGACAATTGAGCACAATGACAACAGTGAGTTCAATGGACCATTAGCTCAACAAATTGGGACAATGATGTGGTATTTGCTCTCGACACTATTTTTTGCACAAAGTACGGACTCTCTCTGTGTTTTGTGATGTTCATGTTTTGCTTATGATGAGTAAATTAACTGTGTAGAAGATCAAGGTTTCTCCAGCAATAGACAATTCATAGAATAAAACCCGAATTTCAGGGCAAAAAGAAGTAAAGAGATAGTACCCATTGACAGAAGGCAGAAAGAATATGCCCAGTCGTTTCTCTCGGACATTTATACCGTGCTCTAAAATAACAGTCTGACTTGATATAGTACGAAGCTAAATTGTAATCTCGTGATATGCAGGGGAAAAATTAATCAGCAACTGGTCCAAAGTTGTGGTGATTGTATGGCTGTTTGTAGTTCTAATACTAACTTCCAGTTACACTGCAAACCTGAGCTCAATGCTGACAGTTCATCAGCTTCAGACCTTGCCAAACGGTAAAGCTATCGGTTTCCCTTTCAACAGTACAGTTGATCAGACAGCTCTGATCAATCTACCCTTCAAAAACCCCTCTTTTCACCTTGTTGCAACGGTTGAAAATTATGCGAATGCTCTGAGAAACGGAAGCCAGAAAGGTGGTGTCTCAGCAATTATTGATGAAATTCCTTATGTAAAGCTCTTTCTTTCCAAGTACTCTTCTCAATACACCATGGTTGAGCCCTCATACAACAGCACCAATGGATTTGGCTTTGTAAGTCTCTTTCTTCTTTGTTTTTTTCCTACACAGTTGAGAACTTATTGGGATTGATCAGTTTAATGATTTATAGGCCCTTTCATGCAGGCTTTTCCTAAGGGGTCACCTTTAGTACCTGACATTTCTGCATCAATAGCAAAATTGAGAGAAAATGGAAAACTTTACTTGATAAGCCAATATTGGTTTCAAGATCATTTCTTATTCACAAATCAAGATTCTGCAACAAAAGTTGCTAGGCTTGACTTATACAGTTTTCGCGGTCTCTTTCTTATCACAGGCATCACTTCGACTGTTGCTGTGATAGTATCCTATAAATTTAGGAAGAAAGAATCAACAACTGCACAACGACATGAGGATGCTGATCAACCTGTTGAAGAGACATTCTCACCGGTTGGTGATATCCCGTCAAGAAGAACCAGTTCCAAACACATCAGAAGATACTCCTATTGAATCAGAATAAAGTGTGAGGTCCCCAGATGATGTAGATACTGACTAAGATCGTGGTGCTTATATGTGGCAATATACTAGAAACTTTGAAGCTTCCTATGATTTTCTAGCTGTAGGGATGAAGAGTGAAGTCTTCTTAAAACTTTGAAGATGTTTCAAATAAGAATACCCTGCTCTTGTACCTTCTGCTCTATTTCAACTGCTACTGTAAAATGAGCCATAAGAAATCCCAATATTCTTATTTATGCCTGCATTTTTACTGATTTATTTTTCTCGATACAGGGACACATGATGGCGACAGACCTTTATTGTTTTATCATTTCAACTAGGGATTGGTTGCTTTTTAGAAAACATTTAAGGGACCAATCTAACAAAAGAATTCTATGCATCAAATAGCAGGCAAAAAGTCTACAAGACCAATACAGTGGGTAAAGCCCTTAACAATCTCAGAAATGACAAATCAGTTGGAACAGTGTAGCTATCATATTTTTATTTGGTCAGAACAACTATCACATTTGGGTTACACACAAATGAGTCATTGACTGAACAATCCTCATTTCTCTCAAACAAAGATAATTAGGATTAACAAAAGGCTGAAGCTTCTGCAAGTACCTCCACAATCAATGCAACTCTGAACAAAATTGATAATAAATTGCAAGGCCACCACTAATTACAAAGGCGCTGCAGCAAAATGGAATCCACCATTCCTAACTGTAAAAAACCCATCTTTTTGAAAGATTAACCATGTCAGCTTATGTTTTGTCGGTGAGAATAGTTGAACCAGTGCCAACCAAGACGAGAAGGAAGCATCTGTATCAGCTTCTCAAAATGCTAGTTTGGTTTGGCCTAAAAACAGAACAGAAAAAACCAGTAGGGCATTCTTACCGTGAATGCCAGCATCCTTCTAATCAGCATCGTCTCTCAAAATTTCACAAATACCATACATGAATTTAACATGCAAGTCTTGCCAGGAAAAAAGGAGCAGATACCCAATATCGTTCATTTAAATTCTCTCTATCTCTGCAGATTGGCAACAAAGCAACACAAATGGTTTAATTGCCACTTCCATTGGCCAACTTTTGACAACAAATGCACCATTGGCTAAGTGCCTGAGAATTACAGTGCAAGAAGATAATCCAGTCTGAATTTAATAGGAGAAGACAAAGCATGGACAACCATTACCTGTACTTACCACCACTCAGTGGATATGGCAAAACGGGGTAAAAGAACCTCAGAAGAGCCATAACTTCTTTTTTTACGGTGCTTACTTTAGTGACGCTACATTTCCAGCGACTTTAGGCAACAAATTCTGTCACTTCATTAGACGTGGCTTTATTTATAAGATTGTAATGCCTGTGTGGCTTTCTTATATATTAATTTTTAAAAAAAAAAGAATAAAACGGCGGCGCTTCATAGTAAAACTCATTATCTCTCGATCCCGGCAGCATCGTGAAGCTCCTTCTATCGAGAGAGCGAAAATCACACGAGTAGAAGACGAAACCGTTACAACAGGAATATCGAATCTTGAAAGCACGCTCGGTTCAGCAAGAGATGGGCTCCGCAGAAGATCCGAGATACGAAGTCTTATTGTGATTTTTCCGGCGAGCAAAAGGCAGCTAAAACTGAGCAAGGCTGAGGGAGAAGGCGGGATCGTGATTTACCTTGAGGGAGACAAAAACGCGAGAGAGGTTGAGGATGGCATTCGAGGAGATTTTGCCGCAGCAAGTTGCGATTTTGAAGGTGAAATCAGCGGAAGGTTTCATTCTTTGCGTATGGGAAAGAATGAGGGATCCAAGGGAAAATGAGGCAGGGAACAGGGAGGTTGTTTTTACTTCTTTTTTTTTTTTTTTTTTTTTTTGCTCCATTTTTTTTCATCGTTTTTTTAGGCATGGGATAATAGCATTTGTGTCAGGATCAAGAAAGTTTTTTTTGTTATTTGATCGGGGACAAACATATTTTTTTAAATTCCAAATAAAAACTTGAAATGCTTTTATTTTCTTAAATGATGACTTAAAATAGACATTATTTTAAATAATGACCTAAAATAGTCATGTCAGTTTTCAATAAGGGTTTGAAGTAATCATAAAAGTTTTAACTAAGGACTTGATATGCTGGTCGACCAAGGGCATTTTTATCCAATATAATTTTTAATTTTAAATATTATTTAAATTATATTAAAATTAATTAATTACAAAATAATAATAAGAAATTTAGGTGAGGACTAAGCCTTTGCCACTGCCGCCGCCCGCCGACAATGGTGGGGATGGTTGGTCAAGGGTCTACGATGGTCATCGAGCCCCGGCCAATGGACCGTAGGCGAGGTTGCCACTCATGGTCGACCCTCCCCAATGGTGGCCCTCTGCCAGATCTAGCCGAGGGTCACGGACCTTGCCGATATGCCACTAGTCAAGGCCCCACGACCCTCACTAACCCTTGGTCAGCCATCCACCATCATCATCGGCCCTTCCCAATGATGGTGGGGCGACGGCGACAAGCCCTCGCCGTTTTCCTCCCCTTCCATTCTTTTAATTTATTTTTATCTAATACAGAAAAAGGAAAAAAAAAAGGAAGGAAAAAAAAGCAAAGGATGAAAATGCCCTCATCAACTAGTGAGTTAGGCCATTTTTTGAGATTGCGTGGCCACTTCAGGCACTTAATTGAAAAAATGAGAGCACTTCAAGCCTTTATTTGAAATTTTCCCATGGTTTTATTCTTACTTTCCTTGGCCAACTTTTGACAACAAACGGACATGATATCTCTAAGCAAAAAATGTTCTATATAAATACAATAACGAATGCGAATACAAAAGCACACTTATCGATTTATGTTTAGAGCCAAATTCTACTGGTATCCAACTCGATAAGGATAATTTTAAACTTAACCGGAAAAAAAATTAGTAAATCACTCAAATAATTGGTAATTTGTATTGTAGTTGGTAAATATGAAAAATTGACAAATTATACAAACAAAAGTTAGTAAGTTATCATAATAGTCGGTAACTTACCGACTTGTAGCATACACCCAAATCCACTTTAACCCGCTCCGATATCAATCTAAGGAGACTCAGCCTCAAAAGACGAGGTGAGGAAAGCCGCAACGGTTATCAAACAGGTCAGAGAGCTTCTCACAAGCGATGTGGGACTACCTTGCATAGCAGCAGAGAGGGATCAACATGCACCTAGATCTCTAAAAATTCAGTAAGTCATGCATATAAAAATTGGTAAAATATTTGAGAAAATGGTAAAAAGATTATAAAAAAAAAAAACAAATAAGTGTCAGTGAATTTGTATTAAAGTTGGTAAATTACCATGTCTCCTAAGAACTTACTATTGGTAGGTTACATTTTTTTACCGACATTATAAAGAGTTAATACTATGAAAAATCCCAAACCGGTATACTTGAAATAAATTTATCCCAAATTAATTTTTTAACTATCAAAAACCCCAAATTAGTACAAATGTGAAAAATTTACCTTCCATTAGTTTTCGTAAAATTTAATTGTCAAATGACTAGGGTAGATGACATGTGATAGTTGATGAGTGTACCGGTTTGTTTTACCCTCATTTTATCACAAATGGACCGTTTGTGGTTTTTTGTGTTATTAATCAAATTTACCGATAATTAATTTAAGGTAAATTTATCATAAATGCATTAGATTGGGGTTTTTTCAAGTCAAAAAATTAACTTGGGGTAAATTTATCATAAGTATGTAAATTTGAGGTTTTTGATGGTTAAAAAAATTAATTTAGAGTAAATTTATCACAAATGTATTATTTTTGGGTTTTTGATAGTATTAACTCTATTATAAACTTTACCACCGCCTGAGGTGGCTCAGTTAGATAAGACTCTGCTAATCCTTTGCGAGGATGTGAAGAGTTCAAATCCCGCTGGACGCACGGGGTTTTAAGCATGACGTCAGGGTGGTGGGTCCTCCGCTAGCGTCGCTCCAGGGTTTACCCGCCGGCTACCGGCTATACGCTCCAAGGTTTACCCGCCGGTTACCAACTGTACGGGGTTTCCTGGGTAACAAAAAAAAAAAAAAAACTCTATTATAAACTTATCATTCTCATAGAAATTATAAAAAATGGAACAGATTTTCCATTACTTTTTTGTGTTAAATAATAGTTTTGTTATTTGATTAGAGGATAAGCATATATCTACGTTAAGCCCAGTATAGTAGATTCATTTACTAAATAGCTTTCAAAAAGTTAGAACCATACGTAGCAATCCAATGAAGCTTGACCATATAATTTAATATAACAATTTTATAGACCAGTTTTAGTATGCCCGTCATTGTTCAGAATCTGAACGCCAATTCATTTAAGGGTGTTTTTGGTCATTAGGAGGCACCATGTCCTTGTGATCTTTTACTTTTGGATTGAAATGCAATAAATCTTTGCAAGTCAACAAATCGCAGCCCGGATGGTTGTGATGCTTTGGTTTTTCGTAAAAAGCGACTCTTGGGGACCATGTATTCAACAACTCATACGGTGACCGATGTGGAAAACATGGCTCTCAACATCCCTGCGAATTGCAGAGAATTGAGTGTCGAAGAAATTTGTCGAAAACTCTATCAAATTTGGCTTCGGATGTTTCAAAGAATATTTGCTGAAGACATAGGCTTAGACTTTCAGAAAACAACTTACTAACATCACCGAGAATGCTTGTTGGAGATATTAGGCTCCAAATTTTGTGGAAATATGCGGCTGAGCTGACATAGACTTTCAAAAAATGACTTATTAACATCACCGAGATTGCTTGCTGGAGATATCTAGGGGGCGCTCCCTCCTATGACACCCTGTAAGGGCAGCTCCCGACCCTCGCCCACTCACCGGGGAGCAGACCCCTTGTATCATCATGTCGATAGGGAGTATAAACCATACCTCAATATATTTTCAGTGCTTAGGTAAAAACAGAATTGTCATAAGACAATTAAGTACATTAAGGACCAATGCTGTTAGGTTAGAGTTAATATAGGAACAGTTTATGTGACCTCGAAGAAATTTCACATGGTGGAGAATCCTGCGGGAAAGGTGACCAATACTATTCCTCTTGAAAGCTCGAGCACTGCTTTAGCATAGATGTCTTTGGTGGTTGAGCGACCCTCGAAGAGGGCTACAAAGGGCTCTAGCAAGATGACAATCAATGAGGAGTCGAACTTCTTATCAAGGTGGAGATTTGTTGAATGTGGCTTGAAGTTAGATCTGATTTAGTTTGGAACCAACTTGAATTAAATTAAGGGACATCTAAGATGAGTGAAAGTAGTTCAGAGCATTCGAAGAGACATTTCGAACGTCCTAAATTATGTGGTAGACGTCCGGAATGCAGCACCAAAGTTGGAAGTTGCTATGGATCCAAATCACCACATTTGGATGACCAGAGGTTAGACAGGACATCCGGCCACAACTGGATGGATGTTCGACCATTTTGGACATCCAGTCATTCCTTTGACCGGACATCCATCTGGAAAAAAGTTTGCTCGAGAATTTTTCGAACGGCAGACGTCTGACATGTATGGGACCGAATTAGACACATTGCTTGACCTATTTTGCTCATAGCATCAAGCCTTTTTCAAGTGAGAGCTTTGGAGAGCCATCAAGAGCAATTAAGTAAAGTGAGAAACTCTTACCATTTCTTGAGTAATTCTTGGGGAGTAGGAATAGTGAGAGTGCCAAAACTTTTGTACAGTACTTACTCAAGTGTCAAGACTTTTTTTTTTGCTCACTTGAGTGTCACATCAGAGTAAAATCGATTACTTGATTATCAATTTCAACAAATCATCCAATGTGAAATTTTTGATTTTTTTATTTTATTTTGCTTTTTCTTCTCTAGGCTTGGCGAGGGTCATCAACAACCCTCATCGGCTACGAACCTCTTGCCACCTCTAGGCAGCGTCGTCCGCGATGGGCAAAGCCATGACACCTCACCCAAGGCCTTCACAACGAGGGCAAGGCGGCCCTTACCCAGATCTGGCCAAGAAGGCTCTAGGCAATGGTATTGCAACCAAGCCAACCTTGGGCAAGGCAGCATTGCTCGCAGCTGCCTAGAGCTAGCGAGGGCCCTCGCAATCAAGGGCAAGGCAGCCCTAGCCTAAATTGGGCTATAGAAGAAAAAAATATATAAATATATAAATTGATGATAATAATAATAATAAATTATTCAAAAATTATCCATATCAGCACCGGTGAAGTCATGTCGGACAACCGGCGTCGCCACGTTAGACGACCGGCATCCACATCGAATTTTCTGATGGGGCAAATCGAAATTAACACTCAAGTGATCAATTTTTCAAATTTGTGACATTCAAGTGGAAAAAAAAAAAAAGTTTGACACTTAAGTGAGCGCCGTACAAAAGTTTTGGCATTCCTAGTGTTCTCACCCCCTTATTTAGGTGTAATCGGTGTTAGGAAACACTAAATTGAGTGTGTGATTGGATGGTTGTATTCTCTTCATCTTGATTATAGTAAAATAACTCATCAACCTCTCTTCGTGAAGTTGCCATACTTGGCTGAACCATGTAAATCCACATCCCTTGTGGTCACTTGATTGGAGAAAAATTAATAAGTCACTCAAATAAACATTGACATTTTGATATCATAGTCGTAAACTTAAAAAGTCGGTAAAATGTGTACATAATAGTCAATAAGTTATTGAGAAAGTTTACAAACTACAAAATAAAACATTACTAATGAGTAACTCAAATAAAGATTGATGAGGCCAAAGTAGTTGGTAATTTAATAACAAACAACTCGGTTGGTCATTTAAATTAAGATTGGTAATTTGATATATGTTGTTAAATTTAAAAGTTGGCAAGTTATGCATATGAAAATAAAGTAAGTTATTAAAAAAGTTGGTAATATTTAAACAATTAAATAAATGTTGATAAATACATTATAATAAGAGTGGATAATCCAAAACTGCCGGTTATTTTAATTGGAAAAAAGTCAGTAAGTTCCTCAAATTAATGTTGTAATTTCTTATAAGGATTGTAAAAACCTTAAACGTTGGTAAGTTACAGAAATAGAAGTTGAAAGTTACTAGAGAAGTTGATTATTAACAAACAATCAAATAAATATTGGTAAATGAAAGTGCTAGTATGAACATCTAGAGGGGGATGAATAGGTGTAAAGAAAAATTTCGCAAAAGAATAGTAGAAATATTTTTCTTTGGAAACTGAGTCTGAAGAACAACAGACTTTGAGCAAGTTCAAACTTTAGCAGTTAAATAAAACTACGAACAAAATAAAGGAGTTCATGGAAGAGAATAAGAACACAGAATTTATAGTGATTCGGCTTAGATCAAGCCTATGTCCACTCTCCCACGCTAAGAGCCTTCTGGCTGGATTCCACTATGCAATCAACAAGAGATTACAATTTTGAGTGCAAACACTTAGTAGTGGATCACACTATCTCACTAAGTCACTCTTTTGGTATTTCTCTCACGATCACAAACGTTTAAGCTCACAAGAGACAAGTGTATGATTGAAAATCGCTCAAACTTTGGAATTATAAATTCTACGCTCCGTCTCTTACTTGCTCATCGGTCTTTAGTCTCCTTAAATACTCATCTACTTCCAAACTAGCCATTGGACAGTATCTTAGAGGATCGTCTTCCAATCTATCCATTGGACAGATCCGTATCTAGAAATTTAGTAGCCGCTGAGTGATAGAAGTAGAATCCCAAATTAATTATGATTGCCCATACAAACTGAATCTTGGTTTTCATAAGTAGAGCTTCTTCGTATAGAAAATTCTTGTCTTTAAGATCCAATTGTCAATCAATTAGATTGAGTCAATCAAAACTATCTTGATGTAGAATCCAAACCAGATCACTAGTCATTATATATTTAGGGCTTGTGTTACGTTTTATCAAGTTGTTTCGTTCTGAATCTGCTTCGTTCTAAACTTGTGTCTCGTTCTGAATGTAAAGTCTGAGAGTCTTCAAACTAAAGTAGAGTCTAAGTGTCTTCAGACTGAAATAGACTTTACAATTTGGACGTAAGTCTGAACATATTCTGCTTCTGAACATATTTAGCCTTAAGGTCTGGACACAGTCTCAATAAATTCAGCTTCAACATAGAGTTTGTCTTCCGGTTCAGTTTTAGCATAGAGTCTGTTTTCTGGTTCAGCTTCAGCATAGAGTCTTTCTTCTGGTTCAGCTTCAGCATAAAGTCTATCTTCTGGTTCTTCCAAGTATAGATTTTGACAATATCCTTTACATGTTCTATCATCTGCATAGTTTATTACTCAACCTTTAAACATGTTAGTAGCCTTTGATTTATTTTGTCATTTTCAAAACATCATAAGGGATTTCCCTAACAGTAAATTCATATAAAAGTTGAGAAATTACTAACAAGCCTCCTAAGA
Organism: Eucalyptus decipiens; assembly: GCA_014182575.1. NCBI lineage: Eukaryota > Viridiplantae > Streptophyta > Magnoliopsida > Myrtales > Myrtaceae > Eucalyptus > Eucalyptus decipiens. The sequence continues at coordinate 1,332,051 of CM024611.1, read as the reverse complement.
AATTATTATTTGTAGGTCAAAGTTTTGTCTACCAACAACATTAGAAACTTACCATTCTTTATAAAAAATTATCTACTGTGGATAGATTTTTCTTTTTTCTTTTTTTTTTTTCGGCATGGAAAAATTGAATCTGCGCTAGAAGTAGGAAACTGTTTTTTGTCATTAGATTAGAGGACAAAGTTATATTAAATAATTCAAAAGATAGACATAGAAAGTTAGCCACAACAATTAGTGAAACTAAGTCTGATAGTAATGTTAGACATATTAAGACCAATATATTACATTAATTTATTACATAATATGGTAGATTTTAAATAGGCTGTCAAACAGCTGAATCATAATCGACGATCAACGAAACTCTACAAAAAATGTGCAATGTCCTGTCTAAATTTTTAATTTGCTATGAACCATTAGTAAATATTCAATTTAGTCTCCAAACTATACGAAAATAATGTAAAAGGAATGAATGCATTAAACATTTTCCAATAGTTCAAGAATATTATTGAACAAATTAAAAATTTAAGGACAACATTGCATATTGGACCAAAATTTAAGAATTATTTGTATTATTATCTAGTTCAAAATTTAAATGCCAATTGCAACGAGGGCTCCATTTAGGATTCCCAAGAAGTACCGTTTTCTAATTTTCCATTGTTGAATTGAAATGTGATGGATTTCAGTCAACATAAAAGTCCATGAGCCGCGATGCCTTCAGGATACCATAGAGTCGCCCATTCACACAGACGAAGGGAAACACGACTCTGACCATACATCTACTTACCGACAAGCTGAGACCTAGAAAATATTTGTCAACTCTTTCCCATTTGGCTTCAGATATTTGGAGGAATACTTGCTGGAGATGTAACACTTCTTTCAGAGATCATTTCTTATTCACAAATCAAGATTCTGCAACAAAAAGTTGCTAGGCTTAACTTATACAGTTGTCGCAGTCTCTTTCTTATCACAGGCACCACTTCTGTTGTTGCTGTGATCGTATCCTCTAAAAGTATGGGAAAGAATCAACACTTCACATCAACATGAGGTAGCTGATAAACCTGTCAAAGAGAAGTTCTCACCAGTTAGTGACATCCCATCAAGAAGGCAAAGTCATGGACAACCATTGGCCAGCACAAAAGAAGCAATACATCAAATCGCTAGTAAAGGCAACACATCATTACAAGAATCATTGATCAAAGGCAACAATCGCTCTGAAAGACGGATTTAATTCAGAATTTACAATAGTTGAAAGGATGAAATGGACGGCTCTCCCTCCTTCCCTCCTTCCTTTAATGGAAAGTTGTACTTTAATTCAGAATTTACAATAGTTGAAAGGATACTATGGATTAGACCTCTCCATCTACTGCACACGGTAACTATAGTTGTCACCACCCAATTGGTATGACAAAATGGGGTAAAAGAACTGAGTCATAACTTTCTGACTGTACTTACTTCAGTGCCACTACAATTCCAGCGACAGTAGGCAACCAATTCTATCAATTCGTTTGACGTGGCTTTATTTATAAGATTGTAATGTCTGCGTGGCTTTCTCATAAATAAAAAGAAAAGAAAAGAAAAACGGCGGCCCTTCAGAGTAAAACTCATTACTCTCGATTACGGCAGCATCGTGAAGCTCCCTCTGTCGAGAGAGCGAAAATCACACGACTAGAAGACGAAACCATTATAACGGGAATATCGAATCTTGAAAGGACGCTCGGTTCAGCAAGAAATGGGATCCGAAGAAGATCCGAGATGCAAAGTCTTTTTGTGATTTTCCGGCGAGCAAAAGGCAGCTGAACTGGGCAAGGCTGAAGGAGAAGGCGGGATCGTGATTTACCTTGAGGGAGATAAGAACGTGAGAGAGGTTGAGGATGGCATTCGAGGAGAGTTTTGCCACAGAAAGTTGCGATTTTGAAGGTGAAATCGGCAGAAAGTTTCATTTTTTTTCTTTTCCATATGGGAAAGAATGGGTGGTACAAGGGAAATCGAGGCAGGGAAGAGGGAGGTTGTTTTTCCAGTTTTTTAGCTCCATTTTTTTCATCTGCTTTTGGGCACGGAATAATAGAATTTAGGGAAAATCATACAAACAGTTCCTGAATTTTAATCAAATATGCAATTTCGTCCATGAACTTTTAATTTATTCTTTAATTTGTTCGATATAATTCATAAATTTTTGGTACATATTAAATATAGTTCTTGAACAATATGAAAATATTTAATGTAATCCCTAATCTTGAATTAATGGAATAGTAACATTTAATAATTTTATACAATTTAGGAATCATATTAAACATACCAAAAGTTGAAGAATTATATAAAACAAATTAGAAGTTCATGAATCAAATATTGCACATTGACCCAAAGTTTTGGGACTGTTTATGTCTATTGTCTCTAGAATTTACATCAGAATCGGGAAAGATTTTTTGTTATTTGATTAGGGGACAAACATATATTAAATTAGTTCAAAAGATAGGCATAAAAAGCTTCTTTGTGTTTCCAGACTTGACTGGTGTGCAAACACGTGACTCTAACAGTACCTCTATTTGCCAACAAGCTGAGACCTTGCAGATATTTGTACTCTTTCCCATTTGGCCCCAGACATTTTCGAAGAATACACACCGGCGACGCAAGGCGACTTTGAAAAAACACGATTACCATTACCGTTATCAAGGGCGCTTGTTGGAGATATTAGGCTCCAAACTTGGTGGAACCACGCAGCTGACGATGGAGTTGGAGAGATTGGCGCGCATCTTCTTTTTGTTGGCGATGTTACCCGCCTCCAACTCCATCCATTCGTCGATGGCTAAAAATAGCCATCACCCTGATCATCACATGCATGTTGGAGTGATTCTTGATATGGAGTCACCAGTTGGGGAGATGGCCCAAAAATGCATGACCATGGCCATCTCTGACTTGAATGCCACGCCACCGCAAGATAACCATCCCCTGAAGTTGATTCTGCATGCTCGGAATTCCATGGGACAGCCTCTGAAAGCTCTATCTTCAGGTGAGTTCTCGTCGATTCTCTGCCTGTCATTCTTTGTACGTATCCACGCTCAGGCCACAAACTGCGGAGAAAATGGAACTTGTATTGTACGCTCATTCTGCCACTAAATAAAACCAGTCACAGTGCTGAAAAATATGATGAGGTTCACGATCACATATTCGTGTATAAAGAAGCGACCAGCGGTTTGTATGAGCTAGCGATATATTCATTTTGTGACTAGGCGCTCAGGTAAACGAGAGAAGATTTGCCATCTAGTACTTGTAATTAGAATTGATCTGTTTATTGCCATTTGGAGCAGCTGTGGAGCTTTTGGAGAATGAACAAGTTGAGGCACCGATAGGCCCACAAACATTTGAAGAAGCCGAGCTTGGGAGAACGGGAGATAGAGTGCCTCTCATCTCCTTTTTTGCTAGTAGCCCTTTCTTGTCCAGAGAGAAATGTCCAAACTTTATCCGAATGACGACTAATGATAACTCCCAGGTTGGAGCCATTGCTGCTCTAGTTCAAAAATTCGGGTGGAGAGAATTGGTTATTATACACGAGGACAGTGTTAGGGAAATCCCTTATGATGTTTTGAAGATGACAAAATAAATCAAAGGCTACTAACATGTTTGATGGTTGAGTAATAGACCATGCAGATGATAGAACATGTAAAGGATATTGTCAAAGTGCGAAGACGACCGTAAGACCGAACGTAACATATGTCCAAAGTATATTCTCGAAGATTTTCAGACTTCGTGTCAAAGTCCGAAGACGCGCGGACTCAAGACTCAAAGTCTCGAAGACTGCCGGACTTTAGTGTCAAAGTCTGCTCTACATCGAAGTCTGCTAACTCTGACAAATTCCAGACTGAACGTGAATGATGAACCAGAAGACAAACTATGCTGAAGCTGAACCAGAAGACAGACTATGCTGAAGCTGAACCAAAAGACAGACTCTATGCTGAAGCTGAACTGGGTATAGACCTTAAAGCTAAATCTGTTCAGAAGCAGAATATGTTCAGACCCAGATTGCAAAGTCTATCGCAACTCAGACTCAGATTGTAAAGTCTAAAGACTCTCAAACTTTACATCCAGATTCGATGAATCATAACTCAAGCCCAATCATACAACGGCTAGTGATCTGGTTTGGATTCCACATCAAGATTGATTTGATTGATTCAATCTATTTGATTGACGATTGGATCTTGAAGGCGAGAACTTTCTATACGAAGAAGCTTTACTTATGGAAACCAAGATTTCGTTTGTATGGGCGATCGGAATCAATTTGAGATTTTACCTTTGTCACTCAACGGCTACCAAATCTTCTAGATACAGAGCTATCTAATGGGTATATTGGAAGACGATTCTCCGAGATGCTGTCCAACGGGTAGTTTGGAAGTGGAGGAGTATTTAAGGAGATCATGGACCGATGAGCAAGTAAGAGACGGAGCGTAAAATTTATAATTCCAAAGTCTAAGCGACTTTCGATCATATACTTGTCTCTTGCTAGCTTAAACGTTTGTAATCGTGAGAGAAATACCAAGAGAGTGACTTAGTGAGATAGTGTGATCTATTACTAAGTGTCTGCACTCGAAGTTGTAATCTCTTGTTGATTGCATAGTGGAATCCAGCCAAGAAGGCTGTTAGCGTGGGAGAGTGGACGTAGGCTTGGATTAAGCTGAACCACTATAAATCTTTTGTTCTTATTATCTTCCCTAACTCCTTTATTTTATTCATACTAGCACTCTCAGACAGTTCCTATGGAAACGGAATTGTACCCGATCTCCTTCTTGCATCAGATGAAGGCAATGCTCGCGTGGCGCATCGAACTGCCATTCCACCACAAGCCAGGGACATATACGTAGAAGCCCAACTCTATAAAATGATGGCTCTGTCTGCCAATATATTCATTGTCCACATGTCTGCTTCCCTTGCATCTCGGTTTTTCTTTAAGGTTAATGAGTTGGGAATGATGAGTACGGGCTATGGTTGTGTTGGGAATAACGGATCCCCGAAAACCGGATTCGACACCGAATCGAACCCCTAAATCAATGCGGAAGATGAAGCCCGGGAAAACACGCATCACCGATCATAAAGCACACCACGGATTCGAGCGTACCTTGTTAGCCACAGATTAAACACCAAACGCCAATGGAGGAAGAGAATCCGGTCGAATTCGATCCGATGAAGCCTTGAAGGGAAGAAGAACAAGCCGTGTGCTTACTGTTCTTTTGAAGAAAAACGGGAGAGAGAGAGCGCGTGTAAGAGGAGAACGTACGTGAGTTTTGTTTTCCAACTAACTCAATTTCTCTCTCTCTCTCTCCTCCCTTTTATACCCCCTCCTTTCCACGGGCCCTATTCCCGTGGGCCGGGCTCTCTGAGGCCCAACTTGGGCGGACAAGGCCTTAAGCCCAATATAATAAAGCCTTCATCTCCCACTCGCACATGGTGGTCCAAAACCAACATGGGCGGACAGCCCTACTCGGGGCCCATCGAGAATAATCCATCATAGACTCTCTCTTAACATGGTGGGCTGAATAGGATTCTCTTTACCTCACTTCAACATTCATACGGTGAATAATCCGTGCAACCAAAGATACTTTGAGAGCTCGTTGCTATACATCTGTTAGGAATATATAGCAGCTCATAATGGGCGTCACACTCCAAGTAGATTTAGTATACAGTACCCTAGATCGATCGATCACATTAATATCTCTCTTGATCTCTTTTAAACATGATATATACATTGTATTCACAATTATAGTTATCACAAAGACAGTTATAATTGGTCGACCAGTGAATACAAAAAACTATAATGTGATTCTCCAAAATTGATCTTCCTCTTTCCTTCAAACTCTCAATTTCAGTTCAGCTTGCTTTTCTAGAAATGTCCCATTAGATCGAATCAAACTCATGACCATTGGCAACATCCTAAGATAGCAAACACTAAATAGAAATCTTGAGAATAAGTAAGAGTCATGAGGGGACTAAAAATTGAGGAACTCTTTTCCTCAAGAGTCTCACACGTCATAAAAGTTGAGATCAAACTTTTTGCCACTCTTATTGGTCGTCTCTTGCATACGTAGTATGAAATACGTATTACGGTATTAACTCCTTTCCCATGGAGCGTATGTCTACACTGTTCAATACCGTACAGATGATAGTTCAGACATACCCAATGTCTAACTTGAGTTCACCTATCTACTCATTCACTAAATTCATCAGAACTCACATCTGGCATCTTAGACAGATAAAGTAAAATATGTGGGGTATTTTACTTTCGGACATCACAAGTATTTTGTCCTCATCTTAACACTTAGTTAAGGCGACATGCGTATTTCAAGCTTGAGCTCTCGATTATCACCTAGATAATAAGCTTAAATACAGTCTCATCTCTATTTATCACACAGTAAACAGAGGCGATTACCCGTGTGAGTGGGCTAATCTTATATATGTCCGACATACTCCTCTTAACTTAAAGTAATGCACTGAGCATTAAGATGCATAAAGATCACATAAAGATTCATAGGCATTAATGATGAAAACATAAATTCATCAAATGTGAACACTTAGGGAAATAACAATATTCAGTACATCACCCTCTACACAACCCTAGAGATTTCATATGGCCACAAAACACATCTCTCTAGGTATTGGCTTTGTCATAGGATCTGCTACCATTCTATGCGTAGTATGTACTTTAAGTTCACATCTTTTCGTGCAACCATATACTTGACAAAGTTATACTTGGTATCTACATGTTTGGTCTTGTCTTGATATTTTGGATCTTTGGTATACGCTTTTGCTGCTTGGCTATCATCGTTAACCAATAACGAATCTGCAACACTTCCAATAACACCTAAATGATCCAATAATTTCTTAAGTCAAACACCTTCTTATACTGCTGCTGATAATGCCACGAACTCAACTTACATCATGGACAAGGCTATACATCTTTGTTTCTTACTACTCCAACATATGGTGCCATTATTCGGTAAGAGAACAAACCCAGAGGCAGATTTCATTTCATTTAAATCTCCTCCCCAATCGATATCATAATAGCCTTAGAGTCGCAGATCCTTTCCTTAATGACTCATCGTATAATCAGCAGTTCCTTTAGATACCTTAGTATTCTCTTAACGGCTTTTCAATGTGCTTGACCTGGATTGAATTGGTAACTACTCACCATTCCAACTGCAAAACATATGTCAGATCTTGTACACATCATAGTATACATCAAGCTTCCAACAGCACTAACATAAGGAACATGTTTCATTTGTTCATTCTCTTGTGGAGTCATTGGACACAGTCTATGGCTCAACCCTTCACCTTTTGTAATAGGAGTGTCTATGAGTTTACAATCTCGAAATCTTAACTCCAAGAATGTATGCAACATCACCCATGTCTTTCATCTCAAAGTTGGAAGACAACCAACTCTTGACAGTATTAACAAACTCCATATTGCTTCCGGCAATCAGTATATCATCAACATATAATGATATGATCACAAATTGATCCTTGGATCTTTTGATATATACACAATGATCATCATCTATCATTGTAAAATCATATGACATTATGGCATTATGAAAACGTATATACCATTGTCTCGACGACTACTTAAGGCCATATATCGACCTCCAAAGTCAACATACCTTTTCTTCTTGGCCTTTCACTATGAAACCAGTAGGTTGTTCCATATATATTTATTCCTCTAACTCTCCATTGAGGAAAGCAGTTTTTACATCCATTTGATGTAACTCAAGATCCATACTAGCCACTATTGCCAGAACTATGCAAATCAAGGTAAATCACACTACAGGAGAAAATGTACTTTCGTAATCAATTCATTCATGTTGATTATACCCCTTCGCCACAAGGCGAGCCTTATGCCTTTCTATCGAGCCATCAGCCTTTTGCTTTATTTTGAGAACCCATTTGTTCCCAATAGCTCTGCGTTTTTTTGGAAGATCAACCAGTTCCCAGACATGGTTTGATTTCATTGACTCCATTTCCTCTTTCATTGCATAAATCCATTTTTCCTTACTAGGGCAATTTAGAGCCTCATTAATATTTCTTGGCTCATCCTCATCTTGTGGAGCAACCATAAAAGTTTCCCCTTCAATGTCAAAACGTCGACGAGGAATACTTTGGCGACTTGTTCGCCGTATAGGAGATTGTACACTTAGCACATCATTTCTCATTATGCTCCCACTTGGATTAGATAATGACGACGTCGTCTCGTCGTGTGGTTGTAATTGAGAATGAGTTGAATTCAATTCATCACTTCTCATATTACTCCCACTTGGATGAACTCCACTAACATCATTATCTTGATCCAAGGTTTCAAATAGGGACTAATCTTCCCCTATTTCGCCCTTCTTAGGAAATTCATCCACTAAGAATGTGACATCCCGTGATTCAAAATTCAGTTATACTCCCACTTTCCTGCTCACCTATGAACACATACCCTTTCGAGTGTTTGGAGTATCTCATTAAAATACTCTTCTTTCCTCTGGGACCTAATTTCCCAAACTTGTGAGAGGACTCATGTGTATAGGTAGCACAATCTCATGCCTTAAGAAAACTTAAGTCTGGTTTTCTACCTGTCCATAACTTATATGGAGTGGAAGCAACTGATTTGGAAGGCATCCGGTTAAGTATATAGGCAGCAGTTAACAACGTATCACTCCAAAAAAGTGATAGGTAAGTTAGCATGTGCCATTATGAACCTAACCATTTCCAGTAGGGTTCTGTTTCTTCTCTCCGCAACACCATTTTGTTGAGGAGTATATGGAATAGACAACAGTCTTTCTATTCCTTTTTCATCACATAATTTTCTGAACTCATCAGATAGATATTCTCGACCTCGATCGGATCTCAATACTTTTATTTTCTTGTCTAATTGATTTTCTACTAGGTTCATAAACCTTTTGAAACAACTTATGCTTCAAATTTATGAGAAATCAAATAGACATATCCGAATCAAGTAGAATCATCTATAAAAGTGATGAAACAAACAGCCCCTCGCCTTCCTCTCACATTCATTGAACCACAGACGTCATAATGGATTAAATGCTGAGGAAATTCAGCTCTTTTACTTTTTCTAATGGTTTCCTTGTCGTTTTCCCTTCTAGGCAATACTCACATATTGGCAAATCGACTTTTTCAATGTTGTCCAACAAGCCCTCTTTGGCTAGTCTTTTCATATGTTGTTGGCCCATATGACCAAGTCTAGCATGCCACCATATTCACATCATTATCATATAAAGTAGAAGACGTGAAACAATGGAATAACATATTGACATCACCACAGTCAACATTTAGTACAATAAAACCATCCAGAAAGTGACCACAACTATAGTAGTTTGTATCCAAATACAAATCTACATCACTATTATGGAAGTTCACACATAAACCATGCTTAACCAACATCAAAACAGACATTAAATTTCGACGAATCTCTGGAGCATATGGAACATCATGTAGGAACAAGGTGCGTCCATCACGCATGTTCAATTGGCAGATGCCAATCCCTTTAACTTCATCTCTGGAGTTATTTCCCACATAGGTCCACTTAGCTCTAGTTGGTACTCGTCAAAATTCCACGAAGGATCCTCTATCCTTCCTTACATGGTCTGTCGCCCTTGAATCTACAGTCCACAAATGATTAGATTCAACCAATTATACAAAACTTGACACATAAGCAAGGTTCTCAAATGTACAAGAGGTGTATTACTTTCTTTGGCTCACGACAGTCGCGAGCATAGTGACCTGTCTTGTCACAATTGTAATACCTCACCCTTGACATTTTCTTCACTTGAGGACGTTTTCCTCTCTTGTGTTGGTTAACTCTTGATTTCTTGCAATAAGGACTAAATCATTTGCATTCCCACATATTGAATAAATCAATACGCTTGCGCTTAGAGCTCAAAGCTCTTTCTGAGCTAGAACCAGCATTGCAAATGTCCATTTTTGGCTCAAATGCCGTTAGGTGGTCCTCTACTAGATCAAGGTGGTGCACAGCATCCTCAAAATCTTCCATAATATGGTCAAGAGCTTCTAGTGCTTCTTGCTTTTCCAGCACATATTGAATCTTCATATTCAATATTTCACAATTGTTGCCGTTCATATCAGCAATTACGTTCTTAGTTGCTGAAAGCATCGATCTGAACACATCAGACATATATGCACGAACAATTAATGCCTATCATTTATGCATCCCTATTTGCACAGACCCATCATATCAATGAATAATTTTAAGTAAAGTTTCAGAATCAAAAGGTCACTATGTTTCCAATCATCCTCCAAAAATCCTAACTTAAAATTATCATTAATATAATTGACTTATACAAAATCAATTCTATGAAGCTACAAAAGCTCCTAAAACTACCCACAAATGACTAATTACCCACAAAGAACAAAGAAGAATGTAGAAAGCAATTGATAATTGACATCATTTAATAAAACAATAATACTTTCAATTAACACAACCAACATATAGGTTGCTTGTACAACAACAATCAAGTAGTCAATCATTACATAACATGTACACAAAGCACACTTAACAAATATCAGCCAGTACAACTAACACCAAGTCAGCACACGAACTGGGAAAGATCCTCTTTTGATCTATTAGTCAAAATATCTGAGAAATTTGAAGGCACATTTGACAACCATGGAAAAACTTTTGGAGAAATTTCATGTCGCCACCAAGGCGCATTCACTCTGCGCCCTATGGCGCTTAAATTAAGGGTTGAAGTTTTGGCCAACTCAATCCTATAGTACTCTCTTACAAAAGCTTCCACTAGCCTCCTATAACCCGGGACCACGTTAACCTCCCATAGCCGATCTAACACTGCTTGCCATTCAGGTGGAAGAGTGTTCATCAAAGCCGGCATAAGATAACCATTCCAGATGATTTCCTGTATCATCTGATTGACCCTGACCGCATGTGATACTAAATCACCTTCATGCCACCGATAATCAGTTAAATCTTTCAACAGCCTTTTAAGTCTTGCATTTCCCTCGTCCGTTCTCGGGATTGCAGGTATCCGTGCATGACGCATCATAGTTCCTGCAACAAATGCAGAACTAAAAATGGATCACTTATAATCCATAATGTATATTAAGGAAAATACACAATTTTCCAAAATTCATGCAACACAAGCATAATAAAAAAAATGGATTACATATAAACCACATAGGCATACATGAACAAAAAAACAAATTCCTTTTTTTTTTTTTTTTTTTTTTTCGGTCAACAGTCAACGGTCGTCAACGGTCGGGTTGTCGGTCGCCGGACCGGTCGGACCGGTCGGCCCGGTCGGGCGGACCGACCGCACGTGCCGTGCACGTGCGGGCTGACGTCACGCAAACGTCAGCCGGCACGCGCCACGCGCGTGCCGGGCGTCGCGGGTCGGGTCGCCGGTTGGTGACCGCCCGGCAAAACGTCGTCGGCGATGACGTCATCGGTGACGTCATCCGAGCGGTTACCGACCGTTGGATGACGTCATCGGTGACGTCATCCGAGCGGTTACCGACCGTTGGATGACGTCACGATGACGTCATCGTGTGACGTCAGACCGACGCGTGCCGTTTCGCCGGTCGCCGGCGCGCACGTGCCGGTTCGTCACCGACGCGTGTGGCGCACGCGCTGGCCATTGCCAGCGCTTCCGAGCGCGTCGCGCCCACGCGCAGCGGCTTCTGGCCGCGCGTGTGGGTGCGTGCAGCGTCGTACGGCAGCATGCGACATGTCGCCGGACTCGTCTCGACATCACCTTTCACTCGGTGCTTTCATATTTTGATTTCGACTTACGGAAACATGAAAAATTGGCCGAACAGCGCTCGGGTGTCGGGATTTCTGCCCCGATCCGTACGGCCGAAACTTTTTTGCGAAAATTCAATCAAAAACATGATAAAAAGATCGGGAAAATGTGAACTAGGGCTCTGATACCAATGTTGGGAATAACGGATCCCCGAAAACCGGATTCGACACCGAATCGAACCCCTAAATCAATGCGGAAGACGAAGCCCAGGAAAACACGCATCACCGATCGTAAAGCACACCACGGATTCGAGCGTACCTTGTTAGCCACGATTAAACACCAAACGCCAATGGAGGAAGAGAATCCGGTCGGTCGATCCGATGAAGCCTTGAAGGGAAGAAGAACAAGCCGTGTGCTTCTTGTTCTTTTGAAGAAAAACGGGAGAGAGAGAGTGCGCGTAAGAGGAGAACGTACGTGAGTTTTGTTTTCCAACTAACTCAATTTATCTCTCTCTCTCCTCCCTTTTATACCCCCTCCTTTCCACGGGCCCTATTCCCGTGGGCCGGGCTCTCTGAGGCCCAACTTGGGCGGACAGGGCCTTAAGCCTAATATAATAAAGCCTTCAGGTTGGATTGTGACTGATGGGATAATAAACGAGCTGCCTGGGATGGATCAGTCGGTTTTAGACTCGATGCAAGGAGTCATAGGAATCAGACCTTACATTCCATCCTCAGAGCGGCTTCACAACTTCTCACTGAATTGGAGGAACAACTCTTTCACAAACCAGCATCATCGAATTCCTGAAGTCAATGTGTATTGCTTATGGGCATATGATTCTGTCTGGGCCTTAGCCAAAGCAGTATATCATTTAGGTCCGACAACTTCTATGCAGAAGAATGATTCTGCCAATAAGCTTGCTCATCTTGCTGCCTTTCCCTCAAGACGAACAGGCTCCGATCTAGTCCGCACAATTCTACGTGGCAAGTTCACGGGTTTAAGTGGGGAAATTCAACTTAAGAATGGACAGCTGCAACAACCGCTAGCATTTGAAATAGTGAATGTTGTCGGAAGAGTCAAGAGAATCGGATTTTGGACCCAATTGAATGGGATAACGCAATGGCTAAATGGGTCTAGTGTTGCAACTAGTGTTGCAACTCAATCACCCTCTCTGAGAAAAATGGGCTCCATTGGATGGCCTGGATCATCCTCGGCTGTACCAAAAAGTAAGCAGGTTATGCGAAAGACTGGGAAGAGAATGAGAATCGCAGTTCCTGTTAAACCAGGTTTCAAAGAACTGGTGGGAGTGGAACTCAATCCTGAGACAAACGCAACAATTGTAACGGGCTTTTGCATAGATGTGTTCAAGGCTGCAATTGATTTGTTGCCTTATGAAGTAAAATTTGACTTCATTCCCTTTCCAAATTCAACAACTGGAAAACCTGATCTACCGTGTATACCTCCAGGTGATCTTGAATGACCAGTAAACCTTGAGGATTGTCTTTTCTTCTAGTGTTTGCAACCAAATAATATGTGCTGCTTCCATGCAAGAAATAACACCAGATAAATAGCTCATCCAAGTACATAAACATGGCACTTTGTTCATTAAAATAAGAATTCAAAATTGGTTGATAAAAATTGTAGTACAACATTTTATTTAGGGAATTAATAGCCATTCAAGATGCAGCAGTGAGATTAGACCAGGCGAGATGAATTTCTGTCTCCATAATTGTGCAGGCAAAAACTACTATTCTTGGAGCCAAATTTCTTTCACATGATAAGTCTAGGACAGTAATTGTTTAATATGTTCTGCATAAGAGTTAGCATAGTCTGGATAAGGGTTACCATGGTGCCAATTTCGGAGATGACTTGATTACTCTATATAAATCAGGGAAAAGAAATGTTAGCAAAAGAAATTGAGTGATGCAGGTTGAAGTGCCCGAGTGTATTTGCAACTGTATGTGCTTGTATGCTTGTATACATTGTTTATGAAATGTACTTACCATTTCTTTTGTGTCCTTGGCAATATGTACTAGCAATATGATGCAGCAGTGGGTGATATAACCATCACAGCAAATAGATCGGCATATGTGGACTTCACAATGCCTTTCACGGAAACTGGAGTAGCGATGATTGTGCCTATCAAGACATCACGAGGCACAAACATGTGGATATTTCTACAGCCTCTCACAGTGGATCTGTGGTTAGTCGTATGCGCTTTCTTTGTCTTCACAGGATGTGTAGTGTGGAAAATTGAGCACGGTGACAACAATGAGTTCAAGGGACCATTAGCTCAACAAATTAAGATGGCAATGTGGTATTCGTTCTCGACACTATTTTTTGCACAAAGTACTGACTCTCTCTATGTGTTTTCAATGTTCATGTCCTGCTTTAACATTTCTTATAACAAGGGGATTAACTGGGTACAAGATCAAGGTTTTCCCAGCAATAGACAGTTCTTAGAATTAAACCCTGATTTCAGTGCAATAAAAAGAAGCGAAAAAAAAACGAAGAAAAAAAGTACCCATTGAGAAGGCAGAAAGAATATGCTCAGTTGTTTCTCTGGATATATACCCTGCTGTACAATAACGGTGTGAGTTGATATAGTACGAACTAAATTGTCTTCTCATGGTTTGCAGGGGAAAAATTAATCAGCAGCTTGTCCAAAGTTGTGGTCATCGTATGGCTGTTTGTAGTTCTAATACTAATTTCCAGTTACACTGCAAACCTGAGCTCAATGCTAACAGTTCATCTGCTTCGGTCCTTGCCAAAGGGCGAATCTATCAGTTTCACTGGTGACAGTAAAGTTGTTCGGCCAGATCTGATTAATCTACCATTCATAAAACCCTTTTCACGCCCTTTGCTAACGGTTGAAGATTTTGCGAATGCTATGAGAAATGGAAGCCGGAATGGTGGTGTCTCAGCAATTCTTCTTGAAATTCCTTATGTAAAGGTCTTCCTTTCCAGGTACTCTGCTCAATACACCATGATTGAGCCCTCATACAACAGCACCAATGGATTTGGCTTTGTAAGTCTCTTTCTTTTCTCGATGCACTTGAGTGAATAATTTGGGATCGATCCAATCAATGAATCTTGGGCCCTTTTATGCAGGCTTTTCCTAAGGGGTCACCTCTAGTCCCTGACGTTTCTGCAGCAATAGCAAAAATGAGAGAAGAGGGAACACTCTACTTGATAAGCCAAAATTGGTTTCAAAATCATTCTTTATACACAAATCAAGATTCCGAAACAAAAGTTGCCAGGCTTGACTTATACAGCTTCCGCAGTCTCTTCCTTATCACAGGCATCACTTCATCTGTAGCTGCGATAGCATCCTGTAAACATATGAAGAAAGAATCAACAACTTCACAACAGCACGAGGTTGCTGATAAACCTGTTGAAGAGAAGTTCTCGCCAGTTGGTGATGTCCCATCAAGAAGAACCAGTTCCAAACACGTCAGAAGATATTCCTATTGAATGGGAAGTGAGTGCGAGGTCCTCAGCAAATGTATAGGCCGACCAATATCATGGTGCTTATACGTGGAAACATACCAGGAACTGTGAAGCTTCTTAGGATTTTTTTAGCTGTAGGGATGAAGAGTCAAGTCTTGTTTGAACTTTGAAGATGTTCACATTAGAATAAGTCCCTCTTGCAACTACTTCCGCAAAATTAACAATAGGAAATGTCAATATTCTTATGTACGTTATTGCTTTGTTTTTCTCAATACAGGGGCTAAAGAAATGACGAGAACATATCCTTATTGTTTTATCAATTCAACTAAGGGTTGGTTTCTATTTAGTAAACATTTAAGAGACCAATCTAACATGAAATTTCTATGCATCCTATGCTAGGAAAAAAGCCTACAAGACCAATCTAGTGGGGGTAAAGGCCTTAACAATCTCGGAAATGACCAATCGTTTGGAATAGAGTAAAGTGACAAGCAATCTTATTTATACTCAACCTATCGCATTTTGAATACACACGAATTAGCTATAACAGCACAATTTTCATTTCGCTCATATTGAGACAATTAGGGTTCATTTGGTAACATTTCTATTCCCGAAAATAATTTCTTTTCAAAAATAATTCTTTTCTATTTATATTCTCTAAAACAGTTTTTGAAAAAAAAACAACTCATTTGGTAACTGCACAAAATTATTATTCTCAGAATAAAAAAGAACAAGAATGCATTTGATACACAAGTTTTTTTGTGGCTTGGAATTTATTATAATTATAATTTTCATTGAAGCATTGAGCTTGTTGATTTCTTAACTTCTCACTCAGTTGATTTGATCTCTAACGGTGCTTTATATTATAGTCTAACACTTAAACTTAGTCGGTCAGTAGAAGAGGAAAGAAACCTTTCTTGATAATTTCTCACAGTTGTAATATTTTCGGCCTCAAGTTCCTATTATTAAGTTCTAATTAATTTCATACATCCCAATAAATAATGACGATACACTACTAAATAACGAACAACATGAAATAACTTTCTGCTCTTAAGTCTCTTGGAAATGTATATTTCAAATGTAGATTAATTTTGTTTATCTTATAATAATATACGTACATTCAAACTAAATTTCTAACGGTCTACGCAGATTAGTAGTTGATTTGTTTCCTCATTTTGGAATCTTCTTAAAGAAGTTTAAGAATTATTTTTGGGTTAGAGAGTAAAGCAGATTTTGGCGAAGAGGATTTTGGACAGCCAGTCCTTTCCGGGGGGACGCGCACCGACCAAATTAAACATGATTTTTTTACCTATTTGGATCGTAATGCTAGGCCTAACTCAAGTGAGAGCTTTGCAGAGCCGTTTAAGAGGAATTGAGGAAGTGAGAAACTCCTGCAGATCTCCTCATCAACCTTTGTGTTGTTTATTCGGGTATAATCGGGGTCAGGAAACACTTGAATGAGTGTGTGATCTGAGCGATTACATCCTCTTCGCCTAGATTATAGTGGAACATCTCCTTGATCTTTCCTTCGTGTCGAGTTTATTTCTACATTTATTTCTACATTTATTTCTTGCTTAGATTACTCGGCTTTGTCTGCGCTTCCTCCCTTTTGCATGATAAACTGGTCTTAAAAATAGGGAAGCCGTGATACTATTGATATTCATTTACCAGCGGCGTGATACATGTTGGTAAGTCACTCAAATAAGTTGTCTAGCATCAAGTTAGTTGGTAATTTAATAGAAGAAAAATTATTAAATCACTCAAATAGAGGTCAGTAATTTGATATTATAGTTGGTAGATTCAAAAAAAAAAAAAATTGATTGACTATGCACGTAAATGTTAATAAGTTATCAAAAAAGTTAGCATTCTACAAACAACCACAAAAAACTATATGTATTTGTAAGTGACTCAAATAAAGATTGGTGAAGCAAGTTGATAACCTAATGGGAGACAAGTCGGTAAGTCACTTAAATTAAGGTTGGTAATTTGATATGAGTTAGTAAATTTAAAAGTAGGTAAGTTATACAAAAAGAAATAAGTTATTAGAAAGGTTGTTAATTTTCAAACAACCATATAAACGTTGGTAAAGTACTTAATAAGAGTAGATAACATAAAACTAATTAGTAATTTAATTGTAGAAAAATTGTTTAGCCAGGTAATTTTATAAAAGAAAAAGATAAATATACAACGTTGGTAAGTTACGCAAATAAAAGTTGGAAATTTATTAGAGAAGTTGGAAATTGATAAATAAATTAAAAAAATCAAATAAGCATTGGTGAATTCATATGAAAGATGGTTAATTAATAAAAAGTCTCCAGAGAAATTGCTATTTGCTGGTTACATTTTTTTTACTCTCAATTTAGAAACTTACAATTCTTATAGAAATTATCAACTACAGAATAACTCCATTGGAAGCGGGATTTGATTAGATGGCAAACATATATTCAAGCTTTGTTTGTTTCGCAAAAATTGAATGATTTGGAATACATTTTTTAAACATGATTGCTTATATAAATCAACAAATATTTCATCGTCTCTGAAAATGTTTAAACATAAATTATTATTGATAATAAAAACGCTTTTTGTGGGTTAATTACTTCAAGTAATACTAAAGATCTCATTTTCCACAAAATAAACGGAGCCTTAAATGAGTTTAAGAGATAGACATAAAAAAGTTAGCCACAATAAAAACTGAAACCTAAAGTGGTAAGAGCAATGCTAGACATATATAAAGACGAGTATCCTGAATTAACTTATTGAAAACGGGGCGGCAGACTTTAAGCTTTCAAACAACTAAACAGTTGAGACCTTGAAGAAATTTCTCCAACTTTTCCGTTTGGCTTCCGAAATTTCGAAGAAAACTCGCTGGAGACGCAACACTTGACTTTCCAAAGGACGACTTATCAACATTATCATCATCAAAACTTGCTGGAGATATTAGGCTTCAAACTTTGTGGTAATATGAAGCTGCCAATGAAGCTGGAGAGATTGGCGCGCATCTTCATCTTGTTGGCGATCTTACATGCCTTCCATTCCATCGGTAGGTCAATGGCACTAAACACTCATCATCGTCATCATCGTCACATTCATGTTGGGGTGATTCTTGATATGGAGTCACCAGTTGGGAAGATGGCGCAACAGTGCATGACCATGGCCATCGCTGACTTGAATGCCTCGGCATCGCACATTAACCATAGCCTGAAGTTGATTCTGCATCCTAGGAATTCCATGGGACAGCCTCTCAAGGCTCTATCTTCAGGTGAGTTCTCGTCGATTCTCCCCCTCTGTCATTCTTTGTACATACTCGCGCTCAAGCCATGCAAATCGGAAGAAAGGAAATTATACTGTGCATTCATTCTGCCACTGAATAAAACCAGTCACAGTGCTGAAAAATATGATGAGGTTGACGATCACATATTCGTGTATAAAGAAGCAACCAGCGGTTTGTATGAGCTAGCGATATATTCACTTTGAGACTAGGCGCTCAGGTAAACGAGAGAAGACTTGTAATTAGAATTGATCTGTTTATTGCCATTTGGAGCAGCTGTGGAGCTTTTGGAGAATGAACAAGTTGAGGCACTGATAGGCCCACAAACATCTGAAGAAGCCGAGCTTCTGGGAGAACTGGGAGATAGAGTGCCTCTCATCTCCTTTTCTGCTAGTAGCCCTTTCTTGTCCAGAGAGAAAAGTCCAAACTTTATCCGAATGACGACTAATGATAACTCCCAGGTTGGAGCCATTGCTGCTCTAGTTCAAAAATTCGGGTGGAGAGAATTGATTATTATAAATGAGGACAGTTCCTATGGAAACGGAATTGTACCCGATCTTCTTCTTGCATTAGATGAAGGTAATGCTCGCGTGGCGCATCGAACTGCCATTCCACCACAAGCCAGGGACATATACGTAGAAGCCCAACTCTATAAACTGATGGCTCTGTCTGCCAATATATTCATTGTCCACATGTCTGCTTCCCTTGCATCTCGGTTTTTCGTTAAGGTTAATGAGTTGGGAATGATGAGTACGGGCTATGGTTGGATTGTGACTGATGGGATAATAAACGAGCTGCCTGTGATGGATCAGTCGGTTTTAGACTCGATGCAAGGAGTCATAGGAATCAGACCTTATATTCCATCCTCAGAGCGGCTTCACAACTTCTCACTGAATTGGAGGAACAACTCTTTCACAAACCAGCATCATCGAATTCCTGAAGTAAATGTGTATTGCTTATGGGCATATGATTCTGTCTGGGCCTTAGCCAAAGCAGTATATCATTTAGGTCCGACAACTTCTATGCAGAAGAATGATTCTGCCAATAAGCTTGCTCATCTTGCTGCCTTTCCCTCAAGACGAACAGGCTCCGATCTAGTCCGCACAATTCTACGTGGCAAGTTCACGGGTTTAAGTGGGGAAATTCAACTTAAGAATGGACAGCTGCAACAACCGCTAGCATTTGAAATAGTGAATGTTGTCAGAAGAGTCAAGAGAATCGGATTTTGGACCCAATGGAATGGGATAACGCAAGGGCTAAATGGGTCTAGTGTTGCAACTCAATCACCCTCTCTGAGAAAAATGGGCTCCATTGGATGGCCTGGATCATCCTCGGCTGTACCAAAAGGTAAGCAGCTTATGCGAAAGACTGGGAAGAGAATGAGAATCGCAGTTCCTGTTAAACCAGGTTTCAAAGAACTGGTGGGAGTGGAACTCGATCCTGAGACAAACACAACAATTGTAACGGGCTTTTGCATAGATGTGTTCAAGGCTGCAATTGATTTGTTGCCTTATGAAGTAAAATTTGACTTCATTCCCTTTCCAAATTCAACAAGTGGAGACCATTATGAGGACCTGATCTACCATGTATACCTCCAGGTGATCTTGAATGACCAGTAAACCTTGAGGATTGTCTTTTCTTCTAGTGTTTGCAACCAAATAATATGTGCTGCTTCCATGCAAGAAATAACACCAGATAAATAGCTCATCCAAGTACATAAACATGACATTTTGTTCATTAAAATAAGAATTTAAAATTGGTCGATAAAAATTGTAGTACAACATTTTATTTAGGGAATTAATAGCCAGTCAAGATGCAGCAGTGAGATTAGACCAGGCGGGATGAATTTCTGTCTCCATAATTGTGCTGGCAAAAACTACTACTCTTGGAGCCAAATTTCTTTCACGTGATAAGTCTAGGACAGTAATTGTTTAATATGTTACTGCATAATAGTAAGGATAGTCTGGATAAGGGTCACCACGGTGCCAATTTCTGAGATGACTCGATTACTCTATCTATATCAGGGAAAAGAATGCTAACAAAAGAAATTGAGTGATGCAGGTTGAAGTGCCCGAGTGTATTTGCAACTGTATGTGCTTGTATGCTCATATACATTGTTTATGAAAAGTACTAACCATTTCTTTGGGGTCCTTGGGAATATGTACTAGCAATATGATGCAGCAGTGGGTGATTTAACCATCACGGCAAATAGATCATCATATGTGGACTTCACAATGCCTTTCACAGAAGCTGGAGTAGCGATGATCGTGCCTGTTGAGACAACACAAAGCACAAGCATGTGGATATTTCTACAGCCTCTCAAGGTGGATCTATGGTTAGTCATAGGCGCTTTCTTTGTCTTTACAGGATGCGTAGTGTGGACAGTTGAGCACATTGACAACAGTGGGTTCAAGGGAGCATTAGCTCGACAAATTGGGACAGTGGTGTGGTATTCGTTCTCGACACTAGTTTTTCCACAATGTATGGACTCTATATGTTTCTGATGTTCATGTCCTATGCTTTGAAATTTCTTATAATGAGTGGATTAACTGAGTACTCGATCAAGGTTTCTCCAGCAATATAGTTTTTAAATAAAACCCAAATTTCAGGGCAAAAAGAAGCAAATTAATACTCATTGATCGTAGGCATTAGGAATACACCCCATCATTTGTAGCGGATTTTTACAGTCTGCTGTCCAATAACGGTGTGAGTTGACACGGTATGAAGCTAAATTGTCATGTAATGATTTGCAGGGGAAAAATTAATCAGCAACTCGTCCAAAGTTGTGGTGATCGTATGGCTGTTTGTAGTTCTAATACTAACTTCCAGTTACACAGCAAACCTGAGCTCAATGCTAACAGTTCGTCAGCTTCAGTACTTGCCAAAGGGTGAATCTGTCGGTGTCCCTTTCGGTAGTCCAGTTAATCAGCCAGTTCTGATCAATTCCTCCAAAGAAACGTCTTTTCCCCTTTTGCAAACGGTTGAAGATTATGCAAATGCTCTGAGAGAAGGAAGCTGGAATGGTGGCGTTGCAGCAATTATTGACGAACTTCCTTATGTAAAGCTCTTTCTTTCCAAGTACTCTGCTCAATACACAATGGTTGAGCCCTTATACAACAACACCAATGGATTTGGCTTTGTAAGTCTCTTTCTTTTTCTCTATACAGTTGAGTGAATTTATTGGGATCGATACAATTAATGATTCTTAGGCCCTTTTATGCAGGCTTTTCCCAAGGGGTCACCTTTAGTCCCTGACATTTCTGCATCAATAGCAAAATTGAGAGAAGATGGAAAGCTTTACTTAATAGGCCAAAATTGGTTTAAAGACCATTCCCTATTCCCGAATCAGGATTCTGCAACAGAAGTTGCTAGACTTGACTTATACAGCTTTCGCGGTCTGTTTCTTATTACAGGCATCACTTCAACTGTAGCTCTGATAGCATCCTATAAATTTAGGAAGAAGAAATCAACTGTGAAACAACATGAGGTTGCTGATCAACGTGCTAAAGAGAAGTCCTCACTAGTTAGTAATATCCCATCGAGAAGAACCAGTTGCACACACATCAGAAGACATTCCTGTTGAATAAGAACAAACTGTAAAGTCCTCAGATGATGCAGATATCGACTTACATTGCAGTGCTTATATGTGGCAACATGCCAGGAACTTTGAAGCTTCTTGGGATTTTTCCAGCTGTACGATGAAGAGTGTGCTATTGTTAGAACTTTGAAGATGTTTGAAATAAGAATATGTTAATCTTATATCTTTTGCTCTATTATTTAATACTTCTGCAAAATTAACCATAAGAGATGCCAATGCTCTTATTTGTGTCTGCATCGCAGCAACATATACTTATTGTTTTATCATTTCAACAAAGCATTGTTTTCTTTTTAGTAAACATTTAAGAGACCAATCTAACTATGCCAGATAAAAAGCCTACAACACCAATCCAGTGGGTAAGCCCTTAACAATCTCAGAAATGACATGTCAGTTGGAACAGTGCAAGGCAACAGGCAATCTTATTTATACCACAACATATCACATTTTGCTTACACACAAAGTCATAACAGTGCAATCCTCTTTTTGCTCAAACTAACATAGTTAGGACAACAAAATGCTCAAACTTCTGCAAGTACCTCCACAGTCAATGCAACTCTGAACAAAATTGATAAATTATAATTCAAAGCCACTGCCAATTCTAAAGGTGCTGCAGCAAAATGGAGTCCACCATTCTCAACTGAATAAAACCCATCTCTCTGAAAGATTAACCACACCAGCATATCTCTTGTTAGTATGAGTAGTTGAAACAGTGCCAGCCAAGACAATGAAGAGGCATCTAAATCAGTTTCTCAAAATGCTAGTTTCATTTGGCTTATAAAGAAACCTTTTTGGGCATCCTTACCAGGAATGCCAGCTTTCTTCTAAGCAGAATCATCTCTTAAGATTTCACAAATACAATGTCACAAATACAATCCGCAAATTTAACATGCAAGTCTTACCAGGAAAATGGAGCAGACAATCAGTATCGTTTGTTTTGATTTTCTCCATCTGCATTTGTTGCTCAAAAGTTGGCCAAGGGTAGTGGGAATCGAAAATGTTTGTGTTTCTTTGCCAATCTGCAGATACTAAATATCATCCATTTCAATTTTCTCCATTTCGACAGATTGGCAAAGACACAAATGATTTAATTCCCACTTCCCTTGGCCAACTTTTGACAACAAATGCACCATCTGCTAAGAACCTGAGAATTCCAGTGTGAGAACTCAATCCAGTCTGAACTTAAAGAGGAGAAGACAAAGTCATGGAAAACCATTGGGAAGTACAAAAGATACAATATATCAAAACCAATGCAAGTAAAGGCAAGATATGATTACAAGAATCTTTTACTAGAGGCAGCAATTGCTCAACAATTTCACGATTTGCAATGAAAAGATGAGTTGGATTCAGAATTCACAATAGTTAAAGAAATACTAGAGATTAGAGCTCTCCATCTACGGCTCACAATAACTGTAGTTATCATGACCCAATGGATATGGAAAAACGGTTCAGGTTAACTCCAAGCGCTTCGGTCAGTATGGATTTTGGAAACTCCAAAATCCACAAGATCAGCATTTCATACAACTGTAGCCAAACTTTCTTGAAATGGGAAGTCATTTTCTTCGAATGAAGTTATGGGCCTCACCTTCTACTCTAAACTTTCCCAGGTACTAATAAAACCAAAATGAATACAATTATAAGTAAATTAGATTAAAATCCACAAGATCAAGCATTTGACCCAAAAGAAGCTAAACCTTCTTGGAATCGTAAGCCCTTTCTTTAAAATGAAGTTATGGCCCTCAACCTGTGCTCTAAACTTTTCCAATTACTAATAGAATAAAAATGAACACAATTATAAGTATATTTAAATGATTTAGAAGCACCAAAAAATGGCACATGATGACACTGTAGAGAAAGCATGTAAGTAGTTACTGTATCATGTTTAATTTAAGACGCGTAGAATATCTCAAATATAAACTATCCTTTAGCCAAAAGGAAATAAGATAAGATTAACTTAATGAATAGAACCTTCCCACTAGTTGGTAATTAGTGAGAAAAAGCTCTTCATTGATAGGTAACAAGTGACGAAAAGCTTGTCGAAAAACTTGTCATCAGTTGATAACAGATTGCTCATGATTTATGCCATTCCTCATAATAATAATTAAGAAGCCTTACAAGCAGTGTCAATCCATTGCCCACCCATATGTACGGCAGAAGAGAGAGAGACATAGGGGGAGATCAATGCAAAAATGGCAGTTAACATAGACAACAAGATCAATGAGTGAAGGTTTGTGACTTCAGCAGAAGAACATCAAAGGGAAGTGCACCCTCATCGACTCTCCTATCATGGCAAACTCACACGCATTTGGCTTTTTGTTCTTTTACCTGGACAGTTATTATTATCTCTGTTCTTATTCAATTCCTTGAAGGTGAATTCCTCGTTGATGTTCTATCTAGTTCTATTCACGCGAAAATTCCTTTTTCAATGTTCTATCCACTCAATTTATCCCATATGAATTCATACTAGGCCACAAAACCTGGAGAAAATGTCTCTCATTTATTTTAAGTACAAGAGACAGAATTAGTTCTCAAAACTAGATGACTATGAAAGAATGGATCGGGGCTCGGAATGTGTCAAGCAGTTTGTGGACTAAAAACGATGGACAACAATAAACGTAAATCAAACCAACCATCCTTTAGGCAATTGGTTCCATGGAAACTTGCTTTGGACGGCGATGAGTAACAAGTTTGGTAGACAACTCATCAAACTGAGAATGCTGTATACTTGGGTTGGCAAAAAGGATCAAAGCAAGCAACTTCATTTCCACTTCAGTAGAGTAAAGTCTGACCAACCATGTCAGTTTTACCTCTGGCAGAAGCTCAGACTGTATAAATAGAGACCAAGAGTTATCTACAAGCCCCTGAGACTCCCTCTCTGGTAATTACATATTCACAGGATGTATCAGGGATGTGAGGGGCAAAAAGCAAATGGAGTCTTCTCCTTGTTCCGCAATGCATCAGTTCACAACCACACCCATCCCTCATGTCATTCCCTGTACTAACAATCTCTTTATCCTTCGACAAAAACAGCCTCGAGTTCACGCAATTCGCCCACGCCAGACCGAGCGCAGCACAAACCCGTCTCCCAGATGAATCCAAGCACCCCAAGTTCCCAATCCTCAGGCCGTTAATCCCCTCATTGGGAGCGACCAAATCAACCACCTGATTCGTCACCACAACCGCAAGATCAAACTTCTCAGCCAACCACTTCAATTTCCCCGCGATCTTGAAAAACATAGACGACCTCCGCTTGAGATCGAGCGGGTTATTGTCGAACTCCGACCGGAACAACGCCGCTATGGAATCGATGACAACGAGCCGAACCGGGAACTGGCTCTTGAAGTTCTCCACGAAAGATTCCAGCTTGGGCAATAGGTCGAGCAGGTGGTGGGCGGAGTGCAGAGGGTGCACGAAGATGTGATCCAGGGGGTCGTGGCGGGGGCCGAGGGGGCGGGCGCGGGCGAGCTGGCGGAGGCGGCGGAGAGGGAAGGGGAACTCGGAGTGGAGGTAGAGGGAGGAGGCGGAGAGGCCGCCGCGGGAGGGCGGGAGCTGGGCGGAGAGCAGGAGCTGGAGGCAGAGCTGGGTCTTCCCGCAGCCGCCTCGCCGACGACCTCGGTGACGGAGCGGCAGGGGACGCCGCCGCCGAGGCAGCGGTCGAGGACGGGGCAGCCGGCGGTGCACTTGGCGGTCGGCCGGGGGCGGACGAGGAGGTCCTCCGGCTTCATCGTCCGACAGTGGCGGCGGGAAAGAGATTTCGACATGTTTTCAAATCTTTGAAACATGAAATATGGATTCATTCTTTAGCTTGAGACTTCCATATTCAAATTAATCATGACTTTGGGAGCTTACGCACTTAATTTTTTGTTTTTTTTTTTTTTTTAGTTCTAGCAAATTTGAATTTTTATAAATTACAAATGTTGGCACGAAGACTTATTGTACATTTTTCTTATGAGTTTTTGAAATTTCAATCATTTTTAAATTATGATCGTAAAATGTAAAATGTCGCCATTTTGCTTTCAATTAATCTGAGAGATGAACTAGAATAAAGGTGGTAACTCAAAACTAGCTCATAAGTTGATTGAGGAAGACTTCAGTTGGGAAGCGAAGACTGTTGTGGACAGGGCCAGGACAAAAATGAAGGCGTATCGGGCTCTCTCTTTGGCCCATTGCAATAGGGACTCGAACCGGCCCCACCTGCTCTGTTTGATCTACTATGTGCTGATGCGTTTAATGTATTATCTCCAAACATGACTTAGTTATTTCAATGAAGTCGTTACTTTTGACCCAAAAAAAGAAGAAGAGTTGGCAAGTCACTCGAACAAAGATCGATAAATTCATATGAGGATTGGAAGATTTAAGATCTTGGTAGACAAGATAAATAAAAGTTTGTGAAGTATTAAAAAAAAAGTTAATAATTTTCAAATTGTCAAAAAAGTTGGTAGTTTTATTGAAGTGTTTGCAAGTCACCAAGTAATTGAGAATCAGGCTATGAGTGATTTGTTTTACTAATAATTTCCGACACTTATCATTTCTTTTAGAAATCCATCAACATGTTCATTTACGAACAAAACGATAGAATTATTTAGGAGTATGCAAAAGAATCGGAAATCGCTTGAATCACTCAAAACCAAACAAAACTAGCTCAGAACCAGTGATTCCCAAGGCACCAACCTAGTTCCTAATGCCAATTTACTAGAATTGATGAGTACCGATCCGATTCCTGATTCTAAATATGGAACCACCCACCTAAACTGAACCAATACATATATATAATTTTTGCGCAAAGCATCTATGTGCTTGAGTTTGACGTATTTGAATCTAGGGATGACCAAAGTGAGTTCAACTCCAGCTTTGGGAGCTCTTTTAGCAAGTTTGATAATGTGGCCCGAATGAAAAATAGGGAAATCTCTAATGAGTGTTTACCATGGGTGGGTAAATAACTTGGGTGTTAGTCCGACATTGTTTAAACTTGAAAGGAGATAATGGGGCAAGGGATTGTTCACCCTAGGTGTTGAGGAGGATTGGTTCATGGTCCAAAGCAATTGCAGTAAGATGAGTGATGATGGGATTTGAAGGCTAACAATGCCGATCTGGGTTGGAGCTGCACCTATCAATTGTTCAAAACACCCAAGAATGAATTTGTTGGGGATTTAGACCAGTTTCATGATACCAACACCCAATTCTCAATTCCAGTTTTTTAAACTAATTATTAGTAGAAAGTTCCCGATTTAAGGGTGGGAATCGCTCACCTTAATACCAATCACCCCTAAAATTATCCATTCTACATGAATATTGTTGCTTCTTCTTCTTTTTTAATTAGTTGTTCAGTCACAAGAGGACGCGACCTCCGTTCCATGGTCCCCTAAGAGATGTTCAAAAATTGCTATCATCTTCTTCTTGTTGAGGAGTTACATCGATCCATCTTCTTAACTTCTCACGTCTCGAAAAGTAATTGGCACTCGTGGATGACCTAAATCAAGTTATCTCGCGAGGAAATGCCAAGGCCATTTAGCTAATTAATGCCCCATCGTAAAGTCACATTGAGCTGTAGGAACCCTCAATTCTTGTTGTCGACTTACATATGTCGCCGCATAAATTTCGCAAGTAACACATGTATGACATTAGGGTGCAATAGATAATCCACGAATACATGAATGATGGATTCATCGACATCGTTGTCAACTATGCATAAGAAAAGATGATGGATCAATGACACTTGGACATGAATTTTCTCATGCTTAAATCGAGGACCGAAAGGTGTGGCAGATCTAATATTATATCGACATATAATGGTCGTTATAAGTCCATATTTAGCTCCATATTCTATGAACTAGGAAACATATTTTATAAATGGGCTTATATCACCAGATATAGACGGGCGATAATGCTTGAATTTTTCGTCATCTTCTGTCCGCCATTTTGCATGAGGTTTTGATCTTAGCCAATTAGACATCTTCTTCAATGTCTTTTTTTTCAAGCTCTTCATCTCGCTTTCCTTCCATACATCATGACATGACAATCCATCGTTATTTGCGATCGACCGTGCGATGCTATTGGAAATCGGGGAGTTGTATGAACGCGACAGATCGAAATCTAGTCTGCCCTAGGGCGAGGCTTTGTAATAACAGGATTGGGAAGAACTATGAGCAAGAGGGCAAACGGTCTTGGATTCTACACACAAAAGTTCACCATAGCCCAAAGAGAGAAGTAGAATATGAGTTCAAGAAACAACTGTCTCTTGTAGCCTTTGCAACAGGGCCAAAGAAGTTGTTAAGAGTTGGTCATTTTTCGGTTTCATACATGCGACTTGTCGATGATTTGTTTAGATCAATATTGCTCGTGTTTGCACTGCTGCTGACCTCGTTTTGATTTGACAATGTTTAGTAAATCCAATTCGATTTCGTTTTCGCCTAATCCTTCTAGATACTTTCCAATTTTATATTCACAAACAAAGTCGATACATCCTTGCTAAAGTAGGTTTGTCATCGTTTTCACAAACCTACCTAGGATTTCGCTTTCAAGTCCAACATATAATGACGTATACCGAGCCAAATTGATGAAGAGTTTAAGAGATAAATAGTGTGATGAAGAAAAAATGTAACATTTTATATAAATTACATGGCGGTGTGAAATATTTGTCACACAAATAGTCATGCAGTAGAAATTCTTATCTACAAATGAAACGATATAACTCATCAAAATTAAAAGTTTGTATACTTGTCAATGTGTAAATCATGATTGTATTTGCTTCGATGCATGCTTCTGATTGGGCCCCGAATAGTTACAAACATATGTGACGAATAAATGACGAATATACTATTATTTAGGGAAAAGAGCATTAAAATGTTATCATTTTCGTACGGTGCTCATTTTGATGTTAAAATTTTTTTATCAATTTACTTAAATGTCAAATCGAAGAAAAAACAATCACTTAAGTACTTCCGATAACATATTTCGACAAAAAATCCTATGTGTTTTTTTTAAATAAATAAATAAATATTTTAAAATAATAATAATAATAATAATGTCCCACGGGCACTATAATCTAGCCTTATACCTAAATGGCGTCGTATCCTCTTCAAATTGAATATTTCTTTCTCTCGCCGCTTGTTCTCTCAACTTTCCTTCCCTCATCTGCGAGCTCTTCGGCTTTTGCGATGGCCCAACTTCCTCGCCCTACCATGGCTAGATCGAGGCCATCCTTGATAGTTGATTCCAACCACCCCAACCTCACCTCCAAGGTTTCAACCTCTTTGCCCCCAATTGTGCCCTCATGAGCTCGATTTTTGCCGTTGATCGGCTCGACGTCGCGAAGTTTGTATTCCTGAACGAGCGGCTACCAGAGTGGGCGGGCTTCATGCTCGATAACAACAAGGATGGCCGCGTGCTGGCCGAATTGTGCTCTCTGTATTCGTACCAAATTAGGGTTTTTATTTGGAAAAGAAAAAATGTCGATCAACATTATTTAGGACTATTAATACTCACTTGAAGTGTCGGCAAGCCACATCACTTAGAAAATTGATAAAACATTACCACATTGGCATCCCAAATCGGCAATAGCACTTAAATGACCAATTTATAAAAAAAAATTACACTTAAGTGATCTAGCAAAAAATTTGACATGAAACGGCATCTCAATATTCTTTTCCTTTGTTATTAATAAAGACAGGGGATAGACGGTTGTGTCATCATCCACCCACAAACTAATAGGAATTAAAAAAGGGTCCCAACTAACATGACCATTCACGACGCCAACACAAAATAAAAAGGAAAATCCATCCCATGTCACCGTCGGGCATTCTCTTGATAATTTTTTATTTCTATTTCCTACAATTTCCGTCACCGAGACCAGACCTTATTCAGCTCTCTCAGGAGCATCATCGACCATGTTCTTCTTCAACCGTCGCTGTCCTCTTGCCTTCCCTTCTACGCCAAGCCCGCTGCTTCCCCTCCATCGCCATTCCTCTCCTCCAAGAAGAAAAACAAGGACCGCTAACCCTAGCCGACCAGCGACGGCTCATTTCGCCTTTTCGCTCTCGTGGGGATCCCAAAGGGAGAAGCCAAAGCAGGATCACCACAAACGCACAAAAGAAAAAGCTAGAAAATCACGTTTATCCGTCAAAAACATCAAAATCACGTTTAACATCGCCTTTTTCCACTCTTTTGCGGTCCATCTACATATGCCAGCGCATGCGTGCATCCACGCAAGAAAGAATAGCATCTTCTTCCAAAACCTCTAGCAAAGCTTGCCACTTTAATGGTAGAAACATCGACATTTCGATTCGAGACTCGAAAGCATATCTTCTGTGCACGTATTACACAGATCGTATCATACAATCTTCCATTTTACAGAGATCAGTTTCGCTCTCCATTGGCTCGAAACTGCTTGAAAGTTTTAATACAATGAGAAATCTTTCAATCCTAGGAGAGTAGGTGAGATACGTGGCAGGCGTGCAACCTGATATTCTGAAAAAAATTATAGGTTATGTGTACTATGCTTATGCTAAAGGCTGTGAGAAAGAATACTTAGCCGGCAATAAATACAAGGAACATGGAATTTTAGCTAGTGTTACTTCAATTTTGCGCAACGTATTTTTGCCAACTCTGTGTCTCTTCGATGGATGCGGTCACGGCAACGCTTGCATGACCCTTGCAACTCAGCGCTCTCAGCACCTTCCACGTCACCTTCTCGCCGCCAGCGCTCCCCTGAGCCTTCCCCTCCCCGGAGTCCCCTGGCGCTGGGAACAGCATCGCCGACGGGCTCTGCCGGAACTGCCGGCTCTTCATGTCGCGGAGCTCCATCTCTGCCGGCGACTTCACCTGCCCGAAAGTGAGCACGTACCACCGCGGCTTCGACGCCGTAGTCCTCTTCACCAGCGAACCCGATTTCACTACGCTTCTTGCCGGTGAATTCCTCGTCGCTTCATGCGAATGAAGCACCTGAGGGGACTGATTCGGCTTCAGCTTGCTGTAATCAAGCGACTTGCAATTCCTGGTGAGGTTCAACTTGGCACTGTTTGATCCGGCGACAGAGCTCTGCAACTTGGACATCGACTCTGATCGCCGCCGGAATGCGAATCTTAGCTCGCTTTCTTCATCGTTCACTGCTTCCTGGGGAGTCATCTTGGTCGGAGATTGCATGGAGGAGAAAGGTGCCAGCTTGCCGCAGACGATGACATCGTCCGCAGAGCACATGTCGGAGCTGAAGTCACTGAAGAACTCAAAGAACTCTGGCACATCGGATGACGATTGGCGGTGGTGGGTGGGGAAGTGGCCAGGAGTCTCTGTTTCGGGTTCGTCGTGGAGCGGGAGGTCCCTGAGAGAGAGTGCCTCCTCTGCTTCTTCCGGGTCGTACCGCGGAAGAAGTTGATGATCCGCCATGGACGAGAGAGGGGGGAGGGAGGGAGGGAGGGAGAGTGAATGGAAGAGGGAAGGAAAAGGGGAGATAGAGTGATTGAGATCGATGAAGAATTTAAAGTTATAAAGAAGTGAGTTTTGAAGAGGTAGAGAGGTACAGCGTGTGGTTATGCCGGTGGAGATGATAACTAATTCAGAATTGAGAGAGAGACAGAGACAGAGACAGAGAGATACGGTGGGAAATGAAGGGCATTTTGTCTTGACATACGAAGAGCATAATGGAGAAGCTCTTGGGCATATCATAATGCGATGTCATGCATAGTTCCTAGCGGAAACTTCTGTTTGAGCTTATATTGTCTAGGGCGAGAGATTGCTTGGACGAATTGCCATTCTCTTTGGCCCTTTCGTTGTCAATGGTTTCTAGAAGGGGGGGAGAGAGAGAGAGAGAGAGAGAGTATGTGTTTTGACCTCGTAATGAATGGTAGAATATATGCCACCGATTACCAACATTCATCGTATGAGGGAGTGTTAAATCATGCAGAAAAAAATACCATTTTGCGCATCACCCGGTAAATATCTTAGGAACTCATTTACAATTGTAACTTCAACATAACCGCATAGGTGATGATGGTTCGAGCTGATATGAGAGGATAATGACTTTCTACGCCACACAAATCACGAGCGTCTCCAACCACCGCCTTTACTTAAATACATGCTCGGTTTTCGGCATGGTGCGTGAATCTAACCTAGGATGAAACCTGACTGCAACATCAGGAAAAAAAAAAGAAACTACTACAGCAATTACTCTTGCATAATAGAGAATTAGAGCATTTCATTGTATGTGATGTCTCTCTATATATGGCATGCACATTGATGAGAGGTCCAGACGTGCCAAAAGCTCTCATACGGAACGCTAATCTTTCTCGTGTAGATGCCACGCATGAACAAGTCAAGGGTAACACTCTGAACCAGAACCACATGGCAATTCTTTGCATTCTGAACCAGAACAACGGGGCCGTTCTTCGCATGAAATCAGCCACGGATGGATCACGGTTCAATCCACTTAAAGCGAGAGAAGCGCGTGGACTCCTTTGGAGGGGCATCAACATCAGCTTTTGCCCGTTCGATGGTAGCGGTTAAAAGTCCTTTTCTCCAGTAAGGTTTCATGGAGGTCAAGTTGCTGAATTGACTAACGCACGCCGGTGGCTCATACGGTAAATGAATGCGTCCCCCATAGTTGTGTATACTCAAGTGGGCAGAATCTCTATCCTTAGTTCCTTCAAAAAGGGGGTAAATCTCGGTGCAATCTCGTGAGGTCATTTACTGTTTCATTAAGGAATCGGCGGAGATTCTTGTTTGGTCCATTAACTTTCTGAAAGTGCAGTGTATGCATCGCCTAGTGGCACGAAAGGGGATGTGCAATTTTCAGTTCATCATCTTATCGTGTCCTTTAGATAAAGCAGAGGAAATGATCCAATCAAATCAAGATGAATAGATAGAAAATCTCCCAGAAAAATAGATATATTCAGAAGTACAAAATGGGTGCCTAACATATCACCCATGTAGTATCAGAGAGAGGGTTTTTGATTTTGATTTGGTGGTGCCTAGCGACTTCCCAAGTTGCGCTACGGAAAGTTAAGGTCTCATCTTTCTTCCTCCTGAAAAATTAGATAAGAATTTGTAAGTTTAATGTTTAATTTTAGGTTGCCTGCACCCTTTTTGTGCCCTGTGATCCCTCACAATGAAATCATATGACTACTGTCCAAGCAGGAGATAGTTAGCTATTAACGGACGGACTATGAGTAGTCGTTATGATCTGGTAAGAGTGTAATATAAAGTTTAGAGTTATCGATGAAGGCTATGTAAATAACGAACGTACTTATGAAAGGCTGATTTATTCTATAGTACACAAAAGGGGATGATACATGAGAGGGCGTATATTTTAATCACATGGAATCATCATTTTAATAATATGGCCTGTTCTCTTTTTTAATTTTATTTCTTAATATGATATGTGGTTCTAATCTATTTTTATTGACGCGAACAAATGACTGGCTCGTTAGTAGGCAAGAGCAATGTTGTCTGTCCAAAGTGTTGTCATCCCTTTAAGGGGATTTACTTAATTAAGCCATGCGTTCATGTAAAAGGTAAGTATTTAAACCTTATTTAATGATATTGACTTCCTTAAGTGATCAGAGATATTAAATGACCCCACTTGGCACCTATATTTTGTATAATTTTTTTACTACAAAGTCTTTGGCATTCAATATGGTGTGCGAAAATAACAACGCACCTTAATAAACGTTCTCTCTTTTTTAATATTTTTCAAAATAAAGTAAGGTGTTTGAATGAAGAGGGTGGGCATAATCATGTTGAAAAACCTGTTAACTTTCTAGAAGGAGGAAGACCCCTTGAAACAAATGAAGGCAGGCCTAGGGAAAAAGACAATTTATCTCTCGAGAATAAAAACGTTTGTAATATTCTATGCCTCGTTAAATTTGAGGGAAAAGGCTAATCTTATTTTAGTGATTAAAAAAAAAATCCTTAGTGAAGAACAATACAAGAACTAGAATAGTCCCGCTAACGGTGAGATGTGTTTCTTCACATAGACATATAATCGGTTGACTTCTTGTCTTTTGCTTTTTCTTTTGTCATTTGATGGCGCAAGGATTATCATAAGTTGTCTCAAAACAACTTGCTCATTGTTCGGCCGTCGCGTGCTTGATCGCATGTAAGAATACACCAGTTAGGATATTTTTGTTTTCTTACAGCATTAAAGAATTAGATTTGTTTTTTTTTGTAGAGAAATGTACTGTAGTGATTAGTATTTTATGCTTGTTTGGTTTTACAGAAAATATTATGTTTAAAAACATTTTCCCCATTTTCTAACATTTAGATTACTTAAAATGAGTTAACAGAAAATATTTTCATGGTTAACACAATATGTATGCTTAATTTTAGGTTATTGATTTCCTCTTATAAAATTGATCGTTCATTTTTAAAATATAACTAGATATCAATGTCTAGATTAGGTAGGGAACCCCACAACATATGCTTAATGGCACCAAATGGGACGCAAATTTTGGGCTCATCATCTTATCATTTCCTTTTAATAAAGCAGAGGAAATCATCCGATCAAGACAAGATGAATCGGTAGAAAATCTCCAAAGAACGTCTATATTCAAAAGTACAAAACGGGTGCCTACCATATTATTCATCTGGTATTGGAGAGAGGGTTTTTTTATTTTGATTGGGTGGTTGCCTATCTACTGGCAAGTGTGCTACGTAAAGTTAAAGGACTCATTTTTCTTACTCCTGAAAAATAAGATAGGAATTTGTAACTTTAAGATAAAATTTTAGGTCGCCTGGTCTTTTTTTGTGCCATATGATGCCCTTACAATGAAAACATATGACTACCGTCCAAGGAGGAGATAGATAGGTATTATCGATATTATCGATCAGGCTGTGGCTAGTTGTTATGATATGGTAAGAGTCTGATATGAAGTTAGACTTATCGATGAAGACTGCAAATAACGAAATACTTATGAAAAGCCACAGGATCCATACTAAAATACAGAAAATAGGATGGAACATGAAAGGGCATATATTTTGATCACGAGGGCATCTTCATTATAATAGTGTGGATTGTTTTCTTTTTATAATCTATTTTTATCAACGCAAATGGATGATTAGCTAGTTAGGAGGCAAGAGCGATGTTGCATGTCCCAAGTGTTGTCCTCCCTTAAAGGGGAATTAACTAAATCAAGCCACTCATTCACCTAAAAGTTAGGTGCAAATCTTATTTAATGGATATTGACTTCAATAAATGACCTATTGGAAGAAATAGAGTTTGACTAGGCACGTTTAGGGCAACAATAGTCGACTAAAGTCTTTGGCGTTCGATACGGTTGTGAAAATAGACGCTTTAATAAATGTTCTTTTCTTATTAATTGAAAATAAGGTAAGGTGTTTGCATGAAGAGGGTGAGCGAATCGTGTTGGAAAATCCGTAAACTTTCCAGAAGGAGAAAGACCCCTTGAATAAATGCAGGCAGGCTTAGGGAAAAAGAAAATTTATCTCTAGAAACTATAATAATATATATATATATATATATATATATATATATATAATTTTCATTCCCTCGTTAATTTTTAGGAAAAGAAATAATCTTATTATGTTTAAAAAATTAAAAAAATTAAAAAAAAAAAAAAAAAAAAAAAACTCCTTAGAGAAGATCAACACAAGAACTAGGATAGTCCCGCTAACGATATGTTTCTTCGCATAGAGATGATCAGTTAACATTTCGTCTTTTGCTTTTTTGTGTCTCATTTGATGGGGCAAGGATTATTATTAGTTGATTTATATCAACTTGGCCATTTTTCGGAAGTCGCATGCTTGATCGCATGTAAGAATGCACCATTTAGAATATTTATTGTTTCTTCTAGCATTAAAGAGTTGGATTTCTTTTTCTTTTCTTTTTTCTTTGTAGGGCAATATACTGTATTGATTAGTGTTTTATGCTTTGTTTGTTTTGCGAAAAGTATTCTATCGAAAAACATTGGGCGGATGTATTTCCACCCTCTTTTTGACTTGGTAGGTACTTTGTATTATCAATTGACCAAAATAATCTTCTATAATAAGAAACAAGATCAATCTAATTTTTTCTCTCCTATCTCTTTTCTTCGCCTTCTATGTTTATTGTTAATTGATTCAAACATCATTTTATGCTTGAAAATCAATTAATCATTAGCCACCGCTTCTCCCATCTTCTTTTTAAATTATTATCGATTAATTTTTAATTCTATAACTTTGGTCCATAGAACACTACTTCGCTTACACTGTTAACTCTTTAATATAACTTTCTATTAATCTTTATAGCAATGGAATGACGGGATACCCTATCTTGGCTGGAGCAAACTTTCTCCTTAAAGAATACCGTGAGGGTATCTGACAAGGCAACAAGTGAAGCAAGATGGGTATAATCAAAGTAGGATTTTATGGAGCAAAATTAAAAACTTAAAAATATTATAAAACTTAACCAATCATAATTAAAAGGAAGATTGGAGAAGAGGTGGCGGAAGTGGGAAACCAAATACGAGAGAGTAAAATAATGCTTAATCAATGATTCATTGATATTCAAGCATAAAAGGATGTTTTAATCATTTAAAAATAAACATGGAAGTTGAAGAAAAGAGATGGGAGAGAATAAATTAGGTTGAATGGGAGATTAACATTAATTCATAATATAGAAAGTTATTTTGGTCAATTAATAATAATAGGTGCGTATCAAGTCAAAGAGGGAGTGGAAATAGTGTCATCAAAAACATCTTTCCCATTTTAGGACGTTTGGGGTTACATAAAATGAATCAATGGAAAAAAAATTATAGTCAACCAAAATCTATGATTAAATTCAGAAAAATGATTTCTTCTTTTTATAAGTCAAACATTATTTTTCAAAATATGACTTAATTACAATGCTAAAACTAAAGATGTCAGCACTTGGGTACGAGAACCCTGAAGCCTATGGCACTCCCCAACAATCAAGCCGAGTCTACCCTAGTACTCGTGCGTAAGTCATTGATAGCCAAGCTCAAGTACTCAACTCCCACGCCCAAATCATTAACACCTCAATCAATTCTTCGACATCTGGGTCGAGATCCATAGAGGTTGAGCCCAAGACTTCGATGTTTGAGACTCGATCCCCAACAATCATGTCCAAATACTTGACTCATGAACCCAAATTACCAACGCCTATGCCGGGGTCCTCAATGGATGCCCGAGAAACCCTAGCTGCAACCAAGCCCTTAATGCCTGTGCTTGGGGACCCCAATGGTTGAATTTGAGTTCCTCAACTACTGAGCTCGGGTCTCTTGCGGCTTGGACCAAGAAACTAGCCTCTAGGCCTGTGTGCCCCAAGGCTAGGCCTAGAACCTAAGCACCTAAGTTTGGCTTTATAAGAGGAAAAAGGTAAATTGCTCGCATTTTAAAAAAGTATAAATGTTATGAAAATTTAATTTTATAAAAATTTATTAAAAACTTGATGATAAAACATATGTGGCCTTTATATCACATGAGTTACGTATTTTCAAATTTCAGCAAACAGTTGAAAAATTATTCCATTTTCCTAGAAATGAATTCTTCGGAAATATTCTCCAAAAATGTCAATTTTTCCACAAAAACAAGCAGTGCATTTACTTGTGTGTGTTATCGCTATACACAGCATACACATCAATGAGGTCCATACATGCCAAAAGTTCTCATAATTCTTTTTCAGGTAGATACAAAAACATGAATAAATCAAGAGTGTTACAAAGTCTAACCTAACTAGAAGCTGAAATATATAATTGGAGGAAGAACACACGAATATAAAAAATATATTAAATTCGTTGTCAAGCAATAATGGTAACATTTCGAAGCAGAACAACACAGTAGTTCTTTGCATGAAATCAGCCACAGATGGGTCACGGTTTAATCAATTTTATTAAGAGAAGCGCGTGGACTCCTTTGGGGGCATCAATATTGGCTTCGGCTGGTTAACGTTAGCGGTTAAAAGTTCTTTCGCAAAGCAAATGAATGTGCCCCCTGATGTGTTTACTCTTAGTGGCAGAATCTCTATCGTTAGTTTCCTTAAACAAAAGGGGCAACTATCGATGCGACTTTGTAAGGTTGTTCACTGTTTCTTTAAGGAAGCGGCAAAGATTCTTATCTGGTCCACGAATTCTCCGAAAGAGCATTGCGTGTAAAGCCTAATGGCACAAAAGGAGACGCAACTTTCGGGATCATCATCTCATCCTGTCCTTTTGGTAAAGCAACGGAAATGACCCGATCGAATCAAGATGCATAAATAGAAGAAATTTCCACAAATATATATATTCAGAAGTACAAAATGGGTGCC
Source organism: Eucalyptus decipiens (assembly GCA_014182575.1). Classification (NCBI taxonomy): domain Eukaryota; kingdom Viridiplantae; phylum Streptophyta; class Magnoliopsida; order Myrtales; family Myrtaceae; genus Eucalyptus; species Eucalyptus decipiens. The sequence continues at coordinate 1,293,739 of CM024611.1, read as the reverse complement.
GACCATATCACCCATTTGGTATCTCACAGAGAGAGAGAGAGAGAGGGTTTTTTATTTTGATTCGGTGGTTGCCTATCTACTTCCAAGTGCGCTACGTAAAGTTAAGGTCTCATCTTTCTTCCTCTTGAATAAGATCAGAGTTTGTAAATTTAAGGTTAAATTCTAGGTGGCCTAAAAACAGATTGTGCCCCATGATCCCTCACAATAAAAACATAGGACTACTGTCCGAGCATAAATAATTAGCTATCGTCAGACAAACAATGGCTAGTCATCATAATATGGTTAGAATGTGACATAAAGTTAAGAGTTATCGATAAAAGCTACTCGAATAATGAACATACCTACAAATAGCTGCAGGATCTATACTAAAATACACAAAGGGGATGCAACATGAGAGGGCATGTGTTTTGATCCTAGGGGCATTGTCATTTTAATGATGCGGCTTGTTTTCTTTTTATATTTATTTTCTTGACATGGGATATAGTTCTAATCTATTTTTATCGAATCGAACGGGTGACTAGCTTGTTAGGAAGCAAGAGCGGTGTTGCCTGTCCCAAATGTTGTCCTCTCTTAAAAGGAATTTACTTAATGAAGCTACGTAAAGACCTTATTTAATGGGTATTGACTTCCACAAGTGACCTATTGGAAGAAATAGAGTTTGACTGAATAGACACGTTTATGGCTACGATCTTCAACTTCTTAGACAAGCACAATTATCCATCCAATCGCATGCTATGACGGCAACTATTAGAATGGTATTAGGACCTTACTCGGCCCCTCTTCTTAAAACCTTTACTACAAAGTCTTTGGCATTCAATATGGTATGCGGAAATAACAAGGCGCCTTAATAAATGCTTCTTTTTTTTCCATGGAAAATAAGGTAAGGTGTTTGCATAGAGAGGGTTGGCCAATAATGTTGAAAAATCTGTTACCTTTCTAGAAGGAGAAAAGACGACCTCAATAAATGCCGGCCGGTCCCGGGACAGAGACAACCTATCTCTCGAAACTAAAAAATTCTATCTTCTTCATTCCCTCGTTAATTTTTAAGAAAAAAGAATAATCCTATTTTGGTGTTGAAAAAAATTACTTAAAGAAGAACAAAACAAGGACTAGGATAGTCCCACCACCGGTATGATGCGTTTCTTCACATAGATATGATCGGTTGACTTGTCGTCTTTTTCATTTCCTTTTTTTTTTCATTGGATGGTGCAAGGATTATTATAATTTGTTTGAAATTAACTTGGTGATCATTCGGCAGTGGCATGCTTGATCGTATATAAGGATACACGACTTGGGATATTTTTATGTTACCTCTACCGTTAAATAGTTGGATTTTCTTGTAGGGCAATGTACTATGCTGATTAGTATTTTGGTAAGGTTTCCTATTCTTTCGCAAAATATATTTTTATTGGATTAATTAGAAGGATGAGTCGATGGAAAAAAAAAATTCATAGTCAACAAAAAATTTATGCTCAAATTCAAGAAAATGATTTTCTCTTTTTAAATAGTTAGAATTTATTATTCAAAATACAGCAAGACATCAACATTTAGACAGATACCTTTGACACTTGGGCACAAGAATACCGATATTTGTGCCGATCCTTGCCGATGTCCCAAAGGTCAAGCCTGGATCTCTCAAGGCCGAGCTTGAGATCCCGGTACCCGTGCCCTCAATCTTGACGACCTTTGCCTAGGTATTGGCTCGTAGGAGCAAATTACGAGCACTCGAGCACATCTCCTTGGCAGTGAAGCTCAAGTCCATAAAGGTTGAGCGCAAGATCTTTTTGCTCATGCTTGGGTCCTTGATGTCCTTGACTAGGAATGCGCCCCACGCTTGAGTCACCGACACTTGGGCCTAGGTTCTTGTTGCCCTCATATAGGTTTCCAATGGCTAGGCCCAAGAAACCTCAGCTCCTACAATAGCAAATCCATAGCTTGGGTTTGGGGACCCTAATGGTCGGATTGGAGGCCCCAAGATTGAGGCCTAGTGCCCAATGCCGACCTTGCACACTCAAACTATTAAAATGGGTTACAAATCTATATTTTAACCAATATTTATGGAAGCGGGTCATCAAGGGGTCACTTCAAACTTAAAATGTGGGTCATAACAAATGTGGGTCATAACGGGCTCTAAAAAAAAAAATCATCTAAATGTGGGTTTTGGTTGGTTAGAACAAATCCATTTTTAACCCAAAAAAGTAATTAGCTGAAGAAAAATTTTATAAAAAAAAAAATCTCTCTTCTTCTTCGACAATAGAAAAGCCTTTTCTTCTTCAACAAAGAGAAAAAGCACAAAGACCGCCACCGATGGTACCCCTGCGCCATCGGCTGCGACAGGACCACCTTCTGCCTCAGCAAATCCAGTCTGGACAGGCCGCCGGAAAGTCCATCTTCTCCAACAAGCTCTGCCTGAATGTCTCCGTCTCCAACGGCCAGCGAGCGACAGCATGCGGCGTTAGCTCTAGGAGGCTACTAGGGAAGGTCTCGTTGCCTCTGGGCCGAGCCCAGTTCCTGCATGTTCCATAATGGGTGGATCAACATCGACAAGGAGACGAAGGGATTTTCGTTGGGTCAGTTCCACTTGAACGTGAAGGCGGAGCCCAACCCTCAATTACTGTTCCGGTTCAAAAGAGACCCAAGGTGCATCCCTCGAGCGTTCTAAAATTAGGGCAACATCCGGCAATCCTTCTTCACCTGGAAGTTCAGCTTTAGGCCCAACAATCGTGAACGCGCTTAGTAGTCGAGGTCAATCTCCATTTCCCTCTCCTAGGGGCCAAGCGATGTTCATTTCGTACTTAGCAGAGGAAGGGGCATATTGCATCCCTATTTTTCCTTAATTTTTATATTCTTTTAAATTTGGTTAATAATAAATTGGTATAGATTAGCAAAAAAAAAAAATGTGAGCTATCTGGGTGGATTTTGGTTGGGTTGAGTATGGGTTATCTAAATTGTTTAGAAAATAAATTGGCCAATATGTGTTTAATGGGTGAATTTGGGTTGAATTCAATTTTGACTCACCTAAACGCAACCAAACCTACCTATTTGACAGCTCTACTGGGTACTCAAATATCATACCTTGACAACTAGAACTGAGTCCCTTGAGGCTGGGCCCAAGACCTTAGCGCCCCAGCCCAAACCTTGGGCGGTCATAGCCAAGTCCTTGAGACCTTGATGGCTGAACCTGAGGCCCTCCTGGCTAGGTCTAGGATCTCGACATTTAAGCCCAAATACACTAAGACTAAGCCCGAGACTTAGGAACCCAAGCCTAAGTTGCATAAAAGACAAAAAATAAATAGTTGACAATCTTTAAAAATATATATTGATGAAAATTTAACTTGATAGAATTTATACAGAGTTTGATTATAAGGAAAATTTCAAATAAGAATCTAAAATAAAGTCACTTTTTCACCCCCAAAAAAAAAAGAAGAGCTCGAATTGAACTTTGTTTCAAATTAAGATTAAAAGTGGCCAAGTTAATTTCAAATGACAATCTAAGCTCGTCGGAGCCAAATGTTCGCCAACTGACATTTTCCACAACTTAAATTGTGGTAATTTTGTCCTACATTTGTATTTGTGTAAAAAAATAAAGGAAATCCCCCAATTGTATTGAGATTGGTTTTTTCACTTCAATTTTGATTTTCTGGTTCTTTCCGTCACACCTATAGAAACCTCCTCCTCTTCACATAATTTTTTTTTAGCCGCTTCTAAGGCGAAATTGAGGTCTTGGGAATTTGACGTTTGTCAATTCCCTTTCAATTGATGCTAGATTCGATCCATGATATGGATATCATCTCTTTTTCCTTTTCTTTTTTTAAACAATGATGATATTGTGGTAGGATTAGGCATCAAGGTTGCTATGAAACCGAAGTATCGTATAACTCCTCCAGTGAAATCAATTGAACGAGAATCGTTTTGTAGATCATTGAATTCGATTCAATTTAGTAACTCTTGAATTTTTTTGCTACCTACCCACTAAGGAAGTATTGACAATGGAAATGGAATCTTATAGGATTTTCACTTTCTCAAAACACCCAAGTATCTCTAGAAATCTATCGGATGAAATCACTTTCAAGCTAGCTTTAGAGGAATCATGTGATACGTTTGCCTTTCAAGTTTCTAGTTAGTCCTTTCTAGTTTGACTCGGTGATCATTGAGTTGTCTTTCACACCAATTGGTTTTAATATATTTCCACAAGTGCAAAGTTTCCTAACAACTAGAGAGAATGTCTATTCTTGACTTACTTCAAATCCTTATTTAAATCAATATCCATTATTGACTCTCTTTTTGAAAAAATGACTCCACTTTAGATCTCATATCATACAAAGAAAACATATTTCTTTAGAAAAAGAAGAAAATAAAATAAAAAATTTCCCTTTTGAATGTGGGAAATAATTTTCCAATTCAGTTCTAAATGTAAGTCAAATATCGAAAAATATTGTTGTTGACATCCTTTAGAAATATTTTTCAAAAGTGTCGAATTTTTCCGTGAAACAAATCAAATGGTAATTCTCTTTCCTTGGAAAAATAGAACAAAATATGTGGCTTTCACCAACATCATCATTTAGCAGCCCAATAACGAAAACTGAGAGTCAAAAAGGCCCAACCCAACTTCATCTCCTCAAGCCGCTCCAAGCGAAGGTGAAGTTGCAAAACCCTAAAAATCTTTCGATCGGGAAGCAGAGCTGCAAGCGGGGAAGAAACTCAAGGGAGCAAAAGATCGCGCCTTTCCTTCTCTGCGAACCCCAAAAAGGCCTCTTTGCCTCACCTTCTTTCTCTTCCAATGGCTGTGAGTGCTTTGATGCGCTTCATGAATCTTTTTTTTTTTTTTTCGTCTTTTTCTTGGTGCACTTCTCACGTATGGACTCATGTGGTGTGCGATTTGGTGGATCCGTTTCGATTTTGCGCGTCCGATGGTTGATGTGTTGCATCTAGGGCTGTAGCGTAATGGGCATTGCCCGGTTCTTGTCGTGGGTGAAAGCTTCCGCTTTCGTTGGGAATTTTTCGTGCTCGGTCTTGAACTGTGCTGGAACTGAAAGTATCAGTCAGTTCCCAGCCGTTTCTGTGAAGAAATTTTTGTTCCTGGTGTTGTAACTGGAGCTGTAGCGCTCGGAATGCCTGATCTTTTTTTGTGTAAGAAGTGAGTATCGGTATCCGAGAGAGACGGAGTGATGCAGTAGGATGCGGAAAGTAGGTTCTTCAGATCTTGTTCCATGAGATTTCTCTTATTACTTTTCGGATGGATATGTTCGGCTGTTTAAATTGGGTTTCCTCTCAATCGCGCACGTCCATGTAGTCTTTAGCCGCATGGTTCATCTCTAGTATTGTGTATGTTTTTGCCCTCTTTTCTCTCTGGATAAAAAATGTACTTCAGGTTTGTGCATGCTAGAGTAGAGAATAATAAAGCATAGAAATTGATTGCTTTGTTTGTTAAGTCAGAAAAGGGGGGAAAAAAAGATGTTTGTTGCTGTGTTATGTTTTCGCTTCTGCCATTTTGAGGCGATTCCACTAATGCCATGCTTCCCGGGATCGTCAATCGAGTCACTGAACTTTTGGAATTGATGGTTATAGTATTCGTCCACTTTATGACTGGTTTTCCATACGCTGCAGACTATTCCAGTTAATCCTAAGCCTTTCTTGAACAACTTGACTGGGAAGCCAGTTATTGTGAAGCTTAAGTGGGGCATGGAATACAAAGGTAATTCCCGCAATCATGTGAACTTTTCGGATTGGAAACATTATCACTATGTAAGCATGCCTTTTCTTGACTAACCTAGTACAATTTCGATTATATGTTTTGTAGGTTTTCTTGTCTCAGTGGATTCCTACATGAATTTGCAGGTTTGTCCCTTCTGACTGATATGTAAATACATTCTTCTATGTTGGTTGAATATTTGGTTTACTTAATGGGCTTGGTAGCTCTTCCTGTAATTATTAATGGTTCAGAAGGATTTTCTTAATCTGAAAACTTGTGCAGCTTGCCAACACAGAAGAGTACATTGATGGTCAATTCACTGGAAGTTTGGGAGAGATTCTGATCAGGTAACTCCCCAGCGTGCTGGATAGAAGAAGTCTTCATCATTATTTTTGGCAAGCTTAAGTTCTTTGTTATTTGTTACTTCTGTCTGAGCAAGAACGAGATATTACAGTAGCAGTAAATCTGATCTCTTGATGAGTGATCTTATTTGTACTTTGCTGTGGCCTTTGCATGATTTAGTAGTTATCCTTTTGCTCGTGTTGCATGTGGACCCTTTAAGGTGGTCAACATATATTATTGTTTTATTCTACTTGGGTAAGCTGGGTACTTATATAATTGTAAATATTGATGTTTCTTTTCTCATAGACTAAGCTCAGTGTTCAGGAGCCTCACTTCTTTTACACACCCTCGCTTCCTCTTTGCAGATGTAACAATGTCCTGTATCTTCGAGGTGTCCCTGAGGATGAAGATCTTGAAGATGCAAATCAGGACTAATTGCGATTCAGCTTCAAACATCAAATGTTTAGCTCTACGCAGTTTGCTTTCTGAGTAAAGCCGAATGTTATTCATCCAAGAGAACCGTAATCATCAAAAACAAGAGCTGGATTTCGTGTCGTATTTATGTGTCTTTCCGGAGAAGCATTTTTTTGTCTGAAACTCCAAAAATCATCCATGGCCTTGTATATGAATTTGGTGGGATAACTTGAGTTTAACCTGAATTTGACTAGAGTTTAGCTTCCAAATACATTGGGCTTTCCTGCAGATCATGTGTTCCCTGTTTCTTTTGTCTCGCAAGGCAATTACCCAATCTTCATTGCAAGCCAAGGTCAAGACAATTGGACTGAGGAAATCTGTGACACGATGAAAGGTTTCTTTGCATTAAGGCATGTTTAGTTTCCTTCGTTTCGAAAGTTTTTTCTATTTCTACATCTGTTTCTTCCTCGCCTTCCCCCTTTCTTCCGTTTCTGAGGTTTCTTTGAATTTTTTAGTAACAATGGATGACGGTGTTCTACCTAAATTCGCAACCCCAATCAACATTCTCTGTTAGATTATAAGGGAAGACGAGACCGCGTGTATATTCACAACATCGTGTTTATTCTATCGTGAAAGAAATTCAGAGCCATGTATCTCCTTCCTGTAACAATCACACTCCACCAAGTACTCGAATATCGAAACTGATTGCTCCGAAGTTTCTCGAGTATAAAGCTCATTGCGTTTGTCCTGTATGACTTAAAATCTTATTTCCATTTCCACGGTATGACTTAACATTGCGTCCTTTCTTTACAAAAGCATGCTACCAGAGAGATTTCACTCTTCTTTTCAAGGAATCCCCGTTTTCGCCGTCAAAAAATAATTTTTGTTCGAAGCCATGACGTGAGGAATTCAGGAGAGGACAGGAATCCAATGCAAGCAAACTCTCTGCTCACAAGTCACAAAAGTCATTGATTAAGGCAAATATAATCCCAGTATAATTGCGTGGAAAACTGCATAATTGTCATTTTAACCTCTTTCAAGGATTATACAACGAAAATTGGAGAATACACGGAGTAATGTCTAAATTGTCATTAGCAATCTGTATGCTTAATACTATGGCCAATAAATAGCACCTTATATGTCAGAAGACTAAAAAGAATTACATAATAAGCTTGCTATAACTACCACATGTGACTTGAGTGGTCCAACGGCAGGCTTTGGTGCAGGACCTTACCATTGATTTCTCCCAGCTCCCGTCACATGGACACTGATGAAATCTTGTGTACTTTTATTTCCTCTGTCCCTCCTCTTCAAAATGGTTTTACCGAGGAGGTGTGTGTCACCACACATCACGCAGATACCGACCGTTCATTTGCAAATTTTTCACCAGACTCTCGGTTTTTGAGTTGTCAAGAGATCCCTGAGACGCACAAGAAAATAAAATAGAGACGTGTCATGGCAGGGCTGGACCGGCAACCTTATCAAAAGCATGAGCACCGCACAATTGGATGAACGTAAATGAGCTGGTGAACTTGAATCCGATTATATCAAAGCATGATGACATACTGAGCATTGAATCTATTAAACGCTGACAAGAGCATGCACACAAGTACATAAATTAAAAGGATGTGGTTGGTTATCTTAATAGTTTGAAATCTAATGCCAAGCCAATGTTAAGGTGAAAACTCATCAAATTGCAGGATCCCACTCTCTAACGCAAAAGCATGCACACAAATGTTTAAATTGTAACAACGCATGGTTAATCTTGGCAAGTTATAATGTCTTTCCACTTTAATACCATGCCATGCCAATTAGGTAAGGTAGGTGGAACTAGGCATTCAGTACGGAATTTCAGTCATACCTGCTCTTGAACAACTGTGTGTAAAGTTCTGTGGACGTCCCTAGCCATCCCTTTGGCATCACCACAAACATATACGTAGCCTCCCTCAGAGATTATTTTCCAAATATCTGAAGCCTGAGATAAAATGAAAACCATTGAAGTCAGTATATGGAAGCTGAAGAAAGAGGATCAGCTAGAAGCAAGCAAACAATGACCACCTTCTCTAACATTTTGTGTTGCACGTATTCCTTGGTTGGTCCCTCACGCGAGAAGGCTACAAGAAGCTCAGACAGTGCGCCAGCATTAACAAAGTTGTTCAGTTCGTCTTCATAAATGAAATCCTGCAATAAGAAGACCGAATTAAATGCTTACAGTCGCATCATTTTAAATTTTTACCATCTGCCCCCAGATCTATCTAAACATCTACAGAGAAATAGGAAATAACCTACCATTCGGCGGTTTCTGCACCCGAAAAATAGTATAGATGGTCCAAGTTCCACTCCAGCTTCTTTCAGAGCTAATCTTTCCTGAAAACGATTATCTTGGTGATATCAGGAGCTTGAATACAGAGGAGATCATGGTACAAAACTGAATAAAGACTTGTGCTGAACCTGTAGGAAACCCCTAAAAGGTGCTAATCCAGTGCCTGGTCCAATCATGATAATGGGTACTTTAGAATCCGTAGGAAGTTTGAAGTTTGATTGCCTCACAAAAATAGGAGCCCAACTGCATTGATCACTCTCGTCCAATGGCACAGCATTCTGAAAAGAGGAGGAATAATTAATTAAAATTTTTAAAATATAATGAATACGTGTAACCTTCACATCACTCCCCAACTTAGAAAAGGAACAGAAGGAATCTGCAGAAGCCAAGATGGATGAACCACATAATTTATCCATTCGAAATTTAAGGATCCTCATAGGCTTGTATTCAACAAAAGCTTGATAACTTTCAGTTTCTCCAGTCCTACTAGCAATAATTGTCCAGCTATTCTACTTCCTTTAGACGGAGAATAGAACGATTAGAAGGGAAGTAACAATAATACCTTCATCCAAGTTGAGCAAACTCCTTTGTGAGTCCTTCCTGTTGGTGTTTTTCCATAAACTAGTGCACAGGTAACATGAATTCTAGAGGGCGCCATCCTGGAAATTTTAACTCGACATTCTAAGTTCGGCAAGTCAAGTATGATTATGTAAATAGTACAAAGAAAACTAGTAAGTGCTCAAAACTTATGAACTACAATCTTAATTTTGTGATGTTACAAAGAGAAATTCCCTTCTTTGTGATTTAAGAACTGTCATTTGTGCATTTCAAGCGAGCATCAAGCTCCAAGGAGGGAGCATACTACACCAGCATGCCTGAAGCTCTCAACAGGCAAACCTCTCTCTAAAGCAGATCCTTAGATCCAGCTTAACAAACGAGAAGGGAAAATAGAGAGCAATATGTAAGCGTAGAATCACCTAGGAGAGGAGGAGATTGAGTAAAATCTGGGTTGCAGCCGAGGAGCAACTCCTGCAAAGAAGACACCAAGAGGCGGTTTTGCAGAAGGGAACTCGGCCATAACTTCAAGGAGGCTTCTTTGGCTGGCAACTACCCACTGTGAATATTCATCCTGTCACATTTACAAAGTAGTACGAGTCATATTCTATGTTAGTTACAGAGAAACAATAGATGTACCAAGAACAATTACTCAGTGAATACTAAATGGTATGTGATGTTTTCATTGCTAAATTGAATGAAGCTTACAACCATAACTTGAGCCCCGCATATTTCATTAGCCATTCAAATACCTCCAAGCATAATTCAGGCCATTTAGTAAGATCTAGCACCCCTAGCACTGCCTGTATTATTTTTATTATTACACAATACACTACCACGATATGATGGAGGCAGAAATATTTCAATAATTTGCAAGTCAGACCTTTCCAGCAGGTGATGCAAGATATCTCAGTCGATCAGCCTCATTTGGATCAGAAGCATGAGCTGCTAACGCAAGTAAAGCAGACTGAAACCACATCCACAACACAATCAATCATCAGTAAGGTTAAACAGACATGTGAAAACATTATGACATAATACGAACCATATACTGCGCACTGACCTTTTTGGTGAATTCAAGAGATCTGCATATTTAGATAAGGCTGTTCTCAATGTACAGGGTGGGAATGGAGGAGGGAATGAGCCACCACTTAATGGCGTACCATCCTCCTTATCGGTGTGGATGGAGAAATAAGTCTCTGGTGGCACGCCCAATAAATTCAATGCTTCATCAACAGTTTCTGTTAGATTCTCGCAGTAAACACCAACATGATCCCCGGTCTCATATCTGGAGAAAAAGCAAGCATGAGAGGATGGAAAATCTATAATATCTCCCACAAGAAATCTTTACATTCTACAAAAAATCAGACTTAATGACGCAAGTGACAAGACAGAAGACACATATCAGAAGCAACACTATTGGCTACTTACGCATGTCCAGTCCCAGCAATGTCAAATTCCAAATGAATGCAGGATCGATCAGATTCATGAGTGTGCAGTTCTCTCCTTGAGGCAACATTAGCCCTTCATGCAGCAGAAAAGGTACATAGGAGGGTAAAAACAAGGAAATAACCAAGAAGCCAGAGGAAAGTAACAAAATGCAATCTCAAAAGATACTTATTTCTCTACCTGCGTGGGTGTTGAGCATCAATAACAACATTACCATTGGCAACACTTAAGTTTTTCTCCAGAGCGGGTGTATCCATAGGGTCATGATACACAACCCTATATTCCAATACGGCAGCAGTATAAGGAGTAGAAGCAGCTGTAGCATCATCCTCATCCCGTAGCAAATTATCCAGCTCCGGCCACACCAACTCCCGCCTGTCACATTGACAACCGAACAATTATGAGCTCTCACAGCACTGATCGGCCTTACATATTCGAGCTATGAATTAAACCAAGCATATGCTGAGACACTTACCATGCACTGAAGTCATCTTCAATGCACTGATCATCATCCCCAAGACCCACTGTCACGAGATGCTTGGCACCTGCAGAGCCACAAACCGGCAGAGAGAAAGCAATGAGAACTAGAACAGACCACCTAGCCAAGAGGGCTAATGCTTGCTTGGGATGTACTATATTATTTTCCCACCTAATTATTTCCCACAAGTGCTACTCTGATAGCACTTGGTATAGAGCAACAAGAATGAGGATGGGCATGGACTTGCATAGCCTACTCTATGACATCATCAATAAACAAATTTATAGGTAAACCAATCCATTTGTTTTCTTCCCTCTTTCTTTTCTAAGTATCTATTAGCAACGTAACTCGTCGAGCATTTCTTAGTGAAGATGACGAATAGATAACCAATGCCACAAATATGACTGACCAGCAAAGCAATTTCAAAATGCCAATTGTGTCAGAAAAGAAATAAAACAAAGTTACCATGATAACATTAAAAATTAGTAATACAACATTGATACATATTCCTCCTGTATGAAGGTAAGCGACCGCAACAATGGAGGTTTGTTTTGCAATTTGAAAGAGCCCACAGTTCTGGTCAAGAATCAACTTAAAGTCTAGAGCAAGAATAGGGATGTACGAAGCAGGTTCAAATACCTTGCTCAACAAGGGCATCATCAACCACCTTTGCAACCTATGTCAGGAAAGCATAAATTAAACTAACATGGAAAGATGAAGACTGTGTATAAATCAAACCAAAGGTTTTCCATCTTATACGGACAGCAGGAAAAAACAAAAATTGCTAAATACTTGATCGGGTTTGAGTCAGACCTTGTTAAAATGCTCATACTGCCTGTTGCCGAGGCCAAACACTCCATATTGCAGGTTTTGAAGCCATTGTCCTCTCTCATTTCCCTAACCACATTTTCATACGATCAAGAAATGAGCCAAACTCTAGTTCTCACAACTAACAAAGAGTTGGTCAATTTGAGTTCGTCCAATTTACCTCTGTAAACCACTTATAGAACCTTGCTGCATTATCAGTTGGTTCGCCATCTCCGTATCTACACCAACATCAAAAGTAAATTAACATTGGGAAAGGGGAATAAAGTAAGGAAATGATGAAACCTGTGAATGATATCTCGTTCCAGGTATATAAAAGCTCACGTGGCCAGAAAGAAAATGACCAAAGTCTCCTTTTTCAGCTTTTCCTCATACTCCTCATCATCAGCAGCATAATCATCCTAATGCCAAACAGAAACACTCTCAAGAATCACATCCAGCATCCCGAATCGCAAATTATCACCATCTATTACTTGCAATCATAACCAGAACACCAATCAAAGAAACAGTCAAACTTTACCAAGTCAACAACTCTAAACACCGCCTTCTCATATCTAGCTTTTGCTTCTTCAGCCATTGCCTGCAGCCCAAGAACCAGAGAGACCAAAGTCAAAACACGTCCACGCCAATCAAACCATGAAAAAACACGGATTTCCGCACGGGAATTAAGTTCACGGATAAGATCGGCGCCATCAGTGCACACAGACCACACACCTTAGCGAAACCTTCGGCCGTACCGGTCTGGGTACCAAAAAAGATGGTGACTTTCTTTTTACCGTCGTCAGCCTCGGGCTCGGGCTCCTTGACGATTAGGGGCTTGGGCGGCTCGAAGGATCTCGGCTTCTGGCTGCCGGATCGGCTCCAGCGGAACGCCACCCACCCGATCAGGCCCGCGATGAAGGCGGTCAAAATCGCCAGCACCTTGTTCTCGAACAGGAGGGAGGCCAGCTCGGCGACGTACTCCGACGAGGCATTGGGGCGGTCCATGTCGCCCCCCGTCCGGCAGCCGAGGCGAGATCAACACGGGGCGGCGGCGGCGGCGGCGGCAATTCGAGTTACTCGGAGGGCGACGATGGCGGAGCTTGATTGCGCTTCAAGAAAGAGAGAGAGAGAGAGAGAGAGGCACAGAAAGCGATGACTTGACGAGGTGCTCGGGGAAAGTAAGGACAACCCAGATCTTGTACAGGGGCGTAGAAAAATGGGTCGCCGCCGGATTCGGGAGGGAGAGAGGGAGTTGCAGAGTTGCAGAGGCGTCTTCTCCCTCTCTGTCTCTTTCTCTCTCTCTCTCTCTGTTTGGCGATAGGTTTGGTGAGTTGTGGTTGGAGTGAGAGAGAGAGAGACAGAGAGGGAGAGGTAGAGAGAGAAAGAAGAGAGAGAGAGAGACTAATAAGTCAAATGCATCTCAAAAGAGTTTCCTCTTTTCTTTCTCTACTTTTTCTCCTTATTTTCATCTCTCTTCCTTTTGAGTTTCAGACCGTCCATGCAAACAAATCGGGCTTCTTGCCCTCTCTAGTATTGTGAAAAAAAAAAACAAACTTTTAGTTTTTGTTGAACTAAAGTTTTGAATTTGATAAAACGATTATCAAAATATCATGGTAAATCTCTTCCGTTTGTCTATTCCAAAAACACAAATTGTAAATCCTCTATACATACATAGACAATGAAAAAATTTTGTTTTTTTTCCCTTGACAGATAGTTCGATGCGATTACTTTGTTGTCAAGATCCACAGCTTGCTTCTCGAACTCCACATCGTAACAAACACACAAGTTTTATATATACTATTCTTTTAAGGAAAGGAGATGCTTGATTTTGGAGTTTGATCATTTCTTACCCTTTGGCTTGTGTGGCAGGGAGAAATGGTTAGATGGCGAATGGCGGTCACCTACTTTTGAAGGCGAGAGGTGATTGCCGCTTAAACTCTACTTTGCCAATGAAAAAGGGATAAATAGCAATTAGACAGCGTGATTAATCCAAGTACCTCTTTTTGTGGCTTGTCCTTTTCGAATGGGATGGGAGGGAGTTCAATTAGGAGAAATTTCTAGACCGCCGACCGGATTGGAGAAATGTTGACCTTTGCTTTTTGCTCAAAGTGGGACTGACTTTGGTCCTGTCAGGCATTCGGACAAGACGAGGCGAAAGTCGCCCCCACACCTTTTCCTCCTCCTGGCTTTGAGGGGTCGTTCGTTCTCGTGATGGGTCGTGGACCTGACCGGTGTGGCTACGTGGAGCAGAATCCCACCACTCGTTTTCCTCCCCATTTTCCGTCCCTCCATATATGCTTTTCTAAATCAATTTTCTATTCCGAGGGTAAGTTCATACCCCCTCCCACCTCTTTCAAAATAATTATCCAAAAAATCTTAAACTTACTATAAAACAATCGATTCCGTTATAAACTTATTGTGTAATAGCCAATTCGATTCTAAACAATCGATTTGGTAATGTAAAACCAATTTGGCAACCATTTCATTCCCAAAAACAATTTTTGTTCGATATTTTTTTTTATTCTGCTCCATAAACGAGTTTATGAGTATTTGAAGGAATTTGATAACTTTATAAAATTTATATTCTCGACATAAAAATGTATTTGGTAAAATCGCAAACTTTTTTGTAAATTAAATTTCTTTTAATTTTTTAATAATTTTATTATACATTAATATTTTTTTCCTTTTTTCTCTTTCTCTTCTTTTTTTTTTTTTGGCCCTTATCCTCTTCTTCTTCCTCCGTAACCTCCTTGGAGCCTCGCTAAGGTAGGGTGAGGCTCGGCCTCACCAGATTTAGGCAAGGTCAAGCCTCATTGGTGGCTAGTGGCTTGTGGCTTGCTTGACTATCGGCGAGACTTGATCTCGCCTAGTTGGCACAAGATTGGCCTTTTTGGATGTGAGCGGGAGGAGCCTCACCCACCTACCAGTGAGGCTCAACGTCACCCTGGCCTAGCAAGGCTATAACGAGCCCACCAAGAACTCGCCCTAACCTATCGAGGCTTCGGCGACCAACCGGAGGAAGAAGAAAAGAAAATAAAATAAAGGGAAAAGGGAAAAAAAAAAGAGGGGAAAAAAAAAGAAAATAGTTTGATTATGGAGTTGTTCTTGAGAATTCATAAAATTAATTTATACTTATTGATTTTTTTTTTTTTCTAGAGAACAAAAAAAAAAAATAGAAGAGAACAAGAAAAATAGAATCATGAACTGTTTAGCACGTTATCAAATAGACCCGTAGTCATTTCGAGTAATTTTGCCTAAAAATCACCAAAGGACTTTGTTGACAAATTGTTAAAAAAATTATGACTAAACTAGCAAATTATCAAAAAATTTAAGATTAAATTGGCACGATTGAAAGAATTATAACTAAATTAGCTACCATACAATAGGTTTTTTTTTTTTTTTTTTGGTAAAAGGTAATCATAATAAGCTAATAAATATTTACAATAAAAACGGCACCAAAACATACACTTATAATGAACAGAGGCATAATGAGTGAAAGGATGCCGAAGGGAGAAGAAAAGGAAAGCCAACAAGGCACAAAACGCGATTAAGCCGCACAACTACAGCCACATCGAAAAGACGGACCAAACAAAAGAAGCCGACCAGCCGGCCAAACCATACAATAGGTTTATGCCGTTTTTTTTTTTTTTTGTTTATGACAATTTTCCTAGCTCTTTTAAATTAGTAAAACCTCTTTAGATCACGCAAATCACCTCGTCCTGAAGCACATCGTGAAAAAGCACGAGCGCGAGAAGCCGAATTGGTAGGTACCCCGCCGGAGAGGTGAATCCCTCGATGCCGCCATTGATATCTCGTTTGAGGTTTTTCCCAAATACCAGCTCATCCACGCAAGCGAAGGGAAAATGACATGACCTGTTGAAGTCTATGCGCTCTTAGGAATCACCGTGATGAGATGCGGTGTTAACTCGAATCCAGGAGTTTCACCGCCGCTTGAACGACGAACGCTTGCCCCTCCGCGCCGACAGCCTTGTGAGATACCAATATCAAGGGCCAACGTTTTTGTTTCTCCCAATTTTTATTCTTTTGTTACCTGAAATTAAAAAAGAACAGAAATGCGTTTAGTAAAACCAACTTATTTTTATACTCCATGGAAAAAGTAGCCGGGGAATAGATTTAAAACAAAAAAAAAAAAAGTTACTCCTTGTTCTCGAGAATAATTTCTAAAAATAAGTCATTTTTTTATTCTATTTTTCTTTTGTTCTTCTTCCTTACCGCGGCCACCACTAGCTGCCCACCAACCACTTCCTTACCGCGGCCACCGCTAGCTGCCCACCAACCACTTGCCACCTCCGACCGCTGACCGCCGTCACCATCACCATCTTCCGACCTCCAACCACCACCGTCATCGTCATCGTCGCTCGACTGCCCATCGCCGCCACTGCCTGCCGATCGTTGCCCACCTCCACCACCACTAATTGCCACTCACCTCTCGCCACCGCACGGTCGTCGTCGCCCAACCATCGATAGCTGACGCCAACCACTAACCGTCGCCTACCACCACACAATTGTCGATTGTCGTTGCCGCTTGTTGCCGCACGATTTCCGCCCCCTCCCTCAGCTGTTGGCCAACAACGATCGGCGACAACGATCGATGGGCTATGGGTGGCAATCGTGCAGCAACGAGCGGCAGTCGTGTGCCGGTGACGGTCAATGATTGTGCGGCGATAAGCGGCGGTCAGTGTTTGGCGTCCATGAGCATAACGAAAAAATGAATAAGTACAAAAATTTGTGAATCATATAAAATGCATTTTTATTTTTTTTCCATTCTAAGAATATAAATTTTGTATAATTACAAAACGAGTTATTTTATTTAAATTGTTCTCCGAAGTAAAAATAAAAAAGAATTATTTCTGAAAAGAAATTATTCTCCGAAATAGAAACATTATCATGTATACCTTAAGGGTAAATCGAATCGTTTTCGATCAACATCGACCGGCCCACATGGGCAGCATCCGGCCAAAGTTTCAAGCCGCTGTCAACTGTGGAAGATGGCACTAATTCCAACCTTTTTAAGGACCAGCCGATCGGGACGGTTCGGGCCCCCCACCTTTTTGGCCTGCCGGATCCGGAAGGTCTTGGAGGAGGGATTCATAAGGACGTGCCTGCACGTGATCTCCGTTGAAAAAACAGCTAAAAGGCACTCTTGCAAGGATGATGATGATGAAGATGATGATGATGACGATGATGAGGAGCTGTGTGCATATAATCATTCAAGTCAAGACTCCTAGCGACGTCGCTATTGAAGGATGAATCGATGAATCCAGAAGAGCCCTCTTAACGGCAAAGCCAGCTTTCAATTCATGGAGCATGCTACCCCACTTTCGAACCGGACAAGCACCGATCGTCACGAGCGCTTGTAAGAATGCACTCGATATCTTGTGCATTCTCTACTGCGTCATTAATTGAATCGATCAACGGCGATTGCTGGCTCGTGAACCACACTTACATGTCGTGCTCTTTTTCCGACATTATCATTTTGTATTGTCGACTCGGCTATGCAACTGATTAGTATAAATCATAGCCTTAGGTTAAGGAAGCAAAACGTTAGGAAATTGGGAAATCTAGGTGAACCGCTTTTAATGTCAAAGAATCAATGGCCTATCGAATTGGTGAAGCGGCCATACTTGCTTCTGGTGTTTGGGTTACTTCTGGTTGGGGGCATTTGAAAAAACAAATTAAGGCTTAAAAATTTGACTTCTTTTGGGCTTTATCTTTTGAAAAAGGTCACGAGAAAACAAAAAAGATTAGCTGAAAACAAAGCTAGAGTTATGGTTTATTTATTTTGCCAGAAATGAATGATTTGAAAACTATCTTTTTAAAATTAATTGCATGTATTACTTGAAATAATTAGTTATTGAATTTTTTTTCGATATCAACAATAATTTATGTCACATATTTTTGTGGACAATGAAAATATGTTTTGTTCGCTTTTTTTTTTTTAGAAGCGATATAGACAATTCTTTTAAAAGATATTTATCGAATCACTTATTTTTCATGAGATATATAAATTTAGCGGTTGAAATATCAAAATGCGCAAGCAACACGACATCTAGAATTTGTGTACTTAAATTTGTTAAAATAGGTCTTATTTTTAACTCATATTTGATAGACTAAATTTTTATGTGGGTTAGTTATATTCAATAAATGGATCATAAATAAGTTTAAAATGGTAAAACCTAAAATGATGTAGGTGTTAAATGGGTTTACAACTTATTTATATGTTCACTTGATCTCACGCCCGTTCACTCCATATTCTCATCTTAGTTTGGATATGTGTTTTCCTAAATTAAATCAAACATATAAGGTTGCGTTTGGTCGTCCGGATTTCTAAACAAGATAGATAGGATATGATAAGAAATCCGTGGATTTCTTCATATCCCATTAATTGTTTGGTGAACTACGGATTTAAAGTTGAATATCCCCATATCCTATTCAATCTACCGTTTGGTGAACTACGGATTTAAAATCAAATATCCTCATATCTTATCCAATCTATCGTTTGGTGAGCTACAGATTTAAATTCGGATATTTTAAAAACAATAACATTAGGCAAGTACAAATTTGCAAGTTTACAAATTAATAAATTCTCATCGAATTTCATGATTACGCATCGTAATAATCTTTTCCATTCCTTTGAAATAATCTTTTGGATACCCCCTTCAACATCAAACGTTTTTAGAATAACCTCAATTTCAATATATTCACTTTGAAACATGAATTTTTTTTTCTCTCTTACAAGTTTTTTATTTGTTTCCATTTTGTTACAGTCCAATACCAAATCAAACAAATGCCCAATTAGAATAAAGCATAAAGTCCAAAGTTCATTCGCTTTTTTTTTTTCCAGTTGTCACGAGGATGCAATGACAGTTAATCACATTAACGAACGATCTCTAAACAATTCGCGTTTATAAAGTACATTACATTTGTTGAGTATCGGCCAGTTGCATTTTGATCAAAGTAAACTCATGTTCAAACCCATCTAAAACAATAGATGTGAACTATCTTGACTAAGTTCATGGCTAGGTTTTTCGCCAAAGAGATAGAGAAACTATTTATGAAAATAAAAGACAAAGGCAAAGAATATTATAGATAATTGTTTTATTGGCAATGAACATAGAGATAAAGTTATTTACAAAAAAAAAAAACATAGAGATAAAGTTTCAAGCCATATCCATCTCTTTTCAAGTCATGGCTACAACCGAAAAGTCCAAATAGATAACATTAAAGCTTATAGCTAGCCCCAAAAACCCTTTAAAAAATAAAGAAGAAAAAAAAAGTTATGAAGAGAAAACATATCTCTTACAAACTCAGAAACAACTCAATCATTACTCATTCTCTTCTCTCATCTCTTGGAGAAGTAATTCCACAAATACTTTCCTATCGTCTCCTTAAAATCCCAAAAATAGATGAATATTCTCAGGATCATTCACAATTTTTCTACATAATTTTATTTTATCCATAGTACCTAAAGACATTTGAAGAAGCTCCTCATTGATTTTTGTTTGTCATTATCCAAATCCTTGGCATGTCCGATGCAGCTAGCGATCATCTTCATTCTCTTGTTAGCTTTTTCCAAGAATGAGCCAAAAGTTCTTGCTATCTCAACTAAGCCAGCAACTCATTTGTTACTTGCTTTAGCCATTTTTCTTCTTGAAGAATCAAAAACATTTTGTGTTTGAGAAGATGATAGTGGCGGTGAGTTTTGACTTACATCGTTGGTTACCACATTATCATGATTTTCACATTTTTCATGATCTACAGTCGCATGAGCTTCCAAAGGGTCTTCACTGAGATTTCCCTTGGCACGGTCTTTGCCAAATACGGCTGCTAGTCGTGCATATTGAGAGAAGGACTTCCCTCTCAAAGAAGTAGCTCTTGGATAGGTCTACACAGAAAATTATATTATTTTGTTAAAAATGAAACAATTAATGAAGAAGATAAATGAGAAGAAGTGACACAAACATTGCAATATTTTGCCAACTATCATTGGAATGAATATCAACACAATGTTTTTCATGGTCCCACCCAAAACCACTTTGATTCCTCAAGTCATATATCTTATTATACAACTTTTTCAAGTTTTTCATTTTCGACTCTATGTGAGAATTACCCTTGATGCTAGAACAATGGAACTTTTCTTCAAACCACTTCTCTAACATAATCATGTAACCACTCTTGAAGCCATTATCGGCTTTCATTCCTCGCGTAAGTAATTCTTCAAGACCATCTAGAAGTGCATTTTCTTCATCTATTGTTCATATAGGTCGGTCTCTCTTTGTTCCCCTTCCTTGAGTTTGATTGAAATCGCTACCTTCCATTCCTAAACATCTCATTGTAATTTCAGAAAATTTAATGATGGAAGATAATGTAGTAGAGAAAATTTAATGATAGAGACAGAGAAACAAAAAACTAACTCAGCATATATGTCGATTGAGCCACTCCTAGATTTCTTAAAGTAACAAAAAATAGAGAAACAGAAAACTAACTCAGCATTCAATCAGCCACGATATTCAACCCACACAACAAGATATATCCTTCCCTCACAGGCGATGCGATATCAATAGTGACTTTGCCTCACATAAGCAAAATGGAAATGGTAGAGATCAATCTCATTGAGAATCAATCTTTTAGTGGAGGGATATAGGTATTGAACTAATTGTGAACAGTAAACCTTCAAGATGGCAATAAATTTTGCTAGTGCAAGGGAATTGAAAGGGATTAATAAGCAGGGCTTTTCCCACATCCATGGTGTGCTTCTCTTTGTCAATCATTTTCCTTTTAAACTCAAGCAATCAAGCATGAATCTCAAGCTCTTAAAAATGAAAATTGGAATTCAAGTTATGATAATCACACCAAATTTTATTACAAAAGGAGTTATGTTTAGCTTTTTTGTTTTCTTTATCTCAAATCTCTAGCTCCCCCTCTTCCCACCCCCACCACCTAAAAAAAAACAAACAAGGTTTCGTTCTTTCACACCAAAGGCTGAATAAACATTGAATCTACCACAAGCTAAGAGTAAGGAACAAACTTTTCGATCAATGCTAGAATGAAGAAAAAGAAGCCAACTTTTAGAATAATTTGCAGCACATGCCCATTCAAAATTCCAATCCAGATTCATAAAAAAACCACCCATAAATTGTACATACTTTTAGAATAATTTGCATTACATGCACATTCAAACTATCAAATCCAGATCCATTAAAAAACTACCCATCACTTGTACACTCTTCCCCTTTGGCCCACAACACCCATCCATCCAATTTGATGTTCACCAAGAAAGAAGAAACAAGGGGAGTCTGCCCAATTAGAAGATTAAAAGCTACTATGATGTTTTACCTTTATATGATGACAAGATAGAATTAGTTTAAAAAAAAAAAAAGCAATACATCAACATAATTTTTTTTTGTTTAATACTAGGGAATCCTGTACAGCCGGCAGTCGACGAGTAAACCCTGGAGTGACGCTAGCGGAGGACTCACCACCCGACGTCACACTTAAGATCCCAAGCGATCGTGAGAGGATTCGAACTCTTCCCCTTCGTGAGGGGAGAGAGCCTAAACCATCGTGGCTACTAAGGCGGTGGTAATACATCGACATAATTGATAAGTCACTACTCCAAAAAATTTTGCCCATTGAGCACATACATAGCTCAACTATACCATCATCTTTGTTTTCCAAACAACCTTGTATTTGAAACAAGAAGTTTACAAGGTCTCCAAGATAAATAGTAGGATGCCATTCTAAATTGGAAGACAGTTGTCCTAAAAACCGGATGCTGATCTAATACTTACTGCAAAGTCAAAAACACAACAACAGAAGAATTCACGTACTTCCCCCGCATCCCCACCGTGTCGAAACGGGCCGCGACCACTTGGACCCGGCGGCGCAACGGGGACGATCGAGGTGCTGGCAGCCTCAGCGGCCAGGGTGTAATTGAAGCGGGGAAAACATCGTGGTGGGGGGAATCGATCAAGAGGGCGACCGGCGGGCGATCACCGACGGACGGGGGGTCTTACCTTGGCGGAGGAAGAAGGATTTTGTAAAATTTCGATGAGAATCGGAGAGCTATTGAGAAGAAGGCTTCAACGTTGATACTTTGGAAATAGGGAGTCGTCTGTGGGTGAACGATAGAGAATGAAAAGAAGCGTAGAGTTTTATGTTTCGGATAAAAGAAATCCTATCTGACCTTATCCTACCCCCTTCGGATTTTTTTTATCCGGTTTATATCCCGTTTATATCCAACTTTATCCTATCTTAAACAACTACCAAACATGGGATATGATAAAAACATATCCTATTCTGGTTTTTATCCAGTCAACCAAATGCAGCCTAAATGTTTTAGCAAATATGAATTGAGTTGGGTTACTATATTTGTAAAAATGGGTCAAAACAAGTTTAAATGAGTTAATTTGGGTTAAATTATTTTCAAGTCGAGTTCAATTGTGCTTTATTTATTTATTTATTTTTCGAAGGGTTTAATTGTACTTTAATTGGCATCCCATATTATTTTGTCCTTGAGTTTTGAGTGCTCTTTACTCCCACGCCTTCCCTTGGTCGTGCCATCTGGCGCCAAAGTCCCTCCAAGCTACAATCTCCTTTGACGTGAACGTGAAGAAGTCGATCACTTTTCAATACGGCGATCCTGCATTTCAACCAAAAAAAAGAGTGCAACTCTAGAATTTCGAAATACCCAATTGATGACTCCATTCAGTCAAGTACGATGTTTGCCTTCCAAGTAATCACAAATTTAAATCGAGTCGCGGGCGAATTTCCAAACCTACTCATCTGTTACCTCTTGTCGAGAAGCTCCAGACATGCCGAGTACATTGCAATGACAGATTCGTCACTTTCAAGCATGTGATTTCTCAACAAATCGAGTAATCATGACTTAAAATTGAATATTACAGGAATGACTGGGATCTCTAAAATTAAATAAAGTTTTTCTTTATGATTTCGGTGTGTCGCTAGCAAGTAAAATTGGAGGGCTCCGATTGGGAATCCACTTTTCCTTTTCAATTTTTTTCCTCCTATCCTTCCCATTCCTCTTTTCCCATTTTGCCGCTTGCTCAAATGCCTGGTACCCGCCCAAGTCATTGCATTCAGCAGAACTGCCAATCAACCACCAGCCTGGACCACCGGACACGAGTATGCCTAGCCATGCCTCTGCCTCCCTATCAACTCCGCTAGCCTTTAGCAAGGCCAGGTCTGGTGTCGCCTGAAGTTGGATGGCAACATCAAGCCCCTTGTTGGCCTCTAGCGTTGTCGGCAACTATGTGAGGACATGAGGGTGATTGTAACCTTGATTGTAATAAGGTGTCAAGGTAATTGCCATCGAGCCCATAAAGATGAGAAGAGAGAGAGCACGAGGGCAATCGGATTGACAGCTCAAGCTTTGGCAATAAGATTGAGGGTAGGTTCGGTTCAACTTTAGAAAATAGGTTTTGGTATAATACTGTTGGGAATTACTGATTCCCTAAAACGGATTCGACATTAAATCGAACCCTTAAAACGAATACGGAAGATGAGCTCAAGAATAACATGTATCACTGATCAAATACACACCACAGAATTGAGCGTATCTTATTATTCACATATTAAACACCAACGTTGAAATTTGAGGAAAAATGATGATCTTGTTCTACCGAGGAGCGTGCTGTTTTTTTTTTTTTTTGGTAAAGCCGAGGAGCGTGCTGTTGCTATTAGGGGGAGGAAAAAAAAAGAACGTACTGTTCTTTTCTGTTTTTTTCTTGGAGGGAGAGAGAGACTGAAAAACAACATACATACCCCCAAAGGGTACGTTCCCTTTTTCTTTTTCTCTCGTACGTCTTCTCCAACAAACTTAACTCTTCAACATGTAACATTCCCCCAAAAGACACAACCTATTGTATCTAAACAACGCAACCTTTTACATTGCAGCCGTTCCTCCATGGGCCCTTATCTTGCAAGCCGAGCTTTTAGGCCCAACATGGGCGGACGGGCCTACCTAGGCTCATCATCTCAATTAAATAACCCATCAAATACAAATGCTGAAGACCAAAACTCTTTAAGGAAATGCAAATTACATATAAAAAAACTCTTTGCAAAGTGACTCTAGGTTCATGTAGTATTAGGGCAAATGACTCTAGCGTCATCAACGACTATGTGAGGACATGAGGGTGATTGTAACCTCAATTGTAGTAAGGTGTCAAGGTAATTGCCATCGAGCCTATAAAGATGAGAAGAGGGAGAACACGAGGGCAATTGGATTGGTAGGCCAAGCATCGGCAATAGGATTGAGGGTGGGTTTGGTTCAACTTTAGAAAATAGATATTGGATGTAATGCAAATGCTGAAGACCAAAACTCTTTAGAGAAATGCAAACTACCTATAAAAACTTTTTGTAAAGTGATTATGGGTTCATGTAGTATTAGGCCAAAAAAAAAAAAAATTGCAATGGGTTTTGGCTATATATTTATATTTTTTTATTAGAAAAAAACTCAAACTCTTTCTAGAGTTGGCAAAAGACTTAGGCCGCTGGTGAGTCAAATCTGG
Source organism: Eucalyptus decipiens (assembly GCA_014182575.1). Classification (NCBI taxonomy): domain Eukaryota; kingdom Viridiplantae; phylum Streptophyta; class Magnoliopsida; order Myrtales; family Myrtaceae; genus Eucalyptus; species Eucalyptus decipiens. The sequence goes on along the minus strand of CM024611.1, from coordinate 1,269,128 downwards.
TGCCGATCACTTGGGTTGCGCGACACCCTTATGTGCAAATTGGAATTCAATCAGCAGAGTGGACGTATATGCGAGAAATAATGGAAATTGACCCTCTTCGATAGAAAAATCCAACGCAAAAAAAAAAAATAAAAATAAATAAATAAAGTTATTCCTTATAATTTCGATGTGTCATTGACAAGTAAAATTGGACGGCTTTGATTAGCAATCCACTTTTCCTTTTTTTTTTTATTTTTCCTCCTATCCTTCCCATTTCTCTTTTCCCATTTCGCCCCTTGCTCAAAATCCCGATACTAGCCCAAGCCACTACGTCGAGCAGAACTGCCAATCAACCTCGAGCCTGGACCATTGTACACGAGCATGCCTAGCCATGCCTTTGCCTCCCTACCGACTTCGTTAGCCTTTAGTGAGGCTAGGTCTAGTGTAGCTTGAAGCTGGATGGCAACATCAAGCCCCTTGTTGGTCTCTAGCATCGTCGACGACTATGCGAGGACATGAGAGTGATTGTAATATCGATTGTAGTATGGTGTAAAGATAATTGCAATCGAGCCCATGGAGATGAGAAGAGGTAGAGCACGAGGGCAATTGGAATGGCAGGTCAAGCGTCGGCAATAGAATTGAGGGTAGGTTTGGTTCAACTTTAGAAAATAGGTTTTGGATATAATGCAAATGCTAAAAACCAAAACTCTTTTAGGAAATGCAAATTCATAAAAGGTCTTTGTAAAGTGACTCTGGGTTCATGAAGTATTAGGCAAAAAAAGAAAAATTGCAATGGGTTTTGGCTATATTTTTATATTTTTTTTATTAGAATAAAACTTAAACTCTTTGTAGAGCTGGCAAAGGGCTTAGGTTGTCGGCGAGTCGCATCGATCACTCGGGACGTGCGAGCGCGACAACCTTATGTGCAAGTCGAAATTCAATTGGTAGAGTGGACGTACATGCGAGAAAGGATGGAAATTGACCCTCTCCAATAGAAAAATCCAACGTAAAGAAAACTCAAATTCATAGAGAAGGAGGCCATATATATAAAAAAGCATATGAATCCCAAAAATCATGGTGAGGTGACGCGGGATACTTCAATCAGGATAGATAGACAGGAAGCGCGAGGGTATTTTGGTCCAAGCGATAATTTCATCGAGAGAAGTTTTCAACCGGGAATTTGCGTTCTCAGGTAAATGATTATTATATGTCGTGGGTTCATTCGTCTTTTTACCTCATCGGTGCAAGAAGGAATCTCCAAGGCCACGTTTTGTGGTCTTCATGTGCTGCTGGTCAAATGAATTCCGATTTTTCGAAACACCCAATATCTTATTCGAGAAGTGAAATGGAGAGATGGGGCTGGTCATCCTTTTTCTTTGTTTCATTTCACCATGTTCGTTTTCCTTAAAAAAAAAATAAAAAAAATACAAAAAAAAAAAAAAGAAAAGAGAAAAGGACGAGGGGGGGAGGGGGTTTGAAGTGGATTTTATTCCAAGAAAAGGGGGTGTTGGGGGGGAGGAGGAGGAGTCCAAGGTACGAGTCCAACTTTCGAATTAAACAAATAAAAAAAAAAAAAAAGAAGAAGAAGGAGAAGAAGAAGGAGAAGGAGAAGGAGAAGAAACTCATCTGTCCATAGCGGTGGTGAAGGGTGATGGAAGTGGTTTCGATATTTCAAACTCCCTCCTCCGCAGATCTACTCTGAGAGAGACTCTCTCTCTCCTCTCCTTCTTCCTCCCACAGCAATGGCCGCCACTGACACCCACCAGTTCGATCTCCGCGTAAGTCCCCCTCCTCCTTCTCCATCCCCTCTCTCTCTCTCTCCTCCCTTCTCTCTCTAACCTCTGTCTGCATTTCTTGTCGGCAGCAGCCGTCGCCCCACGCCGCCTTCTCCACCGGGTAACGCTCCCTCCCTCCCTCCTGTCCCTCCTGCCTTCCTTTCTCGCGTGCTTGCGTCCCGTGGCCATTGACCGCTCGGGGTCGTCCGTGCAGGGAGTACGCGTTCGCCGACGCCGGGAACTTGGAGCACTGCGCTCGCTACCTCAACCAGACGCTCGTCACCTTCGGCTTCCCCGCCTCCCTCGACCTCTTCGCCGCCGATCCGGTCCCTTCTCCCTCTTTCCCTTTCCTTTTTGTTTGTTTGTTTGTTTGTTTGTTTGTTGGGGGTGGTTTGTTTGTTTGTTGTTGACGAAAGGTTGAGCTCCCCCCCTCCGCTGGCGGTTGCGTTTCGGTGGTCCTGATCTGGTTGCTCGCTCCCTCCTCGCTTTTCTCCGGCAGGTGTCGATCGCCCGGACCTGCAACTGCATTTACTCTCTGCTTCAGCAGAGGCAGCGCGATGTCGAATTCAGAGACTCCGCTAACGAGCAGCGGCAGCGGTACCTCCCCATCTTGTCTTGTCTTCTTCCCTTTCTCCTTCTTTGGCTCATTTCGATCTAATTATAATGAGACAATCGTTCTATCTGAGCAGATCGATCTCGAATTTTAAATTTTTTTGCTGAAAAGCACCGTCCTTTTTGTTTTGCTTAGCTCAATTTCTTGGCTTTTCTTGGCTTCTTAGCATTTTAGGTTCTGAGAATTTCTTGCGTCGAAATGATTGCTTGACAATGTGGTTAAGTAGAATCTGCCATTAGTACGGAAGGAGTATTTTTTTGTAGCGTGGCTTGGAAGGAGTATATCGGGAGGAATTGAAATGGTGCCGGGTATGTGATCTTTTGCGTGCATTGATAAGTTTTTTCTGCGTGATAGATTGCTTTCGGACATCTCGAGATTGGAAGCCAAAGTCGAGAGGCTGGAGTTGCAACTGCAGGCCAAGGACAGGGAAATTGCTACGATTACGCGAACGGTAAGAAGCTCGGACCTTTGTGAAGTGCTTACAGTTGCGACCTGTGGTTTGGTTGATGATTCATGTCTTCATCATATGATCAGGAAGCTAAAGCTGCAGCTCAGTCTAAGGCCCAGATCGAGAAGTTACACCAGGAGAGAGATGAATTTCAGAGGATGGTCATTGGCAATCAGGTTAAGATTGTTGAATTTTAGCACTGCGCCTTCGTTTTGGCTGCATGAAATAAAATGTTGGATACTGATTATGGTTAATGTGCTCTGTTGACATTGTAAAGCAAGTGAGGACTCAGCAGATACATGAGATGAAGAAAAAAGAAAAGGAGTACATAAAGTTGCAGGTTCACTTCTACATTGTATTTTGAGATATTTAAGAGAACCTATGCTCTATGGTCGTAGATGTATCAGCTTATACTGCATTCCTTGTATTTAATATATAGACCGTGGCTTTAATATTGAAGAACTCCTTTTCCATTTGCAGGAGAGGCTAAACCAAGTTTTGATGGAAAAGAAGAAGGAATCTAGGTCGGGGATGGAGATAATGAATTTGCTTCAGGTAACCATTTTTCTGTTGCAATTTAGCCTTTTGGTCTATTGGTTGGTGGTTCCTGATGATATCTTATGTATAAACAGAAAGAAGGTCGGCAACGTGGGACATGGAACGGGAAGAAGGCTGATAATGACTTCTACAAAAAAATTGTGCGTAACCTATTTCTATTGCCTAGCTTGATGATATACGGGGTATTGGCATGGCATTTCCTTTATCCCTTTATGATGTCATTGCTGATACTGACAGGTTGATGCTTATGAAGCCAAAAATCAAGAGCTGATGGCTGAGAACAATGATCTGCGGGCATTATTGCGGTCAATGCAGGTATGTATGCTAGAACTTTCTCAATTATGTTTTCCCATCTGCATTTCTGCTGAGCTAAGAGTTGTAGGCTTGTCTTTGGGAGCATCCCGCATGAATTCGCTATCTAGACCATCCCCATACTCAATTATTTTCCATCTTCATAGAATGAAAGTAGTCGATTTAGTTGGGCCTGGTAATGTCTGGATTGAATGGACAGTTAAAGTCACACCACCGGTATTGGCCTGCAGACAGATATGCGTGAGTTTTTCAATGCTCCAAATGGATTACCCAAGCAATCTCAAGCTGCCAATGGAAAACATGAAAATGACCCTTCCCAGTCTCCACTGGGCGGGAGAACGGTGAGCCATCTTTTAAAACTGGTGGTATCTTATTCCTCCTTGTTGAAGTGCTGCTGTTTTTACTCGAGTGACTAATTGTTTAATATCTCTAGGATGTCTTTGACTTGCCCCTTCATATGGCCAGAGATCAAATTGAAGAAAGTCTTAGAAATAAAATGGCTTCTATAAAGGTAATTTTCAACCTTCCTCGAAAAAAATAGCGATCTAGCCAACTTCAAGCGCATAGTTGACTTCTATGCTGCGACACTGTAGGAACGGATGGTCCAACTGCAAGATGCCCAGAGTGGGGCAGAAGTTACTTCTGAAGCTACTGAGAGAGAGCTTGAACTTGAAGCTCAACTTGTTGAGGCAAGGAGCATCATTCAGGAACAGGTACTGAAATTTGCTCATCCTGCATAAAAGACAGGCATTTTAGGTCATATGTTTTTCTAAGGCTTGTCATGCTGCTGATTGTCATCATTGTCAAAATTATTGATAAGTTTTTAGGTAACATTATCTTGTTGTATCTTGCCGCTTAACCCTTCTTATTTATGCCTATCAACCTGTTTACCATTTATCATCTTTAGCCATAGAAATGGATTCCGATCAGAAGCTTTGTACACTTCACCCGATGAGCAGTTTGCTGGAGGCTTGGAGCTATGATTTACCATCATTTTATTTTGCATGTCCTGCTAGCGTTAATTCTCACATAGAGGTTCTAAACTCGTGCATTGAATTTTGCAATTTGCTTTGTCTCCTTTTTGCTGCAATTTCTGAGGCATGTTAATGTGCTCTCCTCATTACTAAAAAAATATTTGATTTTTCTGACCCAACAATGGGCAAACCTATGCACTGTAAACTAGTAATAAAGATGTAAATAATGCTGATTTCCTTTACTTTTCAGCTTTTAGAGTTGGGAAAAGGTCCAAGTTTAGAGGTCTTGGCTAATGCTCACTAACTCTTTTCACTTGAATGTTCAACTGTTCCCCAAGTTGTTCATGTCTTAATATCGCTGAACCAGGGATGAGTTTGTCTCATTTCTTGTTTTTCCTTGTCATTTGCACAACTTTCCCTGTCTGGTTCGTTTGACATGTGGGTTTGGGGTTGCCGTGAGTCTTCTTTGAAGTCGAACCATTGTATAACCCTAACCATTTATTGCAGGCATCGATAATGACCAAACATCTTGCAAAGACCGAGAGAACAAGGTATCCTTTCATGTTGCCTTTCAGTGGATGTCATGTTCAGAATTACCTTAAGAAGGAAACCTAATGGACCTGTTTTATGTTTTTGCCTTGACAGGGAGCCAATTATATCATCTCCTCTCGAGGTATAGGTTGATCATTACCTAAAGTGGGTGGTGTCCTGTTTAGATTTTTTTTTATTATGCATACGATAATGCTAACTATAAAGAGTTAGTCCTGCTGTATGATTCCTTTATCTGTGTATATTTTGGCCAAGTTGGTCTCGGCTCTTGAGAACTTATTTTAATCTTTAGAAGATAATGTGGCCTCTTAATGTGCATGGAGTAATTTCTTGGAACCTTAACTCTGCAAGGATGGTGTCTTGGTGGTTCAGGGAATATCTCCCTCAACGATCAAGTATCCTCTTAGATAAAACTGTTCCCTTTTGATTTGAGGAGACCGTAATTTTTAGAAAATTAAGTGAGGATGACACTGATAATGAAATTACCTATTGTGGGCAAGACCACTAGTTCTCTGACTACTGTACTTGATGGATGAAAAGGGTTACCTGTTATCACATGCGGATAATGCATATTCAAGATGCTTATCATCTCTTTCCATAAATTTGTGTCAGGAGTTTCATATTGATATGCCCTGACTGCTTCAGTTTTAATTTTAGGGGCTCCGAACGGACACAGCTTGATGGGTAAAGATTCTCTTGAAGGTGTCGGCTCCTATCAACTCAGTAAGGAGACTGAACTTGTCTCTCTGTATCATTGTCCTTCAAACATCCCCCAAGTTCAGCAATGCCCTGAGATGATGGCAGCGATACAAATTGTAAACCTTCGTTTACTCCATGTGAGACTGCTTCAGAAGCTAGTAAAACAGTTATCAGTAGATCATCAGGAGGTTTGTACCTCATTGTCTGTCAATATCGATCATCTTGTAGCTTGTCTTCAGCAAATGGTGTTAGAGTGAAGGCTGATAGCCTGTGGGACACTTCGGGAGATTGTGATGCTGACTTTTCTGAGTAACTCACAGTGAAAAGTTATCGGCCACTTAACTTATTGAAAATTACTTTTCGCTTGGGAAAGATACTAGACATGAAGATCTCACAAATGAATGGTATGTTATTTCAAATATGCAAAATATATCAATTAATATGGAAAGCTTCCTTTAGGCTGAATTCTTTTCACGAAGAGTCAGTGATTTGGAGAACTTTTTTTTTATAAAAAAAATTGATTACTTGTATTGTTTATGAAAATGAAATAATGAAAAATAATTTTGATTTTTCATTAAAATATTTAACCATAAATTCTTGTCAATTATTAAAGTATTTTTTAATCGACTGATTATATTAAGCAATGAGAAATGTTTTTTAAGTTATTTATTTTTATTTTCCGTAAAAAAAGCTATGGTCTCATTTCTTTTGCGTTAAATGTCATTAATCGTGTTTAAAAAATCCTAACTTCTCGTAGCTTGAAAACTGTTGTCAACAGTAGGAGATACTTTGTACGGGACAAGATTGCCGATCTGAGAAGGATAGAACTTGTTTTTCCAGCAAAGAGATTAGGATACGATTCGAAAAAGACTTGGTTCTTGTAACGCGTGACAGAGAAGTTACTAACCGCATTAAAATTTACTAAATTCCGATAGTTTCTTACCGTGCAATTCAACTTTACACATGTATCCCATGTTCATCGATACTAGACTGCTAGTATTCATAAGAAGAGAAAAGCAAATAAACTTTCTTCCTTTTAACAAATATATTGAACTAATTATCTAACTATTTGCGGTCCCTTGTTGATAGATAGATATGAACATTTTTTCAAATTTGGATCCAGTGCTTGAAACGAATATCTTCTTACTCTTGTTCTTAAAAATCAAATGAATAAAGGGACATCTCTGTTTGTTGTGCTAAAGAGAGAATTTGCGACATTTGAATTTTTATTTATTTATCTGTATTTGAGACCAATGTTAGATTGAAATTGCATTCGGTTGATGGAAGGCTATAAAGAGTTTTATTTTATCTGTCTTCATCTTTCCTCATTGTAGCATAGACATGATTGTGCTGTCATATGGTTTGGTAAAACCCAAAACTGTTATTTGCCCACATTTATTGCAATTTGCACATATTCTAATTCTATTAGGTCAAAAGTGAGAAAAGCAAGAGAGATGGAGGTGGAAAAACATGTATTATTTCCAAGAAGGAAAGAAACACACAAGTCCTGTTAATCACCCAGTTACAAGGGACGTTTTGGTGGCTTAGTAGGTGTCGAGAGAGCCCATTTAAAAAGGTCTCATATATTGGCCATGCCACACGGTAGTAAAATTCGAAAAAAGCCAACTAATCAAAGACGGGGGCTTTCGAGATTCCAATGCGGAAGTTGATTGGGATTACATATCGAGCGAGCATTATTGATCAATCCATTCATGAAATCACTATGGAATACTCTTTCGGCCCGAACATCGAATTCGAGAAAGGAAAAAAATAGGGAAAAAAAAAGAACCCAAAGTGTCTGGCTGGCGAAAAGAAGTATCTGTTCAAAATGCCCATTTAAGATGCAAGGAACTCATGAAGGGAAGTATCTGTTCAAAACTAGTGAATGACAAACAAAGTAGGAGGATTTGGAGGGATATTAGGGGATTCTACTCACTGGCAAATCCCAAGCCGTTATACATTGATTTGCATTGCCAGATTTGGCGGATGCACTCCACTGGCAACCTCTCATATATAACATAAAACTAACACGGCACACCCCCCATGCATCATTCTCAGATCAAGAAGATGAAAAAGAATGGATCTTCAGGGATCAAAAGCTGAAGGCCACCAGCCAGCCTCCGTGCTGGAAGGTGAAGGCTCCTACTTCTCCAGGATCCTCTCGAGGGAGCCATCGGTCGGCAACTCCAATCGCTACCACCTGTTCCGATTTCCCGGCCAGATCCCATTTCAGTGGGAACAGCAGCCTGGAAAATGCAAGTTCGACCCGCCAAAGAATGACCACCCTGGTAACCTCCCGAGAATCAGACCCCCGCCGGTCTTGGCCTCCAAGAGCATGGAGTTGCCGCCGAGGCCGTGCTGCGGCCATAGCCCCAAAGGGTCTTCTTCGAGCTGGCTGAAGATTAAGTTTTGGAGGAACATCAAGAGCAAGAAGATCCAGCTGATGATGCTCAGATCCAAGAACCAAGCGAGAGGCCCCGCAGCCGCGTGCACGTGCAGTTCGAACGGGCCCTCTTGCACTTCTAGCGACGACAACCGCATGTCATCTTCTTCTAGCAACTCGAGTTCGTCCACATCGTCGTGGTCAACGCATTCGGCCTCGTCTTTCTGCTTCGCTGCTCCTCCGCAGTCACCAGACTTGGCGAAAGGACGTAACCATAGGCCCTTCTAGATGAGCATGTAGATGTTCTTCCTTTTTTTCTTCTTCTTTTGACGTGGATTTGTTTTGTTTTTTTTGTTTTTTTTTTTTGTTTTTTCAATTAATTGTGTTTTAGTTGTTAGTTTTGGGAATCTAGTTCATCGGACATGTCTATGGGTTGCATGCGCTGACGTTGGTACCGCCAGCCAGCATATGTCATGTAGTTAATATGGAGGTATAGACTTTTTGATGAAATTTGAGAAACTCAGCAATTTTTATTTGCTATATTTGTGATGGTGGGATTCTATGTTGATGATCCCAGTTTTCCTTTAATGGTCGCGGACTGCTAGATGATTAATTCAATTGAATTATCGATGGCCAAAACAGAAAAGATAAAGCTAATGCCAGTGAATCAAATCGCTCAAAAATTTTAAAGATAGCGAGAGGATACGATTCTAGATTTGAAGTCATTCTAATCTTGGACACATTTTTCGTGTTGTCTTTGGCACTCCTTTGTACCATGCCAAGTGAGGTATGTCAATTAGGTTGATGCAATGCATTGAACGTAAGTGATGTGTAATTTTTCAGGAATTCTAAACCAAGCTTTTAATAATCTTTAAAGATAGCAAGAGGATACGATTCTAGATTTGAAGTCATTCTAATCTTGGACACATTTTTCGTGTTGTCTTTGGCACTCCTTTGTACCATGCCAAGTGAGGTATGTCAATTAGGTTGATGCAACGCATTGAATGTAAGTGATGTGTAATTTTTCAGGAATTCTAAACCAAGCTTTTAATAATCTTTAAAGATAGCGAGAGGATACGATTCTAGATTTGAAGTCATTCTAATCTTGGACACATTTTTCGTGTTGTCTTTGGCACTCCTTTGTACCATGCCAAGTGAGGTATGTCAATTAGGTTGATGCAACGCATTGAACATAAGTGATGTGTAATTTTTCAGGAATTCTAAACCAAGCTTTTAATAATCTTTAAAGATAGCGAGAGGATACGATTCTAGATTTGAAGTCATTCTAATCTTGGACACATTTTTCGTGTTGTCTTTGGCACTCCTTTGTACCATGCCAAGTGAGGTATGTCAATTAGGTTGATGCAACACATTGAACGTAAGTGATGTGTAATTTTTCAGGAATTCTAAACCAAGCTTTTAATAAACTTTGATTCTTGGCCAGCCCAGCACCAACTTTTCAATATATTTTTTGCTGGAAGTATCCCTAATCCCAATTATAACAATGTTTGTTGTCGAGGGAAACAAGATCAAGTTGGTAAGGTTTAAAAATTTGTTTCATTTTTCTGGTCATTGGAGCCCATTGCCATTCCGTATAAATGGGCTTACTCTATTGTACAGATATGAGAGAGGGGCACATTCGAACTTGTTCTTGTTTGTTTATCAGGGCATCCCTTTTCAAAGGAAAAGGAAGAGAGAATAGACTCTCCATTTTTATACACTATTTCCTATTTTGATACCAATAAACATAATGGTTTCTCAAAATTCAAAAAAAAAAAAAAAAAATTTCTGATATTCATTTGAAATAAGAGTCGAGAATGGTTGCTTCCAAGCCCACCTTTGTCAAGCCCACCCGTGGGTTGTCATCCTTAGTAGGTGTCCAAGGAGCCCGTTTTATATTTGGACCGTTCCATGTGATAGTAGAATGTGACAAAGCAAACTAATCAAAGATGGGTTTTTGAGATTTGGATGCGAAGTCGATTGGAATTATCTACCAAGCAAGCGTCATGATTGAATCGTTGCACCAATTCAACCATGGAATCAACAGGGAACACTTTCTGGGCCCGAAAGTCAAATGTGAGGAAAAAAAAAAAAGTGTGTGGGTCATGAAAAGAAGAAAGAGCTGGACCAAATGCCCATTTGAGATGCAGGAAATACATGAGAGGAGGCGTCTCTCTTCAAAACCGGCAAGTGACAAAAGAGTAAGGAGGATCTGAAGGAATAGGAATTATAATTACTACTAGAGTCCTTTGCCGCTAAGGATGGATTACCTTACCAGTTTTGGCGGATACACTTCCGACCTCTGATGTGTAATATAACACAACACACCCACAGACATCATTCTCAGATCAAAAACGAAAAAGAAAAGGAAAAAAAAGATGGATTTTCACAGAACAACAGCTGAAGCTCGCAGGGCAGACTCTGTGCTAGAAGGTGAAGGCTCTTCCGTGCAGAGAATCCTTTCAAGGCGGCCATCGATTGGCAACTCTAACCAGTATGACCAGTATCGCAACCCTGGTCAAGTCCCATTTGAATGGGAATTGCAGCCTGGAAAATGCAAAGTCGACCCACCCATCAACGTCCCAAGAATCAATCCCCCTCCAATCTCGGCCTCCGCGAGTATGGAATTGCCATCGATGCCGAAACATAGTGGTGGCATCAAAGAGGCGTCTTCGAGATGGTTAAAGAAGAAGCTTTGGAGGATGATCATGAACAAGTTGCCCCGGTTGGTGATGTCCAGATCCAACAATCAAGCAAGGGGCTCAGAAGCTATGAGTAAGTTCACTTTAAATGAATGGCCTTGCGCTTCTGGCCATGATAGTCAGTTTTGTCGATTTTAGGCACCGTTTGGTTGGTCGGACAAATTCTGAGTAGGATAAATTTGATAAATTTTATTCTATTTGGTGTCCGAAGTGATGCGAATCCGAAGTTGTTTGGACATCGCTCGGATATAGTCCGGCTAAAAGAAATCCCATCTAAGGGTGGGTAGCGAAGGAGGGGTCGAAGGAACCATCGGCATATTCAATTGTTGCGCGTGAACGAATTTTTCGATGAAATTCATAAGTGAATTTGGCGTCGCCGTCGAGATATTATGTAAGAAAGAGATAAGAGATTGGGAAAAGAAGCCCTGATGTGTACGTTGTGTTCGCAGGTGAAGAGTTCTTGGAAAGAGAATTAGCAACCGAGTTGCGTGGGGCACGTGTTAGCAACCAATAGAAGGATCGAAGCTTTAAAAGCAAAGTCCCCTTCTTTTCCCAAAATTTTCAGACGGAAGGCTATTAAAGATGAAGGAAAGTAATGGCCGGTGAGAGAAGCGAATAGAAGCCAGATGGAGAGAGCTCGTGACCTGGGATGAGGGTGGATGATGGCGGTGAAGCGATGGCTGTGAGGTTGGACGGCGACAAGAACCGGACGGCCACCTTGTCCTGATCACGTGACTTGAGATAATGGACACTTGGTCCAGGATATTCATGTCCATATATATATATATATTATATATTTACCGAACGTAGCGTTCGGCGGAAATTTAGAGGATTTATAATTCAACCTTATTCCGTCATGTCCCAATCCAAATTTAGACTATTAAATGTAACCTTAATTCATCAGACATGCCTATGGGTGGTGTGCGCTAGTGTTGTTGCCACGTCATGTAGTTAACTGAGAGCTATAGACTTCTGATGAAATTTGAGAAAATGCAGCAATTTTTATGTCCTATCTTGGTGATGATGGGATTTTATGCTGTCGCCCTCAAGATGATCACGTTTTCCCTTTAATGGTCATGGAGTACTAGATGATTAATTCCATTGAATCTTTGTTGGCCAAAACAGAAAAGATAAAGCTAATTCCAGTGCATTATATTGTCAAAAAATTTCAATGATAGTGAAAGCATACGCTTCTAAATTTGAAGTCATTTTAGTCTTGGATGCATTTCAAGACACCAACCTAATTAAGTTCCATGTTGTCGTTGGCTCTCAGTTGTAGCATGCCGAGCTAGGTATGTCATTAGGCTCCGGCAAGTTTGGTTGCGTCACAGGTCGAATGTAAGTGGTGTATGACTTTTCAGGAAGTCTGGATCAAACCTTTGATTTTTTGCTAGCCCTGCACCAACTTTTCTATATATTTTTTGGCTAGAAGTATCTCTAATCCCATTAATAGCCGGTGGGACTAATTCTAAGAAGCACTGATACTCTCTGGAAGCCTTCGTGTCATGTTCGACACTCAGACATATGTCCGACACATTCCGACACATGATCAACTCTTCTCGACATGCTCCGATACACGACTCCGACACGCACGGGTCAATTTTGAAAATTTTCAATATTTGAGGGGTCAAAATATAAATATGTGAAAAAATAATGAAAATAACAAAAATAAAGGAGAAAGAAGAAAATTTTCACTCTCAAGCTTCTCACTTATAAGTTTTGACTTTCTCGTGAGTGATGATGGAACGCCCCTCTTCTCGCCGGCGTCACTCCACTGCCCTGCAGAGTTAAAGTTGTGATTTTTTTTACTTCTTTCCACCTCTTGCAGGCGTCGCTTGTGAGTTATTTCTTTTGGTCACATTTTCCATGGCGAATTTAGTTATTTCCTTTTCTTTTGGTCGTACTTTAAGAGATTTTGTCCTTAATTTTCATTTTTCTCAAACCTTGTTTTATAGAGGAGCTCAAGCCAATCTATATCATGAATTTCGAACTTGTTCTAGGACTATGAGAAATCTCATTAATTTCCAAAAATGTAAGAAAATACGACATGTTCCTTTAAATTTACTCTTTTGTGTTTGCAATTTTTGAATTTCTCATTCAATCTATGTCAAATTAAAATAATAAATGATATTAACAAATGTTGGATTAATATTTTTAGTATAAATTAATTCTATACTCTTTTTATTATGATTCATTTATTTTTTCATATATATATAAATATATATTTAATATATAACGTGTCGGAACATATCAGAATTATCTATTTTTTGAGAAATAATTTGTTGGCATGTCGTGTCGAGTCGTGTCGTGTGTCTTGTGTTTGTGTCGGTGCTACATAGGGGACTATGCATGTTTGTTGCCCGGGGCAACAAGATCAAATTGGTATGGTTAAAAAATTCCTTCATTATTGTAGTCAATTTTTTTATGGTCATTAGGGCCTCTTTACCATTCTATATAAATGGGCTATTCTATTTATACATACTTGGGAGAGGAGTGCATTCAACCCCTATTTTTGTTTGTTTATTAGGGCTTCCTCCTTTTTCATAGAGACTCCATTTTTATACCCTATTTTGACATCAATAAGCAAAATGGTTTCTCAAAATTAAAAATCGAAAAGAATTTTCTGAAATTCTTTGGAATAAGAGTTGAGGATGGTTGCTTTCAAGCCCACCTGTTGTCATTGCTCAATCATTTCCTTTTCTATTAAATCTCCGTTTGTTTCAAGAAAAATGAATAATTTGAAAAATGTTTTTTTTTTTAAATGATCATTTTTATTACTCATAAAAACAAACAAATGAAAGTTTTTCATCATTTATGAAAATATTTTGACTTAAATTATTGTTGATAGCAACGATATTTTTTATTTACTGATTATTTCAAATGATATAATTGGTTATTTTTAGGAAAATATTTTATAAATTATTCATATCTTGCAAAACAAATAGATCCAAAGGGATTGCTTAGGGACCTTAGCATACGATTTGAGTTGTTTCCCCCTGTCGATTTTGGATCTTAGCACCCTAAAAGTCTATCTATACAAACGATTTAGACCTCTGTTCAAAGTTCATCTGGGATTGGTGGTGTGTGAAGATTATAAACATAACGTTTTATTGTTTTATTCTTGGACTAATCCTAACAACTCTAAACACACAATTGCTAAGGTAGAGCTCATGAACTTGCAAATTTGAATCTTTGGAAGTGCTACACATCCTCTTAGTTTCTTTTTCCTTTGCAAAGTCTATCAAGAAATTACACCCATTTAGGTCTAAGAAATGTTCTTCTTCAGAGCTTACATATCATAAATGTTATACCAAAACGATAATAAAATAAATGATATCTAAACTTCAGTCCAATACTCAAGTCTTCATGTTAGGACGTACACGAGTCCACAATTTGTGACAATGGTATTAATGGCAAAATCGATTGCACTATGGTCTGGTCTAGAACATGTAGAAGTGATCGGTTTTAAGGTACGTAGGTTCCAAATCTAGAACCTGGAACCTACCTTATTATAACCGATTTTTAGTTTTTGGATCTTAAAAGCCCCGTTTGCTTGAATTGAACCCGAAACCTGCTCTATTTTTTCAGGTATGGTTTTAGAGTCTACCCAATGACATGTTTTTTTTTCTTTCTTTCTTTCTTTCTTTTTTACAGCAAAATCATATGAGGTTATGAGTAACAAAATGATTCAAAGTAAAAGATGAAAAATAGAAATCCTTATCCACATAAAACAACAATCCATAAGATGAATGCGTAGTCATATACAATTATAAATGATAAAAAGTTCAAATACATAACATAAAACATAAATTATAAAACTCCATTCTCCATTTATCCATAAAAATTAAGGGGAAGAGGAAAGATTAGTGAGAAGTTTGAGGAATGATAAAATACGAAGGAGTGCTGAGGTTAAAATTTAGGGAGAAAAGAAATTGAATTTTGGCCTTTAGTTTAAAAAATTGATTCCGAAACCAATTCCAAAACAGGGAGATCTGATCCGGTTCTTGGGTGAGTATTCACTTGGAACTTGTTTCCGTACCGATCCCAACTGGTTCCTAAAATTTGGAACCTATTTCGGGACCAGTCCCAATGGGAACTAATTCCTAAACCTATTTTTCGGGCGGTCCGGTCCGATTTTTAGATTGCTCACTCCTAAGGACATCACCTAGTAGATATGTTTCCTAAAGTTCAGTGATCGGCCATTTTGACAAACAAAAAGATCAGAGATCCTTCACTTGCATACCTTGCTTGGAAGATAGATGTTATGAAAGGCCGATCACCTGTTACCGACAGCATCTATATCCCATGAAATAATTGAGCCTCTACATTTTGCAATGAAAGCGTTTGAAGATCAATCCTAACTATACACCTGCCGACGAACGGACCGAAAGTGGGCTTTTTTTTTTTTTTTTTCCATCTTGGATTAGGAAAGATGGGCCCGATTAGAATGAATTACTGGTCCAGATACCTCTCTTACTCTTTACTCAAGCTTAACAATATAAAGTGCCAAGCTATTATTTTCTTTTTCTTTTTTTTTTTTTTTTGGGGAAGCATTATGATAGAGTCGAATTATTTTTTCTGCCGGGCATTGTGAGTCAATTATTAGAACTTGCATTAGGAAAGCCCTCCAATTTCAATGATAAGAAACGGGACCCATAAACCGGATTGGCATCAACTCCACCTTCTTCCCAATATGATCAAATGATGTTGATAGGAGTGAACTAGTCATCCGGTCAAGATAAGGGAAGAAAATGGCAACAACTACGTAAATTTTGGTGATTGAGTAAAGGCTTTCCAAGTTGACCCCAGAGAGAGAGAGAGAATAGGGGCGTGAGAAACGCTGCCTAACATGGGAAGACATTGAATTTTTCTTAGATTTGATCAGCATGATTGTCTTTTGGACGGTCGAATGGATAATTGCATAGATGCCTAACTTACTAAATAATGAGTTCGACGAACCTAAGCTTGATATTGACCAAGTCTTAGTCACTTTCGAAAATAATTACACCCTCCTTATGATTCCCTTTTTCCTCTTTAGTAAGTAACTTCATTATCTTCAAAACCATTTCTTACGATTCCAGCAAACAATAGGATCCATTGATGTTTCTTCTAAGTCAACACTCGTGGTAGGAGTGACGAAATCAGAAAGAGCAATCCAAGTAGATCAAAAAGCCAAAAAAGTCTCGTTTTATGTTCATTTTTACCAACTCTGATTCAACAATGGCTTGCTAAATTTTGTGGGATGTGCTCTAACTCTTCTAGAAGAGGCATATAGATTTCGCTCAATTTTCGACGTTGTGATTGATTCTATACTTTGCTTCATCCATTTGCGAAAGAAAAAATTGGAATTACAGATGACAATGAAGCGAACGTCAGGCACATGGACTTGCCTTTTTCTTTTGAAGTACTTGCTCTATTGATTTAATTATGTCCAATTGAAATTATCAATTTTGTGCAATCAATGAGGCTTATAAGTACATCGGCCCTCATCGACCCTTTTGTAGGGTGGTTTGGGAACCGGTGGACCAGCTTCAGTAAAGGCTCCGGCATCACTATAATTCATGAAAAATAAAGAACAACATGGGAGTTCGAAAAGTGTCATTGTCGTGTTCACTGCTCAGAGCAGTAGCATTGTAGATCGAACGAGCTCAATTTATATTTCATTTCGCCTTTATTGTTCTATGCATTTTGGCGGCTAGAATGCACAGAATATATCTAGATCCGTCAAACAAGTGGATCCGATTGAAAATAATCGGATTTCAATTGACCTATGTAAACCCTTTTAACCTATTTCTATATAATACAAATTTAGTTACTCATACTCAATTTATACTTGATTTGATCTATATTATTGAAATACTTTCATATTTAACTTGATCTCAGAAAAATCATATTCAAATTGAGATGAAAGTGTGGAGTGAACTTGCAAGAGATCAAGAGAGAGAGTCATGGAAGATTGGATTTAAGGTTTCGTTTGTTTCGCGGAAAATAGAAAACGTGGCGTTTTCGGCCAAGAAGCTATTTTTTAGGAAAATAACCATATTTTCTAATGTTTGGCTGAAATTTGAAAATGAATTAGAAAATATTTTCTGTCGTTCAAGAAAGAAAACCTAATCCTCCGTCGGCTCCTTTTCAACAACTATTTTCATTATTTTATTTTTTAAAATTGATTTTTTAATTTTTAATGTTTTTTCCTTTTGTTTTCTTTTTTTTTTCTTTATTTTTTTTTTTCTTCTTCCTTAGCCTTGGCTGGTTGCCACAGCGCTCATCAATAGTTGGCAAGGGTCAAGCTTGCTAGATTCTGACGAGGTTGATCCTTGCCCAACTCATTGGATTTGGCGAGGCCCAAGCTCGCTAGCCTTGGTGAGCTCGGATTTGCTAGATCAGGCGAGGCTTGACCTCACTAGAATCTGGCAAACCCGAGCGTCGTTGGCATGTGGTGAGGTTCAAGTTGGCTTGTGGTCAGTCGTTGATCGTCACCTAGCAGGCGGCCAGCCAAGGAAGAAGAAAAAAAGAAAAAATTTAAAACTCGATTTAAAAAGATAAGGAAAAAGAAAAAAGAAAAAAGAAAAAAGAAAAGGAAAATGCATTTGGTGAAAGAAAGTGAGGTAGAAGAAGTCATGGAAAATGCTTTCCACTTTTGAAAAGTGGAAATCATTTTCCTCACTCTTGAAAGTGTTTGTTTTTTTTTCCCAAAGTGAAAAATATTTTCCTTAGCAAAAGTGGAAACCATCTTCCTCACTTTTGAAAGTGTTTTTTGCAAAAGTGAAAAATATTTTCTTTAGCTAGTTCATTTTCCATGAAACGAATATCGAAAGATTCAGAAAATATTTTCCTGGTAGTTATTTTTTGTGAAACGAGCGGACCTAATATTATTTTGAGTTTTACTATTTTAAACCCCTTTATTGAACATAATTAACACATATGATAATTTAATCCATTAAATATGGGTTAGGAAATAGGGCTATGACCCAATTTTGATAGGTCTAAATATATCTAGACTAATAGAATTTTGCATGTTAAAAAAGCTTTCTCAGATATTTTTTGAGGGAACGAAAAAGATATCGAAAGAGCTGAAAACTATTCGTGCACTACTCGTCCAACAGTTTTACCGTAAGCCGTGATTTGTGAGCCGTCCTTAAAATGGTCATATGCATACTTTGAGCTTGCCTCTTCAAGCAGCAAAGGATGGCACCAGATGCTTTTCTTTTTCTCCTTTTGGAGAAAATTGAGGTTTGAGAGGCATGAATGCATCACCAGATCTATTGGCCCAAACAATTGCATGATAAGATCAATGATATGATGAAACATTGAAGTATAACCCCTAGATTTAGTGCAATTGGTCGGGACGTCTGACAATTTTTAATTCGAGGATGAGGGGCTATTTGTTTGGATTTTATTAATTGCATGCAAACTACTCTATATTAAGGTCACATTCGCAAGTCAAATTCTTGAATTTGACTGGTTTTTGAGGAGGCGTGATATGATATATTATTTTTTGATGCCTATTTTGAATATGTGAAACATCTCAACTTAGATGGATGACAAATTGTATGATATATCATATATTTTTTCTTGCCTTAAAGACACCAATTAAGCCGTAATGTAAATTTGTAGCACTATACTACTGTGTCACCAATGTGTAATTATTCACAATTTCAGATGATACAAGTATCGATCTCCCTATACATCAACTTGAAATCATGATCTCGATATGTTAAAAATCTTTGTGCCAAGTCTATTGAAATTTCTTGTATTAGAGACATGTATAGATAGACTTTTGCAAGTAATGTATATTTTTAATCGAGAGAATCATGAACATTCATTTTAAGGACTATTGGTTATTAACATGATCTGAAATGGCATGGTTGGATGTGTGCCTAACATCGAGCACCGATTAAATCTAAAGCGAGATGGATTAATTAATTCCGATTTGACGTAGTACAGAAATACAGTTAGAGATTCTTTTCGTAACATTTCAAATCAATCCACGCACTTTTGGGGCATAAAGCAAGATTTAGATGGAGTAGTGGCGATCACTGCATCATCTTTTCTCACTTTTCACCATGATTCTTGATCACTGAATGGTCAAGTAATTCTTTCTTTTTTCCTCTTTTATGTCTCACCCAAGGAAGCTTCGTCCTCAAGCCATCAGTGCCGCTTTCACATCCCCTTACGCCCCATATCATAAAATATATATATAAATTCGTGCATCCTCCAATGGAGGAATGACCCATTTTTCAATCTCGCAATCATTGAAACTTCCGAGGACCACCACCAAAAGATGATAATGTTTACTATTTTATCTTAGCTTGCCATGAGCCGTAAAGTTGAGCAACCCTACAAGCAGTATCGAAGGACATAAAAAAATCTCATCAAATTGCCAAAAATGAAGAAAAGAAAAGATTGCATTCGACGAAAAGGAAGAATACGGCATGCACCGTCTGGTCGTGGGGCATCGAGTGGAGTCCCGAATGAGTGCTCGTATAGACATTACAACCCTACTCTTATCATATTCTACAGTATATCATTGATCATGGGCGTGTTAGGCATACATCGCTTTCGCTAATGAGAGAGCGTTTTAAGGGCGCATTTGGGATTCGACGATGGACGGCCAATTATCGCGGGACTGCTGAGAACGACCACGAGTGATTTTAGGTGATGTCGGAACGTCGTCCCCGTCCATCCAAATCAATCGCGATGCATCAAAGTGTCTGTCCAAACGATAAATTGTTTTTTTTTATACAGCGTGACTCCTTTGGATGGGCGGAGATTTCATCGCGAGCGACGTCGCCATCGTTCGAGATGAAAAAGCAGCAATAAAAAAACCCTAAAGACATCGAGACAAAACTGTACTCGGGAGGAGACGTTGATTGCACTGTTTTTCATGGGGACGTCCATTAAATGGCGACGCCAGTTATATTTTGGAAGCTGTCTGTAATCTGGTGGTAAAAATTTCAGTTTTCTTCATGCGAGCTCCGGAAAACTCGACTCTGTTTTCGACCTTTTCCTTCAGCGCATTCCTGGGTAGCCGGTCAATACACGATGCTCGAAAAGAAGACGGCCTCGCGTGTTCCCGAAGTTGACCATGAACACGAGACCAATTCCCATCAATAATTTCTATTGATTAAGAATAATCAAACGTATGAATTTTAATGAGAAGCTTGACTAATTCTCGAGGTGAGCATCTGGACATTGCCTCTTCACGGGCATTCTCTGGGTCAACAGGGGTAGTTGGGAGCCCTCATGATAGTTTTGTAGTTATATTAAATTCACCACGCTGTTGTCATTATGATAAAAGTCATGGGCAGTCACAAGGATCCAAAGTTTACCATCCTCCTTTCCCATGGTGCATGGAGTATCCACTCCTCATCTTTCCCATTGGCTGGATTCTCTTTGGTAATGTCACCGGTTTAAATGTCACGAATTGTATGCAAATTGCTCTGGGTTAGGCCACTTGTACAAAATAATAATCCGAACTCAACTGATTTGTGGATCTTGCATGGTTATACTTTAGATTCTATATAAATGGACCTCTGTGCTTGTGCCTTGAGTTGACAAAAAAAAAAAAAAAAAAAAAAATTGCAACAATCTCTCATTAATCTTTTGTAGGACTCTGCATGATAGTACATAGAATGTTGCAATCACTTGTTAAAGAACTCAAAATTGTCTGTTCTTGGAGCTACTAATGAACATTACATGTATGCGGTCATCCTCCCTTTAGCTAAATTGCTTTTAAATTTGAGATTATACTTTCATATATAATATTGTAGAGTCCCGCCACGCTAACAATTTAGAGCGAAATCCTTTAACTATCAACTTACTCCAAATCACTGTAGCACTATTAAAAGTTTTGATTATTTTGGCGACGAGTCGCTATAATTGTTTTAGAACATAAGAAGTGCATGCATTGAGTTTCCAAATTATATATGTGATTCGATCATCGCAATATGCCTTTTATTTAATGAAATCCATTCGATTAACATGGACGACTCTGATTGTTATGTGTTTGTAGTTATTACATATAATTTGTGATGGTTTGTCTTCCCCCAACAAGAAACCAAAATGTTGCTACTAGCCCATGTGAAACCAATCTTTTGACGGCACATACAACAAAACTGCGATTCCTAATCAAACCTTCACGCGTGGCTGCTGGCAACTCCAGACAGCCATAACCAGATGGCATCGATCGAGCTATCGCACTGACTACAATAGAGCACTAATTTATTAGAGATAAGAAAAGGAAAATAATTGCTCACACATATTTTAATCTTTCACCTAGCTGTAATGCAAAATGCTTAAACCGTATCGATGGATTTGGATATCGATATAGAAGCATCACGTGAAATCGAAATCTCGATTTTATCGTCTGGCTTGCTCATAATTCGTCCAATCTTAAACTAACATTTTCATTTACAAAAATTCAAAAGAAAGTGATAGCTAAAAGTAGCAGGTAATCTATAATTTATAATTCGCACGGAAAAAGTGCTGTAAACCACTTAAATACTCTCAAAAATGCCAAAAAAAAAAAAAAAAACAAAAACAAAAGAAAAGTTCAAGGGCAGCTGAGCTACAAACTATTGAGCACGTGTCGATCGGGCAGAGGATAAATAGGAAAAGGACGGTGTAAAGTCTCGCTTGCAATTTTTTAGGACTCAAATGATTTTAAAATCAAATCTCGATGGCATCTACAATGTACGAAAAAAGAAAAGATAAGGTTGTTGTTACATTTGACTTTGTAGTAAACAGAAGTTGAGACCGCTGTACTGGCCAAACTGATGAACCAAGAAAAGCCCATCCAGTGATGTCAAATTTGCATCAAATAAATCGAATATTCGATTGCATGCAAATTGTCAATCCTTTCTTTAGCATGGGGAGCATTATAATTGATGTGTCCTTGTGTGCAAATAAGTGATGATGAAGCCGCTATTTTCTATTCTATTTTTTTATTTTATTTTATTTTATTTTGTGTCCGACATTCCGAATTCTTAGTTTGTCCCACCAAATTCTAGTTCATCATGGGGACTAGCAAAAATGGGATTCGATTTTACTTTTTCTCTTAATGAATAAGTATGTAGGCAAGATCGCATACCATCTGTTCATTCCTTAGGTAATCTTTAAAATGATTGATTGATTATGGATAAGGTACTGTCTTCCACCACATAGAGTAACGAAGATATTTTAGCTTTTTTTACATAGAATAATAGAGCATGATTAGGGGTATTAAATAAAATCCAAGCGAAGCGGAAGTGTACCTTTTTTTTTCATTCACCATGCAAAGCTTGGCAAAAGTGGGGCTGAAAACGGACAGCAATTAGACCGCTTGTCCTTGGACTTAGAAGCATACTTCTATAGAAGATGGAACATGGAAGACAAACCCCTCCTTAAAAAGGAAGAGGGAGAGAGGACTTTTTTGGTACTCAAAACAATGCAGTATAATTGCGGCTCTTGAAAAAGATGATGATTTTGTAAAACCAAAAGAACATGATCACTTCTATAGGGTGAATGGATGATGCGATTCCCTTGTGTAACGTGAGTATGATTTTGACACTGATTTAGTCTGATTTTGATTCTTAGAAAATTAATTTAATGAAGATTGTCATCATCACAATCAAATGATAGGTTTCATAAGAATAAATGCATCACTCTCACTATTTTCTTGATTCGATAAAGAGTCTTGAAAATCATAGGAATTACTAAAAATGTGTTTTGAATAAACATACGTGTGAATTTAGGAGCCAAATACTTAAAAGGCTATGTTCGATATTCCGGATAAGATAACGATTATGATATCTTTGACGATGTCCTTCGAACTGATTAAATTTGATAAAATAGTGGATAAAAAAAAAACGCAAAAGGTGGGATAAACTTAGATTGGATGAGGAAAAAATTAAACATAAAGTCACAATCCTTGTTATCTTCCAAGTTAGAGTGATGAAGTGACGCATTTGACAACATCAGCATGAACCCACAATTATTGACACTCTTTGTAGATGTCTCCATGCTCTTCAATCAATCCATCAAGGAATGTCAATTGTTCTCAACTCACTTGTGCTTGCATCATATGATTATGATTTCAAACCTCCAGATGATTTGATTTTTTGAAATGGTGAATAAATTGAAACCGCGTGGCAGAGGAGGCAATTGGTGTTTAGGGTAATATGGCTGGCTTTAGCGGTGGTAAAAGCGAAAGCTGGTGTGAGATATTGTGATTACTGCCAATTGTTTTCAAAACTTAAGCTCCTGGATGAAAGCAACACTCTCTCTCACACTTAATTTAGTATTTTTGGGTAGTATTAGGCATGTAAATATTTAATTGAGGAGTCAGATAGGGGCTTCAAAAGATTTGAATTCAAGACCTTATACTCTAATACCGTGTGATATTTTGTGGGAGCACTACTAACTTAGATTAAGGCCTAGCACTAAACGTGGATATATTTAAGTATTCTATCACATTGCCTTATGCTTAGTTTGGTTTTTTTTGCCTAGTACTAAATGTGTATATATTTAATTAGGGAGACAAATAGGATCTGAAATATTCAAACTCAGGAGATCCTAACTCTGATATCATAAAGAAAATTGAGTTGTTGAAGCGTTACTTTTCATTGATATGTTATACAATATAAATATAGATATCGCCACCTTTATTTATCATGGAAGTTAAAAATAAAAAGATAATAATTTTATCTACATGAAAATTGAATAAAAAAAATTAGAAAAGATCACCAAATGATCAATTTGTGAATATTTTAGTTGATGTGTTATCTTTATGCTGATTTGTTAACGATTCTACACTGCAACCATTCTGATTTTTTCCCTTTTATTTATTATTTAGATAGCTGGTAGGACGGAGTGGATGGTGGCGGGGAGCCCAACCATGAGGTAATTTTAAAGATTTTAAAAGATTGTCAATCCTATCGTAAGTGGCACCAAGCATAAGACGTGATCTTCTATAATTCTAATTATATTCCAAGGAATTGTATTCCCACTTTATCCTATCATATCCTAATCCGGATGTCTAAAAGGCAAGGAGTTTGTTGAGACCAAACTCATGACAGCCTTAATAATTCTCAACTCAAAAGATTCAATTATAGCTAATTAAGGAAGGGATTATTTAAATCATGTAATGGGAAAAATAAACATGGTAATTAGAATCTTGCTAATCTTATTACCAAAACCTACCAAGCATTGATTATTGTGGTTGAAAACAGGCATATAATACACTATATTATATAGAGCCGTGTGGTTGTATGCGAATTTCAATTGTAGAATAGAATAAGTCTATCTATAAAATATGCTTACCGCGGCTTTATTCCGAGCCTTCAAGTTTCGGAAATTCAATGCAGGGGGAAGTGATCTTTTTGCGTCCCACTTTGGTCACCATTTTCGCTGCATAGAAACGCTCAATTCTTCAATTCAATACTCCAATGGGATACAAAATTTTATATTTCCTAATTCAATTTGGGGGCAAAACGTGATTTTCGTCAGAATTTTACCACGACGGCCCGCGATGTGTTATATTTTGCGCTGTGGTCCTCCACCAGATGGTCCTTTGCATTTACAGCCATTTCTTTATGGTTTTGAATATGGCAAAAAAGAAAGGGCATTTAAAGCCATTTCTTTATGGTTTTGAACATGGCAAAAAAGAAAGGGCATTTACAGCCATTTCTTTATGGTTTTGAATATGGAAAAAAAGAAAGGGCATTTACAGCCATTTCTTTATGGTTTTGAATATGGAAAAAAATAAAGGGCATGGAAAATCGAATTTAAAAAGATACTAAGCGAATCAAGTTCAGCACAAAGTTGCTGATTTAGAGGGATTTTTCTTGCGGGGATTGGGATTTGTTGAGTTCAAGAAAACTAATTGATAGGGATATATTATTACTTCCCATCCGTTGACTAAGTGATTTAATTTTTTTTCCTACATTAATAAAGATTAATGATGAGTGATTATTTGGGGAGGTTATCATGTGTGAGCGAGATTCACGATGCTCGTTCACGTTGGAGAGGCGTTTGAGACTCCGGGAATAAAGGGTTAAAAAGCATGATTATATGTGTCCTCCTTGATCGATGAAATAAGAGTGACATTCACAATGCTCTCTTTTTGGTCTCAAACCCTTGAAATTTCACAAAAAACTAAATGTTAGAAATACACGGATTCATGTATGACTTTTTTTTTTTTTCCGTAATCTTTTAATACTTCAATAGTTTTCTATACTTTGGTGGAAAAGTGAAAGAGGTTAGCTTTTGGCCTTTTATAAGTTGCACCAAATAAACTCTAAATTTAATGACATGCATTAAAAAGGTATGCTAAACATGATTTACTGAATTGATATAGTGAGAGATGTGGTTTGTTCTCATTAAATACAATTTTTTTTTTTTGCTAGTATTGTATGAACCCACTAATTTAAATGTTTTATATAAATTAGCAAGTATAAATTTACTCTTGATTATTTCTAGTGCACCTAATGTTACTCCATGTAGATAAAAGCATCGTGATTTACCTTATTAATCAACGATATAAAAAGGTCTGGGTAGATTTGTCCAGAACTTAAAGTTAAGGGCTTTTTATTGAAAGAAGAAGAAGAATATGGGGCCATAATTGAGGTAAATCCAAAATTGGGGGTGTCTTGCGAAATTATGCTCGAATCGTAGTGCTTTTAGCATCTACTTTCGATCATTCTTTCATATTCCACAATCCATGATGTTAGCGGATAGTTTTATAATACGAACCGATACGAATGGTATTATTTCTATCCTTATTTCTATGGTCATTGTTACGCACGGGATGACCTAATTTTCAATTTCAAAGCGATGACATCACTCGTTGGGGTGGCAAATTGGCAATGGATTCTCATACACGAGAAAACAAGAGAAAATAAGAGAAAAGAAAGGTGGAGAATCAGCAATGAATACTACATGAGAAGAGGAAACGTTTCGTGGGGAGGTGAATGTGAAAAAGAAAATTGAAAAAGAGGGGAAGGTAGGAAGGGAGAAGAAGAGGACATGCATGATGCATCCATCTAGCAAGACAGCCGCTTTTTTATTATTTTGGCCTCTCCTCTCCTCGCCCTGCGTCTTGTGTTTAAGCCTATGAGACGAGGCTGTCTCTTTTATTACCTCGTCTTCCTTCTCTCTCTCTCTCTCTTCTCCTCTGCCTGCGTGTGTGCGTGCAAGAAGCGGTCCTCAACGAATCTCGTCCCGCTCCTTCCGCTTCGGTTCTGGGTCCTCTGTAACGGAAGCCACGAGAGAGGGGGAGGGGAGGATTCGTTCTCTTACTCTTCTCCTTTCCCTTGTGTGTGACTGCGAGAGCTAGAGCGAGAAAGAGAGAGAGAGAGAGAGAGAGAGAGAGAGAGAGGGGGAGAGAGGGTCATTCGTTCATGGGTTTGTTCCTTCTCATGGCAGAACTTCACGCGTCCTTTTCTTGGTACTTGCTGCTCCCATCTCGTCTCCTTTTCAATCTCTCTCCCTCTCTCTCTCTCTTCTCCCCACAATACCCACAACCCTCCCTTTTCTTTCTTGCTTTCTTTCCTGGGCCTTATTTTATTCCGTCGAATTTGGGTTTCTTTTTTACCGCTTTTGCGTCCCTTCATTCAGTGCCTCTCCTCCTGTGGATTTCTCCTTTTGCAGGGCGTGAAAAAGTTTGGATTTTTATCGTTGTAATGCGGTGACCCGATCGGTTTCTTCTTCTCTCGTCCCGCAATGTCTACGGATACTTCCTTCGAAGGTATTACTTTCGCCGCTCGATTCGTCTCTGGTGTTGCAAATTGTGTCTGGATTGGTTTCGGGTGGTGTTATATCGTGTTCTTCCGGGTGGTTGAGGCTGGTCATTGACGGTTTTGGGTCGGCCTTGGTTCCTGGAATTGCTTGAGTTGCATGATTGTTTGACTCCTGAATGATGTGTTAATGTGTGACTCTGGCGCGTTCATTGTCGATCAGAACTTCGGGTTTTCTTCGTAAAAGTCGCAGGTAATCATCGATCTTTCGATTCCTCTCGAATTCTTTCTCCTACAGTGGTGTTTGTGTAGGTGATCTAAAAAAGTTTGTATTTTTTCTAGTTTGCAGTTTGGTTTCTCCTCATCAGCTGAAAACTTTTTATTCTATTGCCAATAATACTGAGCTTGGTTTGACTTTTTGGAGTCTTGGTATCAAAATGAAACAGTGACTCAATCTTGGACTAAGGGTGGTGGTGATTTTGTCATTTTGGAAAAGATGATAATGCAAGTTGTGCCTCTTTCTGAGTTAATGATGAATCTATAATTTATGGGGGAATTAGCATTATGTTGTTTCTCTTTCTTGCTTATTTTCTGAGGACCTTTTGGGAGAGACGAGATCTTTTAATTCTGCAGTTTTGTGCTCTTCTCACTTTCTCTTTATCTTCCAGGAGATCTCCTTGACCCGTCTAAATGCAGCAAGTTGAGTGTGGACGAGAAGAGAGAGCTTGTTCACCAAGTGTCAAAGTGGCCAAATGGTGCTGCTGAAGCACTCCAAGCATGGAGCCGGATGGACATTCTCCAGGTCCTCTGTGCGGAGATGGGAAAAGAGAGGAAATATACGGGTCTGACAAAGCTGAAAATCATAGAGCAACTTTTGAAAATCATATCTGAAAAGAAATTGGGTGCAGCCGAGGCCACAGCAGAGCAAGAACAGCAATCTTCGCCTAGCCCGAGATCTTTGAAGCGGCAGAGAAAAGCTGAAAATCCATCCCGACTTCCGGTTACATCAAGCAATGTTCCAATCAACAATGCTGGTGGTGACACTGGCACTATTGTATATTGCAAAAACTCAGCCTGCAAAGCTACCTTAAGCAAAGAGGACCGATTCTGCAAGAGGTGTTCATGCTGCATATGTTTTCAGTATGACGACAACAAGGATCCTAGCCTTTGGCTGATTTGCAGTTCAGAGCCACCATCTTATGGCGATTCATGTGGCATGTCATGCCACCTTGAGTGTGCTTTGAAAAATGAACAGTCTGGCATTGCAATAGATGGGCGGCGTAGAGGAGTTGACGGGTGCTTTTCTTGTGTATCTTGTGGAAAAGTAAATGATCTGCTCGGGTAAGATTCCTTTTCCTACATTTGTGTCTGTCTGTATTCAAATACTACCTCCTGATGAACTGTGAATCAGTGTGAAGTTCCCTTTTCTTTGATGGAGTGTACCCTTTATCAACTCCTTTTCATTTGCGCATGATCACATGATTTATGTTCGCAATTGATATCTATTTGAACAAATTCTCTACTAGATTGCACAAAGTAAATGACATTATCCTCCAGAGTCCACAAAGACAAAACATTGCTGTTGTGTCACTCAGCAAATATTAGATGGGTTGTTTTCTAGTTGATGAGGGTGTTAAACGAGTGGGGGTATAACAGATGAGCTTTTGTGTTGAGAACCTTGATACAGTAATGCTTCCTATTGAAGGCTGAAAATTTCTCCAGATTATACTTGTCTATATTTACATTGGTTGAGTGCTGGAGTCCAAATTATGGATTCTGGAATAGTGAGTATCATTAGGAGAATCCTTGCTGGTGTTGTGGTCATGGTGGACCAAGCAGATGAGACAATAGCTATAGTTGGTCTCCAACTAAGCTGATGGAAAGACAACGCCATCCAAATTTGTGAGATTAAATGCGTGTATCGATTGTCTTAGGAATGATATTGTGAGACATAATAATTGTTTCTTGAGCCTAGTCCTTTTAAACTCTTACTCAAAGTGGAAAAATTTGTTGGTAGATCTCCTCTCTGTTCCTAACTATTTGCTCTCGCAATGGTACCACTACTCCCAGTTGCTGATCCAAGAGGCACCGCATATCTCTTGTCAGATTCTCTAGGCAACTTCCTATGATTGTTGCTTACTCCTTACTAAGTTACTTTTGCTTTATGTCAAGCTTAATTTCTGGTGTTCATCATTTGGATTGCCCGCAATGCATGACCCTCTTATTTTTTATTTTCAAAATGTCCATTGGTGAATTACGTTACATGATACAATCGGATTTCAGAGTTAGGGGAGTATGCACTGGTGAGGTTTTCCTCTTTGATGTGAACTGATGCTATCGATTTGATGTGAAAAATGATGTGCTTGTTTTGGAATTATGTACATGCATCGGAGGGAAAATTAGCTTCTGCAATTTATTTGTCAAAGAGGAGTTTCTTATTCCTTTTTATTTGAGGGTGGGGCTTCATAGATAATGATGCATTAGGAACGCGGATGATATATTGGATCTCACTAAATTTCGATGATTCTGTGCCGTGATATTCACTTTCATGTACTCGCTCTTGAATCTGTCTCAAGCCCTCTAGCTATTCTTGAGTGTTTCCTGATGCAGTCAAGAAAATGGCGACTGCCGGTCGATGGTTTTTCAGATATCACTGCCTAATTGATTGTGAGATCATAGAGAAACTGCACCTCTGTTGTGAATGTTGTAAGAATGGGGCCTGAAAATATCAAATTATGGTTGTAGTGTGCGAATTCAACAAAGTTTGAGCTGATTGTGGTCATGTTAGTCCTGTAACAGATGTTGGAGAAAGCAATTGATTACTGCGAGAGAAACCAGACGAGTAGATATACTATGCTACCGTGTAGCTTTAAGCAAGAAGCTCCTTAAGGGAACAGAGAAGTATCGGAAGTGTTACGAAATTGTTGATGAGGCTGTGAAGAAGCTTGAGGCTGACGTAGGTCCTCTGACTGGTTTACCTGCAAAAATCGGTAGGGGCATTGTTAACAGACTTTCGACAGGACCGGAGGTTCAGAAGTTCTGCGCTGATGCCGTGGATGCACTGGACTCCATGCTGCTTTCTCTCAAGAACTCGCATTCATCTCCAATTCCTGTGAGACAAGGTATCCTATTTTACATTCATTTATAATGATTGTGCTTGGCAGATTATATCTGGATTTATTTTGTTTACATTGTGATGGCTGTGAACGATATCCTTGATGAAGTATTTTATATCCTGTCTATCTTGTCACAATTACTGCATAGATTTACTTCTGCGAGTAACATTGTTTCATTGTAAGGAACTTGGATTTTCTGATATCCTTTGTCACAGAACCGGCTAAAGTAAAAATCTATATTTTGTGTTCATTGCACAGGCTTGATTGTCCCAGACATGGTCAGATTTGAAAATATTAGCACTACGTCTCTCACTGTGATGTTGTGTTGCAAAGATTATTCACCTGATGATTCTCTTCATTACACCTTGTGGCATCGGAAATCATATGATGTACAATATCCAGAAGAAGCCACATGTACCCTGGCCCCAAATATGAGGTTTATTGTTTCAGGACTTAATACAGACACTGAGTATACTTTCAAAGTTGCAGCATTTAATGGTACAAGCCAAGCTGACACATGTGAAGTTAGGGCTTCAACAATCGCTGCTGCTGATGAAGCCTCAGACCATTCAGTAGCAGAAAGAAGCCAAAGCCCAGCTACAAATTGTAGTAGCCTTTCCAATCCTTCGTCGGTGGAAGATGAAAGTAATAACATCAGTACGTACGACACCAAAATAGATGGTCAATTAATGAAGCATCTATCTTATGGCAAGGATTCTGAGAAACTGGTACCTGATTCTGCTGTCGATGGCACTGGATTACGTCAAGAAGTTGGTCTTAATGAAGTATCCTTGTTGGAGGAGAACCATGATATGCGGATCACTGGGTCATTGCCCCATATTCTGATCGATAAAAACAAGCACCCGCAAGAGGACAGAATGATTGAGGCTATGAACGTCGATAATGGATTGAATATTCATGCCAGGGCTAACATGGACTGTGTCCCATTCAGTGGGAGCTTAGAATCTGCACTACCGATTACTCCTTGTAAGCTGGAGACTTCTAGGGACGGACCAGGAAGGATGGGAAGATTGAAACCAAGCAACAGAGATTTGGAAATTGGGAATGGGAAAGGAGATGGTCCGCAAGATGGAAGTACATCGAAAAAGCGAAGCAGTGAAAGTCGGGATGAGGAATGTGAAGCGAATGCTCAATCTGATAGGGATTTTGAGTATTATGTGAAAAAGATTAGATGGCTAGAGTGCGAGGGACATATTGAGAAGAACTTCAGGCAGAAATTTCTTACTTGGTATAGCTTGAGAGCAACGCCACAGGAGGTAAGGGTGGTGAAGGTGTTTATAGATACCTTGATAGTGGATCCCAAGTCTCTTGCGGAGCAGCTCATAGACGCATTTTCAGACTGCATATCGAGCAAAGCGTCATCCGTTGTGCCGGCTGGGTTTTGCATGAAGCTCTGGCATTGAAGTTCCTTTTCAAATGGGGGTTGCTGCTGTTAATTTTGGATCCACTAGATGTCCCTCACTGAAATTCTTTGAATCATGATTCTTCATATGAACAGTGTTAAAATTATTTTTATCACCGGCATTTGTTATTATGCAATGCTGTAACAGCGGTAGAATGCATTTAAGTAGATTTTCTTTGCCTTACAGAACATTGACGTTAATCGTACAGTAATTTCCTTAATTATCCTCGCATGCATCTCTTTTCTGATAATCCTTCTTGCTACTATGGTGCCTACCTCTATTTTGTTTTTCCTCTCTCTCTCTCTCTCTCTCTCTCTCTCTCTCTCCACTCAATTCTTTTGCGGTTGCAACTTGCGACATGCCTAACTAGACACCTTCACGCACATTTAAAGGATCGTGAATACTCTAGTTTTAGGGAGGACATGCCTAACAAGAGGGCTTAGGGATGGTCTTTTGGTTGTAACTTGCATCAACAAGCTGCCTTTGACATTCGTTTGAGGTTTCCGTTGAATTGGGTTGAAGTATTATTAGGCCTCGGCTCTTTGCTTTGCTGTTAGCGAATTAGCATGGCACCTGAGTAGAAGTAATTTTTGCATTGGAAATGAGCTCCTGCTAGGTTTGTTGTTCTAATCTTTCCAACCACGGTCTATTTGAACCGTGTCAGCGGTTATTCTAAAGTCGAGATAAAACTGCTGGTGGACATGGGCTCCTGAGAAACTGGCAGTAGCAGATCACCTCAGTTTTCGCAACTACAATACTGAGCCAAAGCGATTCCAGATTTGATTTCCTTATTTGCTGTCAATTAAACTTGGTTTGAGTTGTTAGTCAGTGATGTGCAGCAAGTTCAAATGGCAGACTGGTCGGTTCATATTTCCATTCCTCTTCTAAGATTGTGACCAACTTACCTTGTGCAGTTGGAATAAGGCATCCTTATTCTATGCTGGAACAACAGAGGTGGTTGAAGGTGCGTATACAGCCTTAAAGCACCAAAGAAAAGTCCAAAATGCAGAGAGGGCCCGAGTGCTCAACTAGTAATAGAAAACAAGCAGCAGCCCAAGTGGTGGTAACATCGAAGCCTTATTATATACAAAAAAATGCACCATTCCCCTCGTAGACCTCGTCCCTTTTTGCCTCCTGTACGACCCACAAACCATGAGCAGCTTCGCCGACTTGGTTTGTCTTTACGAAAGAAACTATGTGCGCTAGCCGCAGAATTTAGATCTTGATCCCAAAGCTTTTGCAACAGCTGCTCATTCCACTGTTCTCTCACCGATCTCAGAAACTCTTCCTTTTGGTACTTGTTGAATATGTCTGCATCGGTTTTTACCGCTCCGGTCGTCGGATCAGGCTGTGTTGGCTTGCAACTAAAGCAATTTAAGCTGTTCCCGGTAAAAGAGTCTGCAGGATGGCGCCAGAGAACCGTCTCCAATGGTTCTAAAACCTACTGCATGAAGGTAATGTTTGCACAGATAATCAAATGATCTAAAGCTGTTCTGGGCTTGCACTGAAGTTCATATCATTTAACCATCAGCTTTCTTTTCTTATGGAATTCAATTGCCTTTGTTTCATTCCGTAGACATGGAATCCGATCAACAACAAGAAGTTCGAGACCCTTTCCTACCTCCCTCCTCTGTCAGACGATTCAATTGCCAAGGAGATCGACTACATGCTCAAGAAAGGATGGGTCCCGTGCCTTGAATTCGATGAGGTGCTTGATTTAACTAAGACCGCAAATTTCATAGTCTATGTACTTCCGTAAACAGTAATTAGATTCCCTTTAACCCAGAGCAAGATAACCAATCTTGGGACTGAATGCTTTCAAGACATTTGGACAAAGTTCGAACTTTAAAATCCTAATCAGCTGATCATGCCTGTTAGAGTCATCCTATTACCTGCGTACCCACAAAAGAGAACGATCTTTCTGGATCAAATCTTCAGATAAGAAGCTTTTGGCAAGTCAATTCTGTTGGTGATCTGTGTTCTGATTCAACAATCTTTCTTATGGAAGGTGGGGTACGTGCGTAGAGAAAATAGCAGGATGCCAGGGTACTACGACGGGCGGTACTGGACGCTCTGGAAGCTGCCGATGTTCGGCTGCAACGACTCCTCCCAAGTCCTCCACGAGATCAGCGAGTGCAAGAAGGCGTACCCAAATGCCTACGTTCGCTGCCTGGCATTTGACAACAAGAATCAAGGTCAGTGCATGGCCTTTATCATCCAGAGACCTGCCTAGAGTTGAACCACGAGGCATCACTTCCAGTATGCTTCGAACAAATAACTCTTCACCGTCTTAAAAACTTTGAGACAGATCACAATATCTGAAACCCATGCTTCCTTTTACTGTCGAAATGTATGAATGCTTGTGATGTTTGATGTTCCTCCCTGTTTGCTTTTGGACGATGTGGTGAGGTTTTAGAGTAATAAAGGAGGGACTTCATTTTATTTGAATGGGCTTCGGTCTCAAGCGAGACCTGCATGTCTTTTTCTTCTTTACCAGAATATTCTTCAACCTCAGCAGAGACCTGCATGAAAACTTTTGGCATTCTGCCAGAACGAAGCTATCATTTTCATGGACCAAACTGAGCAAGTAGCATCGTATGCCGGGGGGCCTGTGGAGGATAATAGAATCATCTCCTTTGAGAATAATATAAATGCGCATTCATATGTCACTGTTGTCAACTTTTCCTCCGATTTCTCATGTGCCCCTCTGTGATTATATCCAACACGTTCACTTAGGCAGGATGGATTTAGTCAAAGTATACTAAATATACTTTAAACCGGTGTTCACATTGTTGTAAGAGTATCCATTAATAAAAGAAGAAATGACCAGGATCTTATTGAAGAGCGCCTTAAAGATATTTGTTACTTAATCAGTTAAGGAAACTTAGCAAATTTTCTATGCACTGTCGAAATGTACAATCAATGTTTTGAGAGTTGGATTATTTCATATCGAGTACTTGCTTAAGTAGTGTGTTCGAAACGCTTGTCACCATTGATAATTGAAGGCCATCAAACCCATGTGATTAGCACGATTTTTGCCTTGTTAAGGATCTCCAATATGTGCATGAATCTCTTCCATTAATGACTACTAATTGCCCAACTTTGAAGCACCCCCAGTCCAAGCCCTAATGGATTGCCCAAAATTCCACCTTCATCAAGGAACGAATCCATAATTGACCAGAACATCTGCTAATCAAGTTACTATCCTTGTTTAGAGTAAACCTCTCATTGATGCTATCTTAATCTTACCTCTCAAGGCCCCATCCGTATAGACTCTAACCGCTCTAAACATCGGGTGGTGCCAACTAGAGATGATCAATTCGGCGTGTCGTCCGGGCCTAACATGTCACGTAGGACCCGGTCCATCCAAAAAACAAAAAACAAAAAAGTTATGTATGAAATTTGTTGGGTTGGGTCAGCTGAACTTGGATCGGGTTTCCCAATTACACAATATGTGCCGGAACCTGTTCAATAATGCTTTTCAAAAAATTGGACCAAGGTAAGCCCATGGACTATCAGATCCATGATTTGATGCCAAACGATACCCTAAACTAGACATATTGAAAGGAGATTGCCCATTCTACCGAGTTACTCCAGCATGATGAATGAAGCTCCCTACTATCATAATGGATTTCAATAATGAGAATACATTCATCACTTTGATGATTCCTTTTTCTAAAATCTGAATGTTATGTCGTAGTCATCGCATTAATCTCCATGGTCTATAAAGTAATAGCCAATTCACAGCTTGAATGGCTATTACTCCCTAAGCCCTTAACATAGCTAGCCCAAACAATGAAGCCTAGGCTCAATAATTTGGCCTCTTGACTGCCCCGGACTAGGAGAATGCAACATCATGTACCAAAAGGGCCAACCATCTCTAAAATGGAGAATTTCTCCTTTCGCCGATTATGAATTATTTAATCGATGTGTGTCTCGCTGACTTCCTCCAAGAATAAGAAATAAAGAGTCGAGTACTCTTCTGGAACTGGCGTATTAGGCTTTACGTATCTCTCCATCTTTGTCCTCCTCAACTGTAAACTCCGTCTCGCGATTCTCTAGACTCCATGTCTAATTTTAATCAACAATCAAAGATGAAAATAGAAAGAGCTATATTAGAGTGAACATGTTGGACTCTAGGGTGGTCTGAACTCTGAACATCACCAGATCTGACTTGAATAAATTAGAAGGCCCGGTAACGTTCGTCCTACACTTTCTCTTGGCCCTCAACACTACTAAAATTCCTCCAACGGTATTCCTCAACCATAGCATTGGAAAAAGGAAAATATATGATACGGCTTGTATAAATGATATTACTTGAGAAGGTCCAACCAATTTATGTGACTAATCAGATCTATTATTTAATATTCGCTATATGCCAAATTTAATTAAATATACTATGGACAATATATTGTGACATCTAATTAGGTAGGTAGAGAGGTGCACGAACTGAACAAGCTCAAGGTGTACTTTTAGCTAATCCGTACATGGTGCTATCATATGATAGCATATTGGTGGTGGATTGTATTTTGGGCCGGGTTGAAGCACCATGGGCCCTCGGTCCATCATTTACAATTCCATATCTCTATTGGGCCAGTTAGAAGGAATCTGTGTTTGCTTTGAACTGAGAGACTTTAATGAAGTGGTCGATTGAGTTGCCAAGGATCATCGAGCCTGCTCTTTCTTGACAAACTAGATTGTTGATCCCCTCCCATGGGCCGCTCAGTCCATCATTTACAATTCCATATCTCTATTGAGCCAGTTAGAAGGAATATGTGTTTGCTTTGAACTGAGAGACTTTAATGAAGCGGTCGATTGGGTCGCCAAGGCCCACAAGCCTGCTCTCTCTCGACAAACTAGATTGTTGATCCCCCCCCATGGGCCGCTTGGTCCATCATTTACAATTCCATATCTCCGTTGGGCCAGTTAGAAGGAATCTGTGTTTGCTTTGAATTGAGAGACTTTAATGAAGTGGTCGATTGGGTCGCCAAGGCCCATTGAGCCTGCTCTCTCTTAACAAACTAGATCGTTGATCCCCCCCCTCCCCCTAAAAAAAAAAAAAATTCTCTTTGGTTGATTTTATGTTTGGATAAATCCTTTTGTAATCCTTCAGTTTTCGAGATAGTAATGAAATATTTTTAATTCTAACCCAAAAAAAAAAAAAAAAAAAGTTAGGTATGTAGATTCCATATCTTAAACCTTGATGGAAGGTTGAGATAGGGCAATTTTGGAGCTGGTTCCATCACTCCCTCTATATAAGATCTCTTTTCAGTGGAGAATGTATGCATTCTATCATCATCCCTCCAGTATTTCCACAAAATTGTTGAGAGAAAAATACACATTCCTCACAAACATTATAGAGGAGAGTGTTGAAGATTCATACTCACGTGAAAACATCTCCTCGCTTGTTGGATCACTAATGACTATGTCTGATTTGGGTATGCTAAATTTTTTAATTTTATATCACGTTCATGTGGTTGAAAGATCTTATTATTCTAATAAGACAACCTTACCCACGTTGAATTTGAGGAATATAACTACCCATTCTCTCGAATTGATGATGCATAAGACGTGCTATATAGTGCTTTGTTTTTTAGTCAGTGGTATATGCTACGGTTATTCTTAAAATTAACTGTCACTACAGGATAATTGATTTGAATACTGGAAAATAAATAATTATGAAGAGAAACCTTGACCTTAACATTAATTAAATATAATTAATCACTAGACACTGATAGGATTTGACTTTTCTTTGTTTAGTAAAAATAAATTCTGTCTTTATCTTATTATCAAAATTTGAACTATTTAGTCAATAATCTTTAGGAGGTTTCTTCACTAATCAAATATAATACAGTTTTTCATGTTCGGAGATTTAACTTTACTCGAGATCACATGTGAGTGCTTCAGAATTTTATTCTCATCAAATATCCTTAACCAATGCCCTTTGAGGTCAGGACACATGATGTCTCCATGATCTCTTTAATAATATGAATTGAGCTTGTTACATGAACGTTGCAAATACACCTGGATTCTACTCATCGCCCTAAAAGATTTGTCCATCGAACGTATTAACATGTCAATGACATGGAGAAGCAAGTCAATTACTTTTCTATAAAGTTATGATTCGATGAGATAATGTGATTTACGTTTACATAACATGATCTTAAACACGATATTAGTTTGGACCAGGATTTTAGGGGGACTGAGTTAAACAACCGATCCTTTATTCAACTTCAGTCAAGCACTCAAAAGCTCTCGTGCTTATTCATGTGCCTTGCATGCCTGCAACATATCGGGAATGGATCTGAAACCTGAATCACCCGCTTTCAAAACTTTGAAAATAACAACACTTGGGACCACTGAAAAACTCTAAAAAGAAAGAAACTCTCTCTCTCTCTTTCTCTCAAATGCATGGGAGAGGCAAATTGTTGCAGAGCCATGTGTAAGAGGGATTTAATATAAAGCAAAGGTAAATGGTCCTTTAAATCTTTAATAGGGCGGTTCAAAAAAGATTCGAGGGACTGCCCGCTCGAGACCCTCGTTTTTGAGTCGTCTCCATCTTTTGTGTCTTTACACGCCAACGCCTTGTTTTGCGCCCACCTCTGCTGAGGTGATGATATCGATGGAGCTCGTGAAAACAGTGAAGTGTCGCTTTTCTCTCTGTTCATATTAAAGGCCTGTCTCTCTTTCCCTCCATCTCTCTCTCTCTATGCCAGAGAGGGAGAGAGAAAGCAGCAGACATTCTAGTTAGGAATAGGAAGGGGGAAGAGAAGACATTCTTGATTTTCTTGGTTGGCGAGAAAAGTGTTTTTCTGTGTCTGTGGAGGTGTTTCGGTTGACTGAACTTGAAAAGCCGTGAATGTAGTGGTTGCTTGGGTAGGAATCAGTGGATTATGTCTGACTAAAGTTTTACGATATCGAAGCACCACTAAGGTCGTGACATTACATCATATGAACGGCGTCTGATTTCATTAAGTATCGCCCCGACCTGATCATGACTCCTGGAGTAGTCTTGCACGTATGGCAATGTGCAATCTTCTGGACAAGATGCATTTCTGCCTTGGCAGAGGACAGGGGAAAAGATACACAAAAGATTATTGCTTTGCTACGGCCGGTGCCACCCATGAGTGGGATTTGGTAGCAAGGTTCTGACTTCTTTTGAGTTAGTTTATGCATCAAGCATGTTTATCTCATGGCAGTTAGCTGACTATTGTTCCAAGACAAAAAGGCCACGCTTCAAAGGATCAGCCGCTTGTCACCTCTCTTTCTTTGCTTTGTTGGGAGTAATCATCTGTCTATCTATCTATCTATCTATCTATCTATATTTATGTAGAGAGAGAGAGGGGGGGACAGAGAGATTCATCTTATTCTAGAAGATCATTAACCTATAAAAGAAAGAGCAAGATTGATACTCAATTTCATCCATCACATCGATGGTCAACTTAAGTGGATCAATATCTTGATATTTTAAAGTGATCAAATAATATTATCTTCAATTAGCGAGTTCCAAAGCAGAAGAAGTTCATGATGTTGAGATTGTAATTACTTACGTGATTGTGACTAGATCTTTCCTTCAAACCCTGAAGGCGTGGCTATATTTGCTGAATTAATATATATGTGTATCTTGTTGAGCGATCTACCTAAGCAGGGTGCTTCAATTCTGTGTCCACGAACCGATGGAGAGAGAGAGGGAGAGAAGGTGAAAGAAGAAGAGGAAGGAACTTCGTATGATGGAGAGGTCTCCACTTGTCCGCGAGACCTGGCGACTGTTTTAAAGTAGGCTAGCCAACACTGGCATTGAGTCTAGATGAACTGCACTGGCATTGTTTATTTAAAAGTCAAAGAGAGATCTTTGCGCGATTTTATACTTTACTAAATAGGTGAACCCTATTCAACAAAAGGGTTTCAATGTTCGAGTAGCTAATTACATACTTTATAAGCAGAGTTACCGAATACATGCTTATTCTACATATCGCGATTAAGTATTGTGATCATCGGTTCCGGTGGTATCCAAATTTATACCATTAAAGAAATTAATGAATGGACATATACTAAGAGATCTTAACGGCGAGATAATTATTCAAAAAGTTATAAATTTATTACATAGAGGTCAATTCAATTCTAAATCTTTCAATTATGCCAATTTTTCGACTAAAAAAATTATGTCAGTTTAGTTATAAACATTTTGATGATTTGTCAAATTAGTCCTAAATCTTTTAACAATTTATTAATGTAATAATTCCGGATAATTTTGGCTAGAAAATCACTAAATGACTATATTGGCAAATCATTAAAAGTTTTAGAATTATATTGACAAATTATCAATAGATTTTAGATTAAATTGACGGTATTAAAAGGTTTATGATTGAATTAATTGTCATACAATAGGTTTATAACTAAATTGGCACAATTGAAAGGTTTATAGCTAAATTGGCTGTTGTGCAATATGTTTAAGACTTTTTAGACAATTCTCTGTAAAAACTTCTTTATCAATTGAAACTTATCACTCGTTAAATAAGTTTTGGTAGGGTTTCTTATTGCATATAACATTTTCCAAAGAAATTTCATCACATATTGAATGACGACTCATTCAACTTATCACAATTATGTTAACTCAAGAAAAAGTTTGGATTTACATTAGTGGGCTTGGGTGGGAGTTGACCCCCTATCCGACGTAGCACGCCAACTAAACAATTACTCATGCTTTTGTTTTCGCCTTGCATCTTGCCAGAAATTTCTGTGAAAACATATACAAATGTTATATTATTCTCTTAAAGAAAGCTTCTTTATGGAGCGGACCTTATAAACTCAAACTTCAATATGAACCTGCTGATTAAGTTGTCTGGTTATCTAATTCCTGTGTGGTACATTGCTAAAAAAGGGAGAAAATCAATACTTAGGCTTATATACTTGAAACGACCTTCGTCCATGGTATAGAGATCAGAAAATATATTGAAAGAAACAGGTTTGGAGAAACATCAGTAAGAATCTATTAGTATACCAATAATTTTTGTATTCATACGTTTTTCTGATTATGAACTAATTTATAGTGATAAGAACACCGATTTCGGTTAAAGGTTTCTAACGTATGTAATGATTTTTTTAGATTTTTTTTTCTGCATTTTACTGTGTCTTCTGCCAATTAAGGGCGCGTATGATAAAATTTATACTTATTT
The DNA here is from genome assembly GCA_014182575.1 of Eucalyptus decipiens. Taxonomy (NCBI): domain Eukaryota; kingdom Viridiplantae; phylum Streptophyta; class Magnoliopsida; order Myrtales; family Myrtaceae; genus Eucalyptus; species Eucalyptus decipiens. Next base: position 1,228,704 of record CM024611.1, on the reverse strand, counting down.
ATTTCTTTATTTATCTGTTTTCCAGGAATAAGTTTGGAGCAATAAACTGTTTGGTAATGCAATTTGATTTTTCTATTTTCGGAATAGATTTCTATTCCGAAATAGATTTAAAGAAGAAATCGAAGCTAAAATTTTTAACTTCTCAATTTCTGAAATAGAAATTGAGAAATCAATTTATGTTCTAGAAATTTTGTCATCCGCATCCTAACTCCATAAATGGAGTTTGAGTATCTAATTAGGCATTCTTGTAGGTTGAGTTCGTTAATTAACTCTTTGGCATAACTTCCGGTGACTGTATCTCGAGCCAAGTAACTCCTTAAATGGAGTTTTTATTATCTAATTTGGCATACTTGCAAGATGAGTTTGTTAATTGAATCTTTGACTTGAATTAGGTTGGCCAGCACAAACTTGATATACATAACCCTAATTCCTCCGCTCTCTATTTACAATTCCTCGCTCTGCTCCAGTTCTTTGTACCTGCCCTATTTAGAGAACGGACTGTACAAGAAAACTTGAACCAACGAGGTTCAAATCTCATTGGCGGAGGAGGATCACAATGGAATTTTGATACCTAATTCGTCTTTCGACTATCTAACTATAACATTTTCTTAGGCATGGAGATTAGGACAAGACCTATACGCACTGGTCATCTAATTTCATGTACAATATAGAATATATTGGTATAGACATTAGTTAATCAAGTGGGACTAAACTAATGGGAGCTTTTCCTTTTGAAACAAGCAACGTCGTTTGATCTGGCTTCATGTCCTCATGTGCTGTCTAAGGCTACACCGGTAGTGTTGCCGAACCTAACATTGCGGGGGAGTTCTATAACTTGATCGCTCTGGTGAAGTGTGATTTAAGCCGACTTTGAACAGTCTACAATTGTGAGAACTAGAGGAGAGCTAGAGAATCTCCAACATTAAAAATGAGCTAAGCAATTGAAAGAGTAAGGCCGGTTTTTAATGAAGTACAGAGTTTTGAATTTGCCAAAGGCCCAAAGCTGACTTTGAAGGTGTCAAATTCATGTGGCTACAGTGTTAAAAATCACCTAAATAAGTAGAGTAATATAGGAAAAGGGAGCTCTCGCAAGTTACACGTCCCTTTCAAATATTCCACGTGGGAATACGAAGTATACACGTTGATTTCTTGATTTGAGTTTGTGATTGAAATGAGACGAAACATTTTTATTGTCGAGTGAATTTTCATTTGAATTTTGAGCAGTAAAGTGTGTGATTTAATTTTATTCGTAATTACCGTAGATCATAGCACAACTCCTCCACCGTGGACCATTGATGAATCACGCAAAAGTCTCGCAACATTAGTTGTGCCTTCATTATCTGTCTATGAGAAATTGGTCTATTGATTGTTTATTTATGGTCACGTGCTTTCGCACTTAGCCACCAACACAATATACACATTTTATGTACTCCGAAGCTCTTAAAGGACTATGACATGCAGGTCATTGCTTTTATTGGACTCAAGCAAGCCCATGAGCTGGTTTTTTCGTGTTCAGATATCGAAAGCTAAACGGAATTAGAAACACAAATATCAATCGCTATATTTTACCATTTCTTGTATTATGAGTATTTTAGAAATCTAGAAGGCTTTTTTTTCTTTTAATATATAAAATATGCTTAACAAGTATTTCAGAAACACTTGACAACATGATCCAGTCAGAAAAGAGATAAGAGAGAGTTTAGGTGAGAGAGAGAGAGAGAGAGAGAGAGCATGATGAATTAGCTGTAGCAAAGCCATTGAGCCAGGGGCCCCTCTATGAGAAAGGACTTAGGCACAAAGTACAGAAGGAAGCACATGTTGCCAGACCATGCACTTGCACCTCCTAATCAAAGGACCCTAACCAAACCGTTATATAGTCCATCATTCTAAGACTTATATTATTTTTGACCCCACTGTACTCACCCCTCCAATTTTGTATTGTCCCTCTCCAGCCACCATACCCTCAGAAGTTTTTATTAGCACCCACTTCCCATAAGATCCTCTCCTTTTCATTTCACTACATAAAAACAAGCGCAAAGGTCTGATCAATTTGCTTGTCTTTTGCAAGTCTTCTTGTTCAAGTCAAATCCGTGGCGTGCATGTGTGTGCACAGTGTCTGAAGTGACATCGAACGCCATCCCCTGCCTTATATTATCAGCAACCGGCGGGCATTAATCTCTCCCCCATATAAGGGCAGTAGTCCCCTGCGCATGCAACTGCCCTTGGAGTTAGAACAACTAAAATAGGATTAAGAGAGAGTAAAATAAGTTTAGAAGAAAACATCCATCCCAGTTCTCTCTCTCTCTCTCTCTCTCTCTCTGTCTGGTCTCTTATATCAATGCATTTGTTCCCTTAATCCTCTCTTTGAAGAAAGAGAAGAAACAGAGGGCAGATGAAACAGTGAGGTTCAGCTTTGTGAAGCGTGAAGAGGGAAAGACGATGAGATACATCAGAACGAACAGCTTGAAGCGGCTCTTCTCTTTGAAAAGGCGCAGTTTTGATGGAGATATTCCGAGCCCAAGCAGCGTCAGCGAACAAGACAACAAAAGCACCTCCAAGGTTGCTCCGGGAACAGAGCCCTCTCAGAGACCCACTTGGAAATGCTTCTCTTTTGAAGAGATTTTTCAAGCCACTCGGGGTTTCAGCTCAGGTTCTTCTCTTTTCCTGCAATGTTTTCACTCTTTTCCTCGACCCTTCGGGTTCTGCCTCTTTTGCTTCGTCGATGGGCTTGAAGTTTGTATCTTTTTGTGGGTGTTCCAGAGAATCTAGTTGGGAAAGGAGGGTATGCAGAGGTTTACAGAGGAATGCTGGAAGATGGGGAGGAAATAGCGGTGAAGAGGCTGAACAGGGGCTCTAGCGAAGAGAGAAAAGTGAAGGAGTTCTTGACAGAGATTGGCACAATTGGCCACGTTTGTCACCCAAATGTGTTGTCACTGTTGGGTTGTTGCATCGACAATGGTCTCTACCTCATCTTCCAGTTCTCTTCAAGAGGCTCTGTTGCCTCTCTAGTTCACGGTAAGCTTTGCCTTGCTGGTTTTCTTCTTCTTTTTTCTCTGGAAGTCTTAATTATCTCATTTCTTTCAGCACTTTCTGTTTTTGTGTATCATTCTTGGCAGACGAGAATTTGCCCACAATCGAGTGGAAAACCAGATACAAAATTGCTCTTGGCACGGCTAAGGGTCTCCATTATTTGCACAAAGATTGTCAGAGAAGGATAATTCACCGAGATATCAAGTCTTCAAACATTCTATTAACTGCAGATTTCGAGCCACTGGTACCTTTACACCATCTCTCGGTAGCTGCAGGATGATAGCAACAAATCTGGAAAAAGGAGAGTGTGATTTGCTTTCTAATAAGATCTCTTGTTCTCAATGTTTTAGATTTCTGATTTTGGGCTTGCAAAATGGCTGCCAACTCAGTGGTCTCATCATTCAATTGCTCCTATTGAAGGCACATTTGGGTAATTTTCACCGTACTTTGACAAGCCCTTTCCCTTTCATATTAGGCTGTAATGGACCAGAGTTAAGCGTGATCAGCACGCTGAAAAGTTTAAACTTTTTGTGCAGACACTTAGCACCGGAGTACTTCATGCATGGAATAGTGGATGAGAAGACAGATGTGTTTGCTTTTGGAGTTTTTCTACTGGAACTTATTTCTGGCAGGAAACCTGTTGATGGGTCTCACCAAAGCTTACATGGCTGGGTAATAACAGCAACCGCAACCACCTCCCTTAGAAAATAGGAATAAAATATGCCTTCAAAGACTCAATTCTAAATGAAGTTTGCCATCTCATTGAGGGAATTCATTACAATTTGTTCAAGTTTTCAGTTACTTGCTGTCTGCTGATGATTGAACAATATAAACCATATTCATTTCTTTTCAATTGAAATTTTGTACAGGCCAAGCCAATACTGAATCAAGGGGAGATTGAGAAGCTGGTGGATCCAAGGCTTGGAGGGGCCTATGATGTTTCACAGATGAAAAGACTTGCGTTTGCAGCATCGTTGTGCATCCGGTCTTCGTCCATGTGGCGCCCTACTATGAACGAGGTAGCTGAATCTCTTGCTTTTGCTAAATGATATTATAATTATAGTCTCACTTGTTCAAGATAATAAGCAATTTGATGTCACGGTGAAGTTAGACTTGATCACTTCCTTATAATATGCTGATCAAGGATGTCACTGTGTTGTGGTGGAACATCCAAATAATTACAACTAGTAGTCTCTTGAGGAAGTGTCATTTTGCCAAGTGAGGAAGTTATTCTTATGCTTAAAGCCGATAAGCTTAGGCGATATACATGTTCTCATGAACCTAATATGACTTTCATAATATGTTGTGACCGAAATATTGGTCATTAACTCAAGTTCTTGATAAGGAGCGGTTACATCATACTAATACACAATGAATCTGGCGGTGGCCATGATTTGGTTGACTGTGGGATTGATTGGAGACCGTTCGATTTTACATATGTTTTTAGCAATTAAAATTATAATTGTCTAAAACTATTGGCCTTGGTCGGACTTCACATATCCCTCTCTCACCAGTCAAAACTACGAACTCCCCTTATTTGTTTGTCATGGCGGTGGTGATAGGTCAGAATCCAAGCCTTCACGCAATTCCACCTTAGTCAGCAGATGTTCTATCCTACCTAACCTAGATTTTTATGCTAGAAACAAATATATGGAGTAATGAACTACCATGTGACTATGCTATTGATATATGATTAGTAAAACGATAGAGAAATCAGGCCTGCTTCTTGATGTGCTTGCTATTTAAATCGGCATTTTGTCGTATGCATGGCTCGGAAACAAAAAAGAAATGTTGAAATGTTCTCTGATTTCAAGATAAGCAGTAGTGGTATCCAATCCGCCTGGGTAATTTTCCTTTCGGACAACACTGGTTTTATATTGATTTTTTATGTGCACTGGTGGTTCAAGTACCTAATACATCAAATTGCGCACTGACCCCACTTGCACAGCAGTTTCTGCAAACACCCAATGACGAAAAACGAAAGTCCAACCATTTAGATTTCAGCCTCCCTCGGTGAATTCCCCATTGAACTTCCATCTTAATCAAGATGAAATTCATATGTTTTCGTCGGTGAATATTTGGCAGGTCTTAGAGGTAATGGCTGAAGAGAAACTCGATGAAGAGAGGTGGAACATGCCAAAGGAAGATGAAGGAGATCCAGAGGAGTTCTGGGGTTTTGAGGACTTGGAATGTGAGCAAGAATATGAATCCAGTTCCTTCTGTGGTTCTCCTCTGGACTCTATGTCAACTGGAAGTTCTTAGAATATATAGGTTTCTCAATTAGGTACTTGAAAAAATGAGAATATAACTGTAATTCCCTGCTATGGTGTACATATTATGAATTTGCACAAAAAAACAAATGTGGAGAAAGGCATGGAGAGAGGCATTATTAGAGCAACCCCACTGCTTTTCTCAGCCGTCCCTATGTGACAAAAGTTTTGTGGACATGCAATTCCATGGACATACGGTGAATACTGATCAAACCCATTCCTCCTAAACATCATTGTTTGATCCATCCTTATTTCTGGACAGGCTCAAAAGTCAAAAAGTTGCAGAATCGCTCTGTTCATAAGATGGTGACAACATTGAAAGATTGCACATTTCATTTAGCTGGTGAAAAGAAGCAATGATCTTTATTACCCTGTTGGCAGCGAAATTCAAATTATTGATTGGAAATCAAGTACCTTTTTTCTTTTTTTCCATTTTTAAAAGGTGGGAATCTTCCTGGGTCCGACAGAGTAAAAACAGAGTAGAAGAAATTAAAATGAAACTGAGCTTAGAGGGGAACGAATTTATGATGAGCTCCTGCAATAGGCATTCTTTTGCTCACCGTGCAGAGGGACATGCGACATTGGATAGAACAATCTGTCCATCAATCATGGTGGTGGTTGGAAAGCCACCTTCAATTCATTTCGGGCACGCCTTGCAGCTGAATTACTGTTCCATAAAATGGACACGAGCGAACATCTCCTTTAGGCTTCACTGTTTCAAGTGGCTAATAAAACCTTTGAAAAGGAAAGCATTGGCACCACACGGTTGTACTTGTATTTCAATCCCAAAGCATCGTCGGCAGTCCATAGTTTTCAGGTGTATCCAGTGAATTATCTAATGCAAGTTTCATTTGGCATCCCATGCTAGTTTAATGAATCATTAAATGTTAATTGAATTGAGCTTAATTATGTATTAGATCTAGCCGGAACTACGGATGTTGAGACTCTAGTAATGTGTTGAGACAGGGCAAATGGAAGAAAATAAACATCAGGAGACATAAAGGGTCTTGTTAACTAACGTCTCAAAACACTTATTAAATATATGTGATGAGAAAATATTTAATTTTCAAAGCATTGATTATATATATTATGAAGGTAATCGGTGCAATGGAACTTTTAACCAAAAAAAAAAAAAAAACTAGACGCAAATATAATATAGAAACATACAAATACACACTCAGTGTCCAATAGTGAAGAAATGTGATCAAGAATTATTTTTATTTCATTAAGAGACCGTTTTCAATTTTCGTTTATTTTTCTTCTCCAGCTATTGTTTTTTATGGGTGAAGGATATGGACATACATTATTGCTTCCCTAAGACATTGAAAGACAAACAACAAAGGATTGAGAAACATGGCATTATCAGCCACCAAAACTGGCCGATGAGACATGTCGAAGAGGACACGCCTCTATACATGAAATGAAACTTAGCCAATGTCTCATCTTTGTCATACCATAGAGTCAATTCAAAAGGACCACCTCCTATAGCTGTCCTTCCTTGGGCAACGTGTATAATAATTGGGGTTGCTACGTTATTCTCATGCCTTCCCATCAATCTTTGGACTCACTGAATAAAACTTGTTTCACCAAAAAAAATGAAAAGGGGGTAAAAAAATAATTTAGCTTATATAAAGCACAGGGGAGAGATGTGACCATGTTGGCCTACCCCAGCAAACCTAAGCATAACCCCGAACATAATTTTATTTTTCCTCTCATAAATTCAAAAGCCTATGTGCTGTATTTTTGTGTCCTGTTATATTGAATTATTATTTAGTCATGTTAAGAAACTCCAAGTAGGAATTTGATAAATAGTAGGGCTTCTTTGGATGCCCTAGCTGGCCACTTCTTCCAATGAAAGGGCTGTCTCATCCTACGAGAACAATTTTTTGTAGTTTTCAGCTGAAGCATTTATAAAAAAATTATTTTGCATAGCTGGAAAAGCGGGAAAAAAATTCAGCTTGATGAATAGTTTTTGGTGGGCAAGAACAACTAGGCGGATATTATACTTCCAGCTTTTTATTGTTTTGGAAGCCCAAAAAGAAAAAAAAAATCAAATTCTCTATATAAATTATCAATATCTTGGTACTATTTATCATCCTTTAAAATAGTTAGGAGCAATGAGCTCTACCTCGTGCATGAATTTTTTAATGGCGGCACCGAAAATTAGGCGATTAGAAGTGGGTGCATCGATTGCACTGAAGCTGCCCATATGATCAATGGGACAGTATATGTTCCACTAATGCAATGCTAACCAACTGCTTCTCAATGGTTTTGTAGCAAGACTTAGAATGGCATCTTGCCCATTAAAGACAAATAGATAAATTTACACACATGGTAATTACTGTATATATGTTTTCTTTTGATCGTGAGTGATTACTATATATTAAGTAACATCTATTCATACTCACGTCGAATATAAAGTACCTCTCCTCGAAGTCTCGTTTTCAAGTCATGTGGGGAACATTCCAAAAACATTTTTGTAATGAAAACATTCCGTCCGTCAATCTACGAGTGACAATCGCATATAAGTCTTTTTACATTGCAAATTTGCTATTCAAGTGCACCTATAATATGGTATATGTCGTTTTATATCGCCGGTGGAGGGGAGTCATTAAAACGATGCCGCCCTTGTGGTTATTGGGCAATGATGAATTCCACTTAGTCATAAAAGAACTGCATATGATAATATACTTTAAATTGTTTTTTTTTCTTTTTTTGCCAGAACAAGTTTTTCTAGGTATGGTTTGTCTGTAATTAAAGACATTAGCACGAGCAGGTGGCAATTGATGAACCAGAATGGACTTGCCATATGTACAATGCATAATGGGGTCGGTACCCATAAAACATATCAACATTAATTGCTTCAGATTCACATACCTGTTAGCTTTTTTTTTTTTTTTTTTTTTTTTTTTTGGGCCAGGATGTATAATGGGTTAGTTGAACGCTTAAACCCTAATGCAAGACAATTAACTTTTCTTTTTTCTCAACAGGGAGGCAGGGAAGCCGCATGTGGTGCCTTTTGGTTTGAGTAATGTTTTTCGAGTTATATTATAAGCATGGGGCGAAAGTTGTTTAACTCGAAATGACTTTGAGGATAGGTAGTGCAACGACAAAGAGAAGCGTGGCGGTTTTAGAGTATCCCAGTAGGTATACTGGTTAAAACCCTAAAAAGGGGAAAGGAAACAAGAGTGGCTTAGGGTTTTGGTGAGGGCGATGCAGGCCATCAAGATGCTTCGTTGGAATGAATATTCTCAAATCAACCAAATGCTAAAGCATCGATTCTGATTAAACCCAAACAGAATGTCGTGGAAGGCAGGCCGAGATTTCTAAAAGGAATCAAATGGAGGTGGCAGGTGGATCACCAAACTTTATGTATACAATATATGGTGGAATACACAAATGGAGAGAATTTAATCATTTTTTAGCCAAACCCTGAAATTTTCTTTCATTAACCCAAAAAATTAAAGGAGGACTCGACAGGCTTCTCGGACTATACTCACTGAGGAAGGTGGCGTTGACGATGGCCTGCATTATATTCCACACGATTACTTCAATACAATTGGACCGTGGACTATGTCTAGAGTTTGTGGTGCTCCTTTGTGTGTCACATTGGTTGCGACTCATGTCGAATAATCTCTACTTAATGTTAGATGATCGACATATTAGTAAAGCATGGAGGAGGAGATTTCTAGTTTAGAATGCTTGGGGCTGTGGCGAAGTTGATTTGAATCATTTTCGTTGCGGAGCCATTTGAATTTATCATTCGGACCGTTATTTTCTTCATGCCTATTTTTAATTAATAATGATTTTAAGAAATTATATTTGAGTTTATTTCCCATACCATGTCGAGAGAGAATTCTCTTGGGAGGGTGTAATGGAATGCTAGAGTTGAAAGTCCAAAGAGTAAGTAACATTCCATTGTATTGCATGAATTTCTGCAATCTATTCTTTAAGCATGGGTGGATTTAATATCCTCTGCTTTAATTGTTTCTTCCTGTTATGTTCTAATGAAAATTGTTACATTATGTCAGTTATGTTCTAATGCCTTTTCTTTCCCTAAATTCTCTGATATCAGCTTTGCTTAAAGACACTTAAGATTAGGGCCGAACATTGGTCCAAGATTGACCCTAGACCAACCTTGAACCGGCCCAACTCGGCCGGTCTTGGCCTAGTTCTCGGTTCGATTCCCAAGGGATTGGGTCGGTCTCTGGCCCTAAGGCCATTGGAACCTATACTATGCAAGTTGGTCTTTAGTCCCGAGGCTTTAAGATTGGTCTGATCCATACCAATCCTATAGGTATATATATATTTTTGAAACCCTAATATATAACTTAAAGTATCTAGTGCCTCCTCCTTTTCCATTATATTTATAACCCAATCAACACGGACCAACTTTGTGCATATATATTTACGTGTATAATTCAGTATTTATATTACATATTTGGAACATTTTATTGATTAATTTTATTTTACGCATTCATTTTCTATGATTTATTGCTTTTGGCAAGTGGAGATTTCTATTGTGCCTTATCTTAGATTTCTATTTGATTTTTATCCATGTTCATAATTTGATTACTCAATATCGCATTGTCAATGTATATATAATTTTAAAAAGTATGTTTGTCCTTTCAAGCAATACAAAAAATAAAATAGATAAAAAAAGAATCGATTGATCCTAAGTTAACCCTTGGAATTGGACAGGACCCATAGGGCCGGTCCAATCCTCGATCCCAAGCTCAACAGCATTGGTCTTCGGACCAAAATATTAGGGACCATTGACCAACACTGTATGATTTGATCGCTGACTTTGATGCCAGACCAGCTTAACCTAAACCATGCTCACCCCATCGAGTGAAGATACCCACTTCAGAAGGAGTGAAGTAAAATGCCATCGCAGACAAATTCTGTCTCGTAGCTGCTTTCTTTCTACACGATATGTCACTCATTTTCTTTCCCCGCTCATTCAATCAAATTTGCTTTACTCTTGGGCTTTGGGTTTTCATCTTGAGCAAGCCTTGAGGTTGATATATTTTGGCTTGAATGCATGTCCATCCTTTGTTAAAAACACCAGCTTTGTCAACTATTTTTTTTTTTAGCGTTATTAGCATTTGCTTAGACATTGGATTTAGGACCAATCAAGACGACCAACAGAAAGAGCATAAGCATATTGATAAGAACCTTGTAATCAGTACATATGGTATGTGCTCATTAAGTTTTAAGATTCTCTAATTAGCTAGAATATCAGTGAATTTCGTTCTGACTCTCTCTATGGCAAACTTTTCTTTATTTCTAGACATCGTTTAATTCACTAGTATTCCTTTTCCCCGTTGTCTTTGACAATGTCGCATATTTACGAGAAAATGATCACTATTGGGGGGGATCTTCTGTCTATCTTTCTAACTTTGATCATAGAAGCATTTTCAGCTTTCTCGTCCTCTTTGTATCGTAATTTTGCCAGTAGAATTATAATTGGGATTAGCAGATTCCGCTGTCCATCCTGCAATTTGCAGGTGAGTTTGAATTGCAACTCTCTTTATGTATTTCTTTTATACCTCGCATAAAGAGAAGAACATACAAAAAACCGGGCGCCCTCGCAAATTATTCGCCCCCAAAAACTACTGAGAGAACGTCTGAATAAGTGTCCAGGACAAGGATCATGGCGTGGAAGATCATCGCAGCTTCCAACTGTCGATCTTCATAGAGGGTAGTAAGCAAGCCAGCGATCTAACATTTCGTAGCATTGCTTAGGCTTGTACTCCGGAGCAACATGGCCGGCGCCCTGAACATGGTGAAGAAGTTATAGATGACCAATAACATCATGAATTGCATAAGCTTCTCGTGATGCAGAACTACTAAACACGAGCTATGTTCATTTTACTCACCTTTATGGTGGCATAATCTAGGGTAAAATCATCATTGATGAACTCCTGTGTATACCTGCATGAAGCATCATGGAGGTTTTATATACTGGACAGAAATTTCATAATTTCGGATCAAATTTTGAAACAGAGAAGCAACGAAAATGCGAGAAAAGAAGATTCTAAGTTGGGTGATGATTTGACCTACCCTGCAATTTGGCCATTGACGAACCACGGCCTCCAAACGTCATACAAAGTGAGATTGAGAGAATAGATCCAGTTTTGCGTACCAATGTGCGTGACGGACATGTCGTGGTCACCACTGTAGAAAAAAAGAGAAGATCCGTAAAGCATAAAAGATGTCGGAAATGTTCTGGATTTTGTCAAGCGTGTCCAGGAGATCACTGATCAGAATTATTTATCCTTGTTACAAGATAACATTTCAATATAATCCACAACCTACTTCAATCACACACTAAAGCTGGCTTAATCCCACTCGTTCAGATGAAGATTGTCCATATTTACTTTAACTATGTGCCAGTTGTTATTGGAAATTCCAAGTAATATTCATGAAATGAATAGTCTTTCTCTCTCAATAATGTGAAATATGCATCAGGAATGTAATTAAACAAATCTATATAGGAACACCATGGACGAGTTTAGTCTTACCTATATATAAGAGCTCTGAGGTTTGTAGTACTCAGATTTTGGTGGTATCCTACAGTACTAGTGACAGACTTTGTATAGGCTAAACTGCTATTGCACCGGTTCCAGACACCTTTGGTCCCCTGTTAAGTGTCAAGAAAATCTTCACACAAAAGATCGATGCGTAAAAGAATTAAATCAACATGTTCAGAGCATTTTCATACCTCTCGAACACCAAGAGCAGCTCGGACAGTCTTGTCGTTAGCCCATATGGCAGAGAGAACATAATTATAGTCCTAGAAAACCATATCCAGGTGAATTTTCTAACGTTAGATTATTCCAGGTAGTTGCACATATTGTTTGTGCGTGTGTGCAGGGTGGGCATTTACAGATATGAGTAACTTACCCTACACCAATGTGCAGGCTTGGCTCCTGTAGCTAGGAAGTTTTCGTAATCTTCTTCAAACACTATTGTTTTTCCTCTGATTGATTTAGCCGGTCTTGAATATGCAACTTGGCAGACGGGTTCCAGAACATGCATTAGATTAATTTCTTCCAACATCTACAAAGAGAGTTGATTCTTAATGGCCTATGAACAGAAAGGAGCAAAACAGTGTCTAATGGAACTAATTAGGAGCTATCCTGCTAACCACATCAATGACGCCGATGTCCGTGTCGCAGTCCGTGTTGCTTGCATTTATGTTCACAAAATCACCATTACAAGCTTCCGTAGCTTCCTATTTAACAGAAGGTATAGTAGGTTCAGCATAACTACGACCCGGTACCATAGTAATTTTGGTGCACAATATACACAAGCATGCAGATAAGAATTAGATCTAGTGTCCAATGATAGTTGTATGCAAACATCGAGCATCTGAGTCGAACCAAAAGGTAGAGGCAGTACATTGTTTAATCAAGCACTGTCTGGCCATCTACTCCAATTAGGGAGATCTACCTTCATCTAAGAGGATGAATATGAGAGGCATACCTCGAACTGTTCAGTTGATATGAGGGTAAGTCGGTGGGCCAATGGGACTCTTGAATTGTCGTCGACAAAGTCATCTGTTTTCGGATTTCCAAGCACATATCCCTGTCAAGAAATCCACATATTGTTGTTTCTCAGTGCTTGTCCATTAAAAACTAGAGCCGAGTTAGTGAAGTTAGAGAGTTACTTTAAGATTCAGGTATGGCACAGCTCCATCACCATTACCTGCAGTTGCACACCACAATCAAATTAACCAAAGTCGAATGGTTATAACAGCTCAATTTTTTTGAAGTGAAAGATATACGACCATATTCAGCCCAAAGATAATAGTTACCGTCATATATTAATTTGACGACCATCGGAAGTGGTATGCCAGAGTAAGAATCCCCACCGATGTACAGTATATTTTTTAAGAACTGAGGGTGTTGAATCAACCACTGGATAGCAACACGAATAGCAAAAACGCTTCAGTAATCATCGTTCAAATCGTGTTGTTATAATGTCTGTCGCAATTTCATCGTAGATTAACACCCATCATCCATGAATTCCAATTTCGATTTTGTTGAACCAAAAGAGTTTCTTTTTGGGCCTACACCTACATTCACATACCTTTCTCAGAAACTGGTAGATCTCATAAGAAGCTCTATAGTCATCAATGTAATAATTCTCTGCAGTTGTTGAATAAGAGAATCCCGTTCCAATTGGTGCATCTACGTATATGATGTTGAGGCCCTAGACGACATTAAGTTCTCGTAAGTGAAATTATGCGTCTCTCAGGAATTGGTGAAACATCAGTAATATAGAACAAGACAAGAACAAGCACCTGTGTCCAAGTATAAGGGTTCGAATGCAGTGATGGCAAGCTCCCGTTGTAGCCAACGTAAGTGAATTCCACTGGACCTGCATGCAAGGTTAAGGGTGAAATTCAATTATCATGCACAGGAGGAGAGGACATGCTTCCCAACTTTCTTGTTTGCTAATTGCAGATTGGAAACCACTCATACAGAAGCTATTCCTCCATGCGGTATACCCAACAAATCCGTTCCTTGTCCACTGACATTCCCAGTAATTTCGTTACTAAAGGACCTTATGGATCGCCACAGCTGCAAATTAATATCGTGAAACAAAGGATCATAACATACTCCGTTCCTTCATCAGTCATTAAATCTGCACATTCTTATTTATCTGAGGCCCCTTCGATTCTTTTGCTTTTCAATTCATGGCGGACATCACCACACTGTCCAAACTAGTTCTCCTAATATAAGAAACATCTGATATCTAACTGAAAGAACTAGCCCCAAATACCAGAATCTGATAAGTCATGTCTCCCAAGGTCAAGACAACTTTTATCAGTGCCCCCTTAGTTTATGCAGAAGCATGCATAACATCACCAGGGAGACATCATATCAGCGTTCCCTATTTCGTTTATGCAGGGGTACGCATAACATCGCCAAACTTTCCCCCTGGAGTAATGGCTCACTGGTCTGGGATCCTTCTAAATTTACATAACTCTCGATACAAGAACTGATGCGACATTACCAAATTTGCTAGTTCATGGTAAAACTTAAAACATCCCATTTCTCGGTAACTTTCATGGATCAAATGTAAGAAATGCCTAAACAGGGAAAACTAGGCTCAATCACTAAAACAGGCGAGAGTCAGAAGCGAAAGAGATGTTACCACTTTCATAGAAGAAAGCAGAGAGAACAGAGCAACCGGGGCCTCCAGTGAGCCAAAGCATGAGGGGGTCCAGTGCAGGGGACCTCTGTGACTCCACAAAGTAGTAAAACAGCTGTGACTCCTCCAGTTCCCCTACACCAATGTACCTATTCACGTTTAACACAAACCGACAACCATCATTTTCAACCGCTTGGCGGATGCTATAAATCCAACCGCATTTGAACCGACACAAGAATTCAAACAAACAGGAGACACGATCCTCTATCGACATTGCCCCATGTGCTAGCTACAAGGAAAAAACATCCATTCCCTCGTGACCAAAGAACGAGAAACAAGAAGGAGAAGCGAGGCATACCCAGTTTCGAGATAGAAGGGCAGGTCCCCATCGTAGCCAGGAAGCGTCGTGACGACCTTCTGTGACGAGGCGACGGGAGCGAGAGCCAGCAGGAGATGCAGAAACAAGTAGCAAACCAACGCACCCTGCGGGGCCATGCCGGTCCGAGCTTGCGCGGAAGAGGAGGAAGACGGGAGGGAGAGCGAGGAGACAGTGACGAGGAGAGGCCCGAGAGACGGTCGGTGTTTGCTTTTATACATTTTTGAACTGCGGGGGAAGAGGGAAGATGCGAGGCCGAGGGAGGTGAACGAACAGGGCGGTCTGGCTTTCCGGTGCGCTCGGACATTTCTGGTGAGAAAGTTAGATGAGCCGCGGGATTTCCAATAAACTGTCGTTTCCTTTCCGGGGCAAGGGAGGAACACGTGGGGAATTAAATTTAAGCCGTCGGCTCTACCCCCAAAGGTAGCTCTGACAAAGCTACGCTTTTACGGTGAACCATTTTGTTCGGTGCGAGGAATTCTTTGTCTCGAGACATGAAAGGATGGTAACGATACTGATCAGCGACGTTTCTTGCCTTCTTCTCCTGCTTAGAAAAAAGAGAGGAGGATGCCCTTTTTCTGCTTTGCAAAACCATTGCTGGCTAGCTACCGGAAACTCTATAGCTCTGTTAGGCTATGCTCACGGTAGATAATTTTCAAAAAAACGTTTTTCGAATTTTTGGATATTCATTTCATGAAAAATGAATTGTTTAGGGAAAACATTTTCCATAGTTTTCTAAATTAGGAAAAAATATTTTCCATTTTTTATCTCTCTTATCTCACACTCTTATAAGCCCTCACTTCCTCTTCCTCATCTTTTTTTTTTTAATTAGAATTATTTTTTATTTTCTTTGTTTTCCCTCTTCTTCTTTTCTTTTTATGTTTTCTTTTTCTTTTTCTTTTTCTTTTAAATTTAGTTTTTAATTCTTTTTTTGTTCTTCTTCCTTGGCCAGTCACAAGCCAACTCTAGCCTCTCCCAAGGCCTAATTCAATGAGGGTGAGGCTCGAGCTCATCAACCTTAGCGAAGCTCGGGCTTACTTGGATTTGATCAGCGAGCTCACGGCTCTTTCAATCTAGGCGAGCTCGCGGCTAGCCTAGATCAGGCCAGCTCACTAGATTTGGCGATTGTGCCTTGGTCGGTTGTCAGGTAGCCAACCACATCAAGGCACGCGGCGGCAAAGGAAGGAGGAGGAGGAAATGAGGGAGGAAAAGAAAATTAATAAAAATTCGATTTTAAAAAATAAAAATTTTAAAATTTTAATCTTTTGGTCAATTAAAAATATTAAAATTTAATCTTTTGATGACTTTTGCCAAAGAATCAAATTAGATAATGAATAATGGAAAACATTTTCCACTCAAATTTCAAGTTTCAGCTAAATACCAAAAAATATAGTTATTTTCTTGGAAAATAACTTCCTCGAAAATATTTTACGAAACGTGATATTTTCCACGAAACGAACGGACCCTTAATGTTTGGTTCAAATTCCTCATGATTCACTTTTGTGACATGACCATTCCATGTAGAGGGGAGGGAAAATGAATAACTTTGATAGAATGTGTAACGTGGTCCATGAATTTTTCAATTTATTTAATGCAGTTCATGAATCATATGAAGATCTTCAACATTGTTCTTGAACTTGAATCAATAGAAAGACAACATTGAACTTTTTCAAATAATTCATGGACTAAAATAAACATGTACCAAAAGTTCATGGATCACATTAAATAAATTAAATGTTCATAGATCACATTGCATATCAAGTTAATTCATGGTACCAAAAGTTCATGGATCACATTAAATAAATTAAATGTTCATAGATCACATTGCATATCAAGTTAAAGTTGAAGAATCGTATTGAATAAATTAAAAATTTAAGCGCCATATTGTACATTAGACCAAAGTTCAAGAACAATTTGTGTCATTGTCCCTAAAGGGAATCATATGATTCTCTGATCTTTAATTTGGCACCCAAAAATAACTTTTGAACTTATTGGTACAAAACATATCAGTATGACCTATTGAAAAATCTGTATATTGCTGTAACCAAACTATTTTTACAGTTAGAACCAATAAATGAAATGTAGTGATTTAATCAACTAACAGTGAATGATAACTAGGGTTGTTAAATTAGTTTATTTAGTTTTATAGCCAAGTAATTGTGTTCTATGATAATGAATGCTTTTGCTTATTTCTATGAGAGTTATTCTATACATAGTTATAACTTTTAACAGATCTAACGTCATGTGCAATTCTATTAATTCTTAACTAAGATTTTGGCATAATGTTCGGTGAATTAACATATTGCTCAATTGAAAAGAGGTATGATCGTGAAAGAATATTTGCAAATTTGAAATATGTTGCGAAATCTATGTTGAAATTTTTACGCCAATCATATGATATTTTCCTACAGTCGAAAAGAATCATCCTCATTCCATTTGAACTCCCTAGTTCATCAAACAAAAAGATTAATATTCTCGTTCTATTCCATTCTTTTGTCTTTCCACTCTATTCCATCGTACTAAAAAACACAACAGAATGGAATTGCCAATTGCCAATTGCCACAACCCGAAAGAAGAAACAAAGAAATCGAATAAGTTGCACTGCCTATCATCAATTAGGATTTGCAAATTTTTCACTTCAGAAATGGATTTCAGTAGGACATAGCTACTTCTATTAGATTGCGGTTGGCATGTTATTGTTGGAAAAATATGGCTTCGAATTAGTAAGGCAATCAAATCGAACTTTGAAGTGTGATATCATTTTTTTTTAAAGATTTATTTGCCTGAACAATGTTGCTAATAGTCACTGGCAAATATCCTTTAGGATACAACTAAGTCTTAAATGAGAATATTGAATAGTAATTATAATATATTTCTAGGGTCTTTCTAAGAAATAATTAAAAAGATGACTGTAGTTTTGGAAAAAAAAAACTCAAAAAATGATTTCATACTCGTTCATCCAAAAGATGATATATATATAATTTTAAAGAACATAAACAACTCTTCGTGAAAGGTTTCAAAGTAAACAAAGATATCCCTTTAAAAGAAGTTGCAAAATGAACAAATGCAATCCTTTAAGACACGTTGTAAACTGAACAAGTATAATTTCCAAAGATTGTCTTAAAAAGACACATGTATACAAATTTGAAATAATAGAAATAATAAGAAATAGTAATTTTTTTAATGAATAAAATTCCAAATTTTCATAATTTCCAAAAATACTTAATAAACAAAAAAACAACCTTTGAGCTAATAAAGGTTAATAAGAAAACTATACAAAATAAAAAAATAAATAAATGGGTTAGTGCTAATTAAGTCGCGCAATTATTCACGCATCCACATACAGGTATTCGGGGTCTAGTTCACACATGATATTTTCTTCACACTTAGTAACTGGCCCATTTTCTCTCAACTTTCCTATGTAAAATAAGAAAAAACATACTTTATTTGTTTTACAAGCAAACTTCCAATAGTTATCAACAGCATGACGAACACATCTTCTCCAAATCTTTGCCAAAACCCCGGACAACACATCTCTGTTTTCTTCATGCTTCACTATTGAAGATGCCGGAGACTTACCCTTCCCACAATGTTTTGAAGCCTTTGACGAGAAGTTAGAAAAGTTGCTCGCGGCTCTATCTAGAGCGGTTCTGTCTAGTTTCTATTTTCCACTTCCACCAACCGTTAGCTTTTTAGTACGTTTGTATCAGTCAAACCCCCGGACCATCCGTCTGTCTGAAGAGCCAACCCTCCCCAACAAACTTTCCAACATGGGAAACCATACCTGCTAATCAGTTTATAAACGATGTGAATGGATTTAGAATGATTCATCGACCACACGTGATATCAAAGATTCCAAGTTATTTTTCTCATGTTGCGGACTACAGTCGCATTGAGGATAATGTGGTCTGCGGTTGAGCATGAGACAAGTGACGAGCAATGGCGTAGTTTAAAGTTCTGCAATTCTTGGTCTGAGCCTGAGATCAGTGGTAAATCCACTGTGAAAGAGAGAGAGAGAGAGAGATGACACTTTTCTTGATTATTGATACTTGACAGTTCTCAGGTTCATCCCTCAAGAACTTCAGTGGGGTTTTATACTTTTGCACACTATAGCGCGATACATAAATTTTCAGTCCATGATTATTGATAAATTCATAATTATTCAAAAATTTCAGGGAAAAAAAAAAAAACTAAGATCCATTCTCTCCCACACCTGGTTTCCTCAATCGTCTCTCTATCGAGAGACACGGATATTATTTACGGATGCATACATAGCTCAGACCCTTCACCACATGCGCTTTTGGACGCACTCTTTCGATATAATCTATATGGATCCTTTTCTCTATGCTACTGCTAGTAATGCAGCTGCAGAATTTTGGAAATGTGAAACGATACATTTCTAGCAAGAATAAATGCATCGACTCCTGATGAGGCACTCCTAATTGCTCATCGTGGAACCGTCAGCCGTCTACATAGGATAGTAAGCAAACCATCTATCCATCATAGCAGCGCATTGCTCCTGCTTGTACTCTGCTGCAATATGTCCCCCGCCCTGTGTAAAGAGCCAAAACAATGCGATGTTATTTCTCGCCCCGATGCATCTCCGGAGAAAAACAGGTGATGATAAGGTTCGGATTATCTTGCCTTTACAGTCACAAAGTGGAGAGTGTAGTCGTTATTTTCGTATTCTTCTGTGTAACTGAACCAAACAAACACAATAGTATGACCATAGATGCACAAAAAAAAAAAAAAAGGAAAGAAATTGAGATGCAAAGTGAGAAAAGTAAAGGAAGCAACGATGGCATGAAAAGACCAAATCATTTGCAGATCGTGAATCCTACCCCGCGACTTGTGCATTTACGAACCATGGTCGCCATGTGTCCAACAGAGTCATATCAAGAGATTGGATCCACTGCCGCGTCGCGAGGTGAGGAATAGACATGTCATGGTCGCCGCTGTTGGGGAAAGAAACGTCATTCTCAAAGATGTTTATGGAATTTAACATGTAAAGATCTTGATAAATGAATTCTTTTAACGTGACAATAAACTTGAGATAGCCATTATAATAGGCTTCACGAGACTGAGTTCATTTGAAATACTAGGCATCTAATCGGAGTCCCATCTAAGCATGCATACTTGATATTAGTTGCACACATCTGTCTGATTATGGACTAAGCTCCCAAAGGCAAAGTCGGAAGTTACCTGTATATCAATGCTCGTAACTCTGACGACTCTGAGAAGTTCTTATGATAGCTGATAACACTATCGAATTCCTCATCGTAAGACATACTGCTGTTGCACATCTTCCAAAGTGTTATCGTTCCCTATAGTCCATTGCCAAAACTCTCAGTTTCTCATGAAAAAAAATGGGAGTGTATTTTTAATTTCAGTAACAAATTTACGTACATCTCGAATGTGAAGAGCTTCCCGCACGGATTTATCATTTGCCCAAATGCCACTTAGCACATGACGATAATTCTGAGACAAAAATCAATCGGATCTTTGAATTGAACTCATGTTATGGGTGCAAAATATTCCCTTGTAATGCCACTCAGCAGGTGTGCTTGTGTGTTGGTGCGCGAGTGTGAGAGAAAGAGAATATTACCCTACACCAGTATGCAGTGTCCTTAGTATGTAAACGGAGAAGCTCTCGGGACTGTTCTCTTAAAGATCTCCTGTCCACATTCATTTCATTTGGTTCTGGGGATGTCATCGTACATGCTGGTTCTAAAACTTGTTGCAGATTTATTTGACGGGTCAACTGCATGAGACAGAAAGTTCATTCCAACAATTTAAACTAGAGACACTAAGGCAGTTTTTTCAAGCAAATTGGAGCGGCTGTCTCACTTACATCTTCAAAGGTCTGCATAGCTGCCTCGCATTTTTCATTGTCTGTTTGTTCAGTCACAAAGTCCCCTCCGCAGCTTGCATTGGCAATCTTGTAGTACAAAAGACATAGATCCAAGATTTCAGTCATTAATAATCTTCAAATCAACGAAATTAATTGTTTATGCATGCTTATCAGTTGATGCAGTCTCAGAGTCCTAATAAGCATGTCCTCTGTTTGGAGCAACAATGTTTAAAATCCCGGACGGAGGACTACTTCTAGAGGAAAACGTGTGACGAATATACTACAGTTTCCCCCTAGTTACTTTAACAGTCACCTTTTTCCAGAAAATAAAGCGGATAGCTGGGTGGTAGGCCTCACGGATAGGTTCTTGGCAATAAATAATGCGGCACAGGCCTAACTTTTCAGCTGAAAAATGTAGAGATAAACAATCCATCAACTCACCAGAAAGAGCTCGTCAGGAATAAGGGTCAGCCTGGTTGCAAATGATAACCTGGAGTTGTCATCAATATAAGTATCCGTCTTAGGGTTCCCGAGTATATAGCCCTGAAAAAATTAGATAAAAGAAAATTTCAATACATAACGCTGTTGCTCTGCTGTTGTTAACCAATCGACAATAAAAGAAACAGCAGAAAGATTATGAAGGCGACTAAAATGGAAGCGAATTTTTCCAGCTTTGGCAAGGGGTAATTTTGTAGCTCAATTCATAACAGCAAGTCTGGTCACTTACCTTGAGGTTCATCTGTGGATATACCTGTTCTTGATTACCTGAAAAATTGAAAATGAAGAACAGAAGAAGCTCTTAGACATCTTCAAGCATGGAGACTTTCCAATTGATTCATGAAAGAGCAAGACAGCTTTGCTTTGACAATGTCATTTTAATAGAAACGTACTATCCATGATTGCTTGGACGACCAGTGGAACAGTGACGCCCGAGTAAGAATCTCCTCCGACGTACAGTTGGTTTGACTTGAAATTGGGATGACTCAACATCCACTGCACTCATTCCAAAAGAAGGGAAACATGTTAAAAAGGTATTCTTCACACCTAGGAGAGAGCTTCTTCTGAGCTATACTACTTCGATACTAAACATAAGCAAGATTAACCCACTTGCATTTCATCATAAGAGCTGCTGATTTAGACAGGACATCACACCTAAAAAAATCCTTCTATATATACATTGACTATCGCTCTTGTTTCACTCATGGCAAGTAGGACTCGGGGAAGAAATTTTCTTATTCATCAAAAGATAAATAAATTATATGACAAACAGGAGTAGATTAACAGAATCTAACCTTCCTGATGAACTCATAAGTTAACGCAGCAGATCTTGTGTCGCCAGAGTCGTAACCATCTTGGGTTGTTGAGTAAGAGAATCCAGTGCCTACTGGTTGATCTAGATAGATTATATTAAGGGCCTGAGGGAGAAAAATCAAAGTGTGTCACCCCATCGTTGGCAAATAATATTGGGCCACATTGCAAAGGAAGAAGATGAAGGTGGTATGGGACCTTTGTCCATGTATAGGGATTCAATGTAAGGGATGGCAAGCTCCCGTTGTATCCTGAATATACAAAACTTAATGGACCTGCACAAATCAGGAGAAGATGAGATGATGGTCCTAATAATTCGTTCCACTTTGCCTCTGCAACTATAGAGTAAGTTAAGGTCTAACGTCAGGAATTGCTTGTCATAAGAGACAATGCCAAGACAAAATTTGACCGTATCACAGATCAGAGCATTGTCGGGCCCGTAAATTTTGGAACAGCAATTGATTTTCCTTGTTATGATAACAGACATGAGACGTACAGCGTTCCTGCTACTTTAACTAAGGGGAATCAATTAAAAGATGTTAAATTTATCGTGAGCATGCCATCGAAGCTGTATGTATTTTATATGCAGAGATGCTCTCTCTCTCTCTCTCTCTCTCTCTCTCTCTGCGCGTTCAAAATCACATATTCAATTTCATAACTTAAAATGACCAGCAGGAGTGTAGTTTTGGTAGCTGCTTCTTTTTCACTATAACTAGGGCATGGGGATGATAATGTTGACAATTGGCCTTAAGCTTAAAACAGATGCAACCAACATATTAGGTGGGGGCTGGGAATGAGAGCTCGGCTCACCTACATTCATTATGCCACGTTCAAACTTATTTGACTGGACTTTTGTCTTTAAAAAAAGGAGGAGAAAATTTAAAATTTTAGAAGTTCCGGAGCGGCGACGCCGTAAGGACAGCAGCGCACCTTCCATCATCTCGTATCGCCTCCTAACTCCGCCGCGATTAGGAGCGGTTCTATTTGTCGAAAAACCATTGAATTAAGTGCAATGCACATGCATTTTATCGAACAACTCAGCTAACAGGTCAATGAACAAACAAATGCCGAAAAAAGAGAGAGAAAACCGACCGCTCTCGTAGAAGAAAGCCAAGAGAGTGGAACAGCCAGGACCGCCGGTGAGCCAGAGCACGACCGGGTCCATCGCCGGCGACCTCTGAGACTCCACGAAGTAGTAGAACAGCTGCACGTCCTCTGTCTCTCCCACTCCAATGTATCTGCCATTTCCATTTCGCATTCGTTCATTGTTTACTCATGAATAAAACCTCACTCGATTGCAATCCAATGAGGAGAAGAAAAAGAAACAGTAATAAGAAGAAAGGCCAAGACTCGAGAGATACCCGCTTCGAGCGTGAAGGGAAGCTCGCCATCGTAGCCCGGGAGGTACTTGATGATGTTGCTAGCCGACGCACTGGCCGTGAAAAGTACCAGACCGAGCAGACCAAGTGCCAAACACCGGGCCTGAATGCGAAGGATATCCTCCTTACTCTTCCCCATCGTCACCGACCCCTGCAATAGACGCGCTCTGTTTGAACAAAACGAGGGTCGTCTTGGAGATGTGGAGGGTCACAGCGTTGAACAATCTTTATTTATAGGAAAAGCTACTCTCTCTCTCTCTCTCTCTCTCTCTCCCTGTGTGGCGTCTTTTTGTCATTTTTTTATAGGTACTTTCCTCCTTATTCTGGCAAGCCTCGCCGCGGAGACAGCCATAGATTTTCCAAAGGTTGAAAAGAGGTTACGGGGAATCCCAGTTGGGCCGCCGCATTGATGCACGTGATGAAACATCGAGGAGAGATGATTGGTCGTAATCTCATTAGAAAATTTAAATATATTGGTCTGGTTGATGGCTTCCCTGTATGAAGTTCCGGGCGAGACAGCATAGTCCCAATCACGGATTAAATATCTCCATAATCAGTCTTGTTGGCATTCTATCAGAAGGGGACGAAATGGGCAAGCTGAGCCCCCATGATGTGATCCCACCATCTCATGTCCACCATCGTCCTAGGTTTAGAGGGTCTAAGCTAATTGCTCCCCCCCCTTTTCATTTTTTTAAGGCGAAAAGTGAAGTCACTTCGAATGGAACATTTCTAATCCCTTGAAAAAAGTCGAAATTGAAAAACTTTTCCCTCGGCTTTTGGGATTCGCCTCGACTCATTAAAAAACTAACATGAGAAAAGCCATAAAGATCGAATTTTTCCTAACATAACTTGCGTTTTTTTTAAAGTAATTACCAGCCACGAAATGCATGGCATTTAATGACTAACTTTCCTAATATTAGTCTATTAGTTAAGTAACAGTCCCTTCTAAGGTTCAATTAAAGCGTTGGCTCCTGAGCTTATACATGAATTAACTAAAATTGATCGCCCGGATAAACTGAACTTGGCGTGGGAAAGAATTGCTTGCCCCAATTATCATATAATGGTCAATTCCACTACGCTGGCAAAAAGATTGCAAAGTAGCCTGACAAAATCCTCTTCCTCCCGTATCCTGGCGAAATAAAAATATTCCAGATATTTAACATGAGGAAGCAAGAAAATCTAGGGCAGAGAGGATTACACTTGTTTCAGAATGCCAAACGTAGAAGGGAAAATGTCACGAATGGTCCTATACTTTTACCTAATGCGATTTCGTCCCTAAACTTTCGATTGGGCCGATTTGGCCCCCGAACTATGATAAACGTCTAATGTAGTCCCGAACTTTTAATCGAGCTTAATTTGATCCTCGAACTATTCATAAATGTTCGATCTAGTCCTTCGTTATTGTTTTCCTTTTTTTTAACTTTTTTTAATTTTTTTAATTTTTTTAATTTTTTTAATTTTTTTAAAAAAAAATTTGCTTTTCCTCTCTTCCCTCCGCCGGAGCCGGCGGAGGGAAGCCGGCGTCCGGCGAGGGTCGCCCGACGCCGGGGTGCTCCCTCGCCGGCGTCGGGCGAGGAGCACCCCTGGCGAGGGAGCCCCTCGCCCGACGCCGGCGAGGGGCTTCCTCGCAGATCTGGCAAGGGGATCCCCTCGCCGGCGTCGGGCGAGGGCCGCCCTCACCAGATGCCAAGGTGCTCCCTCGCCCGACGCCGGCGAGGGGATCCCCTTGCCAGATCTGCGAGGGAGGCCTCGCCGGCGTCGGGCGAGGGGCTCCCTCGCCAGATCTGCGAGGGAGCCCCTCGCCCGACGCTGGCGAGGGAGCCCCTCGCTCGACGCCGGCGAGGGAGCACCCCGGCGTCGGGCGAGGGCCGCCCTCGCCAGATCTGGCGAGGGCGGCCCTCGCCGGCGTCGGGCGAGGGAGCCCCTCGCTCGACGCTGGCGAGGGAGCCCCTCGCTCGACGCCGGCGAGGGAGCACCCCGGCGTCGGGCGAGGGCGGCCCTCGCCGGCGTCGGGCGAGGGGCTCCCTCGCCAGATCTGCGAGGGAGCCCCTCGCCCGACGCTGGCGAGACAGCCCCTCGCTCGACGCCGGCGAGGGAGCACCCCGGTGTCGGGCGAGGGGCTCCCCGGCGTCGGGCGAGGGGCTCCCCGGCGTCGGGCGAGGGGCTCCCTCGCCAGATCTGCGAGGGAGCCCCTCGCCCGACACCGGCGAGGGCCGCCCTCGCCTGCGTCCGGCGAGGACGGCCCTCGCCCGACGCCGGCGAGGGCGTCCCTCGCCTGCGTCCGGCGAGGACGGCCCTCGCCCGACGCCGGCGAGGGCGGCCCTCGCCCGACGCCGGCGAGGGCGTCCCTCGCCTGCGTCCGGCGAGGGCGGCCCTCGCCCTCAGCCGGCGAGGGCGACCCTCGCCGGACGCCGGCTTCCCTCCGCCGGCTCCGGCGGAGGGAAGAGAGGAAAAGAAAAAAATTTTAAAAATTTTAAAAAAAAATTAAAAAAGTTTAAAATTTTTTTAAAAAAATGAAAAACAAGAACGGGCGACTAGACGGACATTTATGAATAGTTGAGGACCAAATCGAATGATTAAAAAGTGACTAGACGGACATTTATCAATAGTTTAGGGACCAAATTGAGCCAATCGAAAGTTTAGGGACGAAATTGCACATTAGGCAAAAGTATAAGGACTATTTGTGACATTTTCCCAACGTAGAAAGTCAACACGTTTTTTTAATGACATTCGAATTTCTAATTTTTGCAAAGCTATCTAATGTTCAATGTCTGGTGCTTCAACCGAGACTTAACAGTAGGGCACACATCAGTATCGCCACCAAAAAAAAAAAGAAAAAGGGGGAGGAGAAGATGGTATCTAACTTTCAAATATGGATGGTCAACTATTTGACTTAGCCACTGCCCAAAAGGAAAAGAAAAGATTAAAAAACTATATAAGTTAGTACGACAGTATCTCGCGTTGGACCAGCGTGAAGTGCACCAGAACTTCCAACATGTGGGGCTCCAAAAACGTAGTTGAATGGTAAAAAAACATCCCATCGGTAGTAATCCAATTGAAATAGCGACTAAACTAAGTTGGCACTCATTTCTTACCTAAAGACAATAAAGTTCATGCGCTTCCCTTCAAAAAACCTTTCTAGCAATATCAAGAAAGAAGACTGAACGACGGCTGGGCAACGGCGGCTCGCCTCGCCATGCCTGGGCAACGGCGGCTGCCACCGTCGCTGGGCGAGGCTCGCCTTCGCCAGTGGCCGGCGGGGGTGAGCCTCGCCAGTGGCCGGCAAGGCCCTCGCCTCTGGCCGGTGCCGGCCGGCCAGAGGAAGAAGAAGAAGGTAAAAAATAAAACAAAAGAACAAAAAAAAATTGAAAAAAAAATTATTAAAAAATTGTTCGCCGGCTAGCTGTCTCCGGCCGGCGTCCACGCCCTCCGGCCGGCCAATTTTGGCTGGAAGGACTGAATTGGCACAATTATAAAAGGTTTAGGACTAAATTGGCAATAAAAAAAAGTTTAGGACTAAATTGGCACAATTGCAATAGGTTTAGGTCTTTTTTGATAATTCTCCCAGTATATTTACATATTGACTAGGCATTTATCTAATAGTTTAAGTTTTTGAAATAGTTGAAAGTGATCTCACAAAATTTTACAATAAGAATTTTGAGATAATTTAGGTTTAGACATATGATGAATAAATGGATTGGGAGATTTGAAAATTCGTTTTCTAGTATAAGTGTATGTGTAGGTTTTCTGGAATTGGTTGATGGAAAGGTTTTAAATAGGTGTGTATGAGTGGAAAATGAAGCTCCGATAGATGGAGCTCACCACCAAGGCCTAAAGGTACATACCACTAGTCAAGGATAAAGGACCCAACTTCACTACCTAGGCATAAAGGCACACACTACCAATTAAGAATAAAGAACTTTTGGCTCACCACCAACTGAATTGGATAAGGAACCAAAGATAGAAATTTTCTCACATAAGGAAAATCTCATATATTCATCAAAGTGGTTGTGGTAAGATTATATCGTGTGTTGTAATATGAAATTGGAGATGTGTATCTAGATGTATGTTAAGTGAGATGGAAACTGGAAAGCAGTAAGTGTCATATAGAAAGTGAAATAAGCATCAAAAGGCTCACGTTCCATGCGTCATAATTTTGAATGAACCATTTCGTTAAGAATAGGTCTGAAGTCGTTGCATAGGATTTAAATGTAGTGTGTATTGAGGCCGTACTCAATCTAAAAGGTATGCGTAGTTGCATGTAGCTAGCAACCGGTCAATACAGCAACTAGCGAGTGGCCACATGTGACGAGGGCTTGGCTTTTGAATCATCAGTGTAGCGTCAGGAATGTGAGTTGATGCGTGCCTTCTGGTCAATAAAACCGTTCACGTATGTAACCAAAAGAAGAATTATCTATTTTGTATCTGGCAGAGCATAGTACGCCCCGGATTTTATGGCGATTCCATTCGTGTTTTCGCCCTTTGGGATATGGAAATTGAAGCCTATTCAATGCGCGTTTCAATTTGTAAAATTATTGCGGAGGTCTAGTCTGTTCCTGCATAGCACACTCTTCATTCATGTAGAGCATGTATACATGTAATCTAATTGAGTAATTAAGCATGTTAGCCCCCATTTAATCAGCATGTAACCCATGATATTTTTGAAAAGTTTATCCCCATTATCACGAAAAAAATGTTTCTATATTTAAGGGTTTGCCATCGGAGGGGGAAACATAATTTCCCGTAGCTAAAATAGGAGTGTCATTTAATGAAAATACTTTGCAATACGTTATATTCCAACAGTTGGCGGTCCATTTGATAATTGAAGCATCATAGTCAGAGTCGATGCAAATGTAGCTAGTGAACTTAAATACGCCTTATTTTCATTTTTCACAGTCGTCGTTTTAATCACGTTCATTTCGTGAATATGTCATAACAAACGTATAATATCAAACCCTAGAGACTCCGAACTGGTACGCTGCTGAATCTTGTGTACATCTTTGAAGGGAGAGAAGCTTTTAGAGGCTTTTGGATCACCACGTGACTAGCCCGTCCCCCCTCGCGTGGACTCAAGCGTGATGAACTATTTTATTTCGTCAAATCGGCATATTTTGTAAAGCATGTATGGCTAATATCCTATTACGTGTTTACCTTTAGTTTTCATTTTTCAATTCCAAATAAGAGCTCTTGGTCTTCTGTCGAGGACAAGAGAGCTTTGCACGGTGGGCTTTCGTTCGGTATTATTCAAATCATCTGATGCGATGCGGTTATCAGCAGTTGCATTGGAGCTCTCGAGACCAACTTCTTCTTTGCCTTCTTCTGATTATACAAACTTCCGTCCCTTCTATCTTCCTTTTCTTTAGCATTTAAAAATGAAGGATGAAATCTCTCGTGATTCTGTAACTCCACTACCGACGACTGGTGCCAACGATTCACAGAAGCGAAGGCACAATCCTTGCAAGAAGCGAATGCATCGGCCAAACCCACGCACAAGTACCTTCCACATACATTATTCCTTAATCCACCACCACCACCACCACCATGTCCCCTCGTCCGAAGGGATGCAAAATATGCTGACACAGAAAGGAGGGGGTGATACTGGAGTAGTTCACTTTGTTGCATTTATTTCATGGAAAATGCAAGATTTAATAAATGATTAATTGTATTACCTAGAATATTTAGTCAACAAAGGATTTATTCGCTATCCATAATAATTTGTGCCTAACTATTTTTGTGAGTGCTGAAAATCCTTTTGGTGTGCTCATTTTTGTAAGCGATGCAAGGGATAATTTTTCAGAAAGTAATATTTTGCTTTTTTTTTGTAACCGAGGAACCGTCAGAGCCCCCTTTCGCTTACGTTATTTGGGGTCACACGACCCGCTGGTGCCCAGTGGCACCGTCGAATCTCGCCACAAACCGCTATTTAGATGTAAAACTTCGGGGGAGGCTAGCTCAGGACCCCAACATCAAGACCCCCGCTTAAGACACTTCAGCAACTTGCGGTGGAAGGGAGAACGCACACCAACTACGCTACCCGTGGTTGGGTTCCGAAAAGCAATATTCAGATCTTAACTTCCGTATAAAACAAATGCACCCACTTCTTGCTGTCTTCTTCTATACTCCAAGTTAGATACATGGGTGCGTGTGTTGAGCTAGAAAGTATGAGTGGACGAAAATTGACCTGATTCGAAAAGAAAATCCAAGAAAGTATGATTGCTAGTTTGTTTTAACTCCGCGTCAAGTGCCGAATCGAATACACACCATGAAAATCGAAAGCAGAAACTGCAGATAGGAATAGGAATAGGTTACCGAAGGACCGACGTTTGATGCACCGCATTGTGCCATTGGATTGAGACGTGGAAAAGGTGTACGTAGTCGCGTGTAGCTTAGCTAGCGGCTGGTCAGCACAGTAACCCTCACTGAGGTTTCACATGCGACGCTAGAGCTCAGCATTTGAATCACCAGTGAAGGACCAAGAAAGTGCGCTGATGTTTGGCTTCTGGTCCAATAATAGGCCCTGGATTTCAAGGCGATTCGTTTTGTATTTTAGTCCTCTGGGACATGCAAATTGAAAGCCCTGCTCACCATGCGTTTGAATCTGAGCCCTCATACCATGACTAAAGGTAATCGAATTGACTAATTAAGCACGGTAGCACCATTCTATCGGCATGTTCATCACGCAGTTAACTCTCTATGAAAAGAAAAGTGTTTCTAAAGTTAAGTGTTTGCCATCGGAAGGGGGTTAAAACTTCCATGACTAACGTAGGATTGTCATATGCACAAACCCTAATGGAGATATTTTGTAACATGCCGTCTTCCCATAGTTGGCAGTCCATTTAATCGTTGCGGCGTCATAATTGGAGTCGGTACAAATTTAGGTTGTAGTTATGCTTCTTTTTCATTCTTCTGAATCTTTGCTGTGGACACTTCTGTTCATGTTCATAACGTCAATGCAATATCAAACCCTACAGACTCCAAATTGGCACACTCCCAAGTCTTCTGTAGGTCTTGCAAGGAGAGAAGCTTCTGGGAGCTTTCGAATCATCATGTGATTAACCCGTCAACACCCACACGACGACCCAAGTGTACTGAGCTCTTTTTTCTTCGTTAGATAAGCATATACGACTTGCAATAACTAAGTGGGTGAATGATCACGCGATGCTCCGATTGAATAGCGTAAGTTTCCCATCACGCTCTTACCTTTCGTTTTCACGTTTTAATTTTCTGAGACTTTTCAATTCCAATTAAAAAACTCTCTCTTTTCTCACGTGGGGAGGAGAGCTCTGCGCAGTGTGGGTTTCGTTCAGCATTATTCAATTCCCTCTGATGCGATGCGGATATGAGCTGTTGCATCAAAGCTATCAACACCAAATCCTCCTTTTCCTTTTTCTGCATACACAAACTTCCATCTTTCTTCGATCCTTCTTTAGCATTTTTAATACAGATGAAAACTCACGTGATGTCACAACTCCGCTACCAAATTCTCATGCCAACTTATTCACAGAAACTCGAAAGGCACCACTGCGTCGGCCAAACACACATGCCGTACACATCCCATTCACCTGCATCGATCCTCATTCACATGCCACACAACCAATTCCGCGGACCGGGAAACGACCGTCATTGTAGTAACTATGTCTTAAAATCTTCCATACTGTACTTTAACCTATCCTCCGGTGCCTACTAGCAAACGTTCTCGTGATACTCTACTGGACTGGTATAATTTTAAGCGGCTCGTAATTAATCCATCTTTTCGGAATCGAAAGTCTTTATGCCCTAAAGAATATGGAGAAGCTACTGTAATCTAAGTAGGGGCGAAACAAGATAAAATATTTAAAACTTCCGATAGCTTTTACGACTCCCTTGTCAATTGCCAAGTTGTTAGGATTGATTAATCCAAATTGGCCTGAGAGCCAAAAACATTAGCTGACAAAGCGCTGCAAAGTCTCGTGTCTTTTTGTTCTAAGGGATGCTTGAAAACCTGCAAGTTCTCCTTGTTGCCAAATTTCATATTTGAGCGTGCACCTCCGGACCACTGCCCTATGAGGGAAATTTCAACACGTGAATTGCGTCCGCAGCGAATGATAGCCGTTGGAATAGATCTTGTATGGGCCACACGTGAGACCCCCCTCTCATCTGAATTTCCTCTCCGTTCGTTTTGAATGATGTTCGTACCACATGGGCTTGGTCTTGGTTTGGAGACTGCTCTCGTTTTGATCATTTGGTGCAGGGCTTGGCCACACGATGCTTGCAGATTCTGTCTGAGATTTTCATTCTTTTTTTAAGCAAAAGATGATATTCAATTGATGCAAAACAGCACCTCTGCTCGCTTAAAATTTAAGGGAAGGCCTCCCAGTTGCAAAGCTTTCTTGGGCGATCTAGATGCTCGCATCGATTCTGTGTTGATCATGTTAGAGCTGAATACAGAGAGATGAGTAAATTAAAGCCGAAGAGGAATTTGCTTCTTGAGCTCAGTCCTCCCCGCGATTAAACTCAACTTGCTGGCCATTTGGAACAAGGCTACTTCGTTACAAACACGACCGGTCGAACAAATTATTTCCAGAAAAGTGAATGCACTGTCCTCGACCCGACATCATTTGTCAGACAATGTCCTTTCACAGCTCGGAGTAGTTAATACTTGGACCGAACTTGTTTAGCCCTAAAAGTCATCAGGGATCGAGGGTTAATCCTCCGGTTGATAGGCCATTTATCTTCCAAGGCTTGAGTCTTGATTTGAGCCTCGCCATTCTATGCAATCCATTTAAGCAAACGAGAAGCGGTGGAACTGTCTAATTTTTCTTTATGACTTTCTAATGCGGCAAATGTTACGTAACAAATGGACCTCTTGAAAGGAAGACAAGACGATTTAGGCTCAGGAGACTCGAGCCCCTGTCTCAGTTAATGATGAAGCTTTTGCCTCAACCCATCTTTTAATACTTCTGCAGCTGGTTTCTCAAAGGAAAATAAAAGAGAAGGAATAAGAGAGAGAGAGAGAGAGAGAGAGGAGGGTCACCAAAAGAAAAACAGGAAAGAGAGGGAACTTCGAGAGAAAAAAGCGCGATTTCGTCCACGAAAGCCACTGACAACCATGGACATATGTAAAAGTTATAATTTCATACCGTGTTGAATTTTGAGTTGTTGGATTGACCTTAGAGGTGTGAAATTATGTTGTAAAGAAACTCCATGATATTTTGGAACCGTGAGATTCATCATTAAGGGTTACGATTTTGTTGAGCTGAAATTTTCAAGTTTGTTGCGCACTAATGGAACCATGTTTGAACCACGTCTAACACTGATTTTCACCCATCTCAATGGCCATCTTTGGGCTTGAGGCAGAGTTCAGCTTTAAAGTATGTCGGGTTAGCTTTCCAATGACTTTGGACCCACTTGGAACGTATGTCGGCAGAGTTTAAATAAATCATTTAAAATTCGGCAGTCGAGCTACCATAGTGCAATAGACAACAATAATTGTTTTGCTTTACACAAGCTTTTATTGGCATGTCAGAGACCACGTCCGATAGGGATCATCGAATCAATAGCAATAAGTCAGTTTGAGGAGGCTTATATACGAAACGTCACGAAATAATACCTAGAACAGGAAATTCAATTAATCGAGATTCAAAAGCATAAATTTCACCTCGACCATCAATAGGTTTGGCCAAGGCATTTATAACATGACCCAAATAAGCCCCTTTGTTACCGATTTAGTTGATTCGTAATTAAAGTAGTTATCTACTTCATTTTGATATATGTTTCCCACATGATTAATAGGATTTCGACTTTTTTTTCACACTTAAGGTAGCGTTTGTTGATAGGTTTCACATTTTCAGGTTCAAGTGAGTGATACTTATCTTTTTTTTTTTTATGAATTAAAAATCAATGCTTTGAAAATTATAAGAAATATAAGTTACGAAAAATGCATCACATGCACTTACCAAAAAAAAAAAATGCATCACATGACATAACTTATGAAAAATAGGAAAAGCATTGTTGAGAGAATATTTGCTCCATAAAGATGGATTGGACATTCACAAATTTTTGGTGAATTAAAATAGCAAAGAACCCTACTTGATGGAATGAATAGTGAGAAGTCAAATGTATTTGTGTGTGAACTTGATCTATGAAATGAATTTGGTATCAGTATGTTGAAGTCCTTTTATTATTGATTCGGTTGAGTAGTCATCTAAATGACTCTGATATCCATTTCCCAATTAATTAGTAGGTTTTCAACTTTTTTTCCTCCTCAAGGTAGCTTTTGTTGTTTAGTTTCACATTTTTAGGTGAGTGGTACTTATTTCTTTTATGAATTAAAAACTCATGTTTGGAAAATTATAATATATATATATTATAAGTTATGAAAAAGGCATCACATGAGATGACTTATGGTATAGTAAAAAGGAAAAGTGTTGTTGAGAGACTATATACCCCCACAAAGATGGATCGGACATTTACAACATTTTTGGTGATTTAAAATGGCAAAGAACTATGCTTGATGGAATAAATAACGAGAGGTCAAATGTATTTGTGTGTAAACTTGATTTGCGAAATGAATATTGAGTTGGTTCATGATTGCAAGATGATTATTATCATCACGGTCATAGCGAGAATGATCATAAAAACATTAAAGGATTGTGAGTGTGCATATTATGTCAGACATAAACTAGCAATTCTAATCATGCATTGAAGAACAAAATTCAATCATTGATTATAATCATATATGGAAAAATATGATAAAAACAAAACAGACTTTCAACCATTGTTCGAATTTGTGATCATTAGAAATTCACGAAGATTCGATGATATTACGGGCACACTCTACTAATCCAATCCCCTCGCATACTGATGACGTATTTCCAAATGAGAAGATTTGAATTAGACTTTGTGATTGCCCTTTCATCTCCCATCAAGGTGGTTACCAAACAACTGATTGTCATAAAGAGGTACAAAGTGTGGAAAAACTGCATGTGAAATAACTATTACTTAAAAGAGAAAATGTGGGTCAAACCCAACAAATAAGTTTTTATTACAAAAACTATATCTCTAAATGTGCGATCACATTATAGATAACATTTTTCCACTTGATCCCAACATTATCATCATACGGATTATCCAATCAAATCCACGAAAACTTTATGCTTAAAGAAAAAAACAAAACGAATGAATCATGGCGACATGTCCTTTAAGACTGATTAATGACTTCCATGTATCACAGTGCATCTTATTCCTTTAATGTCAGCCTATTTGTAAAAACATATCTTAATGAATAAACCCTATGTTTATTCGAAAACCAAAGAGATATGTTATTCTCATAAACAACCGAATGTGTATAGAATAAGAGTTTCATAAAACAAAAATTGTCCATATGACGGCAAATCACATGATGGAACCTATTCTCATACTAGTTACACAATCAATATACTTTATTGGTGACATGCCTTTAATTAAAGGATTAGCTATCATTAATTCGGTGCTAACGTGTTTTATGACCACTTTATTCTCTTTAACACATTCAAACTTATAGCTAAATACTTGATGTCGATATGCTTATTTCGATGGCCACTTTTGACATTTTCAGTAATAAAAATCGAAATTGAATTGTCATAATATATTCTTAATAGCTTAAAAATAGAATTGACAATTCTAAGTCTAGAAATAAAACTCTTCAACCATATATCATGCAAAGTAGCTTCAAAACAAAAAACAAACTTAGCAGTCAAAGTCTGCTACGCACTTCTCCATGATACGGCTCCACCAGCTAAAATAAAAATGCATTCAGATGTTGATTTTTGAAAATCAACGCAATCCGCGAAGTCCACATTCAAATAACCAACTACTTCCAGGTTATCAATCCGTTTACACATAAGTATGTAGCATTTGGTACCTTAAAGGTATCTCATTAGTTTCTTTGCAGCTTTCTAGTGGTCCATACCTAAATTACTCTGGTATCTTTTCAACATTCCCACAACAAAAGCGATATCAAGTCAAGTGCAAATCTAAGCATATATCAAGGTTCCGACAGCAGAAGCATATGGAATGTTATTTATTTATTTCTTTTGTAAATTGTTCTTTGAACAATCTTTCATCTAAAATCTCTCTAAAATCTTATTTATATAGGTTCATTGAGATAGTCATAAAACTCATTGAGGTATATCTCTATGAATCTTAATGTCAATAACATAAGATGCATCACCCATATTTTTCATATCAAAACTTTTAGAGATAAATTGTTTCACCTTATGTGGCAACATCTTATTATTGGTTGCAAATAGAATATCATTCACATATAACATAAAAACAAATTTTTTTGCTCTACTGACCTTCTAATATAAATGTATCCAAGATATTTTCTACAAAACTGAATTAAGAGATAACATCATGGAATTTTAAGTATTATTGGCGAGATGCTTGTTTCAAGATATATATAAATTTATTAAGCTTGTACAACAAATGCTCACATTTACTAATGAAGAATCCTTCGAGTTGTTTCATGTAAAACTCCTTCTCTAGTTCCTCATTGATGCACGCCGTTTTCACATCCATTTGATGTAATTTCATATCAAAATGAGCAACTAATGCCAAAATAATATGGAGATAATCTTTCTTAGATACATGAAAAAATCTCTCAATATAATCAATTCATTCTTTTTTAGTGAATTCTTTAGCAACAAGTCTAACTTTATATCTCTCAATGTCACTCAATGAATCTTTTTTAGTTTTGAAGACCCATTTACAATTAATGGCCTTCGCACCATTAGGCAACTCAACCAAATCTCAAATTTCATTAAATGCCTTAAAACTCATCTTTTCTTTCATGGTATCATACCACAAATTGGATTCATCACTATTCATGGAATGTGAAAACGTTTCATGATCATTCTCAGCTCTAATGTTATAGTCAAATTCTTGTAAATACATAATATAATCACTATGAATTGTTGATTTTCTTATTCTAGTAGATCTTCTTAATATTATATTAACATTCTCTTGAGGAACGTGTTATTCAACCAGTTGTTCAACAAATTCTAGTAATTACTGAAAACTAGATCTATTAGATCAATATCAACAAATTGTGGAACTTCTATAATTGATTGTTCATTAGCTGGTTGAACTGAAGGGACGTTGTGAACAACAACCAACCTTATACTTGAGATGGAAGGTTGAATGTTTGAATGATCTTTTTTAGGAACAAAGTTCTTCAATTGATTGTTTCCACTAATTAAGTCATTTTCAAGAAACTTAGCATTTCTTAATTTCACAATCCTAATGGTGTGAGATGGACAATAAAACATGTATCCCTTGAACCTTTTGACATATCTAATGAAATAACCACTTATAGTCCTTGAGTCAAACTTATTTTCTTATGGATTGTAGGCTCTTATTTCAAATGGGCATCCCCAAATGCGTACATATTACAAACTTGATTTCCAATCTTTAAACAACTCAAAAGGTGTTTTTGGTACAGCTTTGGTTGGAACTCGGTTTAATATGTATATTGTTGTCTTAAGTGCTTTAGTCCACAAGGATTTAGGAAATTTAAAGTCGCTATGTATATTCCGCACCATATCTAATAATATTTAATTTCTTCTTTCCACTATACCATTTTGGTTCGAACAACCGAGTCTAGTATTGGATAACTATCCTATGCTCTTGAAGAAACTTCATAAATGGACCAGACGCTTATCCATTTTCAGTGTATCTACCATAAAATTTTCTACATCTATCGAATCTCACGATCTTAATTTGCTTACTGAATTATTTCTCTACTTTTACATCTAATGCTTCATGTTTATTATGAAGTAAATAGAAATACATGTAATGCAAGTAGTCATTTATGAAAGAGATGAAATATTTTTTACTATACAAGTGCATATCTGAACTATAAATATATGTATGTATGATTTCTAATATTTATGTACTCCTCTAGGTACCTCTCTTTATCTCGTTAGTCCATTTTCCCTTTATGCAATCTACACAAGTATCACAATCAGTAAAATTTAAAGTACTAAGTACTCCATCATTTATCAATCGCTTAATTTTATCTATGGAGATATGTCCAAATCTCCAGTACTACAATATAGATTAATCTTCATTCACAACACATCATTTTATACTAGCATTATCATGAATATGTATCACATTATAATAGACCTTGTCTTTTAAATTAATTCAAAAAAGACCATTAGATGAAATATCACTCCAAACAATTGCAGATTTAAATTATAAACTAAAGTTTGAATCTAAAAAGTTAAAAGAGTAATTCAAAGATACAAGTCATAAAAATAAAATTAAATTTCTAGAATGGATAAGTGCAATAGAAATCCTAAAACTTGTAAAAAGTGCAATTAAATCATAAAACTCATTAAATTATTTTAATCGAATCCTAAAGTTAATACCGTCTAACTTTTTAACAGAAAATGCCGACATGGCATTTAAAATTAATTTTTATTTTCCATATGGCTTTTTTAAAATTCATTTTTATTCAAATTAAATTTAAAACTAAAAAAGAAAAGCTAAAATTTATTTAAAAAACAAAATAGTTCAAAAAAAAAAAAATGGCCACTGCTTCCGCTACCGCCGCCCATCGCCAGAGGGGCCGGCCCGGCCATGGGTGGCTGGCCCCTCCGGCGACAGTTGGTGGCCTCTTCAAGAATGGGCGGCGATGAAGGAAGCGCCCGCCATTTTCTTTTTCTTTTTTTTTTTTGAAATGTTTTGTTGTTTAAATAAATTTTAGCTTTTCTTTTCTAGTTTTTAGATTAAAAAATAATTTAAAAAAGACACATGGAAAATAAAAACTCATTTTAAATGTCACGTCCACACCATATCAGCATTTTTCGTTAAAAAGGTAGACAGTGTTAACTTTATAACTCGATTAAACCAATTTAACAAGTTTTATGACTTGATTGCACTTTTTACAAGTTTTAGGACTTAATTGCATTTTTCCTTACAAGTTTTAGGACTTCTATTGCACTTATCCCTTTCTAAAAAAACTAGAAATATAAAAGCTCATTTCCAAATTCAAAACAAAATCATTATTGAGAACTAATCTATATGTCCTAGTAGCTTCCACATGCGAACGCATCTTATTTTCTAAGTATATGCATTATTTACTTCCCACTAGCTTCCTGTAGTTTTGAAAACCCGGTAAGGAATTCAAAATATGAATTATAAATTCAGAATCAATCCACCAAGTGTTGTAACTCACATCAGCGATAGTAAATTCATAACAAATACAAGAGATTTGATTACCTTTTTTTTCTTAAATGAAGCTTAAATTTGATGCAATCCTTCTTTATATGCCCATTCTATTTATAGAAAAAAACATTTGGATTCTTTATTAATGTCATTTTAGGATGGTATTTTACATTTTCCCTTCAACTTGCTATGACCCTTATTCTTTCCTTATATTGCCATATGAGCATTTTCTCTCAATTCTATAATCGGTCTTTCTTTGTCTTGAACACACATGGTCATGAGTTCATTAATTGACCATTTATTCTCATGTGTGTTGTAAGAAATCTTGAAAGATGCATACTATTGTTGAAGAGTGTTCAAAATATAGTATGCAAGAAAAGATTCAGATATCTTAACCTCAAAGTTCTTAAGCTAAATTGCAATGTCCCTCATATTCATGATGTGCTAACGCACACCTCTAACATTAGTGAGCTTTAATAATGAAAACATCATTTCTTACCTTTTACCAAAAAAATAAAAATAAATAATGAAGATTTCATAATTAGGGTCATGGCATGCATCTTCTTTGAAGTCTCAAATTGTTGCATCAATAGCCTCTAGTAAAAACCTTAGCATTGCTATACCGAGCAATCGAACCACGAATACTAAGAGATTTTTTAGTCCTTATGAACATCGCACTAAGGGGCTTAGGAGGGTAAACCACTCCCATTATTCATAAAAGGGCTATCTCAGCTGTAATGCTCATATAAGTAGAAGCATGTGGTTTGTCTTTCCTTACAACATAGTCAATGTCCATGTACCCCAATTAAAGAAGAATTAACTCATTCCAAAATTTATAATTTTCACCATTTAGTATGAGAACATTATTCTCGAATTCAGAGAAATTTACAAATTGCAAAATTGCATATCAAATAATTATGCTTATGTTACAAAATTTAAGGAAAAATATACATAAATCATGTTTCACCAACGTAGAACATGTTTCAAAATAATATAAAAACTGCTTATGAGCTAAGTTTTAATTTAAATATATTCATAAACACTCAATGAAGAAACTATCATATTATATTCATTTCCTTAATCTCTATGGGTAAATTAAGAAAAATAATATGATATTTCATCATAATTAATCATATTAATATAATGAAAATTCATATGAAATAAAATTCATCATATTAATAAGATTAATCACAATCAATGTCCATTACTAGATGTAATCCGAAGGCTCTTAATATATAATTTAACTAATCAAAGCTGTTGTGGCTACTCCCTAATTAATTAAAATATATGGATCACTGGACATTTAGGATGCGTTTGGTAATATTTCTATTCAAAAATTGTTCCAGGGAACAGAAATAGAAAAAACTATTTCTATTATAGGGAACAATTTTTTAACCGTAAGAACACGTTTGGTGAACTTGTTCTTGGAATAAAAAAAGAACATAAACATGTTTGGTAAATTTGTGTTCTTTTTTGTTTCTTTTAATTTTTAATATTTTTATTTTATTTTTCATTTTTCTTCTTTTCTTCCTTGTGGCCGGTCGCCGGCCGATGAGGGCCAATGGCCTCGCCCAGCCCACAGCGAGCTCGGCCTCGCGAACGGGCGAGCTCGAGCTCACCCAGCCAAGGCGAGGCCAAGTGTCGCCGGCTGACGTGAGGCTCGGCCTCGCGTTGGCTGAGCGAGCTCGGGCTCGCTCGGATCCGGCAAGGCTGAGCTCAGCCAGCCACCAGCAAGGTTCGGCCTCCCCGAGCCACCACCAAGCGACGCCGACCTAGCGGTGGCTCGGTGAGGCGAGGCGAGCCTCGCTAGGGCCGGGCGAGCTCGGCCTCACCGGATCCGAGTGAGCTCGGGCTCGCCTAGCCAAGGCAAGGCCGAGCCTCGCTAGGGGCCGGCAACACTCCAGCGAGATCGCCGGCTCTTGACGGCGTCACCATCCCTCGACGACCAGTCGCTGGCCAAAGAAAAAAGAATAAGAAAGAAAGAGAAAAAAATTTGTTTCTTGAAAGTGTTTCAAAAACAAGAAACAAGTTTGTCTTGTTTCTTTTTCTATTATAAATTTGTTCCTAGGGACAAAAATGATTTAACAAAAACGCAAACAAACGCGTTAAGCTTTCTTTTTTTTGTCTGACGTAACAAAAAAAATAGGATTTTTGTTCATAAACAGGGAAAAAAAATAGAATACAAACAAACACCCCCTTAATTTCATGCATAAAATATTCACAAAATACATTAAGGGAAAAATAGTAAATAGCTCGGCCAACGGTAGAATTGCAAAATTGCAGAAGGGGCAAAACGAGAATTTTTAAGACGGCAAAGGGTGAAAGAGTAAATTTAGCTACCAAGGGCAAAATAGCAAATAAATTCGAAAAATGGCAAAATTGTAGAAACAAACAAGAAAGAGGGGCAACATTGTAAATCAGTGGAGGGGAAACAGCCGCCTCGGGCATGTGCTCCTGCCCTTCGTGCGTGCCCTTCGCGCAGGCAAGTGGCACGCACGCGCCTACAAATGTTGCTCAAGCACGTGCCATGCACACTGTCGTGACCACCTGTGCATTACGCGTGGACGCCAGTAACTGTAGCATATACGCGTGGAATCCACGCGTTTCCTTTGTCTCTACCGCGATTTTGCCGCCCGTTTTTTCTCCGCTAGCCCATCTTTTTTTTTTTTTTTTTTTTTTTTTTTTTTTTCATTCTACTCTATTTCTACTATACACTCACTCTTGATTTCAAGGCTTCCGCTTCTTGCGAGCGCGGGAGCCGAACCCACTCGAAACTTATGCGTCCATACCCCCCTCCCCCTGAGAATGTGGGGATTTCCGCTAGCCCATCTTAGACCAAAATAAAATATGGGATATGGAGACTATGCCAATGTGACCGCATAGGTCCAAGTTTAAGCAAAAATGGCCAAGAAATTGGCCCCGAATCAAACAAAATTCCCCTTGTGCAAACCCTTTACCACCGCGACTTCCGCTGCCCGGTTAGCCTCTAGCGATCACCGATATTCCATATCAACTTAT
This sequence comes from Eucalyptus decipiens, assembly GCA_014182575.1. Taxonomy (NCBI): domain Eukaryota; kingdom Viridiplantae; phylum Streptophyta; class Magnoliopsida; order Myrtales; family Myrtaceae; genus Eucalyptus; species Eucalyptus decipiens. Next base: position 1,187,115 of record CM024611.1, on the reverse strand, counting down.
GGCTATTCTTCCCCCATGGCGATGCGATCGTACCAATCTGAAGCTGGGCGACTGGTCACCAAAATTTCGCCGAAAACGATGAGTTTCTCTCTTGGCCCCAAAATGCCCGATTTACTATTCATTTAGAGAGCTCACGAAGATACACCCAAAACTCGACATAAACAAGACAGAGATACCTACATGCTATGATACCAAATGTTAGACATAAGCTAACAATTCTAATCACGCATTGAAAAACAAAATTCAATCATTGATTAGAATCATATGTGGAAAAATGAGATAAAAAATAAAATAGACCTCTAGCCATTGTTTAAATTTGTGTCCGTTGGAAATTCATGGAGATTTGATGATATTACGAGCACACTCCATTAATCCAATCCCCCTCACGTACTAAATGGCTTATTTCCGAATGAGAGGGCTAGCAATAGATCTTGTGATTACTCTTACGAAATGAACAATCGTTCCTTTTATAAGCCGTCTCCCATCAAGGCGGTTATCAAATGGGCGATTGCCACGAAGAGGTCATGAAAAATCCGCATATGGAATAATCGTTATTTAAAAGAGAAAACATGAGTTAAATCCAACGGATAAGTTTTTATTTGTGGGATCACATTATAAATAATTCTCAAGACATTCTATTGGGCGAATCCACCGACTGATGTAAGTAGACCCTCACACCAAGTGAGAATCTTGGTAGGGCTTATCACCAAATGTTAAGCGTGGCCTTAGTCAATGGACTGGACCGCATATGTTTACTTTGATATAGTTGATGGAATGAATAAATCTGATACGTACGAAGCTTTGTTTAAGTCGTACAACTCATTTTTGATATTATACGAATACTTTACAAATGTATTTACGGTATCTTTTATAATAGTGAGTACTCGGATCTGGCGCCTTTGAAGAGATTTGTGCTAATCCACTAATTGGTGACTTGCACATACGTTTGATCGCAGTCCTTTTTCAGTTTCTACAACAACCAGCAACTAGGACGAGAAGGCGTCAGTGAGGGATTTCTGAGAGTCGGATTTTGGTATAAGTGAAGATATTGGTATGTATGTTTGAAATAGCATTTGCCGGGTTTAATTTGTTAGTAAATAGAGATGTATATATTCTTTTCTTTCTATGGGCTTTAGAATTTTAATTCTGTAACCAACTTGCCGCATATATATATAGCGTCTTTCGGGTAGGAGAACTTACCATATCATTTCCCTTATACTGGTGGAGTTGGGGTCCAAAACTTTGAATCGCAAAGGAGAAGGTTTAGATGTGTGGAATTAATGAGAAGATCAATGGATAGACTTGACAACCTACCAATACTGCAAACTAAGTAGAATTGAGTTCTAGCTCCAACAAAAGCTAAACATGGAACAGAAACACTCAAAATCTCAGGCGTGCTTGGTAATATTTCTGTTCTGGAAAATAATTTTTGAACAGAAATAGTTTTTTTTGTTTCTATTTCAGGAAACAATTTTTGAGTATAAAAGACACTTTAGTAACCGCAAAAAATTTCTATTTCAAGAATAGAAATGCGTTTAGTAAACTTGTATAATTTTTTTTGTTTCTTTTAATTTTTCAATATTTTTATTATTTTATTCTTTTTTTTCTTCCTTCTTTTTTTTTTTTCCTTCTTTTTTCCTTTTGGCCGGCAAGGCTCGGCCTCGCCAGGCCATCGAGGCTCAACCTCACCCAGGCAAGGCGAGGCACGACCTCGCCGAGCCACCACTAGGCGACGCCGACCTAGTAGTGGCCCAGTGAGGCCAAGCTTGGCCAGGGGCTGGCAACGCTCCGACGAGGTCGCCGGCCCTCAACAGCCGGTCGCCGGCCATAGCCGAGGCCGGCGACCGGCCAAAAGGAAGAAGGAAAGAAAAAAGAAGAAGAAAAAAGAAGTGTTTCTCGGAATTGTTCCCGGGAAAAAAAAAACAAATTTTTTCTACTTCTTGTTTTTGTTCCCGAGAACAAAAGTATTACCAAACGCATTTATGTTCTTTTTTTGTTCCCCGGAACAAAAGAACAGAAATTTTTGTTCTGAGGAACAGAAACAAAAATAAACAAACAGGCCCTATACTTCCAACCCCTATACTTCCAACCTGTATCATCTATAAGTGACTTCATCTTGTGAACCAGTTGAATTAATGTCCGTGTGAACAGAGATTCGCAATCACTACTAAATAAACAAAGCACAAAAGTAGAATTCACTGTGAGTCCACAAACAAGGAATATTTAATAATAATAGCAGGCGAAACAGAGGGACATCGCAGGAGAAATAGTCCTGCAGATGTTCCTACTGAGAAGCAACAAATGAAGAACTTCTTGGGGATATTAGTGTGGACTTTCCACCTTTTCACATTCTTATACATGACATCAGAATTTACTAACAAGAGTCCACATACTCCAATCTCTTCAGAATTTGAACAGAACTAGATTTGACTACCATAGATATATCTCGATGGAAAAGTCGCCTTCAGATGAAATGACAGGACCTCAAACTATATCACAACTAGAAGATTGTGGCGGTAAGGAGTAGAGTGGTGCCTTGCCCAAACAAAGGTCCCAAGATCCTACATTCTGAATCAGCAACAGGTTCTTAATAAGAGTTCAAACACCACTAAACTTGACATGGTTTCCGCATGAGAACAGAGAAGCCACGAGGGCTTTCACACAAAACTAAGAGCCAAACTGTGATGTTATAAGCAATTCAACCAAGATGAAAAGCTAAATGATCTTGACCTGTTCGAGTACATTACACATTCTGTTGTTTGCTTGAAAATTCTTTAGTTTTGATACCGTCCTTTTCCTGCAGACAGCATAATGGAGTTCAAACCATAAATTCAGCAAACCAAGTAGAAGCTGGGTATATCCAATATATGCAGCAATGCAAAGAAAGTGGCTCTGTTTCAGAAGAAAATAGGGGCAGTTTACATGCATTGCACAGCTGCTAAACATGACTTTTTTTATGGTATTTTCAATCTAACTCAGTTGTAGTGAGTTATGTTACAGACGTAAGACTAATACTAAGACTTCTGAATGCAAGATCTTGGCAACAAGTTATAGGGAGGTGATCATCTTAACAGATTTGTGTATTCCATGTCATGTTGTCTACATTGATGCAACAACAGAACCTCCTGGTGATGAAATTTTGCAGTATATTGTATCCAAAGTCGCAATCACAGACTTTATGCTAAGAAAATGGAAAAAGTCAGAGCAATTCCAATCTCGAACCCAGCATTTTGAATCAATTTATCCGCTGTTCAAGATAGGCTTTCGGACCCCAACAACCCCCCCCAAAAAAGGGTATTTCATGCATGATATTTTCCTTTTAATGATGTTCTTATGGTAAATATTTATGGCATTTCAAGATAATACAAGCCTAATTATGTTGCTTAAAGGCAGAAAGCTGTGTCAACTAAGCAACTATTTAGAGTAAGATGCCGGCTGGTGGTACAAATAGGGAATCATCATCATTAATAGGGAAAATAGTCATTTACAAATAAGGGATCTACTTGATCTAGATCAAGTTCAACAGAAGAACCAAGCAAAACATGTCCATAATATTGAAAAAAAAAGCAATTTTTGGAAATGAATATTGCAGTGTTTTACAACCCTACTATTATGAGCTCTGAGCTACCTGTCCTTCTGTGGTTACATTATATAGAATGGTATGATGTATATGAGTGGAACCATAGATTTTATAGCTCCATGCAGGATAAGGTACATTAGCAGAATCCCGTAGTTCATGTCTTGGTTTACCACTCCGTTATGCCTATAGCAAGTATCTCCAGCACACCATGCCATATGCATATAGTTGGATGTATGTTAGGATGTGAACAGGCATTGCTAGAACACTAAAATAGCTCATGACATGGTGATTTTAATATTTTGGACAATATACCAGAGGAAACAGGACAGGATTCTGCTTCCTGCTTCTCATGCTCTTAATATCCAATTGCAATGCAGAGTTGCTCGAGCTTGCCATTGCCAAAAACAATGTCAAGCATGCAACAGTGAACTAAAAATTGAGACATCTAACCTCCTTCAGTACAAAATTAGATCTATTATTTAGGTCTGAGCAGCTTGAAGTATAGAAGAAAATCTTGAGAGCACTTAATTGCTAAAAGTAGCACTTCAGCAACCTCTCATTTTCTAGGATTGTGGATTGCGGTATTTAGAACTGAGGTTGATATGCCAACAGTATATAAAATAGGGGTAAGCAGCAAATTATAGAAACCAAGCAACTTCATGCATAAGTGACTCTAGTCACTCATTGTACATAACATGCATTATTCAGATAATAAAGTTTCAACAAGAAAATAGAAGCCAGCATCACCGAGCAGGGTCCTGTCCAGAAGGAAACACCAGTAAAGTACTTGAACCTTACCAATCCTTTGTTTTCATAGTAATCGTCCAATGCCCACTGATACTTCGATTGATTCAAACCAAACCAACGCGCCACATGGTCATCCAAGCTCGAGTGAGCTACAAAAATAACCCAAGGAATCTTTAAAAACTATTTAAATGTCGAATATATATTCCGCTACGGATAAAAATTTCTCGAACTGAAAGTTAATCAAGCAAAAATATCAGTTCTCTCTGTCATACTATGCCAGGTTTCATACATCAAGCCGGAAAAGTGAGAAATTCTCAGCTTTATGTTCCTCAATCCTAATCCACACTTTTAGAAACCAAAACAAGATATTTCAAAGCTTCTCAGATATCCGAAAGATCCTATCTGCAGTCTAGAAGGAAATTCACTCACCGCACGAAAGATTCCATCTTTAGAACCAAAACTCAAAGAAACTAAGCCATCGACCACTAGATCACCAAAGCCAAAGTCTTAAACTTTCGCAGCATTCCACTGAATCGGCTCCATTTTCACACCACCCAAGCAAGAGGGTCTCACTCTTTCAAATTCAACAACACTAAACACGCTCATCTCAAGTGACTCAAGTGTAACCATACCATCTTGCACTCTGTTGACAGCATTCTTGAAGAACCCAAGAAAGGACCCATTTTGCCCAGGCTTCTCAAATTGCTGCGGCGGCGGCTGGACCGGCGGAGGCGCCACCTTCTTCGGCGGTTCGAAGACGGGGGGTGCGGGCTCGGTTGGCTTGGGAGTGGAGGGCGGGGTCATGAACACTGTGTAGGGTCCAATCTTGCCAATCACTGGTGGAGGTGGAGGAACAGATTCTTTGTTGACAGCCATGGCTGGACAGTGAACGAGAGAGAGAGAGAGAGAGAGAGCGGCGGCGAGCTTGGAAGAGAGAGAGAGAGAGAGAGTGAGAGTGGTGGAGAAGAGTAAAGCAGAATGTGGGTACTTGGAAAGAGGAGAGGTGGAGAAAGTGATTCTTCAGAGAGAGAGAGAGAGAGAGAGAGAGGTGAACAGAGAGCACACAACCCAAGTGGTTAGATCTTTGTCTTTGTTTGATTTATGTTTGTACTTTTTTTTCTTTTCTTTTTTCTTGCTTTCTCCTCCTCCAGATGGGAACATAGGAATAAATTCAGTCAATACGAGGGTAGTTTAATATAAACGACATCCTCATCATCTCAGAATTTAAAGACATGCGCCTTTGTTGTTCTGGTCTTCGGTCTTATTCTGTTCTTCTGAATTGCATGGATCTGGAATTGCAAGGGGCACACATCTTTGTCAGTTCCATTTCCAAACCATTGGAGATTGGGAAAATTACACAAATAGTCCCTATATTTTCACTCAATGTCCAATTTCGTCCCTGAACTTTCGACGATTTGGTCGCCCCGAACTATTGATAAAATGTCCGATCTAGTCTTGAACTTTCGAATGGCTCAATTTGGTCCCTCGAACTATTAATAAAATGTCCGATCTAGTCGAACTTTCGACGGCCGAGTTGCCTCGAACTATCATGAAATGTCCGATCTAGTCCTTCGTTACTATTTTTCTTTTTTTTTTTTTTTTTTCCTTTTTTTCCTTTTTTTTTTTTTTTCGCTTTCCCTCCGCCGGAGCCTGGGCGGAGGCCGGGCGTCCGGCGAGGGAGCCCCTCGCCGATCGGCGAGGGCCCTCGCCGGCGTCCTCGCCGATCTTGCGAGGGAGCCCTCGCCCGACTCCGGCGAGGGGCTCTCCCTCGCAGATCTGGCGAGGGGCCGTCCTCGCTGGCGTCTGCGAGGGAGAGCCCCTCGTCGGCGTCGGGCGAGGTCGCCGGCGTCCCTCGCAAGCGGGCGAGGGGCTCTCCCTCGCAGATCCGGCGAGGGGCCCTCCTCTCGCCGGCGTCGCGCGGGCTCTCCCTCGCCAGATCTGCGAGGGAGAGCCCCTCGCCCGCTTGCTCGCCCGCTTGCGAGGGACGCCGGCGAGGGAGCCCCTCGCCCTCGCCCTCGCCCGACGCCGGCGAGGGGCCGTCCTCGCGGCGTCGCGCGGGGCTCTCCTCGCCGGATCTGCGAGGGAGAGCCCTCGCCCTCGCCCTCGCCCCGCCCGACGCCGCAAAGGGCTCTCCCTCGCAGACGCCGGCGAGGACGGCCCCTCGCCGATCTGCGAGGGAGAGCCCTCGCCGGCGTCGGGCGAGGCGCTCCTCGCAAGATCGGGCGAGGAGCCCTCGCCCTCGCCCTCGCCCGACGCCGGCGAGGGGCTCTCCTCGCAGACGCGGCGAGGACGGCCCTCGCCCGATCCGCGAGGGAGCTCCCTCGCAAGATCCGGCGAGGGGCTCCCTCGCCGGACGTCGGACCCTCACGGAGCCGGCGGAGGGAAAGCGAAAAAAAAAAAAAAAAAAAGAGGAAAAAAAAAGAAAAATAGTAACGAAGGACTAGATCGGACATTTCATGATAGTTCAGGACTAACTTGGAGCCGATCGAAAGTTCGGGACTAGACGGACATTTTATTAATAGTTCGAGACCAAATTGAGCCATTCGAAAGTTCGACTAGATCGGACATTTTATCAATAGTTCGAGGACCAAATGAGCCAATCGAAAGTTTAGGGACTAAATCGACATGAGAAAAAATATGCGACTATTTGTGTAATTTTCCCTTGGAGATTTCGATCCAACAAAGTTACTCTACCAATGGCAAGTTGGGGATTCCAAATCTTGTTCGATTATCTCGAGTCTTGAGCTTGTCTTCTTGCTACGGTGATTGGGGTGGTTTTATATGTACTTTCTCCTAAAGAACTAGATCAAGTTCCACCAAAAGGTAAATCTTGTCAAGACCATGAAATTAATAAAGTAAAGGTGCGTACTTTTATCAGGAGTAATATAAGATTTACCTAACCAAGACTAATTTACAAAATTGATATACTAAGTAACATGACAAATCACAAATAGATTTTTAAATAAGCGAGTAATCACATAATTTGATATATTTATTTTGCAAGTTAATCTTAGCATACTTGGGATCTCTTTTTTTGGATGCTAAACCTCATCCACATGTTCAATATATCACCTAGTATATCAAATTATTAATTTAGAAGACACTAATTTTCTCAAAACTTATCACTCATACCTCTTGACAGAAAGCTATTTAGCATATCAGACAATTCTTAATATACATTGCTTTACCCATTCATGATAAATTGTTCTATCACTTTGTATAGTCAAGAGACTGTATCAAAGAAAGAAGCATATAAATATGAAGTGTCCATCATTTTCTCAGTCGACCCACCTCAAATAGTTCCACGATAAAAAGGACACAACACAATGTAACATCGTCTAAACCAATTGATCGACATCCTTAGCTGTGTGTCGAACCATCAATAAATTGTTTGTTGGAGTAAATTAACAATTTTCTCAAACAGATCCAATTACTACATTTGGTTCATGTTCAGCCCCTTGCAACTAAAACTACTCCCTGTACGACAATCCTTAGTATCCCTAGAGCAATGATTTAGAGGGGAAAAAGATAACCAAAATCCTATTCTAGAATTATCTGGTTCTTGACATTCGTTTTACATGAGTAAGAACACTTATAAGGGAGAACCATGACAAAGACATGCAGTACCCGTAACCAAAGATTCCATATCGATTTGTCAATCAATGTTTTGACGTTAAGCACTAGCCTCTACCATAGTTCCAATAGAAAAAGGCGTGGGAATGAGAAACATAGAGCACCAGTGTCAACTGCACTGAATTTGGTGGTAAACAATCAACAGTCATATAGGATCTGCAGAGGAGTTCAGAGATCACTAGTTCACTCATACAACGAGGTCACGAGCTACAATGGCTACTTCATCTGGCTTAGAACAAAGCCAACTGCCCCTACTCATTCACAATCCATCTCAATTGGTTGATCTCGCGCAGGTAACTTAGCCCATAACTGTGCTGTGTACAACAAGATGCCACAACTAACATACCAGAAAAATACATATACATATCGATATGATACTTCATTAGCAACCAAAATTAACAGGGATTATACAATCGACATTGGGTCATTCCCAGCTCGAAAGCCAGGAGAAAGGTAATCTCTCTCTACCAAAGTTAACACACCTATTCAGAGCAGAAGTAAACATCACAGCAAAACACAATAACCCACCACACTTGACTGGAGAGTGTCTTATTCAATATAAACATGCGGGCATTTTTCCTCTTTTTTTTTTTTTTTATTTAGTTCAAATTACAGAGGTTGAATTAAAACTATGGCCACATACTACCGATCTACCAACAAAACTAAATCCACTACTCGTGCCAAGGGGGAGATTCTTCTACCGGCCTCCCAAAAATCTGATACTGTTCCAAGTCACTGGCTGAAATCCTTGTCTCGAGCCAGAACTACATCACACAGGAAAAAACAGGGCCGATGACCTAATATGCAGTCCTGACCAAAGCGACAACTTTCTCAGAAATTCAGAGACAGAAACACCATTTTGCATCAAGAGTACGTCATACTGATCCAGGATCTTGCATTGCAGCAAACGTTGCCATGATTCAATGCACGTGTCAATCAAATAAGGGAACTTGCCAATGACAGCTCGTGGAGTTCGGTGAGCATCCACTCCTCCCCAGTTTGACCCCCTAGGACAATGGCTCTCGTCCCTCCAACAACACAAGTACTGTGACCCCAAGCAAATCTCGGCGGTCTCCCGGGAACATTTAGTATCCTCCATGTGGGCTTTTCATCGGTAGGATCCAGCAAATAGAGTTGTGAGGCAGAGTGAAGACCAGCAACAGATCCACCGAAGATGAGAATCCTCCCCCCGGGAAGGGTCACAGCCACATGGTCAAGTCTTGGAGGAGGAGCTATGCCACCAGGATTTCCAGCTCCAGGCATTCCACTTCCTGTTACGCATCTCCAACAAGGTTCCTCCTCACTTAGATCCATTGTGAAGACATCGCTGGAACGAAATCGAAGAGGCCCACTTTTCGCCAAGCCACCAAACATCAGTATCTTTCTCCCACCATAAACCGTCAAAGTGTGCCCTAACCGGGACGGTGGTGTCCATGCTGCTGGTATCTCTCTCCAGACAGGTTTCTCCATTGAGAGATCAAGCAGAAAAGTATCACTCAGAAGGACGCCAGAATCCGCACAACCACCGGAAACTATCAATTTGCTGCCATCAAGGGTGCAAGAACTGTGCCATGATCTCGGAAGAGGAGGAGCCAATCCAGATATCTCCCGCCATGTTGGGGGGTTTGCATCCAAATCCAGCAGGAAAACATCATTAAGTAAGCCTTGCCTTCCACAGCCTCCAAATACAACCAAGTGGGACCCATTCACACAGGAAAGTGTATGACCCCAACGACCTGGCGGAGGAGAGCTGACTTGGACATGTCGCCACTCCGGATTGCTAGAATTCAGATCCAATACAAAAGTATCATTCATTGGTTGCATGTTAACTCCTTCGCCTCCGAAAAGGACAACTCGATTGCCAACTGCACAAGCACTGAAGTTGCATCGTGAGGGTTCAACAGCACCTCCAACAGTTAGCTTCCTCCAAGCTGCAGCTTCAAGGGTGGTCAGCTCCCTTGCAAGCCGACCCCAACCTAGTCTCTTTGCACCAGGCACAATTTCCAAGAGACGGGTAGTTTCACTTCCCCAAGCGTTCTGGCAGACCATTCTCCATAGGTCTTCATTCTTTGTGAGAGCGTAGAATCGTCTAGAGACAGAGCCAACCGCTGCAATATCTCTTGGTGTCAATCTTGAAAGTATCTTAAGTGAAATTACCTCATCACTCAATTGCAATATCCCACACATCCCACGTGCAACATTTCGATCCCCCGTTGACAAGAAAGGGAGAAAGGATAGACCAGTACGAAAACGTTCAGTTGATTTTGCAGAGTCCTTCCCAGAAACTGGACCAAGGTCAATGTTGGCTTCAGTGAAGAATTGTATCCCAATGACATGCGTGATTACCTCGTCATCTCCATAAATGGGAGTTAGCCGCAGTCTATTCAGCAAAGGAGATCCATCTTTCCGGAAGTTCAAAAGCTCCCCTTGGAATTCAATCCCTTCATCCAGACATCGCCTTATTTCTGCAACTACAGCTGAGTCCACCAAAGGATGCCTTCTCTTGGCAAATGGGCCTCTACACTGCAAGAACCGACTGCACAAGTTCCAAGGAATTAGGCATAAGTAAAAGAAATAAGAGACTGCAATAGTTAGCAACTCACTCACAAACATGGTAAAATTCTTACCCCCACGTGCACTGCCACACACCTGCTAAATTTGCAACAGTACAAAAATAGCAGACGGTAAATCCTAATAGTGGTACACTACAACAGGATATTCAGAAACACACAACCCAAAAGAAGATAACACAATGGCCACAGAGAAAGTATAAAATGTTCTGTGACTAAATCAGCATCCTGGTGGCTACAGATTTTGCCTCATTTGAAGCTATCATAATATCACCAAGTGATTGTTGAGGTGCAATATGGGCCGCTAAGCAAAAAGAACAATTGCAAAGAAACCAACTATCTGGTCACAAGAAGATGAACATGAACATATAACTCCCGAAATCATGCTGCTGTCTCAACACTCCTGGCCTAAAAGACCGACCCAGTAGCACCAATCCAGGACTCAAGACCACTAATCCACATATGTGTCGCAAGAATTCAGATTATAGTCCACATGCTTTCAAAGACGGAACAAATCAGATTTACCAATTAGATTCTGGACAAGTGATAATTCATCCAAAAAATTTTATGAATGAATTGCACAGCAAAAGATCTAGGTTGACTTAGAGAAGGCACCAAAAGCATAGCTCCTGAAGCAGTTCACAACACTGATATGCTTTAATTAGAACACATTCATAAACATCTGATCAAGACATGTACCAACTTACCCTCATAAAGTACTACAGAGAAATATAAAGAAACAATATCCAACACTGCACCCACCACCCTCTCACATGAGAAATTAAAAACTTTGTACACTGCCATCACCGAGAACAAAGGGTCAAATATCCCTTATTTCACTTATCATTAAGTGACTAATCCACTTCAGCAGCCATTTCAAAGATAATCCAAATAAAGATATCATATGACATAGTTAAGCAACATATCCTAGTGCTCATTACCCTGCACTGAAATTGCATTGACTTTAAAAAGGATGACAAGCATCTTGCCAATTAGCCACTGAAGCTATATACCTTGTCAACTACACAGTTTCCATAACAACAGCAACTTACTCAGTAATCTTCTGCAATCTATCTAATAGTGCTAATGAAACTGGGCTGGACCTTTCTCGCTGATTACAGGAAAATAAAAACCACATGGCATACACGCCTTTCATATTTTCTCATCTAAAATAGTTCATCAACACAGTATATGCATGCTAAAGCTTCAAAGTACCAAATTATCTAGGAACTCAATGATAAAATTTTCTTGCATGATTCTCTATATGCCTTGAATCACATACTATGCTTTGTTACTATTCTCCAAGATTGTTAAACTTCGGTCAAAGCAGCAAACATTGTAGTTAGCCACAATGACATCAACAGACAGGTAAACAGACAATTCAGGATAAGTAGAATACAAACTCCAATACCACCAACTTGGATTGGCTATTGCACCCTACATAGTTAGGTATCCTCCTAATCCATAACCTTTGTGTGTTCAAGGCACTTTCTGAAAATTTCTGGTGCTTACTCAGAGTCGCCCAATCCCTTTGACATAGAATATGTCCACGAAATTGCAACCCCATACAGGAGCAATTTGTGGGGCCCCATGAAAAGTTTAAATGGGTAATACCGACTGGTTTTCAAACAAAAAGTCTTATCTCATCTTTAATCCAGAAAATCTGCAGACTAATCATCACTGTAACTACTCATTTCATGCTCACGCTGAAACCTGACCACCCAAGATTCAATTTCATATCACCGGCATAACTTCTGCCTTTTTACATTTCACCTCGAGCTTATGCAGCATTCTATCCCCACGTGTGACTCACAGTAAACTTCTATATTTCAGCATCCACCCTATTCTCATGCATGATATCCCCATAAACCCACCAACTTCATGACATATCTTGAGCCTAAACATTTTTTATCGTTTCATTGGTACCCTCATTTTTTCCACAGACTAATCATCATTGCAATCACTCATTTCAAGCACACACTGAATTGTGACCATCCAACATTCAATTTCATATCATTGGTATCACTTCTGCCTTTTAACATTTCATTGTGAGATTATGCAGCATTCTATCCCCATTTATGACTCTCAGTAAACTTCTGTATTTGAGCATCTCCATGAATCCACCAACTTTGTGACATATCTTGAACCTAAACCTTTATGATCGTTTCATTCAAACTGCAATCAATTATTCACTTGCCATTTTTACTTCATCTCCAACCACCATAAACAAATATTTCTTAGGCCCCCAGACCATGTTCAGCTAGGTCTTATGGTACACATTCTGTCTGCGTATCTATGAAAGTTGCATACTCTTCCTAGAATCTATATCAAACCATCTCCACCGAACTTCTTGCTCCCTCAATTATGTTCCCACCAACTTCTTCTAGAAAAATTTGTGCCTCTAGTTCAACCTTCTTTAAGTGCTAACATACGCATTCAAGAACCAAGGGGATAAGGGTGGACTAAATTTTCCCTCTCCCAGCCCTGCCCATGTTCCCTAATCAACACTGCATGCTCCATAATATCAAAATTTCCTACCTCATTCTCACACCATGCTGGAATGAAGCATCCACACAGGTACCACAGCACACTGTGTTAACTGATTGCCATATCTGATGGAAATTATTCAATCAAGATCTATAGGCATATTTTTATATGTAAAGCCACATCTTTTCACCAGCTTTGAAATTCCATCCATGCAGATCCTTCTTGCAAACAAGCAATTTTAATCTTGAGAATAGTGCAATCAACACTCAGTCACTATTGTATTAGAATTTCATTACTCATCAACCAGACAGCTCCTTGTTTGACAGAACTTGGGAACACCCCCCCCGCCAAAAATAAAAATAAAAAAAACCAAAAAAGAACCTCCCCCAAGAAAAAGAATCTGGTTGATAGGTATAATAAAAAGCACATACTAATCTGCCATGTGTTATGTTAAGGCGTAATCAGTTATGCACAAACCACCACAATAAATTTCCACATACCATTCGTTCTTTACATTTCTACCACTCAAAATTTGGGTGTGGAATTCTCCTTCAGTAATGTCTTCGACAAAAATGCATCTGAATGAATTCCATCAATTTTGATATATAGCAACATTATTATCAAGATTCGCAAGAAAGATGAAATAATTAGAAATGAAACTGTCAAAACAGTCATAAACAAATGATCCCATCAGATAAAAGATGACTATAGTTTCCAGAAAACATCAGCATATCCACAAATGCTAAATTCCATCAAAAAGTCCATGCTCGTAACTTCTTTGCAGTAAGCGACCACCTAGACAGTAGTCAAAGACAAGAAAATATCATGCTTGCTGCCGCATATTACTGAAGCTTCACCAAGACATCTCGGGAAGGGATCAACATAAGAACACAAAAGTAAGCCTCCTCAGACACATCCAAAAAGCTCCATCCACTACTTCTCTCCCCATAAAACCTTCCAGGGTCTCATTCCAGATTAGGGATAACTAAAAAATTCCAGCTTTAAAACAAAAATAAAAAAGGCTCGAACCACATCACTCCATCGAAACTACCAGAACCAGCTCGCTCAATTACCCGCAACACAATCCCAAGAACCCATGAAGAATCACAGCAAAGCTAATGACCTAATCTCCAACAACAAAAAACGCCCCTCCCCCATCTGCCAATCGAATGCAAACAACCACAGAAGAAAGAAGGGAATAGAAAGAGAGAGAGAGAGAGAGAGAGAGAGAGAGAGAGCGATAAAGAAAAAAAAAGGAGGGAGATTTAGAGAGACTGACCAGTTGCGACCGAGGACCTCCTCGGCGCGGTACCCGGTGACCATCTCGAAGACGGCGTTCACGTAAATGATGGGGTGGTCGGGCTCGAGGGCGTCGGTGACGACGAAGCCGCAGGGGGAGGCAATCTGTATCAGGTTCTCGACGGGGAAGGGGATCGGGCCGCCGTCGTTGAGCATGAACCCCGGCTCCTCCTCGTCCCCGCTCAAATCCGAATTGCTGCTGCTGTCCCACTCCATCTATCTGGGTAGTTCCCTCCGCCCCAAAGCTCCGAGCTTTCCGATTCGTCGGCGCCCCTCTCTTCAACCCATTAACGGAAACGCCGCGGAGGAGCGGCGGGAGCGAATGCGCGAGGGACCCAATTGAGATTGCCGCGCTTCGCGGGAGGTGGAGGAGGAGGGGGCGAACGGAGGGTTTTAGGTTTCCTTTGAGGTTCGCGGGTTCGTGCGTGTGGAGAAGAAGAGGAGATAGAAAGAAGAGAGAGAGAGAGAGAGAGAGAGAGAGAGGAATTGAGAATTGAGAATTGAGTACGTTTGGCTAAGAAGACGACGCAGAAGAGAGAGAAAGAGAGAGAGAGAGAGAGAGAGAGGAGGTGTGCAGACCGACTCGGATGTGAAGAAGGTGGAAAAATCTGGTCGTCCGGAGTGGCCCAAATTCTGTTGATATTTTTTCCTTTTCCTCTTCTTTTTGCCTTTTCTTTTTATATGTATATATATGTATATACATATATATTGGTAAATTATAAATATATTACTTGTACGAGTTTATAGAATTGTTGCATCAGACTTTTTGTTTTGTTTTGTTTTCGCATGGAATCTTTTCAATTTTCATTTGAGAATATGTGCCTATGATTTTTGCTCTCCCTTTCTCTTCCTTTTAGTCGGTAGTTACTGCCTTTTTCCTTCCAAAGTTCTAAAATTGCTTTGTTCTATGATGTTCAGTTAACTCGATTAATACGCTTGAGATACGATAGGACCCGTTGTGCTCATGTGATGATGAAATATTTATTGGAAAATGCCATTCATGGTTGAAGTCATTGGGAAGATTTGTGATCATTAGTCTATAACAGAAGACTCCTATTGCATCTTAACTAGGCAGGTTCACCAAACGAAAGGATTTCGTTTCTCTGTGCCATTGCTGGATTGGGGTCCTCATCATCGCCTTGTCTTAGGTAGTATCTAACTTCTTCTTCTTTTTTATCGATCGTACTCTAATCCTACTCTATCACTCACTCTCAGACTTGAAACGAGTTCTCCGATCAATCAGGCGTTTGATAGTTTTCCATTTCTGGGGGGAAAAAGATATCATATTTGCTCAAAACAATCTATAACAAGCATGGAAAGTAATCCGGAAAGGTCAGGGCAATCCCCCCTTTGATCATCCCTTGTGCTCTCTAATCAAGTTTGTTCAATCAAGTGTGTGATGTGTGGTGTATTTTCCCACCACGAAGCGACTTGCTCACCTCATGAACCGTGTGTTATGCGAGTCAACATCCTGGTGGTGAAGAGAAATTAACCCTGTGAAAATGAAATTTGAGCTGGGCATCAAAGATGACAGAGTTCTCGCCTTTAAAGCAGCGGCGACAAGGGAAGATCACCATCCCAGTAAGCGATCTAATCCTAAAGCAAATCAAGCAAATACTTACACAAATCGACATATAGTAGAGAATTAAATCTGAAACCGCCCATTTAGTAAAATGAAATCCTATCATCATAATTAAAATCAATGACGTGGTCGACGACACAACATTCAGACATTTGCAGTTTCTGTGGATGTGGAGGGCTGCATTCACATGGCCTTGCTGCAGCAGATCGCTGACTTGCCATCAAACGGTCAATCATCAGTTGTGTCCAATGGTTCCAAGGCCCAGGCGGGTCAAGTTAGGTAAATAATTTCTATTCAAGTCAAAAGATGTCAGGGTCAGTCTGCCAAAATTCTTCAAGGGAAAATGTAGCGCTTGCTCCAATCAAAGGCATATAATTCTCAATATCAAAGCAATTGGCCTTCGCAGGAGGCTGTCAAACATAATGCAGTAACCACTTTAAGATAGAAGCGAAGTCATTTAAGGCCTAATCAGAAGCTTTCGAGTGATCCCACTAGTCTAAACAAACAATACCAACACAAGAGAAGTGAATTGAATAGAGAAGTAGAATGCATACAGTTTTCTAGTTCCTAGTTTCACACAAAAATTTATCTGCTGCAAAGCCAAAAGCATACTACTGTCTCTGCCCTGTCGAAACGAGAAGACCAAAGCATCACTGAGGCCAAAGGGCCAGCTGCTATGAGCAGAGAGAAGAAATGGAAAGAAAAATTTCGGAGAAAAAGAAAAAGCAGAGTAGTATTCTACATTTTTTTCCTTCATTTTCTACTCAAATTAGTTTAAGGTGATCTTAATTTTAGGCAATGATCCAGAGGACACCATTATTACGCCATTGATCCTGGACAAATCCTTTGATGCATATCCAACATGTTATTTACGTTGTGCAATAAATTAGGTAAAATATATGAGGCATGGCGTGCTCTGTGAAAGCTCACAGAGACATCAAGAGGGGAGACAAAAAGAAGAAAATGTAAACATGCACAAAAATATTCAATTTTTTCCTTGTCACTTGTCTGGCATAAAAAGAATTAATTAACAAGAAACTAGATAAAAGCAGAGGAATCAATAGTAACGTAATCAAGACTTTTCAAAAGAACATGAGAATTATAAATGCTCAACCATGGTAGCCTGATGTTCCTGTAAAGGAGAACTAAGGGCCCAGCATGAAATCAAAACAAAATATGCAAATCTCGAGAGATATCTATAAAGCAAGTTCAGAAGCTAAAGCACAACACTTTGCTGTAATATCATCCCGCAAACCTTCTTCCTGTTACCACTCTTGTAATTTCTTCCTTTGCAGCAAGTCCATCAGGCACTAATCAATGTAACATCAATTAACGCAACAGAAAAGTCAGCCCAAAGAGGTGAGCTCCATTAAGCCAAACATGAGTCTAGATGGTTGAAAAAACCTGACGCAGCAGAGATGCAGAGAAAAAATGGGAGTTTGGTATAAAAATGTCATCATAAAGAAGATCCTACTAGGTAATCCATGAAATGAAGTAATTCTATCAGAAAGAGCTATTCTCACATGACAACAACCTACCAAATATCATGATCTAATTTCCATAATATTCGATTAGCAAGCTGTTGTTCATGGATGGTTCCCCGATAGCTCAAAATCCATTTTCAAAGGAAAAGCCACTCCGACATGAAGAATATATTCAGTTTCATCCTGAGCCACCATCTATTACCCGCAAAAAAGAAAAAAGCAAAAACGCTCGAGACTGGTAGCAGTCGATACCAACAGCAAGTTATAAAGAAGCAGCAAATGTGGGAAAAAATGCTAAAGTATCGAAGTACCTGCTGTCAATTGGATGAAATGGTTATGTTGAATGGCTGTCTGCAGGTTCAAGCAATATCAGAATCAAGTAATATTTCCCTTGGTAATGAAGCTTACTATGCCTAGCAATTGCAATCAGCATTGCACGAAAATATTTACAACGCAACACACCAAGCTAATGCGACACAACCACAATAAAATACCCCTGAGAAAGGATGGGAAAATTGTCTTTCAAAGAAAGATCAATTGTTGAGGTAAGCAGAGGCCCATGATGGTTAAGAAATCTAGTATATGATCCACCCATAGATCAGAAGCTTCTTAAAAATCATAGTAGTAAAGTTATGGCTGTAGTGATATGACAATTTGTTCATATAAATACACAAGCAAAATCAAAGAGCAGAGAAGCTCGAAGCCAGTACGTTTGAATATTCAACAGTGATCTATGGATGATCTGCTCTCATGGGATTTTTCAAATTCCACTTTGAAAATTGTTCTCAGTCAAAAAGGACTACTCCAGCCAAGACTAGAAATGGAGGTCATAACAGCACAATTAGTCTGAAATGTCCAAGACTCTTGACATGATTGCCAGCCATCACATTATCTATAAAACAAATTTCGGAAATATAAGTGTCCCCTTTTCAATAGCATAAAAGAATTATACTCCACTATAGATTCAGCTTTCGCAGCTGGGGCCATACTTTACAGAACAAAACTGAAGACCAAAAGTACTGCCACAGCTAACACATGTAAGGAATATCTGGGGTTACACTAGTTGAACACATTATGTGGACAGACACCTGAGTGTGTGTGTGTGTGTGTGTGTGTGTGTGTGAGAGAGAGAGAGAGAGAGAGAGAGAGAGGAATTGTTCAACTCAATTCGCTAGAGTAACAAAAACCTACATTCTGACTTAATCATTGGAAAAGCCTCTTCTAGTTACAATACAAACAATCAATTGCTAAAATACAAGGAAAAAGCTCAAAATGACGATGAACTTGCTGGGCGCAACAAGTTAGAAAAAGGCCTCAGTGAATTCCTTCTGCCTATTCAATCATCAGACTACTTAAGAATCAAAAAACCCAGGACCTGCCCGTGAAAGAAGTTCTTTCCCAGCATCCTTTCCCATCAAAACCATATCTTCATAGGTATATGGGCCTTTTCTTGAAGTTTCAAGCACTGAGATATAGAAACGAAACAGTAAAGAAAGATAATTAGTCTTTAAATCAAATACCCATCCTCCAGTGGAATGAAGAACGGGCATAAGTACAAGATGGTCCAAGGTTAACTTACCACGGATCCCATCAGGTGAAGCAACCAATCCTCTAAAGATGCAATTGCCATCCTCATCTTTAGAAGCATATCCGGCAATAGGAGTACGGCAAGACCCATCCAAAGTCTCCAGAAAGGCCCTCTCACAAGAAACCGCCAACCTTGTTTCCTCATGGTTCAAAGTGGCCAAGTAACTAGCCTGTGAAAAAGAAATCCATTACAACAGCAACAACACTTTATCCCACTAACTGAGGCCGTCTGTATAAATTGTGCTCGATCTTTTATTAGGAGTGAAAAAAATTTGCTACCCCTTAACTAGATATCAGAGTAAAGGACCCACCATCTTCTCATCGTCACTTCGGCAGGCAATGCCAATTGCACCTTGAGCAACAGCAGGAAGCATATCGTCAATTGGAAGAATGGAAGTGACATTTTCTGTCATATTTAACCTTTTTAACCCAGCTAACGCCAATAGTGTTGCTTGAACAACTCCCTCGCTCAGCTTTTTCAATCGTGTCTGGACATTGCCCCGGAAGTTCTCCTGGACCTGCAAATTAGAATTAGACAAAAGTAGGATTAAGTAGCTGACCAACAAAACAGAAACTGTATACATAACTGCAACATAGATGGTGCAGTGAAATTTAAGAAGAAGCGTCATTACTTTGAGTGATAAGCTTTGATCATGGTCCTTGAAATATATTATCAGTCTTTTCCACAATTCGAAATAAAAATGAAAAAAGAAATACATAGAACTCCTAAAATGCTGGTCACCATGGCCTTCATGGTCTATTTGAAAGATGGTGAGACTTCGCGAATAGTCACATGCATGATAAATTCCATTTATAATTTATTTGGAAATACTAACTGAATTAACAAGTTGGCAAGATCCTTATGATGTGCATACACTTGTATGTCACAAAAAGATGTTGGCTTACTTGGAGTGAAGGATATCTGTTAAGTATTTGCGACTTCCTCCTGAGTGAAGCTGTACCAACAATACTTCCAGCAGGAAGTTTAGCGAGTGACCCTGCAGACGTGGAGATAAATGCATCGCGGACATCCTCACGCTGCAAGTTGCAAGGTAGTATAGTCTTATCTGGTAAGTAAGTGGGGACATCTTTCATAGAATGGACAGCGATGTCAATATCTCCGTTGATTAGTGCCTCATCTATTTCTTTTGTGAAAAGCCCCTTCCCCCCGATATCAGCAAGTGGCTGCGAAAGGATCTTGTCCCCTGTTGTCTTTATGATCTTGATCTCTATAGCCCCTTCTTCGGCTAACTCCGGATGGCTAGCCTTAAGCTTGTCTCTCGTCTCGTAAGCCTGAGCAAGTGCCAATGGGCTGTCCAATGCAGGAAGCGCATAAGTACTCATACAAAGCCAATGAAACGTAGGGAACGATGACGGGATTAGACCAACAATTCCAAGCACTCTACCGTTCAGTGACTGAAAAATTTATACTTTTCGAATTTAAGTAAATCTTAGGAGTCCAACCGCACTAGCAGTAGCAATTCACAACCTTTCAAGAGAGAACTTTGACTTCTAATGCAGCTAAGAATGTGTAACCAGTTCTCTCGCCAATTGAGCCACTTCTCAGAACCCATTATAGATTGAGCTGTCAGGTTTAATTTTTGCATTCCTCAGAAGCTAAATTCGATTCAAGCACCTATCCCACCCCCGCCCCCTTCCCCGCACAAATAGAGAAACAGAAATACATTCCACCAACGCAAGCAACGCAAGAAGCGAAATTCGAGCTCCGGGAACGAGAAAAACGGGCGCACCTTCCTCTGGTGCCGATGACCAGGAAAGCCGTCCTCGCCTCCTGGGTCTCCTTCTCGACGACGACAGAGGCTCTCGCGACGCCATTGGCGTGGCGCGGCCTCCTCGAGAGAGAAGGAAAGGCGAGATTTTTGCGAGCGAACCCGAGAACGGAGACCGACCCACCACCGCTCCAGGAGTTGACCGGCAGGGAATGGCCGGGCCCGAGCGCTCGCCTCGTGGATAAAGAGGAAGAAGATGGAGCAAAAGTCTCCATTTGCAGATTCTGTAGAGAGAGAGAGAGAGAGATGATGAAGGAGGAGGAGATGGCTCTGGATTGGAAAGGAGAGTTTGTATTGAAATGGACTGATGGGGGGGACGGATAGATTTTAGGATTACGGGCAGACAAGCTTTGCCAGATCTCCTTCCTGCTGTTATCAAATGGGTCAACAGCACCCACCCCCCAATCATCCCCATCCCTTCCCTTTTCTTTCCTTCCAATTCATGTCCCATTTTTGGTCATTGTTTATTAGACTTCTTTTTTTTTGTCAGATCATTATTCATTAGTCTTGCTGGGTGACTGGGTTTGCAAGCGTTGAATTTTTCCTTCCCTCTCTTTTCATACGCTTTTTCCTTTGTCAAGTTTGGGAGGATGAATTTATTTGACCATTTCTCTCCCTAGCATGAAATTAGGAAAAATTTCAAATAAAAGCCTAAAGTAATGAAGGATTTGAAGTGGATTTTGTGTAAAATAAAAGCCTGAAATAGCCATGATAGTTTTAAATGAGAGTTAGACTTTGTTGGTCACTGGTCAACTGAATATTCTGACCGATCAAGAGTATTTTCGCAAAAGATAATTTTAATTTTAAATCATTTTTATATTCTTTCTATTTTCTTTTTTTTTCTTTTCTTTCCGGCAAATGCCAATCGGATCCTCGTTGCCTACTGAGTAAGGGCCTACTAGGAGTAATCAGGTCCAAGGTAGGTAAGGTCTAGATCTAGACCCTCTACTCTACCCGACCCTATTATAACCGGTTCTCCATGTACCCGACCCTATTTGTATTAGACCTTGTACTCAACCCATCCTATTTTTCCGGTTCGATTCCAGGGTAAACCCTATTTCCATTTGAATGTGTTTTGCAATCTCATAATATCCTATATGATTTCAAATTTTATATTAATATACGGGAAAATAACGTAATTCTCCTAATTTGTATCAAAACATTAAGTACTTGTAATAAATAAATACATAAACTTTTGACTAAATGAAAAATTAAGGATCCACATGGCTAATTATAATAAATAAAATCATAAGGCAAAGAATTAGCAACAAATATGAGTCTAATATTAATCTTATTCCCACGACTATTACATGAAGATACTTATTGATGTAATCATAAATCCTCCTGCAAAAGAGAAATTAGGTGAATCAATCCACATGGTACACAAGAATTTGGTTGGGA
This sequence comes from Eucalyptus decipiens, assembly GCA_014182575.1. Lineage (NCBI taxonomy): Eukaryota > Viridiplantae > Streptophyta > Magnoliopsida > Myrtales > Myrtaceae > Eucalyptus > Eucalyptus decipiens. The sequence continues at coordinate 1,164,955 of CM024611.1, read as the reverse complement.
CGAACACCGTCCGTCTGTCGGACGGTTTGAGATTGAGCCGATGAGGGAGGGAAGCAAATGAGAAAGAGAAACGACAAATGAGGAGTGTTATGTGTGCTTGAGAGAGCAAAGAGGGAAAACGTCATGTGATTGTGGAAATAAGAATAGAAATAAGGGGAAAAAATAGGAGTTTGGACCTATATGTATAAAACCGGTCCAAGAACCAATTCCAAAACCAATCCAAGAACCGGTTTTATGGGTGGGTAATAAATTGGACCAGGTTCCCAGACCGGTTTAAATAAGTTCCAAATTTTGGGAACTTGTTCCTAGACCGGTTTCAATGGGAACCTATTCCCGATCCTGTTTTCTAGGTGGGCCGGTCCGGTCCTCAGGTATACTCGGTCCGGTTGCACACCCCTAGGGTCTGCAAGCTCTCACCTAGATCTAATGAGGGTCGAGCTCTCCCATGGCTAGCAAGGGCGGCACCATCCCTCCCCTAACCCTCCCTAGGTATTGCCGATGGCAGGCTACCAATGAAGAGGAAAGGGTGACCAAAAAAAGAAAAAACTAAAAAAAGGTGAAGGACGAGCAAGTTATTATTTGAGATTGACATAACCATTTTAGACCCTTATTTAAAACAAAATTCACTTTTATGCGCTTTTTTAAAATAAGAGTTCTTTAGACCGTTATTTGAGAAAATAACGGCACTTTATGTTCTTATTTGGAATTTTCCCCATGGGATTATTGGAATAATGACATAATGGTTACTATACTTTAACCATATGTGCAATGTAATTCCTGAAATTTAATTTTTTTTAGTGTGATCATTAAACTTCAACCTGATGTCCAATGTAGCTTATGAACTTCAACTTGATGTGTAATATCATCCATAAACTATTTGTTCAATATGGTATTTAGACTTTTGTTACGTGTTTTATTTAGTCTTATAATTGTATGAAATTTTCAATGCTATCTCTAAACTTAAATTAATGGAAAAACAACATCAAACATTTTCAGGCGATATATGGATTTACCAAAAGTTCAGAGATCAAATTGAATAAATTAAAAATTTAGATACCACATTGCACATTCGGCTCAAGTTAATGGACCAAGTACCATTTGTGTCTGAAAAACATGAACTATCCTGTGGCATGAATAATAGCATGCACATGTCATATTTAATCGGTGATTAAGATGGCATATGAAACCAAGAATTTGTGAGTGGCTCCTCTATACACTCATGTTTTGGATGGGTAGCCGACGCGTGATATGAGTTACATCCCTGGTAACAATATTTCAAATTTAGATAATCTAATTAGGTTTCAATTCAAGCCTTACTTGATATTTTGTGAAACACAAAGTTTATCTTAATAAAAAGTAAAAGAACTTTTTCTAACATGACTAGATTTTGCACTCCTCAATGCGCTGAAAAAATAAAAATGTTCCACTCTTGCCTTATGCTTTGGCTACACTTGCTCTTCTTATCAATGTTTTGATTTGTCATGACGCTATGTCGATTGTGGGTAATAATGTTACGTGATAATTCGAGAGCAATGCCGTGATATATCATATATGTAGTAGGGATCGATATGGCTGCCACGACTCCATCCAATCCACATTAAAATTTTCTTTTTAAAAGAAGCAGCATTATTGACATTATATAATCACTACTGTGGAGTGTGAATTTTAGAGATATTCACCACTGACATTTTTATAATCTACGCGTGGAGACCAAACACATATTCTTATTCCCTCCAAAGTGGACCTAAAAGTAATATTTTATGAACCACAAAGTGTGATTTCCTCTGTCCTTTTGAGCGTGGAAGCCAAGCTTACGCCAATGACGGTTTCGTGTGCTTCAAGACCCGAAAAAGAATCGAACTTTTTCGCCGCACACTATATAATAAGAATATATTCATTAGAAATCATAAAACTTATCATTAAAAATTTATAAAAAATTTAATTAAATCCTAAAACTTATTAAATTTATTCAATCAAGTCATTTCATTGACTCCATCCAATTTTTTTAACAGAAAATGCCAATATAACTAAATTATAGAGTATACGACTAAAACGATGTTTTTTCGATTCAAATCTAATTTTAAATAATAATTTTATTGAAATTAATTTTAAAAAAAAATTCAAGCAGTAGTAGGGCTATTGCCACCCCATCGTTAGGTGAGGGTCAGTAGGGGTTGGCCTCTCCCAGCGAAGGTGGGGCGGCGGTGGTGGGGGGAGCTTGCAGCCCCCGCCTAATCTCTCCTCTTTAGAAAAAGATAAATTTAGCTCATTTTTTAGATTTAAATTAAATTTGTATGAAAATAACAATAAAGTCATGTCATGGTTAAGTTAGTATTTTTCATTAATCAAATTAGACGAAGTTAACAAAATGAGTGGAATGAATATATTCGATCAATTTTAGACCTTAAGGGCCTGTTTGGTAACCATCCAAACAGTGCCTGATTCTGATTTTTTGTTCTCGGGAGCAGTTTGGAAATAAAATTGCGTTTAGTAAAATTTTTGTTATCAAGAACAGATTCGAAGTAAAATCAAGAATAAAAACAAAAACTTGATTCTTGTTTGGGAACAAAAAAAAGAATAAAAAAAAAGTAGAACTCTTCTTCTTTGCTCAAACGTTCTCTCCCATACATTCTCTCCCCTCCTTTGTTGCCGTCCGCCATTGTTCGTCGCCATCTGCCAATCACCAGCGATCGGTTTGGCGAGCTCGTCGGAGGCAAGCTCAACCATCGGCGAGGCTCGGCCTCGCCAGATTCGAGGTTAGCCCCAACCCTGGCGAGGTCGGCCTGGCTACTGGTGAGGCTCGGCCAACGAGGGCCGGCCTCGCCGAGGGCCGGCGATGCTCTGGTGAGGTTGTCAGTCGGTGACCGGCCACTTGGAGAAGAAGAAGAGTAGGAAAAAAAAAAAAAAAAAAGAAAAAAATTATTTAAAAATTAAAAAAATTGATTTGGAACAGAATCAATTAAGTACAAGATCTTAAACACAATTCTATTTCAAAATAAGCTTAAAATGCTTAGAAATTATTATCGGGAATAGAATAAAAAATAATCATTTTTTATTAGAATCTGTTATCGGGAATATAATCGTTACCAAACGCATCCTAATTATACTTTCGTGATAAATTTTAAGATGTATAATTAACACATCCTAGATGAATAATCGTTACCAAACGTGTTTCTGTTCTTTTTCTATTCTAGGAACAGAAATTGAATGCATTTACCAAACGTGTTTACATTTTTTTTATTTCAAGCAGCTTTTTTTTACACTTACCAAACGTGTTCTTTTGTTCAAAAATTGTTAATGTAAAACACTTTTTTTTTTATTTCTGTTCCCTGGAACAATTTTTGAACAGAAATGTTACCAAACGCGCCCTAAGTCACCTTCATTCACTCATTGATCTTCATTCATAAGCTCCCAACCCAAAAAAAGTTAGGTTTTTTGTAACGCCAACCCCGGGAGTACGCGTGCATATCGCTGTCAAGAGCCTCCTAAGGTTCTTTCTCATCCCAGCGAAAACCCTAGTACCGGCGGCTTCTCCGTGATATACCTTCCTGCTCTGCACCCGGTCTCTCCCGTAAGGCATTGCGGCGCCGTCGTTTTCCCCGGCAATGGAAGGAGGCCCCGCCGACGAAGCGGCGAAAGCGGTCGCGGACCTGGCCGTGGACGCCTCGTCCGGAGACACGCAGAGCAAGAAGTAAGTTTCTCTGCGTATACGTTCGATGGTCGATCAGAGTTTGGTGCTTTGAGATCAAGCTCGCTTTTTTTCCTCGTGCTTTCGTTTTTCCGTTTGTGGGTTCTGATGGGTCGAGCTTCTTTTTTCTTTTTTTTCTTTGACCGACCGCAGTGCGCGCAAGAAGGAGCTGAAGAACAAGCAGAGGGAGGAAGAGAGGCGGCGCAAGGAGGAGGAGAAGGCTAAGCTGGTATGACGTTGCTTCCCTTTGCGCTCGTGAATTTCCCGTTAGTCGGTCTAGAAACTGGTTCTATCGAGACATCAGCGGTCCTAACTGGCCTTAACCGGAGTACACAAATACCATACTTTTTCTTTGCATTTAGCTTTTGGCATTTGGTTTGCCGGGGGGTGTATTTTAGCTGGCTATATTAGTGTGGATATAGTTTTTCATTTTTACAAACCTAGTGCAGATATAGTTAGGCATTTTGCATCAACAATCGGCAGCTAAATTGCATTTGGATTCGTCTCCCCATTGTTGGATGTGTATAAATTATCAGTATATCATGTAGAGCAAATCAGATGGACTGCGCACGCAAGTTCATAGTAAACAATCTTCTGTTTTCTGTTAACTCTGTTGGATAGATGTCTTTTTAGAAGAGTCTTAATCTTAGTACAAAGAAAAGGATTTGTTTTTCTTCCTTTTTTTTTTTTTCTTTTGGTTTTCTTTTTTTTTTTTTTTTTTTTTTTTGGGGGGGGTGGTTGGCACTTTTCTGATTATAGTTGCTTGCTTATTTTTGTCCTCAGACCTGCATAAACGAAGCCTTTAAATATAAATAATGCCTGAGGACACTTATTTTGAATAAAGTTGAATGGCAAAGATGATTATATCTTAAGTAGATGGCCATTTTAGATCTTGAGTGGATCAATCCTGGTCCAACTCTTGTTAATGTTGGTATTGTCATTTCTTTCGATGACTTGAATCCTGATGCTAATTTGACTTGTACAAATGTGAAGGCCGCTAGCAAGGCAAGTTCCCAGTCTCAGAAACCTGGAGCTGCTGATGATGAGGACATGGATCCAACAGTATGTATCATTTCCTCCCTCGTCGTATTGCGTATTACTACTTCTTTAAGAGCTTCATGTATTCATGCTTGTTTTCTCTTGCCTACTGGCAGCAATACTTTCAAAACAGGCTGAAGTATCTCGAGGCACAGAAGACAGATGGGAAAAACCCTTATCCTCACAAGTTTCAAGCTTTGATGTCTATCACTGAATATATTAACCAGTATGGAGGCTTAAACAATGGAGAGCATCTTGAGGATGTATCCATATCTTTGGCTGGTACTTATAACGGTGTTTTCTTTGTATGGGAGAAATGTGTTATTTTGGCTTGGCTCCTGCTCTTTATCTCACCAGTGTTTCTGTTGTTCAAGGTCGAATCATGAACAAACGATCTTCATCTTCAAAGCTGTTTTTTTATGATTTGCATGGGGGTGGAGCAAAAGTGCAAGTCATGGCTGATGCTAGGTGACTTTCATTTCCCTTTTTTATTGCTTGCAAAATTCTTCTTTTGTTTTTTTTGTTCTTCGATATTCTTTTGTCTACTTTTACTTTTACCATCTTATGTTTCCATTTAGTTAGCAATTTGCATGTAGTAGAAATTATCATTATTCTGGACATATTTCATACACTAGTGGCTTTAATTACCTCAGATATCTCTTTCAAATGCTCTCATATTTTTATTCATCGATCATCCGAAACCTTTAGGTAATAATGTTAGTCAGAAAATGAAGTACAACAGCTTCAAGATCATTTGCTTATGTTTTCCATGCCCTTTTGTTTGCAATATTTTGAAAGCTTAGCGACAGTTTTGGCCTAAGGTTACATCCTAATATTTGGATTGCAGTTTGAGAGATTGTCAACACATCAATGATTGACTATGTTCTTAAGATATCTCCCTCCAAAAATTTTTGCTTTCCCTTCCTCTAATCGAATGGGCTTCTCCGTGCGAGCCTTTATTCTACCACACTTCCGTGTTGAAATAGTCAAGCATGATTGCACATATGCATGCTTAAACAGTTAATGGCTTGCGTCCATTTGTGCAAGAACTTTGCCTTTCTCTACCACAGGTACAATCAATGAAAACCCATAACATACAGAAAAGGAAAGGAAGAGAAAATCTTTTGTTTATTGATTATATCAACCCTTTCTTCAAAATGGTATATGTTTTGTAATACTCACTTTCATTCTGTTGCTTCATGATTCCATAATTGAATCCTCTCTATTTCTAACTGCAGTAAATCAGGTATGGACGATGCTGAGTTTTCAAGATTCCATTCCAACGTGAAGCGTGGTGATATTGTGGGCATCAGTGGTTTTCCAGGTTTGGTTCTTGCCACTTTATTGCTGTATTTCTTTCATAGGCTTATTATTTACTTTTAATGCCTGAGATGCTACTGTTGATGTTGCTAAGTGTAAGATCTTCTATTCTTTGTCAGTAACCGTAACTTCATCATGTCCTTTGATGGAAAGAAAAGTTCTAGCTGGTCAAGAGAACTATTAAATTGCTTTTTCGGATATATCTTCAAATGATAATTCAATATCTAATCGGAGAATGGTAGCGGTGCCTTCCATGGAAGTTTGACTTGCTGACCAGTCCTGAGAGGGAAAAAGGGGTGTAAAACATTGTGTGTTGTGGCGTACTTTCGCTTCTTCTGGCAATGGATGTGCCCTTTTTCATTGTTTTGGCAATGCTTGGTTCCTCTTATGTTCATCTCCTTCTTGTGAATCCTAGCTGGAGGGGAAAGAGAAGGGATCATGGTGAAAGAATTTGACCATTTTCTTCTTTTATGGATATGAACACCCATGTATAAGATAAATTGCTGTTCACAAAAATTTCAAAGGGCACAATTTCTTAGGTCGGTTGGTTAAACTTTTTCCCTTTAATGCCGACTTCAATGAACACAGCTTGTGTGTAAAAGCAGAAAGTACTTTTTAACTTTCAGCCCAAATCTAAGTATTACTTGCAATTCAGAAAATTATGAAAATATTTTATGTAAATCTATTTGTTAGCATTTGTGTGTTGTGAAAGCTTTAGGAGTTTTGGATTTAAATAAATTTAAGGTGTATAAATTGCAAGATTTAGATTAAACAAAAACAAAAAGTGAAAGTCTATGTAGACAAGCCCAGGGAAAGGTAAGTATAATAAGGTGTTCGAAGAGACTCCCCCTCCTGTCCCGAGAGATCAGTTGTCAAAGTCCATAGAACCACTTTTATATATTAGACTACATCAAATTTTGTTTTATAATTAATCACACATCATTAATCTTAATGGCCCTATGTATATCACATATATAAAATATGCATGCTGTATTTATTCTTAACCAGACCTCTATTTCTCCTTGGGTGGCTCCTTTACCTTGTTAATGTTTTTCTTTTCTTTGTTCTTTCAGGAAAAACCAAAAGGGGCGAGCTAAGCGTATTTCCCAGGTCTTTTATAGTTTTGTCCCATTGTCTTCACATGATGCCAAGGCAAAAAGCTGCTCCAGGTTCAGAAAATGCAAATGTGAAGGTAAGAAGGCATGATTTAGAATTATCTAAGATAGGAATTTCTTCATGATACGATTGATTCTGCGTGCTTGTGCAGAAAACAGAACTGTGGGTTCCAGGAAGTACTAGGAATCCCGAAACCTATATTTTGAAAGATCAGGTACTTGATCAATATCCTTTATTTGGTCGTATTTATAGTCTGCAGTTCAGTGTTAGGACTTTTTATATTTGAGAATGGCTTGTTTAACAGTGCTAGATTGCAATTTGACATGTAAATGGAAATCCAACATGTCTGATGTAGCCCTCTAGAACACTATTGTGCCCTAAAAAGCAACTGTCTTTAGTTTATGTTGGAATGACTTTACTCTATCATGTGGTATTGCAAGGGATAGGTTCTTGGCAATATGAATATTCATTCTACTGCTATATTTTATACTTGATTGACATCTAGTTACAGTGGTTGAGCTTTTTCTTAGTAACCTGTTGATTGAATCAAGTTTTCCTCCCTTTCTTATGAGTCATTTGATAAAATTCACCAATGTGCAGAAATTGATATTTTTGGTTTACTTATTTGCTCTATATATATTATCTTTCTAGGAAACTCGATACCGTCAGCGTTATCTGGATTTGATGTTGAATCTGGAGGTTAGGCATATATTTAAGACAAGAGCCAAGGTCATACAGTATGTTAGGAAGTTCCTTGATGATCTTGACTTCTTGGAGGTGAGCGAACTATGCTTTTCTGTTTGTCTGCTCTGTTTGTGACTAGTGCATTAGATTTCTCAACCTTGTCCTTAAAAACTTGCAGGTTGAGACACCTATGATGAACATGATTGCTGGAGGAGCTGCTGCCCGTCCTTTTGTGACTCATCATAATGATCTAAACATGAGGCTGTACATGCGTATTGCTCCTGAGCTTTACCTGAAGGAGCTGGTTGTTGGAGGATTGGAGCGTGTTTATGAGATAGGAAAACAATTTAGAAATGAAGGAATAGATTTGACTCATAATCCTGAGTTCACTACTTGTGAGTTCTATATGGCTTTTGCAGACTATAATGATATAATGGAGCTCACTGAGAAAATGCTTAGTGGTTAGTGTCTTTGACACTCAAAATCATCCTGTATGATATTCGTTTCCCTTTATAAACTTATACTTTGACATATTTGACAAAACAGGAATGGTGAAGGAACTTACTGGTGGTTATAAAATTAAGTATCATGCAAATGGACTTGACAACGATCCAATCGAGATTGATTTCACTCCCCCTTTCAGGTGCGTGATTACACATGACAAATTCATGTGATGATGGATTTATTGTTACACATTTGATCATTTGTTGGGACTCAACTTGTGCAGGAGGATTGACATGATAGAAGAGTTGGAGAAGATCGCTAATCTTGACATTCCAAAGGATCTGTCGAGTGTTGAAGCTAACAAGTACTTGATGGATGCTTGTGCTAGGTTTGATGTCAAGTGTGCTCCTCCGCAAACGACAACTCGTTTGTTGGACAAGGTAAGCATAAATACTTTTGTCTGTTCTGATACTCACAAACATTGCTTAGCTAATTGCTCAATATATTCAGCAAATTGTCTCTGAATATGAGCATGCAAAGATGCCTGTAGTTCTACAATTGTCTAGTTATCATTTGTGGACGTTGATAAGATACTTCCATTTAGCAGCCCTCTTGAATTGCCTTTTTCATTACTTAATGCGATGTGGAAGCTTGGTTGGTACAGGTGTCTAGTTGAATAGAAGCATTTATTGGAAGTGGAAATTTACATGCTACTTAATTTCAACTTTAATTTTGTTTTCTTTTGGCCAATAACCTTCAGTCTGTTACTGGAGTTCATTTCATCCTTTTCATTTGCAGCTTGTGGGTCACTTCTTGGAAGAGACCTGTGTGAATCCTACTTTCATCATCAATCATCCTGAGATCATGAGTCCCTTGGCAAAGTGGCATAGATCGAAACCAGGCCTGACTGAAAGATTCGAGTTGTTTGCCAACAAGCATGAAGTATGCTTTCTACCTTTGTCCAGGTTTTTTAGTTTTTTATACTTCCATCATGTCTCTTTTTCCTTATTCAACTTTTCTCTTTCTTTGGTCAGCTATGCAATGCATATACCGAATTGAATGATCCTGTAGTACAGCGGGAGCGATTTGCCGAACAACTCAAGGTATTATCATCGCTGGGTGCAATTTTTGGTAATACTCTTGGGAAGCAATTCTGAATTGAATCTGCATGGTATTCAGGACAGGCAATCGGGTGATGATGAAGCCATGGCTTTGGATGAAACATTCTGTACCGCACTTGAGTATGGTTTGCCTCCAACTGGTGGCTGGGGGATGGGTATTGATAGGCTTACCATGCTTTTGACCGATTCGCAGAATATTAAGGTTCTCTCTCTCTCTCTCTCGTGTATATACACATGCTTGCATGCCCACGTACAATCATGCACGTGGATGTAGCTTTGACGTTTTGCTTTCTATTTTAACAGGAAGTACTCCTCTTTCCGGCTATGAAACCACAAGACGAGCCTCCGGCCAAAGGTACAAATCTGCATATCTTTCGCATGAAAATGTCTTCATTTATTCCTCTTCCTTATAATTCAATTCAGCCAATTTTATAAGTTTTGTGCCTGATGGTTGAATGGTTATCTGGCAGCTCCATCATCTTAGGGATGTTGACATGCTTAAAAACTGGAACATTCTGGTGTTTCGTCCATTCCGGTGGAAAGCACTACCATCCACCTAGAATCATAGCCAGTACCTCGCACCGTGACCCAAAACTATCTGGGTATCTACATTAGTTTTTAAGTACAAATTGAAGTATTTTTACTAAAAAGCCAGCCATAGGGATGTGGAAGCACACTTTGTTTGGAACTTTATTAATTTGATTCTTGGATGCTTTGGCACTCATTTTCTCTATATTATGAGGATGTGAAATAGGCAATGTTTTTGTTAAGAGTATATGTCGAACACTTTGGCTCAGAGTTGATAGTAGATTGATGCACAGATGAGCAAGTTCTCTTCAAGCATCGATGATCCTAATGCCATTCATTGTAGAGCTCTCGTGTTCCTTTACAATGAGCAGCACATTAATAACTGCATTGTAGCGGGATTTGATGAAATGCATCTAACCAACCTAAACTGATGAATATATTGATTTAGTAATGATAATGGACCATGGGGAAGTCCAAAAACATGGCAAAAGAAAAAATGCCATTTATATAGAGGAATGTAGTGGAATCATTTAAATGAAACTTGGGAAAAGGAAGGTAGAATTCAAAGAGAAGTTTCTGGAAAATGGAGATTGTATATCATTCCCTTGAAACAAAGCAGAAAAGGAATCCCAAATTGTCTGGAAACATTGGGCCATTGTTGGCTGGAGCCGGTCTAGACCTTTGCAACTAGCTGGTCCCTCTAAGAAATTGGCCTAGAAAAAGTAAAAAAGCCTAAACTCAATGTCATCTTGGACCATGGTATTTTAAACCTTAATTAGGTGGGTACCATAATGTTGGTGAATTTTTGACTTTTTAAACTGGAGCCCTGCCAGGACATGACAGTGATAGGTCATGGGAATTCATTTGTTATAGGTCATGGAAATTCATTTATTATTAGAAGTTTATGCCGATATTTTTGTTTTGCCCACTAATCCTTTTCTAGTTAATTTGATAATTCAAATGCACAACCCTAAGACACTCAACATTCAATTGCAGTTACCACATCTCGATACAGAATAAAAAGGACTTAGTGTATCACATTTCACATCTTATGCAAAGTTCATGATACCATAAATTTTCGTACCGTGCTTCATTATATTTACCAATATAAGAGTCAAAGGAAAAAAAATATAATGTCATGGCTCTATACTTTTGTTAAGATAATTCTTTGTCCAATGGAGGGTACGAAGCCTTTCTTTCTCTTTTCTTAGAAAATCAATGAAGATAACAATAAACTTGAAGTTGCGGAAGTGCAACAAAAGGCCAAGCCAAGTTGGGTAAGTGGGAGGAATGGACATTCCATATTCACAAGAAAGAATCAGAAGCCACACCTGGTTTTGCACTATCCGAACGCAGCTTTCGGCTCCTCTCTATTGTCTCGAGAAGACAAAGCCACAATGTTCAAGAATCTCCATGATGAGGACAGAGAAAGAGAAAGGAGAAGCAAGAGAGAGTGGAGAGGGCATCACACAACAGAAAAGGTCACTCATTCATGGATTTGATAAATCGTTTTACGCACTTTAAAAAATGATTCTTTTTGGACTATCTTCAACTCTTTATTCTAACCCACCCACCCCCCCTACTCTCTTTTTTGATGCACCACTTTCGCTTATAGATTATTTCTCTTCACTTTAATAATTGAACATAGGCACAAACCCTTCATTATTTGCCAAAATTCATTATCATTGGACAACATCGTTTTATAAATCTTATATACTTAGTTCTGAGTGCACTCTTCGCTTTCCCCACCTTGAAGCTAAAAAAGCGTCATGGAACTACGTGATAAACATCAAGGCCCGACCTATTTAACAGACCAATTGAAAAACGCCATCTACGTTTATCTGGTCGTCATGCTTGGTTTCGTCCCCTTTTTACTTCTATCCAGTTTGTGGGCGCGGGTGTGTGTGTGTGTGTTTGTGAGAGGGAGATTAGTCAACTTGAGGGCATTGTTCTTCAATAATGCGAGAAATGTCATAAAAGAGAAGATTCTAGGGATTTTGTTGTGGGCACAGTGTGGCCAAAAAGCGACATGGTCCATCGCTCCTTTTTCCCCAGACCACAAATTACAATCTCGTCCGGAGCCGCATCCGAACTCCATATATTGCGTTTTGATACCTTAGTACAATGGCGCAATAAGACCGATATACAGAATGATGCGGCAACACTATAGGGATAACCTAGACTAATTGCATCCTTCTCTTTTGGACTCAAAACGGTACCATATTTTCTTTATGATCTCGCACATTCAATATTGTCATTTTCATGCGATCTTGGCACGAATGAGCAAGGAATTTAAATTGCTTTATACCCAACTTGCTTTTATAGCCAACGAGAATAGACAAGTATGTACTAAGTTTGGGAGGGAGCAGAAGTGCCCTCCTTAGACAGCTTTTATACGCGCGGACTCAACCATCCTCGCTGGACAAGCACTATCCATGCATTCACACGGAGGAGTACTGATACCCAACCATGCCGAAATTCAAGGACCAAGCAAAATACAAAATTGGGTTGAATCCGTGTCGATCGGCCAAGAAAAAGTATCAGCCATTAAAATTGTGTCGGTCAGCATATGATGACCAACTTGGCCAGGCCACAATTATTTCGCTAGTCATGTGGAGGTAGGTCAGCATGCGTTTTATTTTGTCCAAATTTTGGGCCTTCCATGTCCCCTGGACAACGGATTACAACGTTAAATTATGAGGGAGGAACTAAATTTAAGGTTTCATCTCCTCGATCTCATCATTCCATATTGCTCTTCTTTGTTTCCTTAAAAAGGTTGGATGCTCAAGGGGCATTGTAATGCTAAAAGATGAGAATATATAATTTTACAGACACGACCTTCGTGCCGCAAGGGAAAGGGATAATAGTGATGCCCAATTGGAGTGCTATCGAAAGAATAATTACGAATGCATTTGCGACATCTTTTAAGGTAGGTGGAGATTATCGTCACAGAACATAAAAATGAAATGATGAACATTCTTGTGGCATCTTGATATGGCAAATTATATGGACAGGTACATGACATAAAATAAGACCTAACTGTTGTCACACACTGTCATGTCAAGGGACAAACCAAAGCGATATATGCATGGTTGGGGGCTGGCTGTACTTTAGCATTGAATAGGTGTACCACATGTTCACATGTTCCAATTAGTCTTGGTGGAGCCTCCTTTCGTCTTATTATTTTAAAAAATTGCTGATCTTAACTCTATGGCATGCCGGTGAAGGTTGTTCGCATTTCGTGCTTGTGAGTTGTGACCAGGGGAGATGCATTGCAATCTCTCAATATGTATGTGTTCAACCAATTAAATTCCCCATTAATTGCCCAATTTTCAAGGAAGAAAAAACTCGCATTATTTCAACTCCTCGAATAATTTCCAACACACCGTAAAGTTTAAATGGTTCAAAATAATCTCATTACTTCTTAGTTAAAGATAAGTTTGATGAAAGAGGAAAAACATATCTTTAACGTGACTCAATCAGTCTCATGATCTTTATCCATCATTTCTTGACTATTGTTTCTTCTTCTTTTGTGTTCGAGAAGGAGAAGTTTATAGAGTTTTTCCATTTTTTTTTTAATAATATAAAATTCCTCTAAGATTCGAGTATTTCAATGAGCTTGCAGTTAGGAATTCTATTTTAAAAGAATATCAATAAAGTGGTGATATCTAGAATATTTATTTGAAAATTCTCGTAAAAATTTTAATCTTTAATAACTCTTGTCATATCCAATACTTTGGCTCAAGTTCTCTTTTAGTGGAATTCTTTGATGAAAGGACACTAAAAGTACTAAAAGTTATGTGCGACGTTCAATTTAATGCTAAATTTTTTTTTTGGATCACTTAAGTGTCAATTTTTTTTTAAAAATGATCTTTTCAGTATCAAATCCGATTTGTTTGGTCAGAAATACGACATGGCATTTTTTATATTAGTTTCTTAAGTCGACATGGCCCGCCATAGAGTCCAGTAAGCATCTAAACCTTAAAACGGTGCTGTCTAGTACCTTTTCGCCAAATAAGAGCCATAAATTCCCAAACTCGCTCCCTATTTCAATTTGCCCCAAAGATTAATAGCTCAATCTTGCAAATGGAGAGTAGGAGCTTCAGTAGTAGCTCACAACCCCAATTTTCCCTTCGTGAGCTGTAATTTTCTCTCACGAACCCTAATTTTTCCCTTCCAATTGAGTGACATAGAGAGAGAAACTCACTTTACCATGGGGGACGAGCAAGTGACAACAAGCAAGGGCAAACATGCGACGATAAGCAAGCGACGGCAAGTGAGTGACAGGGAGAGATGCGACGAGATTGGCCTTTTAGTCAAGTTCAAACGACATGACTTTTGCCCAAGACAATGTGTTCATCACCCAGCCATGTTGGACTGAGCGATGTCAATTTGCATGTCCATGTGGACTTGTTTTTCAAAAATATAAGATATGTCACTTAAAATTTTTCTATACAAATGCCACGAGATCAATTTGGTCAGAATTTCTTATTGTTGGCACTAAAGTGATCATTTTTATTTGATTTGACATCTAAGTGAGCCGTCGAAAACTTTTGACATTAAAATTAGCGTCGTACATAACTTTTGGTACTTCTAGTATCATTCCTCATTTGTTTAAAGTTGTGATATATGATTATAATTTGAATTTGGATTTGAGGTATGTTGCTTAATAAAGGTTATGAAAATTACCCAATCAGCCTTAAAGCTACTATATAGATGCCAATTCAATTCTAAGCTTTTCCAATTTATTAATTTAGTCCTAAATTTTTGTGTGAAATTTCAATGTAGTCTTTTTGCTCGATATTTATTGGAAGTCACTGACTCGATGATCCAATCATCACCGGCCGTCTTACGTGACATAGTCAACGATTTTGACGAATATATGTCGGAAAGACCAAACTTGAATTTTGCACAAAAGTTTAGGGCTTAATTAGCAAATTGAAATGTTTTGGATTATTGACATCCATATAATACATTTAAACCTGATTGGATAATTTCTTCCAAAGATTACAGACAAGACTCAAGCTCATTACAATAAGTCTCTCACAGAATTCATTCTTAAGCACAATAGTAAGTACAATAGAGGAGACAGAGTTCTTATAAAAACGAAAGAAAAATAATAGAAAGATTTCACCCTTTCCACCTTAGTTCCCTTGAGATTATTTTCATCAACTCATAAGTTAGGGTGTATTATAACCAATTTGAATGTGGAAGTAGAGGTAATAACATCAATATTGATCATGCGAAAAAGGGTTAGAAGAAGAATGGGGGCAAAGACAGAAAGAAAAGATTCCTTGTATCCGCATGAAATGGACTCACATGGCATATAGCAAAAGGTTTGCGCATTATTGAGAGCCGCACATGCATATTCCCCATGCTTTGTTCAATGTGGATGGGATATCCAAAGAGGATAGAGCACCCGAACTAGCCGGGCAAATTCCTAACATTGAAACTCTTTGTTTATTAGTACAAATTCGTGGGATCATTCGTAATTTTGTCTTGTTGTCTATTGTCATACATAGTCCTGCACAATTGAACGAAATTTTAGAGGCCCTAATGATCCATACACACTGTTTCGTATGCATGGAAACTGGCTGATCCTGAATTCACACAGTACCTATTTCAACTCTCAATTCAATTAATTAACTAGCTTAATCTTAGTTACTTGTAAGAGCATGGTAATATATGATCGATAGTTTTTTTTTTAAAGCTAAAATAAACCATTAAACCTATTTTACATCATTCGTGATACAGCATAGGTCGATAAGAATGATAGGCGATTTCGATCATGGACGCAACTTCACTCGATGGACTTCTACGAATCTGGACGAACATGGGGAAATCATTGCACGGATATACCGAAGACAGGATCTCTTGACATGAGATTGGTGAATGAAAAGAAAAGGTACACTGAAGCGTGCTGTTTCGGTCGGATGACGATTTAGATCAATTGCGATGTTTTTTGTATCTTGCACCGAATTCTATTATCTGTTCTTTGTTTTTAGGGTTTTGTTGTTTGCGAGAAGGAATGCTACATGCGACTTCAAGGACAGAAGTACCAGAGTTAATTAAAGTTACTTAGCTTGGCTTGACGTCATTAAATCGTGTTTTTTTAGGCGACTCCGTGTGTGAGCAGAAGTATATAATAATTGACAATGGAGCTAAGCAACAAAAACAAGTGACGTCTAACATGAGGCATGAAACTTGGGGTCTTTCCTTTGTTTTTGCTTTCTTGTTGTATATGCTTTTTCTTTGATGATTTTGAGGGTTTTGCGAATTCTTGTTAGAACATGATAGCATAAGATGATTTTTGATTTAGGGTTTTTGATCCTTTCTTGGGAATGTCCCACTTGTGGAAACGAAATAGAAAGAAGTTGTTGAAGGCGGTAGAAATTTAATACCTTCGCCTTGGAGATTAGCAAGGAGTTCAAATTCGAGCCCGTTAATATGTTTAGTTGGACCTGCATTTATTCAAAAGTTTAAGTCAATGAGTCATGAGCCAACTATGATATATTAATTCCTTTACATAACATTAATTCTCCAATGTGGGATTTTGTTAACACAATTTAGACGTGAATTTTACATGTGAGCTTCAAGGTTAGATTTGCTCCTTGCTTTGTGTATCCTTCATTAGGCCTACATCGCTACACCACAACGTCTACTTGTCCCGGAACCGCATTAGTCACCAGATTTCTCTTGGGCCACCAATCAATAGACTTGCGTTGCTACACCACAACATCCACCTGCCCGAGCCACATTAGTCACCGGATTTCTTCTGGGCTACCAATCAACCATTGGCTCTCATATCATTTGGTGGGAGTGCGCAACACGAAATTGATATCTTTGCCTTGGGAGATTGTTAAGAGGAAGCCTAGATTCGAGCTTGTTAATATATTTAGTCACATTCGCTCAAAAACTTAAGCCAATGAGTTATGAGTCAACTAGGACATATGAACTATTCTATATTACATTAATTCTCCGATGTGGAATTTCTCTAACATAACTCATACGTGTATTTTAGTAGAAGTTGCCGTCACTCAAGGGCAAAGTTGACCTATTAGATGATGCCAGCCCTACCATCGCCTCATCTCTCTCTCTATTTTTTTTTTTTTAATTACCAGAAAAAGGTAATGAAGATTTGACTATCTAAATATGTTCAAGTAGTTTCAATTTACATCATCAATGCCATGCTTAACTATATGACTCTAAAATTTTAAATATTTAATTAAAGTAAAAAGTGACATGATGCAAGATTAACGGGCTCAAGTCAAATCGAATATTAAATACATAAAAGATTGCCGGAGTTCGATTTTCTTTCTTCAGAAATAGAAGGTCCTAATCAATATTACGTCCAACGCTGGCGGCCACTTGGACAGTTACCTATAATTTTATTTATCATCTACCATAGTCATCCACCACCAGCGCAAACCCTAAATATTAAACGAGTATGATGTTCATTTCCTTGTCCCTACTCGAGAGAGAGCTTGACTCTCAATGTGGCTTTATCTTCACCTTTGTATTTCCCGCCAATTTCCCATTTTTATATTTATATATATCGGTTTCGAACACTTTATTGAATCATCTCCCTATGATAAAGACTACAAAATTGCCGTACACTGCCGTTCGAGCAATGGAGAAGGCAGGCCAAAACCTAAGTTGCATGACATTTCCGTTCACGAACGACGTGAACCGTACTCCATTTCCTACAATTAGCAGCATGTTAACATCATACGCAAATCCTTCAACTACTTCTAGCCATTCTTTTAAACACATCGTTGTCGAATTGGAGTTCCGCATGTCCCACGAAAGTTTCCACCCGTAGATGGTAAAGCACGGTTATTGTCCTTGGCGTGCATGGTCGACAACCCAATGCGACATGACTAGATTGGAAGTCTGAAGGGCGAGTTCATATATACTCTCGTCGAGGGCATAAGTAACAATGATCCTCCCAATTTAATACATGATAATACCCAAAACTTAGGGTTATTTTTTTTCTATCATCTTTCTTATGCGAATAAAATAACGGGAAACCCTAAACCTAACGTTCGTTCCGCTCACTATTTATGTAGTTAGATCTCCAGATTTTCATGCAAATGTTGCAAAACTCGGGACAAGAAACGTAGCTTTAAGCAAAAGGCAAAAGGCAAAAGGAAAAGGCAGGAAAAAATAGTGGGAAAATCCCTTGAAACTCTGTCCTATTTGACCAGATTATTCGGATCTGGTAAAACGCCTTAACCCTCCTCTGAATAAATAATATACTCTCCATATACGATGAGCTTGTGTTTCCAGATTTAGAAATGACACGTGGCATTTATGATCCGAATTTATATTTTTTTCGTATCTACTCTTTCCCAATATAGATAAATCATACCAGGTGTTATTTGCTCTATACAACCAGGTAGATCACCGACAAAAAAAAAAAAAAAAAAAAACCAGGTAGATCCAAAAAGGAAAAAAAAAAAAAGAATAGAAGAAAAGGAAAAGGAATCAAGGCAATATTGAACTCCACAAGTCAAATTACTCTTCCCCTGCGGAAGATGGGGCATCATTCTCGACCTAATCGAGGGGAAATAATGTGCCACAGAATAGTAATTTATTCCGGTAACATTTATCGAGATGTCAAACAATGTTTCGAGCATGTTCATAAACCAAGTCGGAAACATATAATATGACATTATTGCATGACGATTGCATTTCATTGACCAAAAAAAAAAAAAAACTCCATATAAAACCTAATTAGTCGCGTCATGAGAAAAACACCAGGTGTGGGATAGGGCTAGCGGCGCATGCTCGTTTGACTTCTCCTCGGTTCCAAATTGAAAATTTCAGTATTCCCATATTGTTTAGTTTGCATTATGCATCTAGGGTCAGTGAGTGCTCGGAAAAAAAAAAAACAATCATTGACAAGTGGGATGCAATTTAATTAATGTGGGGTCAGTGATTGAGAGAATACGTATAACCTGAAGAAGCAGGTAAGAGTTGATATGCATCGAGTCACTATTACTCTCTTATAATTCGAGTGATTGAAAAATGAAATTAGAATTTTTTTCGAAAGTAATTAAAATAAAGGTAAGAAGGAAGAAGAAGAGGGTGATGGTCGGAAGTAACGCGCTCACTTCACGGCGGTCTCTATTAAAAGAAGAGGGCGTGGCGAAAAGCAATTGCAGTCGAAAAAGAAAGGCTCGAGCTAGTCTAAATATGTAGACCACCTAATCCTCATTAATCCTCATTGGCTGGTGTAGATGAAATCTTGGCTTTTTCTGATGTGGACGTTTCATCACGTTGGAGACTCGTAGGCATTGCATTACGATCAAGAAGGCATGCGTGTGTTGTAGCTACCGATTTGATTCTATACCTTTTAATTACGCCGACATAATTCTAATTTTTTTGATAATTTACTAATTTAGTCCTAAAAATTTTAACGATTTAATTTTGATCGAAAATAAATCCTCACTAGTCATCTCATGTGACACGATTGGTGCTAACATCGACAATTTTTATATATATTTATTTTATGTAGTTTTTCTTTTATTATTAATATTTTTCCTTTTCCTTTTTCTTTTTCCCGTGTGAAACCTTGCAGAGGGGAAAGGAAAAAAAAAAGGTTCGGATATATCACATTTTAAACATTCTTTCGTTTGTCTATTTCTTATTCTGCTATTTTTTTTTTCTCTTGCAAGACACTAATCTTTTATCAACTTTTGTGGAAATAAATCAAACTTCTCTGTATCGTGCATTTTGAAACTGATTTGGCGTGATCTAAATTCGTGTTTATCACAATGCTCTTAGCAAAAAATTGCAATTCTTGATGCTTTCCTATTTGATTTGTCTTACATATCATTTGTGTTATTGTTCTTTATTTTTAATCCTTTATTTGAAGCGCTCATGTCCTTCTACTGTAATTCAAGAATAGGATTTGCGATACATGAGTTATTATTATTGTTATTTTTTTGGTCAAAGATGCATGAGGTATTGGTAGGGGTGTGCATGGTTCGGGTGGGCGGCTCCCGACCTAGAATCGGGAACCGCCCGCTAAGAATCGATTTCGAAAAATTGGAACCGGGAATCGCTCGCTAAGAACCGGTTCCGAAAAATTGGAACCAAGTTCCTCCCGTTAGTTCCATAGATTCACTCAGGAACCAAACCGCCGGTCCGGTTCGATTCCCGGGTGGATCCATAGAACCGGTCCAACCTCTGCGCCTTCCCCTTTTCACCCTCCCCACATCTACTTATTTTGGCTCTCCGACTATGGTAGCTTTATTCACCTCAAGTACTAGCCCGCGGCGGTGTGGCGGTGGTCACAACCCTTGCGCCGCTTCCATCCCGGCCACCACCACCATCTTTGCCACCACCTCTGCCTTCTCCCGCTCCTCCCTCGAGGCCAACAATGAGGAGGACAACGGGAACGGTGAGTTGTTCTTAGACCTGGAGTTTGCCCCTGTCCTAGAAGATGAGGATGATGGGGAGAAGCCTGAGGAGGGGGAGGAGGAAGAGGGAAGGTAGTGATATGGCTAGAATAGTACCTAGAGGGGGGTGAATAGGTATATAAAAGATTTTTCCCTGTAATTGCATAATACTAGACATATGATATATTTGAGACAGACAATAATCAAAGTAAGATTAAGAGAAGGGAAGAGAAAATTGAACACGCGATTTATAGTGGTTCGGCTTATTATAAGCCGATGTCCACTCTTCTGCACTGACAGCCTATTGGCTGGATTCCACTATGAACAAAGAGATGTTACAGCGATGTTCTTCCTTGATTTCTTGGTGTAGATGATCTACCACACTAGCTCTAGGTATCACTAAGTATAGACACTCTTTGTGTATACAACTTCGCTCAAAATGTATTGACTAATAATCAAGGTGCTTTAGACTCTGGAATTTCTCTATCGATCATGCTCTAAAGTAACTAGAACGTCTTCCTTTTATACTCCTTTATGCCATCATACCCGTTGGCACTTTCCAAAGGAATTCCTCCAAACTACCCGTTGGACGGAATCAATCAAGAAGATCATTCGAGCTATTAAAGGAACTTGACGATAGCCCATCAATCCTGTTCACCCATACAATCAGGATCTTGGTTTCCAAGAATAGAACCTTCCAATAATATATCGTCGACCATCGGATCTTCAAACGATCTTGAATTCGAATAAAAGAATCCGTTATATTTATCCAGCCAAAAGATCTTCTCCAGAGGATAGGACTAAATCCTCAACCAAATACTTCGGTTCTGGATTGCCTTCGTCACTGTATTAGAAAAACTGTCAATGAGAATAATCTTGAATCTTGAGTGCTGAGTCTGGTGAGATGAAAGTCTTCAGACTCTAATATGTGAACATTCAGACTAGACTGATAGAAACGTTTTGTCAGCTTCAAAATATTCTGGAAAGATTTCTCCAACAGGTAGAAGCGGGACGAGCCCAACAGCGAAGATGATGATAGTGACAGTGAATGCAGAGGTGGCGACGATGTGGAGAGAGAGTTCAAGTTCAAGGGGGGAAAAGAGAATCGACTCACTCTTTCGCCGAGTTAGAACTAGCACTCGAAGGGAGATGAGTTATGTAGCAGGGACACAGACACGCGACACGCAACACGACACGACACGACGACACGTTATTTCTAAAAAAATAGAGAATTTCAACACGTTCTGACACGTTATAATTAAATATATATTTTTATATACAAATGCAAAAATAAATAATAAAAAGAGCATAGAATTAATTTAAGTCTATGAGGGTGGTGAAGCGATGTCGGCGAGAAGAGGGGCATTCCATCGTTACTCACAAGGATGTCAAAACTTATAAGTGAGAAACTCGAGAGTGAGAATTTTTCTTCTTTCCCCTTTATTTTTGTTATTTTCATTATTTTTTCATATATTTATATTTTGACCCCTAAAGTATTGAAACTTTTTAAAATTGACCCCGTGCGTGTCGGAATTTCAGACTCGCATGTCAGAGCGTGTCGGGAAGAGTTGACCACGTGTTGAATTTCCTGACACTTGTTGATCGTGTGTCGGAACATGTCGAAGTGTGTCGGACATGGCACGAAGGCTTCCAGAGAGTGTTGGTGCTTCTTAGGAGATGAGTAGATCTGGAGGTGAATCAGAGAGGAAGGGGGAGCTACGGGAGATTTTGAACTGAGAGAGACGAGATGTAGTAGGAGAGTAGTGAATTGAGACAAGATGGTGATTAGAGCCCTAAATTTTAGATTTGCTAATTTCGATTTTTTTAATATTAAGAATTAATATATTATTATAATATAACCGGTTCGATCTGAGTGGGCGGATCCACCCATAGAACCAGGAATAGGACCGGTACCCATCGGTTCCCATAAATTGGAACTGGGAACCAGACCTGTTCCCTTAAGAACCACCGGTTTCGAGCGGTCCGAGTGGGTCTCGGTTCTTTTGCACATCCCTAGATATTAGGACATGCTCGACTGTACACACTTATTCCGTGATAGGTAAATCTTTTAGGATGAGCAATTTCTTAGCAATTATGATAGTCCTACATAAATTATATGAAGAAAATTTTGGACCAAAGTCTCTTTATGATGAAAAAGGGTCGAATTTATGAGGGAAGATCTCTTGAAGGTGACTTATCACTCAATCATATAATTCAATCCTAAAGGTAATATGTAATTCCAAATAAAGTTAGGGGTATCGAGAATCCCCGAAAAATCTATATGTTAGGCATATTATTGAAACATCCAATTCGATCTTAATAAATTACATTGTAAATCAATTTTAGTCAGAATTTTTATCATTTAATATTGAAAAATGACGCAAATGATCCCTATACTTTTGGTACATATTCAATTCAGTCTCTAGACTATATAAAAAATGTTTCATGTTGTCCCTAATCTTGAATTAATTGAATAACAATTTCGCATATTTTCACATAGTTCTAGAATTCATATTAAACAAATTAAAAATTTAACAACCACATTGCACATAGAGATAATATTCTTGGATCATTTATATCATTATCCCTTTAATATTTAATAGTTCCATGTTTGGGGCATTGACTATATCGACTAATATATGTACTCATCATCCTGTCGCCAAATGAGATTAACTTAAGCTAAGGCTAATTTCCAGGGGGGCCAAAAAGAAATGTTCAACTCACCACTCAAAAAGGGCCTAATACCCTACAATATTTCCCCACCTTTAGGTTCAATCGTGATTCTTTCATAATATTTTTTCGTCCAAAAACTTTTGGTCTAGTCCTTTTTCTACCCCAAACTTTTTTCGTCTCATAAAAAGTCTTTAGGTCCAATTCCGATTGTATTTTGGACTTCTTTTTTTGTCTCATAAAAATCTCATATATGCCTCCATTAACCCTCCATCTAAAATTACCTTTAGCGATGCAGCTTCTCTAGTTTTTTTTTTTTCCCAAATTTCATATTTGCAAAGACATCTTTTGAAGATGAATTCCATGTCGGCCCAAAAGATGTCTTATTGGATTTGTAATTTGGGTAAAAACAAAATTAGGTTGGCTTTCTTCAATTGCTCTTGCTCTTAGAAGAGTATTCCTTCTGTCTTGCTTGGGGATCTTCAGTTTTTCGCTCAGTTAGCAATTTGTCGTGCTCAGGAGTATGCTTGAGACACTTTGCTTAGGACACTCGAACAACTCACACTCCGGAGTTTTCCATCTCTTGAGTCAAATTTTTTTTGAATGGAGGGTTAACAAAGTAGATTTGGGACTCAAGTAAAAGTTGACGTATTTAGTTTGGTTTATAATTGGGACTGAACCAAAAGTTAAGATTTTTTATAGGACAAAAAAAAAAATTAGGATAAAATTGGGACTGAAGCGAAAATGAAAGATTTATTAGTGTATTAGACCCTCAATAACTCTATGCACCTACTACCTATATACCCCACTAGCAAAAACGTCAAATGCTTTAATTTTTTTTTTCTTTTGGGACCTTATATCAAATGCTGCAATGAGATTCCCAAATATATCTTTAATAAATAGTATGTGCCTCCGAAGACATTGGATGCACACAGGTTTATCTGAAACACTCCAAGCTCCTCAAATTTGTATATAAAAAAAGGAAAATTTTCGGGCTGAATGAGTGTGAATATGTCCTTTCAAGTAATATGAAAAGTTAGGGTTTCAAACCCCAAAAGAAAATGAAAAGGTGAAGGGCGAAGGGACAGGAGACTAGAGAATAATCATATGGTATCGATGAAGGGACACAAAAAGGCTCGAATGTTTTGGACAAGGATAAAGATTCAAGGGTCTCTTCGGATGGGGGGGAAGATCTCTCACCTAGGCTTTTCCAAATTGGCCTTCCACTAGCACGACATGGACAAATTGAAGGGGAAAAAAAGAGAAATTAGAAGAAAGACAATTGCCATTATTCTTAAGGTTGTACGTTCAAAACTAAATTAGAAATAACACAATATCGCTAGTCAAGACGGTTTGTCATAATTTGTAATAATTGCTCGATATATCATATAACTCTATTTGCTTTTCTTGCACGGGATTCACGGTCACCGTGAATGACACAATTTGTCATAGTTGAATGTAAATGTTTCATTTTTCTTATATGTTAGGATTTGTAATCTTTTGACTATCAAATCGATGATTGATTTTTTTTTTTTTTGGGAGAAGGGTTAAATAGGAAGTCCAATAGACCAATTTGCAATTCCTCTTCTAACCTCGCCTCCGAAAGAGAATCTCCAATGTCGATTTCGTCAATATGTAACTGCGGCGGCATTTGACACCGCCTTGTGTATTGGAAAGCCTCCCTTAATTTATACGTAACATTATGAAGTTGACCCTGCGACTTTTCTTTTTTTTTTGGGGCGGCTGGCGTGGGGGATCGCCATGTGCCACACTGTTGACACACCTTGCATTGCTCCACCTTCTCTCCCTGGCGTTTCTCCTACATATCGGTGACTAGCCTTAATTAAAATCAAGAAGCTATTTCTTTTTCCTACTGTTCCGCGGAAATTCGACTTTGTGACGAAATACCTTTTATCAAAAGCAGTTCTTTGGGATTTAAAGAGACAGCTTTTGTGGCAATTTCAAATAGAAAATATCAGGGATGATTAAGAGAATTGATAACTTCACCCCAAATGGAACCAAAAGTACATAAATTTTGCTGAAATTTGATCTAGAGCAAGGCCTAAGAACGTTAAATTGCAATGTCGGAATTTAATTAATGACGAGGCGCCTAGAAATTACAGCAAAAATACATGATAGAATTTAATTGACGACGCAAATTTAGAAACTTTTAATTATAGTGTAGGAATTGAAAGATAACATGTTTATTTGTGTGCCGAGAACCTCTCGAGTAGATGAACAGCAGTACTTATAGTGTTCACAACGTAACCATCTACGAGCAATGCTTCTGCAATTTTAGCCATATCTCCATGTCTTCAAGAATCCCGATTTCATGTTCTCGCGTTTGCCATGATTTCATCTCCATGTGGTTGTTCCCTAAAAAATTGCACCTCAATCTTTGGCACTTTGTTGTTGACTTTGCTCCATTCCTTCTCCCACGATTTCGCTGGACTTCAATGCTTTATTCACCAGTTACTTTAGAGATGTAATTGAGTTTTGGCGCCTTCCAGATACTCCCCCTTTTACCTAGTGTCTAAATCGGTAATCTTTCGATCCCCTTCTAATCGGTACTCTTATCAAGCAATTTTGCCATAATAATCATTAACCATGCGCTATCGTGTGTCGACGGCACAAGCCACGGCCATGGATGTATATTAATATCGATAACAATTCTAATGTTTGTCGACAATGACCCGAGTTTCTAATATTGATCATCTTTACCCACTTGCTTACTGCGTTGACGATCTAATTAATTTTTGGTGCAAACACCTACCCTTGAAAAAGTTGTTCAAGATCTTGGGGGATTTGGAATGATAGGATGTTAGGCAATGCTTTTTAGAAGCCAAAAAGGCGCCATTAAATCATGTTATATCAATCACATTGTCAATACTTGAGGCAAATAAACTTTACATAGATTCGAACCGATTGGTGTTTTTCTTTCTCTCTATCTGTAAAGCATAGGTGGTGTTTCAGATCTAGGAAAGGTACTCACCAGATTTCATGACCCTATTGTCAATTGAGTATGGTGGGGCTACTTGTCCTTATATTCCGTAATTTTGTTCACTTCACCGTAGCAATAAATGTCCTGCTAATTATACTAAATAAAAAGAGAGCCTTCGATATTGGTCACCAAGATTTGAGAGAATTATCAAATAAAGTTAAAAATTTATTGTATTTGTGCTAATTTAATTTTAAACCTTTTAATTTGGCCAATCTGGCCGAAATTCACTTACATAGATATACTGGCATCCTGCGTAGAATGAATGATGCTAATGTGAACAAATTTTTATTAAACTTTTGACTTCTTTATTTTTCTTATTTTTTTCCTTCTTTTGTTTTCCTTCTTCCTTCGTCGGTTGCTAGGCTTAGTGATCAGCCATAGGCAACAACCAGTAAGGGTCACCCTTATCGGATCTAGCTAGGGTTGACCTTGCCGGGATTTGGTAAAGGGAAGAACTTGCTGTAGGTTCGAGGTAAAAATAATTGTCTATGTTAGCGCTAGTCATCTAACATTGGTAGTGCTACGTAGGACAGCTGTCATATATATCAGTGATTTTCAGTTATAATTGGTTGAATGAACTAAATTGAAAAATTGTCAAAATGTGGAAGACTAAATTACTCAAATTGAAAGGTCTATGCCCGAATTAGAACAAGTACAGTAGATTTAGCACTTTTTGGTAATTTTCCCTCAAAATTCAATGTAATAATTATGTAAATGACTCGTACACCTGAACACCCATTTCGAGGGAAAAAAAAAAAATACAACTCAGAGAGACAATGTCGATACTTTTTCGCTTGGAGAAGAAAGAAAAATTTACAATAGTGGAACATTTATTAGCAAATAAGGAAGGCAGGCCTAAACAGAAAGGGACCACCGCCACCACCGGCGGTCAACTTGGCACGAGAGCACGAACATAGCCTTGACGACATCTCATCCCTCCAATTGTCAAATTAAAATATAACTCCTCAATTTATTTATTCAAAAATTAATTTAATTCCTATTTCCCTTTTTTTTTAAAATCTTTTTTAAGTGTACATGGCTGAATATCTTTTAAGGGAATCCAATGGCCATAAGCCTTCGACGCCCCCAAAAAAAAAAAAAACGGCCATAAGCCACCGGTCATGCCTCTATTATTGTACCCAATTTTTATGATTTTTATGGTTCGTGAGTGAATAGCTTTGCTTAGGCTGTCGAAGGCTTCGACGACTTTTTACTTATTTTTTTTTTTTTCGGGTGCGACCCCACTAAATTAAAAGTCAAAATATCTCCTCCAATTAAATATTATTTCCTCCCCTCTCTTTTTTTTTTTTTTTTTTTTTTCTTTTTGAATCTAGAAAATAGTTTCTGCCATGTGCACCTCCTTTTTTTTTTTCTTTCAATTTTTAGTTTTCGAATTTCTTTGGCATCCTTGTGTTGGTGGGAGCTTAATGTGAATGCGATGCGGCTTAGTTGGACCGTAGACATTATTTTTTCTTCTAATTTTTCCTTTTCTTGAGACTATTTATGAACACCCGTAATTACTTAATCTTTTAAACCTAAATATGGACATAAATCTACAAAATTACAAGAAGAGTAGGTTTTTAATTTCTTGCCGTTCATTCTTATGGACAGATACAACAAGAGAGTACGAGGGCATTGACTGGAATTTTGAATGAATTTCTCCACGAATCACAACTTTCTTAGTATTTATGAAGATGACTTATATAGAGTCTTCCAATTTATGATTAAAAGTCAAGAGATCTATTAACTTGATTTTGTTTCCTTCTTTTTGCTAAGTTACGAGGCAGCATCCTATTACGCAAGAGAACATGGAAATGGGAGGTGAGGGGTTCAAATACCCACATTCTCAGGAGGGGATGGGGGTAGGGACACGTAAGTTTTGAGAGTGGGTTATGACTCTCACGCCCTGCAAGAGGCAGGGCACAAGTCTGCGAGTAAGTGTAGAGTAGGAATAGAGTAGGACTGATAAAAAAAAAAAAACAGTAATTTTTTTTTTTTTTGGGTCAAAGCAGGATAACATCAATTGAGTTAAGCTTATGAATTGGTGGCCATATTATGAATACCACCAAGGTCTTCAGATGCACCTTCCTAGATTATGTAATTAAGGTCTCCTTAGTATTAAATAATTAAAGTGAATGGATTATATGTGGAAAACAACGGAGTGGGCAGAACTATAAGCATCCTTTCTTAAAAGATAAAAGCGTGACAGCATCATTAAGTTCCAAGGGATGATGGGTCGCACAGATGGAACGACTAGAAATCAATGTTTAGTGTCGAAACTATCTCGTGAGGAAGAGAAGTACTTTTTGGCAATCTCCTAATCCAACATGAGTAACCCACCCGTTTTGGATTCAACTTGGCATGAGCTTAGGAGGATATGGCACAAATGTATCTCGGAAGTCAGCATGGAAAAAGCGAAAATAAAGAAAATAAAATAATGAAACGGCGGGTGATGATGCGAGATAGAATGTAACTAGTGGCAAGCGATGCACGCCCGGCTGGGCTGGACCGATCAGGCTGCTGGTGGTGGAAAATTTATCCTCGTTTCCATCGATTTCTCAAGGCGAGAGAAGGTCGTACTTGGGACCGGCCGAATCCCAGAGGCGTGATTGGGATGATCCCCGTTCGCGAAACGACATAGAAAAAAAAGGTGTAGGAGGAGGAGGGGGGAAAAGGGTCAATGATGATGGATCATGAGGGGGGATGACCGAACCGGACAATGCCCCACTCGATAACATCGGTAGGCTCGTGCACACGCGATCGCAGTGCGCGCACGCATGTGTACGTGTCTGTGGGGGGCCCCACTCGAGTGAAAGGGAAAAAGGGCAAGGAGGGGAGTTAAACGGCGGGTCAGTTTTGGGGAGGAGGGCGGCCTCGAGGGGGAGAGAGAAGGTGGGGGAGGAGGGGGGAGGAGGGGAGGAAGGGAGGAGGGGGTGTGACTTTGAGAGGTATATAAAGGAGAATCTCTCCCCATTTCATCACCCACCTTGGCCCCCCTTCTCCACCTCTTTTCTCTCTAATTTCTTGTGGAAAAGAGAGAGGAATTCTCATTCAATGGCCTTAAACTCTTCCTCGGGGTTGTCTCTCCATTGAAAAAAGCAATCATTTTGTGATCTTCTTAGCCGAGTGTTCTGCTCTCTCTGTCTCTGTCCCTCTGTCTCTGTCTCTCTGGGGTGTTCTTTTTCTCCTTTTCAATTTTTCGGCTGGGGTTGAAGGAGCGCAGAAATGGGTGGAGCCGGCGCCATCAGCCTGGAGGAGATCAAGAATGAGACTGTTGATCTGGTAAAAATATCATCGCTACCCATTCTTCCTTTGTCGTCCCTAGAGAATTGGGTCTCTCTTTTTCGTGGGGTTCTTGGTAGCTGCTAGCACTCTGTTTTTCGAATTCATTTCGCCTTCTCTCGAATGCTAAGTCCATCGTGTACGGTTTATATGTCCTGTTTCGCCTCGTGCTTCGTTTTTTTTTTCCGTTTTTTCCTCTTTGCTCTTTGCTCTCTGTCTCTTGTTCAGATATAGGGTGAGTGCATGTACTAATTTCCTATCCCATGTGATGCGTTCTTTATCTCTCTGATTGATGATCTGAGTAATCTGAGCCTGAGCTGTGGTCTTGAACTCATCTGAGTGCTGAGAAAAGCAGAGAGAGAGAGAGGTCGTTGGATTGTCCTAGACACGGAAAAAGCAGAGCACGGGCCTTTGACTGCATGCGGTGCGGGAAAACGCCAGAGGGGTCGTTGGATCAGTTTCGTCTGATCAGATCCTCGTTTCGTCCGATTAGATCCTCGTTTCATCATCATCCCCGAGGCTAAAAACTTTTGGGTTTATAGAAAGAAAGCAAGCTCGATGCTTTCTCGCATGTTTTTCATTAGGCCTTCATTTTCACCTTCCCTCCCACCCAGACAAAGGCAGATCAGGGCCCCAGTCGGTTTGTGGCTTCATCGCCGGATCTAAACATGTGAGGGAGAGAGAAAGAGAGATAAGGAAGGAGATGGGGAGTTTCAAAGCCATCGGGTTTCTCACAAATTTTCAATCTTTGACACCTACCCGTGTTCCCTAATCCCTCTCTCTCTCTCCTCTGTCTCTACTGTGTGATAGGAGTCTGAGAGCTTTTTGTATTGCCTGTTACAGTGAGAGGGAGGAATTCCAAGTACCTTTCCGTGGTACTTTTTTTTTCCCCCTCATTTTCTGCCGTGAGAAACAAAATGAGATTTTGCCTAATTTCCCCATTTCCTTTTTCTCTTGCTCTGCTTTAACCGTTGCTTTCTTCCTCTCTCTCTCTCTCTCCCTCTGTTTATTATAACTCTCACGTTCAACGGTTCTGAGCTCTGACACCTCCTCCTCCCCTGCCCCCACGTCGGTCCAAATTTATTTTATTGGAAAACGCAAGTTTGAGTTATTTTAATGGGGAATTTTTCATTCATACATCGACCCATCAATTATGAAGGGGAAAAAAATAATCTTCTTTCTTTGGCGCGTCATGTGCACGGACCAACCACATGCAGTTAAAGTTGGAAGGCATCGATATCGAGCCGGGTTCTGCGCTCACTTTTTTAATTTTATTTTTAATTTTGGCTTTATCAGTTTGTATTTTCAGAGGTCAGCTCCACCGCAAGGCGTCGGTCAACGCTGAATGTGTGGCTGTCACAAATTTCTGTGCATTACCCTGTCATCGCCCGTTTTTGTCTGACTTTTTTTTTTTTTAAAATAAAAAAAACAATAGAGTTAATTGAACGATCTTCGGATTAGTAAAACTATAATCAATCTCACGAATGAAATTTGGCTTCTGTATATATCTTCTTCCGCAATGATACTATTTTATTGCTATACAATAATCAATGGACGTGATGGCTTCTTTAGTTTATGTATCTTGGGGCTATTTGTCATAATTTTTTGTCCATGGAGAATCTAGATCGAAAGGATCAATGCCTAGCGAGACAAGTTTTACATCATTCCGGGAGACAATTTATGGTTTAAAATATTTGCTAAGAGAAAACATCGAAAAGCTATCTCCTGCAAGGAAAACAAAATATTAGGAATCTCTTAATGTAATTATAGGAATAAACAATGAGGAAAATCTGCCAAGATGCTCTTGTAGTGTTGGTGATGTATAGCATTCGTTGCAGAGTTACTTCATACTGATAGAATTTTGGATTTTTCCAAGTGTATCCAATTTTGAATATGTATATGTATGCTTCCTCGCTACCTGGCATGTCTGATAATTTTCTAGGATTATTATGATCACTTGGTGAATCTCAGCTTTATCAGCTGAATTCAAACTTAATCCTCTCTATCATCTGAAAAATCTTCTCAGGAGAAAATTCCTATAGAAGAAGTGTTTGAGCAGCTGAAATGTACTCCAAAGGGTTTGACTACCGAAGAAGGAAACACCCGTCTCGAGATCTTTGGACCCAACAAGTTGGAAGAGAAGAAAGTAATTTCTCGCTATCCACACTTTCTAATGGCCTTTACTCATGAAATCCGTGAATGTCTGACATTGTTTCTCTGTCGATAGGAAAGCAAAATCCTGAAGTTCCTTGGCTTTATGTGGAACCCTCTGTCGTGGGTCATGGAAGCTGCAGCTATTATGGCCATTGCGCTGGCAAACGGCGATGGAAAGCCTCCAGATTGGCAAGACTTTGTTGGTATCATTTGCTTGCTAGTGATCAACTCCACCATCAGTTTTATAGAAGAAAACAACGCCGGTAATGCTGCTGCGGCTCTCATGGCTGGTCTTGCCCCCAAAACCAAGGTATCATATCATAAATGGCTTAAATCTTTGTGCTGTCGTGTCGAATTTTAGGACCTTGGCCATAATGAAATATTAGTTGATCATAGCCGTACAGTTCATCACTCATTGAGAGTGTCAATCATAGGCTTTGACAGAGCTTTGTCTGTCTGCACATGAACTTAGTTTCTGTTGTATTTCGTAGGTGCTTAGGGATGGCAAGTGGAGTGAGCAAGAAGCTGCCATTTTGGTTCCCGGAGATATCATCAGTATCAAATTGGGAGACATCGTTCCTGCTGATGCCCGTCTTCTTGAGGGTGATCCGCTGAAGATCGACCAATCCGCCCTGACAGGAGAATCGCTCCCAGTGACCAAGAATCCCTCTGATGAAGTTTTCTCCGGCTCCACATGTAAACAAGGGGAAATCGAAGCTGTTGTCATTGCCACCGGTGTTCATACCTTCTTCGGTAAAGCTGCGCATCTCGTAGACAGCACCAACCAAGTTGGGCACTTCCAGAAGGTGCTCACCGCTATTGGGAACTTCTGTATCTGCTCAATAGCAATCGGAATGCTGGTCGAGATTATAGTGATGTACCCGATCCAACGCCGTGGGTACAGACACGGGATCAACAATCTATTGGTCCTTTTGATTGGAGGCATACCCATTGCCATGCCCACGGTTCTGTCGGTGACCATGGCCATTGGGTCCCACCGCCTATCTCAGCAAGGTGCGATTACTAAGAGGATGACTGCCATCGAAGAGATGGCTGGTATGGATGTCCTCTGCAGTGATAAGACCGGTACCCTGACCTTGAACAAGTTGAGTGTCGATGTAAACCTGGTCGAAGTGTTTGCCAAAGGAGTGGAGAAACCGCATGTGATATTGCTTGCGGCCAGAGCTTCTAGGATGGAAAACCAGGATGCCATTGATGCAGCCATTGTGGGAATGCTTGCTGACCCAAAGGAGGTACAGTACCTTTTCCGTTCGCATCGTGGCCTCCTCTCTAGTGAGCCAGTTTTAATCAGAAAGACTGATGTACTTGTCATTTCATGTGCTCGATGTAGGCTCGAGCCGGGGTCACGGAGGTGCACTTCTTACCATTCAATCCTGTGGACAAGAGAACTGCCTTGACTTACGTTGATTCAGATGGAAGCTGGCACCGTGCAAGCAAAGGAGCACCTGAGCAAGTAATGCAACATGAGCCATCGTCCTCCAACAATGCATTGTGCAGTAAAATCCGATTAGATTGGTTCACTGACTTTGTTTCTTGCCTTTTGTGGGATACAGATTTTAGCCCTCTGCAATGCCAGAGAAGACCTTAAAAAGAAGGTCCACTCTGTCATAGACAAATTTGCTGAACGTGGGCTGCGGTCCCTGGCTGTCGCTAGACAGGTGTTTGATATATAACCTCTCAAGACTCCTATGGAAGTGTTCCTTTCACTCGGAAGCAACCCTAAGATTCTTTTTTTTTTTGGCATTCACAGGAAGTGCCAGAGAAAAGCAAAGAGAGTCCCGGTGCTCCATGGCAGTTTGTTGGTCTATTGCCCCTCTTTGACCCTCCGAGGCATGACAGTGCAGAAACTATTCGCAGAGCTCTCAATCTCGGTGTCAACGTCAAAATGATTACTGGTAATTATGTGTTAAATCATTGCTGAATTAAATTGCATTGGATATTCAATGGTTGGCATTTTGGTTAACATGTGCTCTTTCAGGTGATCAACTTGCCATTGCTAAGGAGACGGGGAGGAGACTCGGAATGGGAACCAATATGTACCCATCTGCTTCTCTGCTAGGTCAACACAAGGATGCTAGTATCGCGGCCCTTCCTGTAGAAGAACTCATTGAGAAAGCAGATGGTTTTGCTGGTGTTTTCCCTGGTAAGTCCCTTCTTTTCTCATCTACTACTCTCTTATGTCTATTTTCAACTAGAAGATTTTCTTACTCTAACAAGTACACCAAATCTTATCCAAATCTCTATTTGGCAGAGCATAAGTACGAGATTGTGAAGAAATTGCAGGAGCAAAAGCACATTTGCGGGATGACGGGCGATGGTGTCAACGATGCCCCGGCTTTAAAAAAGGCAGATATTGGAATTGCTGTTGCCGATGCTACTGATGCTGCCCGGGGTGCTTCTGATATTGTCCTCACAGAACCTGGGTTGAGTGTTATCATCAGCGCTGTCTTGACTAGCAGAGCTATATTCCAAAGGATGAAGAACTACACAGTCAGTGTTATATTCTTTTGTTTCTTATGTTTTTATTTTCCTCTCTTTTTTCTTCTTGAATGGAACTAATCATTGTTTCTGTTTTTTAACTTCTTGCAGATATATGCAGTCTCCATTACTATCCGTATAGTGGTAATTTCATGTTTTACTCATATTATGTCTTGACTTGCACCAATCTATGGATGGATTATTCATTCTGTTTTTGTGTTTGCTCCTGCTTCTGCAGTTTGGTTTCATGTTTATCGCTCTAATTTGGCGTTTCGACTTTTCTCCATTTATGGTTTTGATTATCGCCATTCTAAATGACGGTAAGCACTTACACGACTTTGGGAAATGCTTTAATTTTACCTGACAGTTTTTTTCTTCTTACAATGGCATGGCAACAATGTGAGTTAATAGCATCCTATTTCACTCTTTAAAGGAACAATCATGACGATTTCAAAGGACAGAGTGAAGCCGTCTCCACTCCCTGATAGCTGGAAACTGAAAGAGATTTTTGCCACTGGTATTGTGCTTGGGGGTTACTTGGCGCTTATGACCGTTATCTTCTTTTGGGCCATGCATAAAACCACATTCTTCTCAGTAAGAAACATGAGATTCCTCCGCCCTTACAGATTTTGCTTTGTTCCGGTTGTATGATGTAAAGAATGATCTTTTCAACTCTAATTTGTGGCTTCTCATATGATAGGACACATTTGGGGTCAGATCTCTGAGAGACAGTCGAGAGGAAGAGATGGCTGCTCTGTATCTTCAAGTGAGTATCGTGAGTCAGGCACTGATATTCGTGACGAGATCTCGTAGCTGGTCATTCATTGAGCGCCCGGGGATGCTTTTAATGAGTGCCTTCTGTGTTGCACAACTCGTAAGACCCTTGAGCCATTTCTTCATTTCTTGGAACTTCAATTACACTATCCTGCTGCTTCTGTTCCACCTGATGTTTATGAACTCAACAGATAGTAGTTCTAATACTGACGATGAACAAATTCTTTCTCTTTTTCTCCTTTTGGCAGATTGCTACAGTGTTAGCTGTATATGCCAACTGGGGCTTTGCAGAAATTCAGGGATGCGGGTGGGGATGGGCTGGGGTCATCTGGCTCTACAGCATCGTCACCTACGTGCCCCTGGATCTCCTCAAATTCGCTATTCGCTACATTTTGAGTGGAAAGGCATGGGTCAGCATGCTAGAGAACAAGGTATGTTTTAGTCGTATTACCCTAGTACTAACGTACATACAGCAATTGACCTACATTTTGAAATGGGCGAAACGAGACAACTGATTTCTTTTTGCTCTATTTTGACGATTCAATAGACCGCATTCACCACCAAGAAAGATTACGGTAAAGAGGAGAGAGAAGCCCAATGGGCTCATGCTCAGAGGACTCTTCACGGTCTTCAACCCCGGGAGACTTCCAGCATCTTTAATGACAAGCACAGCTATAGGGAGTTGTCGGAGATCGCTGAGCAGGCCAAGAGACGAGCTGAAGTTGCAAGGTATAAGCTATTGCAGAGCACAGGACAAGATGACAAATCTTTCTTTCTTTCTTTCTTTCAAATGGATCTTTTCTTAGTAGGATGCTTCCCAGTGAACTGAATAAGAAGCAAAACTTTTTTGGACTTTGCAGGCTTCGGGAGGTCAATACACTCAAAGGTCACGTCGAGTCCGTGGTGAAGCTGAAAGGGTTGGACATCGACACGATCCAGCAGCATTACACCGTGTGAATAACATAATCGAACTCCATCAAAAGAGTTGCGGAAAAAGGTCCCGAGGCTGGCCACTTCCCCATTACCATGGTCGTGACTGATCGAGTCGAAGGACTAACTAGCTAAAAAAAACTCGTGCAAGGGAGGGAGAGGGTTTCTTGATCATAAATCTCCCTGCGCGTTCTTCTCTTTGTCCTTTTCTTTTGTTCCCTCCCTTCTTTTTTCCATGTATTTGAAGGCCAGAAAGAAGGCTCGTGTTTGCTTTGCTCCGTTTTCCACCGTCCAGTTTATAACGGGGGAGCTATGTAAAACTTTGTTACACCATTTCCCAGCTTAAACGATCCTCTCCGTCTTTAACTTAAGCGTTTAAACTTGTCTCTCTTTCTGCCATTTTCCCATATTTTCAATTATATCTAGCGGAGTAAATCTGGAGGAACCCATGATCGGATTTCAGAAAAATAATTGTTCAGATCAAGATTAATGCGAACAAGCTAAGAGCAAATGGATATATATATATCTTCTCAAGACCATTGGTTTGTAGTGTGAGGCTGATTTGCAAAATTTCATGAACAATATCTCAAAACAAGAGGAGGTCGCATTTTCTCATTCTCTTGCAGGCATATGAGCTTATTCTTGTACCTATGGTCTTCTCATCAAGAGCAACCATTCCTAGGGCAGTATGGTTCTCCAAGTACCAAGTTTGATCCATGATGACTAGTGATAATTTGGGCAACTCAAGCATGTCCACTAACATTATAGTTCTATAATAATGTAATGCGCGTGACCAAATTGTACTTGCTTTATACTTTGGAAATTATTTAGGTATTTCAAGAAAACATAAAGAAAGACTACGCATTCCCTCACAGCCATTTCCTTTAGAGTAACTATTGAATCATCAGTCATACTTTCCCCTTCACGAATCAAAAGTGGCTGAGCACACAAAATTATTTAATTATGAAACCATAGTTGCTACATCAACGTAAATTCCAATTAGTTAGTTTGAAACGTATCCATCTAAATTGAGCATTTCAACTATCCTATTAATCATCGGTCGGAAAGTAGATTATTTTGTATGTGACCACATATAGAATTTGCCACTACAAAGAGAAAGATCAAAGATCCCTTCCTATTTTAAAGTTACAAACGAAAAGTATTAATCTGTTTCTTTATCTGGTTATGCATATCGTACCATTCTAACATGATTTCACCCCATTTTCTGCCTTTCTTTTCCTTTCTTTTTATTTATTATTATTATTTTTTTTATTTTTGGTGACCTAGGGAATCCCGCACGGCTGGCAGCCGGAGGTAAACCACTGGGGCGACACGTGCTAGCCACCACACACGTGCCACCGGGTAAGTCGCCAAGAGACTCAAAGCTAGCCTTCCTGCAACTTGCGTTGTAGGAGCTTCGAACACTAGACCTCCTCGATGGAAGTCTAGCGCCTACCCAGGAGCCACTGCGGCGGGTGGTTCCTTTTCTTTATTTTGCCCCTCCTTTTGCAACTAAGGACATAGTTTGGAACTGAGAATGAGACAGAAGTATTGATGACCATTTCTACTCCTCTTTTCCCCTCCACATGTACTTTAACAGAAACTTTGGCTCATCTCTAACTTAGAAAATTATCTATATTAGCAGCTGGAAAAGGTCAATCCACTCACATTACAAATGTGTAGGAAGTTTCCTCAGTTTAACCCCTCGTTTGCTTCACGAAAGCCCAAGGCCCTAGATTCTAAACTTCTTTGTTGGGCTCATTTTTTTTCGATGTTGGGCTCCTCTTAGATCTATATCTATCTCAATTAATGATTATTTTCCCCTCAAAACATATCCAAGCTGAACCATACAGGTTTCAACAGCCATATCCTTTAGGAATGGATAGGACTTGCTATGTTTATCAAATCTTAAAAGCAATTGATCTTTGCAAATAACTCCTAAGAGCTGCATAAAATAGATAGATGTGCATTGGTTATTCAGTCACATCATAACTTAGAATTTTCACTCTCACTTTTATTTCAACGAACATCTCGAAATGCAACTCATGGCCAGATGTATTTTTGTGAAACATTGACATTAGTAGTTACTTCAAGAGGTTGATTCAATTGGCCTAAGCATGAGAGAAAAATGACTTTAGTATGCAAAAAGTTCAAAGTTAAAATTTGGTTTGTTTAGACGAAGCTTCGATGGCATTTCTCAATTATTTTTCAGCCTCTGAATGCTATTAAAAAATATACTTATTTTTTTTTTTAAAATTCAGAAATGTACTAATGTTTGCCCTGCAACTTAAAATTTATATTGGCGACACATAGATCTTGGTGGAAATTACACAAGAAGTTCATGGCACAAATATATGGAGGCACCCCAAATCTTGTTTCAGCTGATGAACCAAAAACAGAACAAAAATATGCATTTACTAATCAATCAATCAATCAACATAATCGTTCGGACTTTGCATCATTCCCTAGAGATACCTTATAGAAAAGTACAATTCATGTTGATAAATCTAAGTTGATCCCCAGGGAGCAATATGAGCAATCAAATTCAAGATTCTTGTCTGATTAGATCACCAATCCACAATTTTCCCATATGGAATCCAACTTCCCCAGTTAATGCCTCTTCCATGAAAAAATAAGACATAGGTTAAGAATACTTTACTTAATTAATCAGGGGCTTTATTTCTTAATTGAGTATTAGACATTAAAGAAGCAAGTCTAGTTCAATCAGAGGGAAGCCCTATATAAAATTTTTTTTGCCCCAACCGAGAGGAGCAAAGTAAGCATGTGCTTCTCACTTTTCCAACATGCCAACTGTCGTGACATAATCAAATGTTAAGGCCATAAATGTTATAACCGATGCTTTAATTATCGCATATAAACAAATAGTTAACTACTTAACCTATTAAAAGAGAAGAATGGATAAAAAAAAGGGGAAAAATATCTCCACTTGCAAGCATTGGGATATTGCGCACATTCGACCAATAATTTCTGCTTGTACCTAATTTCATGTCCTCTCGATAAGCAAAGACAGTGATTTTTTTTCACTATTCTTAACTGAAAATCTTATAATTTTTCCCTAAAAATAAGTCAACCCATTTTTTTTCAACCAGTCAAGTGATATATTGAGTTTATATTATTCTTGTGTTCAAGACTAACAACCGACTAAGGAAGTTAAGCTTCTTGATTATGTTCTCACTTATTGCGTCGTTTCGGGCTTTTCAAATTACTTTGGGAGCTGAATTCATTGTATCAAATCACCGATGCATTCGAACAAATCCATTTTTTTCGCTTGTATGATTGCTTTCACCGCATGATACCAATGTCCATTTGATCACTTTTAGCATATTAGTTCCACTTTCACACCCGCTTCACCTGTGTGTATATACACTAGTGAAACACACAATCACTTTTCCCATCACAGGATGACAGATGCACAACTATCATCGAAGTAGATATCTCAGGTAAACAATAATTGAGGACGAAATGGGAGGAAATGCAGACTAAATGAGGCACTCGAACAACGTGGGGATGCAGATAATATTCTAAAATGGGGGAGCGATGTGAAAGGGCATTGGATCCAGAGCAGATAAGCCTTGGCCCGAAGATAGAGAGATTCCCGTTTGCCCTAAAAACCCAATCCCCGGAATTATTTATTTTTCATTCTCGGTGTATTTCTCTTGGGTACATGATAAATTATCAATTTGATTGAAGTCACATCCGCACATCCAATCTGATGCAGTGAATGTGGGAACTGAGCTGGAAACAAATGGGGTTTCACGCCTTGTGAACTAGAACACTAGGAGCTAGAATCCCCTCCAATTCTCTCTCCGCAAGTGACCTTTTCCAACTGGTCGTGTTCCCTCCTCTGACGCAAACCTATGTTATTGGATAGCTTATGGCCAATGAAGCTTCACGGTCTTAGTCAACTGATGTGTGTGCGCGTGCACGTGGAGAGAATGCAATAGCTTCCAATCCAGATCTTGATGTAAAATCGTGCCGTGGATCCACCATCTATGGAAGGAGGGTTTTTCTAATTTTACTGTTCCTAGGTTTTTAATTTTTAGGTTTTTTGGGGGCGAAGACTCAACGAAGAGACTGGGAAGATAAATGGTGGGCCTCGTGGCCAAACACAGGTGATGGATGATTGGATTCACGTAATTCGATAGTTGCATTGGGTTTTGATTCATTGGATTGCAACATGTTTACAAATATTACATGACTTGCATGAAACTCCACGAAAGTTTTCTTGGATGATTGAATTGTCAATGTTTCCTAGGTCTCTCCATAAGAAGGGTCTGTACTAATATTTTATGTAGAGGCAGATCTTCTTCACGTGGAAGAGTGTATCATTGTTTATATGTGATTTAAAAGATTAGCAAGGTCCAGCGACAATACAAAAAAGTAACTAAACTTGTATCCGAGCAAATCTTCAGCCATCTAGGAAATGGCATTATTCGTGCATCAAATTCCTCATATGCTAACCAAACTTGAGACAATTCAAATTGGATCTGTGTATTTTGATTGAGCAAACATCTTTCTTTAATTCCTTTTTGGCTCCTTAAATCTAGCTTTTGTGTCCTCAGATATTCTTTTTTGTTCTTTTTTCTTGGGGTGGATTCATTGTTTAATTGCTCTACATGATACATCAACAAAAGGACAAGAGAAAACATTAGGTAGATCAGTCTTGTCATGTAAACGTTAAAACATTCCATTCAACGCTTGTCATGTATCTGGGGGGGCCAAGATGTTGTTAGGCTTTCACGTTGCGGTGGATGATCGGGAGATTGATAGTGTGCATGTTTAACCATATGGCTTGCCTTGGGCTTGGAGAGGGCATGATGGGTGATCAGGTTGAAGAGGGTGTGGCAGTCGTAGAGCTCGAGGATGAAGGAGAGGCAGTTTGGGAAGTTGAAGGCATTGACGATGTTGATGATGTGAGCCGTGGAGAGAATGTAGGCGAAGAAGTTATGTGTCTCTATTGTAGGTGCATTGGCCATGTTTGGTCGAAAGGAAGAAACGATGAAGAAGAAGAGAAACGCAAGGTCTGGAAGGGAGGCAAAGAGACTGACTAGTGGGGCCCATTTGGACACATGACAAGCCTTGAATTGAGTGTTTTACTGCCTATGTGACAACATCGACTTACCTAATATTTTCTCTAAGGATAGAGATAATCCGTTCCCCGTCGTGTCCCCATCTCACATCTTTTACATGTTTAGTTGATATGTGTTCTTATCTCTCATAGATTCTAAACGCACTCTTCCTCTGTAAAAAGAAGATATTAAGAGGCTACATGGAGGAAAAAAGATGAAAACCCCTAAATAGAGTAATCATGTATAGTGAATATACTAAATTCACTTAGAAATAAGCAATTTTATTAAATTAAATGAAGGTATGATTAAATAGCAGAGAATTACTTATTAATAAGGTGTACTATTAATTACTTTTTTTTTTTCAATTTTAATCTTAAAGAAGTGAAGTTGATCATAAACTTAGTCTATTAAATAATCAATTGGTAGGTTAAATGAGCTTAGTATATACACTATACATGATTACTGCGTTTAGGGCTTTTCATCTTCTTCTTTTTTCCAAACAATATGCTGTAGCGATTGTCAATAAGACCCATCACTAAGCCTCTTAATATCTTTTCATGGAGGTTTAACATCTATGAGAGCTAGAATTTTTTGTCAATCGACTACATAAGAGACAGGAGATGGGAACACGGAGAGGTGATCTCTCCCTCAAAGAAGCAATGGAGAATCATACTAAAGAAGCGCATTAAGATAATGCATCTACTTTTTCCTAAAAAGAAAAGGGTTAGTTTACTATTACAGGGACTGGAATTTGAGATTCAAATTGCTTGGCTAATCAAATGCATAAGGCACTTGAAGAATCTCACTCGCTTTTTACCCAAACTAATCAGCCAAAGCAATAAGCATCAAAGTCAAATCGAGCAAGTGAACATTAGATCCTCCCCACTTCGATTGGTGACACCAGCATTCACGAGTAGGAATGAGAAAAAAAGAAAAAAGAAATTGGTTCCCATCAATGGGTGAGTGACACGTGTCGGGTTGTACCTGCTCTTGTGTCCCACTTGAGGCGACATTGCCCTCAGGCATTCATTACAAACATTTGTGAAACCGTGACCCCATGATCTTATCAACTTGGTTGAGAGTGCGACCATCCCCAACTTCTTTTCTTTAATAAATCGCAACACCACTCATATTGCAGCCACTAATCGGAAGCCATCAAACTTTATCTTAAAACTTAATGGTTCGTGGATTAATTTATGAGCACACAATGCACAATTCCGTGAAGCCTTTTTTCCGTGCAACCGATAATTCATAACTATTAATTTAGAACAATATGTCAAATTTTCAAACTATAACTACTCATATCAATATCGATGGTTGTGCCATATGAAAATCATGTAATATAATATATTGCTCCATTGAAAATTTACCGCTTCATTCATCCAAATCACTTTATCTTGTCTTTCTCTCCTCTTTTCAATCAATGATAATTTGTCAAACTTTTTAATAAACATGCTATTTCCCTTTTGTGAATAGGTACATTCCAAAATAAGTATAATAAAGTCTTAGCTACACTCATTTTGTGCTCATGTATATTCACGGTTGACCACTTGGTGATCAACTATTACAAGCTTTAGTTCTCGTCGACAAGATTGCCCTAAATTGAAGCTTTAAGTAGCAGTACGCAGATGCATAAAACACTATGCATGCTTCGCTTTTTCATCATCTCGATAATGTCACATGAATAAATCATATCGATCCGTCCATTTTTTAACAAACATATAATATGTGCTCTAACTTCGTTTTGCCCAAATTTTATCATGGAATCATTTTAAAGTAAACCTTTATTACTTCCATCAAGTTTACACTGTATATGGTCACTTTCCAATTTTCAATCATGGGGTGTGGTATTTCCAAATGGAATCTATTCTCACTTGTGGAGTGTGGCCAAACCCTATATTGTCGGGTTCCATTACATTCTTATTTTATTTTTCTTTGTTTGACAGATAGAAATAGGTAGTATGGTCTTCCCCTCTTTTTCCAAGAATGTGTGGATTTGACCACTTGTGAATTTTAATTGTGTAATTGCAGATATATTTTTCAGAAACCCGAAAGAAGCATCCAAGAACAAACAAGAAAACAATAATACTTACTATTCTAATGATTAGACATGTCTCTTAACGTTGCTAGGCGCAGATTGATGGGTTTGCAATGAGAGTGACCCTTTTATCTTTGTCCCAAACTGACGTTCACGATTTGAAAATGGCTCTTCAGAGTATTATTGTTCCCTGATTACGCTGAATTTTCTTCGTTACCCTTCTTTGGTTTCCTACTTATAGAATTTTTTGGTTCCACAAGCCATAGAGAGATTGCATATGACATATGAGTATATATATGGACCGAACGAAACTTGTTTCAAAAAGAAGACGAGACACGGGATAACTCAATAGGGCTCGTGTTTAGGTATTGGAAAGATTGAAGAGGTATAAATCTTGAACAAATGGTCAAACTGTTAGCATTTCGCAAAGTTCTGAACCATTTTTCCATAGTAGTTTTCCTTCAGTTTGTTTTAGGAAGCTCTATAAAATGATTCAAAAAGTAGGAGGATGAAAGGATGAAGATGATGATGAGGAGAGAGACGGTGAAATGGTGGGGTCTCGTGGAATGACGGCTGATGTGTCTTGGTAAGGCTACAAGGCGTGCTTCATCATTCTCAAATCCCAATCAATTCATCTTCCCATCTTCACTTGAAGTTGCCGTCACTTTCTTTTGTCTTGTCCCT
Source organism: Eucalyptus decipiens (assembly GCA_014182575.1). Lineage (NCBI taxonomy): Eukaryota > Viridiplantae > Streptophyta > Magnoliopsida > Myrtales > Myrtaceae > Eucalyptus > Eucalyptus decipiens. Next base: position 1,121,488 of record CM024611.1, on the reverse strand, counting down.
TCCTCTCTCTCTCTCTCTCTCTCTCTCTTCTTTTTTCTTTTTCATTTTTTCCTTCTTTTATCTTTTTTTTTAATGTACATAAATAGAATGTTAATAGTTCGTTTGTCCTCTCCATCCACTTTGTTCTCTTGGATTACACAACATCTCTTAACCTCTTCGTTACTTCTAGAGGTTGATGAAGGTATGCCGACGTCTGGAGACATACGTTTTCCTCTTCTTCTAGTCTTAATGCCCAGCAAAAGGCTAATGACGTTCTATTACTAATTTTTTTATTTTAATCTCTAAGATGATGATGATGATGATGATGATGATGATATAGGATAATGAAATAATTGCAAAATTGTAGATATCAAACACGATTAATGATGGTAGAGCTAATCTCTCTTGTTGAGAGGGAAAGGTTTACCAAGGAAATGAGGACTTACAATCTTTAAAATAAAACTCGACATTAGTATTGAGTATCAACCAAGTAGAAGACACCGATTGTAAGTGTGTCGAAACTTAGTGACGGAGATTCATGAAAAGAATATATGAGGCGATTATAATAAGTTGGCTCATCGAGTCATGTGGTGAAAAGCAAACAATGGAGATAAAACATTCGCAAACCTATGCACTCTCTCTTTTTTTATTAGTTTTAATATATACGTGATAAGAATGAAAGATTATATTCATATCAACATTTGTAGAATGTACACAACAAGATCAATAAATGGATAAGAACGTTGGTAAAGCAAAAGGGTTAAATAAGTTATTGTAAAGAAAGTAACGCTACGAAATTTCTTAAGTTAACAAAAAGGAAAAAGAAAAATATTAAAAACCAAATCAATACTTGCATAAAAATGATGATTTGTTGGTTTGTGAATATACACATATTGTCTTAAATGTTCTATAATTCGTCAAAAAGCAGGAAATACTTTATAGATAATATGTCGGTATGTAAAGAATTACTTAATAATTACCCACAGAAGAGCATCATAAGACAATCTTCAACCATATATATAATTCTCACGTGAAAACCTTCTAATTATCATAGTCTATATATGCATAAGACTTTTATGCCTTTTTTCGCTGAGTTTTTTTATTAAAGACTTTTTATTGGTTGAAAATATAATTTAGAGCATATGAAGTACAACAGCTCAGGGTCATTCATTGGCATTACAAATAGAGGTAATAATTCAAAAGATGGGAGGTAGGAAGTCTTCACATAGTAGCCAATACAATATTTGACTGGGAATGTTTGCTTTTTTTTTTTGTAAAGTGAAGCTTTACCTCTTACATTTTTACACATCTTGGCCAAAATAATAAGGATGTTAGTTGATTTGTTTTGAAATCGTTTATGGTTGCACTTCATTCAAATGCAATATATGGTTGCTAGGAAAGATATCTTGAAAAGTCTTGCTGCCAAATTTTTGCTCTTTGTCGTCTTAATCATCCATTGAAGTTCTCATTCTATCCTCCTAAGAACGCCTAATCCTATGTTGCGCAAGGATATTACGCCAAATGCTACTTGTCCATCCGCATTGGAAGAATTGAGTTTTGTCTTCTATACTGGCCTTGCAAAAGTTATGCTAGATATCAAATAAGGTCATCTATTGTGCTACGATTTTTATTGTCGTAATTTATCTCTTCAAGCTACCCCACTAATAAAATTGTGTTTGCTAATGCTATTACTCCAAAGTAGATCATGCCACTCCACTACCGGAGCCCCGTGTCTGAGTTTGTCATATATATCATTGCAACAGTACCATGAGCTAGATATAATTGAAGTTAGAATATGTCGTAATTTGAGGGGACATCACCAACTCCAAGTCATGCTACCCCTAATGTCAAGTTGCATAATTAGGGTACCTCAGCATTTTGTGCTGTGAACCCAAATGCTCCAAAGGGAAGAGGATGGATGATTAATAAGGTTCCACAGCGTGCATCCTAACAAAACTTTATTCTATATGTTCAAATCAAGTAATCCTAATCCTCCTTCCCTTTTAGGTGAACAAACTACTTGTCATGCAAACTTGTGCAATGATTTGTTGCAGAACTACCCCATAAGAAATGTTGAATTCTCTTCTCAATCTCATATATAGTTTGCTTTGGAAGTAAGAACATTTGCATCCAATAGATGCGGCAGAAGTCTAGCACAAGTGCCATAACTTGGCACGGGGGGACACTTAAGTGCCATAACTTCAAAACGGTACACTTAAGTGCAACTTTTTTTTTTTAAATATTTTTTATATATTTTTTTTTCTGGTGGGACACTTAAATGCCACCTCCGGCGACCCTTGCCGGAAATCCTATGTGGCAATATTTTATTATTATTTTTTGCTTACGTGGCTCACGGAGCTCCAAATCAGCATAAAAATTAAAAAAAATAAGAAAATTTTAAAAATTAAAAAAATTTTAAAATTTTTTTTTTTAAAAAAAAATTGGGGAGGTCGAACAGCGGCCGAGGGCCGAGCCCTCGCCGTCGCCGCCCCCGCCGTCACCGGGAAGGGTCGGCGACGGAGGGGGAGGGTCGGCCGGGGTCGTTGGCCCCGACCGATCGACGGCGAGGGCTGCGAGCCCTTGCCGGATTGCGGCGAGGGTTGCGACCCTCGCCGCCGGTTGGCCGGGCCTCGGCCCTCGGCCAGGCCCGGCGACCCCGGCCGACCCTCCCGACTCCGTCGCCGGCCCTTCCCGACGGCGACGGGGAGGCGGCGAGGGCCCGTGACCCCTCGCCGGATCTGGGCGAGGGTCGCGGCCCGTACCCGGATCTAGGGCGAGGGTCGTGGCCCTCGCCCGGATCCGGCGAGGGCTCGCGGGCCCTCGCCGCCTCCCCTCCGCCGTCGGGAAGGGGCCGGCGACGGAGTGGGGAGGGTCGGCGGGGTCGCCGGGCCCGGCCGGGCCGACGGGTGGCGAGGGCCCGCGAGCCCTCGCCCGGATCCGGGGGCGAGGGCTCGCAGCCCTCGTCGTCGGTCGGCCGGGGGCCGGCGACCCCGGCCGACCGGGGGCGGCGACCCCGGCCGACCCTCCCCCTCCGTCGTTGGCCCTTCCGGCGACGGCGGGAGGCGGCGCGGCGAGGGCTCAGCCCTCGGCCCGCCCGTTCGACCTCCCCCTTTTTTTTTTCCTTAATTTTTTAAAACTTTTAAATTTTTCTTAATTTTTAAAATTTTTAAAATTTTTAAAATTTTTCTTATTTTTTTAATTTTTTGAATACTTTATAATTTAATTAATTTCTATATTATTATTTACACGTAGACACGAAACGGCATCGTTTTTGCGTTTTCTTTGCCACGTCAGCGTGCAAAACGACGCCGTTTTGGACTAAACTCGCCGGAAAATTGCCACGTCAGCCATTTGGCCGGATTTTCGCCGGAGTGGCACTTAAGTGTACCATTTTAAAGTTATGGCACTTAAGTGTCCCTCCGTGCCAAGTTATGGCACTTCAGGTGTCCTCACCTCAATAGATGCAAATGGAGATAAGGACTGATTTAGTTTGCTATAGACACCTTGCATAACTCATATGCTTCATGCCCCAACTTTCACTATTCTTAAGGATCTTGTCAATAAAACTCTTGCAATCTGTATGAATAAGTCTTCTAGTGACAACGAGAACACTCTTAGAAAGGGTGCTTGTGGAAAAACGCCTGTGGTATAGTATAAGGAGCTTCTCATCCTCGTTCAACCTAGAGAAAAAGAATTTTGGCATTTCTCAGGATTATACCACAATCCTGATGATGGATGGTGGTAAGGATGAAAATGGATAATTTAGTGCTCCCTATATCGGATCGCCACATCGGTAGGCTACTTTAAAAAATGCAAATCTCTTAATTACTTTTAATCCCCGACTATCTACCAAATAGAAAGACAGAAAAACAAACAGGAAGATAAATAGGACCAATTCCGGAAGAAGCGAGTTTATTCTATAACTCAGGCAGAATGCATAATAATATCAAAGAAGTTTAAAGATATTCATAGCTGGAGCTCTAGGTAACTTCCAAGCAGTGTGCAATTTAGCTAACATTACAATATGAAATTCACATAGGTGACGGTATTATAAAATCCCTAATCCAGATAAGAATAATTGAATGGACATTCAATATAAAATTTGCAAAACAGATAATATATAAGAAGGAGTGTTTCTTACATTTATATTTGTTGAGCTCTGTCTCGCAATTCTCTAAACTTCATGCCTAGTTAATCAACTATAGAAAATATCAGATATACCTTTCGTCATTTTATCATTTGATTAAGTTTCTTCTTGTGGTAATATTTGGCCTCTATGTTAATAAGGGGTTAGTGCTGTACATTATAATGAGAACAAACGTGATGGGACTGTCTAGGGTTTCCTTGCTCAGTTCTTGCCTTCTTGGGAAAAACTTTTGGTCTTATCTGTATCTGATATGTTCTTGAGCGAAATTGCTATTGAGACTCTGATTTTGTTCTCTTGATGGCAAAATTGGTGAACCACATAACAGATTTGGATGCCGCTACACTTCATTAGATGTCTTTTTTATGTTCAATTATTCGATTAATTATTTGCTTGGGACTGTGCACTCTGCAGCTAATCTCAAGCACTTAGATTAACCCGTGAAAAATTAGGTTGATATAGTACAAGGATTTTCTACAATGGATGATGACTCGAAATCTTTTTAGGTGAAAATGAGGTGATGTCAACATTTCGCAAGCATGTTGCATGAAATCCAATAATGAACTTTTCCTCCAAGAATGTGAAACATGACAACATAGACAGGTACAAATAGTTCTTCCCACTGGTCAAAAAACATAAAATAAAAAATAAAAAATAAAAATAGATATCTGATTCTGTATGTGCCCAGGATCGTGTTTAGTCGGCCGAACTGGAATTTCTGCATAAACGAATCCGCTGGGCAATTCATCCAGATATTGCACAAGTCAAAGTGGATCTATGCGGTGGAAGTTTAGCGAGGAGAAGGGTTCCATGTGGACAATGCAGCTGGGATCGCTTGTATGCTGGGACAACCTTCAACCAGGACAAAAGAAAACCTAGAGAACATGTCGTATGAGCAATTACAAGATAAAAATGTACCTTGTTTGTGGTCCCTTGTGAAACTTTAGATTCCAACCTTGAAAGTTACTGGACAGAGAAGGATTCATGGCATTATTGGCCTTTGTTCTTATCAAGATCTCTTTCTTGTGTACTTTGACCTCATCTACTTTGCCCTAGATTTTTTTTGGATGCTAGGCGTGTATGTGAGACCATCCGTGCAACGCCAAAAAAAATGTGTAAAGACCCAACAAAACTGGAGATTGTTGGCTCTTCTGTCAAAGGAGTTGTACGATATTGGGAAAAGACGAGTCACCTAATGGAGTCACATTCCATGGATTAAACGTGAGAACTAGAAGGCTCATGTAACGATGCAAATTACATGACGCAAATGGATAAAGTTTGAATGAGGAGAAAAATTACTCAAGGACTATAAAGGATTTTGATGTTTTTCAATAAAATATCGCGACAACTTCTTATTAAGTGAATACATAGTTTTAACTTGTATGGAAACTCATAAAGTTTGTCATCACTTTGTAAATCAATTTTCATAAAAGGTTGTAGGTATTGATAAGGTTAGACAATCAGCTTTTTCTTTTTTGGGATGATTTTGAAATATGCTTCATTGCGTTATTCACATGTCTCCTGGATTTTTGTGCTGATGAGCTGAGAGGTAGGCCTTGAACTGTCTATCAGCATGGGATTTGCTAATCCCTGGGGAATTTACTGATAATTAGGAAAGCATAAGGGTAAGGATGGAACAAATTTGAGCAGACAAATCTTTTTTTTTTTCCATGCGCGTGCATGAACAAGCGTGCAAGTGGTAACTGCTTGAGCAGATCAATGGGCAAAAAGGCCATGTTAGTATGTGATTTTTGGGCAGACATAAACAAGTAAAAGACAAAAGAAAGGCATACATTTCATACAAAGCAATCATTTTTTTATATTGCTTCTCTCTCCCAACGCATGTGGATGTGTGGGCTGTTGATTTCCCAGATCAGAACTGAGGGTTTCCTCTTTTTCATTTATTTATGATCATTATCAGTTTATAATTATCTTTTTGGTTTTTCTTTTAGGTATATAATAATTTGGGGGACAAGTATGTTGCCTGGCCCTTCATCTTTTGGAGGAAAGTGATATGTAGGAAGTTTCGCTCTTTCGCACTCGTTTCAATGCCAATGGCCTGTGTTTTCTTAATTCTAGGCATATCACTTTTTACATCTCGTTAATCCTCGCATAATTACCCCTCAACTTTTCTTGTGTTCAGCTGAAATCTTGGATTTTGCTTCTTTTTTTAGTATAGTGGACAACTTTAATGATTTTGATAGATTTCGGATGAGTTAGTGGTCACTTTGTAATTAATGGAAAGACAGAGAATGAATAGGAGAAGAAAGTTTCCAAATCTTACACCCTTTCCATCATCCTTTGCTCATCCTTGTTGTCAAGAAAGATAGAATTGCTTTTTCTGTGGATGACAGTTACCATGTATCATCATGCGGGATGCGCATAAAAGCATGAGCTTCCAAAAAGTCTAGTTGGCCAACATTCATACTGAAAAACACAGGGCAATATTATACTAGCTGATAAATTTATTTTCGCTGTGTTTATTGCTAATATTCCAGATCTGCCTTTCTAAATTTAAGTAAAACGAATGAATTTTTCATCGTAAAATATGGTAAGTTGAGTCAGCTATAGCCAAAGGGTGAGTGAGACTTGACGGTGAAAAAGATGACAACATCTTGAAACATAAGTGTCATGTTCATATTGAATTATGCCACATAGATGCACAATTCAAGCAGAAATCTAAAACAAAAAAAAAAACCATACTTGAGTGGAATGTGACAGGGACGCTGATCAGTACGGAAAGGAGGTGATAAAAATCAGAATCTTAAAATGGTTCTTTGAAAAGAAGATGGGTGGGTATTATGTAATACCAGAGGATAGGGAAGAAACCACACCAGATGTTTCCATAGCATCATTTCTTTTCACACAGATCTTCAATGTCCAGCAAACCTTGTCCGGAATATCTTGTTCACAGGCCTACATTGGCTTATGTTTAGGATATGTCACTTGCTTTATTTACATATATGAATATATATTCTCAAATGTGGACCCTCCTTTTGATCTTCATCCCTTCTAGATTCCAGTGCAACGCTAATACAAAAATCCCATCAAAGATTATTTAAGTCCCCTCCCAAGAATATAGCTCTCTCTCTCTCTCTCTCTCTCTCTCTCTCACACACACACACACACACAATATATAGAATAAGCACTGTCACATTGCTACAACAGCTTTCCTTTTCGTTTTTCTTTTTGGGGTTTCCTTGGCATTCTCCTTCCCTCCTTTCCCAGCCTGTCAAGGGCTGAATTATTAACATACCAGGAGACTATAATTTTTTAAGAGAAAGGTGCTTTGTTGTCTCTCCAAGTAAAGTGAGGACTGGTTTTGGCCAGCCGAGAGTTTTATTTGGATGAGTGTTGTGATGTCGTGAGTCCTTTCTTGAAGCACAGCTCTCTTTATTTTTTTTTTTTTTTCGGTTTGCCTTGTTCGGTGGCTCCGTCGCATGCTGCGAAACAACATGTCATGTTTGCTCATGGAGGTTATGGTTGGTTCTTGTCCTCCTGTTTCTGGGCTTCTTGTTATTTAGCAAGGCCTTCTTATGGATGGTAATACTGGGGATTTTCATGAAGGAAGATGATGTTGAATGACCATCTCCATAGAGTTAGCAAATCTGGTCAAGTCCATCTCTTGCAGGTGATGATCATAACTCTCTCTCTCTCTCTCTCTCTCTTGATTTGTTTAGTAAGAACAGATGATGTCGTGAAGTGTCAGTTTCATTTCACACTGTAGATGAGGATACCTGTTTATGGTTTTTTCTTGCGTTTGGAGTGGTTGGTGCAAGTTTTTTTTTTGGCAGTGCATAGATGAATTTTCTGGTCAGACTCTGCTTTTTCAGGCAATAAAGATGCAACTTCGTAAGCTTCTTGAAACCAGATATTGAGCAGAGACAATGAACGTTGAACACTTAATTGGTGGCCATTTAAACCTTTTTTCTTTTTGACTCTTATGAAGCAAATTCCGACTGCTCTCCCTGTATTTTCAATTAGAGCTCATTGCATTTTGAGGACTAAAGTTACCGAAATTCTCGACGTATTCACTACGGAAGAATATGAATCTCTGACGATCCTTCTTGAAATATGAGATACGAGAGATGGAGAAAGTGCTAATAAGACAGCCAGTTACTTTTCATCTTCATGCATTTTAACTGCCCCAGAATTTCATTCAACCAACATCCTGTTGAACTTTTCTTCCTTTTTTGGGTTTACTGATTTTGAGTAAGAGACATCCTGGCATTTAGGAAATCTGTAAAGTTCTACATGTTGTGGCTGCATTTGCAAAGGCCAAAGGCAAGATGAACTGTGAAACAGATTTGGACAGACAACAAACCCTGTTGTTCTGCATTTAGAAAATTTGCTGACTCTCTCTCTCTCTCTCTCGTGCGGCGCATGCTTGAATTTTGCTGAGTCATTGTGTGAATGAGCATGATTCGTTATTACCTTGGAGATGACTTATCCATCATGTCAGATTTGTTTGAGTCACTTCTAGATCAACCCTGTCTCCACACGATTCAAGTAGTGGCCCTCCTAAATTTCAACCAACTACCGAAAAAAGTGAAAATTGGAAAAGATATGATCCTAACTCAACTGTGAGTGCACAGTTAGAATCTTTTTATGTTATTTCATTTATAAATTCTCTAGCAAAATCAACTATAATTGGGAAGCACTTCTAAAGATTAATTCTTTTTCAGGTATGGGAACCGAACTTCAATATGCCATCAACCCTCTAGCAGTAGCTTCACCAAGTAGCCACATTTTTTCTTTTCACCGTGTGGATGAGCGGGACCATTTTCAGAACAGAGAGCTCAAAGAAAGCATCAGGAACACTGGAGTGAACAATTTCATAGACCCCATGGATCAGGTCGCCGAGAAGCATAACATCGAATCTATCAGAAAGACAATACAGATGCATGAAGATACCTTCAAGCAACAGGTAGGAGATTCTCTGCAGCTTCTCTCCTAGAATGACAAAACTACTTCATAAAAATTTAAACCGAAAAGGGTAAACAATTGCAGGTGCGAGAACTCCACCGGCTGTACAGTGTTCAAAAGATGCTAATGAGTGAGCCGAAGAAAGAAATAGACCAAAACAGGATCCGGAATACCATGAGGAGTTCAGAGACTAACTATGTCATCAATTGGCCCCAGCAAACAAGTCAACCCAGTAGCGGCCATCCGTTTCATTTACGAAGTCTGAGCAATGATCCAACTTCAAACGAGAGGAGTGGCAGTAGCTGTGTTGAGGCCATAAGAAGGCCGAGAGGTTTCGACCTCGAAAGCCCACCTAAGGAAAGCAGCAACATTGACGAAGAATTACCAGGGCCTAGCTTTAGCAACCCTTGCAAAAATGAAGGAATGAGCATTGAAGGCTCGGATGAAGAAACTGAAGTGGAGCTAACGTTAAGCATAGGAGGGAAAAGGTGCAATGAAAAGTTCAAAAGCTACCAGCAGCATTACAGCAAACCAGAAGTGGGTTTCTCCAGGATGAATCATAAGGAGCTCGTTTCATCGTCGTCACTCATGTCAGATCGAGGCGATGCTTGCAGTGGACCCACCACCAGTATCGGTGGTTCAGCAACTACATCTGATCGGGAAAGAAAACAGCCACATTGGCTGTTTCAAGTCTAAAGTCAAGATTATTTGAAGATAGGGGCATGTTCATTCATCTCAAGCCTCTCCTGAACCATCTTTATCAACATGATTCATCATCCATTCAGATTCTATTTTGCTTCCTCCTGATTCTAATAAGAAGATGATCACTTTGCCATTTCTGAGTTCACATAGATGTAAATACCTTTTCATCGAGACTTATCATCCTAAATTTCAGCACATGTGTAGGACTTAAATCTGCTCTATGAGCCAGAAGACCAAGTTTGAATTTTGCAGAGTTAATCGTCTTTGTTGAAGGATGAACTTTTTGCTGTCTATCCGTTGAACGATATCAAAGGCTAGAACAATCAATTAGCTAAGGGCATTCAAATAGAGGTCTCAGATCCTCAATGGCTCAGACAGACAGCATTCCGATCTTTGTAGGATGCAGGGGCTTCTTGCGCTAATCCGGAGTCTGTTATGGTGAAGCACGTGGAGAGAGTCAACGACTCCAAGCCAAAGGCCTGAGTCGTTCAAGAATAATATTGTTGACATTGATTGTCGTTGTCACGGCCAAAACTAGGTTAAAGTAATCTAATGATTCAGTCGACAATTCAAGTAATGATGCAAGTCTGTCGTCTTAGTCATCAATCAGATAAACAACCAGGACCTAGCTCGGTTAAGCATCGTCCGCAATTTGGGTGGAACTCTTTTTAATAGAAAGGTAAGTTAATCAGAGTAATTTCCAACGGGATATACTTATAATTTCAATTTAGGATAAAAGCATGTATATTCTTCCGTCATCGCAGGTCGTTGCTGAGGAAAGCCAATTTTCTTTGTAATTACCTGAAAACGGTTGCTGCGTCTCACCCCTGTCCACCACCACTACCCGAGTGCGAAGTGGATGCAATGAACAAACCGACATGGAGACTGGTTATTCTTTAGACTACAGTTTCAGCGTTCAAATCATATGTGAGAGAGAGAGAGAGAGAGAGAGAGAGAGAGTTTCCAAAGTAAGGGAACCGAAGCAATAGCGATCTCAATCAAATGGGATTCTAGTCTGAGGTCATAGAACGGTTGCAGGAAAACGAGTGCGGGTTTCCAGTTCCACAAAGAACCAGTTACAAAGAAAGGTTACAGAAGAAGCCGAGGCGGCACAGAACCTGCATAGTTTATTGTTAGTTCACTCAGGGCAGATGATGGTTGACCTGGGGCCTGGGCAGGGGGAGCTCCTGAATAAAACATCAATTGAAAGTCAATGTCTCCCGCTGAGATCCGAAGTGATCTAAGTCTGCCATGATTTGATAAAGCAGTTTCTAAATGTATTACCCCTGCTATCTGTCGATCAAATTCCAAGACAGCAAATCACGTTTTTGCTCTAGAAGCTACTTTGCAGGCATAATGCACCCAATTAGCTCCGAATAAGGGTTTCGCAAGCTTTGGCATACATCAGAGGACGAGGCGAATATCATACTAAAGAGATTTCCACTACCATCACATGTTCGAGTAAGATCTGCTACCTAACAGAATCATTTCCATTCTCTAGATGCAATACAGCATCAAATCTCAGACGACAAATCAATCCATCCACAACCACAGTTTAATTCTTGCTGGCTATATCCATACACTACTCAAAAGTTTTATGACATATTTTGGATCTCCTCATCAAAAGCAGCATCTTTAGAGGAGTCGATGTACTCATGAATCCATTCTTCAACCCAATGTAGAAAAAACTCAAAGGGGAGGGGCAAAAAAATGATGGCCAGGATTCATGGTTGATCCATCCAAATTGCAACAGAACCTGCAACACATGGTAAGTGTGATTGATACATTAATGGACAAGCTAATATAAGAGACATTCCCAAAGCTGAATCTCTAGAAGCAAAAACAGTTTCCCACACTGAAGCTCTACTTGATCAATCAAAACTAGGTGGGAGTCTACAACAATCAATAGTAAGTAATCCCTCATCCATACTTCTTGGCCTCAATAATCTACGGGGAGGTTCAAGTTCAGACAAAATTAGGGGCAACAAGGTTCTGCAGAGCCTCCAAAACCTAAGGTCAGGGGAAAAAAGACAGAAGACACACATTTGCCTAAGACAACTGACTATGGTCAGACCTTACAGCTTGAAAGTGGAAAAATCAAACATTCACTTTCCTGGTATGTGCATTCTTAGATGGACATCTCATGTGGAAAAAAGACCAGAAAACAAGGCTATTGATGAATATTCAAGACATGTAATCCCATCATCATCTGAAAATTCGTTCCTCACAAAGCACAAGAAAATTACTCGAGATAAAATCGTCTGCAGTAGTTCACTAGTGACATAGAGTCAGCATACTTATGATGGTGCATCTTTGTGCTTTTAGTTGTTGGAATCGTTTGTTGAAAAGTCACCAATTTTGTTTGCTAAGAGATTAGAAAAAGATAACGGGACATTTCCAAGAATCACCTGTACACAGTATAGATTGCTAGGAAGAGTTATTTAGCAACCCTGAAGAACTTTCCGGGGGTCCAGTTGACCACTACAATAACTAGAAGGAACAGCAGAAAGCTCCTGCCTCCCTCTCCACTCCTCGCCTGGTTTCAGTGTGATAGGTTTTTCAATGGAAGCAGGCTCAACGCAGAGCATATGCTTATATTCATCATCACCAAAGTCGGCCATGGCCTTTGCCTTCTTATCCCATGGATTCCAAACCACTGTATGCAAGAGAAGATAGTTAAGACATTCCATGCACCAACATAGATCCAGCAGTGAAGTGATGCAACTGTTGACGAAAGCCATAACCCAGCAGATTTATCTCACCGGCATCTGGTAGTCCATCTTTCCGTATGACAAATGTTCTCTTCTTTTCGTGATCAAGAATTGCAATCTTTGTAGGTGTGCTGAGATATACCTTGTCCACCTGTTCAACCAAAAAATGCAATAAATAACCACAACTAGAAGATTACAACAGACTAAAGAGAAAAAGGCGGAACTTTGAACAGACTTCTGATTCAAATGTTATTGCATCCCCTTGCTCAGTAAAGCGCTCCTTATTCTGCAAGTTGTCCAAGTAATCAAGAGTCTCTAACCCTTCTACTCGAACTTCACTGAGAACAAATAAATCAGATTTATCAAAAGCAATTAATACTGCTGAAGAAAAATTTTGAGCTGACTCGACTAGTGAATATATGACAATCTGCTGACTAATCTCCAAACGAACTGATTAAATTCATGACATATGTAAATACATACTTATGACTCATGGAAATCACCAATTGAAATGATTATAGACTTAAGAATGAGAAGTATGGCCGCCTGGAGAACACTAACTGCATTTGAAAATTCTATTAAAAGCATTAATTTGAACCCTATGTTATAGGTATTAATCTCACTGAGAAATGATCATATATTTTGGGGGCTACAGGATTGCAGGTATAAACAACTGGTAAGGCTGCTCTTCAAAATTTATCTATTGCTTCAATATCAAGATTCAAAGCCACCACCTAATTCCTTCAAACCATCAATTGGCATGAGGGCAATGAAGAAGTATATTTGCGATATACTAAATACTAAAATGATCTCAAAAGCTACTTCACAGCAAGGACAATAGTTTCTCATATGATAATGGGGAATGTAACTCGCCACAAGTTTGTCTAATGCCAAATTTTGTAGGGAAACATCACATGGTCAGAATTTGTGGGCAGGAAATGCAGTCGTATTAAGTCTGTCTATCAATGCAATATAGTTGATTTCATCTGGAAAACCATATTTGCTCACCAAACCTTTTTCTTTCACCCCAACTGATGAAAAACGTGGCATTGCTTGGTGCTTCATGATGCAAAATGCATGTGCGGCTTATCGTGTCCTATCAATAATATTCACAATTTTGATCCATCCTGTCAATTTCCCCTTCTACTAACAACTTCAATCACTGCAGGGTCAAGCTGTATAAACTGAACATCTGTTTGTTGTCAACCAAAACCATAAGATTAAATGATCATTTTCATAGCCTGCCGTTGACCAGTGACAGACTTAATATTGCCGTTCATAAATCTTCTAGAAATATAGTAGCATAGTCCTAATGGGTCACTTACAAGTATAAGTTCAACATAAATTTCAGTAAGACACAAATAACACATTTGTTGACTAAGTCCCATCAAAACAAAGGATCAACAATAAGTATCTATCGAAAGGAGAAGGTAATTTCTCCATGCACAATAGCCATTCTAACAATAACAGATTCATTTACCAAGCCAAATAAACAGGGAATGTAGAGCAAAACCTATTTCTTCTATTACCTTATATCAGAGACAGAGAAATAGGTGTGGTAGGCAAAGGTGAAAGTGAAAGGTTTTGCATCAGTATTCCTGATGCGAGATGTCAGCATCAGATCTCCACCAGGTCCCAAGGCTACTCTCAGACGGAACTCGAAACTAAACATGACAGATAAAAGAGGAAAATCTCAGAGGAATGATAACGTAGATAACAGTTAAATAATAGAACACAAGGAAAGTATCAATAAGGTCCCAATGTTCGAATTCAACCATCCATCCATAGTAGTGCGGAATGGTGTCAAAGGAGCTAGGAGCATGGAATGCTTTTTGACTTTAGAACTTAGAACACAAATTCCTTCAATTCCTTCCTGTTTCTAGTTTCTAGTTAGTAGGGAGCAAAAAGTCATTTATTTCACAGAGAAGAATCCATCCTTGACCTCTTCACTCAGGCTCCTTCCACACATTAATTTCTTAGGTATAGCAGGAACAACAAGAATATGTAGAAATGATGTTCCAGATCTCATCTTATATTCTCCACCAAAAGATTTGTATGTGGATTGGAATCCTTATGGTACAAGTAAAGACCTGTAATTACCTGTGAGGCCAGATCTTAAGGTCGTCATCTGATGGCTTAAAGATCAGATCCACATAAGCCTTACTAGTGGAATTAGTAGGAAGAGGAGCTGGGTCATTGTCAATACTCCAGACCCTGTTCCTCGCAAATCCATGTTGCTCTAAAGAACCATGATTTGAGAACTGCAGATTACATAAACATAGTTCAACTGAGACAAATGGCCTGAACTTGAGTTACAACGGAATGGATATTCTGTAAAACCAGGCACCTGAGGAAAGCATATCGGTATCCCTCCACGAATTGCCTTTGGAGGCTTGAATATAGCCTGTAACAAATGAAGGGTTTCAGTCGAAGTGGAATTGGACCATGCAAGATAACACAACGAATATGAAATGTGGAGAAGATTTGAGGTATATGGTGCAAACTACACATGACATGAGGTTTGGAAAAATTGGAAAAGATCATTAATAAGATACCAAATGTAAAGGTACATCCATTTTTGTCAACACACAAACTTACTGAGAGCAAAGCCAATTTTCTAACCTGAGGGCATAATAATTGTCACCATAAAAGAAGATAAAGGTTTATTATGATCTCAAATGTTAAGTATGAGAAGTGTAAAACGCAAGTATTTGATGTTTTATGGCAAACCATCAGCTCATTAAGTATTCAAAATTTGTCTCCACCAAAAGCAATTAAAATAGGAGCACAATGAAACATTCACGGCCGTAGACAAAGAGTCCACATCAAATAAATTCGACATCATAGAGAAACAGATGCCAAACGACTTTTTAAGAACCTCATCAGCAACCTATATGAAAGTCCCATGGCTTTTTCCTGCATGATGAAAAATAAAATAAAATTTGACTCTATTGCTCTTTACCTTGCTACTAACAAAAAGCAATTCCTCCCC
The DNA here is from genome assembly GCA_014182575.1 of Eucalyptus decipiens. Lineage (NCBI taxonomy): Eukaryota > Viridiplantae > Streptophyta > Magnoliopsida > Myrtales > Myrtaceae > Eucalyptus > Eucalyptus decipiens. The sequence goes on along the minus strand of CM024611.1, from coordinate 1,106,034 downwards.
ATGATCATTCTTCCAAGATGTCACTTGACCTCCATACAGATAAACCTGAAGTAGAATGGAGAATGGAGGAGGACAATTTACAATTACTAAAGGAAAAACACATCGATCATGAGTAATTATGTACCCTTGCACAAAAAACTGGAATCTTAACAGAGAGGAAAAGAAATAAATGAAAGCATTATCAAATCATGTCTAAAAAAGAAATCTCATTGGCCAAACATGAGTGGAAGGATAAATCGTCAGGGTGTCACAATGAAGACCTTCAAGCAAATTAGCGTGCACTAAAAGATTCATTGAGATACACTTCCATCAGTCTTTTCAATAGCCTTTATAAAGGATCATGGATTCCCTTTTAAGCCTGGAATGAGATAATCAAATCTATAGTTAATTCCGGCAACTACTCTGAAAAACGCATTACTGTGATTCTTCATAGTCAGAGTAGTCCATAATCTCATTGAAAGGACGAAAGAACAAGTAGACAGAAGCCTGTCCACGAGGCTTCAAATTGTCGATATTCAAAGTTCTTCGAGCCGAAGCTACAACAGCTACAGGATGATATCATATGAGCATAAAGAATCCCTGTTAAAATGACATAAAGCTTTGTTACAGAGAAAAAATTGGTGAATCGTTGCTTGCACTCGTCATCCCAAAAGACTGGCCTGAAAAGCAACCCTGGAAATCAGGCAAAAGATATCTCAAGTCCAACAGTGCCTTGGTCAAGCACATTCACAAAAGATGGTATCAGCTAACCTCAGGCATCCGAGGCAATTGCTATCTTCTTAAATCTCTCGATACTACCATTTACACCACCAATAACCACAATACTGCTTTCACATGCAAGCAGATCTAACTTCTTGAAATCCATCTAACAGTACTTTAGCGTCACTAGCAAAGGTTGAAATGTCGGCACCGCCCAGTCCTCCAAGCGTTCTGATAATCAACCCGAAGTATGATCTAGAATACGGATACGCACGCGTCCCTCCCTAATCACGGATCGCACGCGCGCCTCTCGTCGGCTCACCCCCAATCGACGCGACTCTAAATCCTCAAAAAACACACGCTCGAGCAGCTACCTCAACTCCTCGAGCCCGCCGCCCCCCAAAAGAACAGCGACAGCAACAAATCAGCCGCTCCGATTCGCGAGACCAGATCAACAGCCGCGCGAACCGGCACGCGCGTCAATCGAAGCTCCAACCGAGACGAACGAGACGGCGAAGGAAGGAAGGAAGGAAGGAAGGGACGCGGAGAGGGGAGTTACCTCAGCGGAGCTCCCGCGGGACTCGCGGAGGACGACTTTGTGGAGACCGTTGACGCCCTTGCAGAACTCCACCGGCCGCGGCCGCGACGGCGGCGGAGGAGTCGGAGACGGCGGAGGAGGAGCGACCTTGTCGGCGGACATTCTCGCGGGGGCGCCGGAGGTGGTTATCGCTCGGCGGCGCTCTTCTATGGCGGCGCCGGGGCGAGTCCGTGCGGGGAATCCCGTGCTTTCTCCTCTCTTTCTCTCTCTAGGAGAGAGAAGTGGCGCAGCTGCTCTGCTCTGTAGCAGGTGCTCCACAGTTCATCAACAGATGAAGCGTCTCTCTCTCTCTTTCTCCCACTAAAAAGGAATGAAGAGAGGGAGAGACATTCCGGAAGTTTGTTTTTCTGTTTGGATTAGTTGTATGTATATATATATATATATATATGTATATATGTGTATATATATTATATATGTATGTACGCCACGTGAATTCCGTTTGGATAGTTATTTATTGGCCCTGCCACTGTGCAAAATAAGTTAATGTATACCGGTAAAACAGAATCCGAATAACCAACCGTTGCTGAAACAATAATGATAATAAATTAATAATAATAATAATAATAAAAGAAGAATCTAATAGTTATTACGCCATTCAAAAAGTAAAAAATAAAGACTAGAATTGGAATTTTCACTGCTAAGATATAAAATGCTAATTGGATTCTTTTGCATAATATAATGAGTTCCAACCGTGAGAATAGCTTGCGATGGACATATGTTACAGTTTTGACTACCCAATAACCGATTGAGTCTCAATTCTCGAGGTAAGTAATAACTAGTTACGTCGAAGGAAAGAAGATGGAGCGTGTGTCAATTCTGAATAAACACGGTTTGACGGACTTATTTTATATATGAAAATAAAACTTCTCGTGTTGTCACATCATGTGAAGATGAGTTGCGAGTAAACGTTATATTCCCTTTTAGTGGATCTACACGCATTTCGCTATGCGCTGAAATGCAAAGATATGGTTTAGAATTTTAGTTCAATCCGCAATTCCATCCTGCTTGATTTATGGAATCAAGTGGTTTATGGTCTGCAAAATTCTGGATGCGTCCAAGAAAAGGTGTAGCTTAAAAAGTAGGAGAGCAAATGCGCACTCTTACTCTTTGACCAAAACGGTAAAAGAAAACGGACTTTTGGCTCTTTCTTTCGAGACTTTTTCTTCAACGTTTTCAAGTAGCAAGATGCCATTCTCATCTCAGTCATGGGTTGGTCATCTTCCTTTCCTTTTTTTTTCCTTTATTTTTTCTTTTTTTCCTCTTTTGCCCTTTGGGAATGCTCTCTCAATTAGCTGAAAAGGAGATAAAGGGTAATCTCATTTTGCTCTCTTTGAACTAGAATTGATTGCAAGAAGTACAGGACTGCCAACCATCCTGGCCATGAAACCTCAAGTTGAGCCTGAACCTTCAATAAGCTGAAACAAAAGGATGTCATAGACTCAACTTCAGGATATACTAGATTACCTTTCATAGAAGATCTCATACCTGTTCAGCATCACATGAATCTCCAGAAAGGAAAAAATGGCCAAAGACAAGCAACTTTAAGGTGATTCTCTAGCTCAGGAACGATGATCGATAAGTGCAGTCTTGCCCTTGCCTCGCAGGCGCAGAATGGAGCTCGGATCGATTCCCCCAAAAATTCGATACGTGCGTGCGAAGACAGGGATCGTACAGGACACAAATCACACCTTTATTACAAGAGCAAGTTGACCAAGTAAGCTGATTTTACACTGCTGTACACGCTTACATCTTCAGACTTAAAAGAGTACACTCTTTTGAGTAGGTACTGCAAACCTCCTAATCTGGCACCAAAATGGAATTTTTCTCGGAAAAATCGAAGGAGAAAGGGAAATTAGCAAAATTGCAACCTCACAACACGCCTCTGAGAATAAAGAATACCAAGCAACTAACTCAACAAACAAAAAGAAAACCGGAAAGAATGTAAATTCTTTGCAACACCGGGACAAAACCAAAAAGGAAAAAAAAAAGATCTGATCTGTCCATAAATTGCCAAAAATAGTTCCTTGGGAGCAGAAGCATCCAAAAAAAAAAGCACCTTTCTGTCCCTTTGACTAATGCCGCTCCAAATTCACCAACTGCACAATGAAAAGTAATTAATTGGTGGTTAGACAACACTCAATGAAGCTATATTTAAAGTAATATTGAAGAAAGCTGAGACAAGGAAAGATTTTATTACAGATATCCAGGAAAGCTTGCTTCTGCTCGCCATGCCTTAATGGAGAAAGCAAAAGAATAAATAGAGCTATCAAGCCAGACTCAAAACAAGTGAAGTGCCATTTTAAGCTTGTTCTGTCTCCATTTGGGCAACTTAGAGAAAGCATCCTTTGTCATCCCAAATTTCTCTCTGAACTCCGCTGATGACAAATAAGTCTGCGACATTTCATGCAAAGACAATCTCAGAACATGGTTGAACAGGTGTACTAAGATATAAAGTAGTGTATCCAAGTTCAAGTTACTACCTCTCGTTTGGTAACATCAATTTCCACCACAGGATCTGTTGATGTTGTCTTAAGACGATCATATGGGTAGATTGGAAGCCCATCCTCATCTTCAGCTTCACCCTCTTTCACGTCTTCTTCAATGGTCAGGGATCCTATTCGGCTGCTCATAGAGTTCTCTTTGTTATTTGGCTCTGAATTCTGTTTTGGTGTCTCAGGACTCACTGCCCGGTAAAACAAAATGATCAGATAAAACTCCATCGGCTGTTGGTGTATTTCCCTAAGCATTAATTTATAAGTTATGACGTACCTTTGATAGATTTGGGTATGATGACTTCTCGTATTGGTGGTGATTTCTCAAAAGTGGAACTGATAGTGGAGATAGCTGAAGATTTGGAAGCCAGTTTTGCTGAATCAGGGGTGACAGACTTTGGAAAGATCTTCCTGACAACTGGTGGTGGAGTTGAGAGATTTCTTGCATTTGGATTCTCAAAATTAGCAGCTAGTGCATTGAAAGCAGGAGACCTGCCCCTGACACGAACACGGTCTGGGCTAAAAGACATGCTTCTTGACCTCTGATTTTTGTCCGGTACACTAGATCTTCCTCCATAGGAAACAGGCGCTCTACGCTTGGGTTTCTGATCAAGCAATATCCATTAAATCAAATTGACCACAAACAGAGAACAATCTAGCTGGAGATGTGAGCTGGTAATTATCCATATCAAGCAGCACACATCAACAAGAAAAGTGCATCTTGATGTGTGTTGACTATTAGAAGAAAAAAAAAACCACATTTTGTTATCAACTTTTGGAAATTCAGTCACTTCAGAAATCAGTTCTCCATATATTTGCCTGTTATGAGTGAAAGTTGAAAAGAATTATGGGAGTTCCTTAAAGAGTCAAGATATCCACATACAGGCATAAAACAAGCTGATAAGAAGTGGATATGCATGATAATCCTAAACAGCTAACAATCATTCAAGCAGGCATGTTTAGAAGCTTCAAAGTACGTAAGTCTTACATCAATAGTTGGTGTACCGCCATGCTTAACAATTGTAAGCTTCCTTTGGAATGAGTTCCCATGCATCTTCACCAGGAAAAAAAAAATCAATCAGAATTCTAGGACAGCTAAAACTCAGTCGTATAATGATTACAATTACTTACAGCAGATTTTGCGGAGTCCCATGAGAAGAAGCGTGTGAAGAAAGGTGGTTCACTTCCTTCCATGATGACATATACTGGAGCTTCACGAGATAGTTTCTCAAGAAGAAAGTCATGCTCAAGAAATTTCTGCAAATCATAAAGTTGGTGTTCATCATCTTTTATGAACCATAAACAATGATTTTTAATTTACAACTCAAAAATTGCTCATGCAGCAAAGGCTTTCAATTATGGACCTAAACACTTGAGCAGAAGAACATGTAAAAATACATGGGACTCAAAATACTATGCCACCTCTATGCCTCAAGTTGAACCATACCTCTCCAATGGTTAAAGCATGCATTTTCATCTTGGAGTCAACTTGTTGTCCCACCCAGACAAAGATTGCTGAGTGACAATCCAGGATAAACATATCTTCGGTCATCAAATCATCCTGACTAAAATTGTGTATTTCTGTCACCTGCAATAACAATATCAGAGTGGCTGTATAAGTAAGGACCTCGATAACATGCTCGCACAACAGGTAAGAATATGTGCAAGCATCTTAAAGCAGTGGCAATTGAAAACACAGGAAGACATTAGTAAAATGATCAGAATACTCTGAGATGCCTCAGTTTTATGATACAGCAGAATAGAGGCAAGAGTTGGAATGAATACTTATGATCAACAGGGAAATTATTTTACACACCTTCAGATTTCCTGCAAATCAGCAAGCATTTTTTTCGCAGCGGCAAAACATGGAAGAAAAGATAGATCAGTTGTAACATCTATATACAGAAAGGAATGAAAGGAGTAGAAATTAAACAAATATTTAACATCACCTTATGTATACCTTTTGAGAAGATGCAAGAAAAGAGGTGAGGATCACTCTCAGAATCTCGTGCTATCTTCTGGCTGGGATATTCCGATTTTCCTCCCAATAACTCCCAAAAGTGTTCAGATTCAGCACCTTCCTTTTGTGTTTTACATTGTGCATTTGGCTGAATACAATCGAGACCCATTTAGAGAGCAAATAAGAAGGCACCTCTCAGAATAATAGCAAGCTTCAGATAAAACCAGAAAGCAACTGCACGGTGGAGACGTTCAAGAATATGAAAACTGAGTTTGACCGGTTATTTGTCTTCGAGGAAGGCTGCCAATCACGTAAGTCATAGTATACTCATGAATACTGAAACTATAGACATTTTCACTATTATCAAACCTTTATCAGATCCAGCTGCCTCTCAACAAGTTCCTGATCCTCTGAGGTTGTAAGGTTCCCATACCATGTAAGGACGGAGGAGCCGCTATGCAATATGTAACAGTATGAGGAGTTCAAAGATGATGCAACCTGATTCATTAATTGCATAAAGTGAAAAAGGAAAATTCCATCAGCAGATAACCAAAACATCACATGCTGTGAGTTTCATGCAGCAAACATGACATACATGTTTCTACAAAATAATAAAAACAGAAAACATGACATACTGGTTCCACTTGAATTGCTTGCATATTATCAGGTCCAGAACCCTGGACTCTAAATAATGCCAAACCATCCTCTTTATATGTCTCATCTGGGATTTCCTTCTCTGTTATGTAGCTCTTATACCCTTCACTCAAGCCACCCTGAATATTACGGCCATAGAAGTGCATGAAAATTTTATCAGTTACCAAAATACTGTATAAAAAATAATCTACAATTATTGCCCACATACCTTGAAAACAATGAAGCTCTGAAAGATTGAGAAGAATTGAATCGGTTCATTTCCTTCATATAGGCGAGCCTAAAATGTGTTATCAAAGATGTTAGTTATCCAAACAAGATGAAAACTATAACATCAGACGACGAGAGCAAAAGCAATCGCAGTATGATAGAACCAACCTGGACAGGGAGAAACTTCAAAGACTCAACCATCTTGCTAACCTGTGAAAGAGCAGACGCTCTCTCTTCCTGCTTTCATTCACGACGAAAACAAAGTTACCAATGTAATACAGAGACTTTGTACACCTATGGGTTTTCTCAACATCAGTGTTATGTAGTACACCAACTGGAGCCCTTTATTCATAAATGCAAGCATACAGGCAACCGTATTCGACAAGGTTCTTTGTCGATAATAGCATTTAGAGAAGATGAATATAACTCAAATTGTAGTCTAGAAACAATAAAAGTAACTGACTATGGGGAAAACTTAAGATACTGCACATCCAAGAAGGTTGGATCCCTGATGAACATTGAAAAGACAAAATACAGGAAATGTATAATTCATGAGTTACATGGAAGTTTTTTTAACAAGGGTATTGTTAACAAGTGGCCCAGGGGCACTAGTTAAGACTGCTAATAAAAGTAAAAACACATTCCGATATGTCCTAAAAATTTGAAAAAAAAAAAGAACATATTTCAAGAAAGTAGAAAAGTTTAAATAGTGCCCCTATTATTAATAACCCTTAACAAGGGCCTTGGGGCCACTCTTTAATATTTTCCTTTCAACAATAGAATACCAGAACAGAGGTGGCTGGAAGCAACACCATTCTGTTCCGAAGCTCCCAAATGACATTCCATATTAATGGGATGATACTCTCTGTGTCAATTCCAATTTCCTTGGCAAATAGAGAGGTATAGGTTTCAGAGTGTCCCTTATTATCTGTATCATGCAAGTGAAGCGACAAAATCCTGCTCATTTATTAGAATAACCTTACCAGGTTAGTGCAACAAACGAGTTTGCTGACCACACTACCAATGCCATAAAGGTTAAATTGAGCTGTCCACAGTGGATTGTAGTACAATAATGTGCAACGAAAGACTTGACTGAAACCTAGATAATTTTTAATCAATAGCAACTTCAAGCTACTACTATCTGTTCTTCAATATACATTAGAAAATGCAAATCAATCACTTCTCCTAAGAAGCAGCATCCTCATTGCAAGAAAACAGTGCCTTCCAGGAAGCGATCAATAAGGATTCTAACCATCAATATGCCCATACATTTCTGGGCTGTTGCTCTACTTAAACCAAAGGGTCAGTGGCTCATTTTGCCGGGCATCTTTGCACAAAAACCTGCTAATTATCTATTAACCTCTACAAAACTTATGTTTTCTGATTTTAGGACCTATTTTCAAGTAATGTCTACCCTAGTAGAAGGCCCTCCAACAAACATGCTTTCTTGGAAAAAAAACTCTCCAATAAAGTTTTAAAAATTCATGTCATTCTCACAAAAAGCATTGTGCTAACAGTATTGCAATTATTAGACATCACACGTAATTAATTGCTCAGCAGTTGGGAAAACGAGAATGAATAATGTGAATTATCTCACCTCGACGCTCTTCTTCCCAAACCATGTTCCTATGAGATACTCTTCCCTGTCATCTCCTGGATAAGAATATTGAAAGATATAGCAATCCCCACTATAAAATTTTGACTGGTCAGCAGATTGAAGAAGAATCTTCTCCTGACCATTTACACGCCAAACCTGCACAAACGATGTGGATGTGTCATAATATTATAGTCTGGAACACTGAACCACCATCTCACCTACCCCTGAAATACAAAAAGAGAACTGACAAAGAACATTTTGCAGATAAATTCAGCTCGGATGTGCATGTAGAACCTGTAAATGTCCAGAACAATCGATATATGGTTGAGGTTCTTCTTTAACGGGAGAAGCTTTCATGAGACCCTTCACATTTAGTCCTTGGCGTTTCAGAAGAGCTAAAAATGAAAACAAAATGGTATCCAGAGGATAAGTAGCAGAAAAGGCAGCAACAAGAGTAATAGCCAAGAAGGATTTATATAATACACCCAAGGTTGGATATTAAGACATTGCAAAAAGTGTCAAAATCCAAAATGTGTGTAACAACCTGCAACTTTGCCCCTCCCATCCTCAGTCACTGCAACATCCTCTGTCTGAGGCCAGGAATCAAACTTCAAACGGAATGCCACAGTCTCGAATCCCTCAATTAGACGAATTATATGAGATTGTGGCCGATCAGGACCGTGGATTAACTCCTGTTTCATTCATTGAACAACAGTGAAAGAGATAAGAGACACATAGCAGTCGAAATCCATGTCTAATAAGTAGCTATACTGTTTTACCTCAGCAGCAGAACTAGCACTCTTCCTGTCATCAAGAGAGGTACTTCTCCCCATCCACACAAACACTTCTGACCCGCAGTCCAGAAGATAGCATTTGTTTGTATCCAATAAATCCCTTGTCAAAGACTCATCCCCGATAGGTTCACTCTGGCCCTTCTCCACACTTGTAACACGGATGATTGGAGTTAGTGAAAACAATAGGGGAGAAAAAGAAAAACAGCAAACTGCAACAGAATTGGAATCAACCATTGGTAGATTTAAATATTATTTGCTTTTGACAGCTGAATTCATGTCCACAAACAAATACAAATACACATTTAGCATTCTGTTTTCAAGAGAAACACCAGTCTAACAGAGATTGGAGATATTTAACCTTAGGTATGCAGTCTAAGAATTGAATACATACCGAAGTAGCTTGGTAGGATAAATGCCAACATTCTTGTCCTCTTCAGAAGCCGTTTTCCTTGGAAGAGGGGCAAAGCCACCAAAAAATCCCCAAAATTCACCAGTCTCAGAATCCGCCATCAATTTTCCATCCTCTGTTCATAATATTTGTAAGACTCGTGTACATTGTTGTTTTCGGTCACCTGATTGTTAATCTATTAGTTCACTTACCAATGGCTGCTATGTCACATTTTCCATGGTGATATGTATCTTTGATGTATTGGACAACTTCAAGAGCTTTTGCTCTTTCTTGGATGGATGAATTCGAACCATTAAATTGGAAAATCTTTGACTTGGTATCCAGAATAAAAATATCGTCATGATTGAGTGAAGATCGAGCAAAAGGAACCTGTAAAGTAACGCAACATAATCAGCAAAATAAAAACAGGTATTTGGTAGCACAATCTTCATTCATAACTTCTACATCTGATCACTTGCCTCTTTTACATGCACAACATGCTTTCCCCTGCAGACAAACAAGCGTGTCTTATGTTCTTCCTCCTCAGCATGTTTGAACCCAGTTGCAACTCCACCTTCCTGCGGGATTATACATGGCTTAAAATACGATAAGAATCTCTCTGTTTCATGACCCTGTACTTCACGATACTGAACAGCTCGTCCTCCAAGGGCTGCATCTAATTCTACTGTCTTTATGGCTGCAGTACCAGATTCATCCTATAAAGAAATAAAGCCGATGTTACTAATGTTCAACATATTCGATGCTATTATAGATGAACAAAGCAGTGAGGAACTAACCTGAGTCGTATCCTTGCCTAGCCAATAATGAATGTCATGACGCAAGGCACCATTCTTCAATGCAGTAGTCTGCAGGTATTGAGATGCAATCTTTAAACCGAAGACAATAGATTCTTTTACCCAATGACACGCAGCATAATAGAATAGAAAACTCAGGAATATATCTAATTCATCTTAGCTTTCTTTTCTATTAGGCCTCGTTCAGTTCACCATGGAATTGGATTTAATAGGAACAGGAATCCTTTTCATGTTTGGATAGAAACTTTGTCTTAGGATAGAAACTTTGTCTTAGTAATGGATCCCGTGAAAGTGAAAAGTCTAGTTGTAGGGTCTTCATTTTTTATGTAATTCAATTTCAAGATGAACACAAAACGAGGTCTTTGGCGAAATAATTTCTAATAGATAAGCCTCTTTCCTCATATAACTTAGTCAGGCCAACATGATATGAACTGGGGTGCACACTTATTTGAAACTTGCACCGAGCGACTTAAAGGAACAGCCATCTTTGTGTTTGTGTTGAAACCACTTTTACATCTCATTTGGATTATCAACTCAGGAACACTACCAATGACAGTGCAGTTGAGCATATTCCTCATGTCAAATACATAGTACAAAAGATGCTAGAGATGAAATAATTGAAGCCAAAACATTTACCTTCAGAATCACATAGGAATCCCCCGTGAAAAATTTTCCGTAAGATGATTGAGGGACCAGAACAGGACGGAAATTTTCAATTCGCCATATTTCAATTCCACTACGAATGGTTAAGGAGAATCATACATAAATGATGCTTAGATGGTAATTCGAACAGAAACAAAGAACGTAGAGAAGGGTAGAACTGTTACAGCTGCTCTGTTTGCCAATATACTGTCATTTTGAACTGTAAATAGATGCACCGGAGAAATTGCAATATTCCTCTTCATATCAGTAGTTTTTTTTGGCAAAGCATTGTAATATGCAAACCCACTAATTATTCAGACAGAAAGAGGATACGCCTTTTGTCCAGCTGCCTGGAAAGCTGGATCCAAGTCTCTCATGGAAACAGACATGCTTTCTCTGCAGCTTTAAAAATATATGTCTGCTGCCAGTTTGCTAAAATTAAGGAAGAGACGCCTGCAACATCATTACATTTTTGCACGAGTCAAATCACATGAGATGAAATTGACAACAACATAATTGAAAGCAGTCTATATTTTGTGAGGCAAAAGGAAGATAAGAAAGGAAGATGAACAGTTGCTTCTTGATGGAAACTGTAAACAAAAAAATCTGTGTGGAAACTCAATCTTGGGAATAGAGACTAATTTAATAGAATTTTAAGTCACTTCACTAGCATTGACGTTTGCAAATGCCAGAAGTCAGAACATAGAACTCTTCATTTGAATTTGCAATAGAAAATACCCAGTAGATAATGCATGACCATGACTGCCAACCTGTATATGTATGGTTCTCAACGGTTTTCCCCTTGCTATCACATTATAGTTCCACAAACTAGAGAAATGCTTATCCTAATTTGAAGTGGAGAAAACGAGGGCCAACTAGATATATCAAAGAGGGTATGAAATACTTCACAGACCTAACTTCAACTTCTCAATTGCAACCTGAATTAGATTTCCGAATACAACTTCCCCAGGTAATTCAGAAACATAATTCAATTATTACTTTTTTGTTTTGGTCTTCTCAGGTACAGTCAAGTGCCAACAAGCAACCTAATATCAGGGAAACACAGCTGGAGAAGAAGGCAAATATATGCAGTGAAGGAGAAGTAGAAAGAAAATCACATCCTATACGTGTGCTTTTCGATAACTCCTAATTCCTGAGTTGACTTGTCGTACTCATCCTCATCGAGGGTATCTTTAGTATAGTTATCTAATTCAGGGCGCAATTTTCAGAGACTCGATTAGGAGAGGATGTGGAGCCTTCAACACCATAATATACGAGTGGATTGGTATGAATAGCAGTTGCATTCCCAGTTATGCTTTTGTGAGGCATAATTCTGAGGGGCTAGACTAGTAGAGGATCTCGAGTCTTCAGCATCATCATTTAAGAGCGGACATTAGTCTCAACATCACGAAAGGCAAACCACAAAAATTTGGAAAGAAAGAAAATAAGAAAAACAACGAATTGAAACGAATTTCCAGAGCATGGGAAAAGGAGTAACAAGAAAAAAAATCTCGAGTTGGTTACCGCAAAAGAAAATGCTCTTAGATTGCTGAAGCATTCATTGGGGGAGCAGGGAGCTCGAAACTTTTACATCGGAATAAATTGACGAAATCCAGACACATTGTCGAATGTACAGCATTTCGAAACAGCGCATTGATCTCCAAGACCTCAACTTTCGAGAGTTTTCCCACTACCATCTCTCTCCTAAGCTCCCAAGATTTCACCCCACGTCGAACCCATCAAAGAACAACCCGAGCTGCAACTATTCTCGTAATCCGCATCGACATTCCACCAGATTTTCCGTGCAAACCAGGGTGGCATACCATTAAAAAAAAAAGGCGAAAAAAACACGCAGCAACCGACGCAGATCGCAGAAAACGATTATTCTACCCAGAAACCAATGACCCAGAAACGCGAAAACCGAAAACGAGACACAGAATAGAATAATCCGAATCCAGCTCGCCGAGACAACAATCAACGACCGTCAAGTTCACGCATTTAAACCCAATTCGCCCACAGACGAAGCTGGAAACGAGCTTACCAGGACTCGGGACGGACAAATCCCCGAACAGGGTTGAGTCGATCCAATCTAATCCGACCGAATTAAGGAAAAAGAAATCGAGGGGTAGCCAAAAGATCCTCTCTTGAAAGGAGAAAGGTCCAGAAGCGAAGGAGAGAGAAAGAGAGATAGAGAGAGAAAAAGGAGGGGAGATTTGAGGAACAGAGCAGGGTGGGGACTAAAGAAGGAAGGAAGAGAAATGAGCTGGGGAGGAGAAAAAGGGGAAAAGGATTTTAACAAAATAGCGCAATTGAAGAAGGAGGAGAGGAGGCGTTCTAGAGAGAGAAAAGCTAGAGAGAGAAGGGAGAGGTTGGAGGGAATGATGATGAGTGCCAGGCGTGCCAATCACTAACGGCAACAAAAGCCAACAGTCTGCCGAGCTCAAATGAACTGTAAAAATCACCCCCCTCCTCCCTTGTTTTATTAATTAATTAAAAAAATTTGTTAATTTTTTTTTTTTTTTGGATTAGGGGTTTAACTTAGCCCAGGTATAATGCGGACAAAATAGTACTGCTAGCTCATTTGATTCGCTTGTTTTTTCTTTCTTTCTTTTTAGGGTGGAAAAGTGAGAGATTCATATAAAAATTCAAGGGGGGGGGAGTCAAAAGGGATCCTTCTTTGTTCATTTTTAGGACATTTCCCTTTGGTGATTTACTGAATTCTTCGCCATGTAGAAGTGACCGAGTTTGCGTATTTTCAGTGAGAGATTTAGTGGTGTGGTTTGGGAATTTTGAGGGAGAAAATGGCATAAGAAAAAGGGAAGATAAATATGGGAGAATGGTTGGGAGCTAAGACATTCTTGTGGGGTTACTGGGATAAAGAGGTATGGTTGGATTTTAGGTTCGTCTCTGTCTTTGCCACTTTGAGAAAGAAAACGTTACGTGATTTTCTCAAGCGTTGAGCGTTTGTTGTGGGGGAAATTATTGTTATTTTGGAAAAGAGGAGGGGGCAAAAAAAAAAAGAAAAAAGAAAAAAAAAGAGGAAGAAAGACAGCCTTTTTTCCCCTTCTTTTGTGATGGATGGAAGAGGATGTCCAAGGTGTTTCCGCTTTGTGAGGGAGGGAGTGGGAAAGTAGTCGGTCACCAGCCATAAAATCATGCATGCCATGAACTCTCAACTCTCTCTCTCTCTCTCTCTCATAAATATAAATATAAATATATATATTATAAGTTTATGAAAAGAGTAATATCTTGAACTTCTACTCAATTTTCAATCTCGCCTCTAAATATTTGTTTATTCAATTTAATCCTTGCACTTTCTAATATTAGCTTTGTATAGTCCTTTTGTCAAGTGTGGCATCAAATTATGAGCTTTTTTTTTGCTTATGTGGATGACCAACTCAGCATTTGGTGAGTTAAGGACGATCACTAGACTTTCAAATGATCTTTCTTATTGCTAAGTCAGCAATGATGATATTAGGGCACGTTTGGTAACGATTCTGTTAGGGAGGCGATTCCGATCGTAACCGATTCTTTTTGATTACATTAGGGAACCGATTCTAAGTATTTTAAGCCGTTTGTAGAATCGTCCAAAATTTTTGATTAATGGAATAGAATTGCGTTTGTACCGTGTTCATTAATTGTTCCAAATCAATTTCTTTTAATTTTTAAATAATTTTTTTACTTTTTTCCTTTGTTTTCTTTTCTTTTTTTCATTTTTTCATTTTTTCATTTTTTTCTTTTCATTTTCCTTTTCATTTTCTTTTTTTTTTTTTTTTTTTTTCCTTTTTTTCTTTTCTTTTTCTCATCTTCTTCTTCTTCTTCTTGCCGGTCGCCGGACCGGCGACGGCGGCTGAGACGAGGGCCGGCGACCTCACGGGAGCGTCGCCGGCCCTCGGCGAGGCTCGGCCGCCTCGCCGCATCCGGCGAGGCTCGCCTAGCCCCGCCGAGGCTCGGCCGAGCCTTGCCGGTGGCCGGGCCGACCTCGTCGGGGTTGGGCGAGGCCTGCGGGCCACCGGCGAGGCCGGGCGAGCCTCGCCGGCCACCGGTGGGGCCGGGCGAGCGCGAGGCTCGCCCGGCCCCTACCCGATCCGGCGAGGCCCGCCCGGCCACCGGCGAGCTCGCCGGTGGGGTCGGGCTTGCCTCCGGCGAGCTCGCCGCACCTCGCCCGGTCTAGCGAGCCTTCGGCGAGCTCGCCGGACCGGCGGCCGGCGGCGGACGGCGGCCGGTGGCGGCGGACGGCGGTGACGGCAAAAGCGGACGGTGGCGGGTGGTGGTAGATGGCGGTCGCGAGATGGCCGAAGGAAGAAACAAAATTCTTGATTTTTGATTCTCAAACTCGTCCCCGAACAAGAATAAACTTTTTTTGGTTCTTGATTCTATTCCCAACTGCTTTAGGAACAAAAATTTTACCAAACGCGATTCTAGGCCCAAACCGATTCTCAGGAACAAAGAATTAGAATTTGGCCCTGTTTGGATGGTTACCAAACAGGGCCTTATTCTCATCTAATTTTTCTTTTTTCTTTTTTTTTTTCCTTTCCTTTTTCTCGTTCTTTCCCAACAACAATTGATTTCTCTCTATCTTAGTCCTCATTCACTTTCTCGAACTTCTAGATTTTTGGCGCGACCTTAATTTAGAGGCCGTGATTGTAGTTTCGAAGTCCCAACTTTTTATTGATGCTACGGCCTCATAGGTCGCACTTTAGGTGTGGGAGAGAAACAAAACGACGGTTCTGAAGGTAAAAATATCTACCATAATGACAGTAGTGTTAAGTGGTAATTAGGTATTCAACTGCAATAGTGTTAATCATCCGCCACAATTGTGACTGGTTTGCATCTAGTAGCCATGGGCAGTGAAGGTAAAGTGCTTGTCCTACTACACGAAGAGGGGTGTGACTTGGATTGCTCATGAAAGTCAGAGTGTCCAGACTAGTGACTTATTGTACACGTCGGCCAACACATTAGTTTTGCTGACAGAAGGATCACACTGAGTCGATTTTGTAAAGTTGAAGGACAAAATCAGGAAAAAAAAGAAAAAGAAAAGGAGTTCAAAGACAACATTAAACATCGAAAAAAATTCAGAAATTTTCCATAGCATAGCTCCATCCTAAATTTTGCATTACTTCTTAGAGAAGGCTTATTGATTCCCACAATAGTAGCAAAATGAGCATGGATCTACAACTACCATTCGACAAAACTTCGGTTGGACCGAAGTATGTAATAACATAACACTACACCTAAATTAAATATAGGATTTCTGAGACTTGGTCGTCACCTAATTTGAAGTATACGGCACTCCGAACTCAAGAAAAATGTTAACTATCAGACTTCGGCCAGGACAGAAGCTAGATAAGCATTCGTATTAACTGGGTTCGCAAGTTTTCTTTTACCATGTCAAATGCAATGCTTGCAGTGGAGTTTCTGCAAATGGGATTTTCACCTGTCGCTGGCTTGACTAGCGCCACGATGAGATGAGCTGTTTGGCCTTTTTGCGGTAAGCGGGGTGGCCCCAGCTTGGGAAAGGAATATTCTATTCTTGCTTCCCTTTCTCAAGAGATGAAATCTTAGACCTTTGAGCCTGACATGTGTGGATATACATACGTATACATATATCTCATCAACTTCAATTATAATTTAATTTTGTGAGACCGACATTTGTGGAAATTAGATTTGGCAAAATAGGAATTGCCATCTCTGTGCTACGCCGAAAGGGGACAGTTGGACAGGACTTCCTTCAGGCTAACCCATTTGATAAAGTATGCCTTTTGACTTTATTCCTCTTGAGTGAATACTTGGGAAAGTCACATCAATTGACTTGGTGGCATTTGAGTTACTTTAGTCCCACCTAATGGTTTTGATTAACTATGGGTTAAAACCACAAAAACAAATCATAAATTGGCACATATGTGCCATATTTATCCTACCTCAAACTAATTTCCATGTAAAAAATAAATCCAAACGAGTACATCGAGATGAATATGCCAATAATTAGTTTCCATCGTATATTCTTGGCAAACAACTCGGACAATAGATACTTGACATGGATTCAATGTGGAAATTCAACATTATTGGGTCTCCTAAATGAGTTCGTTTTGAGGAAGACAAATCTTTGAGAGAGAGAGAGAGAGAGAGAGAAGGAAATCTGTTAAAATATGATAATTTTGCTTTAAGAGATCCCTCACGTTTCAAAGATCTACCAAAGTCCCCAATTTTGTCCCAATTCCATATTAAGGTTTTCGTAGATTTGTTATGAGTATATCAATTTGGGATTTTTCATATCATGAATAATATTTTGGGGGTAAAGATGGCACGCACGTATCGATTTCTAATTTTTCATTATATGAATATTGCTAAGGGAGAAATGTAGCATGGACGTACTAATTTGGGATCTTTTGTTACACAAAAATCAATTTTGTGTATGTATCAATTTGAAATTTTTGATGGTATTAACCTTTAATATTTGGTAAATGGGCCTTGGATGAACTTTTATGGTTAGAAATTGGAAAGTGCCTGATGCGGGAGCATCCGATTTAGTTCCATTGATGCCCACCGAAGCTAAGAAAATTTTGGGCATTATATGATTTGATGGATCTGGAAATAAAATTATCAATGTGAAAGATTATCCATCATGATACTAATTGAGGAGTTGTCGATTCACCATAATGGTTGCCGGATTCAAAGCCAAACAACAACCTAATGGCAGAGGGCCTGTTTTGGTCAATTTTTGCTGTTGTTTGGTGATCTTCTACTATGGCTATTTGGCTTCCAAGACTGGCGCACGAATTTAAAGAGAGTCATCAAGTTTGAATGCTTCTAATAATTAGACCCATGCATCTAAATCTCTTTATTCACAACTTTTATAAGTCTTTTATTGTGTTATTGTTTTTAAGAGTCATTTTTAGGTAAGTTCCTCAAGAGTCGGTTCAGTTTTGGGATTCAAAGAGTCCTTGCTTTTGTTTAGCACTATCTCTATAAATAGTGTAATCTCATTGTAAAGGCAGACATCGATTTGAATAAATGAATATATGAGATTTTCCTCAGCGTGAGTGAATTTGAGAGTGGATCCTCTTATCCTGATTTTTCTATCCTTAAAAAGTGGATTACTCATTGGTGGTAAGTCAATAAGCCTTTTATTCTTAGCTAATGGTTCATCCTTTACGCTTTGGTGGTGACTTCTCTATCCCGAAATCCTTTATCCTTTGCAGATGATTCGTCCTTTAAGCCTCGGTGGTAAACTTTGTTAATCCCGATTATCTTTCTTGGCTGGTGTATGTCCTTTAGGTCTTGGTGATGATCGCTTCTGCCTTGTATTTTCATTTATCTATTGACATACATCTCCGTACACTCTAATCTATCCTCGTTTACTTTAACATCATTCAAAACACTCTAACCCGTCCCTCACAACCGCATGCCATAAGTCAGCAAGTTCAATAATTACACTTTTCCTTGTTATGGTGAGGCAGAACTCTATGCCTCAATATTTACTATCTGATTTTAGATACTAAAAAAAAAGCCTCTCGAATAGAAACAAGGGATAACATCCTTTTGATTTTTTTTTTTTTCCTTCTTGTGGCCGTAAATAATCCCTCGAGGATTTTTTTTGGGCCGTAGATTATACCGCTGGATTGAGTCGAGCGAAAGGCCCAGATTGATTCCCAAAAAATGGGCCCACTTAAAATCTTGAATCCCGGTAGGTGGAAAGCTGTATCGGATCCGTCTCCACGGATTAACACCTTTTACATAAAAAAAAGAGGGGGGAAAGAGGGTCAATGACAAGCCCAAGGGTCCGAAAAACAACTGCATAAAGCATAAATTTTCAATCAATCGATTCTCTTGCTTCTATTATAAATGCAAGGGAAAAAAATGGCGAATACATATATGAAAAATGCATAATCTAAAAAGAAAGAAAAGAAAATAAGCAAATGACCGTCGAGAGAACGAGCGGTCAAAAAGAGAGAGAGAGAGATGTTCAATTACCATAATGGCATAATGATAATAATAAGGCTGAATTCCCAACAAAAAGACAATTATTATATCCGTTAAAGGTATATAACCGAAAAAAGAGGTGGGGGTGGTCCTCGGAGTTAGTTCGCCAACCGAATGCATACTTTATCTTATGGCTCATCAAATTAAAAAATAGCTTACTCTTACGAATAACAATTTGCAATTCTGCATATTGTGTTTGTCAACCAAGGCCCGTTTGTTTCACCGAAAATGAAGATTAGGAAAATGTTTTCTTAGAAATGGTCACTTGTATCCCTCGAAATAATTGATCAATGCAAAATACTTTTGTTACCGACATTAATTTATATCTAAACATTTTAAAATAATTTTCGCTCATATGTTTTTAGAAGCGATATGAATGATCATTTTATGAATATATTTTTCAAATCATTTATTTTTCATGAAAGAAACAGAGCTAGTAAAATGGCTAGCTTCGTATTGGGCATCAATGGGTCCTAATTGAAATTAAACCAAGTCAAATCAAATAAATACTCAATAGGGTACTCAAATCACTTTGCTAGTGTTTTAGACAAGGGGAAGGCATTAGTAAGGTCAGACCTATGGCAAGATTAGCCTTCTTTAATGTGCATTCAATCTTGCATGGAAAATAGCATAGCATATTGAGATAACGGGGGAGATACGTACCCTATCGAGAATCAAGTGCTTACCAATCTTGCATGGAAAATAGCACAGCAGATGTGATGTGACGATATCAGACATGAGTTTCATTTGTTTCATGACCATTTTGAAAATGTGTAAGAGCATTAATTAGTAACAAATTTTGAAAGAATCTCTCAATTTTTCAACCATTCCTAAAACTTGTTTTATCCTATTTTTGTGTCACTTCTATTCATTTCCTCCGTAGGTCTCATTATAACTTTATCGTTCTCATTGCTCTGCGGGATGAATAATATTAATATATTTAGATAAGTTTCTGAAGTTCATATTGCTAACTAATTTCCCTTTTCTTATAAGATGCTAGATATGACTCAATTACATAAATATCAACTTATGTTTTGTCACATCATTTCATAAATCGAATTGGCATGATTTCCCAAAACAGAATCTTCCTAACGATAAGTGCCTTAAAAATAGGTTTCCAAAGTGTCCACTTCACGTCACCATTCCTTGTTTCCTTGCGCGCTTTTACTCCGTCAAGTCCGGGTACCACAATTCGGCACTCGCCCGAATATGAAATGTCACCGAAAATTGAGTGAGTCAGCTATTATATCATATTCGACCAAAAAAAAAAAAGCAAAACTATTATATCATAGACCGACCCATCAATCGTATTTAAATATTTTTAACACAAGCTATGTGAAAAATAAATGTTCAGTGATATTCGGTATTGCCAGCTAGTGCGATCCTTAGGCCTAAGTTATAAATTTATTGATTATATCTATTTTTTTTCTTGCCTATATATAGCCCTTTCTTTTGCTTTCTTATCCGAATCATTTTAGGAATAAGAATTTCAAATCATTCATTTTTCATGAAAATACAAAATCAATGAAATGACTAATTTCAGATTAGGCATCAATGGGTCCAAATCAAAATTAAATTGAGTCAAATGAAATTAAATGGGATATTTGAATTGCTTCGCTGGTGTTTTAGGCATCGGGAAGGCCTTCTTTAATGTACATTTAATCTTGCAAGGAAAATAGCATAGCCTATTGACATAACGAGATACCGTATACTCCAGGGAATTAAGTGCTTACCAATCTTGTACTTGAATCGACCCATCTTGTTTGCTTAAATTGATTCTTATAAGTAAGATAGGCACGAACTATATTCCTCATTAATGTAAGACCTTTGGCAAGATTAGCCTTCTTTAATGTACATTCAATCTTGCAAGGAAAATAGCATAGCATATTGACATAATAAATAATGAGATACTATATGCTCCCTGAAATTAAGTGCTTACCAAACTTGTGCTTATTTTTTTTGGGTACCAATCTTGTACTTGAATCGACCCATCTTGTTTGCTTAAATTGATTCTTATAAGTAAGATAGGCACGAGTTACATTCCTTGTTACCATAAAATTGTTTTTTTTCCCTTTTCAAGTTAATTTCACTTATCAATCTCGCGATACATCCTCAATTGTTCTTTTAGAGCAAGGAATTTGTAGAGCAAAATTAGGATACTAAGAGATCAGGAAAAATGACACTAAAAGTGATATAACTTTTGTACGGTGCTTATTTTGGTACAAAGAATTTTCGTTGGACCACTTAAATAACAAATTAGAGAAAAAACAATTGTTTAAGTGTTTGTGATGACAAATTCTAGCAAAGAGTCTTACACAACTTTTATTAACGAATTTTTAAGTTCGACATGGCTTTTTACTATTATAAAAAAACCAATTCTAGAGTGGACATTGGACAAAATGACATGATGAATCATGTCGGATGATTTATATTAACCTATTGCCATATTAGATTTTCCAGCAACTCAAATTAGCGGTGGTACTTTAAGGCGCGCATGACAACATTTCTATTTCTCTATTTCTTTGTTTCTCTATTTTCTGGAATAGGTTTGGAACAGAAATCCATTTGGTAACGCAATTTCATTTTTCTATTTCTAGAACAAATTTCTATTAAAAAAAAGTAAATTTCTATTCCAAAAATATATTTGGAGTAGAAATCAGAAATTAAAATTTTTAGTTTTTCTATTTTTGGAATAGAAATGAGAAATCAAAATTTTCTTTATTGTTCACTCTCGTCATCGCCTGTCGCCCACTTGTTGCTTGTGGGATGCCAAATGATTGTTGCCAATCACCAATTGCTCGCCATCAGCCCAGCCATCAGCCGCTCGCCATTGACCGTTGGCCACCAAACGCCTGTCGTCAGCCACCGAACTCCAGCCGCTAGTTGCCGGCCGCCGAATGTTGGACGCCTATCAATAGTTGGCCACTCATTGCCAACCATCAGACACCGGAGGCCCATCGCCGACCGCCCGTTGATCACCATCAGCCGTTGAATGTTGACTGTCAAACTTTGGCTATTGGCCACTCGCCGTCAACCGCCGGTTGCTGGCCATCGGACTCTGGTTGTTGGCCACCAGCCGTTGGCCGCTAGAATTCGACCTCCAGACGTTGGACGCCGAACGTCAAACTCTGGACGTTGGCCACCGAATGTCGGACTCCGACCACCCGCCATTAATCACCAAATGCTGGACGTTGATTGTCGAACGCTAGACTCCGGCCACTGAATGCCGGCCGTTGCCGCTCCTAGAAATAGAAATTTTATTCTCTTATCAAACGAATTTTTATTCTAGAAATAGAAATTTTGAATCATTATCAAACGCGTTTCTTTACTGAGAAACTCATCCATGGAATAGAAATTGAGAAATCAATTTCTGGCTTTATTTTAGAAATTTTGTCATGCGCACTCTTAGTGATCATTTTTTCTTCAAAACTACCACTCAAGTGATTGTCCGAAAAGTTTTGATACTGAAATGAATATTGCATGAAACTCGTGACACTTCCGATATACTTTTCCCCTAAAAAAACTTACTAAAATCTAATTTCTCTTGTGGTGTGATGATATCACACGTTGTGGATTAGGAAGCTAATCATGGAATGCATGAGTTTCATTTGTTTCATCACCATTTTGAAATGTGCAAGAGCATCAATTAGTAACATGTTTGAAAGAATATCTCAATTTTTCAAGCATTACTAAAAGAAGCTTTACCCTATTTTTGTGTCATTTTTATTCATTTCTTTCGTAAGTCTTGTTTCATATTTGAAACTTTATAACTTTAATGTTGTCATTGCTTTTTACTCATAAGTGCCATACTGTTAAGCCAATTATGAAGGACAAGGAGTAGAGGTGAACATTGGTCTAATTACAATCCGGGAATTGAACCTAACTGGATATAACTTTGTGGGATGAATAATATTAATATATTCAGATAAATTTACAAAATTCATATTACTAACTAATATCCCTTTTTCCATAAGATGTTAAATATGACTCGATTATATAAATATCAAGTTATATCCTGTCACGTCATTTCATATATCAAATTTGCACGATTTCCCAAAGCAGAAACTTCCTACCGATAAAGTACCTAACAAAGTAGGTTTCCAAAGTGTACTTCACGTCACCAATCCTCGTTTTCTTGCGCGCTTTTCCTCCCGTGAGTCCGGGTACCACAATTCGGAACACGCCCGAAATTGAAATGTCAACGAAAAATGAGTGAGTCAACTATTATATCATATTCGACCAAAAAAAACAAAACTATCATATCATAGGCAAACCCACCAATCGTATTTAGATATTTTTAACACAAGCCATGTGAAAAATAGATATTCAATGATATTCGGTATTGCTAGCTAGTGTGATCCCTAGGCCTAAGTTAGAAATTTATTGATCGTATCTAATCTTTTCTTGCTTATATATATACAGCCCCATTTTTTGCTCTAATCTCCAAATCATTTTAAGAATATATTTTTTTAAGTCATTCATTTTTCATGAAAAAAAAAAATGAAGCTAGTGAAATGGCTAATTTCACATTAGGCATCAATGAGTCTTGATCGAAATTAAACCGAGTCAAATCAAATTAAAGAGGGTATTCAAATCGCTTTGCTGGTGTTTTAGGCATGGGGAAGGCATTACTTAAGGTATGACTTATGGCAAGGTTAGCCTTCTTTAATGTACATTTAACTTTGCGAGTAAAATACATTAGCATATTGACATAACGAGATACCGTATGCTCTCGAGAATTAAGTGCTTACCAATTTTGTGCTTTTTTTGGGTACCAATCTTGTGCTTGAATCGACCCATCTTGTTTGCTCAAATTGATTCATATAAGTAAGGTAGGCACAATTTATATTCCTCATTACCATAAAATTACTTTTCTCCCTTTTTCAAGTTAATTTCACTTATTGATCTCGCGAGACATTACAAAAATCTTAGAAACTCATGGAATAGCTCTTCATTGCCTTTGCCTCATCAATAACATGAAGTTTCCTCGATTGTTCTCTCAAAGCAAGAAATTTGTAGAGCAAAATTAGGATACTAAGATATTAGGAAAAATGACACTAAAAGTGTTATAACTTTTGTATGGCACTTATTTTGGTACAAAGAATTTTCGCCAGACCACTTAAGTGACAAATTAGAGAAAAAACAATCGCTTGAGTGTCTCTAGGTGACAAATTCCAGCAAAGAGTTCTCCATGACTTTTTTTTTTTAATTGAATTTTTAAGTTCGACTTGGCTTTTTTTATTATTAAAAAAAAATCAATTCTAGAGTGGACAATGGACAAAATGACATGATGAGTCATGTCAGATGATTTATATTAAAACGTCGCAATAGGAGATTTTCTATCAGCTCAAATTGTGTTTTTTTTTTTTTTTTTTTTTGGGTACCTAGGAACCTCCGTGCGCCGCTTCATGACGGAGTAAACCCAAGAGGAGCAATAGAGTCATCACCACCCTTGTTGCCTTGGGTAAGTCGTGGGTTCCTTTCTCGCAAGGCATACGACACAGCGATTCGAATTCAGGACCTCTCCCGAAAGGAACCTGCGCTCAACCACTACGCTGCCACCACGGGTGGTTAAATTGGTGTTGGTACTTTAATGATCAATTTTTTTTCCAAAACTAGTAATTAAATGATTGCTTGAAAAGTTTTGGTATTGAAATAATCGTCATATGGAATTTATGACATTTCTGATATACTTTTCCCTAAAAAACCTTACTAAAATCTAACTTTTCTTGTGATGTGATGATATCACACATTGTGGATTTGGAAGGTAATCATGGAATGCATGAGTTTCATTTGTTTCACCACCATTTTGAAATGTGTAAGAGCACCAATCAGTAACATGTTTGAAAGAATATCTCAATTTTTCAAGCATTCCTAAAAAAATGCTTAATCCTATTTTTGTGTCATTTTTATTCATTCCTTTCATAAGTCCCATTTCATATTTGAAACTTTATAACTTCAATGTTGTCACTACTTTTTACTCATGAAGTGCCATATTGATAAGCCAATTATGAAGGATAAGGAATAGAGGTGAACTTTGGTCTAGTTCCAATTTGGGAATCGGACCTAACTGAATATAGTTTTGTGGGATGAATAATATTAATATATTCAGATAAATTTAAGGAATTCACATTACTAACTAATATCCCTCTTTTATAAGATGTTAAAAAAGACTCAATTATATAAATATCAAGTTATATTTTGTCACATCATTTTATGTATCAAATTCGCACGATTTCCCAAAGCAGAAACTTCCTAACGATAAAGTGCCTAAGAAAGTAGGTTTCCAAAATGTACACTTCGCGTCACCATTCCTCATTTTCTTGCGCGCTTTTCCTCCCTTAAGTCCGGGTACCACAATTCGGTACACGTCCGAATATGAGATGTCGACGCAAAAAGTGAGTCAACTATTATGTCATTTTCGACCAAGAAAAAGCAAAACTAATGTATCATGGACCAACCCACTTGTCGAATTTAAATAATTTTAATACAAGCCACGTGAAAAGTAAAATTTCAACGATATCAGCTATCGCTAGCTAGTGTGATCCGAAGGTCTAAGTTAGAAATTTATAGATTATATCTAATCTTTTCTTGCCTATATATAGTCCCTTCCTTTGCTTTCTTCTCCATCCGCCAGTTCACAGGGCTTCCCTCGTTATATCTTTTTCCCTTTCCTTGTTTGGGGTGTCCTTCATTGGCTTTTCTGAGTTGTTCTTAATATGGCAATATGGCTTTTCCTCGTGGCCTTGAATTTGTCGGGGAGATTGGTTCTTGGAGCCCCTCAGGTCCCGTGTTACTTCATCTTCGGAGACTCGCTCGCCGACGATGGCAATAACAACAATCTCCTCACCCTTGCCAAATCGAATTACCCACCTTACGGGATTGACTTCTCCGACGGCGCCACTGGAAGGTTTACCAATGGCCGCACCATCGTTGATATCATCGGTCGTTTTCTTACCTTTCCATTTTGTGTTTTGTTTTGTTTTTTTTTTGTTAACAGGGAGCATCTGCATAACTATTGATTTTAAAAATGAAATATCCTTATAGTTGCTCCTTAAAAGGCCAGAAAGGAAAAAACCTACATGAGTGTTAGGTCGTGCATGCATGCATGTTTATAATATTTCGTTCATGGATACGTTGGCATGCTTAAAACTTTACGAATATTTGAAAGTGGTGATGTTATTGCATAAAGGTTTAATAATCCGTATGATTTTCTCTTAAGATGTGTTATCTAGCTGAGGTGCTATGCACACGTCATGCATATACAAATTAGTTATTTCTCGCACGAAGCTGCAGTTTATCTTCTTCCTTTCTTTATTGGAGCTATGTGCTAATGCCAAAATACACCAGAATGGAATCGAACCTTCTCAATTGAGCATAGGCCTAGGCCTAGAAAAATTTCACCTACTTCTTTTACAATAATTAAGAGTTAAGTTTTGTAATTAGGTTTAGTTGCATAATTAGGTCAGTTAATTATATCCAACCAAGATGCGATTAAGAACAAATTAAAGGAAGGCGGCTAACTAGGTCAGTAATTTGTGCGGCTAACTAGGTTTAGTTGCATAATTTAGCTAGCCGCACAAATTACTTCAATTCTGTGTGGTCATAATTGAGAACGTACGTTTATGGGCTTGAGCTTATGCATGCAAAGCTAGCTAGCTCTAATTCAGGATCTTTCTCATTGAATATTACAGCTCAGCTCCTGGGATTTGACGAGTATATTCCACCCTTTGCCACTGCAAGAGGCAATGATACACTCCAAGGTGTGAATTATGCATCCGGTGCAGCCGGTATTCGCGATGAATCGGGACAACAACAGGTAATGTTCTTGCTTGGTGCTTTTGTGCGTTGGTACGTAAACACGGGGGCAAATGCAAGGTTGGATTGACTTCTAATCGTGGAGCAGTTAAGTTAAATATCTTGTGCCTTCTTCAAACAGGGCGACAGAATCAGCTTGAACCGTCAGTTGGGAAATCATTTGATCACGGTCTCGCGCGTGAGAGAAATACTAGGAGGGAATGAGTCGGCGTACTTAAATAAGTGCATATACACGGTAGGGATGGGAAGCAATGACTATCTCAACAACTACTTCATGCCTAACATATACCCAACGAGTAGTATGTACACGCCCGAGCAATACGCGGATGTACTGATCAAGCAATACAAACAACAGTTGAAGGTGCATGTCTATTTTCTTTCCTCAATGTATATTGGAAGCTCGATTCTATTAAGCAACTTAAAAACAACCCTTGGCTATTTCAAGTATCACCCCATTGCTTTTTCTCTCCTTTTGAAACCGATTCATTGTCAATTTCTTTTATTCGACCGACTTCCACGACGCTCCGGGAATAATCCATGGTTTTCATAGATCCTCCATTATCATCCTCGAATCTAATCATCGTATCGTTTTCTCTCTTTCCAAAACCCTAGACATTGTATGGCTATGGAGCGAGGAAGGTGGCAGTCATTGGATTGGGTTTGCTGGGATGCGCCCCCGCAGAAATATCGAGATTTGGCACGAATGGCTCGGCGTGCGTGGACAAGATCAACAATGCTGCTATCTTGTTCAATAATCAGCTCCAACCCCTCGTAAACGAATTCAATAGCAACTTCTCGGATGCTAAGTTCACCTACATAAACACGTTCGCGATCTCAACCACTGGTCCTGGCACAGGTTCTCCCTCCCTCCCCCCCTCTCTCACCCTGTCTCTGGGATCAATGCACTATGGTTTGATCATTCTACATGACATGTGTTGTATTGATTTGTTTAATTCTCAGCTGGGCTAATTTCAAATGCGACCTGCTGTAAAGTGGACAAGGAACTGGGCACTTGCATTCCCTACGAGACTCCATGCTCGAACAGGACGATATACGTGTTCTATGACGGATTCCATCCCACGGAGACAGTGAATTTGGGGTTTGCTGCGAGGGCATATAACGCTTTGCTTCCATCTGATGCCTCCCCTTACGACATTCGCAATCTCGCGATGATCTGATCGAGGAGATTGGGATGATATTGGTCAGTGCGGAAGCAGTTATCTACACGGCCGTCAACGTCTAAATGCATACGCTATTAAATAAAATCTCCTGGATAATTCCAGTCAAATAAGGTCACTGCTATTTTAGAATAAAAGCTGTTGTAATTGTTCTTATAATTATGGGTTTCAATAGCTCAACATTAGCAAGCGTCCCTTCAATCGTTCTATTGTATTTTCTGAATTTGATATTGTTATGTTATTAAGGGTTAATGTCTCAATTAATGTGAGCATATCCGACATGAGTCTTGAGATATTGTCCTTTCAATATTCAGCAACTATTTCCTTGTCTATATATAAACGTGTCTACTTAGTTAAAAAAAAAAAAAATCAAGAACTCCTCGAAGCACTTCTAGAGCGTCTCTTGAGTTTTCTCTTTTGAAATAATCCTTTAAATATGTTGGTATTTGACAAAGTCCCGTTTGTGAAGTGTTGATACAAACGGATTTGAGGTGCTATATTTTGGGAGGCATGGTTCATGAAATTTCTTAGCATTGTGTGTAGGACCTAAATGCCCTAAAGAGATTTAGTTAGCCATACCTTATCTTGTGCGTTGAAGTTGCCGATTTACAAAGAAGTTATTGATTCAAATGCATGTTGTCGATTCATGGTTGTCGATCAACTACTGAGATATCAATACACAAGTTTATTGTCAACTTTGAGACTTCCGATCGACTAGCTAGCAATTGGAATTTTATTACGATTAAGTAAGTCTATATTTAAATTGCAATTCAACGTCTTTATTTATAAAGAGTATACATTGACTTGGTCGCTATTTAAAGCTTCTGCCTATGTCATACCAATTATCATCTTTATTTATATATATATATATATATATATATATATATATATAGAGAGAGAGAGAGAGAGAGAGAGAGAGAGAGAGAGAGAGAGAGAGAGAGAGAGAGAGAGATGAGAGCAGGACGGTATTGTCACTCATTTGGGAGTAACCGTCCCGTGTACACAACATGTTTACCCAATTCTTTGGGAAAATCATACCCACTTGGTGGGTTTGCTACCCCCAACAAGTGGGATTTCTCCTATTAGACAAAAAATTCAGCCAAAATAGCTATAAGGGAATAGAAAAGAAACTTTTTAACATTGTTTGCCCTGGTTTCCTAAGAAATTCATGAATACATCTTTGTGGGGATTTTTAAATTAGAAAAAACAAATAAATCAACTAAAACCAATACACAAGAATGGAAAAGACACTAATGAGAAACATCATGGGTATACAATAATTATAATTTAATATAAAAAGAACGACTCAAACAGCTTTATTACAAGACATATAAATGTACGATTTCTATTAACTACATAACCAATGCAAGATATTTTTCACCATTGCAATCGTGAAAGTAAATAAGTCCATAGAGCATTCCAAACCAAGTGAAATAAGTCCTAGCCTCTAACTTGTACAAGTGATTTCAACTTAGAATAGGTTGTATATAATTAGTGGTATTTGAACGGGTTGTGAGATAGAAATTTCTTGATACCCCAAATACACTATTTTTTAGGGATTTTGTGGCTTTCCTTGAATAGAATATTTTGCTAAATTCACTTTTCAATGGTCACCCTGCACATTCCTGAACTTGCCAGTTACAAATTACCCATGAAAGTGCACTTGTGGTCCATTCTTCTATATCTCTATTCGGTCTCACTTTCCATTTTAAGAGAATCAGTTAGCGAACGCCATCGAGTGGCATGAGCCCTAAATCAGATATATGCATGTAGTGAATATAATGTGAAGTTGGCTTTGAGAATAATTATATTAGGAATAAATGAGAAACATTGCGAATGAAGAAATAATTAAAGGGGAAAGTCCGCTAGTAGAATAGCTACCAAGAAATTAAGAATTCAAGCCAGAAATTCCCGAATAATTCAAGTTCAACTAGGGAACATTAGATCTACACGACTTTTAGAAAGGGCAAAAAAAAAAAAAAAAAAGCTTCTTCACGCATGTTATATAAGAAAAAAAGTCATCAAAAACTCAAAACTATGCCTAATGTAACATATTTATCTTGAACTTATCTTTATAATATCAAAACCCCCAAATTATGTCTACTTTGACATATTTTATCTAAAATTTTCTCCACTAAAAATCTCAAATTTGTACTCATGTAATACATCTACTCTTTGTCAAAGTTCCGTCAGTAAGCATTATTAAAAAATTGCCTACATCGATGTCGGAAGGCAAACAATTGTTGACATGATGCTCAACCAAAACAAAAATTACGTAATTTTGACTAGAAAATTAGGTGATGGAGCCTTGATGGATGGTAAATTTGTCACATAATACATGTTTGGGCTTTTCTTTTTTTTTGGTCAAAGAAAAAGTTTAAGATAAATGTGTCATATTAGATTTAGTTTGGGATTTTCGATAATTTTTTCCCTATTATAGACGCACATTATTTCATTTTATAATAACATACATGATGGGCTTGAATTTCAAATATTTGCTCTATTAGGAATAACTAACTTAAAGGAAGGCGGAGAGATGCACGACATCGACATATGCAAAACCATAGGAGTTACATACTATTTCCCTTTTAATAATAGTGTGTCTACTAGGGCAATCTTATTCAATTATCTTTTTTTTTTTTTTGGTAAATGGTAAGAATATATAGAGCTTTAACCAACGGCGCCACAAAACTTGCACTCAACAATCTTATTCAATTATCCATATTAATTAAATTTTATAAAGGCGCATAAAAGTCGTATTGCTTGAGCATATGCACGATAGCTAACGCTAATATAAATAGGCCAAAAAAGGAAGTAGGTATATCTCATCCCATTATAAATATTGATAAATTTTATTATCACAACATCTATAGAATAACACTATCATAACTTGCATCTCAACAATGCCTTTACTTTTTTATTGGGAAAAGTGTTAAAAAAAGTCATAAACATTTTGTAATTATGCCAATTTAGTCTTAAACTTGTATTGGTGTCAATTTAGTCATAAACCTTTTGATTTAGTGCTAATTCAGTCATTCCGGCTAGTTTTGATTAGATTTTACTGACTGGGCATCAGTTAGCTGACGTGGCACGACCGGTATTGACGTGAATAACTTTGAATAATATTTGAATAATATTTTGAATATTTTATGTTCTTTTTCCTTTTCCTTTTCATTTTCTTTTTTCCTTTCTACTCCTCCTTCCTCTAGCCGGTTGCCGAACCTCGATGACCAGCCAAAGGCTACGGCTGGTGAGGTTGAGCCTCACCCATGGCAAGTAAGGCTTTACCCTTGCTAGATCCGGTGAGTACGAGCCTTGACGCTTAGCGTGAGTAGCCCTCACGGCCTCTAGCAAGGGCTCAAGCCTTGCCAGTGGGCATGAGGCTTGTTAGAGGCTGGTGAGGTCGACCTCAACCTCGTCGGCCATTGCCTCTGGCAGAGGAAGGAGGAGGAGAAATGAAAAAAGAAAAAGAAAAAGAAAAAAAAGAAAAAGAAAAAAAGAAAAAGAAATGGAAAATGAAAAAATAAAACAAAAATAAAATTTGAAAAATATTTAAATATTATTAAAAGTTGTTCACGTCAGTACCGATCATGCCACGTTAGCTGACTGGCACCCAGTTAGCAAAATCTAGCTAAAATTAGCCGGAAAGGACTGAATTAGTGCTAAGTGAAAATATTTAGAACTAAATTGACACAAATGTAAAATGTTTGACACTTTTCCCCTTTTTCATTTATTACTGTAAGTTTTTCCTTTGTTTGTGAGCTACAACATTTCATGTCGCGAGGTCGATTTCAACTTCCCCTAATTAAATTGGGATCCTTATATATATATATATATATGTATGTATTCCCTTGCACATGGGACACGACATCTTTTATATATATTTTAGGGTCGTTCAAGGGCAAAAATAGCTGGAATATGCCAATTGGTTCACGGTGGGATATCATCCAAAAACAATGGTTTCTAGCTATACCCTTCGCTTCACGTCACCAAATTGCTTTGTAATCGCCTTTTTCATTCTACTTTCCTTCCCCCAGAGAATTGGGGGGCACGCTCGAGCGAATGGAAAAAGTCATCTGTCATTGAATTATATGAAGAAAACGATGGGCTACCTAATCACGGGTTTGAACTATAACATTATGCATGTGATCATGCTTAACATTTTCTGGTAATGCTAAGATTATTTCCTTTAGGCCTGGCTAGTTATAATCACCATCGCTTCCTTTCTCCGCCCTGCAAATCGTCCTCTTCTTGCTTTCTGTTCTTCTCATCGCCAGCCACCAATCGCTTCCAGCTTTGAAAGCTCACTTACCCTTTTGTTCACCTTCTATTTGATTCGTTCATACATTATACACACCAGAGAAGCTTCAGTCTTTCTTCATAGATATATTTCCCATTTCAAAATGGCGTCGTTCGAGTACAATAGAGCATGGGGAGTTATTTTACCTGTTCTCTTCTTGATCTCATCGAATTCACGAAGCTGGGTTCTCGGAGCTCCTCAAGTCCCGTGTTACTTCATATTTGGAGACTCCCTCGTTGATAATGGGAACAACAACAATCTTGAGACTCAGGCCAAAGCGAATTATCCTCCTTATGGGATTGACTTCCCTGACGGAGCCACCGGAAGGTTCACCAATGGCCGCACCTCCGTCGATATCATTGGTCTGCTTTCTTACCTGCTCTCCTTTTTTCAATGACCCTTCTAACTGTTCAAGTTAAATCTTGGAAAAGCATAACGTAATGTGGCTTGAACATAGTATCATGCTTTCCTAGAAGTTGCTTAGGAAGCCAAAAAGCAAA
Source organism: Eucalyptus decipiens (assembly GCA_014182575.1). Taxonomy (NCBI): domain Eukaryota; kingdom Viridiplantae; phylum Streptophyta; class Magnoliopsida; order Myrtales; family Myrtaceae; genus Eucalyptus; species Eucalyptus decipiens. The sequence continues at coordinate 1,073,409 of CM024611.1, read as the reverse complement.
AACTCTCGTGATTTTACAGGCGTGCGCCTATTACGTTCATGGGCTTGCTATTCAGTTTTTTTTTTTTGTTGTTGTGTGTCTTATTTGTGAATACAGCCGGACTCCTGGGGTTTGACAGATACATTCAACCCTTTGCATCTGCAAAAGGGAGCGAGATACTCACCGGTGTGAATTATGCATCCGGTGGGTCGGGCATTCGAGACGAAACAGGACAGCAACTGGTACATATATATGTAGAATTTTACGCTAAGGATCTGTTTGTTCCGCCGGAATTGTATCATTTCCGTGAAATATTTTTTAGGAAAATGACTTCACTTTTCGATATTTGGCTAAAACTTAAAAATGAACTAAAGAGTATTTTCCATTTGTTTGGTAAGGAAAATCTAATAGGTAAATAATCATAACATTTATATTTCAAAATTATTTTTAATTACTTTTAATTTATATATATATTTTCTTTCCTTTTTGCTTTTTCCTTGACCGGTCGCTTGCCTCAAGCGAGCTCAAGCCTCGCCCAAGGCCGTGAGGTGTGAGCTCACCTAATTTGATGATGCTCAAGCTCAAGCCTCATTGCCAGTTGTCAAGAGTCCATGGGCCTTGGGTGAGCTCGAGTCTAGTTGCTAGAGGCGGTGAGCTCTCCCATTCTAGAGAGGTTAGAGCTCACCGGCCGTTGTCATGGTCGGTGACGAGCCAAAGAAGAAACAAAAAGAAAATGGAAGAAAAGGAAAGGAAAAAGAAAAAAGAAAAAGAAAAAAATTCGAATATAAAAAATTCGAATTTTTTTTGAAAAAATACTTTTAAAGGAGCAAATGTTTCTAATCGAGGACTTGAGCCCGAGCACCGAGGACCCTAGTACGGCCTTCGTGGACTCAAGCCTAAGAGTTAGGATTGGAGATCCAACATTAAGGACCTAAGCACGGCCTTTATGGACTCGAGTTTCGGTGTCGGAGCATTGGGTACGGGCACTAGGAGTTTGGGCCCAGCTTTGATGGACCCGGGCGTGGATGCCAGGGGCCTAGGCCCGAGCATTGAGGTCTCGAGCCTAGCCTCAATGAACCTAGGCCCGGCCACCAGAGACCTATTCTTGAATGCTAAGACTCGAGAACCAATGTTAAGGTTTTCGTGCCCAAGTGTAAGATTTTGAATCCAAGCATCGATACCTTGAAAACATTTTTTTCTTACTAGGAAAACATTTTCCGGTGAGCTATTTTCCTGAGCAAACCAAATGAGAAAGATATTTTCCACAAAACAAATAAACTCTAATTATTTGATGGCTCAATTGGACAACACCCACTAGGCCCCTTAAGTCTGCCTATATTATTTGTACATATATTCAAAAAGATATCTTTTATATGCTCTTCCAACAGGGCGATCGAATAAGCTTGAACCATCAATTGCAAAACCATTTGGTCACAATATCGCGCGTCAGAGACATGTTGGGATCGAATGCTACGGCATACTTAAACAAGTGCATATACACGGTAGGAATGGGAAGCAACGATTACATCAACAACTACTTCATGCCAGACGTATATCAGACCAGCAAGCTTTACACGCCCGAGCAATACGCCGATGTACTAATTGAGCAATACCAACAACAGTTGAAGGTAACAACTTTCTCCTAATGCGCATTGGATAACTCCAGTTCTAATTTAAATTAAAATCTATTTCTTTTCTTTTTTTAATCACTTTCATTTGATTATTACTTGGAAAATCCGCAGTTTCAACGGATCTGATCTTTTTATAATCCAATTTTCAAACCTTAGACATTGTATTCCTATGGAGCAAGGAAGGTGGCAATATTTGGATTAAGTGTGATAGGTTGCGCCCCAACAGAAATTTCCAGATTTGGGACCAACGGATCTCTGTGCGTTGACAAGATCAACAGCGCGGTTATGTTATTCAACGACAGGCTCAAACCTCTCGTTGATGAACTGAATCGCAACCTGGCCGATGCTAAGTTCACCTACATAGACTTTTTTGGAATCTCCACTGCTGGACTTCCAGGTGTGTGCGTCTCTCAATCTTGTGTTTGAGAAATCCTTTTTGAGTAACGTTAAGAATATAACAAAGATTAGTTTACCACATGATGAAACTATTTACCATATTAAGGGATGTATAAGTATATCGTGGCACAACGTCTATGGCTCTTCACGGGTGAATTTCAATGATGATATTGTATTGGTCTATTTTCAGCTCTCCGAGTTGCAAGTTCAACCTGCTGTAAGGTTCGGGAGGGTGGCCTGTGCATTCCCTTCGAAACTCCATGCTCGATTAGGTTGTTACACGCCTTCTACGATGGAATTCACCCCACAGAGATAGTGAATTTGGTGTTTGGTGCAAGGGCGTACTTAGCTTTACTTTCTTCTGATGCTTACCCTTTTGATATTCATCATCTCGCGATGCTCTGAAGAAGAAAATAGAGAGATTAAGTGCTCATGTGTGCATATTAGTTCAAAAAGTTTCAATTGATATTGATCTAGTTGTTCAATAGAATCTCGAAGACAGTTTGGCAAATTTTGATTCATGTCAATGCCATTTCTATCGAAAGAATATTTTTGACCTGTGAGGGCATTTTGATTGAACAATAATGACAATATCATGCCTGTGCACTATATACGCATCGAGAAATTTGCTGATTGCAAAATGATGTTCTATTTCAATGCAGTAAGTGGAACATGGGTTGGTGTCTAAGTTAAGTACTGATTTCGTTAGGAATCGGTTGAGTCTCTCTTCCTTTGAAGAGCTCCCTCTCTATCCCAATGGCGATAGTTTGCCGTAAAACTCCCAATACCCAATACCCAAAATCCACACCTCTCTCGCCATTCCCACATTGAACATCATCATCTATTATGCACTTCCTAACCGAATCACGACATCCAACTTGCCCCCCATATCACCTTTGCAACACCAAGCCCTAACTCCAAAAACCCGTCCCACCTCACCCACCGTTAGCATCTAAACTAGAGCTCCTTAAATTCTCAGCTGGCCTAACGCGACCTGCTGTAAAGTGGACAAGGAACTGGGCACTTGCATTCCCTTCGAAACTCCGTGCTCGAACAGGAAGATATGCGTGTTCTTTGACGAATTCCATCTCACGGAGACAGTGAATTTGGGGTTTGCTGCGAGGGCATGCAACGCTTTGCTTCCATCCGATGCCTCCCCTTAAGGCATTCGCAATCTGGCGATGATCTGACCAAAGAGATTGGGATGATATTGGTCAGCGCCGAAGCGGTTGTACACACGGCCGCCGACGTCTAAATGCATACGTTATTGAATAAAATCTCCAGGATAATTCCAGTCAAATAAGGCGACTGCTATTTTAGAATTAAAGCTGTTGTAATTATTGTTGTAATTATTGGTTTCAATGGCTCAACATTAGCTAACAGTGCCTTTAATTAAAGTGACTCTTGGTTCTGTTGTAATTTCTGAATCTAATATTGTTCTTATTAAAGGTTAATGATTCACCTAATGTGAGCATAACCAACATGACTCTAGAAATCACATGCTTTCAGTTTTTTTGAAGCTATATTCCTCGTCTATAAATAGACATGTTTACTTAGTTAAAAAAAAAAAAATCAAGAACTCCTCGAAGCACTCCTAGATTGTCTCTTGAGTTTTCTCTTATGAAATAATCCTTTGATATGTGTTTGATAGAGTCCCATTTGTATAATGCTAATACAAATGGGTTCAAGGCGTTGTATCTTGGGAGGCATGGTTTGTGAAATTGTTTAGTACTGTTGGTAGGAACTAATCACTTTAAGGAGATTTAGGTTGTCACGCCCCGAACCTCGAGCGCGCCAACATCCCACCATGGTCATGTAAATGCGACATTCCCAGGTAGTGTCGCCGACCCCATTTATTTTATTACGCATGCGGAAGCGAAACAAATCCCCTGACAATGAAATACGGGATAGAAAAGCAGGAAGCAAATTCACAACCAATCACTTACATAAATCAACGGAGTTACATACGAAGGCCTACAATCAAAACTCTACAAAAGACCGGCTCTTAAAAATGAACTGTCCTACGACCTACAAGTCGGACACGTTCTCAAATCCTCATGACTTTACCTCTGCCACTCCTCAAGGCCAATCAAAGTTATCTGGCCGCTCCGTCCACCAGAGACCTGAAATTTTAATCCCCAAACTGGGATGAGACAATGTCTCAGCAAGTTCAACCCCCTAAACCCCTATTAGAAAGAAAATACACCTCGGGTGGCCTAGCCACATCACACAAAAGACTTACCTCGCATTAGCCTTCATCTGCAGGTTAGCACAATTTATATAATTCAACCACGTGCAATTATGATAACCAAACAACCATGGCACACTCACAATATCATAACAATTCAACCACTTGGATCGTCTCAGCGATCAATCAACTCCGCCGATTACATGTCATTCTAACAAATCAATCACTGCCTCCAATCACGACCCTACAGGAAGGTTTGACAACTAGTGGCAATCACGGCCCCACTCGGCACGACCTTTAATTAGGTGGTTCATCACGGCCTCATTGGGCACGACCTCTCATAGGTGGTCCATCACGGCCTCATTGGGCACGACCTCTCATAGGTGGTTCATCACGGCCTCACTAGGCACGACCTCTCATAGGTGGTTCATCATGGCCTCACTGGGCACGACCTCTAATAGGTGGTCAATCACGGCCAATCTCCCATCAATTTCCACACTTAGGATTTCATAAAGAATTCATATTTATCGCAATCACACTCAATTTACCACAACCGATCATCAATTTCAAATTCTAAATACACAGCAGCGATCAGCACGAAATTCTAAGAGAATAAGGTCCCGACGAAATTTTCGGAATTTATTAAATAATTAATTTTATTCCGAAAATTAATTAAATAATAATATCCATAGTTTTCGCAATCCACATTCAATTTATAATATCCAATCATCAATTTTAAAATCCGAATACACAGCAGCGATCGGCACGAAATTTTGAGCGAACGAGGTCAAAAATAATTTTTCCTTTTTTTTAAATAATATTTTAATAATTTCGGATTATAATATAATATTATAATTTCCAGAATTTCGAAGCAATTAAATAATTCAAAATTAAAATCCTATTATGTCCCATCAAGGTTTATTATTAAATAAACTATCTTAGTCTTTAATTAAACACAATTTAAATTAAATAAACCTTTTAATTCAAATCACAATTAAATAAACTAAAATATTCACCTAAACTTGCTTAACTTAGACTAAGCACACTTAGGGCATAATTAACCGTCTAATCAAGGTTTAGTGAGCTAAACTCACCGAATTAACGAGCCGAGCGGACCAAAACGACGAGGACGACGTGAGGATTGACTTTCCTAAAGGCGGGCCAAGCATTCGGGCTCGGGAAGGCGGCTAAAATGGGCCAAACACCCGCTGCCATACCCATTTTCTTGGCTTCTGGTTGCGGGCGGAGATGGGGCGGTTCCGGCGGCTGCTCGGGCGCGGGAATGGCGGGAAGGGCGTCGGCAGCTCGGGCGAGCAAGGCGGCAGCTCCGGTGACCCTTCGGCGGCGGCGGCAGTAGCTCGGGACGGCCTGGTCGACGAGCTGGAGGCGCGGGCCGAGCGCGAGCCGACCGGCGAGCTGGCTCGCGGCTTCGTGCGGACGCATGATGGCGAATGGTGGAGGGCAGCAGCGTCGCACACGGCGTGGGCTGCTTCGGCGTCCATCCCAGATCTAGGATCTCGGGCAGCAAACAGAGATGGAGAGAAGGCTTCGACGGCAGCTGAGGAGGATGAGGAAGGTGGAGGGCAGCGCGCGCGGCCAAGGAGCAGTGACGGCGGACGGCGGCGACAACGAGCGGACGGGCGACCGGTCAAGCGGAGGCTGCTGCAACCGGATCTCTTCTGCTGCGTTTTCTGGTCTTCGCACAGCAGCCATGGAGGAGAGAACCGACGGAAGAGAAGACGGAGGGCGACGACCAAGGCAGAGCGGCGACGGTGCGCGGCGGTGATGGCAACGAGCGACGGCCTCGAGCGGGCAAAGGAGGCGGCATCTGGCTGGCTGGCTGGTTCGAACGGCAGCTCCCTTCCTCTCTCTCTCTCTCTTCCCAAGCTTGAAGATGAAGTGAAAGCCCACCTTTTCAAGAGCCAATCTCCACCCTCCATTTGTCAAGATCTCAACCCTTGGCCTCAACCACCATGACATCATCCTATGTCATCTTCCACTCACTCAAAATTTCCACAACCTTATTCCAATGGGTTCAATTCCATTTTCCGCTGAGGTCCAATTCTTGTACGCTAATTTCTCCAATTCCATTCAATTCTCTTCCAATTGAGTCCAATTGAAGTTCATAAAATTAATCCAATGTCACCACACTTCAATTCACATCTTCACTTGTCCATAGAACCAACTTAAGTCCCAAAAGCACGACCAAAGACGAGCCTACTAATTTCTCGAGCCAAATTAGCCATTCTCTGATTATTTTGCTGAAAAACTCGGCTTGCATGAAAAATCTTCCGAAGATTAGTCAATGCTCCTAAAATGATTTGTGATACACCCAAACTTCCAATTTCTGAATTCGATCTCAATTCCACGGTTAATTTCATTTTGGCACGATACTAGCACGGCCCAACCTACCGGGTAGCCTTTAGAAATTTTCATGCATTTGACCTGTGGTTGATTATCTCAAGCCACAATGTACATCTTTGAAACATTGGTGACTTTCGGTTGTCGGGGTAATCTCAAGGTTTCAAATACGAACACATGGTACCCGATCGACAGAAAAGTCGGTCAAGTGCCGATCGACTGCAGTGTGTGATCTCGGTGGAATCACCCACACTTGATCACATGCCTCTGTCGAGTCGACCTATCTCCGATCTCTAATCGATTTTTAATTGTGTCGTACTGACCCTTGCAGATTAGCTCGGTCGAAAGATCGCTTCTTGGTCAAATTCTCGAGTCTGATGCATTAGAAACTCTCAACAGCTTCACCCGATAGACTAGTTTCCACTTGAGTGGCTGTCGCGACCTAATTTTCGGGTGCACCACCTAAAACTAGGTTAATGGACTACTAAGCTTTTAAACTTAGCCCGGGCTCTCCCAAGCCCATACCAAATCGCGACTTAAGTCTAAATTTTTAAACATGCAAGAGGTTATTAATTAGGAGTCGCCACTAATCGGTTTATGGTAGGTCGATTAGACACCTAAGTAAAATAAAGGGAGATTTATTTTACTCCTACGAACCAGAGACTAAGGGTACGGGGACTTGGTTACACTAGAATTTTCTAATGCCCTTTCGGTACCATTTCTTTTTAATTTTTCAAAATGTTTTTGCAAGCAGCTGATTTATTTTAACTTAAATTACTATCATGCAAATGTGGTGATCACATGGGTGCTCATCCATTATTAAACATTCAAATAAATAAATTGCAGCAAGCAATTACTTTTTGAGTTTTCTTGAAATTGGAAATTTTTATAAAACATGCATCTTAACTAATTGACCTAATTTCGCTAATAAATGATTTCTAATTGAATGAACCTATTATGCAAGCACTAGGTGACGAAAATTTCATAAACCTAATCCTACATGTCTGATTTATTAAACCTACATGCTTTGATGCAAGATTTTGATTTTGATTTTTGATTTTTATGTTTTTTTAGCATTTTTCAAGATAAGCAATTATATCTAAACAATCAAGATATTAATCAAATAAAGAATTAAAATAATCGAAAAAATAACCTGTTGTCTCACAGGTCAAATTAACGATTACTCTAACCCTAAACATCACGACAAAAGATTCAAAATAATTAAAAATCTGATCCGAAGTCTCACGGATCAAATTAATAATTATAACGATTTAACAATTAAAATATTATCAAAAAGCCCGAAAATTAATATAATTAAAAAAAATGATCCGATGTCTTACGGGTCAAATTAATAATTATAAAAAATTCTGGACAAAATCCCTGCGGATAATACCTACAAAATTCACGAAATCAATATCGACATACTAAGTTCTAATTTAACCAATAATAACAAGACTTAAAAATGATAATAAAATAAAGGTAAAACTAAAACTAAACTACCTACAACAGGGACTCAACACCGCTGTAGAAGGAGTGTTGTATTGACGAATGGGCGGACAGCAGAGTCAACGGGCGAGCAGGTCGCGGACAGAGGAGGTGCCGGCACTGTGGCTGATGCGAGTGCGAGGCCGGCGCGGACGGTTGGGCGTCATCTGTATCGTTGTTCTTCCATTAAAGAATGTATATAACTCCACACGCTTAAACTCTTCACGATCTCCTGGCCAAAAAGTAATCCTTCTTCTTGCATGAAGTAAAATCACAAAGCCCACGAATTGTCAAATCTAGACAAAATTCAAGAGAAGACAAATCCACCGCCTGCCCCTATTTGGCCGAATTGTGATTTTTTTACCAGGATGGATTACTTTCTTCAAGCTCACCAATCTTTTTCACCCATGGTTTTTTTTAACTTTATTCCCTTCTTGAATTCGTGGGACGCCACGATTTCGTTGCTGTTCGTGGACAAAGGCACTAGTAAACCTGCAAAAGAGAACGAGAACGTCTAGGATATTGATCCTAGTGAACTCGCCGGAATTGCAACGGTTCAGCAATAAACAACAATTCAGTGAAACGAGGCAAGGATCGGCGTCGATGTTGAGAAGGTCAACTAAGGGACTCTTGGATTGCTGGTCACAAGTGGCTGGAGTAGATCACGATTGGTGGTGGTGCACGAAGGTCGTGCTCGGTGAATGGCCGATCGGTTGGTGGCGCAACAGAATGCCGCGAGGTTTGGGAGTTTGCGGCACGGAGGGTGGCATATGGCTAGTTCTTGATTTGATCATTCGCTAGTCTCCTCTGAGATCTTTTGAGTGGACACCCCCCTTCTCTTGTCGTCTCTCTCTTGTCAATTATGGCAAAATATGGAACTGTGTGGCCTTTTGTTCGGCATTGAATTGCAGTGACCACAACATCAGAACAAAACAAAGTAAATACCGAAAATATGGAGTGAACAACTTTAATAGGGAGAGAAACAACCCGGTTTTATCACAGTGAAATTACTGGATGGCAATCGGTGCTTGGGTACACTGGCCACTTCGATGTCTCGCTGCCGGGATTATTGTCGGAGATGTAGGAATTTAATCTAGGCCAGAAACAAAAATAAAATCACCTTAGTTCGAATAGCAAATTGGAATCGCACACAATCAAACTTAAAAAAGGAAGCTCGACTTAGCTTTATGGTTGTCGTCAATATCCATGACGCATGATGAATGTGGGATGTCGTCAAGAGGACTGCACCATCCGATCGAAAAATTCTCGAGATCGTCCACCCCCTTTTTTCCTCACAAATTTTTCTCTCGATTTTTCTTTGCTCTGAAAATTTTTCTGAATTCGCTCCCCCTTGCTCACCAAAAGTATGGCTCTTTTTATAGTGATTTTCAGATGGCCATTTTTATAGCAACTTTGGACTTTCCACCTTCGTTGCATTAAATCATGGATGCAAATCGAGCACGATTTCGCAATTAGCTCGATTTTGCATCGATTCCTTCCATTTTATCAAAATCCTTGCCATTTGTTCACTTGATTTTAAAATTGTTGCTGCATTTAACAAAACCCGGACATCCGTCGGAATTCCATATTTCCTTGCATACTTCAATCAAATCAATTTTCCCCATTTTTATTTTTTCTTTTCAAAATGCAATTTTATTTTTCCAAAATTAGGTGTCAACAGTGGCCGACTCAAGGAAAAGAACTATATGTGTGCCAACGAAATGCCCGTATCAATTTATTAAAAATAGGATTGGAAAATCATGATGTCACAACTTTTCCTCTCTTATAAAAATTTCGTCCTCGAAATTTAAACCTTTACCAATTCTTAACAAAAAGGTAGGGGTACAGTCGTCTCACATCATCTTCTCTTTCTCAGGTTGCTCTTTCTATATCGGTGCTGCCAAATTACTGCTATCTTGCCCAAACCACTTTGGATTCAAAATGCTAAACACTTGCCCACTTAAAATTTCAAAGGTCTTCAACACAAAATCTGTGAAGCTAAATAAGCGATTCTGAGCAGTCTCTAAACTGTGTCTAATAATTGCAACTGAATCATTGATTTCTAACCCAACTCTGGACCTGCGATTTTCTGATCTCTGATCTCATCTCAACCGACTGAAATCCTGTACACTATGTTCTGCACTGATTAAAAAGAAACTATCTGACTGATCTGTTGAAACTGGGAACCCCTGGTCATGGTCTAATATAACTCTGACACCGATTTCGGTAACAGCAATCACTGACTACTGTACTGATCCCGACTTGTGATCTTTCTTTCCCTGACTTCATCTCAGCAATTGAAATTCTACACTCTCTGCTATGCACTGCTTAAGAAAGGACCATCTGGAAGCTCTGCAAACTTGGAACATCTGATCTAGATTTGAAATACAATTCATCCCCGGCACTCCATGCAAATGATTTATATGATATACACACACTTTGGTATATCTATTCTAATCGAGATCTTTTCGTGCTGCATTAAGGTGAGCTGACTCTGTTCATCTGTCGACCACAACCCCAAAAGGAATCAATACTCTTCCCAACTCCTTAATAAGCTGTCATAACATTCCATCATGCTATACTTCCATTCCACACATGACTCTCTCAGGTGCTTGAAAAAGCTTTCCTGGTTTACATTACCAAATTCTCACTTACTGATACATTCAACACTTACAACGTGTTCGGCGATATCTATCTTCATACCGATCTACCAATCCCGATGATGTAGATTCTGACTCATCTTCGCACTGTCTAGACAACTCTAAAATTGCTATGATGAGCTTCCCATAAGATCTCTTATTTAATCTCTGCATCGTCAATTACACACAATCGTCCTCAGAACCTTAGCATTCTGCCTTCAGAAATCTGAAACTCACCCTCTCTCTCCTCTGCATTCTCTTATAGAGTCTTCTGAATTTCTAAATCTGTCCACTGAAGCGCTTTGATTCTGATCTGAACTTTCATCTCAATTTTGAGGGTAGTTATAAGATTCAAAAGGTGGCCTACCTTAGATTAAAAAATCGAATTTTGAACTTTCTCAAATACGATCCAATCCTTGAGTACCAACTGTGCAACTAAGGGCTCTCGACTCAGTGCATCTGTAACTTTGCTCACCTTTCCGGAGTGATATGAAATATCATAGTCATAATCCTTAATGAGTTCCATCCAGCGACGATGTCTCATAATCCACTCCTGAGGTTTCAACTGACGGGACGCATATGCAACAACTCTATCATGCTGTATCAACACATAACCCAATCCTTTAAACGACGCATCACTGTAGATCTCAACCCTCCTGGACCAGATGGAATAGTAAGCACAAGTGCGGTAGTCAGCCTCTTCTTAGGCCCTTGAAAACTACGCTCGCACTTATCTGTCCACACGAACTTTTCTTACTTCCTCAGTAGTCGATTCAATTGTAACGCTGACACTGAAAACCCTTCCATAAGACTTCTGTAATATCCTGCTAATCCTCAGAAATTTCTAATCCCTGTTACTGTAGTCAATCTCGGCCAACTGTTCACTACTTCAATCTTGGACGAGGTCTACGGAAATTCCTTTTCTTGAAATCACATGACCTAGGAACGCAACACGAGTCATCCTAAAACTCGCATCTGATAAGCTTATTGTAAAATCCAAAAGCACTCAAGGTCTAAAGCACCATCCCTAAATGACTCTCGTGCTCCTCAGCACTCTTTGAACACACTAGGATAACTTCAATGAATACGATCACAATTGATTCAAGTACCCTTACACATTCTGCTCATAAAACCCAAACAAATAGCTAAGGTGTCCGTCAAACCACGCGGTATTACAATGAACTCATAACTGCCGTATCGAGTGCGAGATGCTAACTTTAGTATGTCTTTCTTCCTGGTTCTCAACTAATGATACCCTAACCTCTAGTCGATCTTGAGGAATATCGACATACAAACACAATGAACTAACTTTCTTCTTCACGAATAGAACAGGTGCTCCCCAAGGTGATGCACTGGAACGTATGAATCCCCTATCCAATAATTCCTGCATCTACACTTTCAGTCCTTTTAACTCGGGTAACACTATCCGGTAAGGAGCCTTAGGAACTGGCTCTGTTCTGGGTGCTAATTCAATCATGCACTCTATTTCTCTTTTTGAAAGCAGACTTGGCAAATCTTCATGAAACACCTCAGAAAACTTCCGTACCGCGATTATGTTCTCCATATTTGGCTCCTCAACTGACGCATCCATTACAACTGCCATGTATATTCGATAACCAATAACCAGAACCAAGTCATCTTCAGTGATAATAACAAGGATCAAAGTTCCTCTTCGACTTTCAGTAATTCAAAACTTTCACACGCTAACTGAACAAACTGAATTATATCAATACCACGATTCAAAACAACAGAAAGCTCCTTGAGCCAAATCTTTTTATAAAAGACTTCCAAATCATACTTAAGTAAACCCCTGCAAGTGCAATTATAGTCAGAGACTCATCTTCCTATTTCTTTATTACAACAACGGAAACTCCACAACCTTCACTCAAAATCCTGTTGCGCTGCTCTGATAAAACACCTCAAAACATTCTTCCCTTAATTAATGCATAATTAATCCATTCCTATTCCTTTCGCCATCCTAGTGGCGTTCTATCTGTAGTAACAGTGCTTACACTCTCCTGAACTTACACGGACAGTTCCTAACCCGATGGCCGTGCTGGCCACATTCAAATCATGCTTCCTTTTTACTATGACACTGGACTGACTTAAGCCTCTTTCCACGAACTCAGCACACAGTGGGTGAGTCATCTATCTCACATTAAGGAATATCAAGCACTTTTCTTTGCACTGAGGTTCGTTCCAAATACCCCACTAAATGTCCCGAAGCACGCTTCCTCTGTTCTATCCTATCAAAGGCGGTGTCAGGGACAACTGTGATTTCATCTGTCTATACGGACAATCTTTCATCAAAAGACTGTACTGGCGACCCTTGTAACAAGTCATTTCTCTCTTACAGCACAGAACAGATCCCCGTCTTTTCTTACAAACACAACACATATCGATCGAGTTGAGCACTGACTTTCCAATTCTACTCTTTCGATTGGGTGAAACAGGGCGCCTTTCTTCTGACATCAACCTTTCTCCCCAATCGATTTCCACCTCTGTCTAAACTTAACCTTGACTTAGATACGACGGCTTGATCCTCGATCACAACTCCAGATTGGGCCTCAATAAGCACGGCAACAACAACGGTCACAACACTAGCAACGGTAGAAACAACGGCAACAGCGGCGGCTCGGTCCTGAACTTACTGACCCAACAAGCTTCCAAGGAACACTAGCGTTTGAACGATCCCAACGAACCTAAGATCGTTCGGTGCTGCTACACTCTAAGTACCGACTTGCGGCAGTACTCTCACACTCGCGCTAGTCTAAGCCTGCGCTTTACCTCAGGTACCAACTCTTGTCAGCGTCCTACCCTGAGGTACAAGTCCTATCGACCTCCTCCAAGGAGTCCTCCACTCCTGGTCACTCATCCTACAGGCTCGTTATCGACGCCTGTTTTCAATTCCAACATCAGGTTAGAATTTGAGTGACCCCATAAACAAGCTATCAAGCAGCTATCGACCACATGCATCAACATATTAAAAGCCTTTCCTACTAACTATCCCATGACTCATCGCACCTTATCACTCCATATACAGACCATGCTCTGATACCACTTAAACGGGGATGTCACGCCCCAAACCTCGAGCGCGCCAACATCCCACCATGGTCATGTAAATGCGACATTCACAGGTAGTGTCCCCGACCCCATTTATTTTATTACGCATGCGGAAGCGAAACAAATCCCTTGACAATGAAATACGGGATAGAAAGCAGGAAGCAAATTCACAGCCAATCACTTACATAAATCAACGGAGTTACATACGAAGGCCTACAATCAAAAGTCTACAAAAGACCGGCTCTTAAAAATGAACTGTTCTACGACCTACAAGTCGCACACGTTCTCAAATCCTCATGACTTCACCTCTGCCACTCCCCAAGGCCAACCAAAGCTATTTGGCCGCTCCGTCCACCAAAGACCTGAAATTTTAATCCCCAAACCGAGATGAGACAATGTCTCAGCAAGTTCAACCCCCTAAACCTCTATTAGAAAGAAAATACGCCCCGGGTAGCCTAGCCACATCACACAAAAGACTTACCTCGCATTAGCCTTCATCTGCAGGTTAGCACAATTTATATAATTCAACCACGTGCAATTATGATAACCAAACAATCATGGCACACTCACAATATCAGAACAATTCAACCACTTGGATCGTCTCAGCGATCAATCGACTCCGTCGATTACATGTCATTCTAACAAATCAATCACTGCCTCCAATCACGACCCAATAGGAAGGTTTGACAACCAGTGGCAATCACGGCCCCACTCGGCACGACCTTTAATTAGGTGGTCCATCACGGCCTCACTGGGCACGACCTCTCATAAGTGGTCCATCACGGCCTCACTAGGCACGACCTCTCATAGGTGGTCCATCACGGCCTCATTGGGCACGACTTTCATAGGTGGTTCATCACGGCCTCACTGAGCACGACCTCTAATAGGTGGTCAATCACGGCCAATCTCCCATCAATTTCCACACTTAGGATTTCATAAAGAATCCATATTTATCGCAATCACACTCAATTTACCACAACCAATCATCAATTTTAAATTCTAAATACACAGCAGCGATCAGCACGAAATTCTAAGAGAATTAGGTCCCGACGAAATTTTCGGAATTTATTAAATAATTAATTTTATTCCGAAAATTAATTAAATAATAATATCCATAGTTTTCGCAATCCACATTCAATTTATAATAGTCAATCATCAATTTTAAAATCCGAATACACAGCAGCGATCGGCACGAAATTCTGAGCGACCGGGGTCAAAAATAATTTTTCCGTTTTTTTAAAATAATATTTTAATAATTTCGGATTATAATATAATATTATAATTTCCAGAATTTCGAAGCAATTAAATAATTCAAAATTAAAATCCTATTATGTCCCATCAAGGTTTATTATTAAATAAACTATCTTAGTCTTTAATTAAACACATTTTAAATTAAACAAACTAAAATATCCACTTAAACTTGCTTAACTTAGACTAAGCACACTTATGTTATAATTAACGGTCTAATCAAGGTTTAGTGAGCTAAACTCACCGGATTAACAAGCCGAGCGGACCAAAACGACGAGGACGACGCGAGGATTGACTTTCCTCAAGGCGGGCCGAGCATCCGGGCTCGGGAAGGCGGCCAAAACGGGCCAAACACCCGCTGCCATACCCATTTTCTTGGCTGCTGGTCGAGGGCGGAGATGGGGCGGTTCCGGCGGCTGCTCGGGCGTGAGAATGGCGGGAAGGGCGTCGGTAGCTCGGGCGAGCAAGGTGGCAGCTTCGACGACCCTTCGGCGGCGGCGGCAGCAGCTCGGGACGGCCTGGTCGACGAGCTGGAGGCGCGGGCCGAGCGTGAGCCGATCGGCGAGCTGGCGCGCGGCTTCGCGCGGACGCACGACGGCAAACGGCGGAGGGCAGCGGCGTCGCACACGGCACGAGCTGCTTTGGCATCCATCCCAGATCTGGGATCTCGGGCAGCAAACGGAGATGGAGAGAAGGCTTTGACGGCAGCTGAGGAGGATGAGGAAGGCGGAGGGCAGCGCGCGCGGCCGAGGAGTAGTGACGGCGGACGGCGGCGACAACGAACGGACGAGTGACCGGTCAGGCAGAGGCTGCTGCAATCGAATCTCTTCTGCTGCGTTTTCTGGTCTTCGCACAGCAGCCATGGAGGAGAGAACCAACGGAAGAGAAAGGGGAAAGACGGAGGGCGATGGCCAAGGCGGAGCGGCGATGGTGCGCGGCGGTGACGGCAACGAGCGGTAGCGTCGAGCGGGCGAAGGAGGCGGCATTTGGCCGGCTGGCTGGTTCGAACGGCAGCTCCCTTCCTCTCTCTCTCTCTCTCTCTCTCTCTCTCTCTCTCTCTCTCTCTCTCTTTCTCTTCCCAAGCTTGAAGATGAAGTGAAAGCCCACCTTTTCAAGAGCCAATCTCCACCCTCCATTTGTCAAGATCTCAACCCTTGGCCTCAACCACCATGACATCATCCTATGTCATCTTCCACTCACTCAAAATTTCCACAACCTTATTCCAATGGGTTCAATTCCATTTTCCGCCGGTGTGCAATTCTTGTACGCTAATTTCTCCAATTCCATTCAATTCTCTTCCAATTGATTCCAATTGAAGTTCATAAAATTAATCCAATGTCACCACACTTCAATTCACATCTTCACTTGTCCATAGAACCAACTTAAGTCCCAAAAGCACGACCAAAGACGAGCCTACTAATTTCTCGAGCCAAATTAGCCATTCTCTGATTATTTTGCTGAAAAACTCGGCTTGCATGAAAAATCTTCCGAAGATTAGTCAATGCTCCTAAAATGATTTGTGATACACCCAAACTTCCAATTTCTGAATTCGATCTCAATTCCACGGTTAATTTCATTTTGGCACGATACTAGCGCGGCCCAACCTACCGGGTAGCCTTTAGAAATTTTCATGCATTTGACCTGTGGTTGATCATCTCAAGCCACAATGTACATCTTTGAAACATTGGTGACTTTCGGTTGTCGGGGTAATCTCAAGGTTTCAAATACGAACACATGGTACCCGATCGACAGAAAAGTCGGTCCAGTGCCGATCGACCAGAATTGTGTGATCTGGTGGAATCACCCACACTTGATCACATGTCTCTGTCGAGTCGACCTATCTCCGATCTCTAATCGATTTTTAATTGTGTCGTACTGACCCCTGCAGATTAGCTCGGTCGAAAGATCGCTTCTTGGTCAAATTCTCGAGTCTGATGCATTAGAAACTCTCAACAGCTTCACCCGATAGACTAGTTTCCACTTGAGTGGCCGACTCAAGGAAAAGAACTATATGCGTGCCAACGAAATGCCCGTCTCAATTTATTGAAAATAGGATTGGAAAATCGGGATGTCACATAGGTAGCTATATCTCACCTCTTATGTTGAAGTTGCCAATTATATAAAGAAGTCATTGATTCACAAGTCGTTCATTTGTGGTTGTCGATCGGCTACCGAGATATTGGCACACAAGCTTATTGTCGACTTGGATATGTCTAATCGACTACCTGGCAATTTGCATTTTATTACATTCAAGTAAGTCTTTTTTTAAATTGTAATTCAGCATCTTTAATTATAAAGAGTATACATTGGCTTGGCCGCTTTTAAATTTGTTATCGCTGTCACACTGTTAATATCTCTGTTTTTGGTTACAACAAACAGTATTATGTTTTTTTTTTCCAATACGTATTTTTATACGTTAAGATTTCCCACAAAAGCTTCTGCATATGTAATACCACATATCATCTTCTATGTATCTATCTATAGGGAAATGAGAGTAGGACGGTACTGTCACCCATTTGAGAGTAACCGTCCTGCGTACCCCCCAGATTTTCCAAGAAACCAGGTTTGCTAGCCCACCAAGTGGGATTAAAATTTGACCAAAAAAAAAAAAGTGGGATTAAAATAAGGGAATGGAAAAAGCACTAACAAAAAATATCATCAATATACTATAGTCCTAATTTAATATAAAAAGAATGTTTCAAACAGCTTTATTACAGGACAAATAAATGTATGATTTCTATTATCAACATCACCGATGTAAAACCTTTGTCACACTAGCAATCATGAAAGTAAAATAAGTCATGAAGTTTTGGGAGCCAAGTGAAATAAGTCCTGACTTTTGACCTGTATATGTGAGTTTGACTCAGAATAGTTTGTATATAATTAGAGGGATTTGAATGAGTAACTTTTCATTCGTGAGTTAGGAATTTCTCGATACCCCAAATACACTATTTTTAATGGTTTTTTGCAATGTTCCTTGAATAGAATATTTTGCTAAATTCACTTTTCAATGGTCACCCTGCACATTCCTGAACTTGCCAGTTACAAATTACCCATGAAAGAGCACTTGTGGTCCATAATTCACAGTCATTTTCTTTATCTCTATTCGGTCTCACTTTCCATTTTAAGAGAATCAGTTAGCGAACACCACCGAGTGGCATGACCCCTAAACCAGATATGTGCATGTAGTAATTATAATGTGGAGTTGGCTTTAAGAATAAGTATTTTAGAATAAATGAGAAACATTGCAAATGAAGAAATAATTAAAGGGAAAGTTCGCTGATAGAAAAGCTACCAACAAATTAAGAATTCAAGCCAGAAGTTCCCGAATTAATCAATTTAACTAGGGAATGTTAGATCTACACGACTTTTAGAAAGGGCAAAAAGAAGAACTCCACGCATGTTATATAGGGAAAAAGCCATAAAAAAATCTCTAAACTACGTTTATTGTGATACATTTACCTTGAATTTTTCTTTATGACATCAAAAAATTTCAAATTATGCTTACTATGATACATTTAATTTAAACTTTTTTTATACTGAAAATATCAAATTTGTACATGTGTGACACATTCACCTTCCATCAAACTTTTTTTATTCTAAAAATCTCAAATTTGTATATGTGTGACACGTCAACCCTACGTAAAAGTTCCATCAGTAAGCATTATTAAAAATTTCCCTACATAGATGACAAAATACAAACAATATTAATATGGTGCCCATGTGTCTTAAATGAAATAAAAAAAGACGTTATTTTGACTAGAAAATCATGTGACATGACCTTGATGGATGATAAATTTGCCACATAGGTACAAGTTTAGGGTTATTATGTTATAAGAAAAAGTTTAGTGTAAATATGTCTTGGTAGGTATAGTTTGGGATTTTTGATGTCATAAATTTTTTTTTTATCACAATAAGTATAGTTAAGGATTTCTTTTGTGGCTTTTTGCCTATTAGATATGCACATTATTTAGTTTTATAATAACATACATGATGGCATGAATTTCATAGATTTGCTCCATTAGGGAATAACTAACTTATAGGAAGGCAGATAAATACACAACATTGACATATGCAAAATGATAGGGGTTATATAATATTTCCCTTTCAATGATTGTGTGTGTACTTGAGCAATTCTACTCAATTTATCCATGTTAATTGACTTTTTTTTAAAGGCGAATAACAGTCATATTGCTTGTGCATATCGTGTGCACGATAACTAACGCTAAAATAAATAGGTCAAAAAAGGATGTAGGTATATCTCGTCCCATTATAAATATCGATAAATTTATTATCACGACATCCAAAAAGAAAAAATAGAACAACCCTTCATCATTACTTGCATCTCAACAATGCCTTTACTTTTTCACTTGTTACTAAAACATATCTTTTTCCTTTGTTTGTAAACTACGACATTCCAGGCTCGATTTTAGCTTCCCCTAATTAAAGTGTGTTAAATTAATGTCTCGAGTTTGAATTTGGATAATGATTTGTTAAACCGAATTTGTCAATAAAGTTTTTTTCTTCCAAGGATTGGAAATCAGATGAAGAAAGAAGTAACAATTTTCTTTCTTGGACTTCTTATAGCTACATAAAAGAGGAAATACAAATAAAATAAAATGGAGCAAAAGTTTGCTCTTTTATCGGGAGTTGCCGAATTCCTCGGCAGGTTATCGGGGGCCAAAGTCAAATATTCGACACACATATTCCACGCCGAGAGAGGACAGCTGCACATAGAGCCAAAAGTGGGCCCAGGTCAAACTCTTCTCCTTGGGCGCGCGCGCACACACACACACACATATATATATATATATATATATATATATATATATATATATATATGAAGTGCGGAAGTCTCCGGGAGGTTTCTTTTGACTGCCAAAACCCTACGAATCCGCACGTCCACAATCTTTGAAGCCGCAAGTCTTTGAAGCCGCGTGAAGTCTTGATTAAGAACGCGAAGCCGTATGTACATGGACCAAAGACGAACGCTGGAGTTCTTGATTTTCGCGTACGTTTTGTATTGAGTTTGAACACGTGGTAATTTTGTACCGTAAGTTTATGTCCAAGTGAATTGTTTATTTTTAAATACTTTGGGTTTTGGCTTAAATCTAGGTGTGGGAAAGTAGGCGATTGTAAACTCTAATTTTTCGATTATAGTGGATTATTTGCTGTTGACTCTCTTCGTAAATGTAGGTACCAATACTCGGACCGAACCATGTAAATTTCTGGTGTCCTTATTATATCTCGTTTATTTCTCTGGTGATTTTACGTTGATGTAAATTGCAAGTTTTCGCATATTATATTCCAACAAAATGGGATCCACGTTTATCATTGTTTATATACACGTGCTACTGTTTTTGCGGGTCTCTTGCACATGGGACATATCTTTTATATATATATTCTAGGGTTCATTCAAGGGCAAAAATAGCTGGAATATGCCAACTGGATCACGGCCGGATATCATTCAGAACAATGTTATCTAGCAATACCCATACCCTTCGCGTCATGTCACCAAATTCCTTTGTAATCGCCTTTTTCATTCCACTTTGGCATGCTCGAGCTAATGGAAAAAGTCAACTGTCTGGCTAGTTATAATCACCATCGGTTCCTTTCTCTGCCCTGCAAGTCGTCCTCTTCTTGCTTTCTGTTCTTCTCATCGCCGGCCACCAATCGCTTCCAGCTTTGAAAGCTTTCTTACCCTTTTGTTCACCGTCTATTTGATTCGTTCATACATTATCCACACCAGAGAAGCTTCAGTCTTTCTTCATAGATATATTTCCCATTTCAAAATGGCGTCGTTCGGGTACAATAGAGCATGGGGAGTTATTTTGCCTGTTCTCTTCTTGATCTCATCGAATTCGCCAAGCTGGGTTCATGGAGCTCCTCAAGTGCCGTGTTACTTCATATATGGAGATTCCCTCGCTGATAATGGGAACAACAACAATCTCGAGACTCAGGCCAAAGCGAATTATCCTCCTTATGGGATTGACTTCCCCGACGAAGCCACCGGAAGGTTCACCAATGGCCGCACCTCCGTCGATATCATTGGTCACTTTCTTACCTGCTCTCCTTTTTTCAATGACCCTTCTAACTGTTCATGTTAAATCTTGGAAAAGCTTAACGTAATTTGGCTTGAACATAGTATCATGCTTTCCTAGAAGTTGCTTAGGAACCAAAAAGGAAAAACTCTCGTGAGTTTACAGGCGTGCGCCTATTACGTTCATGGGCTTACTATTCAGTTTTTTTTTTTTTAAATTATGTGTCTTATTTGTGAATACAGCCAAACTCCTGGGGTTTGACAGATACATTCAACCCTTTGCTTCTGCAAAAGAGAGCGAGATACTCATCGGTGTGAATTATGCATCCGGTGGGGCAGGCATTCGAGATGAAACAGGACAGCAACTGGTAAATAAATATGTAGAATTTTACGTTAAGGATCTGTTTGTTTCGCAGGAAATGTGTCATTTCTGTAAAATATTTTTCAAGAAAATGATTTCATTTTTCGGTGTTTGACTAAGACTTAAAAATTAATTAAAGAGTATTTTCCATTTGTTTGGCAAGGAAAGTCTAATGAGTAAAATTATCATAAAATTAGTATTTTAAAATCAATTTTAATTACTTTTAATTTTTATATATATTCTCTTTTCTTTTTGCTTTTTCCTTTGCCGGTTGCCGACCTCAGGCGAGCTCAAGCCTCCCCAAAGGCCGCAAGGCGTGAGCTCGCCTAATTTGATGATGCCCGAGCTCAAGTCTTGTTGCCAGTTGTTGAGAGCTCGTTGGCCTTGGGTGAGCTCGAGTCTAGTTGCCAGAGGCAGTGAGCTCTCCCATTCTAAAGAGATTAGAGCTCGCTAGTTGTTGTCATGGTCGGCGATTGGCTGAAGAAGAAACAAAAAGAAAAAAAAATTAAAATATAAAAAAATTAATTTTTTTTTTGAAAAGATACTTTTAGAGGAGCAAACGTTTCTAACCGAGGACTTGAACACGAGCACCAAGGACCCTAGTACAACCTTTGTGGACTTGAGCCTAAGAGTTAGGATTAGAGATCCAACGTCAGGGACCCAAGCATGACCTTTATGGACGTGAGTTTTGGTGTCGGAGCATTAGGTACATGCATAAGGAGTTTGGGCTCAGCCTTGATAGACCCAAGCATAAGTGCTAGGGACCTACGCCTGAGCATCGAGGTTTTGAGTCTCGCCTCAATGAACCCAGGCCCGGTCACCAAAGGCCTAGTCTTGAATGCAAAGACTCGAGAACCAATGTTAGGGATTTCGTGCTCATACCTTGCAAACGTTTTTAGTTGATTAGGAAAATATTTTCCGTTGAGTTATTTTCCTTAACGAACCAAATGGGGAAGATATTTTCCATGAAACAAACAAACTCTAATTATTTGATGGCTCGGTTGGACAACACTCACTAGCCCCCTTAAGTCTGCCTATATTATTTGTACATATATTCAAAAAGATATCTTTTACATGCTCTTCCAACAGGGCGATCGAATCAGCTTGAACCATCAATTACAAAACCATTTGGTCACAATCTCGCGTGTCAGAGACATGTTGGGATCGAATGCTACGGCATACTTAAACAAGTGCATATACACGGTAGGAATGGGAAGCAACGATTACATCAACAACTACTTCATGCCAGACGTATATCAGACCAGCAAGCTTTACACGCCCGAGCAATACGCCGATGTACTGATCGAGCAATACCAACAACAGTTGAAGGTAACAACTTTCTCCTAATGTGCGTTGGATAACTTCAGTTCTAATTTAAATTAACACCTATTTTTTTATTTTTTTGATCACTTTCATTTGATTATTACTTGGAATATCCGCAGTTTGAACGGATCTGATCTTTTTATAATCCAATTTTCAAACCTTAGACATTGTATTCCTATGGAGCAAGGAAGGTGGCAATATTTGGATTAAGTGTGATAGGTTGCGCCCCAGCAGAAATTTCAAGATTTGGGACCAACGGATCTCTGTGCGTCGACAAGATCAACAGCGCGGTTATGTTATTCAACGACAGGCTCAAACCTCTCGTCGATGAACTGAATCGCAACCTGGCCGATGCTAAGTTCACCTACATAGACTTTTTTGGAATCTCCACTGCTGGACTTCCAGGTGTGTGTGTCTCTCTCTCTCGATCTTGTGTTTGAGAAATCCTTTTTGAGTAATGTTAAGAATATATCAAAGATTAGTTTACCACATGATGAAACTATTTACCATTTTAAGGGATGTATAAGTATATCGTGGCACAGCGTTTATGGTTCTTCACGGGTGAATTTCAATGATAATATTGTATTTGTCTATTTTCAGCTCTCCGAGTTGCAAGTTCAACCTGTTGTAAGGTTCGGGAGGATGGCATGTGCATTCCCTTCGAAACTCCATGCTCGATTAGGTGGTTGCACGCCTTCTACGATGGATTTCACCCCACAGAGATAGTGAATTTGGTGTTTGGTGCAAGGGCTTACAAAGCTTTACTTTCTTCTGATGCTTACCCTTTTGATATTCATCATCTCGCGATGCTCTGAAGAAGAAAATAGAGAGATTAAGTGCTCACGTGTGCATATTAATTTGAAAAGTTTCAATTGATATTGATCTAGTTGTTCAATAGAATCTCCAAGACAGTTTGGCAAATTTTGATTCATGTCGATGTCATTTTTGTCGAAAGAATGTTTTTGAACTGTGAGGGCATTTTGATTGAACAATAATAACAATATCATGCCTGTGCACTACATACGCATCGAGAAATTTGCTGATTGCAAAATGATGTTCTAATTCAATGCAGTAAGTGGAACATGGGTTGGTGTCTAAGTTAAGTACTGGTTTCATTAGCAATCAATTGAGTCTCTCTTCCTTTGAAGAGCTCCCTCTCCATCCCAACGGTGATAGTTTGCCGTAAAACTCCCAATACCCAAAACCTTAAATCCACACCTCTCTCACCATTCCCACATTGAACATCATCATCTATTATGCACTTCCTAACCGAATCACGCCATCCAACTTGGCCCCCATATCACCTTTGCAACACCAAGCCCCAACTCCAAAAACCCGTCCCACCTCACCCACCGTTAGCATCTAAACTAGAGCTCCTTAAATTCTCGGCTGGCCCAACGCGACCTGCTGTAAAGTGGACAAGCAACTGGGCACTTGCATTCCCTTCGAAACTCCATGCTCGAACAAGAAGAGATGCGTGTTCTTTGACGGATTCCATCCCACGGAGACAGTGAATTTGGGGTTTGCTGCGAGGGCATGCGACGCTTTGCTTCCATCCGATGCCTCCCCTTAAGGCATTCGCAATCTGGCGATGGTCTGACCAAAGAGATTGGGATGATATTGGTCAGCGCCGAAGCAGTTGTCCACACGGCCGCCAACGTCTAAATGCATACGCTATTGAATAAAATCTCCAGGATAATTCCAGTCAAATAAGGCGACTGCTATTTTAGAATTAAAGCTGTTGTAATTATTGTTGTAATTATAGGTTTTAATGGCTCAACATTAGCTAAGAGTGCCTTTAATTAAAGTGACTCTTGGTTCTGTTGTAATTTCTTAATCTAATATTGTTCTTATTAAAGGTTAATGATTGACCTAATGTGAGCATAACCAACATGACTCTAGAAATCACGTGCTTTCAGTTTTTCTGAAGCTATTTTCCTCGTCTATAAATAGACATGTTTACTTAGTTAAAAAAAAATAAAAAATCAAGAACTCCTTGGAGCACTCCTAGATTGTCTCTTGAGTTTTCTCTTATGAAATAATCCTTTGATATGTGTTTGATAGAGTCCCATTTGTATAATGCTAATATAAATGGGTTCAAGACGTTGTATCTTGGGAGGCATGGTTCGTGAAATTGTTTAGTACTGTTGGTAGGAACTAATCGCTTTAAGGAGATTTAGTTAGCCGTATCTCACCTCTTATGTTGAAGTTGCCAATTATATAAAGAAGTCATTGATTCACAAGTCGTTCATTTGTGGTTGTCGATCGGCTACCGAGATATCGGCACACAAGCTTATTGTCGACTTGGATACGTCTAATCGACTACCTGGCAATTCGCATTTTATTACATTCAAGTAAGTCTGTATTTAAATTGTAATTCAGCATCTTTAATTATAAAGAGTATACATTGGCTTGGCCGCTTTTAAATTTGTTATCGTTGTCACACTGTTAATATCTCTGTTTTTGGTTACAACAAACAGTATTATGTTTTTTTTTTTTCCAATACGTATTTTTATACGTTAAGATTTCCCACAAAAGCTTCTGCATATGTCATACCGCATATCATCTTCTATGTATCTATCTATAGGGAAATGAGAGTAGGACGGTACTGTCACCCATATGAGAGTAACCGTCCCGTGTACCCCCCAGATTTTCCAAGAAACCAGGTTTGCTAGCCCACCAAGTGGGATTTCTCCTATAAGACAAAAAATTCAACCAAAATATAATAGCAGTAAAGGGATAGAAAAGAAACTTATTAACATTGTTTGCCGGCTTCTTGAGAAATTCGTGGATACCACTTTGTGGAGGTTTTATGAATTAGGAAAAGAATAAATTAACTAAAACAAAAATAAGGGAATGGAAAAAACACTAATAAGAAATATCATCAATATACTATAGTCCTAATTTAATATAAAAATAATGGTTCAAATAGCTTTATTACTAGACAAATAAATGTATGATTTCTATTAGCAACATCACTGACGTAACACCTTTTTTGCACTTGCAATCATGAAAGTAAAATAAGTCCATGAAGTTTTGGGAGCCAAGTGAAATAAGTCCCGACTTATGACTTGTATAAGTGAGTTTAACTCGGAATAGTTTGTATAATTTGAACGAGTAACTTTTCATTCGTGAGTTAGGAATTTCTCGATACCCCAAATACACTATTTTTAATGGTTTTTTGCAATGTTCCTTGAATAGAATATTTTGCTAAATTCACTTTTCAATTGTCACCCTGCACGTTCCTAAACTTGCCATTTACAAATTACCCATGAAAGAGCACTTGTGGTCCATAATTCACGGTCATCTTCTATATCTCTATTCGGTCTCACTTTCCATTTTAAGAGAATCAATTAGCGAACACCACCGAGTGGCATGACCCCTAAACCAGATATGTGCACGTAGTAAATATAATGTGGAGTTGGCTTTAAGAATAAGTATATTATGAATAAATGAGAAACATTGCAAATGAAGAAATAATTAAAGGGAAAGTTCGCTAATAGAATATCTACCAACAAATTAAGAATTCAAGCCAGAAGTTCCCAAATTAATCAATTTAACTAGGGAATGTTAGATCTACACGACTTTTAGAAAGGGCAAAAAGAAGAACTTCTTCACGCATGTTATATAGGGAAAAAGCCATAAAAAAAAAAAACTCTAAACTATGTTTATTGTGATACATTTACCTTGAATTTTTCTTTATGACATCAAAAATTTCAAATTATGCTTATTATGATACATTTAATTTAAACTTTTTTTATACTAAAAATGTCAAATTTGTACATGTGTGACACGTTCACCTTCTATCAAACTTTTTTTATTCTAAAAATCTCAAATTTGTATATGTGTGACTCGTCCACCCTCCGTCAAAGTTCCATCAGTAAGCATTATTAAAAATTTGCCTACATAGATGACAAAACACAAACAATATTAATATGGTGCCCACGTGTCTTAAATGAAATAAAAATGACGTTATTTTGACTAGAAAATCATGTGACAGGACCTTGATGGATGATAAATTTGCCACATAGGTACAAGTTTGGAGTTATTATGTCATAAGAAAAAGTTTAGCGTAAATATGTCTCGACGGGTGTAGTTTGGGATTTTTGATGTCATAAATTTTTTACCACAATAAATATAGTTTAGTATTTTTTGTGGCTTTTTGCCTATTATATATGCACATTATTTAGTTTTATAATAACATACATGATGGCATGAATTTCATAGACTTGCTCCATTAGGGAATAACTAACTTATAGGAAGGCGGATAAATGCACGACATTGACGTATGCAAAATGATAGGGGTTATATAATATTTCCCTTTCAATGATTGTGTGTGTACTTGAGCAATTGTACTCGATTTATCCATGTTAATTGATTTTTTTTTAAAGGCGAATAAAAGTCGTATTGCTTCCGCATATTGTATGCACGATAGCTAACGCTAAACTAAATAGGTCAAAAAAGGATGTAGGTATACGTTGTCCCATTATAAATATCGATAAATTTTACTATCACGACATCCAAAAAGAAAAAAATAGAACAACCCTTCATCATAACTTGCATCTCAACAATGCCTTTACTTTTTCACTTGTTACTAAAACACATCTTTTTCCTTTGTTTGTAAACTATGACATTCATGTCGCAGGCTCGATTTTAGCTTCCCCTAATTAAAGTGGGATCCACATTTATCATTGATATAAATGTTTATATACACGTGCTACTGTTTTGGCGGATCTCTTGCACATGGGACACATCTTTTATATATATTCTAGGGTTCATTCAAGGGCAAAAATAGCTGGAATATGCCAAGTGGATCACGGCCGGATATCATTCAAAACAATGTTACCTAGCAATACCCTCCGCGTCATGTCACTAAATTCCTTTGTAATCGCCTTTTTCATTCCACTTTGGCATGCTCGAGCGAACGGAAAAAGTCAACTGTCTGGCTAGTTATAATCACCATCGCTTCCTTTCTCCGCCCTGCAAATCGTCCTCTTCTGGCTTTCTGTTATTCTCATCGCCGGCCACCAATCGCTTCCAGCTTTGGAAGCTTTCTTACCCTTTTGTTCACCGTCTATTTGATTCGTTCATACATTATACACAGCAGAGAAGCTTCAGTCTTTCTTCATAGATATATTTCCCATTTCAAAATGGCGTCGTTCGAGTACAATAGAGCATGGGGAGTTATTTTGCCTGTTCTCTTCTTGATCTCATCGAATTTGCAAAGCTGGGTTCATGGAGCTCCTCAAGTGCCGTGTTACTTCATATATGGAGATTCCCTCGCTGATAATGGGAACAACAACAATCTCGAGACTCAGGCCAAAGCGAATTATCCTCCTTATGGGATTGACTTCCCCGCTGGAGCCACCGGAAGGTTCACCAATGGCAACACCTCCGTCGATGTCATCGGTCTGCTTTCTTACCTACTCTCTTTTTTTCAATGACCCTTCTAACTGTTCATGTTAAATCTTGGAAAAGCATAACGTAATGTGGCTTGAACATAGTATCATGCTTTCCTAGAAGTTGCTTAGGAAGCCAAAAAGCAAAAACTCTCGTGAGTTTACAGGCGTGCGCCTATTACGTTCATGGGCTTGCTATTCAGTTTTTTATTTTTATTTTTTATTATGTGTCTTATTTGTGAATACAGCCGAACTCCTGGGGTTTGACAGATACATTCAACCCTTTGCTTCTGCAAAAGGGAGCGAGATACTCATCGGTGTGAATTATGCATCCGGTGGGGCAGGCATTCGAGACGAAACAGGACAACAACTGGTAAATAAATATGTAGAATTTTAGTTTAAGGATTTGTTTGTTTCACAGGAAATGTATCATTTCTGTCAAATATTTTTCAAGAAAATGACTTCATCTTTTGGTGTTTGGCTAAAACTTAAAAATTAACTAAAGAGTATTTTCCATTTGTTTGGTAAGGAAAGTCTAATAGGTAAAATTATCATAAAATTCGCATTTTAAAATTATTTTTAATTACTTTTAATTTATATATATATATATATATTCTCTTTTCTTTTTGCTTTTTCCTTTGCCGGCTGCCGGCCTCAGGTGAGCTCAAGCCTCCCCAAAGGCCGCAAGGCATGAGCTCACCTAATTTGATGATGCCCGAGCTCAAGTCTTGTTGCCAGTTGTCGAGAGCCCATTGGCCTTGGGTGAGCTCGAGTCTAGTTGCCAGAGGTGGTGAGCTCTCCCATTCTAAAGAGGTTAGAGCTCGCTAGTTGTTGTCATGGTCGGTGATAGGCCAAAGAAGAAACAAAAAGAAAATGGAAGAAAAGAAAAGGAAAAAGAAAAAGAATAAAATTTGAATATAAAAAATTCGAATTTTTTTGAAAAAATACTTTTAAGGGAGCAAATGTTTCTAATCGAGGACCTGAGCCCGAGCATCGAGGACCCTAGTACGGCCTTCGTGGACTCAAGCCTAAGAGTTAGGATTGGAGATCCAACATTAAGGACTCAAGCACGGCCTTTATGGACTCGAGTTTCGGTGTCGGAGCATTGGGTACGGGCACTAGGAGTTTGGGCCCAGCTTTGATGGACCCAAGCGTGGATGTCAGGGGCCTAGGTCTAAGCATTGAGGTCTCGAGCCTAGCCTCAATGAACCTAGGCCCAGCCACTAGAGACCTAGTCTTGAACACTAAGACTCGAGAGCCAATGTTAAGGTTTTCGTGCCCAAGTGTAAGATTTTGAATCCAAGCGTCGATACCTTGAAAACGTTTTCTTTTGATTAGGAAAACATTTTCCGTTGAGTTATTTTCCTGAGCGAACCAAATGAGAAAGATATTTTCCACAAAACAAATAAACTCTAATTATTTGATGGCTCAATTGGACAACACCCACTAGGCCCCTTAAGTCTGCCTAAATTATTTGTACATATACATATATTCAAAAAGATATCTTTCACATGCTCTTCCAATAGGGTGATCGAATCAGCTTGAACCATCAATTGCAAAACCATCTGGTCACAACCTCGCGCGTCAGAGACAGGTTGGGATCAAATGCTACGGCATACTTAAACAAGTGCATATACACGGTAGGAATGGGAAGCAACGATTACATCAACAACTACTTCATGCCAGACGTATATCAGACCAGCAAGCTTTACACGCCCGAGCAATACGCCGATGTACTAATTGAGCAATACCAACAACAGTTGAAGGTAACAACTTTCTCCTAATGCGCGTTGGATAACTCCAGTTCTAATTTAAATTAGCATCTATTTTTTTTTTGATCACTTTCATTTGATTATCACTTGGAATATCTGTAGTTTCAACGGATCTGATCTTTTTATAATCCAATTTTCAAACCTTAGACATTGTATTCCTATGGAGCAAGGAAGGTGGCAATATTTGGATTAAGTGTGATAGGTTGCGTCCCAGCAGAAATTTCAAGATTTGGGACCAACGGATCTCTGTGCGTCGACAAGATCAACAGCGACGTTATGTTATTCAACGACAGGCTCAAACCTCTCGTTGATGAACTGAATCGCAACCTGGCCGATGCTAAGTTCACCTACATAGACTTTTTTGGAATCTCCACTGCTCTACTTCCAGGTGTGTGTGTCTCTCTCTCTCGATCTTGTGTTTGAGAAATCCTTTTTGAGTAATGTTAAGAATATGTCAAAGATCAGTTTACCACATGACGAAACTATCACCATATTAACGGATGTATAAGTATATCGTGGCACAACGTCTATGGTTCTTCACGGGTGAATTTCAATGATGATATTGTATTGGTCTATTTTCAGCTCTCCGAGTTACAAGTTCAACCTGTTGTAAGGTTCGGGAGGGTGGCCTGTGCATTCCCTTCGAAACTCCATGCTCGATGAGGTTGTTGCACGCCTTCTACGATGGATTTCACCCCCACAGAGATAGTGAATTTGGTGTTTGGTGCAAGGGCTTACAAAGCTTTACTTTCTTCTGATGCTTACCCTTTTGATATTCATCATCTCGCAATGATCTGAAGAAGAAAATAGAGAGATTAAGTGCTCATGTGTGCATATTAATTCGAAAAGTTTCAATTGATATTGATCTAATTGTTCAATAAAATCTCCAAGACAGTTTGGCAAATTTTGATTCATGTGGATGCCATTTTTGCCGAAAGAATATCTTCGACCTGTGAGGGCATTTTGATTGAACAATAATGACAATTTCATGCCTGTGCACTGCATACGCATCGAGTAATTTGCTGATTGCAATATGATGTTCTATTTCAATGCAGTAAGTGGAACATAGGTTGGTGTCTAAGTTAAGTACTAGTTTCGTTAGCAATCGGTTGAGTCTCTCTTCCTCTCCATCCCAACGGTGATAGTTTTTCCTAAAACTCCCAATACCCAAAACCTTAAATCCACACCTCTCTCACCATTCCCACATTGAACATCATCATCTATTATGCACTTCCTAACCGAATCACGCCATCCAACTTGCCCCTCATATCACCTTTGCAACACCAAGCCCTAACTCCAAAAACCCATCCCACCTCACCCACAATTTGCATCTAAACTAGAGCTCCTTTAATTCTCAGCTGGCCTAATTTCAAACGCGACCTGCTGTAAAGTGGACAAGGAACTGGGCACTTGCATTCCCTTCGAAACTCCATGCTCGAACGGGGCGATGTACGTGTTCTTTGACGGATTCCATCTCACGGAGACAGTGAATTTGGGGATTGTTGCGAGGGCATACAACGCTTTGCTTCCATCCGATGCCTCCCCTTACGACATTCGCAATCTGGCGATGATCTGACCCAGGTGATAGGGATGATATTGGTTAGTGCCGAAGTAATTGTCCACACTGCCGCCGACGTCTAAATGCATACGCTATTGAATAAAATCTCCAGGATAATTCCAGTCAAATAAGGCGACTGCTATTTTAAAATTAAAGCTGTCGTAATTATTGTTGTAATTATAAGTTTTAATGGCTCAACATTAGGTAAGCGTCCCTTTAATTGAAGTGACTCTTCGTTCTGTTGTAGTTTCTGAATTTAATATTGTTATTAGTAAAGGTTAATGATTCAACTAATGTGAGCATAACCGAAATGACTCTAGAAATCATGTACTTTCAGTTTTTTGCAGCTATTTCCCTCGTCTATAAATAGACATGTTTACTTAGTTCAAAAACATATCAAGAACTCCTTGAAGCACTCCTAGAGCATAGACATGCTTACTTAGTCCAAAAAAATATCAAGAATTTCTTGAAGCACTCCTAGGACGTCTCTTGAGTTTTCTCTTTTGAAATAATCCTCTAAGTGTGCCGGTTTCGAAAAATGTTTGATAGAGTCCCATTCGTATAATGCTAATACAAATGGGTTTAAGGTGTTGTATCTTGGAAGGCATAGTTTGTGAAATTACTTAGTACTTTTATAGGAATTAATTGCCTTAAAGAGATTCGGTTAGTTAACAGTACCTCACCTCTTATGTTGAAGTTGTCAATTGTGTAGAGTAGTTATCAATTCACACGTTTTCGATTTATGGTTGTTGATTGGCTACCGAGATATTGGTACGCAAGCTTATTGTTGACTTCGATGCTTCCGGTTGGTATAGTTTAAAATTTTTGGTAGCTTTTTTCCTAATATATATGCACATTATTTAGTTTTTTAATAACATACATGATGGGCATGAATTTCATAGATGAGCTCCATTAGGGAATAACTAACTTATAGGAAGGCGGGGAGATGCACTACATTGACATAAGCGAAACAATAGGGGTGATATAATATTTCCCTTTTAATAATTGTGTGTACTTGAGCATTCGTACTCAGTTTATCCGTATCAATTGATTTTTTATAAAGGCAAATAAAAGTCGTATTGCTTGCGCATAGCGTATGCACGATAGCTAACTCTAAAATAAATAGGTCAAAAAATGAAATAGGTATATCTCATACCATTATAAATATCGATATATTTCATTATCCGACATCTATAAAGAAAAGTTAGAACAACACTTTATCATAACT
The DNA here is from genome assembly GCA_014182575.1 of Eucalyptus decipiens. NCBI lineage: Eukaryota > Viridiplantae > Streptophyta > Magnoliopsida > Myrtales > Myrtaceae > Eucalyptus > Eucalyptus decipiens. Next base: position 1,040,738 of record CM024611.1, on the reverse strand, counting down.
TGCATCTCAATAACGCCTTCACTTATTCATTTGTTACTACAAAATATATTTTTCCTTTGTATGTAAGCTACAACATTTTAGCTTCCCCTAATTAAATTGGGATTCACGTTCATCATTGATATAAATGTTTATATGTATACCCACGCTAATATTTTTGCTTATCTCACGCACGTGGGACACAACATCTTTTATATATATATTAGGGTTCATTCATGGGCAAAAATAGCTGGAATAGGCCAATTATATCTCGACGGGATATTATTCAGAGCGATGTTTTCTAAGCAATATCCTCCGCTTCACGTTACCAAATTCCTTTGTAATGGCCTTTTTCATTATACTTTCCTTCCCCCGGAGAATGGGGGGGGCAATGCTTGAGCGAATGGAAAAAGTCAACTGTCGTTGAATTATATGAAGAAAACGACGATCTACATAATCGCGTGTTTAAGCTATGGCATTATGCAAGTGATCATGCTTAACATGATCCGGTAGATAATCACCACCGCTTCCTTTCTCCGCCCTGCAAATAGTCCTCTCCTTGCTTTCTGTTCTTCTCATCGCCGGCCACCAATTACTTCCAGCTTTGAAATCTCTCCTTACCCTCTTGTTCGCCGTCTATTCGATTCGTTCATATATCATACACACCACCAGACAAGCTTTACACTCTCTTCATAGATATATTTCCCATTTCGAAATGGTGTCGTTTGAGCGCAATAGAGCATGTAGTGTTATTCTACCTGTTCTCTTCTTCATCTCATCGCATTCACGAAGCTGGGTCCTCGGAGCTCCTCGAGTCCCGTGTTACTTCATATTCGGAGACTCGCTCGTCGATAATGGGAACAGCAACAATCTCGAGACTCAGGCCAAAGCGAATCATCCTTCGTATGGGATTGACTTCCCCGACGGTGCGACCGGAAGGTTCACCAACGGCCGCACGTCCGTCGACATCATTGGTCTGCTTTCTTACCTGCTCTCTGTGTGTTTCAACGACCCTTCTAACTGTACATGTCAAATGTTGGACAAGCATAACGTAACGCGGCTTGAACATAGTATCATGCTTTCCTAGTAGTTGCTCAGGTGGCCAAAAAGCATAAACTTTCGTGGGTTTACATGCGTGCGCCAATTACGTTCATGGGCTTGCTATTCAGTTTTTTTTTTAGTTGTTACAGCCGGACTTCTGGGGTTTGACAAATACATTCAACCGTTTGCTACTGCAAAAGGCAGCAACTTAGGGGGTGCATGATAATCAAAATTTCTGTTCAGAAATAATTTTTCTATTCCAAACCTGTTTCTGGAATAGATTTCTATTCCAAAAATTGATTTGGAAGAGAAATCAGAAATATAAATTTTCTACTTCTGATTTTTGGAAGAGAAATCAGAAATAATTTCTCCCACTAAACCCTAATTTCGGTGAGTCCTCCCTCATCTCCTCTACGTCTCTGCCTCCTCCTCATCCACCTCTCCTCATTTTATTAAAAATAAAGAATAAAGAAAAATAAATATATTCATTTTATTCATTTAAAAATAAAAATAAATTTATTAAAAATTTATTATAAATAAATAAATTATTTTTATTTTTTCCTTGAGTGTTTTGCCAAATAAATTTTATTTTTATTTTTTTATTTTTATTCATTTAAAATAAATTTACTTGTAAAATAAAATAAATTTATTTTAAGGATATTTTTATTTTATTTTATTTATGATTTATTTTATTTTATTCTTTATTTTTTTATTTAAAATAAATTTACTTGTAAAATAAAATAAATTTATTTTAAGGATATTTTTATTTTATTTTATTTATGATTTATTTTATTTTATTCTTTATTTTTTTTTGTTACTAAGTCATTTTTATTTTTATTTTTTTATATTAAAGGTCGTCGTCGTCGTCGCGCCGCCGTCCAAAAAGAAGAAATTTTGTGTCGTTATCAAACAAATTTCTATTTTTAGGGTAAAAATTTTGTGTCGTTATCAAACGGTTATTTTTGCTTAGAAACTCTACTAGAAATAGAAATAGAAAAATCTATTTATGTTCCATAAACTATTTCTGGAACAGAATGGTTGTCATGCGCATCCTTACTCATCGGTGTGAATTATGCATCCGCGGGGGGGCGGGCGCGGGGGGCATTCGAGATGAAACAGGACATCAACTAGTACACAAATACCTAGAATTTAAGGTTAAGCGTACTTTGTTTCGTAAAAAAAAAAATACAAATACTTTATTTTTCGATGTTTAATTGAAATTTTGAAAATAAAATGTAAAAATTTTTCATCGTTTGGTAAGAAAAATATACTAAGGAAAATTAACAAAAAAATTGTAATTTTAAATTATTTCATTGTTATATTCTTTTTGCTTCTTCTTGGCTGGTTGTGGGCTATGGCGATCAGCCACAGATGAGCTCAAACCTTGCCCAAGGTCGGCAAACTTGCCTAATCTTGCGTCCTCATGACCTCCAGAGGGGAGGCATGAACTCGCCCAATTTGGCAAGGCCTGAGTTTGTCGGCCATTGTTGTGGCCGGCAATGGGCTGAGGAAGAAGAAAAAAGGAAAAAGGAAGAAAAGAAAAAGAAAGAAAGAAAATAATGAAAAAGTCAACTTTAGAAAAAATAAAAAAAATAATTAAAATTGCGATTTTTTTTAAAAATATTTTTATGCGAATAAACGTTTCATTAATCAAGGATCTAAACTCAAGTGCCAAGGACCTGTGCACATTCTTTGTGGACCCAACCTTGAGGGTCAAGACTAGAGATCGAGCATGGCTTTTATGGACCCAAGTTCGAGTGTCAGAGCATCAGGTATGGGCACCAAGAATTCCAGCTTGGCTTTGGGTGCGAATGCCAAAGGCCTGGACCTCGAGCATCGAGATCCTAGGCTCAGTTGTCGAAATTTAGGGTGTGTTTGATAAGATTTCTGTTTTTGGGAATAATTTCTTTTTAGAAATTTTTTTCTATTTTTATTCCTAGAATAGAAAAAGAACAAAAATGTGTTTAGTACAACTTACAATTTTTTTTTTGAGAAGTAGAATTTCTTTTAATTTTTAAATATTTTTGGGAATTTTTCTTTTCTTTTTTCCACTCTTCTTCTTCCTTCTCTAGTTGGTTGTTAGACAGTAGGCAACGGACCGATTAGAAGAGCAAGAAGAAGAAAAAAAAAAAAAAAAGGAAAAGAAAGAAAATAACTTATTCTATAAATTGTTCTTGAAAACCAAAAATAAATTTTTCCTACTTCTTGTTCCTATTTCAAATCTATTTCCTAGCCACTTTTTTTTATTCGGGGAGCAGATTAATTAACCAATGTTGTTAGACATATTTTTGTTCTTTTTCTATTATGGGGAACAAAAGAACGGAAAAAATAGAGAAATAGAAATGTTAACAAATGGAACCCTAATCCTTAATGTTGGAACCGGGAACCAAAGTTAGGGTTTTTGTGCCCAAGCGTATAGTGTTGGGTCTAAACGCTAATACCTACTCATATTTTAAAGAACTTTTGTCTGTTTTTTCAAAGAAGAAATTATTTTCTTGAATTTAAATTTTAGTAGGAAAACCTTTTCCGGTTAACTAGGAAAATATTTTAGATTGATTCATTTTCCTAAGCAAACCAAATGATGGAAAATGTTTTCAGCGAAATAAATGGACCCCAAGTACTTGATGGCTAGGTCGGATGTCACCCGCTAGCCCCCTTAAGTCTGCCTCTATTATTTATACATATATTCAAAAAGATATATTTTACATGCTCTTCCAGTAGGGTGATCGAATTAGCTTGAACCATCAATTGTGAAACCATTTAGTCATGATCTCGCACGTAAGAGAAATGCTAGGATCAAATGCTATGGCATACTCAAACAAGTGCATATACATGGTAGGAATGGGAAGCAACGATTACATCAACAACTACTTCATACCAAACGAATACCAAACAGTAAGCTTTACATGCCTGAGCAATATGCCGATGTACTAATCGAGCAATACCAGCAATAGTTGGAGGTAACTACTTTCTCCTAATGCACATTGGAGAGCTCTAGTTCTAATGTAAATTAACTTCTTTTTTCATCACTTTCATTTGATTATTAGTTGGAACATCCGTAGTTTCAATGGATCTAATTTTTTTATAATCCAATTTTCAAACCCTAGACATTGTATTCCTATGGAGCAATATGTTTCTTGACGGGTCAAGGCATAAACTTGAACAAGTCAATGATTTATGTTAGTAGTGGTTGCCCAACAAACTTGCGAAAAAACATAACAGAGGAACCTAAGAGCACCCATGATAGAAAAAATGGGTAAGTACCTAGGCATTCCATCTGATTGGTGGAGTTCAAAGAAGCAAATGTTTGCCTATATATTGGCAAGGGTCAATGTGAAACTAGAAGGCTGGAAGGAGAAGCTCAGATCTAGGGTAGGAAAGGAAACTTTAATAAAATTTATAGGACAAGTGATACACAAGTATACAATGTTAATTTTCAAGATTCTCGTGATTGAATAGAGAATAGTTTCCTTTTGGAAGAAGTACACTATCAGTGCCATAAGTTGTGTACGGTGCTTACTTTGGTGCGAAATTTTCTGTTGGATCACTTAAGTGCCAAAAAATTTGAAAAACGCTCACATTGGTGCCAACGCCGATCTGATCGGCTGGAAATCCGACGTGGCCTTTTTTTATTAATTTCTTATACTGATGTGGCTTGTCGGAGAGTCCAGTCAGCGTGTAAACCACCAAACGATGTTGTTTTACCCCAAGTCGAAACCCTAAATCCCCTAATCGAGAGAGAGAGAGAGAGAGAGAGAGAGAGAGAGGCCATGGCGGCGTTGTCTTCTTCCTTGAAGAACAACACCAGCAGAGAGAAAGAGAGAAGCCATGGCGGTGTCATCTTCTTTCCCGAAGAACAACACCAGCAGAGAGAGAGAGAAGCCATGGTGGTGGCGTCTTCTTCCCCGAAGAACAACACCAGCACTAGCCACTCTCTGAACAGAGCCCAATCCACCATCTCCATCTGCGCCCTCCTTGTTTCCCTCGCACTCCTCATCTTCTCTCTCTCTCTGCACCTTCAACCCCCCTTCTTCCTCCTCCTCCTCCGCCCTCGCCTCCTATTTTCCCACCACTTCTTGGCCAAGCGATGGTGGCCGAGCATGGTGGCCGAGCAAGGTGGCTAAGCGACGGTGGTGAGCACGGTGGCTCCAAGCGACGGTGGCCAAGCAAGCTAGTTTGGTGAGGATGAACAAAAAAAAAACCATAATTTCAATCACAAATGAGCTATACGGCGTCGTTTTTCCTAAGCCATCCACATAGGACGGCAAAACGATGTCGTTTTCTTAAGTAGGACAGAAAACGATGTCATTTAAAGGGTTTATTGATTTTTTTTTTAAATATAAAGCCATGTAATCATTTTGGCCGGAATTTTTCGCCAGTGGCATCTAAGTGATCGTTTTTCCTCCGATTTGGCACTTAAGTGATTGGTCAGAAACTTTTGGCACCAAAGTGAGTGCCGTACACAACTTATGGCACTGATAGTGTACTTCTTCCGTTTCCTTTTGGTGGAAATAGAGTGAATCAAAGGCAAGCATTCATTGAAAGAGATGGGAGGTACTCAAGGTAAGGAAAATGGAAGGGGAGACTTGGATTTGGAGATTTTATAACTTTCAACAAAACCATGCTAGGAAAATAGGCCTGAAGACAAATTCAATCCCCCCTCAGCCTTATGGAGTAAAATTGTCAAAGGACTGTACTTCCCCAAAGTGAACTTTTAAAAAACCAATAAAGGCTCCTGAGCCTCATTTGGTAAAGCCTGTTAATGGGAAGAGACACCGTGTATCCATCAATTAGGTGAGCAGTGGCAATGGAAAATCAATCGTTAGTCGAGAAGGTATGTGGCTACCCCACGTACTGATTGGAGGGTTAGCCAACTCAGGAGATCCCCAAAGAGCTGAAGAGTTATATGCTTAGGATGAGCAGCGATAGGATGAACAAAATCTGAATTCTTTGTTCAGTGAGCGCATAGGAGAGGAAATTAAGGCTAGACCACAGAGCACTATCTCAAAAGAAGACGTGTTGGTGTAGGCTGGGTATAAAATAGGCAAATACACAATAAAAGATTCCTACAATAGCATGCATTCACAAGAACAATAGCAGAACCACAACTAAGCCTCTACCTCTTATCATACACCCAAATCCCTCCAGAAGAATATTTGGAACCTCAACACTATGCCAGAAATTAAAATTTTCATGTGGAGATGTGCTAGAACAGCTTATCAACCCACGGGAACCTGTGCAAGAGAACAATCGTGCCCTATCCTCTCTGCCTTATTTGTCGTCAAGTCCCAGAGACCTTAGAGCACCTATTCCTGCTTTGTCACTGGACAAAGGCAATTTGGTCAAATCATCAACTGCAAATCTAGACGTTCAGCTATGGAATTTCTGGAATGGATAGATAGGTCGTAGACATTATACTACAAAGAATTAGCTTAGCCTTAGTGAGCTGATCATCGGGGTGCTGTGGAAAATCTGGCTAGCTTGCAACGGCGTCATCTTCCATTAGCGAAACCCAAACCTGAGCTCAGTCGTTGATGGAGCATACGCCTTAGACCAGGAATTTCAGCCTTGGAACCCTGAATCGAAAAAATTGAAAGGGAAAACTCAAAATAGACTAGAACCATGGACTCCTCCAAACACCTTAAAGTTCAATATAGTTGGGTCGGTTGTCGAAGGGGAGAGGGAGGGAGCTGTTGTTGGTATTTGCCAAGACTCTGCTAGGAGGGTGGTCATCGATTTGGCTGAGAGTCGTTGCGACATCGTCCCTTGAGGTGGAAGCCGTAGCTTTGCGAACCGTCTTGGTGTACTTGGCGGTCGATGATGGTCTAAAGAGTGCAAAGAGAAGCTTATCCGGTCCAGATTTGCTGAGTTGATCTATGGCCTACGTGAATTAAACTAAGTAGCAGATTGAATCTCCAGAGCCCATCGGAAGTAGACCTTTCTTCACAATTGGCATGCAGTGCCACCATTACCTCTATGAGATCTTTTGTGTTCAAAAACCCATAACCTATGTTATCCTTCGGTGTTTACTAAATGAAGTGCTTTGTTAAAAAAAAAAAGGTTAAGTTTATGACACTTTTGCCTTGTATCTGTTAGGTTAAATATATATTCACTAGCATTTGAACATAGAGCTTTCTCATTTTTTTAGATAAATGAAGATGTTATACTTCAAATCAATATGAAAACTATGTTGAGATCACGTAAATGTATGCTAGAGAAATCATCAACTTCTCTAGTTTTTCACGCATCTTCTAGATTAGGCTTTGGCTTTATTTGGTTCAACTTTCCCAATGACCTTTAAGCAACTAAAGCCCTTTGGAGAAAATATAAAATGTTTAGTAAGGCTGCGTTTGTTAAAAATTGTACTACGTTTGTTAAAAATTGTTTTTGTTCCCAGGAACAAAAATTTCTATTTTTTTGTTCCTGGGAACAAAAAAAGAACAGAAACGCGTTTGTTTGCGTTTTTGTTTCAAAATTATTTTTTTGTTCCAAGAAACACATCTGGAACAGAAATAAGAAATAAAAAAAAAAAGTTGTTTCTTGTTTATGGAACACATTTTAGAAACACTTTTCTTCTTCTTTTTCTTTTCTATTTTTTTCTTCTTTTTTTTTTTCTTTCTTTGGCCGGTCGCCGCCCTACACATCCTGGCATCTAAAACAAAGCAAGAAATAAAACAAAGTTGTTTGTTTTTTAACACATTTTAGAAACACTTTTCTTCTTCTTTTTCTTTTCTATTTTTTCTTCTTCTTTTTTCTTTCTTCTTTCTTCTTTCTTTGGCCGGTCGCCGGCCTCGGCTAGGGCGGCGGCCATTGTCGAGGGCCGACGACGCCTGTGGGGGCCGGAGAACTCACGGGAGCGTCGCCGGCCGCTAGGCGAGCTCGGCCTCGTCGGATCTGGGTGAGCTCGCCCGGCCAAGGTGAACTCGACCTCGCGCCAGGCTGGGCGAGCTCGATCTCGCCCAGATCCAGCGAGGCCGAGCTCGCCCGGCCGATCGGCGAGGCTCGGCCTCGTCGGGCCACCGCCAGTCGGCGTTACTGCAGCGGTGGCCGGTGACGCCGAGCCTTGCCGGCCCGCTAGGCGAGTTCGGCCTCGCCGGGGGCTGGCGAGCCTCGCCGTGGCTAGGCGAGGCCGCCGGCCCTCGTCGGCCGGTCGCCGGCCATGGCCGAGGCCAAGAACCGGCCAAAAGAAGAAAAAAAGGAAAAAGGAAAAAGAAAAAAAAAAAAAATAAAGAAAATAGAAAAATATTAAAAAATAAAAGAAATAAAAAAATTATACAAATTTACCAAACGTGTTTGTTTATTTTATATTAGAACGAAGTTTACCAAAAACGTTTTTTTGTTCAAAAATTGTTCCTTGGAACATAAACATTTTTTTCTATTTTTGTTTTCTGGAATAATTTTTAAACAGAAATGTTACCAAACGCGCCCTAAGTGTTTTTAAGATCTTATTGGCCAAATGTCAATATCGAGAAAGCTAAAAGCCCAAAGGAAGTAGGAAACTGCTTTGGGTTTTTAACATTTTCGAAATACTATTGTGAATGTTTAATTATTATTTTTCTTTTCAATATTGCCTTCACTAATAATAGTGAACAATTTTGACAAAGAATCATTGCTGTAGATGCCATTTGTACTATGTAACTCGATGAGTGTTGACGTGAACATTTTTAAATAATATTTTTAATTTTGATATTTTTTTGGTTTTTTTTTTCTTTCTATTCTTTACTTTTTTGTTTTTGGCAGCCGTGACGCCAAGATTGGGGCGAGGACTTTAATCGGTGATTGGCTGGCGGCCCTTGATGATTCAACATGAGAAAAAAATCAGAGCAGGAGTTTTAACAAATAAAATTTAATAAAAGATCAAACTAATGGGAACTTGGAAGTACGGGCAAGTCCGCTAACAATATGGGAAGGTTTCGGATCCGGGTCGGGTCGATCCAGTCCAGCCATCCGGGCTCGCCCCAAAACCCAAGACGTGTCATCGACATCGACCGAAACCGCAATGACTGGCCGCCCCAAAAGCCAAAACCTGCCTCGCCGCCGCCGCCGTCGCCAAACGTTTCCGTAACCACCGTAAGGAGGAGTCTCTCTCTCTCTCTCTCTCTGCGATTCAATCCGTCGGTCAACAGGCCGATCGCCGTCGCCGACGGGCGCCGAGAAGAAGCGGCCCCATCGGATGGAGGGCGCGACCGAGACGGAGCGCGAGTTTACCCTCGTCGCCAGGAAGCCGTGCTTCGGCCTCCCGACGGCGTGCCCTCATTGCCTGCCCGTCTTCATCTACCTCAAGCTCGCGAAGATCCCCTTCCGCCTGGACTTCAATCTGATCTTCCCCGACTCCGGTAACGCGTCCGCTTCATTCGCTCGTCGCTCCTTAATCGTTGGGATTTCGGGAGTTTCGGTAGCTGAGCAGCGTCGGCGGGAATGCTGCTGCTGCTGCTGCTGTTAGGATTTTGGCGTTTGTTGTGAATTTCGCCTAAGTGTGATTTGAGTTTGATTGGTTCATTGCGGTTCGTAAAGTAAATGCGGAGTTTTTCAAGGCAAGGCTGGGGATGAGTGGAGTTTTCGTTAGGTTGAGGGCTTAAAGTGATTCTCTTTTGGTCGGGTGGTTGGGTTTACATTTGATTTGAACGGTCTCTGGTGTTTAAGGAAAACGATTGTGAGAAGCATCTGCTTAAGTGGCTTTTGTTTCGTGAGGTATGAATCGTCTAGGCAGTCGTTCAATTACGGTTTTGTTTATGATGGTTCGCTAGGCTAGTTGAAAGTATGCAAGCTTGTAAATGTCTTTGTATTTCGAATTCTATGGAGTTCTTTCCTTTCCCACGGCTGATAAAAATCTTTCGTTGGGCGGCGTCAAGTGTCCTTTTTCAGCATGCGAGCCTTGTGAATTTGAAAATATTGTAATGGTTATTTCCCCATGCTTTGCCTTGTAGATTTTAGGGGAGGATACTACCAAGTAGTCCTATTAAGTTCTATGGGAGCTTTGCGACTTTCTATTGATTGCTCCGTCTTGTCCTCCAGCATTCAGTATGAGCTACCACTGGTGTAAAGAGCAAGTTGCCTCAGGCTGACCTCTGTTTTCCCTTTATGTTCTTTATGCTTGCTTTGAAAATGCTAGTAAGAGAGATCATTTCTGTTCCGATCATATTTAGTTGTATAACTTTCCATGTTTAGGACATTGAAGAATACTGTTCTGACAGCTTGCTGATTATATTTCTCTTAAGATAATCTGTCATGTCTCTTGAGCTTTTGATTTTAAGTAACGTTCATAAGAGTATTGGATGTGTGATACCTGCATGACCCTGAATTATCTGTCGATTAGAAAGATCACATAGTTCTATGGTTCTGCTTTCTAGATCAAGTTCCCTATGTTGAGTCCGGTGCTTATGTGGCTTATAATAACGAGAAAGGTGGGGCAATTGAGAGTTTGAAAGAAGATGGTATTGTTGATTTGGACTTGGAACTCCGATCAGTTCCAGAATTTATCTCATCAAAGGCCATGATCAGCTCATGGCTTGAAGAAGCAATCATCTATGAGCTATGGGTGGGGTCTGATGGAACTTCTGCTCACAGCATATATTATGCTGATCTTCCGTGGCCAGTAGGGAAATTATTGTACTTAAAGCAGATCCGCTCTGTTAAGCAGCATTTGGGGATCACTAAAGACAATGCAGAACGAAGGGAAGCAGAGGTTGCTCTCTCTCTCTCTCTCTCTCTCTCACACACACACACACACACGGGCATATGTGCAAACATATTAAAAGGCACAACCATGTGTTCTTGCATGCACACGCAGAGGCATTCATCTAGACAGCACAACTGTCTGAGCTTGTATGCTTGCACATGCATCTTTTCATATGGATATGTACAGTCCAATGTTTCAAGTTGGTTGAGGATTTAGTAGAGGAGGTGTTGTTGGTCAGATGTCTCAATCTTGACATGGTCCTGCCATTTTGACAGATATACAGGAGAGCAAAAATTGCATATGAAGCGTTGTCTACTATGTTAGGAGAAAATTATTTTTTCTTTGGAAGGTGACTCTCTAGCCTCTCAAACCTGAGTGATTGGCTTAATACTTAATTCTTCATCCTGAAGGAAGTTTCTTAGATTGTTGTACTTATGACTTCTATATTGAGCCTATTGTGCACTTGTTACAGACCATCAAGTTTGGATGCTTTTTTTCTGGGGCATGCACTTTTTACCCTTCAAGCCTTACCTGTAAGTTGTTTCCAGCTCAATAATCTAAAGATCATTATTGCTCAATGAATTGGGAATCAATTTTGATTATCCATAAATATGCTCTTGAAGGCATAAACAAGTTTAGGTAATTTCTTGTGGTTTAGAAGTTTAGATAATTTCTGGTGGTTTCTGTGGCAGTGGCTACACAATGTTGGAGATTGTGTTTGCCTGGCATCTGGTGAAATTACTTTCAGCACCTGTTGGTGGACATGGCTTTATTTTTAAGTAGAAAAATAAGGGATAGCATGAATTTCCATCCACATCTACTTTAACATTCTTGGATTGGTTTCAAATTCATATAACTACATTTGTCATGCATAAGTGCTGTTCATTACTTTTATGGAGCAATCCATGAAATGACTGAGCTAACATATGCCAATACATACTTGGACTTGCTGAGGAAACAAGTACAGTAAGGTTCATTCTTCAATTGTCTGCTGCAGGAAGCATCTTTGCTGCGAAACAGGCTTTTGGAGCATGGAAATCTAGTCCGGTATGCTGAAAAACATAAGTCTGAGTGTCTAGAAGCTGGTTCTTCATCATCCTCTGACATGAATTTTCCCCCAAGCTCTTCAGCATCTGCTCCGAGACAAGGTCCTTCACCTTGGAGTAAGACCTCTTCAGCTTCGCACTTATAAAATATTCTTTTAATTTCATAATACTTCATGGGCTGGGATGAAATAGCTTAGAGGTTTTGGTAATCATTTGGGAATAATTGGCTGACAGTGCGCTGAACTATTTATGTTTGGACAGTTTGAATCCTAACTACTTATATGGACAGTTTAAGTGTCCAGTCCTGGCCTTTGTGCATTTAACCCTGATTGCTCAAATTCATTGGTCTCGGAAGCTTCCATAAGCGCTCACTGGGTCCTTTTGAGTGCTGCTATAGGCAATTGGTTAACATTACCTTTCTGATGCATAACGCACATGTGCTAGTGGATATTTTATGTGATAGGCTGTGAGAGAGTGTTGTCAAAACCGGTCTTGAGTCCTGAGAGTTGAACCTGACTGGCCTTCAGACCGGCCCTGCTACTTTTCTCCTTTGCTTATACTGACCCTCTTTATGTTAATTTGCTTCTAACTCTATCTTTAAAATAAAATAAAACAAAAACAAAGACTGTAACTGCAGAAAGCAGGACTTGAACTCCTGCTGTTATGACATCAGCTACTCGTGATCCATCGGTTGAACCAGTTGAACTAATAATTGGGGCCCTTATCTGTATTCTGGTCTGGGCTTGAAAATATTGCTATCAGCCCTCTTGTGTAATGGCTTGTTATTTTCATTTCTCTTAAATCAAGTGCTCCAGAGGTTATGGAAGAGCCATTAGCCATTATCTGGTTTAGTAGGCAGACTGTCATCTCTTTCTGGTTTTGGCATGCCTGCAATTGCATCTTGTCCTAACAACACAGTTAGATTAGCCCCAGGTGCCACTTGAGAGCATGAAAGTGAAGATGCCTAAGTCTTGTCAAATGGCAATTAGAGATTGTGAGCAGTTACAACTGTAATTTTATGTGCAGGACACCATTTACCCATGACATGTGTTCACCTCTTGCTCTCAATTGAGTGATGATATTGCACAAGTAGATATTTGTGAACCTATGAAGTTGTCTTGGGAGCAAATTTTGCTTTTCACATTTTGGGACTCCCCTTTTTAGTGAAGTTTAGAGAACCTCTAAGGAAAATGTCAGATATCACTTCAAAATTCTGGGCTCTCTCACAAAAGTTGGCTTCCTTGACCAACTGTCCATGGTTCTACTCCAAATTACAAGGACAAAGTCTTTTTTCCAGGTTCACCCAAAAAAAAAAAAAACGGATGGAGAGGTTAGGGTGATCGCAGCTGATAACACCACGCTTCAGAAGCCACTGTCTCTCTCTGTTACCTAGACAAAATTGTTCAGTGATTGCTATGCTGAATTAAGGATTTGTCTGATTTCTCAGCTCAGGGTACCTGATTATAAGTTGGCACGAATCTTTTTCCTCTAAATTAAGAAATGAAGTCTCGTTAATGGTGGAGTCTGCCCCTTTTATCTCAGAGTGGAAGTTGATAGCCTAATCAACTTAAAGCCTAGGCTTTTGGATCAAGTTATTCTCTTTTCATCCAATATCAAATTTAATTTACTCACAAATGGTTCTTTCTTTAGGTTCAAAGCACAAGAGCAAGCCAAAGAGAGAGAAAACAGAGGAAGAGAAAACATTCAGGAAAAGAGCGAAGTATTTTCTAGCAGCACAATTTACTGCAGTTTTGCTTTTTCTTACCATTATGCGGAGGTCAGATGATAATGAACTGGACCTTGATGATGATGATGGTGATTTGGATTATGAATGAACAGTACATTCACTGACTTGTGTACGGGGATCATCAACATCATGTACTCTGTTGCTCGCCAAGGTTAGATGCCATGACATTGAGGATCAAATTTTTACATCTGTTTCTGAAGAAAATTTTGCAAATAATTCTATAGAAGTCAGGGAGGGTCTTTATTAGTTAGAGATGCATTTTTGTTGGTCGATGATAATTCTGATGAGGCTTTGGGCCAAAAGATTCTCACGAGGTTACACCATTGAATCCTTTTTCTCCAGAAAATTGTACTGGGACACTGATTGGTTTTAATGCTCTGACCACTTAGCAGAATGTTGTTTCTTTAAAGTTTTCTCCCCTTAAAAGCATATCTACTAAGTGGATTTGGAGCTTCATACTTTACTCTTGAATGAGCTGTTTATGTTCCTGCCGAGATGTACTTGCAGATCAAGTGTGTACACTCATAGGAGATTGTGGTATCTAGAAATGGTGACAAATGTTCTTGTCTAAGGATCTAAAGCTTAATACCATGTTGTCAGGGTGGCACTGAAATGCAGTCGATAAAGAAAGTGGCATGTGAAAACTAGCCTGCTCTTGAGTAACTCTTGAGGTATCAGGCATGTTGAAGAATGATTTATTGGGGGTTAAAAACGGGTGCCACAGTGCCACAGATCATTACTTTGTATGCAGAATGTCATTTGTGCCATCAATATATGTTAGTGCTATTGAAATGTCATCATGACAGATCCTAGACTTGGAGATGTCGACTGCGCTGTGGAGCTCAATAATTTATGTGATATTCATTTTATATTGTATGACACATGTGACAATGTCTTGGCTTGCTATGACACGTTTGGACATCGATGATCACAAAAGAAGAAAAAGTAGTGCTGGTTGGGTATGAAAGTAGTGATTGGTTTTGGTTATCTGCCTTCAATTCCAATTATACTAATGCTGTAAGAATATATGCTTGAAGCAGCAAGAGTCACTTTGAATCCTTGGTATAGAATGATATTCTCTTTGTAACTTAAGGTTTTGGGGCCAATTTATGTGACAGGTTCCTGTCTATTATCTTTCTGGATAGTTGGACAATAAAGTGGTCCTATTTATAGAGGTGATCACTGTACTAGAGAATTCTGCCTAGGCTCTGGTTGAAGGTTGGTGCGCTTCAGGCCGAATCATATCTCCCGTGCCCGGGATCCACTCAACGAATTATCTATATGCGCACTGCCTCCGTTGTTGGAATCGGATGAATCATGCTCCATTATTGGATAGACTTTAATGAAGCTGTTAAAAGTCAGGCAACCTCTTGAATTGGACTATTGGGATTTCAAATGCAAGTTGCCAATGTCCACTCGTATCAAAAGAATCACTTGATAATTTGGAAGGCATCATATACCATGTGCTCAGTCTACCAGGTTGACAATACACATTTCATTGATGGTGCGAAATTTTCCCGAGATTTACTAGATCACAGCTAAATGCATTAGTTTCTGGTCCGTTAGCCACTTTTTCAATGGATTAGTAAGTTTCCGATGTTGGAAATTAACTATACAAGAAGATGTGGATGTCAAATTATAGATTATTAAGTTCCCAGATGTCGAGAAAAAAAATACGTTTGCAACAAGTTAGTAATAGTATTAACACGCTGGTAAATGCCACATTATATAGTAATTCTCATAAGCATTAGAAACTACGACGCTACTATCTGTTGTATACTTCTTGGATGGGTAGAAGAGTTTCGAATTTAGATGGTAAATAAGTGTGTTAAGCCTCAGATTAGCCTTTGTACAGGTCTACGTTGGTAAGAATGTACGAGATATAGTAATTATCTGAAATTAATAGTAAATATTTCTTATATTGTCGACTTGTGCTGTCAAATCATAGACTACCGTTTCTTTAGTAAGTCTGCATATATCTACTTGTATTATGAAAACGAGAGTGATATTGATTTTAAGGTAAGGTGACTCCAATTAGGTATTGTTTGGGATGTGTCGAGTTAGTAAATTCACATGAACATCAATAATTTTCCTATAAATGGGTGGTAAATTCAAGGAATTAGGCTATAGCAGGCAAAGTAGATACAAGTTTTGTTTTCTTATTCAAAATTCACATTGTCAAATTGTTCGAAATCACTTTATTCGAACGATGTGTCACATCATTTGGTAAACAATTCTACTTATACTTTTAGCACCAAGGGAATTGATCCCTCTTGAGCATGGCCGTATGGAACCAGCTCATATTCTCCACTTTCTTTTGTTAGTTAGGTTGGTAATGGACCCTCACCATATTGATAAGGTAGTAGTTGCTTCCCATTAACTTTGGATTACATTAGAATTATTCTACAAAAATCGGTATAGAAAATGCTGAGACTATAACTAGACACCCAATAGTGTGAGCTCTATACAACACTCGATATAATTCCGCCAAATATCACTCAGTACATCAATTTCGTAGGCCTAGGTCTCGATGCCTAGCTAGCATCATTCAAAACTTTAAGATGAGGTTAAGTTAGGAAATCATCGATTATTAAGAGAGATTTTTAATCGTGGAGGCTTGACCATCAATTCACAAAAAGCATGAAAAGGGGATTATGACTTCAAGAGCCAAGGCGTAATTTGAAAGCAATATAGACAACAAAACTTTTGTCTCACTAAATGAGTCTATGAAATGATATGGGAGGATCACAGTAAAAAACTATACCATCTATATATTTAGATTTTCATGAATATGTCGATGTGATATTCTTTTTCAATACAAAAAACCTGAATATTCGATTAATTAAGAAAATTTTTTTAGCATGTTAATAAAAGCATCTATGATTTTGTCGTTATAATATCGTATTGGATCGCGATTCCATAAAATATGTTTTTGTCCTTTGGAATTGGAACAACAGCACGTGGTGTCCGAAAGTGGCCATGCAAGATCCTGGTCGCTTTCCCACACACGTGCAGGTGGTGGAACAAATATGACAACTGATTTAACTGAAAAAAGGTAAGGTTTTTAAACTAGCATTTGACCAAAGCCACAATGCTTATCTCAAGACCCATACGCATGCAAAAAAATCTTGCAACATATTCTTTTGGTTACTTATGAGATAAATAAAAAGGGGCATGTCCAAAATAAGATAGTTTACTTGAGTCAGAATGATTAAAAAGGACAAAAAAATGACGCGGGCTATAACAATTGTAATTTAATCAGTTGATTAACTCAGAAACTCAAAATTACAAGGAACTTGCCTTAAGATTAAAAAAAGAAGAAGAAGAAGAAGAAGAAGCAAGCTAGATATTCACATAACTAACTCAATTTACCGAGAAGTACATCGTAGTGCCAATTTATATCAATGACAATACAACACAAATCATTTCAAAGGAATTAATTTTGACAGGTAATTTGGAAATGAAACGGGATAACGTTATGCTAAAACTTAACGATATTTTTTTTTTTTCATTTCCCCCCTCCAAAGGAACCTATCTTTTAGTGGCTCCTTGAATTCCTTCAACAAAGTTCAAGGACGATATCATGTCCTCGTCACTAGTAGTTGATTAGAACGCTCAAACGTCTTCCAATCATCTTGGGCTTTGCACCCTTTTGCTTGCAGTGCAGTTGAAAATGAACTTGGTGATTTTAGACGTCGAAAATTGTCCAACTGCTTGTGGTGCTGCACCAATCGATGGAGACGTCCATTAAGATGTGATAAAACCAATTTATATTTTTCTTTTTATCTTCCAAAAAGAGAAGAAAAAGGATAAGTGCTTCTTCCTGTGCGTGACACCTTTGAGATGCATTGGGTCCTTTTGAATTTTTTGTTCTTTTCTTTTTGTTTAGTTAGAACATTTGGTTGGGATTGCTTTGCTTGTTATTGTCTTTCCATGCGCGTTCTTCTTCCACTTTAAGACCATTTTCTTGATTTTGCGCATAAGATATGGTATTATATTTGAATGGGTGGGTTAGGGGATAAAGAAATATACAATAGGCTGATTCTTTTGGTCTTTTTGTTTTTCTTTGAGGAGGAAATATTTCTAAAGAAGAAGATCCAAAAATGCTTTGTGTAGGATCCCACCACTTACGATCTTCTTTTGCTCACTTAAAGACATGTTTTTTTTCTGGTACACTCTTTGATTCTACTTCCACCATGCATATATTTATGCCATGATTCTCTCTTAGCACGAGATGATGGGGTTAGGCAATGTGGCCATGATTACTTACTCAAGTCGAATCAATCCTTGTTGGATATTCACATTCAATGCATATATTTATTCTATGATTCTCCCTTTGCCCCATTGAGGGGCAAGGCCTAACAGTCTTTTAGAATGGCGAAAAAGATATGAACAAATCGAATAACACACAAATATGGATAAATGTGCCTAGATTACATGTGAAATTGAAATTAAATCGCAAGAGACGCCTTTTGACATAAAAATGACATTTCGCATTGGAAGTTCAATGATAAGCATACTCAAGTGAAAGCACTATTAAAAAGGATAACCTCCTGAGAAAATGCCCACACATATGTCAAAAGACAAAATAGTGAGGCTTGGTATAGGATGACATGAAGGGGGCAATACCTCAAATGAGATAATCAACAAGTGTCATATTTGGTGCCGCAGGACTGAATTTGTGTAAGTAGAAAGACTTCATCAGGAGAAAAAAAAAAAAAAAACCTGGGACTTGATTATAAAACAGCATAATAATACAGGTCTGAAATTGTAGAAATTTTCCCTTAATTTATTTAGGGTTTGCTTATTAAGAACAGATTTTTGTTGGAAAAGACATTTGGGGAAGAATAAACTAGTAAGAGTAGAATGAATGACTAAATATTATTTTGGGGAAGAATATACACATTTGACATATGACATGAACAATGTTAGACATACTTAAATCCGTCATTAAATTTGTTCATGAAATGATATGACAGATTCTTGTTGGGGTTTGCATGGGTGCGTTAACTTAGTCATTAATCGTATTACAAAGTGCCGCATTATTTTGACAATTTTAATTTTCTAAAGCGATCTTTATATATCCATTAGCAGCCGAGGACATTGTATGGTTGGAATGCGATCACGCGTATGGTTCCCACTAAGATATCTGTTGAAGTATAATTGATCTACCCTTCTTTCTTAACATATCTGTAATATGAGTTGGAAATGATCTGGAAAAAATAAAAAGGAGTCTCTCTCTAAATCAAAATCATGCAAAGCACATGCCATCATCTGCACCTAAACAAAAACAGCAACAGCCGGCTAAATCTCGAGCTTTCCTCTTTTCTTTATTTTACTTGAAATTCCAAGCTCAATATCATAACGCCCTCTTTTCTTTATTTTATTTGACATTCCAAGCTCAATATGATAATGCCCTCATTAAAACATCGAGCTCATCCACAATTTAATTTAGATTGTAGCAATCTTTTCATGATTTCGAGAAGATCGACTTCGCCGACTTTGCGTTGTCTTATGCATCGTATGAAAAAAAGGGGCATGTTAACTTTAGCTTTAGGACTTATTAACCCGAGGAGTTCACATTAATTGCCTCGTTCACGGGCATTGATTCCTTTCAAACTTCCTCATTAAGTTTGCTGTCCATTAAACTAATCGCAGTGTGAACGCTGAGTGGCTTTGAAAGGTAAAGGGACTAATAATGGCGTCGGGGAGGGAGAAGGAAAAGCAGACACAGCGAAAGTTGACGATCGTGTGAATTATTTTAAGCCAAAGGATAAAGCAATGACACAAGGACAGCACAATATTCTAGGTTAGCACGCATTATTTGTACGACATTGCAAGTTTAAGGAGACATTTTACAGTGGAAATTAATCAGATTACACATGGAGCTGCTACCATCTTTCTCGTCAATAATCTGTCTAGCCTTTTGTTCTTCCTCGCTATAGTTGATTTGATCGGTTCATGTAATCAACATTGCAAATTATATGAACTTGACTTAAAAAAGGTTTAGTGATTCGTAAGTAGTGGAAAGGTGGTCTCCTTGCATTACACTTAATGTTGCATTAGCATGTCTGTCAATCATAAAGAAGGTATGAATGAAGGCTCAGTACTTAATAAGTTGAATTAGACTATATCAAATCTCATGTCCCAATCGCATCTAAGCTAGAACAGAAAATGCATATTAATTCATCATCGTGCTGAGCACCTACATGCATATGTTGGTCAGAGAACGAATTTATTTGAAAGAGATTTGGAGGCATCAATTCCAAAGAGTTAGAAGTCATAAAGGGGGATTCCATGAAACAATTAAGAGCGAACTTATGCCCATTTATTTCGCAAAAAATGTGAAATTTTTGAAAAATATTTTTCTAGAAAATCATTTTTTACGAAAATAATAATTTTTTCCGGTATTTGGCTAGAACCTAAATTGAATTAGGAAATCTCTTCTGTTATTTGATATGAAAAATCTGATATTTTTTTTTTTCTAAATAGACACTATTTGGGCGTTAATAGCTTGCATATGGATAGCTGGGGAACTGAGTAAGGGTACTAGAGTCCTACGTTTGATCACCATGGACCTCGACCCTGACATGGCCTCAATGGACTTGAGTGCGGGCATTGGGGTCACAGGCCCGAGTGCTAGGGATCCGAGCTTAAATACTGGGATCCCACGCTCAGCCTTTGTGAACCTGGGCTCGAGCACCGGGGCTTCAAGCTTAGCCCTGATGGACTTGGACGAGGGTGCCGAGTTCTTGAGCTTTGCCTTGATAGACCTAAACAAGGGTGTTGGGGATTTGGGCATGGGTAGTGAGGTCACGAACCTAGCCTTAGTGGACCCGGGCTTGAGCGCTAGAGACTTGATCTAGGATGCTAAGGATCAAGAACCGGCATTGGGATTTCTGTGCTCAAGTGTAGAGTTTTGTATCCAAACGCTAAAACCTAGTTATATTTTGAAAAATGATCTCCAATTTTTTTAAGTGGAAATTATTTCTCTGAATTTAATCTTTGGTTTTCTATTGATTAAGAAAATATCTCTTGTTGACTCATTTTTTTTAAGTGAACCAAACTTTGAAAAAAGTTTTCTCAAAAAGGATTTTTTGCTAAACAAACGAAGTCTTAAGGTTGGATTTGAATGCCATTGCTGAAAGTAAGTACTTAATATTTCTTTCAACATGATTATTTATAGGACAACACGTATATGTTTAAAGAACGTGCTAATGCAGTATATCTCGTTCTTTGATCCGTTTGATTCTTGATAAATTATCAATAAAGTTCTAACCTTGTTGTATAACGGCTAATTTAATTCTTAATTTTTTAATTAAGTCTTATACTTTTGACAATTTACCAATATAGTTATTTTAGCCAATTTTGGTCAGAATTACTATCATGGTTGACACTGATGTGAACGATTTTTGCAATTTTTTTTTTTAAATATTTGAATTTTCTTTTTTCTTTCTTTGCTTTTTTCTTCCTTTGTTGGATTTTTAGTTGGTGGGGTTGCTGGCCAATGAGGCTGCCCTCGCTAGATCTAGTAAGGGCGACCCTCTCCAATGACCGGCGACCTCTACTGGCCATCGTTGAGGCAAAGTCATTGGTGGAGGGAAATTGGGAAAAATAGGAAATAAAAGAAAAGGAAAAAAATTCACAAGATATAATTTTTTTTTTAAATCATCAATTTCAATGCTAGTCGTGTCACATAGGAGGATTGACACTAATTGAATCACCAAGTCTGTGATTTTCGACCAAAATTAATTTGAGTGACTATATTAATAAAC
Organism: Eucalyptus decipiens; assembly: GCA_014182575.1. Lineage (NCBI taxonomy): Eukaryota > Viridiplantae > Streptophyta > Magnoliopsida > Myrtales > Myrtaceae > Eucalyptus > Eucalyptus decipiens. The sequence continues at coordinate 1,019,474 of CM024611.1, read as the reverse complement.
CGTTAAAAGATTTAAAACCGAATTGACATTTACACAATAAGTTCAAGACTTTTTTGATAATTATCCCGCTTGATACTTTATTAGCTCAGTAATGCAATAATGTCTACGTTAGAATAAGGAACCAGTAATATTTAGATTTGTACAATCTCCTAAGATGAAGATAATAATGATACGTCATTATCGAGTCTTTAGCATAATTTAGGCCTTAATTACAGTCCTAGTAAAACTGATTTGTCGTACCTCCTAAATGCTTCTTTTTTTTTTCTTTTTTTTTTATCTCCGAAAATGGTGGGAAAGATCAATTAGTAAAAGAAGGTGGCATTCGTATGTTCAAACTCTCAAGTAACTTTTACAGCTTCATGGGAAATTTCTAAAAAGGGACTTGAAGTGCTCTCTTTCTCTCAAATAATGACCTGAAGTGGACCTTGTTTCAAATAAGAACCTACAGTGCCATTACTTTCTCAAATAAGGGCCTAAAGTGGACGTTGTTTCAAATGAGGACTTGAAGTAATTATGTTTATTTCAAATAAGGGTCTGAAGTGGTTATGTTCGTTGCAAATAATGACCTAACTTTCCGACGGTCAATGGTATTTTCGTGATTTGTCATTTTTCCCCTTTTTCTTTCCTTCCTTTTTTTTTTTTTTTCTAGTTCTTGTTCTTCCTCTTCGCCAGTGGCCGGCCAACCACCGGCAATGCCCATAAAGGGCTAGGTGATGGTCGCCCTCACCAGCGAGGGCCACCCATGCCGGCCATAGCCGAGGGACGGCACCTCGCCTAGGCAAGGCGACCCTCAACTAGGGGCCATCCACGAGATCGACCCTCATGACCTTAGGTGAGACCGATCTAGCGAGGGTGGCCTCGCCCACAGTCAGTGAGGGCTGGGCGACCAATGAAAAAAAAAAAAGGTAAGTAGAAAGGAAGAAAGGGGGGGAGGGGAGGGGAGGGGAGGGAATGCCAAATGACGAAAATACCCTTGATTGGTTGAAAATTTTAGCTAGTGAGCAACTGGTGAGATTGGGTCCTTATTTGAAATGACCAAAACCACTTCGGGCCTTTATTTGAAACAACTAAAATCACTTTAGGTCATTATTTGAAATAAAGTCCACTTTGGGTCCTTATTTGAGAAAAAGATGACACTTCAGGTCCATTTTTGGAATTTTCCCCAGCTTCGCATAAAACAATGCTCATCCTGTAAAGCTTATTCACATATTTTATTTTCCTTTTGATCAGCGATAATTATTTATAATTACAGGGATTACAATGTTTGCAAAATACTTGTCGGACTTATTTTAATGGTGTCAATTCCACATCAGCAAATTTCATCAATGGACTGATTTAGGGACGCCTAGTGACACTACTGTCATTTCAACAGATTTTTCTTCGGTGCTCGGCAGGCGTGTGGACGTGTTGCCTCCATATTGGCGTAAAAAAAGTCAATGCACCTTGATGTTGATAAATGCCTGTTTTTCAATTTGCTCCACAAGAGCTAATTGCAGGTGCAAAGTATACCAATTTGGAAGAGGAATATCATTCACTACACAAGAGTATAAATGTTCATCTAGTTGTTGCTGACCTCATTGTCGATATTGGTTCCTCATCTAAAGAACCAAAAATAGGAAAATGAAATCTCGAGGCTGTATTAAGCTGCTAAGTTACTTTCAGAATAGGATCTCTCACTAGTGAATTTGTGGCTAAGAATTAAAGTGAATGCGGGGATAATCAAAGTCAAGACCCCAAGAAAGCATCATTTTTCTTTAGACTATTTGCAGGATTTCAAACAACGAGGGCTCCAATCCCAAAAATAAATGGTTTCCATTGTATGGTCCTTGTGTATATGCGTGGATATGATGATAAATTGTCAAGTTCACATCAACCAATCGCCACTAGGGTTAGTTGAACAGTGGTGGGGCTCCGGGAGAATATTGTGGTAGGAAAACTATGCTCGTAATGGGCTCGTTTTAGTACTTTCTATAAGGTATTTGACTCCATTTGATTTAAGGGGACAAATACACGAGATCAATTCACTTCATTCCCTCGGCACCATGACCAATTATAGAAAGTGTATTTCAATCACTCATCTATTCTTCATCTATCATCATTTCATGAGATACAAATTAAGTTGTATAAAGGTCTCGACATATGTCCTGACCTCATCGCTGACTAGATATTTCTAAGATGAACAATTCTATTGTTCCATACTAAAAATATTGGTTCTTTTTCATGTTGGTAACTTACAGTTGTTGATAAAAATAAAATAAAATAAACACTAGTGACCATTTTCAAGATAACTTGTTGATAATTTACAAACACTTCTTTCAAAGTAACCTATTTAAAATTTACCAAAATTTTTATTTACATAGCTTTTTAACACTTTGAATTTATTAATTCTTATTTGAGATTACCAAACTAAATTAGAGTGATTTATCGACTTTTGACGGATTAAGTTACTAATTGTTTTGAATTTCAACTCTCATTTTAGTTACTGCTGATGCTCATTTGCCTTACTTGGCAATCTGTTAAATTTGTGAACTCTCTTTTTAGAGATTACCAACTCAAATTAGCTCATCAACTTTTCAGCCATTAAATTGCCGCCTAGTATTAGGTTATCAACTCTCATTAAGTTACTTACAAAAGTTTATTAATCTTTTATTTGCCAACTTTCATTTATTATACGAACATTTATTTGTGTTTCTTAACAACTACATAAATTTACCATTTCTTTATTGAAATTACCTATCTTTAGTAGGGAAACTGCCAACTTTTCTTTGATTAAGCTGTTGGGTTAATAACTCTCACTTGAGTTATTTACCAAATTTATCTTTTTCAATAAATTTCTTATATTTTGCCCACTTATATTTATCTTTCTTACCTATGCCTTAAATTTACTATCTTTTTTAAGAAATTACCAACTTGTTATCTTAGTGATTCACCAATTTTTTTTCGATTAAATAACCAAATAGAAAATTCCATAATTAAAAAAAAAAGGCTAAATTAAAGGTCTTACTTACTCAAGTGAGAGTCGGTAGAGATTTAGTTGTAAGTTAATCAAAGAAAAGTTAACAAGTTACTTAAATTAAAGTTAATAAATTTAACGCCTTGTGGAAAGATAAGAGAAATTTTTTTATGATAGACTTTAGAATTTTTTATTGATAGTTAACTTAAATAAGAGTTGTTAATGCAAATTTTATTAGAGACTTAATCGTTGGAAAATAGTTGATAACAAGGCAGGAGCTAAATTGATAGAAGAAATGTTGGTAGATTTAAAAGGTGAAAGGTATTGGTAAGCAACTCAAATAAGAATTCGTAATTTAAATTGAGTTGGCTGATCAATTACAAAAAAATTGGTAGGACACACAAACACAAGTGTAATTTCATGCAATAAGTGGCAAACTTAAGCCATTGGTAAAAAAAGATATGCAAAAATTTAGTAAAAGATAAGAGAATTTTTTTTTTTTAAGAGATCATAAAAGCTGGTAATTTAAAAAAAAAAAAAAAAAAAAAAAAAAAAAAAAAACGTTGCTAACCAACTCAAGAAAATGTTATGACCAAAGAGAAAACCTAAAAAAAATGCCTGTAATGCAGAATTAGTTGATAACTTAATGAGAGAAAAGTTTATAATCACTCTAATTGATGTAGGAAAATATAGAAAGAGTCGGAAAATCTTAAAAAGTTGTTAAGCAAGGTAAATAAAAGTTGGTGAATTGCACAAGCAAATATATGTTTGCAAATAATTCCAACGAGAGCTCTTAACTATAAACCAGTTGGTAATTTGATCAGAAAAGTACACTAATAAAATTTACTAATTTCCTATTATAGTTAGTATATATAAGTCATTAGTAAGAAAGGTAAATAAAACTTGGTAAAAGATAAGAGTAAATTTGGTAAGTAAGAGAAATAAAAGTCGATGATGTTGTAACTAATCGAAATGAGAATCAATCATTAAAAACTCCAGGGTAAATTAATTAGAGAAAAAACGGTAAAGTCACTCAAATAAAGGTTGGTGATTTCACATATGATATGATGAATGTAAAGTGTTGGTGAGAAAGACAAATAAAAGTTTGTGAATGATAAGATAATTTTTTTATTAAAGATAAAAGAAATTGGTACTTTAAGTAGAACCAAATAACGACACTGACTAACTTAAATATAAAAATTGGTAATGAAAAAACTAGTAGTTGGTAACATATGCGGAAAAAAAGTCTATAATTGATTTGATCAAGGTTGATAATTTCTAAAAAGAATTGAGAAATTCAACAAGCTAGTACATAAGAACAAAATGTTGGTAACTCAATAAAAAAAATTTATAAATAAAAAACAAAACAAATATACGTTAGTAAAAGGATTGATGTATGGATCACGGAACAAGCAACAAATCAAAGACTCATACCTGGTTTAGCAACAATAGCGCAGATCTTGTGGCAAGTCTGGTGTATGCGCAATAGCTGGATTTTTCGCCGCAGACCACCGGATCCCCATCGAGCAGTGGACGACGCCCTCGCACTGTCCAGCCTCCGATCTTCCTCAACTGCGAGCAGATCCAGAACAAGCAGACCCAGAACAAGGGCGGCTACTGCTGATGCCGTCCATATGTGGAAACCTCCAACACGCAACTTCCTCAAATGCAATGTCGATGGATCTTACTACCCAGGTAGCCAAGAAGGAACGATGGCATGTGCTAGTCGAAATCATCAGGGTAATCTAACATATGTCTACACCAAGCGATTTCCAGCAGCCTCAGCGTTTCAATCGGAAGTTCAAGTGCTCACCTTCACTCTGCATCATCTGAGGAATCAAGGCATCAACACAGGAAATATAGTAATCGAATCCGACTGTCAAATCTTGATCGATACAGTCCACGGGAAGAAGACGCCACCATGGGAAGAAAGAGCGCTCTTCAACGAAATTGCAACTCTGCTCCCCGAATACCCTAGAGTGCATCTGCAATTCTGTCGTAGGGAGGCCAATGGAGCAGCCGATTGGGCCGCCAAGGCCCATGGTAGACTTGACCTAGCACATAATTGGAACATCTTTACTCCTTACATTTTGCAGGATCTTGTTGCTGCTGATGCAATAGTATCTGGATGTACTTTGACGAATGCATAAATAATACTTATCTATTTCGATCAAAAAAAAAAAACAGCTCAAATGAGAGTTGGTAAACTAGAACTAGTTAGTAATATAATCAAAGAAGGGTTGGTGAGTTGCACAAACAAAAATTGGTGTACTCATTTCAAAGTTGTTAATTTTAGATATTTGTAGAAAAGACAAATAAATTGAGGGCAAAAGTTGATCAATTTGAAAAAAAAAAAAACCAAATAAAAATTGAGAAGTAACTCCAACGAGAGTTGAAATTCAAAATTAATTGACTCTTGAAAAAGGAAGTTAGTTACCCAAATAAATTGGTAATTTTTTTTTAAGAGTTGGTAGATTTAAGGCCTTGGCAAGAAACACAAATAAAAAGTTAATAAAAATAAGAAAACTCGAGAATTTGCATAAATTTCATATAATGGTCAGTAAGTTATGGGGAAATCAAATGATGAGTTCTTTTTAACCAACAATTTTTTGACACTTACTAGCTCTTTGAGAAATCGACCAGTACAAAGATATATCCATACTTGGCTCAACAAGATCAAATGGTGATATGCAATTTTTTTTTTTTTTTGCTATCTTATTTGATTAAGTAATTGATTAGTCGTCCACCTAATTTTTTCTGCTTTTTTGTTACGGAAACCGATGATTGTGAGTGAAATTGATACGTTACATTGTTGCGTGTCATTTTCTAACAGCTTAATTTTTTAGAGTTGTGGTTGATAAAGAAAATGATTCAGGTGATGAGGTGCTTTTTCTTGAAAAGACGTGCATGCATATGAGTCCTTTAGTTGATACCTAAAAAAGGAAAATTATGATGAATGGCCACACTGAAATTAGTGGAGGGGATTGGCCCATTTCCTATGTGACTATCGACATGGAAAAGCACCAAAAGCTATGTGGAAATTGTTGATAAATGTTGTAAATATTTACACATCCTCAGGGTGTACTTTTTCAGGAATGATTTGGATATGTTGGCCTCAGATTTACTAGGCAAATAAGCAACCGCTTTCCATGTGACTTTTAGCCACACACAAAAAAAAAAAAAAACAATAAAAGACACATCATCCACGCACAAAAAAAAAAACTGATGATGACTATAAAGAAAATGCGATGAAATAATTTGATTGATAATTAAAAGTACAGCCTCTAAATAAATTTAATTTTAAAAAGAAACGGTTGCGTATTCAATTTGAATTAAAAAAAAAAAGGAAAAAGGGAAAAGATCACTAAAAGATGATGTTAGCAAAAGCGGCTTAGGAAAGATCGCTTTTCCACAGGCGGTGGAGCAAATAAGAATGGAAGTACTATAAAATCTATTTCAATGGGGAAGGATTCAGACAAGCATTTGACCAACTCAAAAAGCTCACAACAGCATCCTTGCGTGCAATGTTGCGTCATATGGGATCGGGAATCTTTTCACGGACACAACCTCCTCTTTTTGAGTTTGTATATTTCCGCTTATTAATATTTTTAATATATAAATATGATTATTGAAGTGGCCATGTGACAACTCATTATTTATACAGACATTTTAAGGCTTGCATCATGAGTAACTAAGTCTTTTCAACTCCTCATTAATATCACGGTTTGAGGAGCGTGCGGTGAATTTATCCAAAGATAAGTTTTTATGGTATCTGCTAAAATGGTACCGCCTACCCTCAACTGTAGTATAAGAGAGAGCATATAGTATTCTCAGCAAGTAATATTACCTTTTCGTTTTGCTATTTCTTTCTATACCATTTGTGCGGTCTTTCTAAAATAGCACATCAACAACTATTATATCTCCTTAAATAGTTTAATCGTCTTTTGAGATTGGAAAGAAGTGTAGGCAAGCAAATTGTTTAGAGCTTGCTTTGGTGTCAGAGGATAAGGGAATTAGTCAAAATTAGAACGGCAAGCAAATTGTATGACTTTAATGTGCCTTTTTAACTTTCGATTATAGCCGCAGCTTTTGGGGAATTGTATTGCTTTCAATGAACATCCATCGTAAAAATTTGATCCCTTTGGTATCGTGATTACTTTGGACCCGTTTAAAAGTAAATTTCGGTAATTTTTCGTTTTTACCTGTTGAAGGAAATTGGTAAATTCTCCTGGGGAATATGCACGTTACCTGGTCATATATGAGAGAGAGGGGGGGAGGGAGGGGGAAAAGGTGGACTGTGAAGCACAAAGCAAAGCGCGGGAGTAAATCTAGAGTTTGGATATGAAAAGGAGAAATAAAACACTACTCTTCAGTTCAGAGAGAGAGAGAGGAGAGCCGCGGAAAAATGGGGTGGGGAGAGCATATGCAGATGCTCTTCGAGAAACCTACGTTAAATTACTAAAATGGCCTTAAATCTGTTATAATTTTCTCAATTTTTTTAATTAATTTAGTCATAAATCTTTTGTAATTATGTCAATTTAATCTATCCCATCAATTTTGGTCAATCGACGCTGATGTGGACGTCGATCGGTGCCAATTGTCTTATCGACATTGACTTGGATAATATTTTTATAATATTTTATTTTTTTTCAAATTTTTATAAATTTTTTTATTTTTCCTCTCTTTCTTCGTTTGCCTGGCTAGAGGGAAGAGAAAGAAGGAGGAAGAAAAAGAGAAAAAGAAGAAAAAGAAATAAATTAAAATATTATCCATATTAGCGTCGGTAATGACGAATGCTAAATAGCATCCATGTTAGTGCAGATTGGCCAAAAATCGACCGGATGAAAAATATTTAAGATTGAATTAGTAAAAAAATAAAAATTTAGGACTGAATTGAAAAATTACACTAAATTTAGAATTATTTTGATAATTTTCCGTATCAACCTAGCATTTCTGATGTGAGGGTGGATTCATATGTGGATTCCATTGTGCTCTTGTAACCGATGAATTCCTCCACTCAAGTCCCATCCCACAATGCTCATGCTCCCAAAAAGCCTAGGAAAAACAAAATTATGTTTCGTTCTTTTCTTGTTTTTTAATCAAATCTCTCTCTCTCTCTCTCTCTCTCTCCGTTTTCTTTTTCTTTTTCTTTTTCCTACAAAACCCCACGTCGCCAAACCCCAGCATATGCCTATTTAAGCCCCAACTCCCTCTCCTTCTCCTTCATTTCAAAAGCCTGCCTTCATATTTACTTGAAGAAGAAGAAGAAGAAGAAGAAGAATAGAACAAAGAGCTCGTAAGAAGAAGAAGAGACAGAGCTCCATCGCATCCAATTCAGCTTAGAGGTGCTTCATCATGCTACTTCATTACTTGAACTTCATCAGTTGCTTTCTTGCTTTTCTTCTTTTGGTTTTGCCGTCTACATCTCTCTCTCTCTCTCCCCTCATTTTTTTTGGGCAACTATAATAAATTAGGTCTCCTTCTGCGGTATTAAATGCCGCATGCAACACGCAAGCTTCCACTTCTTCTCCTGCAAATCAGCTGCCGACAGTTTCAGTTCCTTTTTTCTTCATCAACATCATAAAAAATTCATATTCCTGAACAAATTCCAGGAAAACTAACGGCGACAAACCCTTGTTTTTCATTCCATTAGCATGACAGACACGACCTCATCCGCATGTATATTGGGTAATCTCGTTCTTGATTAATTCTTGCTTTGCTTTCTTCCATGGACAGAAAGGAGGAGGAGGAGGAGGATGGGTGAGGCTGGAGAGGAGTCGAAGAAGCTGCAGAAGAGCTACTTCGATGTGATGGGGCTGTGCTGCTCGTCGGAGATCCCGTTGGTCGAGAGTATTCTCGGACAGCTCGATGGGGTTGAGGACGTCTCGGTCATCGTGGCTTCGAGAACCGTCATTGTCGTCCACGACACCCTCCTCGTTTCTCAGACCCAAATAGGTAAATTCCAAGAACCGCTCGAGTCCGTCCTCTCCTTTTCATTTTGCGAAATCTGTGCATTGGACGAAGTAAAATATAATGAGAAAGAGACAGCAGCCTAGATCGCAATCTCTTTCGAAAAAGCAGGCCGCGAAAGCATCCGAATTAGCGTGACTGGACTCGATCAGTCTCAACATTCCCCTGCCGTCCTCTTAAAAATATTGCAACTTGGGTGTCGTTATCAAAGGGTGGGCCAATAGCTTAGTCGGATCGGCTGATGAAGTCGAAAATTTATGAAGGGTCAGTAAATAGTCAAACGACAAATGGCAACCAAGGAGGACTAGCTTTGAAAGCTTTGTCTCGGTGCCAACATTATTATATTCTCTAGTATTGTCGTGTTACATTGCACCAATGATTCTGCGGTTCTTTTTTTTGCAATATCTTTTACCCTCTTTTATTAACTTTTGCAACACTTTGACGCGATCAGAAAAAGTTCCGTTCAAGTTCCGATTCGGTTCTTGCCTTTGGTTTTTTTGGGGGTGGAATCACTTTTGCTTTTGTATCTGTGCCTACCGCACTCCCACAATCTTTACCTTACGCAGCATAAAGGCATCAAGGAGACTTACCAAAGGTGAAACGATTCTCGTTTTTGTTATCCGGGATTAAACTATTTCTTGAATACTTAATGTCTGAGACTTGACTAACATCATGTTATTTTCAATTCTTATATTGAAGTTTTTCTGGCGTGACCCATATCTTTTTGCACGCCTTCTTGGAAATTCAGTGTCGAGGTTGGGTGAGATATGCGATTTTCTCCGAAATGTCTGATCTAAATGACTGGTTGCGTCGTGAGATTACCTTTCATGTGAGGGGCGGTGCGGGGTGTGCGTGTATGCTTTGTTGGAAAGAGCATAAGGACAAATTATCCATCACATTATCCCACATATCTAAAGCTATGTTTTTTAGCAGACACGAAATAGTGCACTGCATTTATTTTTATATATAACGGGTAGTTTTTTTCTTCATTTTCTTTATGGTGTGTTGATCATACCATCCGTTGCATAGACGCAACTGATGAGATTTTGCATACTATTCAAATTATTCAAATATATTTTCGAAAACATATTGATGGCAAATTTCACAACGTAAAATAACTAAAGATTAACCTATTAAGGTGAGCTTTCTGGTCATAACAAAAAAAAAAAAATCAAAATTACGATCATAATAGTAGATTTTACATTTAATATTCCCCCTTTGTTTTCTCTGTTATTTTCTAGCTTATTCTTGTGCATGCGAAATAACCCATGTCCTTTTCTTTGGGCCTCTAATGACAGTGAACGCACTAAATCAAGCAAGGTTAGAAGCGAATGTGAAGGTCTATGGGGAGATAAACCATCACAAGAAATGGCCAAGTCCTTATGCAATCGCTTCTGGAGGGTTACTCCTCTTGTCCTTGTTGAAATTCGTCTACCACCCATTCAAATGGCTGGCTCTCGCTGCCGTCGTCGCCGGCATACTCCCAGTGATTCTGAAAGGTTTCGCGGCTCTCCGGAACTTCCGAATCGACATCAACATCCTTGTCTTGGTCGCAGGTGAGTAGACATGCATGTCACAACCACCTCTTTAATGGATGTTGCCTGTAGACTGAGATCGATGTAATTGAGTACCGGAAAAGGAAGCGAAATACATTAACTAACCAAATAATGATTAAAAAAGATTTTTCTCCCCAAGAAGTATTGTTTTCATAGAGATGATTCACGGGAAGTCATTGTCTGCGTAATTGCTCATGAGAACCGAACGCAAAAACTTAATGAAATTAATTATGGTTGTAGTTATGATTGCAATAGCCAAGGTTATCACTTTATTTAATTTAATTAACTTTCAGTTTAAAATTAGTAGCTGGGACCGACATCTTCGTCAGACAATCACTTACCCCTTGGAATGCCTTTTTGGCCATAAAACGAGCACGATATAAAACGTGCTTCCGTTCTACCGAAGCAAAAGCAAAAGCAAAAGCTATTGGCTTTTCGTAACTTAATAAGAAATAAAATCCAGGAATTTTTCTTAAAACTTTTTTGGTGTCAAGTAATAAAATGCTTCCAAATTGAATTTAACTCGATTTGCCATTTACTTTATATCTCTTCCAAGATTTACAGGACGCGTGCTTGGATAGAAGTGAGCGATTGAGATAGAATCACTAGTAAAAGTAATTTTCTATGAAGTGTCACTAGCACTAATTTCGACATGTGAAACTCCTTCGAGCAATTTGATAGTTTTTCAAACCAAGGAATAGTTTACCTTCCTTGACTACTCAAAATCAAGATAGAATGGGGTCCAAAACTCTGTACCTTCCCTCTCCGTCGCTCTCTCTTGGCGGCGGCTGATTGAAATCTTAAAGAACATAGTGTTCTTCAAAATGTATTTAGAACTAGCTGGTCCCGCTCCAATATGCATATATGTCAGGATTCAATGGTTCTAAAAATTTGGACATAGGGAAGCTTGTGTGCCTAATCTTGACTCCTTTGGATGAAATTAGGCATGCTTAGAGGAATTTCGCTAGAGAATAGTTAATTGATTATGCTCATTTTTAGTCTATAAAAAAAATAAACCCACAAACACAGTAGTGAAGCGTTATCTTGACAACCTAATGAAAACTCATGTGAACGGAGGGTCCACAAATCACACATTTCTCAGAAGAGGGTCCAGAGGGAAAGTGAGAGCGGTAGGTGGAGTTAGGTTTTTGAAAAGGTGAAAATCATCTAGAGTTTATCTGCACATCTAACATTCAATTGCTTGACAGTGATCGGGACGGTTGCAATGCAAGATTATCTGGAGGCTGGCACCATTGTCTTTTTGTTCACCACTGCCGAATGGCTCGAGTCCAGGGCAAGCCACAAGGTTATACATCATCTAAACTCCCTCTTCGTTGGATAGTTCGACGAAACTTAACTACAGGGTTTTGCTTATACTAAATCCTTGAATTTTCATTGGAGGTTTGTGCTTGTCCAGGAATAATTCCTAATATAGAAATAGACATCATGCTTTTCAATATTACATGCTTTGTAATCTAGGGAGTCCTAGATGTAGACATGACTGGCATAGAAGGACCAGGCAATACTATATTATGATATCCTATGGTAAAACTTATAGGAAATTATTTATCAAATGACGTCTAGTGTTTGTCCTTGAATTGTTGCTGCTACTGACCTGAGTGATGTCGTCCTCTGGGAATCTACACTTTAGATAATTACTGATTATAATCATCACTTGCACGACAAGACAATAATCTTCATAATCAGGTCCAACCACCGATATAAGTGACTAAATGAATTTAAAAGGTTAACATAAACATTATAAAAAAAAAAAAAATGTATGACTAGGCTAAAACCAACCGTGCTTGATGATAAGTATCTTTAATTGGATGAAAATTGAGATTAAAAATCCTTAAGGACTTTTACCCTTGAAAGGGGGACTACCAGCCCAAGTCTTTTTATGGTAGAAATAAAAAGTTTGATTTTCACATACTATCCAAACTGTTGTATTGGTGCTTCTCAAAAAGGCTACTTTACAATCAAAATACACCATTTGGATGTACATATTATGTGCGGCATTCATCTAGGACTGTCAAGTGAGATCAAACTTTCTAGACACAATGAAAGCCGAATCTTGTTGAACCATTTAGAAATTTCATTATGAATCTTTTCTAGACGTCTTAGAGATCATGCAATGTCTCCACACTAATTAATGATGATTCATATGAAATTATTTCGTTGAAGCACTATTCTTTACTTCTAAAATAAATTTCGTCTCCGAAGAATTATTGTTTAATTTGGAATAAATACGACCAAATTGCTAACTAACTTATGTGATCCACCTACTCAGGCAAGTGCTGAAATGTCAGCTTTGATGAGCATAGCTCCGCAGACAGCAGTGATAGCTGAAACAGGAGAGGTTGTGAATGTTGATGAGATCAAACTCAACACCGTTGTAGCCGTGAAGGCTGGGGAGGTCATACCCATAGATGGTGTTGTTGTGGATGGCAAATCTGACGTGGATGAGAAAACTTTGACAGGAGAGTCATTCCCTGTTTCCAAGCATAAAGACTCTCCTGTTTGGGCTGGAACAATAAACTTGAATGGTATAATTAATCACTCTTTCTCAGTCATGGAAATTCGAAATGCTCCAACGACAATGCTCGAAAAAAGAATTAGTGTTTAAATTCTTTTGTAGGTTACATCAGTGTGAAAACAACTGCTCTAGCTGAAGACTGTCTGGTGGCCAAAATGGCAAAGCTTGTTGAGGAGGCTCAGAACAAGAAATCAAGAACACAGAGATTAGTCGACAGATGTGCACAGTTTTACACTCCAGGTTGGTTTAAACACTTCCAGTCTCGACGTAATTGTATCCATGTCTTAGGAATGATAATGCTGGTATAAGGATTACATGTGATTGCATTCACTTGTTCAATTTAAATTTAATTGGAATATGGCACCTTAATCTCTTCAAAAGCAGGGCAACCCCGCTTCTAGTTATGGATTAGGCGTTTGTGTTTGACCATTATGCATGTGTTCCAACTTCCGCTCTTTGGGATTGATTGAGAGCAGGAGCTAGCAAATCTTCATTCTCAACTCGGTTTCTGTTATTTTACCATCTGCAGCGGTATTAATTATATCGATTGGCTTCGCCATGATTCCGGTGGTGTTTCCGGTGGCACTACACCACCATAAGCGAAACTACTGGTTTCATCTGGCATTGGTGGTACTAGTAAGCGCATGCCCCTGTGCACTAGTGCTCTCTACTCCTGTTGCTACATTTTGTGCCCTCACAAAGGCAGCAAAATCCGGTCTCTTGATCAAAGGGGGTGACTATCTTGAAACTCTTGCTAAAATCGGGAACCTGGCTTTTGACAAAACCGGCACGATCACAAGAGGTGAATTCATGGTGGAGGACTTCCGGTCCCTCAATGAAGGCATAAGCATCGAGACTATGCTTTATTGGTAAAGATCCTGGACTCCTAGTTCTTAAAATTAGCTCATAGCAGTCCTAAACTTACAGGCATAGATGCTAATCATCTTTAGGGTATCAAGCATTGAGAGCAAGTCGAGCCATCCAATGGCTGCTCCGCTGGTAGGGTATGGGAGGTCATTTTCCATAGAGCCAAAGCCCGAAGATGTGGACGATTTTCAAAATTTTCCTGGTGAAGGAATTTATGGCAAGATTGATGGGAACGATATATTCATAGGGAACAGGAAGATTGCCCTGAGAGCTGGTTGTGAAAGAGGTGAAGCATTCATATTTAAAAGTCCTAATCAATGTGCTTATCCAAATAAAACGGGAACCATACAAGTGCTTCATTTAAATTCATGCCGCCCCCTTTTTTCGTGGATTCAACTTGCTTCTGGGGTTTATTGAATTCCTTGAGTAATTATGCATTTGCAGTTCCGAGCATAGAAGGCCTTACTGGGGAAGGAAAAACTATGGGGTACGTGTTCTGCAGGGCAAAACCTGTCGGGATTTTCACTCTCTCTGATGCATGCCGGACTGGAGCTCAGGAGGCCATCAAGGCACTCAAGTCATTAAAGATTAAAACTGCAATGCTTACAGGAGATAGCCAGGCCGCAGCAATGCATGCACAGAATCAGGTGCGACTCAACTTCTCCTTGTTTCTATGTCCTTTTGACCTGAAAGTCATTTCATTACATCGCAGATAGTTGGCATCTGATGTCTTCTATTTCCTTGATTTGTTAAGTAGGAATTTTGGTAAATTCAACAGAGTAGTTGACATCATTTGATTCTCCGAGCAGCTAGGTCATGCTCTGGATGTAGTCCATGCAGAACTTCTACCCGAAGATAAAGCGAAAATCATCAAACGGCTCAAGGAGGATGCGCCAACGGGAATGGTAGGGGATGGCATAAACGACGCCCCTGCATTGGCTACTGCTGATATCGGTATTTCGATGGGTATTTCTGGTTCCGCACTTGCAATGGAGACAGGGCACGTGATTCTCATGTCCAACGATATCAGGAAAATACCGAAAGCGATCATGCTTGCGAGGAGAGCACACAGGAAGGTGGTCGAGAATGTAATTCTGTCGATAACCACTAAGGTTGCCATCCTCACATTGGCCTTGGCCGGCCACCCATTTATTTGGGCGGCAGTTCTCGCCGACACTGGGACATGCCTGGTGGTGATCCTAAATA
Source organism: Eucalyptus decipiens (assembly GCA_014182575.1). NCBI lineage: Eukaryota > Viridiplantae > Streptophyta > Magnoliopsida > Myrtales > Myrtaceae > Eucalyptus > Eucalyptus decipiens. The sequence goes on along the minus strand of CM024611.1, from coordinate 1,004,386 downwards.
GCATGCTCTTGTTAAGACAAAGCCACAATCACGGCGGGAAAAAGTGCTGTAAATCTTCTGCAGTGCAACAAAGAGAAGGATGCAACATCTCCAAGACGAACTCATCCCATAGCCACCATAACTGTTGCTCTTCTAAAGTGGGGACGAAAGTTTATGAGACTGAACAAGGTTGTGGCAATGTCTGCACTTCGAAATGCCAATCGGGTGGTCCTATTTCAGACTTGTGTGGGAAGGGTGTGGCTAAGAAGCATTGCAACGACGGGGACAACTGCGGAGGTTCAGCTACGACACATCATCAAGATCGTGGATGCAACACCGGCAATAACCACATGTCCCACAGACATCGCCATTGCAGCTATGAAAGCCAACCGCACAATGGGTGTGCTGTGCAGCAGAGGTGTGTTGTCAAATGTCATTCTACTAATTTATCTTCAAGTGCTAGTTCGTGTGGAAATAGCGAGCTTTCCAATTCATTGAACAGGCAAGTTCCTGAAGTAAGTAAGGATGAAAATGCTCAGCAGTGTGGCCAGATGTGCAATGATCATAACCATGGTGGCTCCAATCCTATTTCTTCGAGCGCTTGCTCTGATAACATGTGCACAAGTGCAATTCAGAAGCAAGGAACTTGTGCATTTGGTGATCACAAAGAACAGCATACGGTGCAACACTGTAATCATGGAAGCTGCGAGAAAATTACAAAAAGTGAATCACATGGTATCACAGGTAATTGCGATTCTTTGCAAGAGAAGAATAAAGAGTGCCACGGGATGCATTGTGGCAATGACAATCATGACGTCAAGGAAGGACTCAGCAACACTAGCGAATGTAGATCACACACTGATCTTACTTCAGATGTTCATCATCATCATCAACATGACCATCATGACCATCATCCAAAGACTGGCTCGAATTGCTGTCTGCACCCTCAACCCGTGATCATCGACATTGAGACGGGGAAAGATCACATGGACTCGAGGTCAGTGCACATATGTACTGATTTGGCAAAGAGGGAGATTGGTGGGTGCTGTAAGAGCTACATGAAGGAATGTTGTGGTAAGCACGGGCATTTAGGACCTGCTTTTGGAGGCTGCTTGTCCGAGATCGTCACCGAGTACTAGCGGATCCAATGTAACACAAAAATTTGCTAGTACGCTAGGAATTTGCATGCTTTAATCATACCATTAGACTGAAAATTTCTGATTTTTGGGAAATGAAAATTGCACATTCACCACCTTAATGAATCCACGAATTTTTGGCCCCTTTGTCCAGGCCCTTCCACCTTTATATTGGACTAGGCCCATCCTATTGGCTCAGCTCATCCAGAAAAACAAAGAAAGAAGTATACTTCAAATTTGAAAATTTCAATGAATCCCTAATTGTGTTGCTTTTTTGGTATTCAGCAAATCCGTTACTCCGTTTAATTTAGAAGCCAACATATAATTACTCCTTGAATATCTGGAGTTATATAAATGAGGATTAGTTTCTCATCATCCAACGAGTATCTTAAATTTGATAAAAATTAGAGGTAATATAACCCTTACATGAGGGCCATCACATCCAACTTTCAGTCATAACAGATTCCCGACATATCATAAAATTTCCATTCTTGAAAATTCACGGTTTTGCAATTTCTGAAAAGAGACGGAATTCAAGGATTACTCCTTGGGGAAAATACTTTTATACATACCTCTTTCAATTATTTTACACTATACTTAAAGATGATAAACAATAACTAATAGTCCACGGGGTGTTACATCATAACACATTAGGAATATAGATAATTGTATCCATACGCATTGAAAATGACGGCAACGGAATGCTAATCCCCAGGCTTTATTTGTAAAATCGCTTTTCCTCGATAATTGAAGCCCAAAAGCCTACAAACTAGCCAATGCTCCAGCCAAGCAAACAAAGAATCCTGCATCTTTTTCAGTGCCAATGCTTGACAAATGTTGCAGGAGGTATCTCTAAAGTAGATGGTGATCTTTGATCTTAATTTTCAGAATGAGTACTACGTCTAACGTGAAACTTGTGATTGGCAGTAAGACAAAGATTTTCTTCTTGAGACCTAATCGTTAAGTGTACCCATCGTGAATTTCATTCCAATCAAATGATCTGCAATTGTCAATATATCTCATGGCAACAAAAATATATTTTTTAGGGTATATCAAAATTTAGTCTTCGACTCATATTTCGTCAACCATTCCTTCTTAATTCACATCTTTATTGAAAGAAATTTTTTTTCGCAATTCCTTACATGAGGTTTCAGAAAATATCAGATCTCTGCCTACATAAGCAAATTGTTGATAAATCTCCAAAATGACATTTTCTTTTGACACAATTTTTTTTCTCTTTATCATTCAAGAAAAACAAATAAATTTTAGAATAGCAAACATTCTCTAGAATTTTTCTTAGGTTCGAACTCATAGCTGATGAGAGAACTAGAACAAATGTTTTCTGCTTGCTACCCCCACAAACCCATATCCTTGCTTTTCTATGGTTTCAATACTGCCCATACGCAATCCTTCATATAGATGGTAGGGAGGAAAACACTAAGACTCCATTTGTTTTGTTATATGGTTTACAGGAAGTTATTTTCTAGGAAAAATGACTATATATTATAATATTTGTCTAAAACCTAAAATGTAAAATAAAATATTTGTTATCGTTTGGAAAGGAATTTTTTTTTTTTTCTAGCTAGATATGTACTATATTTTCAGACTTGCATCTACACACTTGGCCTGAGCTTGGATCCATTGAGGCGGAACGCTTGACTCCATGCCCGTGCCTCCTTGTGCCCTTGCTTGGATCCACTGGGGTCCCAAGCTCGGCAACATCATAGAGTTTTTCAGAGAAAATAATTCATCTTTTCGAACCCCACTCGATCGGAAGAAAGTTGGTCGGTCGGAAAGATGGGGGAAAGTAGCACCTCCATCCTTTTTCAGAGAAAATGATGAATGAACCCACCCGATCTCAAAACTCCAACCCCGCTGGTGACAAAAACCGACGCACTGTTAAATTCTAAGGCGAGAAGACCTCCCTCATTTTCAATGAGAGAGAGAGAGAGAGACAGAGATAGGTGGTCATTTACCTTCTCTCGTCCCTCCATCTCATTAAATTACTGAAGAAGAGCCTAAACAGCGACACCAAGAACTAGGCCGAGAATGATGAGAGTTATGAATCTATGATGGAAGTTGCCGATGTATTAGGCTTTGCTCTCCTATGTGCTATTCATAGTGCTACTGTAGAAAATACTTAATTTGAAGATGATGATGGTGTAAATATATTTCATGCTATTAACCCAACTCAAGCTAAAAAAACTTCTTCAATGGTTACTGCTAATTGCTTTTGGTCCCAAATATTTTGGGATTGCTTTTTCCAACGAACATTGGTTACTTTTGTTTATGTTATTTGTATTAGTAACTGGTATATGATGAGTTCTCTTGGGGTAGTCGGTCTGGCTCTTAACCTACATATGCCTATGACTTCATTTTCCATGAGATCTATGCAGCGGAAGATCTTGAATTTGAAACTTTCTACACAAAAAAATGCTCTTAAAAAACCTTATATGCCTGGAGAACATAAATTGATGAATTTTTAAACGAGACATGTACCACAATAAACAAATGAAACTAGATGGGGCAATCAAAATGATTTATCTATAATTATGATTTTACAATTAATTCCAATTTAATCACTTAATCGAGAATATTTTTCGCGCTCATAAGAGTCCATCTATGTTTTTGCTTTACAAATATGATATTTTTTGCACATTTGTAATAATGTCAAGTTTTATTCCTATTTTGACATTTCTAAATTCCAGAATTTTAGCCACGATTGCAAAGGGTTAGAGAAAATTTCGACTTATGAATTAGGTATAAAATTGATGGCCGATGCGTGGTTACAATTTTCTTGCTCTAGTTTTTTTTTTTTTTTTGCTTTTTAAAGAGAGGGGCGGGTCAAAGCTTATGGATTTTTCATGTTGTCACAGGGTTAAACAATGAAAACAAATGGCAAATGCCTGATCAAATTGGTTCGGTCATGTAGGAGTAAGGTTCAAAATTTAATGATTTGTTAGAATGTCTTAGCTACATACATCACTATACTTTCACTTACCATCTATTGTAGTGATAAATGGCTTATCTTGGCATGACCTTCTCTAAAATTCTCAAAACTTTTGTTGCTTCATCCTCGGGAGCAAAGAATTCAATGTTGTCTCGGTTGCACTACCAAAAGCTCTAGGTAAGTCAAAGAGGTGGGCTTACTACTTAGATGCTTTCAGCAATTATCCACTCCATATTTGGCTTTCCAACATTTATCGTGGGCACGATAACTAGTACATCAAAGATGCATCCTTCCCAGTCCTCTTGTACTAGGGAAAGGTCCTCAGTTTTGATCCATAACATCTATGTCAGCTTTACTATTTGAATACATCTAAATTCAACAATTTGCTTTCTAGATAATCCCTCTAGAATTGGGAATTGGGTATTCTAACAATAGTACTAGTTACTTCGTTCTCTATTTCTAATTGAGACAATCCTTAAGAAAAGTATTTTGTTTCCACCAAGCTAAAAAATATAACATGTCACTATCTCTAGTAAACTAAAATCATTCTTTAATTTTGTTAATTTATTTGATATAATGGATGACTTTACAACCTCAATAGATTGCTTAGCCTTGTCCATCTCTGGCACAAGAGCGTTCGATCCTTGAACTATCACCCACTTTTTAGCAAACCTCCTGGCTGTCTCTATAACCCCACCTCTTTTATCATTGAGTGGTCATTAAGGAGTCTTAGCTGGTCATCAGGATGTTTTCCTCTCGAGGGCAAAGCTTATCCCCCATTGTTTCGGCTTCTTTTCTTTTCTTTCTTTTTCTTTTATTATTTGACATTAACATTTTTTGAAATTATCATTCAATCATGTCTTGAGAATGTGTGTCTATCATATATATATATATATATATATTCAATGAAATTGTAAAGTCGAAATTACTGAGAAAAAGGAGAAGGTGCAACATGCGTAAATAGAGAAGGAAGAACCGAAATTCCAACAAGTGACTTGAAACCCCAGCGATCATTAAATTAAGCTAATGCTTTCCATAAAAAAAAATTAACCAAATAGATTCCTAATTTCTGTTGAAATGTTTAAGTGATTGTCAATAGAGAGGACGTTAAAAGTATAGTGATTCCATGTTAAAAAGAAAAAACAAAAAAAACAAAGAGAGAGATGCGATGTGCATGCTTCTCATGCCTATTGAGGAAATATACTATTAATAAAAAAAATTGAAGGGGGAGAATCCATTGGACTTGTCCTTTCGTAAGGTTGAAACATGAAGTTGCCACGTTATATGCTCATTTCACATTTTATGCTTGCCTTTATCTGTGGTCGCCTCTCTTGAGGAATATTTATCTGTGGTCGCCTCTCGAATGCAAATTAGATAGCATAAAGAGATTATTCCCCTTTTTCAAAGCTTTATTATTTGTATTCCTTTTGGAATTTACGGATGTCAAATTGAAATAGCCACAACGAAAGTATTTTTTTTCTCCTTTGACCCCCCTAAAAAAAAAGCATACAAGTATTTCCCTCCCACAGATTTTTCCCTTCTTTGACATACGCATTCAACAGAGATTTATAGAACAATATAAAATAATAGAAAATATTACGTGGAATTCACCCCAACTTTGACTTAATCCACCGTGACGATGAACTGGTCTATTTCACTCAATTTATTTGGACTTCCCACCTAAGTACTGCCTTTGATTTTTTGACTTTGGATCTTCTTGTCTAACTTATTGTCTCCTGCATGCCCTTGTATGTGAAATCATATAGATTCTATCTAGAGTTTTTGTTTGTGCTTGTACAAGACACGATTGAAATCATAGAAGCAAAATAAGTTTAAACCCAGCTCAAACAAAGCTCTTGATGATTCACGCTTATTGAGTTTTTACTCCATTCTGCCATCGCATGAAGTGGTTGTGTTATCTACAAATCTCTCTAGATCAATTTCTTCTTATTTATTCTCACATAAGTTTTCCTCAACTTAGATATTTGTGAAAAAAAAGCTACTAGCTAAAAATCACAATAAAAAAAATTATCTTCGAGATTTCCTACTAAATGTACCATTTCCTACCTTATCAGTATATGTTATTAACGTAAGGGCTTTATTAGCATAACCCGTTTTTGGGATATTGTGAGAATAACAGTCTATTATGAATCATAAATTCTTGAAAAATTAGGTCTCACAACAATTTATAATTATTTACAATTTGATATTTTGTCGTCTAAAATTCACCATTATTCTTACAGTATATTAAACATCGTCACGTAATCATTTATTTTAATGTAAATATGTGAAAAGCGTTCTTTCTTGTTACAAATATTAATGAAAAAATAAATGTTCGAAATTTTCTTTTCTTTTCTTTTTTTATAATCCAATGGCATGTTCGTGGAAATCTAGATATTTAGAGGCCCATGAAATACCCTACAAGCCGTATAAAGCAATTAAGTTAAAGTCTTTGTCCTTTTCAGGTGACCCTAATTTATAAACGTTTGCATACAATTAGTACTAACGGATGATATCCAATTCCAAAGAGACATGCAACCCACCAACACGCGCGCGTGCGCGGGGCTACAACTCAAAAGTAGATATCTACATTGGCTTGCAACAGACAAATTTTTTTTTTTTCGGTCTACCCACCATGTGAAAATTTTGTGTAGATGTTAAGCAAGAGTTAAAATTTGGTATATATAAGCACTGTATGGTCATGAAGAATATCTCACCTAGACTGCCACTTTTCTTTTCGTATAAGCCAGCCTGCTACTTATTTATAGGAGGACAAGAAGAATCCGATCATATTTTGTGCGCTTAACAGTAATTGGGGCAAATCAACCAACCATGCAAAATCGTACTCCAATTATGTCAAAGATTGATTCGTCTACCCCCTCCTTTCTAAGGAGATTCCATTTCCAAACTATGATTCAAACATTTCAACTGACCTATCACCTTCTTCTTTCCACGAAATGGAGTCCATGTTTACCCAATAATGGGAGAAATAGGTGCAAATAAGCCATCCTATGGCCGACATGTGGTCAACGGAGATAAGCCATAGTCACAAAACCATGTGCCGGGCCATATCTTTTTCAAAGAGGTCGTATTGTAAGTCCACTGCGTCTTAGTCAACATATAATTTATTTGGCTTATGAAAATGAATGGAGGCACAAATCTTCACTCAAGGAGAAATATCTAAAATGATGAGAGAATTTGGAGAATTTCTTGTTTATTTTCTTTTTACAGTAATACCCACAAAATATAATAACGACTTGAAAAATGCTGATTACTAATAACTATTTGATCATAGACTTACGGAGTTCAGAACACCCATTTCAAAACGGTCGCCCTTGGAAGCCATAGAATTTTGATAATTCAAACGATTAATCGCCGAAAGAACTTGTGTAGGTGTCAGCTTTCTTTGTACGGCAACCCTCCCACTAATAATTATATAATAATACAAAAAGAAGGGCTGGTCAGAGAGAGAATATAACGGAGAATATCAGCGCTCTTTGTGATTGCCACCTGCATTCTCATTAGACGTCTCTTGGCCTATATAAAGGGTCGCAGATGGTGCATGAGAAAATGTGTCAATACAATTACATCACAAGAAATTGATCATCCGGCAAATGCATGTGATTTGGTGTGTCAAGAGCCTTTCATGAAGAGGCAGAGCATGGAGTTCAGCCAAGGATGACTTGCCGGCAAACTGTGTGAGGCTTAATTGAAGGATTTGCATTAGCTCCGGCAAGTTGTCTTTGGCTATGTTTCGTCCTTTTCTTCTCATGTGAGGCTCTGAGACACGATTTTGTGTTGTTCTAGCTGATGAAAGCAAGGCATACCATATATTTTTCCAAAGGCAGGTCACTTTTGAGCCTTGGCAAAGTAAGTTTTGGCCGCGAGTGCTCCAACATGCACGCACCTGTTCTTCTGCACCAACATAAGTTCATATGATTTAGGGCTAGATCGTATGGCTTTGCATACAATTCACATGTCTTCTTTCATAAGTTTTCAAGTTGTTAAGATCTGCTTTTGACTAAGGGCCGACATTCTGACTAGTAGAGAGAGATGAATATAGAAGGATATGTATGATCGATATAGGTTATATCATTTTCATCATGCAACCGGTTGTTCTTGCAGGATCCATGGTGACTATGTTGTAAATAACAAATATCGACATACATGGTCGATGAATGTCATGGGGGAATGGATAAACATGCTCGCATATGTTCGGATGATCATGCAGCTTGTGCGATGCGTGACAGTTTTCAGATTAAAAAATGGTTCCACTTTTTTGCTTTTGCTGGAGATGGGACTCATGTGCCTACCGAAATAGCTCGAGTGCAATTGAATGCAGCATCATTGGTCCTGAGCAAGACCTTAAAAGGCTAAGAGTTGCACCCCAGGGAGAACCTGGCAGGGGTGGGAGTCCCCACGTGCAGCGGCTCTTCTGATCCCTAGAGCATAACTAGGGTGTCAAATCAGAGGGTACCTGTGGAGTGGATTTACACTCCGGTTCCTGCAAAGGAACTCAGAAAACCAGTTACTAACCGCATTAAGTTGTGAGGTGCTGGAGATGTAGGTAGGGGATCCCTGTAATGGCCCCCAGGCACAAGCGAAGTCATTGTATTATAAATAAGAATTAAAAATATTCTAGCTGCATGGTAAAACGGAGGCGCTTATCTGTTGAAGTATAGTTTATACTCTCAACAGTCATCAGAAAAACGAAACTGAAAGCACCTAAATATCCAACTGATCGAAATATAGTATCTTACATTGAGTCCATGGCTTCAATATGAGTCTTTGCACCCGAAAAGGAACTCATTGAATACTTGAATTAAGTTTTTCTAGTTTCAAAATCCTTTTAAGGATATTTTCCAACAATCTCTCCCTTACGTGATCAAGAAGATCAAAGCAAACCACATCCATGTATTATACATAAAAGATGGCTGCAATCCCTTGTACAATTGGTGCTGTCAAGCGATGTATCATTTGATTAATCTTTTCTTTGTACTTGTTATTTGCTTGCACATTTCACTCCCTTATAATTTCCTCTCATGTCACTTCAATTCCGCCTCAATCGCAATTAGATTATTCTAGAATTCATCACTCCATTCAAGCCTCATTCACACACTTTGTGCTTGAGTGTGGAACCACAAGCAATCGTGATTGCTCTCTAATTGTTTGAAGTTCGAATCGCATGGGTGCACATTAATTTTCATCAACCTTTTGGCAAACCTGCAAATCAATATTTCTCTATGGAACCATGATACTAAGGTACATCTTTTATTTGATGACTTACCAACTTTATTCCCAATTGAGTAATCCAATATTTCTCGGGGGGCTGGCCCCACCGGTACTTATTGATAATTTACCGGTCCAAAAAACTTTCATATTAAGAATATGGAACAACAAAATTCTAGTTCAAATTATGGATGAACGAAGATCGTTGCATAATTCAAAAAGGATCTCTTTCTTTTAGGTATGACGTTATTTTTGCCATCCATCTTTAAGCTAAACATATGAGAACTATAGCTTCGATGTGGGTCATGTTGCCATATTCTCGGTGTTCTAATAAAGGTTATTTTACTGTATGAGTAGGTTATTGAAAGTGTGAGCTTATGTGAAACTACTGTTAACTGTTTTAAAAATTTAAATTAATAGGTGGAAGGAGATCATGTAAATATTAAAAATATTTAGGACTCATTGGAAAGCGATATAGGATAATACTTCAACACTCTCTCTCCTGTGAAAATCAAATTACGAGCAGCACGTGAAATTTGACTAATTGGGGGTTATACGCAAATTCACAAAATGGACATCATTGACTTTCATATCATATCAGGAAAGTCCAACCCAGGCTTGGTTGGTTGGAATTTTGCTATTTTTCCATGGATAAGCATTTTGGATTAGAGAGATGTAACTGTATATGGTGAGAGCGAATCTTATCCAATTCTAAGAACCAATAAAATCTAAGAAGGGACAAATAAAATGATAATAACTCGCAGTTTATCTAATTGCACCATCAAGTCGATTGACTTGTCTTGGCTTCGTGGTCACGAGTTGATTATTATTAGCATATTCTTTCGATTATATGAGTCGTCGGAAAAGCATAAATCACGATGAGACGCCTAGTTTACCTTTGTGTAATCGACCTCAATGGGTCACACGTTTTCCACTACAATATATATATAAAAAAAAAAAGGGAACCTACTGAATTAAAAGGACCAAATGATTGTTATGAAAGTTAAAAACATGTGCGAGATTAGAGCACAGTAGCACATCAATAATTTTCGTTTTCCTTGCCTTAATTTATATCTTCATTTCGCATTGTGCTTTAGATACATATGATGGGTTTGATGGGTTTTCATAATATGCTAATTAATTGCTGTTGGGAATAACGGATCCCCGAAAACTGGATTCGACACTAAATCGAACCCCTAAAACGAATGCGGAAGTGAAGCCCGAGAAAATCACGTATCACCGATCCTAAAGCACACCACGGATTCGAGCGTACCTTGTTAGCCACAGATTAGACACTGACGCCGATAGAGGAAGAGAAACTTGGCCTGTTCGATCCAATAGCGCCTTGAAGGGAAGAAAAAATGCTTACTGTTTTTCTTTTCTTTTTGGAGAGAGAGAGCGCGCGGGAGAAGGGAAGACGTACGTACGTTGATTCCAACAGGTGTCTTCTCTCTCTCTCTCTCTCTCTCTCTCTCCTCCCTTTTATACGTCCCTCCATCCACGAGCCCTATTCTCGTGGGCCGGGCTTTTTGGGCCCAACTTGGGCGGACGGGCCTTAAGCCCATCTCATATAAAACCATCATCTCCCACTCGCACATGATGGGCTGAACAGGATTCTCTTTACCTCTCTTCAACATTCCTACCGGTGAATAATCCGTGCGACCAGTATACTTTGAGAGCTCGTTGCTATACATCTGTTAGGAATATATAGCAGCTCATAATGGGCGCCACACTCCGAGTAGATTTAGTATGCAGTACCCTAGATCGATCGATCACATTTATATCTCTCTTGATCTCTTTTAAACATGATATATATATTGTATTCACAATTATAATTATCACAAAGACAGTCATAATTTGTCGACCAGTGAATACAAAACTACAATGTGATTCTCCAAAATTGATCTTCCTCTTTTCTTCAAACTCTCAATTTCAGTTCAGCTTGCTTTCTATAAATGTCCCATTAGATCGAATCAAATCATGACCATTGGCAACATCCTAAGATAGCAAACACTAAATAGAAATCTTGAGAATAAGTAAGAGTCATGAGGGACTAAAAATTGAGGAACTCTTTTCCTAAAGAGTCTCACACGTCATAAAAGTTGAGATCAAACTTTTTGCCACTCTTATTGGTCGTCTCATGCATACGTAGTATGAAATACGTATTACGGTATTAACTCCTTTCCCATGGAGCGTATGTCTACACCTTTCAATACCGTACAGATGATAGTTCAGACATACCCAATGTCTAACTTGAGTTCACATATCTACTCATTCACAAAATTCATCAGAACTCACATCTGGCATTATAGACAGATAAAGTAAAATATGTGGGTTATTTTATTTTCGGACATCGTAAGTATTATGTCCTCATCTTAACACTCAATTAAGGCGACATACGTATTTTAAGCTTGAGCTATCGATTATCACCTAGATAATAAGCTTAAAAACAGTCTCATCTCTAATTATCACACAGTAAACAAATGCGATTACCTGTGTGAGTGGGCTAATCTTATATCTGTCTGACATATTTCTCAACTTAAAGTAATGCACTGAGCATTAAGATGCATAAGGATCATACAAAGATCCATAGGCATTAATGATGAAAAAAACACAAATTCATCAAATGCGAACACTTAGGGAAATTACAATATTCAGTACATCAGCCTCTACGCAATTATAGAGATTTCATATGGCCACAAAATACATATCTAGGTATTGGCTTTGTCATAGGATCTGCTACCATTCTATGTGTAGTATGTACTCTATGTTCACTTCTTTTCGTGCAATCATATCCTTGACAAGATTATACTTGGTATCTATATGTTTGGTCTTGCCATGATATTTTGGATCTTTGGTGTACACTTTTGCTACTTGGCTATCACAGTTAACCAACAACGAATCTGCAGCACTTCCAATAACACCTAAATGATCCAAAAAATCTCTTAAGCAAAATACCTTCTTATACTGCTGCTGATAATGTCACGAACTCAACTTCTATCGTGGACAAGGCTATATACTTTTGTTTCTTACTGCTCCAACATATGGTGCCATTATTCGGTAAGAAAACAAAGCCAGAGGTAGATTTCCTTTCTTCTAAATCTCCTCCCCAATCAGTATCAGAATAGCCTTCGAGTTGCAGATCATTTCCTTAATAACTCAGCGTATAATCAGCAGTTCTCTTTAGATACATCAGTATTCTCTTAACGGCTTTCTAATGTGCTTGACCTAGATTGGATTGGTAACTACTCACCATTCCAACTGCAAAACATATGTCAGGTCTTGTACACATCATAGTATACATCAAGCTTCCAACAGCACTAGTATAAGGAACACGTTTCATTTGTTCCTTCTCTTGTGGAGTCCTTGGACACAGTCTATGGCTCAATCCTTCACCTTTTGCAATAGGAGTGTCTATGGGTTTACAATCTTGAAATCTTAACTCCAAGAATGTATGCAACATCACCCATGGCTTTCATCTCAAAGGTGGAAGATAACGAATTCTTCACAGTATTAACAAACTCCATATTGCTTCCAGCAATTAGTATATCATCAACATATAATGATATGATCACAAATTGATCATTGGATCTTTTGATATATACACAATGATCATCATCTATCATTGTAAAGTCATATGCCATTATGGCATTATGAAAACGTATATACCATTGTCTCAAAGACTGCTTAATGCCATATATCGACCTCAAAAATCGACATACATTTTCTTCTTGGCCTTTCACTATGAAACTAGTAGGTTGTTCCATATATACTTCTTCCTCTAATTCTCCATTGATGAAAGCAGTCTTTACATCCATTTGATGTAACTCAAGATCCATACTAGCTACTATTGCCAGAATAATGCGAATCGAGGTAAATCTCACTACAGGAGAAAATATACCTTCATAATCAATTCCTTCCTATTGATTATACCCCTTCGCCACAAGGCGAGCCTTATGCCTTTCTATCGAGCCATCAGCCTTTCGCTTTATTTTGAGAACCCACTTGTTCCCAATAGCTTTGCATCCTTTTTGGAAGATCAACCAGTTCCCAAACTTGGTTTGATTTCATTGACTCAATTTCCTCTTCCATTGCATGAATCCATTTTTCATTACTAGGACAATTTAGAACCTCATTAATATTTCTTGGCTCATCTTTATCTTGTGGAGCAATCATAAAAGTTTCCCTTTCAATGTCAAAATGTCAACGGAGAATACTTTGGCGACTTGTTCGCCGTATGGGAGATTATACACTTAGCACATTATTTCCCATTATACTCCCACTTGGATTAGATAATGACGATATCATCTCATCATGTGGTTGTAATTGAGAATGATTTGAATTCAATTCATCACTTCTCATATTACTTCCACTTGGACGAACTCCACTAATATCATTATCTTGATCCAAGGTTTCAAATAGGGAATAATCTTCCCTTATTTCGCCCTTTTTAGAAAATTCATCCTCTAAGAATGTGACATTTCGTGATTCAAATTCAGTTATACTCTCACTTTCTTGCTCACCTATGAACATATACCCTTTCGAGTGCTCGGAGTATCTTATTAAAATACCCTTCTTTCCTTTGGGACCTAATTTCCCAAACTTGTGAGAGGACTCATGAGTATAGGTAGCACAACCCCATGACTTAAGAAAACTTAAGTCCGGTTTTCTACTTGTCCATAACTTATATGGAGTGGAAGCAATTGATTTGGAAGGCACCCGGTTAAGTATATAGGCAGCAGTTAACAACGCATCACTCCAAAAAGTGATAGGTAAGTTAGCATGCGCCATCATGGACCTAACCATTTCCAGTAGAGTTCTGTTTCTTCTCTCCGCAACACCATTTTGTTGAGAAGTATATGGAATAGACAGCTGTCTTTCTATTCCTTTTTCATCACATAATTTTCTGAACTCATCAGATAAACATTCTCAAGCTCGATCGGATCTCAATATTTTTATTTCCTTGTCTAATTGATTTTCTACCAACTTCATAAACCTTTTGAAACAACTTATGCTTCAGATTAATGAGAAATCAAATAGACACTTCTGAATCGAGTATAATCAACTATAAAAGTGATGAAATAAATAGCCCCTTGTCTCACTCTCACATTCATTGAACCACAGACATCAGAATGGACTAAATGCAGAGGAAATTCAGCTCTTTTACCTTTTTCCAAATGGTTTCCTTGTCGTCTTCCCTACTTGGCAATGCTCACATATGAGCAAATCGACTTTTTCAATATTGTCCAACAAGCCCTCTTTGGCTAGTCTATTCATATGTTGTTGGCCAATATGACCAAGTCTAGCATGCCACATAATCACATCATTATCATATGAAGCAGAAGACGTGAAACAAGGGAATAACAAATATTGACATCACCACAGTCAACATTTAGTACAATAAAACCATCTAGAAAGTGACCACAACCATAGTAGTTTGTATCCAAATACAAATCTACATCTCTATTATGGAAGATCATATAAAAACCAAGCTTAACCAACATCAAGACAGACTCTAAATTTCGACGAATCTCCGGGGCATATAGAACATCATGTAGGAACAAGGTGCGTCCACCACGCATGTTTGATTGGCAAGTGCCAATCCCTTTAACTTCATCTTTGGAGTTATTTCCTACATTGATCCACTTAATTCCAGTTGGTACTCGTCGGAATTCCACGAAGAATTCTCTATCCTTCGCTACATGGTATGTTGCTCCTGAATCTACAGTCCACAAATGATTGGATTCAGCCAATTAATGCAGAACTTGACACATGAGCAAAGTTCTCAAATGTACAAGAGGTGTTTACCTTTTTTGGCTTACAACAGTTGCGAGCATAGTGACCTATCTTGTCACAATTGTAACATCTCACCTTTGACATTTTCTTCACTTGATGACGTTTTTCTCTTGTGTTGGTTAATTTTTGATTTCTTGCAATAAGGACTTGATCATTTGCATTCCCACATATTGAACGAATCAATACGTTTGCGCTTAGAGCACAAAGCCCTTTCTGAGCTAGAACCAGCATTGCAAATATCAATTTTTGGCTCAAATGCCGTTAAACAGTCCTCTACCAGCTCAAAGTGGCGCACAACATCCTTAAGATCTTCCATAATATGGTCAAGAGCTTCTAGTGCTTCTTGCTTTTCCAGCACATATTGAATCTTCATATTCAATATTTCACAATTGTTGCCGTTCATATCAGCAATTACGTTCTTAATTGCTTAAACTATCGATCTGAACACATCAAATATATATGCACGAATAATTAATGATGCATCCACTTTGCACAGACCCATCATATCAATAAACAATTTCAAGTAAGGTTTCAGAATCAAAATATCACTATGTTTCCAATCATCCTCCAAAAATCCTAACTCAAAATTATTATTAATATAATTGTCTTATGCAAAATAAATTCTATGAAGTTACAAAAACTTCTATCAACTACCCACAACAGTTAACAATAACAGAAAGCAAATAATATCTAACATCTAATAGAATAACAATGCTTTCACATAATACAATTATACATTACACTAAGCAATATATACAGAGAAAAATATCAACATGGAAAGAGATATTTACACCCATAAAACATCTCATCCTAATCTAAGAAATAAGTAGGGAAAGTCCCTTCTAATCTATCAGTCAAAACATCTGAGAAAATTGAAGGCACATTTGCCAACCATGGAAAAACTTTTGGAGAGCTTTCATATCGCCACCAAGGCGCATTTACTCTACGCCATGTGGCGCTCAATCTAAGGGTTGAAGTTTTAGCCAACTCAATCCTATAGTACTCTCTTACAAAAGCTTCCACTAGTCTCCTATAACCCGGGACCACGTTGACCTCCCATAGCCGATCTAACACTGCTTGCCATTCAGGTGGAAGAGTGTTTATCAAAGCCAGCACCTTCTCAAAATCCGACATAAGATAACCATTCCAGATGATTTCCTGTATCATCTGATTGACCCTGACCACATTTGATACTAAATCACCGTCATGCCACTGATAATTAGCTAAATCTGACATCAGCCTTTTGAGTCATGCATTTCCCTCGTCCGTTCTCGGGATTGCAGGTATCCGTGCATAACGCATCATAGTTCCTGCAACAAATGCAGAACTAAAAATGGATCACTTATAATTCATAATGTACATAAGGAAAAATACATAATTTTCCATGATTCATGCAACAAATGCAGAATAAAAAATGGATTACCTATAACCCACATAGGCATAAATGAAAAAGAAACAACTTCCTTTTTTTTTTTTTGTTCGGGTCAACGGTCAACGGTCAACTATCAACGGCCGGTCAACGGTCGGTCAACGGTCAACGGGTCAACGGGCGGTAGGTCGGACCGGTCGACCGGTTGGACGAACCAACCGCACGTGCCACGCATGTGCTAGTCGTCCGCGGTTCGAGTCGGGTCGCCGATCGGGTTGTCGGCCGGTGACCGCCCAGCCAACCGTCTTCGGCGCTGACGTCATCGATGACGTCATCCCAGCGGTTACCAACCGTTAGGTGATGACGCACGCGTCGGTCCGTCGACCGGCGCGTGCCGGTTCACCGGCCGGCGGTGCGCACGTGCCGGTTCACCGACCGACACGTGCGCTGCACGCGCTGGGCGAGCCAGCTCTTCCGGGCGCGTCGCACCCATGCGCAGCGCCTTCTGGCCGCGCGTGTGGGCTCGTGCGGAGTCGCCCGGCGGCGCACGACATGTCGCCGGACTCGTCTCAACAAACCCTTTCACCCTGTTCCTTCAAAATTTTATTCCGACTTACGAAAACTCAGAAAAAAAGGACGAACAGTGTTCGGGTGTCGAGATTTCTCGCCATGATCCGTACGGCCAAATTACTTTTGCGAAAAATCAATAAAAAAACATCAAACGGGTCGGGAAAAATGTGAACTAGGGCTCTGATACCAATGTTGGGAATAATGGATCCCCGAAAACCGGATTCGACACTAAATCGAACCCCTAAAACGAATGCGGAAGCGAAGCCCGGGAAAATCATGTATCACTGATCCTAAAGCACACCACGGATTCGAGTGTACCTTGTTAGCCACAGATTAGACACCGACGCCGATAGACGAAGAGAAACTTGGCATGTTCGATCCGATAGTGCCTTGAAGGGAAGAAAAAACGCTTACTGTTTTTCTTTTCTTTTTGGAGAGAGAGAGAGCGAGCGGGAGAAGGGAAGACGTACGTACGTTGATTCCAACAGGTGTCTTCTCTCTCTCTCTCTCTCTCCTCCCTTTTATACGTCCCTCCATCCACGGGCCCTATTCTCGTGGGCCGGGCTTTTTGGGCCCAACTTGGGCGGACGGGCCTTAAGCCCATCTCATATAAAACCATCAATTGCTTTCAAAGTAAACGTATTATCGCCCCTCAAGGAACATAAAGACTTGAAAAAGTATTAATAGAATGAATTTTATACACAACAATGTAGCTCATTTATGAAAAATTAAATAAACATATATTTTTATCATAAATATATATATATTTAAGTAATCCTTTTGTCTACACAAACTACACAAGCTACAAATGAGATTTAAAAGTATTATTTCTCATTTCATGAAAATGCATCACCTTAAATTGACACTTTAGCTGTAAATAAAATAAATCATTATATATAAAGCAATAATATTTTTATAAATACCAAGTTAAGTCGGTTAGGAAGAATAAAAAAGTCAACAAGAAAAGCCAACAAGAAAAGAAAAAAGGTGTTTAGGATAACTCGACACATGCGTGTACAGAGGCATCAGATGCTTGGTCTTGTCACGTATAAATGCACACATATCTTTGCCTACTTGCTTTCATTTTTTTGTAGATACGGATGCCCAAAAAGTCAATCATCATATTTACTTCTATTCTTCACCTTTGATATTTAAGGAAAACACAAACATTCAATTTGTTGCCACGATGGTTTCATATAATGAACGCTGCTTTAATTCTAACTTACCATGGGAATTTCAAAAAATCAACATCAAGAGCAATCGAGAATAAAAGCGAGGTCAAGGAATTGGCAGGATAAATTAGTAAATGTTCCAAAATGTTGACAAAGGTGATGTACCATCTGAGACAAAGAAGTTGAGGAATACATTGAGAACCCATCATTCCTTTTTTTTTTCTTTTCTTTTTCTGTAACCTTTCCCTTTCTTGCAATTCTTTGTCGGCATTGATTCCATACTTTGTTGGTGAAACGTGGCTTGCCCCTTGCAAGAGCATCCTTCCCTTCATGCGTGGCCAGTTGTCTGATGAAAATTGGCTACCTCGCTGGAATCCTCAGCCATTTTTGGATCGATATGTTGACCGAGGTCAAAATGCACACGTTGCCACACTAAACATGAGCTTAATCCATATTGTAGGATCAAAGAGGAATATCGGTGAAGATTTGTTAATGAGAACGAGAAGGGGATGGACCTATAAGAACAGATTTAACTGCACGCCTGTCACCTCCACAGAGGAGGGCATGAAAGAAATTTACAAAAAGGATCTTACATAGTTACATCTTGAAGCCT
This sequence comes from Eucalyptus decipiens, assembly GCA_014182575.1. NCBI lineage: Eukaryota > Viridiplantae > Streptophyta > Magnoliopsida > Myrtales > Myrtaceae > Eucalyptus > Eucalyptus decipiens. The sequence continues at coordinate 985,572 of CM024611.1, read as the reverse complement.
AGCCCCTCTTAGGTACCAGACGGGAAAATTATCAAGAAAGTTAGTCGAACTAGCTTTATCCCTTACTCAGACAAAAGCCATACCTAGTTCATTCATAATGTCTATTGTATGGCTCCAATTTTGGGGGCCAAATTGAAGTAGTCTTTGACCACTATAGTGTTGCTTTAGTGTCATTACAGTAAAATGTAAAACGTCCATGTACAAATCGTCATTACTTGGACTGTTCCATACTGTAAGACATGGTACATCGAGCTACTGTATGAGTTAATTAACTTAGAAGATTGAAGAGTACGTATTAGTTCTATTCTAGTGCAAATACTTCTTAACCTCTAACCCTTTGTTATAGATGGGACATAAGTAACCTGAAAGGCGACATTGATGTGCAAGTGTTACAGAAAATTACCAAAATATATATTTATAAACATTTTGCACTCCGACCAAAAAAAAAAACATTTTGCACTTATATTGATTTATTTCTAGACCTTTTAATTTGGCCAATTTAGTTCTAAGCATTTTAATGATTTGCCAATTTTTCTCATGAACTTTCTAATTTTGTCAATTTAGTCATAAACCTTTTAGCAATTTACCAATTTAATCCTTAACAAATTTTAGCCAGAAGTCACTAATGTAGCAATCCAATCAATGTCAACCATCCCACATGGCATGGCCGGTATTGACGTAAACAATTTTTGTAATTTGCAATTTTTTTTCCTTTCGTTGTTTCGTCTTTTCTACTTTTCTCTCTTTTATTTTTTTTCCAACTTTGGGCCAATGACTCGCCTTGTCTAGGTTAGCTAGCAACCTCGCCAGCTCAAGGTTGGAAATAAAGACAAAGAAAAGAAGGAAACAATTAAAAAAATATTCATAAAAATTAAAAAGATTGCAAAAATTCTCCATGTCAGCATCAACTATACCATGTAAGATGCCATGCACTAACTAAACCCCATGTTAGTGATTTCTTGCCAAAGTTAGTCGAAAAGACTAAATTGGCAAATCGGTAAAAGTGTAGAACTAAATTAGTAAATCGTCGAAAGGTTTATGACTAAATTGACATAATTGAAAATTTTATGAGTAAATTAACAAATTATGAAAAGATCGAGGACTAAATTAACTCAATTAAAATGTTTAGGCCTGAATTAACATAAATGTGATAAGTTTATAACTTTTTTTATGATTTTTTCAAAGTATTACAGAGCCTCTTTGGCTCGTGCGAAAGGAGAAACAAAATAAGGATTTTTATATGCATCTCCAATGCAAAATATTTTTCACACATAAAATCATAACATCAAAAATTTTATTTACTAATGGAATGAATTCACTTACCAAAATTAAAACACGTATATGTGTTAGCATTTTCAAATTGGAGAAAATGCCATCGAAGTAACTAGAACAGTATACCGCCGTAAATTTAACCCGTAAATAACTTGCCACGTTTGGAGGGTCAAAATCTTATCCTATATCAAAGGGTCAATGTCTTGAAATTCCAATCTCCAAGAATATATCCCTTTGACAAACATGATATATGCTTGCCCACCAATGGGAACCACCCCCTCCATGTACTTTGGAAAAAAATAAAAATAAAAGGATCAATTAGTAATTAACGCGATATTCCGAAATAGCTTATTATAATTTTAGTATTAATTTGAATTTGTCTGTTTTGTGCGCAATTTTCAGAGTTTATTGAAATAATAATGCCATCTTTTTTTTTTAACAACCCACCCTATTGCGCTTGTATTTTGGGATTCTATTCTGCGAACGAACATGCAACCCCTCCATTCATGCTAAGGCCTTTTCTAATTGGAACCGAATAAATTTCCATACAGAGCTTCCATAAATGAAATTCTCTCTCTCTCTCTCATGAAATTCTCTCTCTCTCTCTCTCTCTCTCTCTACACGCAACTCATTTTGTATAAGAGAATATTGGAGAGAATGGGCATACACATCAACCATCGCTTCAGCTTCCAACTTCACGTACTCACTATATATATCTCCACATTGTGGAAACCTAAGAACAACGTCGGGGGTTGTGCCTATGCATGCATGAAGAGAGAGAGTGAGTTTGAGCCAAGAATGACTTGCTGACATCGTGCTGTGCGAGCAAAAGATATTCAGTTCTTAGTAAGAGCTTGAACTTTGTTGCCTTCCCGGCAAGTTTGCCTTGGCTCTAATTCTCTCTCTTTCTTGTCTTTTATCTCTCTGGCAAAATAATTTTTAAGAGCTGCCTTAGGGAAGAGAAGGATGATTCTTTGGTTGCCACTAGTCCAGTCATTTCATGTTATAAACCACGGTCTCCTACGTCTTCACCTTCTTTTTTTCTTCTTCTTCTTCTTCTTCTTCTTCTTTTTCTTTTTAATTGATCTGGTCTACATCTCTCTCTCTCTTTTCTTAAGGCAAGTATTCGGAGGAATAAGTTGAATATAGCAATACTGAAAAATGCATCTGATGTCTGCTTAATTTTGTTCATGTAAAGTGACATGATGTTGTTGTTTCGGAAGTCAAGCACGCATCTTCGCCTGAGGCTCACGAGAACCATTTAATTATATAACTATTTGCATGCATCATAATGTTATTATACATAATCTTTACTATATTGTATATACGATATGATTAGGAGGAGTTGCACCATTCTTTGAATTCATTGTTCCTATACTTTGGTGACTTATTTTCTTGAGTCTTTCATGTTTTCAACTTATACATATATGGATCTCTCTCTCTCTCTCTCTCTCTCTCTCTCTCTCTCTCTCTCTCTCTCTCTCTATGTGTGTGTGTGTACACACAACTCATCCGTTGCATGTGAGTCAAGTCTCTCTCTCTCTCTCTCTCTCTCTATGTGTGTGTGTACACACAACTCATCCGTTGCATGTGAGTCAAGTTTTCGAAAGATTCACTCAAACTAATATTTGGGATGGGTCTTAACTTTCAAATCACACAACAAAACTTTTCCTGATCTCTCTAGCTCAAGTGATAATAGATTTGAAAACACATGTGAGAGGAGCCTTATACAAAATGATGATCATTTAAGATGTGGGTGTCGACATATAAATCACTTAATAAGATCTCTCCCAACTCATGTGGGACTTAGGATCTCTCTCTTTTCTCAAATGTCAAGAAAAACGGGCCAATTGATTTTTGTGAAAGGGTGTTTTTCTTCATAAAATGCTCTGCCCGTGCATATGTGTACCTCGGTTGGGGGTCTGATGGGCTTGTTCGAACACCGGATCAAGCCTCAATGCTGTCTACTCCATCAAGACAATCCAAGAAAAGAAATGGGCCAATAAACACATGGAGCTCCCAACTAGTCTCTCCTCTTTGCAAATGAAGCTGTGTCAGGAGCAATAAACTAAGGCCCTATTTGGTAATCATCCAAACAAGGCTAAATTCTGATTTTTTTTGTTCCTAGAATCAATTTGGGCCCAGAATAGCGTTTGGTAAAATTTTTGTTTCCGGAAACAAATTTGGAATAGAATTTAGAATATAATATATATATATATATATATATATATATATATAATTCTTGTTCCAGAATCAGAAAAAAGAATCAAAAAAGGCTCTCCCTCCTCTGCTCGACGGTACCCTCCTGCTCCACGTGCTCTCCTCTACCCAAACCCTTTCTTTTTCTTCTCTCTTTTGCTAGACATTCTCTTTCATCCCATATAGGTTCATTCTCTCCTCAAGAACGGCGATGATGACTGCTGCTTCTTCATCGTTGAAGCTGCTCGTTCAAGGTGAGTTCCCTTCACTCATAACTAGTGTGGTTGTCGGCTGATCTGGGTGACGGCTCGCTCACCATCGCTGTCGTTCATCGTCTGCAACGAGTCTAATATCCCGAGATTAGATGTGGTGTTCTCCCTTTTTGTGCCTATTGACCAAATTTCTTTCTTTGAAAAAGTTATTCTCATAGTTAATACTGAAATTATTTTCTTCTATTGGGATCTGTTACAGAAAAGGCTGCAAGAGTTTGAAGCCACACTTACTACTTCTCCGAGAGATACCATAGTGCTTAAAGTAAGTAATGAGTCTAATATCAGCTCTCAATTTGCATTTAACTCTCTATACTAGATATTGACTCATAAGTTTATATCTTCCATGATAGTTTTAAGTCTCATCTCAATTAACTTATATGATGCTCAATCAAGGTCAAATGGCATCCCAGAAAGAGATGTTCAATGCAAAATGGACCGAGCCTTTAACTAACTTGTTTGTAAGTTTGTTGGTAGAGGGGGTACAAAAGGGAAATCGCACAACTTCTACTTTTAACAAAGCAGAGTGGAACAACATACGAACTGAATTCACTAAACAATCAGGATACCAATATAACCTATTGCAGTTGAAGAATAAGGTGAACAAACTAAGAAGACAGTATGGTAGTTTTAAGAAGCTCATTTCACAATCTGGTTTTGGCTGGGATAGTGTGAATAACAAAGTTGTTGTCGATGATCTAAGTATTTGGGACTCTCACATCACGGTATGTTTTAAGTTTCGATCAGTTTGATATTATTATAGATGTAAGTTTTAGATGATTTGATTATGTTATTGACATATGTCATTATTGTGAAAATTGCAGGCCAATAATGGGTAGGCAAAATTCAAGAAGGATGGATTTTCTCAATATCCCCAACTGTACATTGTATTTGGTGATATATATGCTACTGGAGAGCATGCCATAGGAAATGTTCAAGATTTGACGATGTCAGATGAAGGTGACGGTGGTGGCAATGCAATCAGTGATCCAGAGGACTTAAGTGAACACCCCATTGATGAGGACATTTTTACATTTGACCATACTTCAACTCCCATTCATAACCAGCATAGGTTGAATAGGACTCCAAATGTCAAGAGGAGAAGAAATAATAGCTCATTTGGTATTGCAAACACGTGCAAAGCTATACAGGACATGCTCAAAGCTAGGTCAAGTCAATATGGGAGTAGATCTATTGGCTCACAAGTGACACCACCACCTGTAGACTCCTTCTCTATAGCAGTTGTAATTAATATCCTTGTTAATATGAATGACTTGGACCAAGATCTTTACAACAAGACAGTGGAACGAGCATGTAATAATGCAATATGAAGAGAGGCTTTCATCAGAACATCAGCTGAAAGGAGACATGGACTTCTTCAATTTCTTTAGTGGATGTTGAGATGTGTTTTGTGGATTGCATGTGGTTTCACTTGCTTGTGTGTATAATTGTGGAAACATTTTTGTGTGATTGTATGGATAAGATGGATTGTTTGAATTTATATTTGATTTGCTTTTACTTTAGAACTTATATTGTTGATTGTTATTGGATTCTTTTAAGATTTCTTTATTAATGTTATTGTATTTGTGTGATGATATAGGTACCATGAAAGAATGATCAAATAATATGTCTAATGAGCAGGTAGAATTAGTTGACCAATTCTTGGATGACGATGATCTTGATATATTGGTAGAATGGTCATGCATGATTGCGATGGACATGTCTGTGCATACAAGAGAACCTATTAGGGACAGCAGACTATTGGGACCGGAATGGATAAGAGAGATTATTTGTGGACATTCATATAGAATATATGAAGCTTTCAGGATGGAGAGACATGTTTTTCTAAACCTATGTGATTTGAGGAGGACAAGAGGTTGGTTGAAAGATAATCGGTATGTTAGGATAGACGAACAAGTTGGAATATTCTTATCTTTGGTTGGTCATAATAACTCAACTAGAGATTTATGTGAGAGATTCCAACGTTCAGGACAAACAAGCAGCATGTATTTTAATTTAGTGTTGAAAGCAGTTCTGAAACTTGCAAAAAAGATTATCAAACCACCATTATTTGATATTGTTCCACCGGAAATTCTTATGAATCCCAAGCATGAACCCTATTTCAATGTATAGTTTTCATATCAATTTTGCACTATCAAATACATGTAGTTGATAACCTTTGAATTTTCATAAATTCACGTGATTTTTTTTTTTTTTGGAAATAAATTCACAGAATTGCGTAGGTGCTATTGATGGCACCCATATAGATGCTATCGTCCCTACGTCTCAACAAATCCTATTTAGAGACAGAAAAGGAACTACCACTCCAAATGTGTTATGTATTTGTTCGTTTGACATGAAATTTACGTTTGTATATTTTAGGTGGGAAGGATCTGCCAACGATTGTCGAGTGCTTTCGACAGCACTTGAGACTCCTGAATTGCAATTTCCTCAACCCCCACCAAATATTTGATTTGTTTATAAGAAGAAATTCATTTTATGATTGTTTCATCGTTGCATATCATAACTATATATATACATGATAGGCAAATACTACGTGGTAGATTCTGGTTATGTAGCACTTCCGGGATTTTTAACTCCATTTAAAAATGAACGGTATCATCTAAACGATTATAGGGGGAATGGAAGACGGCCAAGGACAGCAAAAAAATTATTCAACCATAGACATTCTTATTTAAGAAATGTCATTGAGAGGTCATTTGGGGCGTTAAAGAATGGCTTCACCATTTTGAGACGCGTGCCTCCATTTACAATTAAATAGCAAGCACTTATTGTAATTGCATGTTGTGCTCTTCATAATTATATTCGTGAACAAGACAGGATGGACAAAAAATTTTCCCGATATGGAGATCCAGAGTACCCATTTGGAACTAGAGAAGAAGAGGTTGTGGATGATACATCAAATGAGTAAGCAATGGAGATAAACATGCTTCAGAGAAATATCACAAATAAAATGGCCAGGGATTGCAATATGCCAGAGATTCCATAACTTTATGTTTCCAACTTTTGTAATATTGTTTTTATTATTGACTTATCAAAGCCAATATTTCAAAGTTGAACAATGGACTAAGTTACTTCATTATTCATTTATGGATAAGTTGTAGTGATGAGTTTCTTATTAAAGTCTTTTTTTTTTGTTTCAAAGAGTCATGTCGGTTTGAAGACTTATTTTTTTAAACGTTGGGTGTTCGGTTTTGGGGAAGGGAATATATATATATATATATATATATATATATATATATATATATATATATATAGAGAGAGAGAGAGAGAGAGAGAGAGAGAGAGAGAGAGAGGAATCTTGACTATATTAAATTCAAAATGGATTAGATATTTAATCATAGAAAAGTAAATATTTATTGAAAATGAGATATCACCATGATAAAAAAAAAAAAATCTTATTTAAATATAAATAATATTGAAATTCTAATAAGAAAACAAAATTTAAAATAACAACAATTTTCGTTTTTATTTTTATCTATTTTTATTTCTATATTTTATTTTAATTTCTTCCTATTATGAAATATATATTTGCTATATATAGAATACATATTTAAATTTGCATTATAATTTAGTATTTATATTTATTACATATTTTAGGTATATTAGTATAGTTTATACTATGGTTTATTATTTACTATTTAATAAAAATTGATTAGTTAATATTTTTATTACTTAGTATAAATATAATTAATCAATGAGTGGTTTATGAGAATTCCATATCAAATTTACATTCATCTAAAAATGTAATTAAAAAAGAATTGGAATATAAATTTTATGCGATTACCAAACGCATTTTCGTCCACCACCGCTCGCAATTACTATCTACCATCGCCCGTCTTTGTCATTCGCGCCGCCCGCCATTGTTGCCGTTCGCCGCCGGTAGCTGCCGCCCACCGCCGCCGGTTGCCATCCGCCGGTCCGACTAGCTCGCCGGAGGCAAGCCCAGCCACCGGTGAGGTTGGCTTGGCCACCCGCGGGGCTAGGTGAGCCTCGCCAACAGCTGGGCGAGGCTTGCCAAGCCCTGCCAAGGCTCGGCCTCGCTGGTGGCCAGGCGGGCCTTGCCTAGCCCCGCTGAGGCTCGCCTGGCCACCAGTGAGGCTCACCCAGCCCCGCCGGTGGTCAGGCTAGCCTCGCCCAACCCTAGCGAGGCCAGCCTAGCCATCGGCAAGGCTCCTGGCGAGGCCAAGCCTTGGCGGAGCTGGGTGAGCCTCGCCCAACTGCCGGCGAGGCTCAGCCGATGAGGGCTGGCCTCGCCAAGGGCCAGCCATGCTCCGGCGACCGGCCACATGAAGAAGAAGAAGAAGAAGAAGAAGAAGAAGAAGAAGAAGAAGAAGAAGAAGAAGAAGAATAGGAGAAAAGAATAGGAGAAAAAAAAAAAAAAAAAAAGGAAAAAAAAATAGTAAAAAAATTTAAAAATTAAAAGAAATTGATTTGGAACAGAATCAATGAGTACGGTATCAAACACAATTCTATTCCAGAATAAAAAATTTTGGACAGTTACCAAACGCGTTTTTTTACTCAGAATCAGTTTCCGGGAACAGAATCAAAAATAATCACTTCTGGTCAAAATCAATTCTCAGGAACAGAATCGTTACCAAACGCGCCCTAATAGTCTTAAAATAGCTATAGTAATTAGGGTTTCATCTAGGCCTGCAACCTTTCTCAAACCAGAGAAAGCACAGGGCTTCGCATGAGGGCGTGGAACCAACTCACCTGCCGCTTTGATTCTTTTATCATGGCACATAATTTTCTTTTTTTGTCCTCAAATTAATCTCATCATGCCACACAAGATGATGATGATGATGATGATGATGCAAATCATGCCGATACTTACTATATACTCATTCGTACCTCCTCGTCTGTTACTTGTAGACCACACGAAATCTATAACTATGCAAAATCCGCCAAAAAATAATCTTGATTAAGGAAACAAAAGTGTCTTGCCATTGCATGTAAGTGGGCCTACCGAATTTTTATAAAAAAAATAAATGCATGGTCGCAAGTAGGCTCTAAGCACATAGATGTTTGTTGATAGTATCTGCTCATTTCAAGTGCGTTTGATTTAACTTTGAAAGAATGTCTTTCGAAAAATGCAAAGGCTTGTGGGCTAAATGAGTTTTTCAAAATACAAGTAGTATTTGGTAAAGTGTAATTTATGTCGCAACCTACCCCTCGATACAAAGGAAAATAGATTTTAAGGTATTGCCTAAAAGAATGACCTATGACCCTAGTTTTAAGCACATGCTCTTTCAAGCCCATGCCCCACACGACATTAGATATTCAAATTGATGCTATAAGAATTTTCTAATGAGAAGTTACCACTAACCTATTAGGGTCGACTACAAATCAAGTGAAGTATGAGAGCATACTTCACTTCCTATGCAATCAGAGAATCTATGGTCATGACTTGATTACACTTATTAAACAGTCAATGCCCTTTCGATATCTAATCTTGTTTGTTTTAAAAGGATTTTTCTCAAACAATTTGGATTAATTTTAAATCTATTCATTAACAGATGAGGTGATCATACATGTGCACAATAATTAAAATAACAATTAGTAACCAAGGAAGCATTAAATAAATTGCAAGAGAAAACAAGCATCTAACACTAAAACATAAGAAGAATATAAATTGGGCTAAGAGGAAATCACAATCAACATATAGAAAGTGCGCAACCAATCATTTGTTTGAAAAAAGAAACGTTCAAACCCTATTGTAAAGCTCTAAGAATTTATTCAATTTTGAGCATGATTTTTCATCAACAATTTACGTGCATTTTAAGAGAAAATTATTCAAAAACTGATTTTTAAGCTTTTTCTGATTTTAGGAAAAATTAAATTTTCGGAATTTTTTTATTAATTTAAAATTTTCGATTTTTTTTTTTTGTAGTTTTTAATATTATAATAATTCCGAAAATGGAGAATCGGATTGAGTCCTTGAGACCAGTCCGGATGAAGGTAGGGTTCCGACCTCGCCAAGATGGGCTAAAGGGCGCGATTGAGTCCATCTGCAAACCCTCTCCAAAATCTACCCTCCTAAGCCCGATTCAGAAGACTCCCAATTTAAGCCCATGTTCATTTAACTTAAACCAAACCCAAATTAAGAAGACTCACGACCATCTTGCTCTTCCACTAAAGCAATGCCAAACCCGTACTAAAGCCTTATTTGTCATTGTAGAGCCCATTCCCTAATTTCCTATCCAATGTTTTTAGTTAGTGGACTCAGAGTTCATTAAATTTTATCGACTAACTCATGTACCTCGAGACTCACAATTTAAGACCAACACACCACAATCTCGAGCCACAAGCAAATGGACTCCACCAATGACTACACATCATCGTATCGATTCATCATATAAGTTCCAGCTGTGCACTCCATCTGCTTCATTTCCATCAACCATCACAAAGGCAACATCGGAACATGCAAAACAAGGGGCCAAATGCAAGAAAAAAGGGGTGGGACATATGGCCATGTACTCGAGCCACAAAAAATGAACTCGAAATGAATGAATCAAAGACGAATATTGCGATTTTAATAAAAAAAAGATATGGTCATCGAAACGTTTGATTCAAGGGACATTCCCCAGATAATAAAATAAGTTCAACTGGACATTATTGTGAACATATGGTGTGCAGTGCATTGACCATTCTATGGCTCGAACTCAGATCTAGATCCATTGCATCAAAGATATCAACTCAATCGAACACAATACAGTCAAGAACCCAAGAAAATGAGCTCCGCTCTTCTATCATCAAAACAGGGCAGCTCGGACCAAAAAGAAACTCATCGGAGATGTAGGAATCGGGAGCGAGAAGTCCTGAGCAAGACGTCGCTGGCTATAGGTCGTCGGACGGTGACGGTGGAGGTAGCTGGTCGAGTACATCGGTTGTGGTGGACCCACGCCGTTGACACGAAATCCTGTTGTGCGGCACCAAGGTGGCAAACCAACGGGGGGTAGTCATAGGAGTTAATTTTGTAGTCATAGCCCCAGTCGTTGCAGCCTTCGTCCACCTCTCCTTGAGCTCGAGCTGCGGCGAGCTCGACGGCAACAGCTACTGCACCTTTTCCGCCTCTATTCTTGACAAGCGCTTCGGCTTCTTGCCGGATGACGAAGGAGGCGAAGAGGAAGGAGAGGCTGAGGAAGTGGAAGTGCCCTTCTTCTTGCTTCATCGAGTAGGCTTCTGGGACTCGGCTTCGCCATTGCTACTGCTGACATTGCCACAATTCATGGAGGATTTAGGAGGAGCCGAGCAGGGGCCAGAGATGAAATCTGTGAGCCACTAAAGCATTGGGGTTGGATGGCTTCACGGGTTGGTGAAGTAGAGGACGAGGGTAGTGGAAGAGAGAAGCGTCGAGGAAAGAGATCTCTCTCCTTTCTCTAGTTTTTTCATCCGTGTTGAAGGCTAACAATACAATCTAGATGGGGAGGGTGAATAAGTTGTTTTAGAAAACTTGACAATTTTTCACAAAAATTAATTGGTGCTAAGTAAAGATCAAGTCAAGATGTTTCAAAACTCGTGATTGTAATGTGTTCTTGTGAGAGTAGAGAAAGTAAAACAGTGGCACACAATGATATATAGTGATTCAATTTTATCCCCAAGCCTATGTCCACTCCTCAGATTAACAATCACAAGGTGGGTTGGATTGCACTGGTAATCTACTCTAACAGTTACAATAGGCAATCATTAATCTTATCACAAGATAGATTACACTATCATGACTCAGCTGCTACTCTTACTCTTGTACGCTTAATCTAGAGTACAACTACTCAAACAACATGAATATAATAATCAGTGAAACACTTGGAAGAGAGTGTATCGCTTGGAACACAGCTGAATGCCAATCTTTAGATTGTGATAATGTTGTTCTCTCTCTTTACTTGGTTTCTTAGGTCTTCTCTTTTATATATATCTTCAATCTATCAATTGGAAGAGGACTGGAGAAGCAAAGAGCCATTGAAGTTACTATTAAGTTGCTACCTAGAGATAGAATTGCCTATACAATCATTTTTCCTGAAGATTTGCAGTCTACCAAAGAATAGCATATGTTGCTAGTACTTCTTTGTAGTCTCTGATAAACTTGTCAGATGACTTGGCTTCTAGATTACTAGATTCAATTGAATTCGGCTGCCATGTAAATCTACAACCACAATGGCTAGTTTGCTAATCCAATGAACTTCACCAAATGTTCTTCACCAAATGTTCGTGGTTGCTACAGCACTAATGACCCGATACTTGCTACTAAGATATAGGCATCACCATCAACTGATATTTAGGTCCACTAGTACTATTTATAGAAAAACCATTTATGGACTTGTTGCATACTTCAATCCTCTAGATCAAACCATGGATGTTATGCAGTTCTTTCCATATATATAAAACATTTGCATACACCATAGTAAACATTATATTAAGGATAATTTGGACATCATTAAAATCACTTGAAAATGTTTCTCCAACAAGCCAAAGCCAAATCGCTCCCCCAGCCAACACCAATGAATGCCCCCTCTTCTCGTTCACTCTTCCTCAAGGTAGTCCCGTATTTATGTATGAAAGAAAAGAAATAGGCCTCAAACCAGAGAGACCCAAGAAGGAAGAAGAAGCAAAACCCCCCTTCAAGCTCTTTCTCTAACTCTCTTCAAACTTGCCTCACCCTCTTTTCTCCAAGGACGATGCCAGTTGGTCGATGGTCATCTTGGCCGAGCATCCCGTGCGACATTCCTCGGTCGTCCTTTGTACCCTACCCCTGTACACCACCTGTTTACTACAATGCCTCAGCCAAAACAAAGAAAAGAGAAGAGAGGGAGAAGAGAGCTGGTGCGTGAGTCAAGCCAAGGAGGAAGTGGGCTAGCCTTGCATGGGAGAAGAAGAAGGCCAAAAGAAGGAGGACTTAGCAAGCTCGGCTCCATTCAATTTCTTTATAAATACTAATATTTTTTTTTTTTCAAAAATTTTTAAACAAATGATAATTTTTTAATTTAATTAATTTTTTCACAGATTTTTAATAATTAACACTAGTAATGTAAATCTTCCTTATGTCTACATGTAATGCATTTTAATGAAAATATTTATTTATTTTACTTTCTTTTCTTTTTTTTTTAGCTTAGAGATTAATCTCTAATTTTTTATGTGATTAAGTACTAAATAAAGGGGCAAAATTTAGGTGTCAATAATTTAGAAAAACATTGGAAAGTAACTTCAATGTAAATGTCATTTGTTGAAGGTTATACTTTGTAAAGGACTTTTACTCATATTTTATAAAGAAAAAATCTCAAATTATTTGCCAGTAGAACTCAACCGGTGATAGTGAGGGTGGTAGTGGCTACCGGCCGCTTGATGGTGGCCCATTAACTGCATGCCAATGGCACACCATACCTAATATGCCACCCGTGCACTAGGATTGGATTGTGTCCAAATTTTGGCGGGCAACCGATCTCTTTATAGCGAGGATCAGAGTGGGGATTATGTTCTTCATTTGCTCGTCCATATATCCCCTCAGACATAGTGTTGCCTGCTTGTTTTCTTCTTGAGGTTGAGGCACTTTTCCATATTGGCGTCCGACAAGGGAATAAGGTAAAAGAGGTAACATATACTATGATGGGCTCTAAGCACATGTCATGATATCGACTCATTTCGATGGTTTTGGTTTGACTTTAAGAGGATGTCTTTGGGAAAATACAAAGACATTTAAATTAAAAGTGTTTTTCAAAATGCAAGTAGCATTTGGTCAAGTGTACTTTAGAAAAATATTGTAAAGCAACTTTGAAATAAATGCCTTTTGGTTCAAACTATACTTTGTAAAGAAATTTTTTTATTTTTTTAATAAAAAATCTCAAACTATCTGTCAGCAGAACTTAGTTAGTGACAACGAGAGTGGCAATGGCTTGTGGCTCACAAGTCGCTTGATGGTGGCACGCTGGCTACATGGTGATGGCACGCCGGCCACATGTCGGTTGCTAGTCAGTGGCTGAGGGAAAGTTAGGGTTTTCGAGGACATTTTCGAAATCATGATAGGAAATGAGGCAAAAAAATGAAAATCTTCCTATCTATTATAATGAAAGAAATTGAAGAAGCTTGCTTCTAAGTTTTGATTTCTAATATTATGTTGTTGTAGATGTGTGCCACTGCATACTTTCTACTATGTGTACAATTATCTTATGCAAATTAATATAAGCTAAATTGATTGGTAAGTACATATTGTTTTTTGTATTGCATTATGCATCTTACTTATTTTCTTAATTATTCAAACTATTTTCTATTTCCCATGTAGCTTCTTGGTCCTGGTCCACATGGAAATAACATATACTTAGAACACATGTTACCTAAAGTCAAGAAGATAGATTTCCGAAAAGGTACGCATGTATGTTTTGAAAAATCTAAATTTGTTTTGGACTCTCTTAGTGGTCCTTCTTTGTCTTGCCAACTTGTGTTTTAGTGGTTTTAAACTTTGTATGTTGGCTTCTGAACTCAAAGTTTTTCTAGCACATATTTCAAATTAATTGATGAGTTCTTTGTGATCATTCACAATGCAGCAATAACATACTTTAGTTATCACGGCTGATAGTATATATTACTCGAAATTCAGCGAAAATTGTTAGGTGAACGTGCTTATTTAGTTACTTTGTATCATGTTGTTTTGTATTCTATTCCTCTGACGATCGTCAGAGCCATGATTTTGAACATTATATGAGATGGCAATGTGTTAATTAAGATATTCTTTACACCTACAATTAGGTTTGGACAGTAAAAGATTGCATTCTTGATAAACATTACATACCAAACTTTTTCAATGTAAGGATCATCCTCTATGTTACAACCTTGGTTTGTAATGTCATCTCACCAATCTCTAACTTGACAAGATTTTCCCTACATGTGTTCTCAAATGGTGGATTCCAATGGAATCTCAACATGGTCGGTGACGCATGTTGATTAATTTGAGAGAAAATGGCACCCCAAATCCTATAGGGTTGGGTTCCTTACTCAACATTTTCATAGTTTGTAAAAGATTTTTGTTCATTTTCTTTTTATAAAAAAATATGAAATTATTTGCTGTCAGAACTTAGCTAGTGATGGCGAGGGTGGTAGTGGCTCGCGGCTCAAAAGGCATTTAACGATGGCACACTAGCTACATGGCGATGGCTTACTAGCCACATGCCGGTTGCTAGTCGTTGACTGAGGTAAAGTAAGATTTTTCGAGAACTTTTGGAAATTATGATAGGTAATAAGGCAAAAAAATTAAAATCTCCCCATATGTTATAATGAAAAAAAAAAAAATTGAAGTTGCTTGCTTCGAAGTTCTTATTTCTAATATTGTGTTGTTGCGACGTGTGCCATTGCATACTTTCAATTATGTGTACGATTATCTTATGCACACAAATATTAGCTATATTGATTGGTAAGCACATATTGTTTTTTGTATTGTATTACGGTTTTTCCTTATTCGAACTATTTTCAATTTCCTATGTAGCTTTTTGGATCCCCACCACATGGGAATAGTAAATACTTAGAATGTACGTTACATGAAGTTGAGAAGATAGATTTTCAAAAAGGTTCCTAGGTATGTCTTGTAAAATCTAAATTTGTTTTAGAACTCTCTTTTTTGGTCTTGCTGTCATGTGTTTCGATAGTTTCAAATTTTGCATGTTGGCTTCTGAATTCGGAGTTTTTCTGGTGCATATTTCAAATTAATTGTTGAGTTCTTTATAGTAGTCCATAGTGAAGCGGCAACATGCTTTAATTGTCATAGCAGACGGGAATGTATATTACTTGAAATTAAAGGACCATTGTGAGATGAATGTGCTTATTTAGTTGCTTTGTATCCTATTACTCCAACTATCGTCAAAGTCATGATTCTTGAACATTTTGTGATACGACAATGTGTTAATTTAGATATTCTTTACACCTACAGCTAGATTTGGATGGTAAAGATTGCATTCCTGATGAACATTGCATTCCTGATGAACATTACATTCCAACCATTTTCAGTTTAAGGATTTTCCTCCGTGTTACAACATTGGTTTGTGATTTGGTCTCACCAATCTTCAACTTGAGAAGCTTTTTCCTGCATGTGTTCTCAAATGGTGGATCTCGATGGAATCTAACATGATCGGTGACACATATTGATTGGCTTGAGAGGAATTGGCACCCCAAATCCTATAGGGATGGGTTCCTTACTCAACATTTTTCAAATTTGTAAAAGATATTTGTTAATTTTTTTTTAATAAAAAATCTCAAAGTATTTGCTGGCAAAACTTAGTCAATGACAATGAGGATAGCAGTGACTTACGGCTCACAAGCTGCTAGATGGTGGCATGTTGGTTGCACGATGATGGCATGATGGCCACATGCCAGTTGCTAGTTGATGGCTAAGGCAAAGTTAGAATTTTCCAAGATATTTTCGAAATTATGATAGGTAATGAGGCCAAAAGATTAATATCTTTCAATTTGTTATAATGAAAAAAATTGAAGTGGCTTGCTTCCAAGTTTTGATTTCGAATATTGCGTTGTTGCAGACATGTGTCATTACATACTTTCAACTATGCATACTATTATCTTATGCTCACAAAAATCAGCTATATTGATTGGTAACACATTTTTTTTTTCAATTGTATTACACTTCTTACTTATTCAAATTATTTTCTATTTCCTACATAACTTCTTGGATCCTTGTCCGCATGGGAATAACAAATACTTAGAACATATGTTACCTGAAGTTAAGAAGATAGATTTCCGGAAAGGTGCCCAGATATGTCTTGTTGTTTTAGGACTCTCTTTTTTCGTCTTCCTGCCATGTGTTTCAGTAGTTTGAAACTTTGCATGTTGGCTTCTGAACTCAAAGCTTTTCTAGCACATATTAAAATTAATTGCTGAGTTCTTTGCAGTAGTTCACAATGAAGTGGCAACATGCTTTAAATCATTGCTGACAAAGTAAAATACTCGAAATTCAATGACCATTATAAGGTGAATGTACTTATTTGGTTGCTTTGTATTCTATTGCTCCAACTATCGTCGGAGCCATGATTCTTGAACACTCTGTGATACAATAAGTTGTTAAATTATGCATTATTTACATCTACAGCTAGGTTTGGATGGGAAAGATTGCATTCCTTATGAACATTGCAATCCAATCATTTTCAATATAATGATCCTCCACCATGTTACGACCTTGGTTTGTAATGTCATCTCACCAATCTCCAACTTGGCAAGGTTTTCCCTGCATGTGTTCTCAATTGGTGGATCATAGTGGAATCTTAACACGGTTGGTAATGTATGTTGATTGGTCTATGAGAAAATGGCATCCCAAAATTCAACAAGGCTAGGTTCCTTACTCAACATTTTTTTTTTTATAAAAGATTTTTGTTAATTTTATTTTTATGAAAAAAAAAGAAAAAAAAAACTTGAAATTATTTGCCGACAGAACTTAGCCGATGACGGCGAGGTGGCAATAGCTCACGGCTCACAAGCCACTTGACGGCGGCACGTTGGCTACACGATAATGGCACATCAACCACATGCTAGTTGCTAGTTAGTAGCTAAGGTTAAGTTAGTGTTTTTGAGGACATTTTCGAAATTATGATAGGCAATGAGACAAAAAAAATTAAAATCTTCCTATCTATTATAATGAAAAAAAATAAAATTTGAAGTTGCTTTCTTCTGAGTTCTGATTTCTAATATTGTGTTGTTGCAAACGTATGCCATTGCATACTTTCAACTATGTGTACCATTATCTTATGCACACAAATCAACTACATTGATTGGTAAGCACATATTGTTTTTTTGTATTGTATTACACTTCTAACTTATTTGAACTAATTTCTATTTCATATGTAGCTTATTGGATCCATGTCCACATGGGAATGGGAAATACTTAGAACATATGTTACCTAAAGTCCAAAAGATAGATTTTTGGAAATGTGTCCAGATATGTCTTGCAAAATCTAAATTTGTTTTAGAACTCTCTTTTTTTTTTCTTGCTACCATGTATTTAGGTAATTTGAAACTTTGCATGTTGGCTTCTAAACTCGGAGTTTTTCTAGCATATATTTCAAATTCATTACTGAATTCTTTCTAGTAGTCGACAATGAAGCGACAACATGCTTTAATTCTAATGGCTGACAATGTATATTACTCGAAATTCAAGGACCATTGTGAGGTGAATGTGCTTATTAAGTTGCTTAGCATCCTATTGCTCCGCCTATCATCGAAGCCATGATTCTTGAATATTTTGTGATACGGCAAGGTGTTAATTTAGATATTCTTTACACATATAGCAAGGTTTGAATGATAAAAATTGCATTCTTGATGGACATTACATTCCAACCATTTTCAACGTAACGATCTTTCTCCATGTTACAACCTTGGTTTGTGATAGCATCTCATCAATCTCCAACTTGACAAGTTTTTTCTTACATGTGTTCTTAGATGGTGGATCTTGGAGGAATCTCAACATGGTCAGTGACACCTGTTGATTAGTTCGAGAGAAAATGGTACCCCAAATCCTGCAAGGCTGGTTTCCTTACTCAACATCTTTCTAAATTTTAAAAGATTTTTGTTAATTTTTTTTTTCATATTTTCTGCCATAACTTAGCCAGTGGCTATGAGGGTGGCAATGGCTCACTGGCCGTTTGATTGTGGCACGCCAGCCACACGTCCTTGGTACGCCTGTTGCCTTTTCATATATAGCATAATATACAATTAAAACTGGATAAGAATTAAATCATAGAGATATTAATAATGCAAATCTCGCATCCCTTTCTCCTTCCATAAAGGTGTGCACACTTGCACCTTCATGTTTGAACCAATATTCACAATCCAATGTGAACCTTAGGTAAAAACTAAACCGCATCAAGATTAAGGTGTTGAAGATTGGATAGTGTTCATTTGCTAGTAATCCAATTCACAAGTTATTTAGGATGCTTGTAGCAGTTTATTATTGTATTATTATTCCAAATTAGAGCAAAGTATCTGGTAAAATCCACTATTTAGTTAAACTTGATAAAGATTACTGGGCTAAGCCTAGTTAATGAGGTGAGATAATTGAACGGTTTTTTTATGGATGACAGTCATAGACTTAAACCATTTTGGAACATTTCTGCACCAAGGTCCCTTGTTGAGCTCTTCTTAATCATATTAGATTGAACTTGGATATATGTTACTAACTTTTATATTATATTACCGCCTTTATTTGACTCGCCTACCAAACCATTTGTATGGTTTATTTTTTATTTTTATTTTTTTTTTTGGCTAGAATTTCGTACGATTTAGATACTAACTAATTTTGCATTACTAACTTTTATTTGAGTTGGTTACAAACATTCACTTTTGAAATACCATAGATAAAAAGAATTCATTAATTTTTACTAACTTCCAGTTATCTTTCTCACCAATGCCTTACTATCATATAAATATCCAACCTTTATTTAAATGATTTTGGTAAACAGAAAAAGATATAAACTTTGTTAACTAATTCAATGAAAGCTAGTAAATAAGGGTTTCTTAATAACTTAATTGAAGAAAAATTGATAATTCATTTAAATTAGAATTAGTACGTTTATATAATAGTTAGTAAATCTAATACATACCTTAAGAAAGATAAATAAAATTTGGTAAAAAATAAGAAAAGCCGGTCATTAATATAAAAATAAATTTTGTAAATCACTATGATGAGAATTGATAACCCAAATCTTGGCGACTTAACTGGTGAGAAATTGGTGAATCACTCTAATTAATTTTGGTAATTTGTAAAAGGAGTCAGCATATTTCAAATGTTGCTTAGAAAGACAAATAAGTTTGTAAATGATAAGGAAAGTTTGCAATAAGAAAAGAAGTAAATCAGTGAGAGTTGGTAACTCAATATTAAGTGGCAATGGAATAGGAAAGATGGATATTCACGCTAATTAAGGTTGGTAAACTCTAAAAGAGTTTATGCATTTAAGAGGTTAATATATCAAAAGCACACAAAAGTTGATGATTCACACAAAAAGGTAGTATACTAATCTATTGTTTGTAAGTAACTCAGAAACTAATTTATAATTAAATCTGACAAAAGTTGGTAAATCAATTTAATTTAGGTTCATAATTGCATATAGGAGTTAGTAAATTTAAAGCCATTTTAAATTATGATGATAAAATGTACAAAGTTTGTACGAACATTGATGATTTGTAAACTATGAAAAAAGGTTGATGATTTCATAAAAGTATTGATGCAAACAAGATACTTGGGAAAAAGATTATTTTTCAACCAACAATTTACCATGAAGGTTCCACATTCTCTACAGTTTGAGACATAACTACTCCACATCACCTAAACCATGAAAGTTTGAGATCAACAAGATTCAAGCCTCATCAAAGTGCTACAATTGGGACATTTCTACGTACGAGGTATATCGCAATTAGACAACATAGTATGAGTTGTTCAAAGGTTATATCACAACATAGATCAAACCCGTGACCTTATAAAGATAAATGATCATTTTACCACTAAACCAACAACTTTAACGTATTGCCGTGACCCTCTCAAAAGGATTAAGGACAGATGGGTTTACAGGTAATGTCAAGTTAGGGACCAATGGTTATCAATCGAAGTAGGTTCTCCCAATCCTTTATCTCGGGCAATGTTTAGGAATATTCATTTTAATTGATTAACCTATGAAAATTATCGTATGAATGATTCACCACTAACCTATTAGAGCTGGTTAGGAGCCAAGTGAGATATGAAAGTATATTTGACTCCTTGCACAACCAAAGATCTAAGTACGGAAACTTGATTATATTAGATTATTCAATTAAAGTCCTTTTGATACCTACACACAATAATTTATATAATTATGATTCCTAAAGTTCTCGTCCGCTAAATGTCCATGTGATGTTTTTATGTTTATTATGATCCAAGGTGAGTGATGACCATCCAACTAGGTGAAATGAAGTAAACAAATGACAATCAAGGAATCAACATAAAGGTATCAAAACAAGCATATCAAATGCGGTAATAAAAGGTAAATAAGAAATAAAGTGAGGAAAGTAACTGGATATGACATTGGGCAAAGAATATAACATGGCATACTATAAAGTCCTAGAAGCATCCCCTGAGCTAAATCAAATCCAATCTTTTATGAAAAGACTAATCTACTTCAACCTTCTGACCATATATATATACTTCAACCTAAAGTAAAAGCTAAGATTATCATTTTTATTCAAAATAATTGTTCTAAGTCTATGATCAAGCCTAATCTAGAGTTTAAAGTCTAAAATTGATGTAATCCGAAGGGAAGCTAACAAAAGTCTCCAAGCTTCTCCAATTCGTATCCATGAACAGTATCCAAAAAGTGAGAAGCAATGCAATAATATTCTAATATCTCATGCAAGTGAATTTCCTCATATTGAACTCCAAATGTCAAGAACTTACGGTGCTATAAACCAATCACTAACTTTGGTGTAGAGTTTCTTACAAGCAACCTAAGTCTAAAACCTTAAGATTACAAACCACTGCCTTGGTGGCCGCGATGGTTTGGGCTCTCTCCCCCTCACGAAGGGGAGGAGTTCAAATCCCCTCTCGCTTGGGGTCTTAAGTGGGACGTCGAGGGTGGTGGGTCATCCCACTTACGTGTCCCCCCAGGTTTACTCGCCGGCTACCGGTTGTACGGGGTTCCTAGGTCACCAAAAAAAAAACTTTAAGATTACATTTGGTAGTAAAGATAAAATTTATGATACGATAAAATTTATCTTATCCCGTATTAGGTTCTTGCTCAAGATAGGGTAAAATTGAATATAAGAATGGTATAATCCGAATAAAATTATCTCATGAGGGAGGTAAGATAAAGATGAAAATGATTTTTGATATTCATAACATACAAATTATTTTTCTTGAGAAACAAAATTCCTAAATTAATTAAACTTGAATATGAATGGTATCTAAATTCTAATATAAAAAATCAAAATAACAACAATCTCATATTCATTTATTCCTATTTTTATTTATATATTCGAATTTCTTTATATCTTACAATATAAATTTAATAAATACATATTTAGTATCTATATCTATTACAGATTTTAGGTAATTTAGTATTGTAGGTATATCAATATAGTTTACTATATAATAAAATTTTATTAGAGAATGATGGATGGGGAAAAGAAATACAAAAAAAAAAATATTAAAATGAGATGGGGAAAAAAATACAAAAAAAAAAAAAAAATAAAAATAATAAAAATAATAAATAAAGATGAAGTAGGCAACACGGAAGATTCTTACCATCTCCATTTGACAATTTGAATACCATGGGGTCGATCTGTGGATTCTTCTCTCCGACACTTATACCTTGGAGGTCCAAAAGGGAGGAACCCTTGTAAATTTCCAGGGTCGTAGAATCGCCTTCCATGATTACCCCGTTTCCCAAACTGAGTTGATTGTATTGATACTTGGGGCCGATGCAGTAGGAAAATTTGGAGCCGAATTGTTTAACCAAACTTGGGAAAGTAACTTCACCACAACCTGCTCCTAATATCCCGCTTTCTTGCCCGTCCGCATGGTACTTATTTACGCGCCCTCATCTGAGCACCTCAATCGGCACTTTTACCGTGCCCTCATCGGATGTCTCAAAGGTCGCTTGTTCGGAGCCGAGGTGAGGTCACCGGTTGTGGAGTCTCTGTCAAGATACGTCTTCTCATAAATGCAATACTCATTATTAGGATCGCACTTGTTACCAGATTTTAGACAAGTGATGGACATGCAACGAATATTGGAGTAAGTTGACGATTTTTAGTGGGATTAAAAGGAGGAAATTGTTTGAAGCAAATAGTGCAAGGTAGGTATTGAAACCAAAGTAGGTCACTTCCCGTGTAGATCTACACGAGTTGCGAGGTCGGCGGTGTACCAATGGATATATTGGCGAGGAACCCATTTGCCTTAACAGCTGGAACGAGAGTGGAACTAGCATCAACAGAATTTGTAGCAGGGATTATTTTGCTTAAGTAACGGATGCGGGCAAGCGAACCATTAATGACACATTCGGGTCGCTCAGAAACGATGGTGTTTGGATTGTAATATAGAGAATGAATAGAATCGTAGTGGATGAGCTTGATGGCCAATTTCCGAGGTTTGATAGTGGTGGGCTTGGATGAATCGACATTAGCCGGGGGTACGACGAAATGAATATGATAATGTAGATTATAAGGAAAAAGAAATAAGACGAGTTATTGTAGTAGCCATTAGCATAATCCAATATTCTTTGAATGAGTTTTGGTGTCCTTCTCTTATATAATTGTACTTCTTGGTGTTGCAATTAATGCATGGATTTTGTTTGTGGCGAAATTCTGGATATGGCCACATTAATTGCGGATATACAGCTCATCGTGTGAGATATATGCCCCTCGATTTACTTTCTTGGTTGCACAAATAAAGATTATCTCCCTAAATAAGTAGTAGAAGATCTTTGTATTTATAATTTAAGCAACTAACTCAGTGAGAAAATTTAGAAAGTCTGTTTCCTTTTTATCTCTAATTTCCTTTTTCTTATTGTCACGGTTGACACCTAACTTTTGGTAATTTATTTAATTGTTCGTTGCATAGAAAATTAGGGACCTACCCTGCCAATGAACAAAACCATGAATTGATTTGCATATAATTTTCAGAAGCATTCAGCACATAGATAAATTCATTGCATTTTAATCGGATCATACCGAATGATTCTGAATTTAAATGGATTGGAAAGAGCCCACGAGGAATGGCAATTTCGGCCAGCCAATAGGACCACAATATACACAAAGGGAGCAAGAAAAGAAAAGAGTAGAGAGCAGGGAAACATGAGTGCACGAGAGCCCCAGTTTTTTTTTTTTTTTTTTTTTTTTGGACGAAAGAGCTGCATTTCATTTCAACTTAAAGAGATAAGGTAGAACAAGATCCCCTCTGGGATTCAGAACAAAGAAGACTAAACAGAGGCTGTGGTGGACTCGACACCCAATTGTTCGGGAGGTTATGGTTGAGCTGGGCTTTAACCACCCAATCAGCGATTTTGTTTTGTTCCCTAAAGCAATGGGTAATGTTTATTTGGGGTAAAGAAGCCAGAGAAGCCCGGCCCATTTGGATTTGTGCGGCAATGTCCCATGGAACTTGGCCTTCCCCCGTCAAAGCGTGGATAGCAACAGAAGCGTCTGACCCGATGCTTGTACTTTCACTCTTCCCTTTTCTCTTCTCCCATTCGTGCGCGAGCTTCATCCCCTCCAGCAGAGCTAGGGTTTCGGCTTGGAGTGCAGATTGCACTCTGACTTGGCGTGCGAACCCTCCGAGCAGAACTCCACTCGCGTCCCTGCATACACCAGCGATCGCTCCTCTGGTCTCGCCTACTCGAAGACCTCCATCTACATTGATTTTCAGAGATTTCAGCGTCGGTGGGTTCCAGTTTGTCGCACAGGTGCGGTCCCTCTGTTCTCGCCCTTCCTGTTTTGGGTTCCAGACGCTGAATTCTTTCTGTTTTGCGATGGGTTCCGAGACGATTCCTTGCGGATCTTGCGTTTTCCTTCTAAAGATGGCTGCGTTTCTTGCTTTCCACATGAACCAGAGGAGTGCTGCAACTTGCTCGAGGGTTGGAGCTTCTGGTAAGGCGCTTTTGTAGTGGAGGAACCATCGATCGATGCTTGTTAGTCCCCTTCTTCAAACTAGTATGCTGATTCGTGGATCTGACCATATCTTGGTTGTCCAGGGGCAGAGCAAAAACAGGTGTTCCTCTGTTTCGGGGTCCTTTTTACAGAGCTGGCATGTCGCTTCAGGTGCGATTTTTCTTTTTCTTAAGTTCTCAGACGTTGGGAGCACATTTTGACACAGGGTCCACATAAAAACTTTTATTTTTGGTATAGTCCGCATGTTCCAAATTTTGCACCATAGTTCTCTTGGCTTCTAGTATGAGGTTGATGCTTCATTAGTTGCTAGCTTGGTTTCTGCTCTCCTTAACTGGTTATACCCACTTTTGACGGTGTACTTGCCTGATGTTGTTGCATTCCATACTAGTTTGTCTTTTGCGCTTGTGGCTGGGATGGGGATGGCCAGTATTTCATCTGCAGTGCTATCATCAAAAGTGTTTTGCACTATGTCCTCTTTCCATGCTCCAGTCTGCTTGTCAATCAGCTCTTCCACTAGCTCAGGGTCTTCTCTATTAGTAGGTCCGATTAGTATACCCCGCTTTAGCCATCTGTCCTGCCGTATTCTGACTGATTGTCCATCACCCACAGACCATAGGGATGATTCTGAGATAGCTTCCCTCCCAATTAGTAGGCTTTTCCATCCCCATGACGCCCTGTGACTCTATTTTGCATGCCAAAAGTCTGTATTTGGAAAAGATAAGCCTTTCAAAAGTTGGATTTATAGTGTGGGAGAGTTTGCCGCTAGTCGCCATGCCTGTTTCCCTAGCATGGCTTTGTTGAATGTAATGAGGTCCCTGAATCCCATACCACCCCGATCTTTCCTTTGCTTGATCGCCAATTTTTCCAATGTATTCCAGCTTTTCTTTCACTGTTTTTCCACCAAAAGGAGGCTATTTTTTGTTCTATGGCTTTGCAAATTGATACCGGGATTTTGAAGATTGACATTGCATATTGTGGGATAGCCTGAACTACTGCTTTCAAAAGGACTTCCTTCCCTGCTTTAGACAACAAGTTTTCCTTCCATCCTTCCAGCTTCATATTTACTCGGGCCAAAATCCATGCAAACATCTGTTTTTTTGAACTACCCCAATCAGATGGAATGCCCAAATATTTCCCTGTTTTGTTGATTTCTGGTACTCGCAGCTCCCTTGCCATGTTCCTCCTCAAGCTCTGGGGATAGTCCGCATTGAAAAATATTCCTGATTTGTTCAGATTCACTAGTTGCCCAGTGGCAAAACAGTATTGATTCAGCACCTCAGCTAGATTTTGGCATTCACTGATCTTGCCATCTAGAAAGAAAATAGAGTCATCTGCGAACAGTAAGTGCAATAATGTGGGGCAGTGGTTGTTTAACTTAATACCTCTTAATCTTCCCTCCTCAACTGCTTTTTTCATCATTAGGGATAACACATTCGCCATAAGGATAAACAAGTAAGGGGAGAGAGGGTCCCCTTGTCTGATACCTCTTGCTGGTTGAAAATAGGGTAGGGAGTCTCCGTTTACTTTCACGCTAAATGAAGTAGTTGTGACACATTGCATGATCCAAGTTACCCAAGTAGGGCTGAAACCCATTTTCTTTATGCAAGCTTCGAGGAAATCCCATTCAACCCTATTGTAGGCCTTCTTCATGTCTAGTTTGAGGACGGCTTGGAATTCCTTCTTTCCTTTTTTGATTCTAAGTTGGTGAAGGACTTCTTGAACTATGATGATGTCGTCTTGTATCAGCCTTCCACTTACAAAAGCGCTATGTTCTGTTTCAATCAATACAGGAAGCCATCGCTTTAGACGATTTTCCAACACTTTGGAGATACTTTTATAGGAGAAGTTACAAAGGTTGATTGGGCGGAATTGGTCTAGTTTTTCTGGGTTTGGGGCTTTAGGAACAAGTACTATATGTGTTCTGTTCAGATTCGGATTTAGGCATTTAGTCTCAATGAAATCTTCTACCATTTCCATAATATCTGTCTGAATATCTTCCCAATGGTGCTGATAAAACTGACCATTTAATCCATCTGGTCCTGGTTAATTTTCTCCAGGTCCACTTGGTTTTCAGCACACTGAGTAGTGTAGTGTCCCATTTTGCCACATGCATAGCAAAAGTGAGAGAGTCTTTCGTATTTGTATTCCAGCCAGAATTTCCTTCCCGCGCGTTTTACCACACTTCCTTGTTTTAAAGGCGCAAACAGATCCAACTCGACTTTCACTTTCCCTGACACGAAGTTAGCACCAGCTTTGGGTTCCACTTTAATCTCTAATACTTCTCCTAGATCCTGCGCTATTCTCCTGACCGCTACCTCATTATGCCATTCCACCGGAATCCCGAAGATGTGGACCCAAAAAGCCCCTTTAGAGAAATTGTAATAGCGAGGGGGGGTATTTGGTTCCCATGGTTTCAGTAACAGATAGTGATTAGCAAAAGACCACGGGCCACTATTCAGCACACGCCTTGAGTCCCCTTCTGTTTTGAAGGCTAATAAGAACAGCCCTTGCTCCAGGGGGGTAATATCAACATTGTCTATTTTCCAAGCCTTCCTCATAGTGGTCTGAAAAGCTAAAATTAACATTTGGATTCATAAAGAGCTTTTCTATCAGCATTGCACGACAATCTTTCTCTTGCTCACTTGTGTCAATATCCTCCAGATCTATTATATCATCTTCTGACCACATCTCTCCCAATCTTTTGTAGAGAAATTCCAACCGAGGATCTGCGCCTTTTTGTTCCATGGGGCTAAGCGCTTTAATAAACAGTCCGAGAAGGTAGTTTAACACACACAAGCTTTCACGATTATGCCCGGTGACCTATTCTTGAAGCTTCAAGGACAGAGACCAACCTGAGACGGTGAATGGCGTTTGAATCGAAGATGAAGATGGAAGGCGTGTTGCTGCTGTTTTAACATCACCATATTGAAGCTGTAAAGTTCATTCCTTCATCTGCGACAGCTTACATAGGGTCGATTTGAAGCTTTGTGCAGTACTTGGGGAAGGGTTAGGGTTTTTGTATTGTGGGATATGGGTTTTGGATGGAATGGATTATTTAAACTGATATGGTGGGTATGGTGGCTATTTGGTTTCTATTTTAGTGGATAGAGGATAAAAGAAGCTCATTTTGTGAGAAGGGGCGTGAATACACCATGGATGACATCTCCGATGGAATGAAACAGTGCTCGAGGAGCTTCCCTTTTCACAGGGAGGCACTGTCTGGGGTGAGAGCCCCAATTATCCAGGCAATATTTGCAGGTTCCGCGGCCACACCTTGCCGCGGTCCTGATGCCCCCAGTCCAGATCACCATCCCGGCCTGTCGTCCTCAGCTTCGTCACGCCCAACACTGCCTTGAAACCGTCGCATCGGGCGCGAGCAGTATCACCGTGAGCCACACCACGTCGCCTTTCGCGGCCTCTGCACGATTGGTCCCATCTTGCCGCCACACCACATGATCCAACGAATCTTGGACGCTCCAAGCGGCAATGCTTAGCTTTTCTCTCTTGCAGGTTTTGACGACTTTTGGCCCGGCGATATGCACATTCCCGCCTTGTCTCGCGGAGAACGCCCTGGCGGTTCATTCATCCAAGCATTGCGCAGGAGACCACCTGGTGGGAATTTTAACCGAGAGTCCAAGCGGTGGGCAGTCTAAGCTCGAAGAGAAAGTTTCAAAAGGAAAAGGTCGTAAGACCAAGGAGGCTCAAGCGTGGGTATCTAAGGGAATAAGAAGAGGACTAACCAGAGGCAAAGTCTAGCATTCGCTCACTGCGCATGCGTTCATATGGGAGAAAACAAATTCTTCTCAACAAATCATTTTTCAGAAAAATGAGTAGTCTTCGTTTATTTGGTGATAAATGACTAAAAACATTTCAGCTGTTTGGTTCACTTAGAAAAATGAATAAATTGATTTGTTTAGGAAAATGAGCCAAAGGAAAATATTTTGTTAATGAAGCTTAAATTTAGAAAAATAACTTTCTCTTTAAAAGAATCGGAAAAGCTTTCCAAAAAATGACTAGGTATCTGTGTGTGTAAAAAATCCCCAACAGTTGATTCCTGGAGTTCAAGATAAGGTCTTTGGCAACTGGGCTCAAGCCCATCATGGCCAAGCCTAGCCCTTGGCTGAGTCCATTAAGGCCACGCCCAAACCCTAGTGCCTGTACTCAATGCTTCGACACTTAAACTCGAGTCCCCAATGCTCAAGCTTTTTAAAGACTATGCGGGGGTCCTCAACACCCGGGTTTGGATCCTTGGTTAATGAAACATTTGTTCTTATAAAAATATATTAAAAATTTCGAAATTTAATTATTTTTTTAATTTTTTAAAGAATACCTATTTTTATTCTTTCTTCTTTTTTTCTTTTATCTTTTCTTTCTTTTTCTTTCTCCTTCTTCCTTTGTCGGCTACGTGTCTTGGCGACGACTAACAACCTGGCAATTGATCATGACCCAAGTCAAAGCTCACGACTCGTCCAATCCAAACAAGGTGAACCTCACCTAAGGCTAGAGACCTCAAGTGGGCCATCTTCGAGGCCCGGTAACCAGCAAAGGGAGAAGTAAAGAAAAAAAATTAAAATTTTGATTTTTTTTCTAAGATAAAGTTATGAGATTAAAATCATTTAGAAGTTGAGAATTATGAGGAGTTATGCACACGAGCTTGAGTGTTCAGAGTTCAGACCTTCTGACCTCTGATCAGTTCCTATTAATGGATTCCAGCCAATCAATTACAGCACGGGAAAGTGGATGTAGGCTTGCAAAAGCCGAACTACTATAAACTTTTGTATGTAATTTTCTATCATTTACTCTTTTTTATTTATTGCGATAAAATTGTATACTAGTAAGATTTGACCACTTCATCAGAAGTTATCTCGCTGCAATATTTATTTAAATTCTTTCATTTCCCCACAATCACATATTCACTCCCCCATAGATTATAAATCTAGCCATAACAGTTATTTCATCGTGTCATGTCATCATGATTGCTATGTCATTGCCATGTCTACATGCACATAATTGTCATGCCACATCATCAGTTCCACATCATAAGTTGCATGTGATTTAGAATTTATGTTAGGTTCACTTAATTAGAGTTGTATGCCATGTTAGAATAGGTTTCATTTTAGATGGGATATATAAGTAATCTAAAAGGTGAATTATTGGAAAAAATAATAATAATAATAATAATAATAATAATAATAATAATAATAATAATAATAATAATAATAATAATAATAATAATAATAATAATAATAATAATAATAATAATAATCATCATAAATTGTTTAGTTTGGTTTTAACAATTTATTAATTTAGTCCTCTAAGTCAAAATTGGCCGGAAATCGCTAACATGGCTCTCTCTCTCTCTCTCTCTCTCTCTCTCTCTCTACACGTACAGCACGGGAGGGTGGACGTAAGCTTGCAAAAGCCGAACTACTATAAAATTTTGTGTGTAATTTTCTATCATTTACTCCTTTTTTTATTGTGATAGAATTGTACATCGATAAGATCTAACCACTTCATTGGAAGTTATCTCGTTGCAATATTTGTTTAAATTCTTTCATTTCCGCACAATCACTTATTCACTCCCCTATAGGTTATAAATCTAGCCAGAATAGTTATTTCATCGTGTCATGTCATCATGATTGCTATGTCATTGCCATGTCTACATGCACGTCATTGTCATGCCACACCATCAATTTCATATCATAATTTGCATGTCATTTAGATTTCATGTTAGGTTCACTTAATTAGAGTTGTATGCCATGTTAGATTAGGTTTCATTTTAGATGGGATATATAAGTAATCTAAAAGGTGAATTACTGGAAAATTACAAAAAAAATAATAATACTAATAAACTGTTTAGTTTGGCTAATTTCTAAATATTTTAACAATTTATCAATTTAGTCCTCTAAGTCAAAATTGGTCGGAACTCTCTCTCTCTCTCTCTCTCTCTCTCTCTCTCTCTCTCTACACGCGATATTGTATGATATAATTAGGAGGAGTTGCACCATACTTTGAATATATTGTTTCTCTCTCTGCGTGCACGATATTGTATGTATGATATAATTAGGTGGAATTGCACCATACTTTGACTATATTGTTTCTAATACTTCGGCGACTTAAATTCTGGGGACTTTCATGTTTTCAACTAATATATTAATCTCCCCCCCCCCCAACAAAACAGTGGCGATTGATTGAATTTCTGCATTTACAGTGCTTTGTTTTCTCAAATGTAAAACGAGCCAATTGATTATTGTGAATGGGTGTGTTTCTTCATAAAATGTTCTGCCCGTCTGTGTGCGCTTCGATCAGGGGTCCGATGGGCTTTTTCAAACATCGGATCAAGCCTCAATGCTGTGTAGTCCATCAAGACAATTCAAGGAAAGAAATGGGCCAATAAACACATGGAGATCCCAGCTAGTCTCTCCTCTTTGCAAATTAAGCTGTTTCAGGAGTAATAAATTAACAGAGCTATTTAAATATTGCTATAACTCAAATTGTCAAGATGCACCGATGCCTTATCTGTCATATCTTATTGTCTTGGTGATCTGGCATGGTGGAGGCCAATATGGAAGTGAAGAGGACTTGGGTATCTCATCCGCGTATGTCAGTGCCAATGCTATATACGTCAAAGCTGGCTGCAGATTATAATAGTCTTAAAATAGCAATCAAGATATATAATTACCAGTAATTAGGGTTTCATATGGGCCTGCAATCTTCCTCAAACCAGAGAAAGCACATGGCTTCGCATGAGGGCGTGGAACCAACTCACGTTCTGCTTTGATCCTTTTATCATGGCACATAATTTTCTTCTTTTTTCCCCTCAAATTTATTCCATCATGCCACTCGAGATGATGACGAC
Source organism: Eucalyptus decipiens (assembly GCA_014182575.1). NCBI lineage: Eukaryota > Viridiplantae > Streptophyta > Magnoliopsida > Myrtales > Myrtaceae > Eucalyptus > Eucalyptus decipiens. Next base: position 954,336 of record CM024611.1, on the reverse strand, counting down.
GGCGACGACGAAGTAAATCACGCCGATACTTATTATACACTTGTTCCTACCTCTTCATCGATAAATTCTTGGCCATACAAAATTTCTAAATATGCGTAATCTGCCAACAATAATCTTGATCATGGGAACATATTACATAAGTGTCTTGCCAATGCATGTATGCGGGCTTACTGAATTTTTATTAAAAAAAATAATAGATGCATGGCTGCAAGTGGGCATATGTCTGGAAAAATGGAAGCAGAATTCGATTCTATATCATCAATTATTAAGGGGGCTAAATAGAGAATAAGGTGCAAGAGGTAAGAAATAATATAATGGGCTCTAAGCACATGGATGTCTATGTTCATGGCACCAGCTCACTTCGTCCACCTGGAAACATGGGGCCATGCATGCAGGCGGGACCCCCCCACTCCACGATGCCCTAATCTTGACATCGACATTCATGGCCAGATACGTATCTGTTCTGTCTCCCTTAGCCAACCCCTTTGCTTGATGAGATCAGTGAAAGCCAAAGGGCAACCTCAGAGAAGGGGCAACCGAGAAAGACAGGAAGGGCAACGCACGACGGTACGCGAACAAGGAAGGTGGGAAAACGAAGCCATGTCCATATTGTTCGGTGAATTGCCAAGAATTAGGTGATTTTGCGATCCATTGTCGAGAAAATCATCTTTCAAAGACATGTAAGACTTTCCAACGCAGTTGTGGGATGGATTTGATTGGTGAGCGCATTGTAGAAACAAATGATCAAACGTATACCTAAGTTTAAAAAGTCATCTCATTAATCAAACCAAAAGAGAAAGTAACACATATTGTGGGCATACTTACACTATTTTTTCTCTCCATTGAAACTATATAATCAACTGCAAGATATGAAGGATCTTCACCATTAAAAGTATATATCATTGCTTTTTTCTACCATGTGTACATTTTAAGTGTTGATGTAGATTAATCTCATCTTTAGTACATCGTTTTGATTGAATAAATATGTATTTTGAGTGATGATAATGGATAATTAGTGATAACTCTTAGGGTTTGTGCGGTTGGTGTGGGCGTTAGGAGATTTTCCAACATAAGACCGTATGCAAGAAGGCTTGAACTTAGCCAATTCATGGGACTTGCTGGAAATTTCATGAACCTGCAATAGCTAGATCTCCACACCCATGTCGATGGTTAATAAATAAAAAATTGTTAGTGTGTGGTTCATACTTTCCATCGACAGAATGGTACAGTGAATCAAGATAAAATTTTGTATCTCAAATTCCGTTTCTTGCTTTTATTTTTTATTTCCTTATGATCGTGCATCGAATTCTAGCAAAAATAGTATTCTCTTCCAGATACTTTTTCAAATTTAATTGAACTTCAATCATTCGGATTTCCCAGTTATCATATGATTATTCTATCCTCTCCTGTACATTGGACCTATCGCGTATAATCCCCTGTGGCAAGCCTACATAGCATACGAATTGAAAAGGGAATTTGATATTCCATCGGAACGTCCAAAGTTTATAAAGACGTGTTGACTTAGGACCATTCAAGGACATCTTCTATTTTTTCAGTCATCCCTTTTCGCTTTCTCGCTAACACTAAAAAAAAAAAAAAAAAAAAAAAAAAAAAAAAAAAAAAAAAAAATTCCACATCTCTCGAAACACGAAAAAAAAAAAAACATAAAATGAATTTCCACATCTCTCGAAACACGAAACAAAAAAAAAACATAAAATGAAGGTGAAGTCAATGCCCGGGCATTTCTAGAATTCAGGACGTTTAAATAAAGTTCATATTGCAATTACTAAAACCGGAAACTTAATAAGAAAACAAAAGAAGCATCTCTTAAACACTTAATTAATTCCCATGAAATTCTCTCGATGGCCGATACCTTCTTGAAATTTTCCTTTTGTCCTCTTTTTTGTTGACTCCACGCGTTCCCAGATTGATGGGGGGGGATCAGACGGCCCCAAATGAAAGAGAAGCCGCTACGGCCACGTCATTCTTTTTCTGAAATGACGATTTTGTCCTTCCATTGCATCTCGGGGGGAACCTCCTAAGAGAGGCGAACCTTCTGTCGTGTCCACTATAGTAATTGCACGCGCAAGTCAAAGTCAACGAAGCATGGAGGCTCTGTCGTCCTTGTTCCAGTTAATATTTAATTTTCTCCCTCTCTCTCTCTCTCTCTCTCTCTCTCTCTCTCTCACACAAACACTCAGAACGAGAAATATTATTAAACGTTTGAAATATTATAAAATTTTTTGAAAGCCAATTTTTGAAAACTAAGCAGAAGTTACTTTCCCTCGTAAATTTGAACAACTGATCATATATCATTATGTATATTTATTATATGTACATATTTGAAAAGGTTTCTCACGTAATTTTTCAAAACAAGATATCTAAAGTCAAATAGAAAATCCCATTATAGGCTTACCTAAATATTTAATCACCATTGTATGTTATATATATGTATTTATGTTAGTCGTGCCTTAAAAATTAAGGATGCTGCACATGGCCGAGGAATGAAAATACACTTTACATATAAATGGATTGAGATCCTCTAAAGATAGAAAATAATTTTACTCTCTTAGACTGAAATACCTTATATCTTAAGGGAATTTACATCAGGTACCCAAAAAAACTCCTCTCTACCACTAATACTCCGTCGCCGCCTCGCCATCACACCCCGTTTCCCTTGCCTCCCATTATCGTCGCTCGGCTCACGAAGTCTGCCTCCACCCCAGGTTAGTATCTTCTAAAGGTAAGTACAGTTACCCCTAAGATTCGAATAAATTAGCAATTAGCAATAAGCTAATTTTTTTTCCATAAGCTATTTGGACGGCTTAGGTTGGGCATCTTCTTTCCTCGTTCCCTTTTCCATTTTTTTCCTCTTATCTCATTCCTATTTCCCCCCTCCCCCCAACTTTCCATCTACAGTAGTAACCCCCACACTATAGGTGATTGATTTCAAAGCCAAAACTTGGAACCAAACCTTTTAAATCATGATTTCAACAAACTGAAACTAGAAGCCAAACCGGTTAGGTCTAGAAACAACCTACAATTGAACTGGCCAATTCTAGGTCAATTCTTGATTCTACTTGGAATCAGGCTTGTCTAGTATGTTACTAGTTAATTATGCATTATCTCCGCTTTGCAACCAAGCCATGGTCTTAGCTTAGTGGTCAAGAGAGTATATTCAATCCTCAAAAGATGGTTTTTCACTTGAGTGAACTGATTTTAAATTGGCTTAGCCTAATTGTCTAGTAGAATTTTAAGTTCAAAACTTGGATTAGGACCTTGCCTAGGGTAGACAATTCTTCAACCAAACCGATTCATCTCAGAATAGGACTAAAATCAAACCAACCAAAGTCGGTTTTGAGTAGCTTCTAGTTGATCCGAACCCAATGGTTCCCCCTATCACCACACTACACTCTTTATGACTGCTAGTTAACCACCACCCCTCCATTACAAGCAACAATGATGGGGGATGTGATCCCACTGAATTCAGAAAGAATAAAAAGACTATCGTTACTAATCTCTGGTGACGCCCTTGGTAAAGGAGAGGAGAGAGGGAGCACAAGGGAGGCCCACTTTGCAAATAAATTTATTATACCTAGCAAATTATGCAATTGAAAATTGGACAAGAATTCGATCATAGAAGTATTGAGAACGCAATTCTCCCATCCCTTTCTCCCTCCACAAACATAAGTGCGACCACATGCCCGTCCATGTTTGAACCATTATATGTTTTCCAAATGATATGCATAATTTGTCCCGTCCAATATGGGCTTTGGGTAAAAGAGGTAACCCTGTTGTTTTGGCACGATCGAGATAAGATATCAAAAGTTCCTAATCTGCAAGAATAATAATTGAGGATTGCTTTTATGGGATGCGGAAGACCAATGGAATGTTGCGAAATGTTTAAAATCAAATAAAAAAAGCTAGTCTTATGCTTTGACTTTGCACAAAAAGAAAACAATGAGTGGACAAAGTGCAGCTGTTTCATCTTCGAGCTATGTTCCCGATCGATAACTCCAATAAAAAGTACATGTGCATGAGCATGTCGAAAGATAATATGTAAATTAGCTAGCAAAAGAACATTGTGCGTATCTTAAACATTACAAAAGGATAATAATCGGAAGCTTACGGGTCGTTTAAAATTATATAAACATGCAATGCTAGTTTAATCCCCACCGAGCTCATAGATAAGACGAAAGGTAGATCGAAGCCCAAGTAGGTGGTCCAAGGCAGTCCAAAGATTATTGTACGTTATTGGGGTTTATTTATCGGAGTTCTATGTCATTAAAAAATAAAATTAAAACAACTTGACTGAGGATCTACATGAACGCTGAATCAATAGCATTCATTTTCCTTGTGGTTAAGTTAAACTTTGTTTTCTCAAATTGTAACTGTTGGGCACCAAATCTTGTTACGACTAATCCATATTTACTGCATCATCTTACCATGACTAAGCTATGCCCTCTTAATGAAAAGATAACGCACACAAACTTTCTACATGGTTTTCTCTTCGCTGAGCAGGAATCAGTTCATAATGTATACAATTAATGAAATGATTCATTACTTCATTTACTACAAAGCTTCATTGCTTTGCAAAATAAGTTTATCAATCAATCCACGTCACTTGCCTATGAGAACCATATGCTCTCATAATTACGCGAATCATAAGCTTAAATTTGGGTTGGACAAACTAACATGGTATTGAAACTAATTTCGCTTCCAATGTATTTTGCGAGTGCGGCCCCTCATTCATAAAGTTTCACGCATCATTTTCTAATTTAGCTTGCAGATGAGAGGGGGATGGTTTGTTTACAAAGTGTAACACGCTTTTTATATTTTACAGTCTTCCTTCACTTCTAAGTTTAAATTTTTGGGCCGAACATTCTAATTATCACACGTAGTAGAGCAAAACAAGCCATTTCCATGAAAATTGAAAATGAGTTCTTCGTTGTAACAAAATAGATCATACTTTGAATAGAATTTCGTGCATTGATCGAGCTTATCATTTCAACGTTATCGCAAGTATGACATCCATGTGTTAGACATGACATCACATTTTCATAACCCCACGTTCAATAACAAATAGAATTTGAGATTTCAAGGGAGGGCGGCGTCTCAAATTTCTCGTTATTTTATTATACATTTGGTCCAACTCCTTGGATTATACGTTCAACCATTTAGCACTTGTTCCATCCCCAAGCGATCCAAAAAGGGGTGTTTTTATTTTCCTTTCGGATTGCAAGTGATCATTTATGTCCGGTCAAACTGACGGTATTTTACACGGAAGGTTCGTTAGAGACCAAGATCATGATCTTGATAAAGGCGTTGAACATTAGAATTAGAATTAGGTCTGACCAAAAAAAAAAAAAACATTAGAATTAGGAAATTTCCCCTAAGAAGAGAGAGAGAGGAAAGAAAACCAACGGCCTGCCGTTTCACATACATATTTTTTTAGTATTTTTTATTTTTTCTGGGGGTTTTGGGGGGACGCGGTCAACTAGAGAAACAAATCATAAAAATATGGCTTTTTTTCTGTTGACGAAAACAAAGCCACCGGGGGAAAGCGACCCGCCCCGCCCCGCCCCGCCTAGGCTTGGGCCAACCCGACTCGGTCGCGCTCCGATCCGCCGCCACGCGCCGCCGCCGCGCGTGGGCGAGGGGAGGAGCGCTATACTTAACTGCGTCGCCGGCTGAAATTTTCCAATGTTCCGCCCCCTCCCTTCCCTTCCGTGCGAAAATCGCAAACGCCGAGACAAAAACGACGGCTACCTTGGACGCTGTCTCTCTCTCTCTCTTCCCCCTTCTCTCTCTAATTTCTCTCTCTAATTTCTCTTGAAGTAGTTAGGGGAGGAGAGAGAAAGCAAGAGAAAAAGGGCGGAGAGCTTTCGAAGAAGAGGGGAATCGGGAAGGAATCGTATTAATCCTGGTCGCCGCCATCATCATCGATTCATCGTCGCTGGAATTCCTTCGGGGGGTAGGGGGCGGATGATATATTAATCGGGGGTGCGGTTGTGTTGTGGGGGAAGCCAAAGCTGAGATTTTTATTTGCCATATTAGTTAAATACTCTCTCTTTCTCTCCCCTCTCTCTCTCTCTCTCTCTCTCTCTCTCTGTTTGTCTCGCTTGGCTGGTCCAATTCTTGGTTGCGCCCCCAGATCTTGAACGCCAATACCCAACGGGTTCCCCTTCAGATCCTTTCCGATTTCGGGATTCGAGGGCTTTGGCAATCGAAGGGCCGAAGGAAGGACGGGGTGGGGAGGGGTTCTTCTCTCTCTGGTTTTTAAGGGAGAGCGCCCCGCGCGAGATTCGGTCAGGTGATTGTTTCTCTCTTCTTCTTCCCTCTTTGCTGTTGTCGTCGTTTTCTCGATCGATTCGTGGGGTGGGGGGGTCGTGCGGGGAATGGGCTGGTTGAATCTTGGCATTTGGTTTGGTGGGTCTGATGGGGGGGACTGACGTTTTTTCCCTTCTTGGTTTCTGGGCAATGGAAAAGGACAATGCTTGGGGCGTGAATAATTCGCTCCCGTGTTGTTGAGATGGTGGAGTGTCTAAGTGCGCCATTGCAGAGGGCCTTGTTTCTGGGCAGTTTAAAGCCGTTTGGAAAATTGCCCCGGGGATTCGGTTTGACTTTTGTTCCAGGATTTTCTCTCATCGGTTCCTTGGGGTCTCTTGTTTTCTTTTTCTTTTTCTGAATCTTTCCTGGTTGGTTCTAGTGGTTGGGCCTATCAAGGAACTTGATGTCTTAAACAGTTGCCCATGCTTTAGATTTCTGCGATTTTGTGGAATTTCACGTCACACAGGATATGCGGCATGATTGTCTAGTTGGCCTCGATGAGGCTTCAAGGGGATGAAAAGGCATCATTTGATGGATACATCACGAAGTTGCCTGTTGTGAAGTCTTGAATTATCCACTAGAAAAGTCCCGAAAATGATCTATTGTCTAGGCAGAAATTTTACACAGCTTTTTCTTATCATCCCCCTTTAGGTGTGTAATCTTTAAAAAAAGATGGGCGAGCTTGGCTTCAATCAGTGCCCAACGTTGGCCTTGTTAGATGAGAATATAATATGCATGTTTACTTGCCCACTGAGCTAACAGCACTGGACTTACCTATTAATTTAATGTGCTCATGTTGTAGTTCTTGTTTACTTGATGTTGAATGCTGCTTTTGATGTATAGCCTTCTTTCATTGCATTAGTAGTATTCACAAGGTATGCTGCAATCTTTGTATTGGCTCATCCTCATTATCGATTCATTGTCGTATAATATTGCAGATAAATCTTTTGGATTGAGCTCCACTGGTATTAAGTCGATGTCCATTGGACGGGGAGTTAGTAATAATTGAAATTTGAGTCCAAGGATATAGGACATTTTATGGGAAGGCTTTGAGGCATTAATCCAGTCTTCTTGATGAAGACAGCAAAAGGTTGGAGATTGGGTATGGGTGATGTCCAGATTTTGACGGGCCATCGCCCTCGTCCTCCATTGAAGAAGCCAGTGTGGATTATAGTGTTGGTTTGCTTGGTCAGTATGTTCCTAATTTGCGCATACGTATATCCACCCAGAGGCAGTGGTGCCTGCTATATGCTTTCTTCCAGAGGTTGCAAGGCTCTTTCAGAGTGGCTTCCACCAGATCCTGCAAGGGAATATACTGACGAAGAGATGGCATCTCGTGTTGTGATTAAGGACATATTGAACACGCCTCCCCATGAATCCAAGAACCCTAAAATCGCGTTTATGTTCTTGAGTCCCGGTTCACTACCTTTCGAGAAGTTGTGGGATAAGTTTTTCCAAGTAAGATTCCACATTTACTATTTCTCTTCCTACACTTGCTGGCATCTCAAGCCTTTGTACCGTAAAAAATTGATAAGGGTCTTTCTTTTGTGGCTCTGACAATCACTGCTTGCCCACTATGAATTAATAAGTGATGATGCTTTCTGCAGCAATTATTGCCATTTGTTTCAGTGTATGCGTTTGGTTTGTGCATTCTGAAGTCTTTTGAAGTCCCATCTGTGGAAAAATATTTCTAAATTTCTTGACCATCTAATGCTTGTCCCAGATATTCTTATCTTGTTTGATCAAAGAGTAACTTCCTTTGTTCTCATTATTCTACTCTTCTTGAAAAGTCTGATATTATAGGAGATAATTTTCACTGCAGAACATTACTTAAGATTACTGACGGATGTTATTCTTAATACACATGATTTTTGTGAAGCATATTACACTTATGTATGAGCAGACATCAATGTAGTTGAAGAAAGAATAGCAGCTGAGCAGATGCATACACAATATTTTATGCTTATGGTCTCAGTGCAGAAATTCCGTGTGTTCCGAAGAAAAACTTAGGGAGAAGCTTACCTGTCAATTTGTTTTGATCTTCTTTTGGCATATGTGATGGCCTGACAGTTGAATGGGGTAAATGGGTCTTTTGGGTCCTCGTGAAGATCCAGCCTTGATAGCATCATCATAACTGAGCCTTGAATATTTATGTTGTATCTTTGTTTTCTGAATACTAGGAAAATGGGCGTTGAGGAAATGATTGTCCTAAACAAAGTTGTCAAGCGTATATGCCCATCAACTGTTTGTTGAGAAAGGCTATGCAAATATGGTTACATATGATGTAATAAATTGGTTGTGTACTGCCTTTCCTTATAAGACTTATTCCAGGAACAATATATTGGGAATTCAGATGACATTATTTTGGTTTTTAGTTTGTTATCCTGAAATAATGGCAAATAATTACTGCTGCTTAATTTTATCTTTCTCGACTAACAATATCTTTGTCTTCTTTGCTAGGGTCATGAAGGAAGATTCACAGTCTATGTTCATGCATCAAAGGAAAAACCTGTCCATGTGAGCCGTTACTTCATTAATGCAGACATAAGGAGCGACCAGGTCTAGTAACTTAGCCAAATCAGTCTGTTCTTGAAAGTTCATAACTGTATTCTGAAAATCATGTGTTGAATCTGACTGGACAATTTTTCCAATTTTAGAGGTTTGCACTTTGGCACAAACCAATAAAATATATCGATTTATTTTTGTACCCTATCTCTGCATTTTTGGTTGAAGCATTATATTTTGTTGATGAAAAAAGTTGTTTTGGTAAAGGCAACTTTTGTTTGTGGAGTGCAAGGTTTTTCTTAAATGCCAAAAACTGGTAACTTATATACAAAAGAAAGATAAATGGGGAATAGAAAAAGGAAAGAACAGCCTTCTCTGATCTCAGATATTTAGCTTTTGAAAGAATTTGACTGGGGCAGACTTTTGCTCAAATAGGCTGCTCTTGCTTTCATACTGCCTCCAGCTTGATTTGCCAAAAGAACGAAGTGGATGGCTGATGAATCTTTATGTGGGAATAATGGCTAACGGATATTCTCTTTGCAATATCTGTGGCCGTGGGCTGTGGCAGTTATTGATAGATGCCATTACGCTAAACTTGTCATGAACTTTGTAGCATATTGCTATTTCATGTGTGCTGCCTGAACTTGAGTAAATGTTACTCAAAATGGATGCTTTAGTTGGTGTCCCTTCCTTTTCAGCAAATTGGTCTTTTGATTTGCTAATTTGCCGAAACAATTTATTCTTCCTGCTTATTTCAATCGGTTCTATTATCAAATAAAATTATGAATCTACGAACCTGGAAACTCATTCGAAATGGTTGTGGTGAAGAATTTGGTGGCTATCTGCCTAGTGCATTTTGGAGTTAATGCAAGTGTTATTGAACTTTCTTATTTTTTAAGCAAAATCCATGGAATTATTACTGTACAAAATTTCACCATGTAATTCCTTTTCTCTGTTTTGAAGCTTAAATGCATAATATCCTGGAATGGCTTTAATTGGAAGAAATAATTACTGACCCCTTTCTCCAGCCCCTTATTTAGTATCCTTCATAGCATTTTTGATTAATCATTTTCAAGTTGACTGCAATAGACAAGGTCTGAATTGGATAAATTCAGAAACCAGCCAATCGGTTTAGTGGCCTGAGTTTGTCATGTATGATCATGAACCATTTGATTCATGCACGACTGGAACAATTCTTTAAGGCTATGAATTTACTGTAAAAATGAATTGGATGCCATAGATTTCAAGTTGCAGCCTTCATATTCTTTTGTCCTCCTTGGACTTGTGCTTCTCATTTTCCAATTACAATATAGTCAATAGTTAGGCAGAGATTAAGGTCAAAAGTAAAAACATGCAATGTTCTTTACACACTAGTCTTTGCTGTTATGTGACAGCATAATTTTTGCTGCTTGTAGTTGTACCGATTTTATTTGTACGTACTAGTTTTTGCTATTATGTGACAGCACAACCAGAGCTCTTCTTTGTTCTCTGAGCTCTTTTCTGTATGGGTTTGTACCCCCTTATTGTCATATGGTTGTACACTTTTATCTATAAAAAGATAATTTTATGAAATTGATGGTATATTTACCTATGCAGGTGGTGTGGGGAAAAATTTCCATGATTGATGCTGAGAGACGATTATTGGCAAATGCTCTCAAAGATCCTGATAACCAACATTTCGTGTTACTCTCTGATAGGTAATGGGGCAAAAAATTGAAAATTTTCCTATCTATTAGGATGAGAAAAATTGAAGTGGCTTGCTTGTAACTTCTGATTTATATTCTTGTCTTGCTGCAGCTGTGTGCCATTGCATACGTTTGACTATGTGTACGATTATCTTATGCACACAAATATCAGCTACATTGACTGGTAAGCACATATTGTTATTCGTATTGTATCGTGGTTCTTACTTATTTTCTGTACCTTGTGGCTGCACCTCTTTAGTTGCAACTTTTTTTCTTTTTTCTTTTTTTTAAGTGAGAAGGCATGCATCCTTCCAGCTACGCCTTCGAACTTTGCCAAGGTGACTCATTCTCAACAATTTTCTTTTTTCCATGTAGCTTCTTTGATCCTGGTCCACATGGGAATGGCCGATACTCAGAGCACATGTTGCCTGAAATCGAAAAGAAAGATTTCCGGAAAGGTGCCCAGGTATGTCAAGAATGAGTGAGATGTTATGCACATTGCTATAATGGGACTCCAAGGCCATTTGATGGCTTTGACATGGCTGCCAGAGTGAAGTTATATGCAACTGATGAACTTTTATTCAGATACATCTGACAAATTTTCATTTTGACAAGATTGAGAAGAATTGCTTTCTTTGACTAGACTTGAAGGGGACCTAAACTTTTACATTGCTTTTGTTCTTTGAGCTGACAAAACTTATTTTCCAGATGAGAAGGGTAATCTCTCTAGAAAGTGAACTTTTCCTACACTGGCCCATGCATGCACAGATAGGTCTTTGCTATTTTGGCGCACCGTGTACCTTCTTTATAACTATCTGACATCGCAGTTCTTTGAACCTGCAGATTATAAAGCCTGCTATTTCAAATTTAGGAGTCTCTTTTTTCTATTTTCTTTTTTCATTTATATTGCCTTTTCAGATGGTAAAAGTCTTGCAAAATCTAAATTTATTATAGGACTTTCCAAGTCGTCTGTTTTTGTCTTGCTTACATGTGTTTTTGTGGTTTTAAACTCCGCATTTTGGCTTCTGAACTCGAGTTTTTCTGCCACATATTTTGAATTAATTGCTGAGTTCTCTGCAGTGGTTCACAATGAAGCGGCAGCATGCCCTTATTCTCATGGCTGACACTCTGTATTACTCAAAATTCAGGGACTATTGTAAGGTGAACATTCTTATTCAGTTGCTTTCAATCCTACTGCTTATCATCTTGTTATTACTGGGTTTGTGGATCATTGCGTATGCCCCTATTGTAAACTTCCCATGCATGTATGCCATTAAGATATTTTGCTTTCAAAGAGTGTTGTTCCGGTTTCCTTCGTTCGTCATTTTTTTATTCTGGACATTTCTGGGCCAAATTTCTCTGGACAATTGACTTGTCAGTTCATTGCATCATATTTGATTTGTCCAGTCACTTCTAAGATATCTATCGTTGGAGCCATGAGTCGCGAATATTCTGTGATACAACAAGGTATTAATTTAGATATTCTTTACACCTACAGCCAGGTTTGGACGGTAAAAATTGCATTGCTGATGAACATTACATTCCAACCTTTTTCAATGTAAGGATCCTCCTCTGTCTTATAACCTCAGTTTGGGATGTCATCTAACCAATCTCCAATTTGACAAGTTTCTTCCTGTGGGTGTTCTCAGATGGTTGATCCTGGTGGAATTGCAACATGGTCAGCGACGCATGTTGACTGGTCTGAGAGAAAATGGCACCCCAAATCCTACAGGGCTCAAGATATCACATACGAGCTTCTGAAAAATATTACGGTATGCATGACAATTTTCCGTTGTTGGTACTTTTTACATAGACAAGATGGGATATTGAGTTCCTCACTTAGTTTTAATTATCATCAGACTCCAAAAAAAAAAGAAAAAAAAAAACTATCACTCTGTGAAGTAGGGAACTGCAAATTTGTGACTTTTCCTGTTTTTGTATGAAATAATGTGTAAATTACTGTTCCCATTTTTCTGTCATTAGTTTGACCGTGCTTATTATGTCATTTGTGCAGTCAATTGATGTAAGCATACATGTAACGAGTGATGATAAGGTATGCAATGTTTGCATCCACTTGATTAATGATCTCGAAATATACATAATTCTCCTTAATGAAAATTTTGTTGCTTGGATTTCTGCAGCATGAAGAGCAGGTAACACCTTGCTTGTGGAATGGGGTGAAGAGGCCATGTTACTTGTTTGCGAGGAAGTTCTACCCAGAAACTTTGGACAATCTGTTGCATCTCTTCTCCAATTATACAACATTCTGAGCTGGACATTTTTTGACTCGATATTCTTTGGTCGAACCGATATAGTTGCTTTCGACCCCATTCACCCTCTCTTGTTCTCAGTTGTAAATTGCCGCATTATTAAGGCTCCTATGTTGCCTGACCCCGTATCTCGAGCACGATGGTGACTTCAAGTGCCTTTTAGGGCGAGTTCATTCTCGAGGGAGGCTAACAATTTGTTGGAGCTCCCTTTGGAATTTGGGTGGCAATATGGGGCTTGATCTCTGTTTTACTCCATCCTTTGGGCTTAGAAAAAGGATTGAAATGTAGAAAATGTGGGGATGGTGCAGTTAGTTCTTTTGTAAAAGTTGCGACTATTATGTTACATATGACTCAATCATAGCGCGCTTCTTTTGTATTTTTGGAGGTAAGATGATTTTGTGACGGATGATTTTACATTAGCTGAATTCCTTTTGACTGCCTAGAGGAAAAGAAGATTTGGTGAAGAATTTTCTCCCCCCTTGATCTGATCATTTCTATAAATGTTCGGCTATCATTTGTTTCTTTTATCCCTTTCGGTGGATATAATTCATGAATTTCAATGACACTAAATACGTTCTTGAATTTGTGCACAAGAGGGAGCGGCTCTAAATTGGGGAGTATCCTCTTTGGGAGCCATATAATTTGTGTAATAAAACAGCCCGATGCCAAGGCATGCCCTTGCCGTGCTTGGGGGTCACAATGAACAAGAGGAACGAACCAGCTGGCCTTTGGCGAGGGAGAGGGAGAGATTTGCATATTCAGTTTTGGACATTTAATAGTTTCAAGTGGAGGTAAGATAAGCGTGCGTGTTCACCAGGAAGTTTTAGGTGTTGCGAATGCATTCAACGAAGGATAAAAGACCTCTCCGTTTCTCAGTTGTTGATTAATGGTGCCTTTAGTGGTTGCCAGTTCTAGTCAAGCCATCTTTCCTTAGCTGTATATATTTATTTATGGCCAATCCTCCCTACTTAAATTTCACTTTCAAAATTTTAAAGCTTTAGGGTTCTCGAGCAGTATAAGTTTGACCACTTTGCTCATTACTCAATTTAATATTTAATACAAGCAGTTGAAGCTCTCTTGTCTCTACCTTCTTTAAACTCGATGGCAACATTATGAGCATCACGCCGTCCATTTCTCTCTTATCATAACCATGACTTCGATCTTTCTTGCTTTCCTCTGCTTGACCCCCGCACCGGCTGGAGCAACATCCTAAAGAAGACTCCGCCACCAACAGTATGCCATGAAACTTATGCACCGGAACTCTATTCTCTCCCCTTATTACACAACTGATGCAAACATGTCCAGACCGGCTACTCGTGCAGTCAGAAGCTCTATGGCGCATTTGGCCTACTTGGAAGCAAAAGCCATGGGCGCCCTTTCGGCACCCGATGACGTCCGTGGCAGCATTGCTGCAGAAGAGGGCACGACGCAGTTTATGGTGAATCTCTCAATAGGCCTACCCCTGTGCAGCAACTAACGACCATGGACTTGGGAAGCGGCTTGTTCTGGATCCAATGCCTGCCTTGCACAAAATGCTTTGAGCTTGCAAACCCGCTTTTCGATCCTTCCAAGTCTTCCACCTATGCGAACTTACCGTGCACTTCTCGTTACTGCACCTACTTGCCTTCGGGCGACAAATGTAACCCAGCCAACTATTGCAAATTCTCTAACAACTACCTTGATGGAATCACCGTGAAGGGGCTCTTGGGCACGGAGACGCTCATGTTCGAGACATCCGATGAGGGGGAAACAAAGATCTCGAACACGGTCATCAGGTGTGGCCACGACAATGATCGTTACAATGACCAGCCTAGTGGGATCATGGGGCTTGGCCCTGAGAATGTGTCCCTGGCAACTAAGATGGGATCTAAATTCTCTTACTGCATCGGCAGCTTCAAAGACCCTCACTATGCTCATAACCAGCTGATTTTAGGCGATGATGCTGTGATTGAAGGGGACCTAACCCATTGGAGGTCTTCAATAACCTCTACTTCCTAACTTTGGAAGGAATCAGCGACGGAGAGAAAATGCTCGACATTGACCCTGCAGTGTTCCGGAGGACGCCGTCTGGCACTGGTGGGTTAGTCATCGACTCCGGAACCACGATCATCCTCCTAACGTCGCATGCATTCGATCCTCTCGGCAATGAGGTTGAGAGGCTGCTGAATGGGTCTTTTGAGTGGGCTGAGAACCCGTACAGCCCTTCCGACTTGTGCTGCAGGGGAAACATGAGCCATGACCTCACGGGTTCCCCATGGTCGCACTTCACTTCACTGGTGGCCCCGATCTAGGACTAGATGTGGAGAACTTTTTTCATGATAATGGGCCAGGTGAATTCTGCATGGCTGTGAGCCCTTCCAGTTCTGACGTCATGGAGTTGAGTGTGATTGGAGTGATGGCTCAACAGAGTTGTAACATTGGCTATGACATTGGAGGGAAGAAAATTTTCTTCCAGAGAATTGACCGTGAACTTCTAGAGTAGCACCTGTAAATACATCAATCAATATAATAAAATCAACTTATGTGGATAGGATCTATTCATTCTGTTCATTTTATCCCTTCCGAAAGATGAATTTTCACAAAACAGGGGATAACACCACTTGACCTCAATATGCATAAGTAAAGGCCCAAGATAAACCAGCATCAGAGATCCATTCAGAGGTCATAGAGACTGTATTTCCCTTTGGTGTAACGCATAGGGAGGTGGTCAGTTAGTTTAATGATGCAATGACGGGCCATCCATGTTGAAACTAAGAGATTTGAGGTGAGTAACTTTCTCTTAGGACCGACTCTTTAAAGATCATGCCAAGAAAGATCAAAAGAGCCTACGACATTATACTTTAGAGTCGGCATTTGACTGACAAGGTATGTCTTGAAGCCAATTAATGACTTCATATTGAGGCAATTTGGTATGGTAGATATACTACAATGACCTCATTTGATTTCGATGGTTGACTTGATTCTCGTAACGCATATATGGTACACTTCCGTTTCCGTTGTTATTACTTTCTGGATTATGGTCAAGGTTCTTGAAATTAATATGCAGTAAATGCATCTTAAACATGGAAAAAGATGATGAAGCTCTCAATCTGAGAAATAGAAGCTGAGTTTAAAAGGAGGGGGGTTCACATGAGAAGTTCGTCTTTGAAGAGGGATTTGCCAAGACTCACATCATTCCAAAGAACATTAATGTGAGACTTATTAAATGATTTTTAGCCTTTTCTGTTCGGTCCTTTAGATTATGGTGCCTAGTTAATAATGCTTGGATGTATTAGAAACAAATGAAGCAGTTGACGGCATAGCAATATTAAGGAAAATGAAAAGGGTGATTGATTGCTTATCGAGTTTAAATGTCTTAAACCACTTCTTAGTATGTATAGATAAAGAGTTTGGCACACCCATGAGACAAAGGTAGCTCTGCTATATAAATAGATAAGCACAGGAAGGAAGTTGTTCCTTCGAAGCCATCTCAACCTATGTCAATGGCCATCTCTAAAACGACAATCTCTTGCTGCCCTGGCCTCGGCCTCTTCCTCTTCCTTCTTTTATGCGTCATCAAGTTCGTCCCATCATCCTCGACTACTGCTGCTTCCAATACTGCCTCACTGAACCCTCCGCGACTAGCCATCAGTCTCATCCACCATGATTCTGTTCTATCTCCCTATTACGACCCGAATATCTCTGCCTACGAGGTAGCTGAACGTGCCATCGAAGGCTCGGCAGCGCGCATTAGCTCCTCACACACAAGAATTACTGGTCCAGGCAATGGGATCCATGCCGGTCTCATTTCTGACAACAGGAAAGTTGGATTCCTCGCCAAGGTATTCTTCGGGAAGCCGCCAGTACCGCAAATCGTGCATGTCGACACCGGAAGCCTCCTCTTCTGGATACAGTGCATACCTTGCACACAGTGCTTCAACCAATCCACTCCAGTCTTCGATCCCACCAGATCATCGACGTACTCCAACTTGCCTTGCGACTCGATCGATTGTCAACATTCTCTCAGCAAGTGCGATCGTTACAAAGAATGCACTTACTGTCACACCCCGATTCACAAGAAGAAGGGCATGACACGGCCGTCCTTTTTACCAAAGGACGCAGCCTGAACGTAACCAAAATTTCAACCCAATATCAACATATATACATCCACATATATATATATTTGACAAAAAGAGGCAATTGGTTACAATATCATAATATATCCATCATCCACAAAAAATTCAAAACATAAACCTTCTACAAAGACTAAACCTATTAACTATGTATAAGTCATACTAAAAAATTTCCACCACAAAAGTCCTCCTCGAACGAACGATCACGCCTATTCGCGACTCGCTGAAGAACCTGAAAAACAGGTAGATGAGAGGAGTGAGCTACCACGACTTAGTAAGTAACACATTTCTTCTAAGCAGATCGAGAAATCATTATGCACATTTTAAAACACAAACATAACTCACTTTATCATAATACCAAATCATAACTCGAATACTGAAAATACCAATGGTCGAGTCCATTAGTCAATCTCGTAAAACATGCATCAATGGTCTATTCCATTGATTAATCTTATCAAATCATATCGATGGTCTACTCCATCGACCAAACTCAAATCATACGTCAATGGTTCAATCCATTGACCAATTCATGCTCAAATATCTAACCATGGTCACGCGTGACGCCCGTGACAAGACGACCAAGATTCCCTTGGCAAAGTCTCCACCTATTATTAGCCGGTGGCTTGGCCCACAAGGATATGCTAGAATAGTATGCACATACCCACACCCCTTAGGGTTCACAGCGACATTGAGCACCAACCACCAATCATAATATCCAGTAATCCAACGTCAGAAAAGAAATCATATCACAACTCAAAATTTGATATATAATATCAAAGCATTCTCCAAAACATTTCAAGATTCTTTCACAAAGAACTTCACAAATCCTTTTTCAAACAACCATTCAAATCGAAGTCGGAATAGAGTTCCCTTCGAACAACAAAAATGGCAGTAATAGCTCGATTCTGTTTTATGCAACAAAATATACTTTTTATCAACTCATGAAATATATAATTCACCACGTTTCTCAAAACATGAGTTTAAAATACGAAGAAGAAATAGTGTTACTCACCTGAGAAAAGCCAAAAATCAACTACGACGCTCATACGAACCAACACATTCGGATTCCTAACAATTAACGGAAAAATAATATTAAAAGGCCAAGTAAAAATGATATTCTTATAACGACTCGCCTATACTAGGCCTATTAGTCGATAAAACAACACCTACGCGCCCCAAAAGCTCACAATTTAGCATAAACCCATCATTTTCAGCTAGGCGCAGCCCATGCGCCAACTTCGTCACGCCATAACTCCCTCCACAAAATTCCGTTTCAAGCCGTCTTATAGTCTTCGGAAAGCTCTCTTAACGTACAACAACAACCCCAACTCAGCCGTCCCAAAACAGTACCGAAAAAAACAAAAAAAAAAAAGAGAGACTCAAAGCCACTGTTCACTATAGTACCAGATTGCGCCCCCAACTTCAAAATTCCGTTCCGAACAAACCGCAAGCTCAAATCACGATTCGTAAAATGCTATAGTTTCACAACATCCCAAAATTTCTAAAAAAATATGCAGCTTAACGACTCAAGAATCGGGCTTCGCCACACAAATACCCAAGAAATCCGAATTTCGAGCCCTAATTGCGGCGATTGCTTCAAGTAAGTGATTAAAGGCTTCAATTTCTTACTGGCCTTGCAAAACACCCTTGAGTCGGCTTGATGAGGCATCCGGACCACAAGTGCACTAAATTTTTTTCCCTTTTTCCCTTTTTCCTTTCTCTTCTTTCTCTCCTCCCCTGTTTTGCGTTTTCCCCTGCTTCTGCCGATATTCTTCTCTCTCTCCCTCTTTCTCTCTTTTTAAACTCAGCCGAAGCTTCTTCCACTTTCCTTCAGCCTCCCTTTTTGACTTTTCAAACTCTTTCTTTTTCTTTTATTTTATTTTCTTTTCTTGTTTTAAAGCCCATATATTACACTTACAATTATTCGTACGCCAGAGGAAGCACCATCGGTAACCTCGCCTCCGATGTAGTGAACTTCGACGGAAGTTTGGTGGTTCCGGTTAGAGTGTTCGGGTGCGGCCACATAAACGTTAATAGCACTAGGGATTGGCAGGAAAGCGGCATATTGGGCTTAGGATACGCTCTTTACCCGTCTCTCGTGGTACAATTAGGTTCAAAATTTTCCTACTGCATTGGCGACGTTACCGACCCCAAGTATCCACATAATCAACTGATCCTCGGAGAGGGATCAACAATGGAAGGCGATTCCACGACCCTCGAGACATTTCAGGGTCACTACTATGTGAACCTCCAGGGCATAAGCGTCGGGGAGAAGACGTTAGACATTGACCCGCAATCGTTCAAGCGAAGTCCATCCGGTGAAGGCGGAGTATTAGTCGACACGGGATCAGCACTGACTTGGCTGCAGACGGATGGCTACGTTCCTCTCCAGAACGAAGTCCAGAGCTTGCTCGACAAGCGAGGCCTGAGGAGGGTCATATACGGGCACAACCCGGCGTTGCTGTGTTACGCAGGGACCGCGGAGAGAGAGGTGAGTGATTTTCCGGCTGTGGCGCTTCATTTTGAAGGTGGGGTCAAGCTGAACATGGACGCAAAGAGCTTCTTCTTCCAGAGAAAGCCGGGTTTCTTTTGCATGGCGGTGGCTGAGAGCCAATCGAGTCTCAATGGCCTGTCTCTAATTGGAGTGTTGGCTCAACAACATCACAATTTCGGGTACGACATTGCTGGAGGGAAGATCTTCTTCAAAAGAATTGAATGTGAACAGCTTGCTGAATGACTTATGTATCAAGTCAGTGTTAACAAAAAC
Source organism: Eucalyptus decipiens (assembly GCA_014182575.1). Taxonomy (NCBI): domain Eukaryota; kingdom Viridiplantae; phylum Streptophyta; class Magnoliopsida; order Myrtales; family Myrtaceae; genus Eucalyptus; species Eucalyptus decipiens. The sequence continues at coordinate 934,667 of CM024611.1, read as the reverse complement.
AATGAGACAATAATTTACGCTCCAGCATCTTCCATGCAATAGACCAGATCTGGCATGAGACCCTGAAAGATATGCAGTGAGCTCTTTTCTATTTTCTATTAAGGTGATGAATCGAACATTACTCAAAGAACATTCATCAAACTCAGGCTAACTCACTTTAATTACAAGATATCTGCACTGCCTTTTAGAAAATCAGTGGCGAACTTTCCCACAAGTAGGACAGTACAATGTCATAACAAATGCACATCGCTTAATTCAACAAGGGAAAAGTTAAAAGCCATCTTCAACATTGAACTAGCATATCAGGGATGAGATCACCATTTATTCGAGCAGTACTTGCATTCATCAAGTAAGGTTCTGTACAGAAAATCAGTTTTGCTCATACCCATTTCCAGTCTGTTCAGTGTGAATTTAAGTTGAACCTGCTTGGGAACATGAGCTTCTTACATAAAGAGGAAGACAGTATCACCTTTTATTCGCCCGCCAAATTCACACGCACATCTTAAACAAGACGAGCTCAAAGCAGCACCAATAATGTCAATAAGCAAAAACTTCTCTTTGTCTCGCATCTATTTTAGCCTCTCCCATGCGAACAATAACCTTACCAACCTTATTCTGCTAAAAGAGAAAAGTACTACTCGTGTCGACAAATCAAGACCATTAGTCCTCTTCTGCATAGGCAACTACTAAAAAGGCACAACAGTTGACACCAAAACTGTCCCTGAAACAATTAGAGATGGCATCATCCCGTGCACCCATACACCAGTAGAAATTGTGACAACCGCTGTTGGTGTCACACGACTGTTGGTACTGTTGCTGAAGCCGTCTCTAGCGAGATGGATTCAGGACAGCGGCCCTGTCCCTCTAACTAGGAAACATCAAATCGAGAATCAAATACAAATGCCAAAAGAGAATGATCCAATCTATCGTACCAAGTCTGCCTGCCACCAAAGATCCAATCTGCTTTTGCAGAATAAACCACAAAAGTGGAAGCTAAACAAAGCATAAATTGCAGACAAAAGGTCCTCCAATTCGCAGATCATCACCACCAACTAATTAGCAACCGGAAGCTTAGAAAGGACTGAGGCAATCAAAAGGAAGAGTGGTAAACCAAATTCTGTACACTTTACTCATCACACCATTCACTTGAGGAAAAGAATTGATGAGATATAACAAAACTCGTTACAAGAAAAAAGAACCGCACGTACCAGTAAAGAAGCCAACAATATAGATAAGATTGAAGCAAAGAACGTAGATCGAAATAAGAACTACCCAGTCATGTTTCAATTATTAGGAGTGCCAGAACAAATCATGAGAGAAAAGCAGGAAGAAATTTTCCCCAAGCAAGGTCAAATCCGCACTCGGTTTTGGTCGATCTTTCCAAATTCAACTTTTTTTCACACAAGCAACCTCGTGCGCGTATTGGCTGGTTAGAAACACTTAGGAGAGAAAAACAATTAGATCAGTCACTTATTTAATGGAAATTTAATGTGGAATGTACTGATTTTAGGGAGCAGCTAGCATGACAGTCTCTATAGAATGACGGAATTGACGGGTCAGCCACAATTTTTTTTTTTTTTTTTTTTTTTTTTTTTTTTTTGGAAACAGGTAAACTTCCCAACCGGTTTCAATTTTTACTCTATATTTCCTTTTTTACTTCTAAGTTTCCTCAATGCAAACTCAAATTAAGAAACAAATCATAACAGAGCCCACAAAATCGTATTCTTTGAATATGAAAAGAGAAAAAATAAGTTAGATATTGAAATATAAATAATTACTAGTAAATATAATATTATCACTTACTAAAAAGAAATTCGTTAATGTCATTATATAGATTTATTATACTTATAAGATGAAAAAAATACTTGAAACATTGGCTTTGCAACTAATTATGACTTATTCAATTACAGAATCTTACAATAATTGGAAGTTCAAACTGTATGAGATAATTATATTTCTTTTTTCTTTTTATTTTATGAAGTTTTTTTTTATTATTTGGAACAATATCCACATAATCTTTTCTTTGGCCAAAGAATAATGTCCACTATTGTAAAAGTTGCAACTAAACTCTTCATATATTTCTTATTGTTTGAATATAATCACTTTGATTTGTTTCTTATTATTTGAATACTATCACTTTGATTTGTTTCTTCATATATCAACCATTTTCAATTTGTTTTCAATGATTTTATTTCTCAATTTGAGCTTGCAATAAGGAAACATAAAAGTAATAAAAAAAGGAAATGGAATGAAAAATTGAAACCGGTTGGGTAAGTTTACCAGTTTTCAAAAAAAAAAGTGTGGATGACCATCGGAGAGACGGTCATATCAGCATTTTCCTATGCCAACTCGGCCATAGAAAAAAGGAAATTGGAGAAAAAGGGTAACCAACTTTCTAAATTTCCTCACTGAGCTTGTTGCTTAAATTTGGGAGATAATCTCATATTTGTGCAACCGAGAAAAATAAATCCAGGTGGATGAAGTCCACATGAGCTCTGTATCCACAATCAATGTGGCCGTATCCAAACCTTTGCCTAATCAAAATCCATTCATTAATTGCGACGCCAAGAAGTACAATTATATAGGTTACTGATGTGAAAGTTTCATTCAAAGAAAATGAGATAATGCTAATGAATACTACTAGGACTCCTCGGTTCTTATTCCAATTTGATTGAGGAGGAATCGGGAATCAGACCGATATGACTTGTAAATAGATTCCTTTCTGGGAATTGGACCAACTAGTCCTAGAACTGGGAATTGAACCGATCAACCAGTCTCATCCGGTGGAATTGGTAAATTTGCTATTTTTGGCCAAAAATAAAATGAAAAATGAGAGAAATTGGAATGAATTAGGATTTGTTTCTTAGAAAATTAAAAAATATGTATATATAAAATTAACCGATCCGGTTAAATGCAGTTCCGTCGGTCGATTTCCACCTTAGAATTGGGAACTAGACCGACCGGCCACCAATTCTATAAGTGGGAATCGGGAACCGAACCGCCTTCTTTGGGAAATCCCCAAGACCGGCCGGTTTAGTCCGGTCCAGATAGTTCCCGTTCCACACCCCTAAATACTACAATGACATTATATTATTTCATTTTTTCTTCTAATATGCATTATCAATATCCTTACGTCATAAGCGTCTAGACATTTGCGATTAAACATCGGGGACTAGCCATCAAAGTTTATCCGCCATGATCCTATTCGATCTCCATATTACAATTCAAACACCACAATCTCCAAGCAAGCTAAACGTGCCCATCAACGGTTCACTCGCTCGCAACCGCTCCCTGAGCAAAATAATCGCTACTCCAAATGATAACAATGTTCTTGCCGATCTCGTCGCAACCGACAATGCACATGGGTTCCTCGTCAAGGTATCCATTGATACGTCGTTGGTCCCCATACTAACTTGCACATTCTATTTTCATAATCTGCTAAGGCTTTAAACTTACTTTCATATGCAATTACAAACCTGAAATAAATTGATGTCCGTAAGTAGCTCAGTTGAAGATCGGTGACCCAAAACTATTTAGCATTTTAATCAAACAAAAGTAGTTTTCGAAAGCATGTCTCCCCTGTTAACCCACCAAAGACAATCAAATTTCACCATTGAAGCTCAGCTTCTCAAAACCGGATAGAAGGTGAAATTTTTGGTTCAAGGCATCCATCCTAACTAGGAAATATCATATCAAGGATCACGTACAGATACCGAAAGAGAATGATCCGATCTGCCGTAGCAAATCTGTCAGCTACCAAAGATCCAATCTGTTTGTGCAGAATAAACTACAAAACTTGAAGCTAAGCAAAGCATAAATCACAGGAGAAAAGAGTGCCAATATGAAACCCGGAATGAGCTTAGTAAGGACTACTGGCATCAGAAGAAAGAGTGCTCCACTAAATTCTGTACGCTTTACTCATCGAACCATCCAATTGAGCAAGAGAATTCTTAACAAAATATAAACAGAACTCGTTTAAAAGATCAAAGAACCGCACCTATCAATAATGAAGCAAAATATACAAACAAGATGGAAGCGAAGAGCGGCGTTCCAGAACACATCATGAATGAAGAGCGAGAAGAAATCTTCCAAAACAAGAACAAATCGTAACTTGATTTTAGTTAAATCTTTCAAATATGTGTCGTGCGTATTTGCTGGTTTGGAGAGAAACCAAACTTTCTAAATGACCTCACTGAGCTAGTTTCTTAAATTATGAATATGAAGATCTTTTATTACTTAATTCGAGAGATAATTTCGTGCAACCGAGAAAACATATCCCGGTGCATGCGTGTCCCATTAGCTGTGCCTCCACAATGAATGTTGTAATATGCAACTTCAACATTTATGGATTTGGCCCCCAAAAAAAAAAAAAAAAGAATCCATGCATCAATTGCAACACCAAGAAGTACAGTTATATAAGAGAAGGAAGTGTTCATCAAAATCATATGAAGAAATTGAGATTCTGCTAATGGCTACTGCAATGACAGCAGCTTATTTCTTTTTCCTTCTAGTCTACATTATCGATATCGTTTCGTCGTACCCGGCTAATGTCTCTTCATCCATGACCACCCCCATTAAACCATGGAAAATGGCCCTTAAGCTCATCCACCACGATTCTATTCATTCTCCAAATTACAATCCCAACGCCACCATTTCTGAGCTAGCTGAACGTGCTATTAATGGTTCGCTCGCCCGCATCCACTACATGAGCAAAATAATTTCTACTCCAAATGATGAGGACGCTCGTTCCCGTCTTGTCCCGGCCAGTAAAGCATACGGGTTCTTCGCCAATATATCCATCGGTACGCCGCCAGTCCCACAACTCTTGATGATCGACACGGCAAGCTCCCTCCTTTGGTTTCAGTGCCTTCCCTGCACTACTTGCTTCAAACAATCTCTTCCTCTTTTCGATCCAGCCAAATCGTCAACATACTCCAATATTCGTTGCGGTTCCCCCGCTTGTCAAAATTCCAGGGGCAGCTGTGATCCTAAGAACGAGTATTGCACTTTCAAGAAATCGTATCTTGATGGGACCTCCACAACCGGTAACCTCGCCTCTGAACAGGCGACCTTTGAGACATCCGACGAGGGCACGGTAAAGGTACCGATTGAGGTGCTCGGATGCAGCCACGTAAGTACACTCCCCGTGGATGGACAAGAAAGCGGGATATTGGGACTAAGCTATGGTGCTGGTAATTTGCCAACTCTGGTTAAACAATTAGGATCCAAGTTTTCCTATTGCATCGGCAACATATACGACCCCCAGTATCAGTATAATCAACTCATTTTGGGAGACGGGGCGATGCTGGAAGGCGATTCTACGACCCTGCTGACCGATAAGGGTTTCTACTTTCTGGACCTCGAAGGCATAAGCGTCGGAGAGAAGAAGCTGCCGATCGACCCCTCAACATTCAAAAGAAGGGCTCTCGACGAGGGAGGAGTGATTATAGACTCGGGAGCCACCTTCACGTTCTTGAAGGAAGAGGGGTACGTTCCACTCCGAAACGAGGTCGAGAGTTTGATGGCCGGAATTCTGAATAGGGCGGCGAGTCTTCCAAAGTACTTGTGCTACACGGGGAGCATGGAGAGAGACCTGACCGGATTCCCGGTGGTCACCTTGCTTTTCTCAGGCGGCGCGCAGCTCAGCTTAGACACCAACAGCATGTTCTTCCAATTAACGACAAACGTCTTGTGCATGACCATCCTTTCGGTAACTCCCGCAATGAAGGGCGTATCCACGATTGGAGTGCTGGCGCAGCAGTCCTATAATGTAGGGTACGACATCAAACAGGGCAAGATTTTCTTCCAGAGTATTGATTGTAGTGTTCTCGAATCAATTGTATGATACAATGCGGATTTATTCCGCGTTGTCTCGAGTAAAAGTAAATGAGAAAGAAATAGTTGCTTTTGCGTTCGAATAACAAGTCAATTGATGCGTGCGAAGAGAGCCATTTCTCCAAAGGATCGGTTCTTCTCTTCCCGTTCCCCTCTAATCTTGCCGTCTTGATTCCTTCATATAGGTGTCTCTGGTCTTCTTCCTTTAGAATCGAGATCAACTCGATTCAGTCGATAGCCTTGTTCTCAGCCTTTTCCCGAATTCCCCATGGCTTCTACCCTCCTCTCGGTCGCCTTCAGTCCGCCAGCAAGCACTGCCTGTTAGATATTTCAATAATATTTTGAAATATTTTCAATAATATCTTCGATAAAAGTTATAACTAAATTGAAGACCATCATTATTTTTAACGATCATATAACAGTTCCTTAACAACTCAAACGTTTTGTAATGTTTAATTTATTTCTCAAATAAATTCTCCATTATTTTACAACGGTTTTTTTAACTGCTCTATTTTGTCTAAATATAAAAATAAAATCTCATAAGACAATCTTGAAATATACACTGAATGAAAGAGAGAATATCATTTCTTTAAAAAATCTTTCTTTTCCTTTTCCTTACTGAGTTATAGAAGAATGTTGTATTTGGGAGAATAGAGCCTATCGCAATGAATTTCGCACTCCGAATAACAGAATTATGCTCAATGACAATGCTTGCGCTTGCACGCCTTAGACAAATTTTTTTATTCTCGTTAGCTTTTTCTAACACTGCCTTCACTGCCGGTCTCTCGCCGCTTCCACAACCGCTTCGGAAGCCTCATTCGGTCTACCCTGTCTTCCGGTCGGTTTGCTCCAAGTGCTCTCTTACTTGTTCCTTTCCCATTCGCTGGCTAAAATTCGGTAACACTTTACTCACCAAACCATTATCTTGTCCAAAATGATTGATGAGATATAACAGAACTCGTTACAAAGGAAAAAAAAAACCGCACGTACCATTAAAGAAGCCGACAATATAGATAAGATTGAAGCGAAGAACGTAGATCGAAATGAACTACCCAGTCATGTTTCAATTTTTACGAGTGCCAGAACAAATCATGAGAGAAACGCGGGAAGAAATCTTCCCCAAGCAAGATCAAATCCTTACTTGGTTTTGATTGATCTTTCCAATTTCAATTTTTTCACACAAGCAACCCCGTGCGCGTATTTGCTGGTTAGAAACAATTAGGAGAGAAAAACAATTAGATCAGTAACTTATTTGATGGAGATTATATGTGGAATATATTGATTATGATGGGCCAACTCGGCCATTAAAAAAAAGAAGGAAATTAGAGAAAAAAATCAAGGAAACCAACTTTCTAAATTTCCTCACTGAGCTCGTTGCTTAAAAATTAAAGGTACGATGAGTTTTCATTGCTCAATAGGGAGATAATCTCCTATTTGTGCAACCGAGAAAAATAAATCCAGATGCATTTATCTCGCATGAGATGTGTACCCACAATCAATGTGGCCGCATCCAAACCTTTGCCTAAACAAAATCCATGCATTAATTGCAACGCCGAAAAGTACAATTATATAAGAGAAGGAAGTGTATATGAAAGTTCATTCGAAGAAAATGAGATTATGCTAATGGCTACTACAATGACATTATCTTATTCCTTTTTATCTATTAATATGCATTATCAATATGCATTCATCATACGCAGCTACACCACCGCAGTTAAACGTCGAAGACCAGCCACAAAAGATCATCCTCCATAATTCTATTAAATTCTCCATATTACAATCTAAATGCCACCATCTCCGAGCAAGCTGAACATGGCCATTAACAGTTCGCTCGCTCGCATCCGCTCCTTGAGCAAAATAATCGCCACTCCGAATGCTGATAATGTTCTTGCCAGTCTCGTCGCAGCCGATAGTGCATATGGGTTCCTCGTCAAGATATCGATCGGTATGTTGTTGGTCCTGCAACTGGTACAATGTCGAGCGACCTTCGATGGTTTCAACCTCTGCCCTGCACTGCTTGTTTCAAACAATCTCCTCCTCTTTTTGATCCATCAAATCCTCGACGTATTCCAATATTCCTTCGGGTTCCTTGGAGCATGGAGAGAGATTTGATGGGATTCCCGGTCATCATCTTGCAATCCTCGGGCAGCACACAACTCAGCTTAGACATTCAACATCATCTTTTCAATTAACGATGAATGTCATGTGCGTGTCTATCCTTCAGTTTTCTCCCCAACACAATGGCATATCCATAATTGGAGTGATGGCACAACAATCCTGTAATATAGGGTATGAAATCACAGAGGACAAGATTTTCTTCCAAAGGATTGACTATGATTTGCTCAAATCATTTTTACGATTACATACTACTATACATTATCAATCTATTCCAACATTTTCTTGAGTAAGAATAGAGGGATATGAATGACCTTTTGAGAAAGAAAAAGTTACTTTTGCTTCGAGGATAAATGGTGTTCAAATGAGAAGAACTTAACTGATATTTTAAAGTTGTTAGTCTAGTAGTAAAGGAATTACCTATATTTCACAAGGTCACAATTTAATTCGCATCATGAGCTAACCTTTGAACAACCCATATTGCGTCGTCAGCTTGCAGCACACCTCGGTATGCAGAAATGTCCCAATTGTAGCAATTTGACAAGGTTGCGATGATGAGCTTGCAAGTCTCACACATTCAAGTTACAGGTGGTGCGCAGTAACTATACCTCAAATTGAAAATTCCATGGAGAATGTGGAACCTTCATGGTAAATTGTTGGCAAAAAAATAACCAACGATCTTTTTCCTAAGTATCTCATTGGCATCAATACTTTTACAAAATCGCCAACTTTTCAGATTTATAAATCAGCAATTTTCTTAAACAAATTTGCGCATTTCATTTTCATAATATGCTAAGGCTTCAAATTTACTAACTCCTATATGCAATTACAAACCTAAACTGAGTTGACTTATCAACTTTTGTCAAATTGAATTATTAATTGATTTTTGAGTTACTTGCGAACGATTAATTTATTATAAATATACTACCTTTTTGAGTGAATTATCAACTTTTGTTTGCTTTGGATAATCAACTCTTAAATTCATCAACTCTTTTGGAAATTACCCACCTTAATTTGCGTGATTCACCATCTCTCCATTCAACTACCACCAAATATTAGGTTACCAATTCTCACTATTATATCAATTTTTTATTGCTAACATTTTTTGTCATTTACAAACTTCTATTTGTCTTTCTTAGCAACACCTGAAATTTACCAACTCATTTTACAAATTACCAAAATTAATTGTAGTGGCTCGCCAATATTTCTTCAATTAAGTTATTTAGATTTGGGTTGCCAATTCTCATTTGACTTATTTGCCAAGTTTATTTTTCTTTTAATGATCAACTTTTCTAATCTTTTGCCAAACTTCATTATCGTTCTTAAGGTATGTGTTAGATTTACCAAATATTATGTGAACTTATTAACTCTAATTTAAGTAAATTATCAATTTTTATCTAATTAAGTTATTAACAGGCTCTCATTTACCATGTCTCATTGAATTAGTTACCAATGTTTAATGAGTAAGTATACTGAAAGTTCTAAAACTTATAACGAAAGGACAATTGACTCCATCCAATTTAGCTAATGGAAAGTGCTGATGTGGCCAATAGAAAATGCCAACGTCCAATTTGTCGAATTGGCACGATTAAGTTTTTCCGTTAACTCCGTCCGAAAGTTGGTAAAATTTAACGGATTGGTAAGCACAATAAATAAAGGTTGGTAACTCAAAGAAAAAAGTTACTAAATTAGAAGAGTAAATAAACGGTGGTGTCGGTGGGTAAACTAAAACTTGATGGTGAGATAATGGGAGAAAAGCTAGTAATCACACAACTAAATATTGGCAAGTTTAAATATGAGTAAATGAATTTTGAGACATTTGTAAAAAAGACAAATAAAATATGGCAAATGATAACAAAATTTGATAAACTTAAAAAACAAAATATGTAAGTAGCTCAGTTGAAGATTGGTAACCCAAAACTATTTAGTACTTTAATCAGACAAAAGTTGTTATCGGAAAGCATGTCTCCCCTGTTACCCCTACCAAAGACGATCAAATGTCACCAATGGAGCTCGGCTTCTCAAAACCGGAAAGAAGGTGAAATTTTTTGCTCAGGGCATCCATCCTAACAAAGATTAAGTACAGATACCGAAATAGAATGATCCGATCTGTCATAGCAAATCCGTCAGCTGCCAAAGATCCAACCTATTCGTGCAGAATAAGCAACAAAACTTGTAGCTAAACAAAGCATAAATCAGAGACAAAAGAGTGCTAATAAGAAACCCGGAACGAGCTTAGTAAGCACTACTGGCATCAGAAGAAAGAGTGCTACACCAGATTCCGTACGCGTTACTCATCGAGCCATCCAATTGAGCAAGAGAACTGTTAACAAATTGTGACGGAACTCGTTTAAAAGATCAAAGAACCGCACGTATCAATAGTGAAGCAAAACAGACAGACAAGTTGGATGCGAAGAGCGGCATTCAATTATTAACAGAGTGCCAGAACGCGTCATGAATGAGAAGCGAGGAGACATCTTCCAGAACAAGAACAAATCTTAACTCGATTTTGGTTAAATATTTCAAATGTGTCGCGCACGTATTTGCTAGTTTAGGAACAATTTGGAGAGAAACCAAAACTTTCTAAATTACCTCACTGAGCTAGTCTCTTATATTATAATATGAAGATCTTTCATTACTGAATTAGACAGATAATCTCATATTTGTGCAACCGTGAAAACATATCCCTCGGTGCATGCGTCTCACATGAGCTGTGCATCCACAATGAATGTCGCATTATACAACTTCGACATTTATGGACTTGGCCAAAAAAAAATTCCAGGCATGAATTGCAACACCAAGAAGTACAGTTATATCGAGAAGGTACTGCTCATCAAAATCATATGAAGAAATGGAGATTCTGCTAATGGCTACTACCATGACAGCAGCTCATTTCTTTTTCCTTCTAATCTGCATTGTCACTATCATTTCGTCATACCCGGCTAATGTCGCTTCGCCCATGACCACCCCCTTTAAACCTCGGAAAATGGTCATCAAGCTCATCCACCACGATTCTATACATTCTCCATATTACAATCCAAGTGCCACCATTTCCGAGCGAGCTGAATTAGCCATTAACAGTTCGCTTACCCGCATCCGCTACTTGAGCAAAATAATTTCTAATCCGAATGATGATGACGCTCGTTCCCATCTTGTCCCGGCCATTAGAGGAACTGGGTTCCTTGCCAGTATATCCATCGGTACACCACCGGTCCCGCAGCTCTTGCTGATCGACTCAGCAAGCGACCTCCTTTGGTTTCAGTGCCTGCCCTGCACTACTTGCTTCAAACAATCTCCTTCTCTTTTCGATCCCGCCAAATCGTCCACGTACTCCAATATTGGTTGCAGTTCCCCAGCTTGTTCAAATTCTACGGCCAAGTGCGATCCTAAGAGCGAGTATTGCATTTACGAGAGGACATATCTTGATGGAACCTTCGCAGCTGGTAACCTCGCCTCTGAACAAGCAACCTTTGAGACATCCGACGAGGGCACGGTAAAGGTACCGATTGAGGTGTTCGGATGCAGCCACATAAATAGAGTCCCTGCAGATGGGCAAGAAAGCGGGATATTAGGACTAAGCTATGGCAATGGCAATTTGCCAGCTCCGGTTAAGCAATTAGGCTCCAAATTTTCCTACTGCATCGGCAACATAGATGACCCCCAGTATCAGTACAATCAACTCATTTTGGGAGACGGGGCGATCATAGAAGGCGATCCTACGACCCTGCAAACTGACAGGGGTTTCTACTTTGTGGACCTCCAAGGTATAAGCATCGGAGAGAAGAAGCTGCCGATCGACCCCAGGGTGTTCCAAAGAGGGGCTTCAGGTGAGGGAGGAGTGATGATAGACTCAGGAACCGCCTTCACATTCCTGAAGGAAGAGGGGTATGTTCCGTTGCAGAACGAGGTCGAGAGTTTGATGGCGGGAATTCTGAACAGGGTGAGTCATCCGAGGTTCTTGTGCTACGCAGGGAACGTGGAGATAGACCTGACCGGATTCCCAGTGGTGACCTTGCAATTCTCGGGCAATGCGCAGCTCGGCTTAGACACCAACAGCATGTTTTTCCAGTTGAGTGCGGGTGTCTTGTGCATGGCCATCCTTCCTATAATTCCCGAAATGAATGGTGAATCCATGATCGGAGTGATGGCGCAGCAGTCCTATAATGTAGGGTATGACATCAGACAGGGCAAGATCTTCTTCCAAAGGATTGAATGTAGTGTTCTCGAATCAATTGTATGATCACGTGTGATTAGAAAGAAAAGTTTGCTTTTGTGTTTGAATAACAAGTCAATTGATACGTGGGAAGAGAGCCATTTCGCCAAGGAAGGAGGAGATCACTAACAGAATCGGTTCCTCTCTTCCCGTTTCTATCTCATCTAGCCGTCTTAATTCCTCCATATAGATGTTTTACTTGAATCGAGATCAACTCGTTTCACTCCATAGCATTGTTCTCAGCCTTTTCCTGAATTCCCCGTGGCTTCTACACTTTTCTCGGTCGTCTTCAGTCTGTCAGCGACCACCACCTTTGCTGCCAGTCACTCGCCGCTTCCACGACCACGTTGGAAGCCTCCTGTGTTCTGCCCTGTCTTCCGTTCAGTTTGCTCCAAGTGCTCTCTAATCGTTCCTTTCTCATTCGTTGGCTCAAATTCTGATCGTTTGTTGTGCTTAATTTGTCTGAGAGTATCATCACTTGGTCCTGATAGATGCTCTTGACAGCACCTATTTGCGCATACTCATTCTCAATCTTGTTTGATGTTTAGTGTTCCTGCTCCAGCATTCAGCTCACCTTGTGATGTCGTTTGCATTCATGATTCTCTGAATTTGCTCGGATCGATGGCCTGGAGATTACCCCACTTTTAGTTCAGATTATTGTTTAACCGAGAGAACGTTTAATGTCGCAACGTGTTCAACAAAATTCTTGAGTTGCGTCAATGAACGTCCAAGTCCAGATTTGATCGAGTGTAATGTCATCTTGGGCTTCATTTGTCTATCTCCATTACTTAAGCTGGAGTTCTTTTCTGTTTGCCCTCATCAGAAGCAGATCCGGTAATTGCTCCCTCGAAAATTCGTTTCCGAAGGTCTCAGTTGATTATTTATTTCCGATGTTTATATGAGACAAGCTTGAATTTGAATATTGCTGAACCTGGCCAAGAAACATCTGAGTGAAATTGGATCCATCCTGATGGGCGTCAACGCTTGTATGCTTCGAATTCGGCCAAGAAGCATTTGTAGCTGATATGTAAATGCCGAGGTATGATGAGATTCTATGTTTGTATGTAAAAAAATGGTTTGGTTGTGAGGAAAATAAGACCAAGATTTATGAACGAAATTCACTGATTCACTCACGTGTTGATGAATGTATCTAAAAATTAGCAAGCAATGTAAATAGAACTTAACAAACTATAAGAAAAAGTTGGTAAATTGAAATAAAATCAGCAAACAAACGTTAGCAAGTAATTCAAAGGGAGTACTCAAAACCGGTTTATAAATAAAAGAAAAGTTTGTAAGTTACTCAAATGAACGTGGTAATTCATATGATAGTTGTGAGCTTAAGCCATTAGCAGGAAAGTTAAAGAGAGGTTGGTAAAAGATAAGAGAAGTTATCTAATCGGAGATGTGAGAAAAGTCGATAATTTAGAATAACTAAATAAAAATTGATAATTAACTCAAATAAGAGCTAATAAAATTAAACAAGATAGCAATTTAATCGACGAAAAATTGGTAAATCACTTCAATTAAAAATCAATAATTTCTTAAAAGTGATAATAACTTTAACAGATTGGTAAGTAGGATAAATAAAAGACTCAATAAAAGTTACTAAATTAGAGAAGTAAATAAACGGTAGTAAGCAATGCAAATGAAGGTAGGTAACCTACAACTTTATGGTGATCTAATGGGGAAAAAAACCTAATAAGTCACATGACTAAATGTCGGTAAGTTCATATAAGAGTCAATGAATTTTGAGATGTTTCTAAAAAAGACAAATAAATTATTGCAAAATTTGATAAACTAAAAAACAAAATACTTATGTAGCTCAATTGAAGATCGGTAACCCAAAACAGTCTAGTACTTTGAAACCAAATAGAAGGTAAAATTTTGTTCAAGGCATCCATCCTAACTGGGAAACATATGATCGAGGATCAAGTACAATTACTGAAAAAGAATGATCCAGTCTGTCATCAAGTCTGTTTGTGCAGAATAAACCACAAAACTTGAAGCTCAACAAAGCATAAATCACAGAGAAGGTAGCCTGCTATTCGGAGATCATCGTCACCAACCCTCATAGATAAAGGACCAATGAGTTATCAAAAACAATGGCAAAGGCCCTTTTCTATAACCCTCATGGATATCGGATGGCTCCGAAGAGACTATAACCCTCATAGATGAAGGACCCATGAGTTATCAAAAACAATAGCAAAGGTCCTTTTCCATAAAATAGTCTCGCATTTAATGCAATTAATATATGGAAAATAGAGCCTACAGACTCATCAGAGTGAAAAATGCGGACTTTTACCAAAGCAAGTTCACATCAAAATTAAAGGTAAGAAGTAGTGATATAGATATATACTGGGAAATTCAATGGTAACTCTATCGTGCGCCTTCTTATCAGTGATATGGTAAGACATTTATTGTTTCTTGTTTAAGTAATATTAAAGGTGATTAGATTAAACTAAGGTTGGCGTATTAAATGACATGGATAAGCTACTGCTGTGTGCCGTGTCATCTGGAAGGTGTGGAGTTACTAGTTGGCAAGCAAAACAGGGAAGAAGCTTCACGAGTGTAGTTTGCTGTTCTGTTCTTCCTTCTTCAGTGAATTGCATGGTCCTGAAGGATTCTATCTATGGCATTAGAGTCACTATGCATCATTTCCTCGTCAAAATTTTACCACCATTTTCCAAAATTCAAGCACACAATATTGTCGGACGTGCATAGTTTTTATCTTCTTTTTTCTTTCTGATTTTTCTGGGAGCTTTCGTTCTTCATTTGGTTTGTGCAGATAATTACCAAAAAAAGAGTCCTAAGACTATTGTATGATGTCACTTCAGTCATAATCCTTTTAATTTGAATAATTTAGTGCTAAATCTTTTAACGATTTGCCAATGTAATCCTTTTAACCAATTTTGGTAGGAAATCATTAACATGGCAGTCCAATCAATGTTGATTATTTTAGGTGGTTGGCACTAACGTGAACAATTTTTGTAACCTTTTATTTTCTATTATTTTATTTTTTACTTTTCTTTTATTTTCTTTTATTTTCTTTTTTCCTTATTTCGCTCCATCAGTCGCCAAGCCTTAGCAATGGCTAACGAAGGTTGCTAGCGACCTTGCCGAATCTAATGAGGGCCGCCCTCACTGGCATTTGGCAAGCATCTCAACACTCATCAATGCTGGCCATTGGCAAGGCCTTGGCTACCGACAAAAAAGAGAGAGAGAGAGAGAGAATTTAAAAAATTAAAAAAAAAATTGTAAAATTCATCCATATTAGTGCCAATCATGTCACATAAAAATGTTGATGTCCATGACAATGCTTTCTGACCAATATTAGTCACTAGGGTTATATTGGATAATTGACAAAAGGTTTAAAAATAAATTAGTCATATTGAAAAGTTTATAACTGAATTGTATAGTAAGCATTGAACTTTTATAGTAATTCGGTTCATATATGGATGGGCAACTAAGTTAATGGTAATGCAATGAATATCAAGATTAAAAACGTGAATAATGCTGAGGTCCTCATTTTTTATAACAATTTACCACAAATAGATCCAACCATTAAGTGCAACTCCATTAAGCACACATATATAAAGCAAGACCTTCTCTGTCAAGTATCATTTCAACCTCGTTCAAGAAAATAGGAATTTGCCAAATGGCTCTTAAACTGACATCGCCCCGCGCTGTCGTCCTTCTGGTATGTGTAATCAGTATCATCTTGTCACCATCCTTAACTAATGGTGCTTCCAAGACCAACCCCATGAAACCTCCGCGAATGGCCATGGCACTTATCCACCCTCATTCTATTCATTCTCCTTATTACAACCCAAACGCCACCGATTATGATTTAGTCGAACGTGCCATCGATGGTTCAATTGCTCGCATTCGCTCCTTGAGCAAACTAGTTGCTGCTCCAAATGACTATGCCTTCCGCGGCGGTGTTGTTGCAGATAATAAAGGAGTTGCGTTCCTCGTGAAATTATCCGTGGGCACACCACCGGTACCACAGCTCTTAATTATCGACACCGGAAGCAACCTCTTCTGGTTTCAGTGCGAACCCTGCATCTCCTGCTTCCCGCAATCTCTTCCTCGCTTCGATCCCGCCAAATCCCCATCGTATTCCAATATCCTTTGCAACTCCGTCGCATGTAATGTCTCTACACATGAGTGCGATAGCAATAAAGAATTTTGTACTTATAATTTAAAATATATTGACGGAGCCAGCACACGTGGTAACCTTGCGACTGAAAACGTGACTTTCGAGACATCTGATGAGGGAACAATGGTAATACCAATTACAAAGATCGGGTGCGGTCATGAGAATAGTGGCAGCGTCGATGGGCAACAATCTGGCTTATTGGGGTTAAGTTACAATTATTACTACTCTTTTATTCAACAGGTAGGTTTGAAATTTTCCATCTGCCTAGGCGACGTGCATGACCCGCAGTATCCATATAATCAACTAGTCCTCGGGGATGATGCAGTGCTCGAAGGCAAGTCCACAACCCTCGACCTGTATGGAGGTCACTATTACGTGAACCTCCAAGGCATAAGCGTCGGAGAGACAAGGCTAAAGATCGATCCTGGAGCATTCAAAAGAGCGCCTTCCGGAGAGGGCGGAGTTGTTTTAGACTCAGGAACAGGACTGACATGGCTGAAGGGAGATGGGCATGTCCCATTGCAGAATGAAGTTCAAAGATTGCTGGACCCACGCCTACGTCGGGTGAAATACGGGCGTAAAGTAGAGCTCTTGTGCTATGCGGGGACCATGGAGAAGGATCTACAGGGGTTTCCAGTCGTGACGTTTCAGTTGGAAAACGGGGCCGAACTAATCCTCGACATCAACAACATGTTCTTCCAAGTAACGCCGGCCATGTTTTGCATGACAATGGTTCAATCGGATCTCACGCTCCGGGGTTTGTCTCTAATTGGGGTGTTAGCACAACAGTACCATAACATCGGGTATGACATTCAAGGAGAGCAGCTCTTCATTCAAAGGATAGATTGTCGCTATCTGGATCGACAGAGTGCTTTTCCGTGATTTATGCTGTAAACATGAGCTATTATTGAGCAATAATTGATTCTGTATTCGATCTCTCGAGTTAAACTAGAGGAAATGACTTTCTGAGGGAGAAACTTATCTCCCACCACCAAGAAAGAACCATCACTAATTCATTAAGGTTTGGCTTAAGACGAAAGTCCCTGTTTGTCCAGTTTTAAATGCAACCCAAATATGGAAAACAGAAATCAATGGTAGCTAATTTCATCAGATAACTAAATGCAACTCTTTACTAAGAGGTCCGCATAAATATTATAGGCAAAAGGCAGTAAGGAGAAGTAGACCTCATAAAAGGCTACCGCAGTATTGTTTGCACGACCATGTGTCTTATTTTCATTAAAAAGGTACCGTTATTCCTATCTCTCAATGAAAACTACGATAAAGTGCAAGCAATTTGATTAGGTTGTAATACTACAATCACCATTAATGAAGTCCTTTCGAGAGCTAGGTCGGTCCGAAATTCAAAAAACCTAGACATGAAAAGCACAAGAGGAATTGTTCTTCTCTGTATCAGATTGAATGCATATCTTTTTATCATTTGACATATTGTGACAACTAGTGACCCGTTAATTGATTTCTTCTTTTCCCGTTACGTGATATCGGTGTTCTTTTTTCCCCTTAAATTTCAAGAGTAGCTCGAATTATTGAGTGGCCGAGAATGCTTGGTCACCATTTCAAGACAAAAGATGCCGAAGCCCCATGGTCTCCCCTAGGCCGTCGTGGTTAAAGACTTAATCATCACCTAAAAATCCTACCAAATTCCATGGCCCTCCGATCACAAATGGCCTGGTTGGCAAGCTTTTCCCACTTGAGAGTTGACCAGCTCAAGAAAACCGACAAAGGGTAAAGATAATCACCACAGCTTATTGGTGGAGATATTAATTGACCGGGCGCCATGAACGAGTCGTACCGAAACCGTTGATGACATCGACCCAAAAGTAAGTGCCTTGATTTTCGGAATTGTGCTTCCGAACAATATTTTAGGAGAATCGGCATTGTCTTCTTGTCAGTGATGGAGAGCATCAACCAAACACAACCTGACACAATCCTTTTATGGTTTTTTAGCTTCTTGTAACTTAACAAGGATAAGTCGTCGGGATGAGAGGGCCTTTCTGCTCCATATTAACCGGCATGCCGTTCATTTATATAAAGACTCGAATCCTTTACCACCAAGCACAATAGAGTATGTGAGAGATGGCCGATGCTTTCCTTTTTCTTTTCTTATTTTTTTGAGATAAAAATTTTGCCAATGGCATTTAATTTTGGTTTTGTGTTTGCTTGATGTCATTTAGGGTTAAAGGGGCAGTTTAACTTTCATGATGCGATACTTTAGCGCTTTTAGCGTTGGTTGCACTGATTGATGCATTGCAATCTTCATGTGTTGGATGGAGAAGTTTGATGCTCTCTCATTTATCTTGTTGAAAATGTAAATGCACTATGTGAAAAAGCTTTGTGGGGCGGCTTATAACTCGTCTTTGATTCTGTTAGAATATTTAAATATTAGACCATACATTCGTCTAAAAGTTTAAGTTTTTAGAATAGTTGGCAGTAATCCAACAAAATTAACACATGATATCTTATCAGAAGTTTCGTAGTTCAAATCTTTCCATGCCCTTATTGCCTTCCCAATTACATATTTTCAAGCTTAGGCCAAAATCCAATCTATGTATAACATCGAGTATTATAATAATTAAATATTGAATAACGCCTTCATCTAAAAATTTAAATTTTTAAAATAGTTGACAATGATCTTACAAAATTTCAAAGATCTGATTTGCAAGAAACAAAAATGAGATATGCACAGTTCTGTTTCTTAGGCTTGTCACCTTATGATATGATAAACATTACTAAATGTGCAAAAGTTTTATGCCTTTTTAAATGTGATCTAAGGTAATCCTCAGTTGGCAACTATATTGAGAACAATGCTGGAATATAGAAATGCTCATAGAAAAAGAGAGAGATTTTGTCAAATAACATGACCACTTCAAATGTGAATCATGAAGTAATCCGGCCTGCATTTTGATGCATGCGAAGGCTTTGCCAATGGGAGAAGAAGTCAAAACCATCCCCTTGTCCAACCAGTTAGGACCTATCTCCAACAACTTTTACCCAAAGTAGTTGGCCAATGACCAGCCCCTGGCCCAGCACGAAAGCCGCCCCACTGATATCGCCTATGCAACTCTCACAAAGTCTTCTCTTCAGGCAATTCCATAATGCACAAAACGTAAATGTCACAGCACAAGAAGAAGTCCTCTTTTTCTGCCTTTATCTCCTTGCAAGTAGCCATTAGCAACTTGGCCGAGCACGCATGTCCATGTTATAAAGCCACCGATCCTCATTTTGTGATTATTCATCTTTTGTTTCTTCTCTCGGAAAATTTGATTGAAGGGTAGCATAGCGATCAAGGAGAAATTATGGGCAATTGCGCGCCATGCAGATCATTATCGGCAACGTTACCTACGTGCAAGAACAAGAGAGTCCGGGTGGTGCATTGGAATGGCTTCGTGGAAGACTTTGAGGAGCCCATCACGGTAGGTGAGGTCACCGGCAAGCCGCCCAAGCATTTCTTGTGCACCCCGGCCGAACTCATCTCGGCCGGGCCAAAGCCTATGAAGCCGCACGCCACGCTGGAGCCAGGCCGCATCTACTTCTTGCTTCCCTACTCTGCTCTTCAGGCCAACCTGTCTCCCATGGACTTGTCTGCATTGGCGAGGAACCTCATGGTGAAAGCAAAAGCTAGCCCAGGGAGACCAAATGGCACTAGTCCTGGACATAGTTCTCCAGCTCGGAGCATCAATCCAAGTCCCACGTGGAACTCGCCCAGTCGGAATTACACTTCTCACCCATCAGGGGGTTCGAGTCCGTCTTCTGGTTCACCAGGCCGGAGCCCGACCCGCTTATTGGGTGCAGATGGCGCCGTCGCAGGGCAGCGGTCCGTAGGTGCTAAATCGTGGAGGCCAGTTTTGGATCCCATTATAGAGAGGTCATTTAATAGGAGAAGCGAGTCGGATTTGCGGGAGAAGTACTCCTGACAGAAGACGGCGGCGTGATGATGTGGCACGCGACAATGAACTCCCCCATCGGGAAAGAAGTTGGAGTTGAATTATCAGTACAGCTAGAACAGGAACAAAAAGTTTGGGACACGAAGTGATTGATTTGTTCATTTTTGGCCCCCTGAGTTGCTTTTTGAGTCGTTCCTATGGAGATTTTGTCGTGGATGGAGTTATACATCGCATACCCCAGCTTTCATCCTTGGCCAATGTTAGCTCGCATTTTCGTGCGTGTACATTATTACAGAGAAACGAGAATTGCTGGTTTGCTGCTTGATTTAGCTGTGATCGCGATCTTCAATCATGTCGAAGTTGCTGACACCCGAGACATGCACAAAAAGCCACATGAGAGGCTATTGATTCTCAAGTGAACTCGTGGTTGTTGAAGATAGTTATCTTTTTATAAGACCAATGTGATGTTTGGCGTAATGTGAAGTTCCATCATGTGGATTTCTTCTAGCACTGAAAGAACTCTCGCTTAATATGCCAAGAACTCTTACATATGTGGTGAAAAATCAAGTATAAAATAAACTTCTGCATCTACTTTGGCGTTTGGATGTTTTGGTAGAAGTCTCTTTATCCATTGGTTGGCGGTGGTAGATGCAATTATTTCTTAGCACCGCTGGCCAAAAATGTATAACATCATTGACAGTTTCTAGCTGGTGGAAATTGAAACGCAAAACCAGACAGCATGCCAACCAGATTTAGCCCCAGTGATACAATCGTTAGCATGATAATATGCTCAAAATGGTAGGCTTTGCCCTAAAGCTAGTGCCTACAGACCGTAAAGACTGTAAGATAACTTGTAGGGCTTCGGTACAACTTAAGTTCCAATCAACCACAACCGCCACAGTGAAGGGATGACAGTGAGTTCCCCAGCTCAATTTTCAAATCTGCCAAATACTGAACCTCACAGTATGGTCCATGCAGGGTTACTTAGATGGATTTTTCCTAATAGGAATTGGATTTGTAAACTAAAACATGAAAAAGAAACCAACATATCATAAGAGGAAGAGGAATGCCAAAAAGACCAACATATTAGTTTAGAGACCAGAATTTCAGCCTACCACCCACAATCTTCTTAGACCATTGGTAGGGATTGTTTAACTACTTATAGTTGTGGAAGGAAATATTCATCCTACATACCAAAATTGGTAAGAATTATCGCACCTGGGTTCCTTCAGCTACTTAAATGAAGGAACACACAAGGGATAAAAAACCCGTTCCTCATTCAAAGGTCCGAATTATTGGTAGGGATTGTTTAACTACTTATAGTTGTGGAAGGAAATATTCATCCCACATACCAAAATTGGTAAGAATTATTGCACCTGGGTTCCTTCAGCTACTTAAATGAAGGAACACACAAGGGATAAAAAACCCGTTCCTCATTCAAAGGTCCGAATTTTTGTCATATAACCCAACCAAAAGCTTAAGCATGTCGCTTCCACATCCCTTGACAATAATATCCAATACCACAGTGCACTGTTCACGCAAGTCATTTAAAGATCTGAGCCTAATAGCCTGTTAACTAGGGCTACACAGTATAACCAGAGAACTTTGACGTACTTATCAATAGATTCTTCATGCTTCAGATATGGCTACATCATGAACATGAAGGGGAGCACCCAAAATGTACAGAAACTTTATTCATTCTCCACAGGAGGACTGGCTGCCTTGATTACCTAAGTTGCAAACCATACTCGTCGCCAACTTTAAACAGGATCTGATGATTTTATTCCATGGCGCTTGAAGAATTCTCTGAACCCGTACACACTTTGGTCAAAATTGAACTGGGAAGAAGAAAAGGAGAAGGATAGAATCAGGAAACCCTTAAAGCAAAGGTGAAAGAGGATATTATGACAACCAGATTCTTTCCAAGTTTCTAACCATTTTGGAGACCACATCCACTAGCCCAACTACGAGCATGTTTGACACTTGCTTATTTCAAGTGGTTTCCATTTTATTCTGAAAATGTGGTGGATGAAAAGCTAGAATATGCTATAAGTGAAAATGGTCGTCCCAACTCTAATTTAATTATAAATGCGATATGCATGACATAAACTTAAGCAACCATCACTTCACTGATGTTACACATCAAACAAGCTTCAAACTTACAGGTAGAACCTTGACAGAGTACTTTGTAATATTAGGATCAGCTACTCTTCCCTGATTAGAAGCCTGCTGAACCAAAACACCAAGAAGCAGTTCAGTTGATAGTGATATATATGAGCCCCATCTGCATATTGCAGTTTCATTCATGCATTGCAAACAAAAATATACATTTTTTTTGGAACCAAACAAAGGAAAATTCAAAAGAGAAGAAGGGATATAAGTTTCATGGATATAGCGATCCTAGGTGAATGAGTAATCCCAACATGATCACCAATGCTTCTGAAAACTTCCAGATAAAAGGTACTCATTGAGTGGTCTCAGTTTTGGAATGATTCTCCATCTTAGCAAGGAGAAAATAAGACTTTAAAAAACAAAGTAGAGAGGTGGCAATAATGCAGTAGAAATGAGATAGAAGAATGACAAAATTTATGTGACATAAGGATATTCCTCTTGCCTGTTCAGGACTATGAAATATCTCAATAAATGGATATTCCTTCTTTTGCCGTGATATACAGAACCCAGGATATTTTGGACACTCCACCTGAAAAGAGTGCACGAGAAACAGAAGCACATAGAGTTAATTTTTCATCTTAAAGACTAATTTCCAAAAACTGGCTCTGAACAACCAAGGAAAATTGAAGCATCAAAAGTTCAAAAGAAACAGTATCTCTATTAATGTACAGCAGCCAACTAATGGCAACATTATAAAAAAGACCTATTGGCTAACATGTTCACTGCACGTAAGTCAAAAACTGACTTACCCTCATAAATTTCACATGAGGATGAAAATTAACAGCTGATTCCTCCAATACTTTGTCCAGATGCTTTGTGTAATTACCTCTGTATCATCAGTATGGTCACAACCATGGGGGAAACATGTCAAGGAGGAGAAAAATGAAAGATGCGGAAGTAACAAGATACCTGACCGTGAATGCAACAACCACAGGATAGCCTTGATGAAGAAGTTGCACAAACTCACGTTCCGATGTAAAATGAATCAAACGTGATGGTCCGAGATCCTTTGGAAAACCAGTATAGTATCTATGGAGTTTTTGTTATAAAAAAAATAAGAACTGATAATGAGATTTATGGACAAGATGTTTGATCA
Source organism: Eucalyptus decipiens (assembly GCA_014182575.1). Lineage (NCBI taxonomy): Eukaryota > Viridiplantae > Streptophyta > Magnoliopsida > Myrtales > Myrtaceae > Eucalyptus > Eucalyptus decipiens. Next base: position 911,175 of record CM024611.1, on the reverse strand, counting down.
CACAGGAATTTCAAAGGCCATGCCTAACTGAAAAATCATAATCGTGTTTGAGCATTTACACTCTAAAAACTTTTAACCATAATTGTTGGTTATGTCAAGCACCGCTATCGAGGTTATCAAGTTCTTCATTTTCACCATTCTTAACTAAAAAGAATGCTTACTAAATAGATAAAGCACATACAAATAATGCTGGGGGTTTAAATTGAGGGTATCTCCATTGGAGGTTTCACAAACATGCAGAATAGTGCAAATATTAACTTCTCATAGACTCAATATTCAAATGTAAAGAATGATGAGCAAACACAGGAAATAAAATGAAGAAAGAGGATGAATTTCATACTTGCATGTTGCACAGACATTTTGCATCATCCTATCAAAAATTGAATGTTCGCCCATTTAAATTTTAAAAGAATTAGATCTGCCTTCCAGTGACTCCAACTAAACTTCCTGATCAGATTGTGTTGAAGGCCTCAAATGCTGCATCACAATAAAGTCCACAGTAAGTTTCTATGTTCTTATGACAGAGCATCATTTCATCACGATGAGATGAAGATCAAGAGATTGATGCATCGCACAAAAAGTAGGAAGTAGAACACCCGGGTGCTTGTGTTATTAGTGTAAGGTATGTATACTGGTATCGAAGAGATACATTTAAATCGGAGATCACACCATCCATCATTACAAACTCACACGGCGATCACACAGTCTCTAGTACGAGCAAAACAAGAGCTTCTCTTCTTGAAAACTAAATGATCATCAATGGACAGGCTTGACCTTATACCGATGGCCATTTTGACAAGGATCTGTGCTACCTAAACACATCATACTCGCTGGCCTAATAGTCAACCGTAAGTTAATCCCAAGGCTTCAGTTTGTCCACGCATTCTGACCAAGATATACAAGCACAAAGCAATGAAATTCTACAGAACCCACAATCAGGGCAAACGAAAACTTGAAAATTGAACTCACTTTCGAAACGAAATTAGAGAGAGAGAGAGAGAGAGAGGTGGTGCGCAACTAAGCATTTCGTCGAACAGCTAGCGTGCAAACATCCGTGGCTTGTAAAAAAGCGCAGCATGAAAATGATAACGAAGCAACTAAACTCAAAAAAGAAGGGACCAGCGAATTAAAAAAACGAACTTTTAGCCAGTACATGCCGATTCTCGAGGACACCCAAACAAGCGCACACTTTGTGGGAATTGACAATATGAAGAATGCTGCTGCGATAAAAGAAACGGACGACAACAAGCAAGCAGAAGCAGGGGCAAGACGGAAAGAGCGACAAAGACATGACCAACAAATACCTGGAATGTTCTCGTTAGTCCTGTACTGCTAGGACGCGAAGCTGCAGTTGTTATTGCTGCATCCTGGAGTGCTGTCCCTTGGCTGAGTCGTAGAAGAGGCACACGACCGAACGGAGATACAGAAATGGGCTGGCGAACTTGAAACGGGCCGCAGAATCTGGCCCAAGATGACTTGATTCGGTCCCCCCCTTTTCCCATTCACGGCCCAATATTAAATGCCTTTGTTGGGCTTCCGACGTTGGACCAACCCCCAAAAAAAAAAACCGGTCAAGCTTCTCGTTCGTCTCGTCATCGTCATCGTCATCGTCATCATCGTGGTGGTGGTCGTCGCGCATGTGAGAATTAGGACATTGCAAATGGTCAGCAAATAATTAAATGAGACGGCGCGTGTAGCCGCGCTCGACGGAAGGTTGAATGTCAGCCACAGAGCGGAACCGGCATGCGAAAAATGAGTAACAAAAGAGATGACGGTGCCTCGGGTGGACCCCTTTCGCCCATAGCAGCGTCTGGTCCTGAATCAATAGCCGGCGCATGATCACGCCTCCCTCCTCATTTCACATCATGTAATCGACAGCGATCAGCCAGCCAGTGATCAGACATCTTCGGATCACAATTCCACGAGGTTGTCAGGGACTTTCCTGGAATTCACCATCGCTGTAATGGTTGACCCTCTTTTTCTGTTCTTAAAGTTCTTTGCTGCGAATGCGTCAAAACCTCGTCCGGAGTCGTGCGGCATTTTCTGAGCGGTAGCTTGGTAGGTGCAGTGGAGGTGAGCCAGGTCGATGGTGACTTTTGACCCACATTTGAAAGCATCTTCTCCCATGCGCTGATTTTGGTTCCATCTCCACTTTGCTTTCTCGAAGGTCGTAAATTCAAATGGAACTTCGTGCAATTGAGACCTCTTGGCCTCTTGGTACATAGCATGAGGATGTTAGGCGAAATAAAGTCCATAAGGAGTTCGTGTTACAATGCAAAATAACTTATATATATCTTAATTAGTTTATAATATTTTGACTTAAGATTTTCAGTAAAATTGTGAGTCTTACTAGATATATCATAAGTTGGAAATTGAATTTATCTCAAATTTTACTATGCGTCCCGATACTATACATATGATCCATGGTGAGCAAATCAACATCATTTATGGTGCCAAAGCAAGTATAAACTGAAAGCCAACTAGTTGGCGCTGCTTCTTTGTCATGGCTTGAAGTTGCGATTGGTCAGCAACCGCTCTTCTTGTTATGAGATTGAGTAGAGAATTGGGTAGTTGGTGGAAGTGTTAGATGGCACTTTTCTCTGTTTCAGTCAGCAAAGACCAGATGGAAGCGGACCCCTCCTTGATTTATACGATCTTTTTCTCCGAACTACCTCTCAAGTAAGAATATGAAACGGTGCTACCTGCCTTACATTAATATTCTAGATACCTTTCTTAAGATGTAGTAAAAGGATGTTGAACATGGAATATCTTTCCTATTCTTTTTGGTTAATTGGGAAGTAAATTAAATTACACTACTCTTTAGTGTGACAAAATTACTTTACATGATATATTTATCTTTTGATTTAAAATATGCTCATTCGGTTGAAGAATTAACAAGCCAAGCCCCACATCCAAGAAAAACTCTACTTCTTTTCCTCCTCTCTCTCTCCAACTTTCCAACCAATCGAGCCATCCTTGCCAACCAAGCCCCCATGGGTCGCAATTTTGTCGCTGTCGTGGCTCAATGTTGTCCCATCAACAATGTACCTCGTCGTCGCTACCGCTAAGCTTGCTAATTTACCGCATCGCCCCTTTCTCACGCCCCGGTTGACAGTTGCAAAGGGATGGGGTGACTAAGGGCCCGTTTAGTTCGGCTTTTGGGGAATGCATTTGCAGTAATGCAAATACGGCTTTGGGTGAATGGGGATTTTCCGAAATGCAAATATCGTTTGGTAAAATTTGCATTTGTAATTAACATTTATTAAATTAAAAAGCAAAAATAAACTTTTTTTTTTTTGAAGTCCGACCACCGGATTGCCGGATCCGGCGGTCGGAATGGCCGGATCTAGCCCCTGGACAGTCGTCGGGGTCAGGCGACCCCAAGCAACAGCCGCCTGAGGTCGCGCGACCCAAGCAATTGGGTCGACCACTTGGGTCGCGCGTCCTCAGCGGTCGTTGCTTGGGTTCACGTAACCCGGGCGGGCTGTCGCTTGGGTTCACGCAACCCGGGCGACAGCCGCCCGAGATCACGCGACCCAGGCAATGGCCGCTCGGGGTCGCGTGACCTTAGGCGGCCGTCGCCTAGGGTCACGCGACCTCGGGTGGCCATCACCTAGGATTGCCCAACCTCAAGCAGCTATCACCAGAGGTCGCCTGACCTCAGGCAACCTAGTGCAACCCAGGCGTCCCCTGAGGTCCGGCGACGGTCACTGGGGTCCGTTGACCCTCAAGCGGCGATCGTCGACCTCCAATCGGCAGTGGCTTGGAGAAGATGAATAGTACCGACTTGCATTCCCCGAATGCAACTTGCCAATGCACCTCAAGAGCTTCATTGGACTAAAGGCCTTTAGACTCCTTTGGAGATGCAATTGCATCTTGTCAAAGTTGCGCAAGAATACGAACCAAACGCGTTTGCATTTGGCCAAAAGACTTTAGAGTCCAAATGAGCATTCCAATGCTGAACCAAATAGGGCTGGAGCCACCAAGTGGGCATCGCCTGAGCCTAACGAGGTCGAGTCTAGGCTCCACGATGTCGGCTCTGGCATTATGAGCCCTGACCCAACCAGCAACACGCCGGAAAGAGCAGAGCAAGATTGAGAGGCGAATTGAGACTTTGGGAGCTCGCGAAGTGGCCAATGGCAAGCTTAGCGAGATCCTGCTAGCGACGAGGGGTGGTCCCGCAGGGCCGCCTTGGCGGTGTTGTGAAGCAGAGGTCGTGGCCGAGAGTGAGTTGGTGATGCTCCACCTTCTATTTTGCGGACAAAATCACTCTTGGTACGGGTATGGGATAATAGATTTAGGCCTTCCATTGGCTCGATAGATAGTGTGTCCAAATTTAGGTAGGTCCCATTGAAAAAGGGGAAGGTGGGGGTGTCTCTGGTTGAGGGGAAGAGGAGGATTTGATTCTCCATCTTCTTGGGGCTGTGGTAGGGATACATGAATGATAGAACAGAGTTTCGTAATCTCTAATACATTGTACACGCAATAATTTGTAAAATAGATATAAGATGAGTTTAGATAAAAAAATATTTACCTAAATTCAGATAAAGATAAAGTTTAAAGAACCTCAATTCTCGGGTCGATAAATTATGAACAAATGAGAGTGAGTCTATACAAAGTCACTGCAGCACATGGAAAACATCTTTTCGCCTACCAAGGAAAAGCTAAAAAGTAAAAAGAGATTGCCTTGTCAAGAAAAAGAATGGCATCATGTCCCCAAAATCATCTTCATCATGATTAATTAAGCAATATCTACTTCTGTTTAAGCTGCTTAATTACCTCCTTGTCCGAATAATAGCTAATGCAATTAAAGTTCATTATGGAAGACAAGACCTCCCACTCATCGACTTAGCTTAAACAAACATACTTATTATGTTGATTATATGTTCTTTTCCTGTTTAAGCACGCGATCCCCCTTGTTAGCAGTCGCTTTTGACTAAGGTTGTCCCATTTTAACACGAAAAGACATAACTTTGCACATGTTTGAAAGCAAATACAAAACAGATTCAATAATGAATTTATTTTTTTGGGTCGAAGATTCAATGATGATATGAATTGTCGCACTTTTAAAACAAATTAATATCTAGGAAATTTAATAATGACACTTAAACATCACCCCACATAAGGGAAAATTGTCAATTGAGTCATAAACATGTTGCATTAATACAAATTCAATCTGGAGCTTTTTAACTTTATCAATTTAGTCTTAAATTTTTGGGTGAAATTTCAATATAATTCTTCTGATCAATTTTCGTGTCTTATTCAAGACAGATTGAGTATTTTTCCCTCATCACTTGAATCGACGCAAATTCATTGGCCTAATTCGATACATAAACACATATTCCTCACCCAATTTTTGACGCAAGCAAAGGAGTTCCACGATGGATCACTTAAAAGGGTCTCCAGATGTGATAAGCCTTTTCTCTTTCTTTTTTTTCTCCACAATGGCTATTGCATTTTAAGCAAGTTGAGGTCCAAATACATGAGACATAGTTACCAAAGGTAGATGATAAAGCTAGAAATTAAGCTGGCTCCTACGTACGTTTCGATCGTATAGAGACCTGAATGAAAAAGGACAATAAATCTATGACATGGACAAAATACTAAAAGTGAAAAGCTTATTGTTGGGTGAATTTGATTTAATCAAGCCGATGCAATTTACTATTCGAGTTGGAATAAACTCCAACATTTGAGTGTCGATTACTCTACTCAGACTTGATGATCAAATTTGATTTTGTAAATATAGAGCTTGTTGCTACTTATTTTACAAATGCTAATTCCAATTTACTCTTATATATGAAAGTCTATTGTAATCCTTCCAATCAATCTTTGACGGATAATGGATGACGTTATAGTTAAGTCATTAGCAATCATCATACATTGCACGTCACCACAATAGCAATTTCCAATAAAAATTGATCAAAATGATTACATTGAAATTTTGCACAAAGATTTACTGAAAGTTTAAAACTAAATCACCATCCGTACAATATATTTATATTGGGCAATTTCTGAACACTTTTTCTCTCTCCTCCCTAGGGCTCTCTCCTCTTCCTCTCATCTTCACATAACTTTCTTCTTCAACTCCATGGAGAGGAGGTTTGAGCTAGATCTCTTCCCCCCTCCCTTTTAACCTATTTCTTTAGCTGATTTGGTTATGTGTCTCTTTTTCTTGCTTTCTTTCCATTTTGAAGAGTTTTCTCTAGGTTTCTATCATGATCTAGTCTAGATTTTTTTTTTCTTATGTATATGATTTTAGGGTTTCGCTTCCCTCGGATTTCGTTGGTGTACAAGTTCAGTTTCGAAAAAGATCAAAGGAGCCTCATGAATGTTTTGCTCTCACGGATGTTAGATTTATATGCATTTAATCTGTTACTCTACACGACAATCGTATTAGGAATTGTGAATGTAAATGTGCACCACCGAAAGGTAAAAATGTAGTAACAGATGGAAATCTTGGTATGTGATCATTATTGAAGACGGATTCAATAATCAGCCGTGGATTTTGGATTGAATAAATCACAGATCTATTCTTTAAACGCGTGGCCTCCAATCTTGTTCTAATTATTCATCTTCTTATTTCAGCCTTATTCTGTTTTAGATTAGTCTTGATTTGCAATGGGACTACATTTCTCTATTGCATATTCATAAAAATGAATGAAATATTTTTTTGGCAAAAACAAGAGTGGCAATTTCCCCTCTTTATATTACCATGGTGGGACCGCTCCCAAGCCCTTCAAATGATTCGGGAACGATGTTCTTCCAGAACAAACACCTCCTTGAGGTTTAGTCAATTGTTTAGCTTGCATTTCAAGACTTTCCATTAATTAGAAGGAGAAAGAAATTAGAAGACACGTAAAGGTAACCCCTGAAGATTGTCGATTTGGGGATATCTCCATCATGCTCGTGAACAGGAGATTTCATTCCAAATTCCGTGATCCATGGTTTGCTCCCAGCTAATAAAATATAGTTCTTTTACAATGGGAGATTATTATTTTTTTGGCACATGGTCCGCAACAACAAATTCTATATGTTTTTATTTCCTTCAGCTTCAAGATTATATTAATTACATTAATTTATTGCTTAATGGAGAGAGAGACGTGCATATCCATTCAAGAAAAGTCGCCAATCTTTTTTTTTTTTTTTCTATTTTTCTATTTTTTTGGAAAAAGTCGCCAATCTGATTGGCAGAATGATGTAGAAGATAGAGACTCGTGACTTGTTCAAATTCTGACTGGTTAATCTTCGGCTGCGTGCGATAAACAATTGTGTTTGGTCAAGGGTTTGATCCTGATCTGCTCAGATGATGACGTATAACGACGATTAATCATTCGCGCCGCCCACTTTTAGTTTTTTGGGTTTTCTCCGAATTTTCAATTAACGGGGAACGGGAGAACTTACGTGATCTCATGGAGTACCGACAATAGTGTAATTCCTAGTTGCCAGGCTAGGGTTTTTATTAAATTCTCTACTTGGTAAAGGTTCTCACTTTCTCACCGTCCCACAAACTAATCAGAATATTGAAAATTATCACACGGGCTGATATCACCATTAACGCTTTGGATTTTAGTTTATTCAACCCTTAGAAAACTAAAGGTACGGCACAAAAAAATTATATGTTGATCTACCCATAAATCATTAGTTTATCTCATATTTGGCACAACCATCGAGGACCTTTAATGTTTGGATCTGAGATTTATGAATAAAATCAAAGTAATGAATGATCCGTATTCTTTTAGTTTCTAGGGTTTGAAATGTTTGACGGGGTCAAGGAGCATAATAGAGGGCGGGTATTGTTGATGTGACATGAGGGGGTAAAGGAAAGAACGAAAGATGAGGAGCAAAACATTTAGATTCGCAAACCACGTTCATGATGGAAAGCACTAAAATGCAAAAGTGGAGGGGAAAAGGAGAGCCACTAGGAGCGTATGAACCGACACAAGCAGATCTAGCATTAGGATCCGTTTTAATCAAGGACCATTGTTACTACGTGCCGATACAAGATTAATAACTTAAAACAGGAAAGGGAAATAGCAAATTGGCAATATATACAATTCCTCCCAACGTACGTATGCATGACACTATTTTGTCTTGGGCGGCCTACAGTTACAAAAAATTATTTTCTGCGGCATTAGGAGTTGAGGAGAGAAAGGGAGAGGGAGAAAGAGGGAGAGAGAGAGAGAGAGTTGTCCACATCAAACCAGCTTCTACATCTGTGGATGGTGAATTGGGATGCATAACATGCCTATGCCAAAGCTTTCATTTGGTGGAAGAATAATCAAATATATCAAACGTTATTTAATGATTATGAGAACTTGGAGTGGGCGAGCCCGGAATTTTAAGTTTCGATCATTAGAGAACAACATAATATCATAAACAAAAATGATAATTTGGGAACCACGGTGTAAAATTGTATTTGCTATCATAAAAAAATCGAGGATTCAATGGATCAAAACACATTGATTGCTTACTTGTAATATTCGAAGGGATTATTCTTTGTCGATATTGGAAAACCTTCACTCGTAATGTGTAGTATTTGTACTCGATGATATTGAGAATCAAACGGATGTAATGTGTAAATCCATGCACGCAACATAAAGACAAGATTAGTTCCTTTATTGTGCAACAAAGCCAATAGATGATTAGGAGAGATCGATCGACGCTTGGTGGTCAGCTCCATCATGGAGCTATCAGATGGTCACTATTCTTAGTGCAACTTTATTTCTATAACTGGGCCAAACCAACTAAATCCTGATAATTCCCATATATAATGATTTGTGTTTCTGGTATTAATAGCGCATAAGCAAGGAGGGACCAGGCGGGATGGCGCGTGGACCTTACTCAGCATTCCTTAAATTATTGAAGTGTATGTTCAAGTTGTCATCTTTATTTGCAAAACGACATTATCATACCTACCAAAATAAACAATGTATACCTACAAAATAAACAAGGTATTCCACCCCCCCCCCGACGTTGGGGCTAACATGGTTCTCGCCTTGCCCTAAACCATTCTTAAATATGATGTCAATAGTGAAACCTTCCAAAAAAAACATATAAGTATTGTGAAATATGACAATTTGTAGCCGAGATGAATTTACATAAAATTGGGTTTATTTTTCTAAGGATGGACTTTGTTGGTATGCAAAATTTTAGTAACTTTCGAACACGTGCTTTTAAAGTTTTATTGATTTTTTTTCTCAAAGCATGGATTTATATATACTCTGATGTATCATTCGAGATACTAAAGTTAGCTAAGAATATGGGGTTTCTTGCAAGTTAAACTGAACAATTGATGACATGATTTCTTAGCGCCAATTTCCCAATTATCGCTATTTATTATTTTTGAAGACAAAGGACAAGAAAATCTAGGGTTTATTATGCGGCATGGGTCAAGCTCCATCTTCCCGGAAACTTTGTCTCTATCAATTCTGCATTATTGAGCGTCCTATTCCTATTGACTGTTATGCTCTTCCATCCTTTATGTATTTTCTCAATTATATGTTTTGTTGTGTTTCAATCATGGGATCAAGACAAAAATTCTTGAAGGAATCTAGAGACTGCTTTTTCTGACCAAATCTACCTCATTCGCATTAGTCGATATAGATTTATGTGCACGGAATATACACAGAAATTAAAAAATATATATACACACACTACCATGGTTAATCAAGCAGTTGAAACTTTCTTCTTTACTATAATAATCTAATTAATATTAAGTTCACTAATCTCTATTTTTGCAAATGAACTCTATTTGTATGCACCGGATAAGACTTTACCCATAAGAGATAAGTATAATTATTTTTAAAGTTACCCTAAATGGTTTATGGTGATATGCATAATAAAAGTGAAAGTTTATAAACAAGTCATTTTGTTAAAAATCGTACATCTTTAAAAAAAAAAAAAAAAAAAAAGCTAGACTTTATCTGAAAATCGGTCCATAAATTTGCTCGACAATGAAAAAGAGAATTAGGTTTCTTGAAAATTAAACTAATCTATATGGAAAAAAAAAATCTAACAATAAAAAAGAAAACATAGTGCCCAACAATACGCAAAAACAGAATATGTGAAATCCTTAATTATGCTAGTTAGATCCTAAAGAAAAGAAGGAAAGTAAATAAATTCGTGGCACCAATTTAAATTACAATTTAATGATCCCGGGTAATTTTTGTACTTTTGTTGGAACTTAGCTGGCTTTAATCATATAAAGAGTGGAAATAGTGCCGCCTCATTTCAAATATGAAATTACCATAGTTGGATTCAAAAAGAAGGAAACAAGGACAACAAAGAGCCAAAAAGAATTTGCTCTTTTGACGGATTAAGATGAGGCAAGAAATTGAAGTAAACCACCCCGGGAACCCGTTCGTGGGAGGGTCAGGACACGTATGAATCCAGCTCACAGCAAAGCAGGGAATTTACGAGCGCATTCACGGATGGACCCGACCAAGAGAGAAACATGGGAGACAGTAAATTGGTAATATTCCCTCGTGGGGCGTTGAGCATATGCCACGAGCAGAGGCAGAGAGATTTAGAGGGAGAGAGAGCGTCCTAAGTAGTCCATGAGCTTCACGTTTGGTTGTAGGTGCTGAGGAGGAGGACGACGACAGCTCGCCTTCACCGTCCCGACAGGTCAAGCCTCTCTCTCTCTCTCTTTTTCTCTCTCTGCGCCAACAAACAAACGAATCATTGTCCTTCTTTCTCTCTCTTACTCGGACGAGAAAGGGACAAAAAGGGGAAGAAGAGGAGGAGGAGGAAAGAAGAGGAGGAGATGGACATGGAGGTGTCGTCCAATTCGACCATTATCTCGGCGCAGACGTAAGTCCTCTTCTCTCTCTCTCTCTTTCTCCTCCACAGGGCTTTTCCCAGATTTACTCCTTTTTCCCCTTTTCGTCCGGCCCGTCGTCTCGCGTTGGCTATTTCCAATTTCACCCGAAGTTCCCTCATCCGCTAGCTCATCTCCCTCATCCCCTCCCTTCCTTTCCTCTCTCTCCCCCTCCCTCTCTTTTCTCCTTCTCCGGCGACCCTTTTGGCGTTTCTGCGAAATTGTAAATCTTTCGCTCGATAATTCTTTCGTGATTCGACAAAAGTTGGGAACTTTTTCTCTGGGTTTGATAGGTTTTTGGGTTTTCCGAGAAGCATGTCGGAATCGATACCGAGGTTGGAGGGTGGGGGGTCATCGGATCGTCGTCGTTTTGAGGGTTTAAGAGGAGTCCAATGGCGTTTGGATCTCGGGGTCATACCTGCCGCCCCGTCTTCCTCGATCGACGATCTCCGCCGCGTCACCGCCGATTCTAGGCGACGGTAACTTCCAGAGCTTCTTCTTTTTACTTTAATTTCGATGGACTTGATCTGTGCAGCTTTGCTTGGAACGTGATGGTGAGCTCAGGATGCATTGTGCTTTGCCTCGTGCGAATTTCGCTTTCCCACGATGTGTTTATTTTTGTTTTCGAGATTTACCCAAGTTGTTTTCATGGCTAAAATAAATTGGGTTCAGCTTGTAATCTGAATTGGGAAGGAATTCATCGTGTGGAAGCTGGGTAAAGTTCATCTCGGTTCTGTAAGTGGAAGTGCCACATGGAAGAGCAATAACAATGTCGGCTTTAGCTCCGTGTTCACACATGGAATGGTGATTTTGTCCATAGATCTCCCGCGTCCTTGAGCAAGTAATGAAAACTTGCGCGCATTTTGAGGTTTTGAATTTCGGTCATCTGCTTTCCAGCTTATGCTCCATAGACTACAATTCCCTTCTGTGGTGATGGAGCCTTGTGGGGGTTAACATGCCCTGTCATCTTAGACCTGTTTAGTGTGAACCACTACGAAAAAACCCAAAGAAGCTTATAAGATGAAGCCGCAGTCTTGAATAACATTGAACAATAGGAAGGTTCTTCTGCAACTCCATCTCTCTTTCTGTAGAGCCCTGCTGCAGTTGATCGAAACCCAGGATTCATGTAAAAAAGTGTAAACAGAAGTAGGATTAGGTTTTAGATCTATGAATAAATTTTGGTGGAGGACTCTTTGCTTGTTTATTTAATCTTTCTTGCCGCTGTATAATCCACCAGGGTGGTCAAGAGATTTGATTGGACATTATTCCATCCACTTAAAGCACAAAACTTTTTAAGGTCACTAGTACGCATGGGTGCATTACAGGAATGCCTCGTCATCATAAGCATGCTGCTTAAATGCAATTTATCGCTGGCTTTAGTCATCAGATGAGAACTTTGGATGTAATTTTGCAATCTGGTCTTGGTTAATTGCTTTATGTTCATTATGTTTACATCTCTCAGATATGCAAGTTTGAGGAGGCGCCTTCTGGTGGATCCGCATATTTCAAAGGATGGAAGTAATTCACCTAATCTTGCAATGGACAATCCATTGTCACAAAACCCAGGTTAATTCTAGTCCTACTGATGTGCTCCTTCTCGATATGTTCATTTTATCTTCTTGTAAACAACTGTCGGTATACTTTACAATGAAATTTCTTGTAAAATTTGCTCGTTCATACATTCTAACCAATCCAAGGACATGAATAAAGAAAATATAGAGAAAAGGAGGATCCTTTTGCAGAGGATCATTTTGTGGACAACATTGAGGATTTGTAACTTGGTTTGCTTTTCAAGATTTAAGTGGAAGGGTGACATTCGCATGCATAATTAGGATAATCAAAGCTTAGCTAGTGGATATCAGATCGACAATTGGGACATAACATGATGTGGTCCCATGCACCCATATTTTACGTAAATTTGGTTTCTCCAAATTGTACTTTAGTCTAGTCGTAACTGTTGTAGGAGAAGACATTAAATTGTGTGTATCCTGTTAAGTTACATCATCGCTAATTTATTGAAAAGCTGTTCGTTATCCATTGCCAGACAGCAGCTGGGGTCGCTTCTTTCGGAATGCTGAGCTGGAGAAGATGGTTGATCAAGATTTATTACGCTTATATCCAGAAGATGGGAGTTACTTTCAGACACCGGGATGCCAAGGCATGCTAAGAAGGATACTATTATTGTGGTGCCTTAGACATCCAGAATATGGTTACAGACAGGGTAAATACTGTGCATAAAAGATAGTTACGGTCATTTCTTTATTTGTTTCGATGACTGAGCAGTATAGAAATAAAGTACGTATAGGAAGTATCTTAGATAAATCTGATGATGCTTAAGATAATGGCATTTCACACATTGGAAGTTCATTGAATTTGGCATTGGCATTAACTGTCACTTTGTCTTCTGCAGGGATGCATGAACTGTTGGCGCCATTGGTCTATGTTCTCCATGTTGACATTGAACGTCTCTCTCAAGTGCGAGAACTTTATGAAGAGCAGTTCACTGACAAGTTTGATGAGTTATCATTTCATGACAATGATCTTACATATAATTTCGATTTCAAAAAGTTCTCCGATACTCTGGAGAATGGAAGTTCCCAAGAAAATGCATCCAAGGTGAGGAGTATCAATGAGCTTGATCCCGAGATACAGAAGATTATATTGTTAAGTGATGCCTATGGGGCTGAAGGTGAACTGGGCATTGTATTATCTGAAAAATTTATGGAACATGATGCATACTGCATGTTTGATGCATTGATGAGTGGGGTCAATGGGTCTGTAGCCATGGCAGACTTCTTTGCACACTCACCTGCATGTGGGTCTAAGGCTGCCCTGCCTCCCGTAATTGAGGCTTCCGCCGCTCTGTACCATCTGCTATCTACTGTTGATTCATCTTTACACAGTCACCTCGTTGAGCTGGGGGTTGAACCACAATACTTCGCACTTCGTTGGCTACGTGTTTTATTTGGTCGTGAGTTCTCACTCCAAGACCTTTTGGCAATCTGGGATGAGATTTTTGCACAAGACAATAGAAAAATGGACATAGTTGCAGAAGATGATGAAGGATCTAGTTTCAGAATTCTCAGTTCTTCTCGAGGAGTGTTTATTGCTGGTATTGCCGTTTCTATGATCCTTCACTTGAGATCTTCCCTGCTTGCTGCTGAGAATGCCACTTCCTGTCTTCAGAAATTGCTGAATTTCCCTCAGAATGTCGATCTAATGAAACTGATAGAGAAGGTGAGGTCATTGCAGGCGCTTGCTCTGGAAGTTAATACTTCTACCGCTTCTTCGTCCAGTGGGGCTTTTGTCCAGAGTAAGCAAATGGTAGGTAGAGCCCATAGCCTGTCATCCGACTCTATATCTCCTAGAACTCCATTAAATGTGGTACCTGATAGCTACTGGGAAGAGATGTGGAGGAATCTGCATAAAGAAGAAGAACTTAAACGGGGTAGTTTACAGAAACAAGTTTCGACCAAGAAAAAGGGATGGTCTGAGAAATTAAAATTGAGTCTTTCCAGAACGGAGTCTGATCCATCTCCAGCTAAGGCTGAGAACATCGAAAAGGTTACTAGGACATCCGTGAGGCGTAGTTTGTTGGAAGATTTGTCTCGGCAGGTTGGCTCTGATGAAGGTGCTGAGAAAAGGAGCAGCCATCAAATTGGAGGTCAGAAGGATCATCTCTCTGTTAAAGATGATTTGGCTAGATCAGAAATCCATAATGAGTTTAGTTGTGCTGATGAGGAGAGACGTTTAAGTGCCAATTGCGGGAGCGAAGAGAATTCCTCAATATTCTCTGACCCAGTTAGTCCTCTTAGTGGTCCTATTGACCATGAGAATGACTCTGAGAAAAGCAGTGTCGTCTCGAACTTATCCCTCGATGAACATGATGATCAACTGCAAAGCACAGGCTGTACAGTGGAGGATTCACCTCTACCTGTCTCTGATGTTCCTGACAACACCTCTCTAAAATCTGAACCGAAAAATGATCCAGCAGGGAAGGCTGCAATAGGCGTGAAGGAACGGAGGCCTCTCTCTGGTAAATTCCAATGGCTTTGGAAGTTCGGACGGAATGCTAGTGCTGAGGAGACATCTAATAAAGAGGAATCTCCTGAGGCTTCAAAATCTACTGATGTTGAAACCATATATCACGATGCAGCTGATCATTCTGTAATTGATCACAGCATTTCTTCTGGTGGTATTAAAGGGGATTCCATTGATGGGAATATGATTGGTTCCTTGAGGAATCTGGGACAGTCTATGATTGAACATATTCAGGTATCTTTTCTTCTCATTGATCTTAACCTCTGTGTAAATGTAGCAAATCCCACAAAAGCAAAAGGAATAGCATTCATAGAAAAGATAAATTTGTTGGGCAGACATCTTACTTTTTGCACATGTGATTTGCAAGTTATATTTGTTTGTCATGCCAAATGAATTAAATATGGTTTAGTGAAGTTGTTGTCTTTCTGCTTCTTAGTACTTTAGCTCTAGAGCAGGCTTGAAGGTGAGGGAAAGATGGGATGAATTTCATGAGGGTAAAGCAAGATTGAGCATGATACAGCTACTAGGTTTATAACTGAAACTACCCCTGTTAGATGCAGCAGCTTGTGATATCCTATGATAGAGCAAGTTTTTCGTTTGACAAATGCAAGAGCTATGATGATGAAACTTACACGTCATTTTCGTACATGAGGAGGTTGAAGGAAGCCTAACAATGGCAAAAGATTCTATGCACATTACCGATGCTCATGAAAATTCAGATGGTTCCAATTTTAGTGCTGCTTTGTTGATGTTGAAACTTTCCTATACGCTTTTTTTGATTGAGTTTCTGGAAATGGTATGTCTATGATGAGTTTTATGGGGGTTCAAAATGCCTTTGAAACCAACTTCTGATGGTCATGTGATCTTGTGCAGGTGATCGAGTCAGTTTTCCAGCAAGATCGGGGCCAAGTTGGTTCACTGGAGAACTTCTCTAAGAATCTGTTAGTTGGAAAAGGGCAGGTGACTGCCATGAGCGCCCTCAAAGAGCTTCGCAAAATTAGCAATCTTCTCTCCGAGATGTGAGGCGCAGAATAAATCTCTCGCTTGTATATATCTTTTTGTAATTATTATTTGCTTAGTGCCTGGACGGTCGTTATCCTGTGGCTCCTCCAACATTGCCGGCGAATATATAATATATTTTTGAATCTTGAAGAGAGAACTGCATGTAATTATATGTCAGCTTAGAAATTGGAAGTGAGGTGATGATGCCTATCGTTCTCAAGTCTGGTGAATGTAATTGCGTTCAAACTAGATTTCCATGTTCTTGCTTCATTTGCGAGTTTTGCAATAGGAAATCACTTTCTCCACCTTGACCATGCAAATTGAACCGTGATCTCTCCTGGGAAATAGCGGTAAGGGGAAATCTACCGATGTTTTTGTTTTCTAAGGGAGGCTTGAAATTTCAAAATGCCAAGCCTTCTTTTCATTAGTGGAAAAGGTAATCTTCACGTATTCTTCTCCCATCCAACGACGATGCTGCCACATCACATCCATTAATTTCCATCTGCATCGTACACACGGATGTCGTATCTTCACATATACGAAGTTGCAAATCAGGTTATACAAAAGACGGAAGGAAGGTTACACCATCGTGTTCACGAGAAATAAAAACTATGTAGGAACGGAAACAAGCGAGAAGAAAGGAAGGTCCTTTACAAAACTTGAGTTAAAATGGAATAGTAAACATGAGACTGGCCCATCAAAGAAGTGGGCCCGTCGGGTTTGTTCTGGGTCGAAAATAATTCAATTTAAAATGATGTTTTTAATTTATATCGACTGATTTTATATAATACAATTTTAACTACTTATACTTGATCCACCCTAACAAAAAAAAAAAAAAAAATCTTGCCACGCCCAACCCGGACTCGACTCAATCCACGCTCAATTCTTAGCAGTTTTTCTCCTTAAGTTGTTTCCTCTGAAAAACATATGAGAATGGCTTGCCGAGTCAATAAGGGAGCTCGGAAAAGTGAAGAGTAGTGGATCTTGCTTAGATGACTAGCAATGCCCCCACTTTTGTGAATCAAATCGCTTCCAAGCATCGGCCGGCCACAGGGGCCGGCATACATCTCTTAGCTCTACCTCCTCTCTATTTGGGAACAGTTTCTGTGACACACACATGACGCACTAATTTTCCGTCATTTGACTTTTTTATTAAAGTAAAAGGATCAATTACAGAGCCGCAAGGGGGTGCAGAACCCATGTACAAAGGGAGCTAAAAAAACTGAAAGCCATGTCCAAAGAAGCGCGTAAAACCGAAAGGGAGCCCAGGTACTAAACAAATCATCAACTGTATAACTCCAGGCAATTACAATTACATCCAAGGAGTTGGTAATGACCTACACAACGTCAATCTGAAAATTCGATATTGAATCTTCCCTTGTGACCCTGACAGAGAAGACAACAAGAGAGATGAAGTTAAGCCGCAGTAGTTAGAGCGCGAATGATAACTAACCTAATCAGAAATTAATTTCTGGAATAGAAATAAAATTTTCTATTTTTATTCCTAAATGAGTTTCTGAGCAAAGATACGCATTTAATAATAACACAATTTTTGTTCATGAATAAAAATACTCTTGCTAACATAAAATTTCTCCCTCTCAAGCGCTGGCAAGCAGCAGATGGCGAGCGGGCGGGCAGAGTGCTGGCGGCAAGCAGGTGGGCGGGCAGGCGGACAGAGGAATGTGGGGGCAGGTGGACGATAAGCAGACGGCAAGCGGACAGTGGGCGGGTTGACGTTGTGTGGGTCATTACCAACATATCTAGAGTCGATGGAAAGTTTAACCTCTGTTTAGAATTCTCCTCCTCCTTTCGATCTGAATAGCTTCATTAAAATTAACGAATCATGTCAAATCCCTCTGCCGATGAGCACTAATCACAGACATCGGCTTTCAAGAGGATCATTCCACGGCAAATCTGATGGTGATGAGTGAGCGACAAGGGAGTGAAGGGAGGACCGTGAGACGAGAGAGATGAAAAGAGAGACAAAGGAGACATATTTCAAATTTAAGTTGACTGATATATAACTCACTTTAATAAAATTGAGTTAAAATCTAGACTTATGACTCATTTTGACAGCCCGGCACAAGACCTGGGACGCTTTTAAGCAAATCCCTTGGATTGATATAGGTTTCATATAAAAGGAGAACGGACTAAATGGTTCAAAACCCAATTTATCCAAGATCCTTCTGTTCCTGTAATATATCTCTCTCCTATATCAACACAGACCCAGCTATGACTTTTGTACATTTATTTATAAATAAATAAAAACAAAAACCGCTAAAACACAAAAAGCATTAAATTGAGCCTTCTGAAGCCGCTGCTTGGCTAAACTTCTTAACCTAATCAATGTTGTGAAAACCAGGGAGCAAGGAAGAGATAAAACCAAAGACAATCATCTGGATTTCCTTCACAATCCCCCACCAATTATTGGCCCCATTCTCAGCACCTGGTTCTGCTGCATTCTGGTTCTCAGCTGCCTGATTTCCATCATCTTCCACTGCACGGTTCTCGTTCTCAGCGCCAGCTTGTCCGTCAACTGAATTACATTTCAGGAAATATAAATTTGCATTGACCAGAAAAAAACATGAATTTGATGGGCACAATTGTCATATACCAAACACCACTACTGGTGCTTTCTCTATCCTTGTTCCATGGAAAACATGACAATCTCTCCCATATCTCACAAAGCAGCCAGTAGATACATGGACTGTCACATGCATGGAAGCAGAAATTAAACTCTTTTGAATAGATTTCTCGACTCTGAGGCTCCTAGAAATGTTTTACTAGAACACAGTAGAACCCTAGGAGACGAGTTAATTTCACAAAATAAGGGACTTGTAAGGACACCATCATATGATGCAAAAGGTACTAAAATCTAAGAATTGACTCTAAGAGACAACTCTATGGATCAACTGTATGAAATATCATAGAGTTGACTTTAACTTTCCCTGGATCGAGCTTGACAATGCATGAATTTTGCATTTCTGTGAATGAAATGTACCTGCCAGAGGCCGATTTTCATTTCCTTGACCTGCAGCAGGTGGGTCATTCTCAGCTCTGACAGCAGGCCTTGGTGGATGAGGAGGTGCAGCCGCTCTCTGCATGCCTTGAGAAAGCCATCGAATCAATGGCGCCAGAGCTCCAGTTTGATACCTACATCAGCCAGTGTCCACAAAGTCAGCTTTACATTCAATAGAGATGTTGCTAACACAAAATCCAAGACAAAATGAGAACTCTAGGAGTCTCTTATTCCCTGATTCCAAATGACAACGATTCCTCAGCATGCATTAATTGGCATCACATAACAAAATAACATAACGAACCAGATCGAGGAGGATAAAAGTGCAATATTCCCCCATCTAAAAGTAAGATTCCCATACTAGAAATTAAACAAACAAGGCAACGAATAAATAACTCCTTGCATTAATCAAATGGAGAGGTTCACATGCAACAATCTACAAACTCATTAGTAGGCCTAGACACTTACAGATAAATGAGGGAAGCAAACAACACAAGGACAACCAGCCTTTGTCTTGATCCATCTTGGTTGAACAAAAATATCACAGCAGCCAGCTTCAAAATGAGCAACAAATCAAGCTGAATTGCAATCTGAAATCTTCTCACAACAACTTGTCTCTGAGGTGCAGGCTGTTGCTGGGGGTTTTGTTGCTGGGGGCCCACCTGCCCCTGTTCCTCACCTGTTGACCCCGCCTCATGAACTCTTCTACTATAAGCACACAAGCAACAAAGTATAACAAGATCAATTATTATTGAGAATCAATATTTTCATCTGATTCTCAGTATTGATGCATCACATGAGAACTTCAACCTTAAGAAACTTAGGCATACAACCAATGTGTAAAAAACCGAAGGCGATGCTGGAGAACCGGTGAAATCAGCTGGTTTAATGAGAGGTGCGTTAAAGTTATATAATAGCCAATATACATTAAAAAAAAATGCATATAAGTTCCAGGCGTGTGGCGCAGCACAACTGGTTTGTGCTTTTAATGTGTATTGAGAAGGCTCCAGTTCGAGACATATGGCCTAAAACTTTGTAAATTTTTTTCAAAATGGAAAATAAACTAACTTTATACATGTAAATTGGCAAGACTAAGTACGCAAAGGAGATTGGATCAGCTGGTATAATTGCCGACTTGACTTCCATCCATGCACAATTTCCAGACCTTTATTCTATAAAGTCAATGAACCGGTCAAAGATCCATTTTAACCAAAACAGTAGGAACTCGTCAACTATAAGCACACAAGCAACAAAGTACTAAAAGATCATTTATGATTAAATATCAATTTTTTCATCCTATTTTCAAACTCAATTCAGATATCAGTTTATGAAAGCTCATATGAGAAGTTTAACCTTAAGAAACTTAGACATATGACCAATGTATTAAAAATTTTACAGAAGGACAAACTGGAGAACTGATCGATTCAACCAGAAGAACTGGACAAACCGGCTGGTCTAAAGTGAGATGAGTTGAAGTTATATAATAGCCTGCATATATACACAAGTTCCAAGCGTGTGGTTCAGCTTAACTGGTATGGGCTTTTAATGTGTATCAAGAGGACTCGACTTCAAGACTCAAAGCCTGTAACTTTGTAAATCCTTTTCAAATGGGAAATAAACCGACTATATATATGTACATCAGCAAGAATACATAAAGGTAATTGGCTAAGGTGGTATAAATGCCAAATTGACTTCCATCCATGCATGATTTCTAAACATCTGTCCACCCATCCTCCTCTTTATTTTAAAAAGTCAAAGAACCGATTGAAAATCTGTTTTAACTCAAACTGCATGACCTGTCTAACTGGTCTCAGCCAGTTTGACAGGCTCTTGACCGCCACAGGCATAAGATTCTGACATCAGAGAACAGGCCTGTACACAATAGACCAGGGCCGTCGAGTCCAGTTTCTAAAACACTGCATACGACACACTTTCAAGGCGATGGAAGGAGCATGTTTTTCCACTTACTTTGTGAAATAGTATATAGGAGATAAGGAGATGCTACTTTTATGCAATCATCAGCTTGAGGGGGCAGAAAAGAACTGAGAAATATATAGGAGAACTGCTTCTCAGGTAAGGTTTCTAGACCATGAAGGCAAGCATTCAGATAATTTCAACTGATGGATACTACAGATGGATTTCCTGATTACAGAATAATTACAGAAAGACAAATCAACAGCACCAAATAGACCTAACATAAACGATGCATGTCGAAATAATTAAAGCCAAGTTTATAATAGATTTAACGTCCTCGAACAGACAATAGATTGGATGTACTTACGTTGGTATGTTATAGGTAAGAGGGATGAGATTGTTGGATTGGAATCCAGAAAACCCAAGGTACGGAGAAACTGGAACTGCGTAAATGCCAGCTCCCCTATTTGTCTGTTCTTGATTCTGCGAATTACTTAGGCTGGGACCTTGGGTAGGGTAGAAGATGGGTAGCATTTGCATACCACCATTTCCAGGAACTGGAAAAGCAGAGGATAACGGAACCTGAGAACACAAAGTCCAGAAGATGGAATGTGACGCAGAGTACAAATATGATCCAGAGTCTATATACTACTTTGAAGCACTCTATGACAAGACAATAACGAAGAAATGGTGCCGCCGAAGTTGCCAATCAACCAAAAAGCAACATAATTTCATAACCGCGAGCAAATTTAACAGACAACAGAGCTCGGCAGCGGGAAGCTGGTTTTTCTAAACCAAACGTTAAGCTCATCCGATTCACAGGTGCATCTGAACCTAATACATAACTCGAATATACCTCTGTGCAAAATTTCAAATAATGCACAGAAGGTCCGAGCAATCGAACCGCTTATTTTTGCGGCACATCTCAGATACGCGAAAGCAACAAATTCAGCGTGATTTCACGACGAATAGAGAGAAACAGACTCCGCGCATAGGACATTCCACAAGGATCGAGCAACCGAAATCCCCCAAACCAAAACCCTAAGCCACCGCGAATCCAACAGATCGAGTTCTAAGAAGGCGAAACACGAGAGGAAGACGTGCCGGCTAGCACATAAAGGAAGACCTGCGTCTGTTGCCGGATATTGCCTTGAGGGGATTTCTCCGGCGATGACGACGGCGGAGGCGGCGGCGGGGGCTGTGGCGTGGACGACGGCGCGTCGGGCCCTTCCGCCATCGAAGCAAACGCCTCCTCTTCGGTCTCGCGGCTTTGTCGCGCAGATGATGGAGCCGGCGCGCGAGCAGATTCGTTGGGTGCGAGTGCGAGGCTAACGGATCGTTCCAAATTGCAGATGCGATGGAAGGAGCTCTGGGTTCGTTTTCTTTTTGCGGGTCCGCTGGGTTTCGTCATTGAGTCCTCACTGTACCAATGGGCTCATGCCATGTCAGCACCTTGAAATGTCATTGCTCGGTCTTCTTCTTGCAGGGGAGGAGAAATGGCTTTGGTCTCTGTTCATCGCAAAATTACTTTCTCTTTTCTCGAATTAGTGAAATTACATATGAGGCATGCCAACATTACTTTCTCATGCCTACCGAAATTAAGGTTGCGTTGTTTTTCCGTCTCATCACTTATCACGTATGGATAATTTATTTTTAAAATAATAATATAAATAATCCATAAACTTTAGTTTAATATGTAATGTGATTCATGAATTTTTAATTTGTTCAATGTGATTCTGAACTTTAATCCGATGTGCAATGTAATCCTTAGCTTTTGATAGATATTCAATGCAGTTTCTAAATTATATGAAAATATTTAATATCGTCCTTCCATTAATTTAATACCAAGGACAATATTGAATTTTTTAATATAGTTCAGGAACTAAATTAAATATTATTGAAAATCATAATCGAATTTTTTGGTTATTTTGTTTCCAGATTTTCCAGACCTTCCAAATCTTTTAGATTTATTTTTTTCTAGATATTCCAGATCTTCTAGATTTTCCAGATTTTATTTTTTCCAAATTTTGTTTGTTAGTTTTTAGGAATTTGTTTACTACTTTTTTAAGGTGTTGTAGCAGCTATAAAAATATTAGATGTCTCATGTAAATATTCATTTTCTGGAGAATAAAAAACTCAGAGTAATTTCTCTTAAAATTCTTCATAGTATAAAGACCATTCTCTTCTACCTTATTTCTAAGAATTTCCACCATGACAAAATACCCTAGAGCTGCCATGGAGCTGCCATGGTAAGCAAGGTTGAGAGTGAAACCTCTAATCCTAGAGCTCAGGACTCTCCTCATATTATCCAATCTATCAATGTATCCGAAGGCCGAACTCTTCTCATCACCAGTCATAAACTTACCTGTCACAGCTTCAATCAATGGTCCCATTCTATCATGATTTTTGTTTGCGGAAAAGGTAAAGAAGATTACCTAACTGGAGCTGCCGTACAACCTGAGAAGACGAGCCCAAATTATCGAACATGGTAGGCGGAAAACTCAAAAGGAGTTGGAGGACTGTACTACATCAAAGCTGGCCCAAGAGACAGACCTGAGTTCAAGACCCACAATAGATGAAGGTAATGCTCCTATAAGCTTAGAAAATTTTGCTGTACTTGATGATCTTGATCAGCCCATTGCTCTTAGGAAAGGGAAGAGACAGTGCACTCAATCCCATTAACAATTTTGTGTCTTATGAAAAGTTGTCTCCTAAATACAAGGCATTTGTTTCAATGTTGAGCAACATTCAAATTCCCAAAAATATCCATGAGGCACTTACTCAATCCGAATGGAAAAAACAGTTCTTGAGGAAATTTATGCACTTAAGAAGAATAATAATTGGAAATATATAGAATTTCCAGCTGGGAAGAAATTGGTAGGATATAAGTGGGTCTTTACAGTTAAGCACAATGCTGATGGTAGTGTTGATCATTTCAAGGCAAGGCTGGTTGCTAAGGGATTCACGTAATCATATGGTATAGATTATGAAGAAACCTTCGCTCCGGTGGCCAAACTAAATTCTATTCGAGTGTTGCTCTTCCTTGCAGACTGGCCCCTACATGCACATCAATTAGACATAAAGAATGCATTCTTAAATGGAGAATTGGAGGAAGAAGTCTTTATAGGGATTCCACTGGGAATTGACACTAAAGAGAGCTTCAACAAGGTATGCAAACTCAAGAAATCCCTATACAGCCTAAAGTAATCACCTCGTACTTGGTTCGAGAGGTTAACAAGGGTTATTAAGAAGCTGAATTCCATTCAATATCAAACAGATCATACAATGTTTGTTAAGAAGTCAGTAAAAGAGCAGTAATGATTGTATACGTCAATAATATAATCCTAACTGGTGACAATTTGGAGGAGATTGGAAAACTGAAGAATATCCTGGCAGAAGAATTCAAGGTTAAAGACCTAGGTCAACTCAAATACTCCATAGGTATGGAGGTAGCTCGGTCACGGAAATGAATTGCAATTTGCCAACGCAAATATACCCTTAATCTTTTGAAGGAAACTGGTATGCTTGGGTATAAATCAGCTGACACACCCATGGATTCTACAAATAAAACCGAGATGGAAGAAGGACCATTAATGGACAAAGGGAGGTATCAAAGATTAATTGACAAACTGATCTATCTCTCGCATACTTGGCCAGACATTGGTTTCATAGTAAGTATGGTTAGTAGATACATGAACTGACCAACAGAGAAACACATGCAGGTAGTTTTTCGAATCTTACAGTACTTGAAGAAAAATCCTAGAAGAGGGCTCTACTTTAAGAAAATAGATGAGAGAAACGTAGAGATATTCACGGATGCATATTAGGCTGGACCTCTCATGGACCGAAGGTCGACAATAGGGTATTGTACCTTCATGTGGGGCAACATGGTTACTTGGAGAAGCAAGAAGCAACCTGTTGTTGCTAGGAGCAGCGCTGAAGCGGAGTTTAGAGCAATGTGTCAAGGAATATGTGAAGGCATATGGCTGAGAAAAATATTAAATGAACTAGGATTCACTAATACCAATCCTATGTCATTATTATGTGACAACAAAGCTGCTATTGAGATTGCCAAGAACCCGGTTTATCATGATAGAACAAAGCATGTGGAGATCGATCGACATTTCATCAAAGAAAAACTCGAGAAAGGAATCTTGAAGCTCTCATATGTTCCAACCAATCATCAAACATCGGACATACTAACCAAGGTTTTATCCAGAAATAGTTTCGAGACTCTAAGGTACAAGCTGGGTATGATAGACATTCATAACCCAGCTTTAGGGTGCTGTAGCTATAAAAATGTTAGATGTCTCATGTAAATATTCATTCTCTGGAGAATAAAAAACTCAGGCTAATTTCTCCTAAAATTCTTCAAATATGTACCAAAAGTTCAAATATCATAGTGAACAATAAAATTCAGATACTAATTTCTCCTATAACGTGCAGTGTGGTCCCTTGGGGGAAATTTTGGGTGTTTGGCAAGGGCTTTTGAATGCCCATTTGCGAAATGCAGGCATTTTAAATGCCGAAAGCTGAATGCCGGGGAGGACCAGCTTTGAGCATTGGGCATTCCGGAGATGCGATTTCACTGTTCACCGGATTACTGTTCATTGTATCCTTTGCCGTTTGCCTTCTTCTTCGCCGTTCGTCTTCTTCTTGCGGTGGATGGCGCTCAGTCGCGAGCGGCCAGATCTGGCCGTCGAGAAGCCTCGCCTGAGGTCGCACAACCTCAAGCGACGTCGCTTGGCGCGTGTGAGCCAGGCAACGTCGCTTGGCGCGTGTGAGCCAGGCGATACCGGCTAAGGTCGCGCCGCCTGAGGTCGCGCGGACCTTAGCCGGCGTCGCCTGGTCTCGTGCAAGCTAGGCGACCAGGTGAGGCCAGATTTGGCCTCCGCAACCTCCGATGGCCAGATTTGGTCGTCCGGCAACGGCCGGCGGTTGGCCACTGGCCGCCGGAATTTGATTATAGACTTAAAAAAAAATAATAATAACAAAAGCTAATTACAAATGTGTATTTTGTCAAAATTTTGCCAAACGATGTTTTTGCTAAGTTGCATTTCAATACTATAATTTACCAAATGGTCTAACATTTCCGAAAGTCTCTTTACCTCAAAAGTATTTGCATTCTCCCAATGGCATTTCCCCAAAGCCGAACCAAACGGGCCCTTATTCTATTAGAGGGTTTTGACGCAACGCAATTTAGCACTAGCAAGCCCTATTATTCTAAATTTTTCTTATGATTTTCAATTAGAGATTATATATGCGTTCAACCCATTTCGCAGGTCACATTTTACCACGAAACTACATCGTTTACTTCGATAGAGGAGACAATTCAACCCAATGCAAATCTTTTTAACAAATTTAAAACATGTTTAACCCAAAAGAACGTTTACTGCAATGTCGCTACTTGTAAGTTTGTTCCCCCAAACCATGTTTCAAATTACAAGAAAATTTCATTTCTTACGTTGAAGAAACAAATTGTCGGGAAATTAACCATGCTAGTGAAAATGCTTGCTCCTCATTGCACTTTTCCCTCTTCTTTAGGCCGTTGCTTCTTCTTGGAACCTCTTTACTCTTTAGAAGATGGTATTGGAAACTTTCGGACATAACCACCTCCGTGCTATAATGCTCGATACCTGTTAACTAACTCCATGTACTTGAACTTTCGTGCATTCACGTGTCTTAAAGAAGATTACTAGAACGAGAAATTGAGACTAACTGAATGTTCAAACGATCAAATATATTGCAAGCTTGCAGCAAGTGAATGATTTACAAAGAAGATAGAAATAGAATGAAAACAGACAGGTTCGAATTGATAAATGAAAATTTTTGTCCCCCAAATCATTCTAAATAGTATATGTACAGCACTTCCAGTCTGCTCACTCGTCCTTCTTGACCGCCCATCTTATTCTCATAGCCTCCTGCGTTCCATATCTAAATAGCACTTGATCCTGCAGCGTATTCAGAAAAAAAGAAATGAATTAGCTCACTAAGCAAAGAAAGCAGAGAAAGGTCCTTAGATCCGATACATCCTCTTTCCAGATTGGGGTTCGGTACCAACTTAATGTTTCTTTTCAAGACGGAACAAAAGTCTACCATGTATAAAGAAACCTCACGTTTCACAAATTCATTACATTGCTCACCACTAATGAACTTGGCTTAAATTAAACATGTCCCTTCGGTCAAAAAGAAAATTCCAACATGTTCCACAACCAGACATGTTAGGTTAGTTGCTTTTTCTATGGTTCAAGTACAGGGTCATATGCAGATTTCTTTCTCTGACTGTTTGGTAAGTTGTTTTGTGAACTATTTGCTAGTCAGACAGTCCAGGCAATAATTTCCCGATGGTCAAAATAAATTCATATATGTCAATTGAAAAGGGGGTTATCAGTAGAGACAAGCCTCTGATTTGATACCTATAATGCTAAAAAAACTACATTTTTCATGAATTTTTGTGGAAGGACAGTGGTGGCACAGCAAGAAAATGTGGCGCATCCCTCCATGCACGATAGCAGGTGCCAGATACACAGAAGACATAAGCCAATCAGCAAGCGTAGAGAGCATATCCAATCCAACATTTCAGGATCTTCAACTAAGTTGAGATCAGAGGAGGCAGGCACAACTTACCCCACTAGCCACCATGACTTTTGGGATGCCGATGCTTCTCATTCGTCATCATCGGATTCACGGTCTTCTGAGGTAGTCAAAACCTTAATCTCTACTACCTCTTCCTTAGACAACTCATTTCCCAACTCCATGTTCGGGGCACATGCTGATTGACCATCTGCGCAGGAAGAAATTATCACGACCATCACTCATTGCTTAGAGGTTGTCAAAAATACAACAAACCGAGGACCAATGACTTAACCCTCTGGTACCTGCATGCTTGTAAACTGCTTATTTTTATAAGTTTCTACAATTGATTGGGCTCATCGCTTATTGTGAGAAATCTTTTGGTCATAATACCGAGTTGGCTTTCCTAAAGTAGGATACCCAAAGAAAGTTATCTTCACCACTTCTCTCTCTTTCTTTTTATGGAGTGTCATACTTTAGTACAAAAGAATGGACCAACCAGGAAAAACAACAAGTATTTGGTATAGCAATTTGCAGTTTAACCAGCTTCTGTAATCAGTATCCAACAACTAAGCACAAGCAGCCAGAAACTTAAAATATCATTCAGAGCTGCCTAGTAGAAGATTTAAGAAGGAAAAAAAAAAGGCAATACCCCAAGGAAGGTGCCAATGCATACAAACACAAGCAGACCAATGATCAACTGGGGCACCTCACTAATACTCTTTCAATAATCTTCCATTCATTCCACCTGATGACTATTAGTTACAAACACGAGCAGATCATTGATAAACCAAACTACCTAACTAATCACATAAAAGGTGCTAAATTTTTCTCCATATTTCTCTGGTTCTCAAACTATTCATGACGATTTTCTCATCTTGGCATCTAAGCTATGACAATGTTCATGTTTTCTTGCTGGCAAGTCAGAAAAGCTGTCCCCCTCAAAGAAATAACTTCTTTTAAGTATTGCTACTGCAAATGATGATATCAATCTTATGTTCCTCGGCTAGCGAATTGAATTGAATTAGCAAAAGTTAAGTCTTGTCAATCCAAATCAACAAGGGCGACATTCGGTTGAACTACTGAGCACAGCCTCCACTCACTGTCACTTCTTATGACACCTCCAGATAGAGAATTGAAATTTCAGCACGACAATTTCGTTTGTTGGACTCTGTAAACTTCAATTAACCACCACTTCTCGAAATCCAGAGAATCGATCTCATGAACAATAAATAGAAGATCCACCGTCGATCCAGAATTTCTCCAATTGCTTGTACAATTAGCTAACGAACAATCAGCAAGTAAAGAAAAAAAAATAATTTTTTTTTTTTTTTAACACTTTGCAATAACATGAAAGCGAAGGAAGCTAGGTGGGGGTCTCAACCCTAACCTGGTCGTGCCAAAAACTCAAAGCTGGGCCAACCGCGGACGGTGGCGAAAGACAGATTCTCCTCCTCCTCGTAGGTCAACGGCCTGGCCAATTTCCCGACGAGATCGACGACGTTGACCGGCCGCCGCCGCGGCGGAACCCAGAAGGAGGAGCCGGGGACGAAGGGGAGCCAATCGGGGGTAGACTTCTGGACGACGATGGAGTGGATGGCCTCCTCCAGGCCCTTCAACCCCAACGCCTCCCCCTCGTCGTCCGACGCGGCGGAGGAGGAGGAACCCGCCGCCGCGGACGACGACGACGAGGACGACGACGACGAGGAGGCGGACGCGAGGGTCGATTCCAGGTCGATCTCGATGAGCTTGCCGGAGCGGTTGGAGCGGTTGCGGAGGGCGATGAGGGCGACGGGGGCGGCGGGGCTTGAGGGCGTGGAGGGAGGGGCGGAGGAGGGCGCGGGAGAGGAGCCTCGCCATTGCTCTTCTTTTCCTTCTCGGGCGGAGGGAGCTGAGTTCGAGACCGAGACGACCGAGTTACGCGACTCCGAGTCGGTGGACTGGGTGGATTGCTGCAGGGGAGGGGGGAGGTAGGCGCGGGGAGGCGATGACTATTGACTGCGGGCGATCGGCACGTGTGGAATTAAGGGATTAGATTCTCTACGCTTTATGGTTTTGCTCTTCTTCTTTTTCCAAATTGAAGTTTCGCCCAAATTTCGTTTTTGATCTCCGTAGGAAGGTTCTATCTTCTCTGTTCACCTTTTGCTATTGTCATTCCAACATCATTGTGCCCCTCAAATTAAAATTTCTCTTTTTATAACAGGTCGACGGTTTTTTTTTTTTTTTTTTGGGTGAAAAGAACAGGTCGAAAGAGAAATTTTTATAAAAATTAATGATTTTTTTTATAAATAATCATTTATAACGCAAACGAAAGAGAAATTTTCAAACATAAATCATTTGTAAAATATTTTTCATTAAATAGTTATTTTAAGCAATATAAACTATAATTTTAGAAAAATTATTTTCTAGATTATTCATTTTGCAGTCATTAATTTTTCAAGATAATTAACAAATTCTAGATATTAGAAATAAATGAAGAAGTAAGCTTACTGTTGCAGTTATTAACTTTTCGATATCAAAAAGAGTATGCCCGTGGAAACTCGTGCAATTCCTGCACGATCAATAATTTTTGAGTTGGAAAAATAAATAATCTTCACTTTCTATAGTAACTTCCACATAAGTGAAGACGTAAGTTTGACCATTTTAAGGAACCAATAATTCTCAACGTGTTAACGACTTTAACTCTATAAAGTATTACCAAACTTCGGAAGGCAAACTTATTCATCTAATCTTTAATATTTAATTCGTGATTAGGGATTTCTAAAAAATGGTTAAAAAAGAAAAAAGAAAAAGAAGAACTTGCGCGGATCATGTCATGTACATTCTCATTGACTTTTTTCCCATGCGAGCCCAATATTGACCGAGGGCTCGCCTATGATTGAACCGAACCGGATCCAAAGCAAAGCCCAGCCGTACGATGGGGCGGGACCCACCGTTTCCATCCCCCCCAACACGTTATCATCGATCCAATCAGCCCGTTAACTTTTCCTCCTCCTCCAACATCTTCCCAATCGAAATTGGAGACGCGAATCCGGGATTAGGGTTTGCCTAGCGGAGACCAGAAGGAACGAAGAAGCTTCTGCAGCAGCAATGGCGCTTAGGCAGTTCTACAACGAGATCAGGGGGATGAAGGTGAAGGAGATCCCCGACTACGTGAAGCCCAAGCTGTCGATCGACTACGTGAAGAAGTCCATCCAGAGGGGCCTCGACAAGTACCATGCCAAGTACATCGAGACCGACTCCATCGAGCCCGTCTACCACGTCTGCTTCGGCGGCATGGCCTTGTCCTACCTCGTCGCCCTCCCCAACGAGCGCCGCCACCTCGAGCACAAGCAGCACGCCAAGGAGCACGGCGGCGCCCACTGATCCATCCGTCGGTTCGTCGGGGGAAGGTGCGTTTGCCGTCGGATCGGGGGATTGGTTTGTTGGCTGTGCCCCTCTTGCGGTCGTTTTTTTTGGGCTGGATCCGATTGGAGTTATTCGTTTGTTGTTCTTCGATGAATTCTCGCTCTCTTCATTGACGTGATTGCGGTCGTGGGTGTACCGCATTGGGGTTTCAGTTGATGTCGTTCGACCTTGTTGGCTTTAATCTCTCGTTGATGTGTGAGTTGAAGGATTCTTTTGCTTCGTTGTGGTATGCGTGGGTAATCTCGTGGATTTGTTACGATATGATTATAGACGATGGGAAATGAGCTAGGTTGGTTTGATTTTTCTTTTCTTGAAACACGAGGTGAATTGGGTTGGGTGCGTCTTGAACATTGCGATCCTTGGCAGGTCTTTGCGGTTGAGTTTTTGCATAGGCCTGAGCTCTGGTTGATTAGGAAAACTCGATATCAGGTTCTAGAATTGATTGATAATTATTTTGATGTTGTTGAGTTCAATAGGATCCCAGTGTTCCCAATGTAATGTTTATGCTCTGGTGAGTGGAGTGCCTTCCTGTGCTGCCTCTTATTGTAGAACTATTAGATCTGCCCACCTGGTGTTATTTTGGTGCTTCGTTGATGTGCTTTTGAATAGTTGGTCTGGTGGGTGCATTGATTCAAGAGTCGTTTTAATTTATGATTATCCTGTGTTGATACTATAGGGTCTTATCTTACGGAGCATACTGATTTGGAAGTTCTTTCTATCTTGCCATTTATACATGGAAATGTGCAACTTGGTCCTGAGGTCGATTGAGGAAAAGAGGTGGAAATGAAGTAGTGGCGTGTTTTTATGGGCCTTCTTCTTCCTATTAGTATATCAGTTTATTGGACTTAAAAGGTTTTTAAGGGAGAATTCTTATTAATATTGGACAAACTCGAGAGAGTGTATTGGGGAAGCAACCAGTGATTAGCAAGACTGGAATAATGACTATTCTATTTTCCCTTTGCCAGTGTGTTTCCTGGAGGTTCTCTTTTCTGTTATCACAAACCTTAGCAGCATGCCATTTTAGCATTTTACTGAGTGTTCCTTTTCTTTTAAAGAAAAATAACACACCTACATAGGACTTTGCCACTCGATAGCAAGGTATTGCGTGGCTATGATGTGAATGAGGTGCAGTGTGCTAAGGCCTTAGAGATCTTTTGAAATTCTAGGGAAACAACGTATAGACTGCTTTGGTCAGCTTCCGTCAATTTTCTCTTCAATAAGTAACAGCTTCTAAATCAAAGGTAGGCGTCTTTATGAATTATGGTTTAAAGCATCAGATCATGAGTTAAGTCTATCAATTTCTTATCTCATGTCCCCTTTGCTGGCCTTAGCCTTGCTGCTTAGGAGTATCTGTCTTCTTTGACTAGAGAGATTTGGTGACTTTATCCCCTGTTGATAGAAGTTCTGAGTCAGGGGTTCAGTTCTCTGGCTTTTCTTTCTCAGTTTATTCTGTTGACTTAATTACTCAATCTTTCAACAGAGTTGCATCAACGGTGCTTTCATACAGGGGCCTCCAGACTTACCCATGCATCACCATGAAATTGACATGTTTTTTAGCATCACCCTCTGTGAATTACTATAGTCATCAGGGTTGGCTCAGGCATTGGATACCCCAATATGAATGTTAAGAAGTGCACATGCATGTCTATCTTATGGGATATTGTAATGTACTCAGCTGGGGTTGAGTTCACTTATGAACTCCAGGAATTTGGCATGACACTCATAATGTGAGGCTTCGGACTTGAGTCAAGATGGACTTTTATGAATCCTTTACTAGAATTGACTTGGCCCTTGTGCTGGAAATCAGCCGGAGCTTGAATATCCAATGATGTTTTTGTGCTCCTGTTTGACATTATGTATGTTTAGGCATGTGATTATTCAGATGTTCTAAGAGGTTCATGCCTACAACCTCGTTAATAAAGGTTGTTATCATGTAGATTGAACTGACCTCATGTTGATACTTCACCTCCAATTTGGAAATGCTTGAGTTGAGTCGACTTATTGTGTACACTATATATATTCAACTCTTGTTTACTGAGAATTTTTTCAGAGCTGTACCTTTGCGATATCCAAAGTCTCACGTACACGGGACTTATGATTTCTTTGGGCCTAATGATTATGGGGTTGATTTCCATGATGTACTTGATGATTCTGCTTAGTGCTGTCTATTTTTTACTTTAAGCCATTCTCTGCCCTCTCTCCTGTACCACAATAACTTCATATGGGCATATAGGTCGTTTATCTGCAAGTTATTACTTTTTCCCCCTCACAATTTGTTTTCCATTTCCTTTCAGGGGTCAAGATGGTTGCTATGTGTTGATTCTCTCTTATCGCCGAATTTCTGATTATCATTCGGAAGACATGAACTGTCTAGCTCACCAAATGGTGCATCCAAATAATGTGAACTTTGTGTCAGTTTGTGTAAGTTTTTACATTGCGGATGTTACTTTCATTAGTTTCTCTATAAGGGTGAATGGAAACACATGTTGAAGTTGAGCTGAATGACAACTGGCTCTTGAATTTCAATGGCAGCATATGGTTCTTAATTTAGTTTTGATGCTTGAATAAGTATATATGGTTTTGAGCTGGATTTCATACTACCTTCTTTAAAGCTGCTTGTTTCACAAATCAATAGGCCGAACCAGTTGCATCTCCCCAATCTATTGAACAGCTACTGGTGATGATTACCGGCTGACAATGTATGAAGTCAGGTACTTATATGCATAACGGTGTCAATATTCTCAAACAAGTGCTATCCCAATTTTCATCTCTAGAATGCCCTTGATAATGGAAGACATAAACGAACTAGAAGAGGAAAGTGCCCCTCGTCAATGTTCGGTGAAGACCGTGCGGTAGCCTGGTGTGTCTTGCGTTGTTAATACTGTCAAAGGTGGCAACCATTGCCATGATGACGAAGTAAGTTGGAAAGAACAGAGATTAGTCGTTACTCGTGTTATCTATTTCTGGTTCATGCTCTTACATATCAATCCATCTTCAGAGTTAAAACGGAGACAATTCTCTTTGTTCTTTGAGCAAATTTATGGTGGAACTTTGACAATTCACGCCTTTGGCCAATTGATCTCTACAGTTGGAAGCCAAATTAATGAGTCATGGAGCTCTGTCGCTCTCGCTCGTTTCCAAATCTGAGGGATCATGGACCGAAAGGATCAACTAGTTGTGCCCCCGTAGGCTGGACTGTCTTTGAACGGAGTGTCAGCGTACAAACAACATGATGCACAGCTTGTTAAGAAGTTTCAAAGAAGTTTGGAGTTTCAAATATTCGACCTTGCGTACCATGAGAAATAGTATAGTATGAAAGTTGTGATAGCTTTTACTTATTTATTTATTTGATTGCTCGACAAATGTTAATAAAGATTATCTAGTGTTCAAAATTAAAGAGGCGTCTGAATGGGGTCCAGTCTTTTTCGGCCCAGCCACAAGGCGCGTAAGAACTAAAGCAAATGTCTCTTTCGATTCGAGGGGTGTCCACGTTGGCGTGACGAACCAAGAAATGCAAGGGAGGAAGGGAAGTGGAAGTGAGAGGATCGAGAGACAAACGCGTTTGATCGAGCTTCAAAAGGTGATGAATAAAGAAAGGGAATTGGAAATAGGAAAGTAAGACTGAAGGCGCGAACTATTCAAGGCCAAAGCAGGGCTCTGTCGAATGGGCTTCGATCTCCTCTCCCATCTCCTCGTGAGGCCCAATAGTAGACTCCGCTCCACCCGGCCCATCAATTTCAGGCCCACCCAACTCCACATCTCCATCAACAACCAACCGGACTTCTATATATATGGCCTTCGCCCTCCCTTCTCAAATCTTCTCCGGTCGTGGAGTCTCCGAACCGAGTGCCCCGAATTCCCTCCTCTCTCCTCTCTCTCTCTCTAGCGCTGCTGAATCCATATTTGCCTCTCTCCCAAGCCAGTTGTAGAGCGTAATCGATCGGGCTTTGCTTGAAGCATACAGTTGGGGGGGGCGGAGAGAGAATGAATGCGTCTTCGTCGGGCAAGGCGCGAGCCGCTTCCTCCTCGCAGCCCTCCGAGAGCTCCTCCAAGCGCAAGCGTGGCATCTTCCAGAAAGAGCGTATGCTTTCCGTCCATTCCTCTCTTCTCGTGATCTTTTCTCCTCTATTTTGGTCCGATTATCATTTTTACTTATGGGGATTCTACTCAATTCCAGTGCAGCACATGATGTACGGCTTCGGTGATGATCCCAACGTGAGTTTCCGCCTCCTGTCTCGTTCGTCGCTTCGTTTCGAATCGCCCCCCCTTTTTTTTTTCCTTTTCTTCTTGTGATTTCTCCTTGGAGATCATCAATTCACGGCCCAAAGGGAAAGGTTATATATTTTGTGGGTGAGAGTCTTCTTGATTACTTGTTCCGTGGCAAAGAGATATGTTTCTTACTTATCTCTTGCGAAATCTGTGATTTTGGCGATACCCTTGTTGATGTCTCGTGCCTACTCATGCGTGTGTGTGCAAAGAGAAACGATTAAAAAGAACTGCATCTGGCAGGATGGATTGTTACTTCTTATTTCTTGCTAATAGTGTGGGAAAAATAAGCTGAAGAACGAGCTGCCATTTATTATGTTGTCAATGGGCAACACTGTAACTGTAAGTATGGTTGCTTAGATTTGAACTCAAGACCAACCATGGTATATAGTAATACTGATGATAAACGCATATTGTGTGGTCAGAGGTTATGTTGGCTCTCCTTCAAGTTCAACTACAGTGAGTAGGGAACTCTTTGCCAAAAGTGGGCTCTTACTTTCTCTGGGAGTTTGGGTAGCTGTGATGTATGCCGTGTGATTGGTTGTTGCTTTTCTCTGACTGAAAAGGCACTGCGATGGACTTATGTCGCCTAGCCCAGCCCAACTAGCTATTTGTCTTTGTTTTGCTAGAAAGCCTCTTTGGGCTGCGAATCGGCAAGTGACCTCCATAGTAGTGAAGCTAAAAGATGGGTTCATTGTTGAATCAGCATGTCACAAGTATCTAGACATTAAGTATCAATTGAAAGCCAGGCCCTTTTTCCACCTGTGTATCAATCCCTTTCTTTTCCTTTGGTCAATGTGTGACCAATTTACTGGGGAAAGCTATTGAGTTGCTGATCCTGATGTCTATTGGTATAGATTACCTTGCGAGTTATTCCATTGGACAGCACATATGAGGTACCGATGATAGAATTTGAGAGGAGTAATAATTTTTCCTACTTGTTATAGGAAGCTTGAAGGCTGCACCTGCTTGGCATATACATTAGCCAAGTGCATAGAACTTGATCAGTAATTTATCCACATTTTAGAGCACCTCGAGTGTGGAAGTTTTTTCTCATGGATGACTGGAAAGATGTACTACTATCAATGTCCTTGAATCAGAGCTTACAAGAAGATTCTGCATTATTAATCATATAAGAAGAATTATCGTTTCTAAGCATGGAATACCTTGCTTCTGTAGGCCAAAACATTGGAGTAATTCGCTAGGTAATCATCTTACCTGTTTTTAAGCTTCTTCATGCTGTAAGAAGTTGAAGTCTAAGCCATCTTGTCACATGCCTCGTCAAACTCTGGATGTTCAAGATCGAAATGTTTTCTTCCTACATTTAGAGAATATTTTGTCAGATGGTTCCATTGGGTGTTGACGAGTAATTAACATGTGATTTGCTTTGAAATGCGTGGAGACCTATTGTCCCTTCAAGTCCTTTCTATACAATGACATATATTCACTCAGCTAAATTTGTTTGATGATCAGCCACTTCCAGAAACTGTGGCACTTGTTGAGGACATTGTGTTGGAGTACGTCACAGATTTTGTAAGTACTGTTGTTATGGCATTTGCATTTCTTGTAGGAGGCATCGAGAAATTAAGTTGCCGTCTTGAGATGTGCAGGCACATAAAGCACAGGATATGGGATCAAAGAGGGGAAAGCTATCTGTTGAGGATTTTCTTTACCTAGTCCGCAAGGTATGGTCAGCAAAGTACTTTTGTCCTTTTCATTTTTTTCTATTGCTTCATTTTGCATGTTAGTGTTTTAAATTTTGTCTGATCTCCAACCCATTTTGATGGGGTGTATGAATTACATTGAATCTTGGGAAAAAGAATTCAGAATAGCTTATTTTTGCCTCATCTATTTTGATCCTTGTAGTCAAGCTGCTTTTGCAAAACCATAGCGTATAGCTTAGAACAGTGTAGTTATCACCTTGCACGGTCACCCTTCCATTGTGTTTTTGTTGGCTACTACTATCATGGTGCATGCTCTTTCATCCTTATATGGTGGAATGTTACTCATCATTTCATCTTCACTGACATTGTGGAAGTAATTAATGAACAAACTTTGCATCCCGTTGCTCTCATCCTCTTCATTGATATACTGTTTTTGAAAGCAAGATCGTTAAATACTTGGCCCTGCAGGATGCACCAAAGCTTAACCGCTGCAAAGAGTTGCTGTCTATGCAAGAAGAACTAAAACAAGCTAGGAAAGCCTTTGATGTAGATGAGGAAAAGCTTGCGGCATCCCTGGACTGAGCTATACTTGCTGTCTAGGATTCTCTGCACAGGTCTTGTCTGGTGTTAGGCTGTATATGTTTAGACCCAAGGCTGTCCAATTTTGAATAGGATTGAAAAGAAAATGGTGGTGGTTTCGTCACCTCACTGCTGATTATTGGTGTTTTTTTCTTCCCAATTGTCAGGTTCATTATCTCGTTCAGTTCAAACAGATTTTGTGCAGCGGCATTTGGTTGGTGTTCTCAAAATTTTAGTCCAATGGGACCCGTTAAATAGCGATGCATCTTTTTCTTTTTCCTCCATGAAGGGTGAGTTACAGAGATTGCCTGGCCAGTTTTGCTTCTATAGATGCTTAGAGCATCACAACAATGCAGAAGCATTACGAAATAGTTTCAGTCGGTGCTGTTCCAAAATGCTAGCTTACAAAATTACTGATTCGCTAAAAATGGATTTTCGAGCATCATAACCTCAAGCAGAGCTGATGCAGGAGCTTGAGCAGATTTTTCTTATGGAAATGATTACCGATACTTGGATTCCATCAAAAAGTTGTTGGTTGAATGAGAAGAAAGAAGGCTATCAGAGCTTAATCTGTAACATAGGAAGTTCAATTACTCTCGATTTAAGGGGACACGCTTTCAAGGAAATCATCAGATGCGCTATTCAAACTGAATGTTCCTTACCAATCCAAATATTGATAGCTCAATCATATTCTTCAAGTAGGCAAACAATATACAAGACAGGCAATTGGTCAAATCTAGTATGGATTATATATAAATGGTAGTTAGAATCGGCAGCACTCGTGGGGTTCCCTCATTCGTGATCGTTGCAGAAAATGATCCAGTTGGCCGTTGCAAGCAAATAGAGACACTATTTCCCTTCTACTCTTGGAGAGAGAAGCGGCAAAAGGAAAGAAAATGCATAGACCGACTTTACATTTTCACACCGTAGGAATTAAAAGATCACTCTAAGTACAACTTCAGCATTTGAGGATTGCAAATATTCATTCTTAGGTTGAGTAATAAAGATTAGGAAAGGATAATTACTCCTTAAAATCAACATTCGTAGGATAAAAAAGCTAAATCATTCGATTAGTTTTGACATTCATAAAGTGAAAATAGGGACTATTGAATATGCACCAACTCCGGATAATATGAACACAGTCAATTACGTACAAGCACCAAAGCACCAGGGGACTCATGCTCTTTCTACGAAAATCATTTTACTAAGGACTAGTCCCAATCGGAATCTAGATGGAAATGCCTAAAAATGTAAAAGCAGATTAATGCGCGAATATAAAATGCACCGGATTTCGGTAAAAAATCAGAGGTCATTATCGAAGAAACAAGAAACGGCTACACGGCAATAGAGAGAGAGAGAGAGAGAGAGAGAGAGGTGTGCGAACGAGGGGTGGCGCTTCGAGAAGGGCTGCCTTAGCCGCCGACGAGGACCGGCGGAGAAACATTGTCGGTCGGAAACAAGAAGCCCTCGTCAATCTCTGAGGAAGCTGTAGTCCTTCGTCGAGCCTCGTCGCGCCTGCCCAAATCAATCCTAGCTTTCAAAAAGGTTCGAGCTTTACAGGTTGCTGTCCGTCCGTCCGTCCTGTATATGCGTGCGGATCGGATGCGCGCAATCCGTCGCTATTGAGCACTCGGAAATCGAGATCTTCTTGGCTCACCTGGTAATTCATGCATTGCTCGTGTCGTCTCTTTGACTTCTCCTGCCCCTCCTCATCGCGAGCTCGCCTTAACGGTGCCGTTTTGGAATTGAGTTTCTTGTCTGTTGAATTGCCATGGCATTGATCGTCGCAAAACTGGCTGGTTTGTTTTCTTCGTTTCGGTGTTAAGCTTTCTTTTTTCATGAGTGTCGTGCCCGATCAAGTATGCTTGTTTGATCCTGGGATCAAGGTAGCACTTTTCCGGTTGGTTTTCACCAATGGCCAAGATTCAAGGACTACCTTTTTCTCCTGTCGTTTTTAGAGCAGCGTCTTTTCGTTCCCCTCTGTTTAAGGGAGAATGCCTGCCGATCACGCTATCAAAATTGGTTTTTTATGGCTCGACTTCAACCGGACTTCAATTTCCGTTGCTGGGTAAAGAAAATTAATGGTGTTTTGTTTAATTCTGGTTGCATCAGTTTCTCATGGTTTAGGAATTTCTCTGGTTCTGCTGTGAGATGATGTCGAATTGTTGGGTCGTATGGTCGGTGTCTGTGCTTATGATGGTGTCCAATGAGTGAATGTCATAGCACCAATCCACAGATTTATCGTGTCTCATGACTAGACATATTCTTCTTAGTTGTTGATCTAATGCTTCCCACTCGTGAGGACAGTTAGATCAGTCTGCTTTGGAGTTAGGACTTTGTTTCTCATGAACCTGTATTCATCAACATTTCTTGTTTAACTGCTACTGTGATTAACTTGTGCTTTTTTTTTTTTTCCCTTTTGGAGGAAGGTGTTTTTTTTTTTTTTTTTTGGGGGGGGGGTGAGGGATGGGTGG
This sequence comes from Eucalyptus decipiens, assembly GCA_014182575.1. Taxonomy (NCBI): domain Eukaryota; kingdom Viridiplantae; phylum Streptophyta; class Magnoliopsida; order Myrtales; family Myrtaceae; genus Eucalyptus; species Eucalyptus decipiens. The sequence goes on along the minus strand of CM024611.1, from coordinate 871,416 downwards.
GGCAAGTTGTATTGATTATGATAATGCCACTTACTCTTGCTTGAATTTTCTGTTCAAATACTTAGGGGTCATCATGCATTCCAGAAAGAATCTTGCCCAAAAAGAAGACTTTTTGAAGGCAGAATCTGGATCGGAGGTTCTTGCCTCACTGATATTGAGAAATAGGAGAAGGAAAAAGCACAAACAGAAACTACAATCTTCTGTAAAAGCGAGAGGCTCAATCCTTGCCAAGAAGAGGGCCAATAACTCCATCAGAAAGAGACTGGTGCATAGGAACAGCTCCGATAAAGGCAAACTCATAAATTTAAAAGCTTTTCATCATAAGAAAATTGAAATAGTTCCCGAGAAGCTTTCATCCCCTCCATCTTCGGAAAGAGAGCTGCCTATTGCTTCTGACGAAAATGTGCAAAACACCGATGAGGATGTCAAAGTTAACAAGCTGAGAAGGAAGAGGAAGAAGAAAATGAGAAAGCATTTTTCGAAGTTAGATGAGGCTTCACGATTGCAGAGGAGAACAAGATACCTTCTTATTAAAATGAAGCTGGAACAGAACCTTATTGATGCTTACTCTGGTGAAGGCTGGAAAGGCCAGAGGTATGTAATGTTAACCAATCTTCATCTTTTTCAATTTCAGATTTTTCCACAATACGTGTGGATGTATACAAACAGTAAAGATATTGAGATTGCATGATTCCTTGGCTATAATTCTGACTTGCAATACTGTAACATCAACACTTCTGTTTTAGCATTACTGGTGCACTTCACGAATAAGTATTGCTTGTCTGTACACAAAATGAATAGTGAAGGGAGTATGTGATATACTTTCGGACTTGTTTATCTTGATCACACTAGTTGGTGACTCTAAAGTAGGCACTCAACTTCCTCCGGGTGCCGGCCCGCCCGCCTTCTCTCTCTCCGACATTATGAGAGTGCCTTGAGAATGTATGTAGACTAGGTCACTGGATAAGAACACTTAATGCTGCAAATTTCTATATTCGAAGGATATTAACTGGTGAATGCACATTTTGATCAGAGTTTTGGTTAGTTATAATTACATGGTTAATTGCATGACTCTTTGCTGATATATCAGACCCATGGGTACTTGTATGTCCCCTCCTTATTGCTTATTTACTAATGAGGAAGTGATAGCATGTCGCATGATGCAGCCAACAAACAATGTGGTGTTTCTTGGGGCACCATCTTATGGAAAAGAAAGTAGCATGTTTCATTTCTTAATTTCTGTTACAGTCGGGAAAAGATCAAGCCAACAAAGGAATTACAAAGGGCCAGGAAGCAGATACTGAATTGCAAACTTGGAATACGTGATGCTATTCGACAGCTAGACTCCATTAGTTCAGTGGGCAGCATTGAAGACTCTGTGATTGCTCCTGATGGTTCTGTTCACCATGAACATGTAAGCATGCTGCTGGTTCTGTTCATCACTAGTTGAAGCATTAATGCAAGCTTTTGGCTGCTTAGAGGATCTGGCTGCTGGAATATTTGCATTGGATATTTCTCTGTTGAACATGCTCTGATTTCATCAGTCTTAGCTACATTTACATGCTCATGTGTTGTCACAATACCATCCAGATATTCTGTGCGAAATGCAAGACAAATGAAACTTCCCCAGATAATGATATCATACTCTGCGATGGGACATGCAATTGTGCTTTTCATCAAAAATGTCTTGATCCTCCACTGGAAACTGAAAGCAGTATGTTCTATTAGCCTTTTTTTTGCTACTGCATGCAATTGCTATTGAACGTCATGGACATCTTGGGGAAGTAATTGGTGCGATTTTCTTTTTACAGTTCCCCCAGGAGATCAGGGCTGGTTTTGCAGACTCTGCGAGTGTAAGATGGAAATTATCGAGTCAACAAATGCACATCTGGGGACCCACTTTTCTCTTGACAGCAACTGGCAGGTCACATACTGTTGATAGTAAGAGGTCAATTTTAGTCTTTTGGCTGCATAGTGGCTGAGGCAATGAAGAGGGTATTTGACTTAACAGGATATATTCGAGGAAGAAGCTGCATTGCCTGATGGGGGAATTCAGGTGCTTGACCTAGACGAAAAGTGGCCTTCAGATGACTCTGAAGATGATGACTATGACCCAGAAAAGATGACGAACACTGGCATCAACTGTGCCGGCAATGATGATTCTCAATCATATGACACAAGTAGCTCTACCAGCCTGAGTTGGTCATTAGATGGTGAAATTTTGTCAGGACCAACAATATCAGGCAAGGGAGGGTTGAGCTATCCTGAGAGCATTGCAGGGTCTGATGTATTAATGGACACGGATACTGATACTGTATGTGGCCCACGACAGCGAAATGCTGTTGATTATAAGCAGCTTTATAATGTGAGCATTTTTTTCCCAAACCTTACAATGGCTTAATATTCAATATTTTCATTTTTGTTAGCCTTGTAAATGAAAGCTTTTGTGTGGGTCTGGAAATAATTTTGTTGTGACTATGTTTGCCCACTAGTCAACTGATCTTTAGTTACCTGTAAGTGGAGAATACAACATGTACCAGACCTAGTAAGAGAACAGTGTGTCAACCATGATATAAATGAGTGTGAAAGTGTTTTTTTTTTTTTTTTTTTGGGGGGGAGAGGGAGGTGGGGTTGGGGGTGGGGGAACTTTCTAATTGGAGGAAAGAAAGAATAAATTAATGAAACTTACTTTTGCAAAGGTTCTAGCACTATATTTGTTATGTCAAGTGAATGTAATTGTTGTTTCTCCACAGGAAATGTTCGGTAAGGATACTCCTGCCTGTGAGCAAGCCAGTGAAGATGAAGACTGGGGTCCTAATAAAAGAAGAAGAAGAGAAAGGGAAACAGATGCAGCCAGCACCCTCATGACTCTCTGTGAAAGTGAGAAAAACAATCCATTCATTGACCAAGCCTCAGAAGGTGATAAGAAACTCTCTGCAGAAGCAAGAATGAGAAGGCGGATTTTCAGAATTCCTCCAACTGCAGTTGAGGTAGTCATGGTTTCAATTTAAGACTAAACATATGTCTCAGCAGGGATGCTTTTCAAATTTCTTCATTATTGATCCCAACTGTCCCTATACGCGATACATACTTACTGTCTGCTTTCTTACTACTGCATCAGAAGCTTCGCCAAGTATTTGCAGAGAATGAACTTCCCTCAAGATCTGTCAAAGAAAATCTTGCTAAAGAGTTTGGTCTTGAACCTGAGAAGGTAATAGATAAACCGTTGCCAATAGTGAGATTGATGAACCTGAATGTAGATTTGAGTCCCCCTTGAAAATGCATTTGCATAAGACTATAGCTATTCTGTGAAGGCGAGTTTGAAATCCTTTAAACAAATGACAATGAGCAATAGCAGCATCTTCACAAAAATTAAGGTTTTTATACTTGTCTAGAAAACCTTATTGCTTGAGATTTTTATTACCGATTTATATGGATGGGTGATGTATTGGACCTGAAGTTAGCCCAAACAATTTGTTTTGAAGATTGGCGATGAGATTATATGTTTTGACAGAGAATTAGTAATTTTGATTCTTTACATTCTTTCCTTGTGCAACCAATGGTGACAACCCTTTAGTAACCATGCCATAACAACTGTAGCAGTCTAATCACAGAATTTAACCTGTAGTCTCAATCAAATCAGAATGTTAGGCATGAATATTATATAACGCTTCTGCATCTAGTCTCCTGTTATATTTGGCCATCTTTGATTAGCAAGAGCTTGAAGAAAGAGAAATCAAATTTCAATTGTCAAAAGTCTAGATATAGAAGATTGGTACCGTTTTGTATGGTACACCAAACTGTTTATGGTGGATCACTGTATTGGAAACAAGCGTTGAAGAAATAGGATGAGAGAACATAGTTTATGCATCTAAGATATGATCTGTGTGTGTCTTCACATTGTCACATTTTATGGCTTTTTTTATCAGGTTAGCAAATGGTTCAAGAATGCACGATACATGGCACTCAAAACAAGAAAGGTGAGCTGATTTGCAGTTATACTCTGTTGTGTCAAATTTTTCCACATTCTCTTGGTTTTAGTTTGGTTGTTTCGATCTATTTTATCACTCCATAATATAGGCGAGAGATCAGTTCAGAATCTCTGTCGTCCTGTTCTTCATTTGTTCAACTGTAGAGTTGATTAGTCGTCATAGTTGCATCTCAATGGTTTTCAGGATTTCTAATTATAAGTTAATTACTTCGCTTTATGCTTGATTTGTTCATTCCTCGATAAATAGGCTGGGGGTGCTGATCAACCTCCAAAATCCCCGCAAAAGCATAAAGAATCTGAACTAGCAAAAATGAAGAAAGGGGCTGCTCCTATTTTATCTAAGGATGCCTCAACAGACATTGAATTCCATTCCTCTCTAAATTCTGAGAAAGTCGTCCAGCAAAAGAGTACGAAGCCAATACACAGGAAGGGTTCATCTACAGTACCTGAACATAGCTATATGGTACTCTCTCCCTCTCTTTGCTTATGTGAAAAATCATTTTGGGATGTCCACAATTAGTGGTAGCTGCAATCTATTTTTGACCTAATAGAGTTTGCAATTTGTTTATATGAACTAAAAATTATTGACCAACTTTTGGTTTCCTCATTTTCTTTTGGCTCCGTCTGTTTCATGGAAAATGGGTAATTTGGAAAATGTTTTCCTAAAAATGATCGCTTATAAAAGTGAATGAACGAACAGCATTTTCATCATTCACGAAAATATTTAGACATAAATTGCTGTTGATAATGAAAACATTTTTCATTAGATATTTATTCTAAGAGATACAAGCGATTTTTTTTATGAAAATAATTTTCAAATCACTTGTTTTCCACGGAATAATTAGAGTGAGTCTTGTTCAGCGTATGAGCCTCTCTCGTCAGATTTTTTCTTGACCACTGAAAGTACCATCTTCCAATTACTTAGCGGTGCCATGATTCGCAGACTACTATGAAGCTGAATGCCAGAAACTATAAGTGCATTTACTTGCTCCGGAACGCTTCAGATAATTCCTATATATCTAGTCCCTTCACTGTTACAGAACTCAGGCATGACTTTGCTGTGTCAGGAGAATTTTGAGTTCGATGACAATATGTCCTTGAAACAAATAAAGCTATTGCAAGGAAAACCAAAGGACAGGAAGAGGGTTGACTTCGCAGCCAGTGAGGGATTACGAGAAAAAGAAGTTCAGTTGCGGGAGCTATGTAAAATTAGAAGTAGGCTAGATAATCTGAGGAAGAGAATCCTTACATTTCAGTCGAGCGAATCCAAGGCTTCAGACGAATTCAACACTTGTAGATCACGTGTAGTATATGTTCCAGTAGCAGAAATAAAGGAGAGAGCTTGATTTTTTGCACCCTCCTTTAGTTGCTTGCTCTGTGTAAAAGCATTTTCAGTCTATCATGACAGGGTTACATTGATCCAACTGTTGCCATGTATTCCAAATGTTTAGTTTTGCTTTTTAAGTGCATAACAACCATATTGGTTCTATCCTAATCTTCCTACAAATTTCTGACTCTTTTCTGGATTGTTGGAAATCTACCATTCTCATTCAAATGGAGATGCAACATTAAGCATCTGTCATTGAAATGCCAACATGATTCCCTATGATTAATGACATTTAAGGGGAAAAGTGCCAAAAAAGTCCTAAACCTTTTGTCTTTTTGCCGATTTAGTCCTAAACCTTTTTTTGGTGCCGATTCAGTCCTAAACCTTTTTAAGTTGTGCCAATTCAGTCATTTCCGGCCAATTTTGGCCGGATTTTGTTGACTGAACACCGGCCGGCTGACGTGGCCTAATTGGCGCTGACGTGGACAACTTTTAATAAATATTTTAATATTTTTTTTTTTTTTTTTTTTTTTGTCTTTTCCTCGGCCGGTCGCCGAGGTCCGGCGACCGGCCGAGGCGACGGCGCCGCGAGGGCAAGGCCGACCTCGCCGGATCTGGCGAGGTCAAGCCTCGTTGGCCCTCGCCGCCATGGGCGAGGCTCGACCTCGCCGGATCCCGGCGAGAGCGAGGCTCGCCCATGGCCGCCTCGCCGGATCGGGCGGGCGAGCCTCGCCCATGGCCGGCGAGGGCGAGGCTCGCCCATGGCCTGATCTCGGCGAGGTCGGGCGAGGCTCGCCCATGGCCGGCGAGGCTCGCCCGACCTCGCCAAATCGAGCCATGGGCGAGGGCCGGCGAGGCTCGACCTCGCCAAATCCGGCGAGGTCAGCCTCGCCCTCGCCAGCGGTGTCCTCTAGCCGGTCGCTGGACCTCGGTGACCGGCCGGAGGAAAAAGACAAAAATAAAAAATAAAAAGAAAAAAAAATGAAAAATATTAAAATATTATTAAAAATTGTCCACGTCAGCGCCGATTATGCCACGTCAGCTGCCCGGCGTCCAATCAGCAAAATCCGGCCAAAAGGACTGAATTGGCACGATTTAAAAAGGTTTAGGACTGAATCGGCACCAAAAAAAGGTTTAGGACTTTTTTGGCACTTTTCCCGACATTTAAACATAAAGAGCTATTCCATCTGTTTCTATCTGGTTAGCGATGATTAAATTTGGAAATTGGTAGCCCTCACTTATGCAAGCATCATGATGAAAGGGTTGTGAACGCTGAATTAGCGCACAGATTTGCAAATGTCCAGACTCCGAGATTGCCTTCTCTGATGCATGATACCTGGCTGGCCATTTCCAGGATAATCCCATCTTGATTGGTGAAGTTAGGACCTTGTACAGTTGGGACTTTAGCCATTTCATTAATGCAAAATGATTGTTATAACTGCAATTTTAGGTATTAGCCACAATTAACTATATATTGGGAATCAAACCATAACTATAGTTGTATGCTATGATCTAGGGCTTTAAGAATTGGCAATGCTTTTTGAAGTACGAAAACCACGCCTCTCTTGTTGCGTGCAATAGCCACCCACCCCTCTGCTATTGTGAAACATTTTATTGACGACTGTGTTGTTGGAAATGCTTCAAATGTAATGCTAACAACCACATTGATCCATTCATTTCTGACTTTTAAATAGATAATTATACTTAAATCTAGCATCACCAACAAGTATATATAAGGAAAATATTAAGCTCACATGAAGTTCTCATGTACCCCGTTTTTCATATTTGAATGGATTGTCCAATAAGTAGTTTGTCATCTATGTTCATAATTATGGAAAGTCTCTCCAAAAATCCTAACATTTCCTTGTTGAACGCCAATACCCTAAACTTTTTTGTATTGCCCAATTTATCCACAGAACCTCAACTCTAAACTTGCTTGACATTGCCCCAAATTGATTCTTCAAAAGAGCACCATGAAAAGGAATCGTTTTATCCTTAAAGAATGAGAGACAAACATCGTCTTTTCTTGGACGTCATTCTTTGCAATCTCATTTTGAGCAAGTCTGAAAATATGCATAGACACATCAAATCTATTTACCTGTCGTTGTCCATGCATCATCATATTGGATTTTTAATGATCATTATAGATTGTATTGTGGTGAAATAATTTTTGGGTTATTAGTACAAATATAGGACATCTGTGAGATGAAAAAAAAAGTTCAAGACCCAACCACGGGCAGCGCAGTTGGTGTGAGTTCTCTCCCTCATCGCAGAGGTCGAGGGTTCGAACCCTCTTGTTGCTAAAGTGTCTGAAGATGGGGTCCGGTGTTGGGGTCAGAAATTTGGCCTCCCCGGGTTTACGTTTAAATAGCGAACTGCGGCGAGGCCCGACGATGCCATCGTGACTGGAGGGTCGTGTGATCCCGAAGGGTGATCTCGGCGGTTCCTCGGTCACCAAAAAAAAAAAAAAAAAAAAGTTCAAGCTATTGGTATTCCGATCAGAAAAAAATGTAGGATTTTTTTAAATATATTTTCCATACTAATAACTTTTTTAATGAAAGGAAGTAATGCAAATATTTTTAATGCCGTTTATACAATTTTTTTTTCTGTTTTTCTTATTATTCTAAAGTCACGATTAAGGAAGTTTTAGACACTTGAGAATTAAATGTGGAACAAGGAAACAACTAGAGTTTAGCATTGTCAAACCAAACATAAAAAATAAACTATTTTTTTTTTTTATAATAGATTTGATAGAAAATATAATGTTCGAGTACCAACCGACCCACGCTCGTCACTTCCTCTCCGACGGGATCAATCGTTGAGTTGAGCGAGTGTCAATGGCATTGGCGGTCGGAGCTTCCTTCTTCTCTCCCATCATCCTCAAGCCCCGCGCCGCCTTCGCCAGCCCCGTCGCCTGCGGCGGTGGCGGCGGGGGCAACCATCACGCGCAAGAGGCCGCGCTCGTGCGGCGCGCCGCCGAGCTCGCCGACAAGTCCGCCGGCTTCACCTCCCCGCACCCGAATGTCGGTTGCCTGGTGGTGAGCGGCGGCGGCGGGGGCGGGGGTGGAGACGTGGTGGGTGAGGGGTATCTGTACGCTCAGGGGACGAAGCCCGCCGAGGTCCAGGCCGTCGAGGCCGCCGGCGAGCGCTGCAGAGGCGGCATGGCTTTTCTCAATCTGGAGCCCGGCGATTGCCATGGTGATCATATTGCTGTTTCCGCTCTTGTCCAGGTTTGCCAACAGCGAGCTTTCCGTCTTTATCTTGTGATGTTGTTGATTCGCTGCATTGGTGAAGTCCTCACATTTCCGCTTAGGCCTTGATTATGATCTGAGTATGTACAGTGGATATCTTGAAATTAAAGTTGAGATATTGATGACTTAATTCATTCAAGAGATTCTCGAGGGGATGGAGTTATCTTGGCTCTTGATATTTGAGGAAGCAAAAGGACACTGTTGCTGTAGCATTGAGCGTTTGTTTTTACTTTTTTGTGAATTATGAATGTGATATAGGAGACGGGATAATCGACATGGTTTTGAAAATTAGGCAGGTATTACAAGAGTAGTTATTGGGATGAGGCATCCGCTACAGCATCTGCGGGGCAATGCTATACGCGCATTAAGAGGTCAGGGACTGCAGGTTGATGTTTTCGGGGAGGATCTACAGAGTAAAATCATTGAGGTTCTCTCTCTCTCTCCCCCTTCTCTCTTGTGCATAGCCTTCCAATTTCTGTGGCCTTCACTAGCATTGCAAGAGAAAATCTTGAGCAGCTCCAGCCTCTGTTCAGACCTGATATGATTTGATGTTACTGTCCTTACGATTCACATTCAACTATCTTTTCTGATGATATTTATCCTTATATCAAATGTTACCTTCTATAGTAAGGGAATCATGTTGATCGACTGTTTTTGGGTCCCCTAACCGGTGACTTCACTGCATAGTGTTGCAAGGACAAGGCCATAGAATGCATAAAACCTTGCTGCTTGGTGCTTTTATGCTGCTGACGATGAAACCATGTTCTGTCCACTACAGTTCTGTCTTTTCAAAGCTAATAATAAGCATATCAAGGAGAGAAGTATATCGATAGGATTGATCTGAAGATGTGTTAGAATGGTGGTGTTGAAGTTGTGATGGTGGTGAAATGCTAGCTAGGAGCTAGGTGGTTACCTTATCAGGAGCCAGTATGTTATTGATAGTTTTCCAGAGAGGTAATGAGCTATGCTAGTAGTTGAAAATCTGGTAGATGAGTGTTATGCGTAGTCAGTTTGCTAGCTGGTGTCATGCCATCATTGGGCAGGTAGAAGCATGTGTATGAATCATTACTGTGATATGGACATTAAATTATTTTCTGAGTTGCTTTTGTTTTTAAGTTACAAATAAAATGCGAGTCTGATGACGAAATGATTTCAGTTAATGATGGAATAAATTGTCCAAGTTATTTTCTATGATTGCAAGAGCTTTAAATTAAATTATTACACGTTACATTCTACTGGAAAAATCTATAAAATGACAATAATAATTTTTTCTCTCCAAGTTTTACTATGAGGAGGTATTACTCCGATTTTAAATCTGAGATGTAGCTGCAAATTGGGACAGCATAGCCTGATCAGGGATTATCACGGGTTCAGTGGTCACAGTAACTATTAACCTTTACGGTTGCAGAAAATTTTCTGACACTTCATCATCTGGAGTACTTCACCTTATTTGAAAGTTATTTTTTGCAAAATTCATGTACTGTCTTGCACATCTTACAATCCTGGATCATGTGATGCAGGAAGCTCAAAAAGCATGCCGCATTGTCAATGCTCCTTTGGTTTATAAAGCTGCTTCTCGAGTTCCATTTTCTGTTCTTAAGTATGCCATGACCCTTGACGGTAAGGTTCTTAGTTTTGGCAGCAATCATTGTCTTTATTCTTGTCTAGCAGTTGTTCAAACTACACGAGGTTGCCAAGAAACTTGGGAATGCCGATTGTTTCTCTTAGATTTATGCAGGAAAGATAGCTGCCAGTAGTGGACATGCCGCATGGATAAGCAGCAAAAAGTCTAGGAGTAGAGTTTTTGAGCTAAGGGGTAGGAGCGATGCAATTGTTGTGGGAGGAAATACTGTACGTAGGGACAGTGAGTATCATCAGCTTTTAGGCTGTGAAATTTTCAGCCTTTTAATAGTTATTTGCTTCTTTTAAAGCCCTTCCTCTTTGAAACAGATCCACGCCTAACTGCTAGGCATGGTGGTGGTCACCTGCCCATGCGCATTGTGATGACACAGACTCTTGATCTTCCTGAAGAAGCAAACCTTTGGGACATCTCTGAAGTATCCACGATAGTGGTAACCCAGAGAGGTGCCAGGAAGAGTTTCCAGAAATATTTAGCATCCAAAGGGGTTGAAGTTGTTGAGTTTGATATTTTAAATCCAAGAGATGTGATGGAGTATTTCTATGATCGTGGTTACCTTTCAATTTTGTGGGAGTGTGGAGGGACATTGGCTGCATCTGCCATTTCATCTGGGGTAATACACAAGGTATTCAACCTTCTTCTTTTGACAATGGGTACCAGCATCTTTGTGTTCTTGATTCAGCTAATGGTAATATATACATGGAAGTGTAAATTAACTACTTGGTGAAAGAATGAGTTGTGAATTGCGATGGGAAACCAATAGTTTATAGGATTTCAAAGGTTTGACTCATTAGAACTACCTTGGCTAACAATCCAAATAAACAAACCTTACCTTCTAGAGGAGTTTAGAATGAAAGGTTAATACCCTAAGTCACAATAATAGGACAAATTTTAACTTGGACCAAGGTTGAGCAAGTATTGTGATGTCCCCTCATATTGTTCGGTATGCTTGGTGCTATCTGAGCCTCTGAAGTCCCTCAGGATGTGTTATAATTTTTCTGCTCCTATTTGTATGGGTTTTCTATTGTTTTGGAGGAAGCTCTACTTGGTAAGAGAACCGCTGAATGGTGGCTGGTAGCTGATTTTGTTGGGTGATGCAAATGCTGTGATGAATATATGTAATGGGACATTGTCAAGTTGTGCTGGCTTTCTTAATAGATTATACCTCATTCGGATTGCTGATATGTTTTGCACCATGCAGGTTTTTGCATTTGTAGCTCCTAAAATTATTGGTGGAAAAAATGCACCATCACCTGTGGGTGAACTTGGGATGGTAGAAATGTCTCAAGCCTTAGATCTGATTGATGTTTGCTATGAGCAGGTAAATTATGAGTCATGTGCCAACATTGTCTTAGTTTTTACTTTTCGATAGTAGTTATGCTAGCAAAAAATAATTATAGGATGACGAGACGCTTGTTTTAGCAATTGTACTTATGTCACTCATCTTTCTCCTGGGGTGTAGCTTACATTTGTTTATGTTATCCCTTCTGCATATTACCGGCCAACTAACTTCAAGATGGTTTTACTGTGGACCCTTATAATGAATCCTTCTGCGAAATTGCATATGCTAATAAAAGTATTCAAACAGCTAATAATAAGGCAGTTTCCACTGACTGTATATATGAAATGACCAGGTTAGAGAGCTGTCCAGATGCTTAATAGATTTTACAAACATGTCTATTTCTTATAATTGATGACTAAGGAAGTTCATTCAGAATTTGTTTGTTCATTTCCATCTTGGCTTGCTCCTCCCTCCCTCCCTCCCTCCCTCCCTCTAATGGTTCCTGGTTGTTACTTAAATAGGTTGGACCTGATATGCTTGTGAGCGGATTTCTTCAGCCCATACCTGACCTGACACCTGTGATACCATCAGTGGACGAGACTTCTGCTATTGATCCCACAGTTACACCTTATGATTCAAGCATCATATTCTTCTATAAAACATGGGATCCGTATGGAGCTTTCTCAAATTTTTCTCCTCATCCGATTCAAATGCCAGATGAAAATGGTAATTATGCAACTTGGTCAACTGTGGAGCACTACTACCAGGTAACTGATTATCCTACTTTTTGCCTTAAAAATTACCTTCTAAATCAAATGCTATGCATAATCTTCCAGGATTGTTGAATTGCAGGCACACAAGTTTGTTGGAGTGGACAATCCTCTTGCACGAGCATGTGTTGAAGACATAAAATCCGCAAAAAGTCCGGAGGAGGCAGCCAGAATGGGAAGGTCTGTGCAGAGGCGGCAACCAGATCTGGTATCCCCAATTTCCCTATTTTCAAATGGCTTTCATTCGTCATTCTCAAGCCTAAAAATCATCAGCCACCCATTTCTTTGATTTGATTACACTTTTTTTACAAACTCAGACATTCGTGCCAAGAATTTGCATGGCTTTATAGTCCCTCTACTTTGGCTTTTGTTATGTACTTGTGATTAGCACCTGAGTTTTTTAGTTGTGAACTTTTAACATTCTGCTTGAAGATGAGAAATGTAAAATCCGGTTAATCCATTTGTTTTTTGATTTTCGTCCTCTTTGTAAATCATGTTTCGCACTTAATGTTTAGCACATGGAGAAATGTTGTTTCCTATTAAGGCTCATAAGCTATGAAAGCATGAAAATGGTTATCGAAGTGACTAAAATGTATGAGAATTGAGAAAATAATACAATGCTCTTCATAAGAACATAATACAGCTCGAAAAGAACATGCAAATTCTTTTCCCCCAAAAGTAAATTTGGAAAAGAAAGGCGTCCTGGATATATTACGATTTTACTAGACGAACTTTGAGATCTTGGTAAATGAAACTTATTAGTTACGAGATATAAACTTTTGTAAGCATCAATGCAGGTGAGATCTGACTGGGAGAGTGTGAAGATCGATGTGATGTACAGAGCCTTGAAAAGCAAGTTCTCAATTTACCCCCACTTGAATAACATGCTTCTCTCAACTGCTGGTTCCGTTCTTGTTGAAGCTTCACCACATGACCTCTTTTGGGGTGGAGGAAGGGAAGGAGAAGGATTAAATTATTTGGGCAGGCTGTTAATGCAGTTGAGATCAGAGTTTCTTGGTGAGACCTCTGCTACCAGCGGAAGCTCCATTTTAGCTGCATAACATGCTGCTTATCAAAAGCTGACAAAATGGCGGAGCATTTCTTGATCCTGCTTGAGTTGTCCAAGTATGTGGGAAAATCAATTGGACACATAGATACAAAGTCCTATGGCAAGTGAGCTGTTAATCTTTATCATACAAGTATGAACGAAAACTCATATGATCATGCGTTTGATTTCAACCATGTCCCTCCCCATATTCATTGTAATGTGATTGGAAATGCTCAATTCTTGCATCTGGAAGGGAAGCAAGGCGCTTGATTTTATCCATCTATATGTGGAAAAGAAATCTTTTCAACTCTTAAAGATTCAACATTGGAGTTTGGACCAAAAGGTTGGTACATGACTCCTCCTTTCACATCTTGCCCTTTTATACCTGTTTCAGTTGAAAGTCTTTCAAACCAATTGATTAGATCATTATGGCTGTGTCATTTGCATTAATGAATGCCAGATTGCTGATTGTGGAGCTGGACCAAGTTGTCTAATTAAATTAAACAATTCCATAACCTTACGTGTGTAAAATCATCGGCTCCAGTACTATTTGACGAAAGTATAATGAAATCAAGCAGCAGTACGGATGATTTCTCTGCCAATTTTAGAGATCTGACTTGATGGGAACCTGCGAAAAGAATGCTGATAAATAGCATGGTGTTTAGGATTTACACCTAAACATTTAAAAAGGAACAAATGTCTGACTTTGGATTGAAGTACACCATCCAGATTCTGGATTTTGTATATTTGGCAAGATCGCCATGTTCTGTTATATGCTCTGTCAAGATCACTGTGCTCATTCCATGATGTGACTGGTTTATTATCCACTCATATGTCTTTTTCCTCTCATTTCCTCTAATATTTTCAAATCTCACATTGCTGGTCATATTAATGGTGAATAATTAATTGACTATGACCAAGATCCATAACACCAACCAATTGTTCTATCTTACTCAACATGTTTAACCTTTTCAGATCAATAACTAGAGAGTAGAGAATCATGGGCGAGTAGCAGTAGTGTTGTGCTTTGTAAATTGAAACTGTTCTCTTGCCTGAGACATTTATTTAAAGACCTTCTATAGAAATTAGAATGCCTTCTTTTTCCTTTTTTGCCTAATTGAATGCCTTTCTATAAGTAACAAACAATTACCTTATTTTTCTTTATTAAAGAATATGGATTAGTTATATTAAGCAAATCCTATGAACCTTTTCTTAGAACAATGTAACGTGACTTCTGAGGATTTTAGAATTCAAAATGATAGAGTTGAAGGACTTGCTGAAACCTCTCAATAGTTGAGTGACACTCAAGATTACAGTTAATCATTGGAGGGTCACTATGAACTTAGTAACAAACAAAAGTTGTGTAAGAACTTAACAGGTTAAGTGAATCAATGTGACGCTTGAAGCAGATGAAAGATGTCTTCATAAAAGAAGACATCTGAAGCTTAATGTGCTTAATTGAACACATTAAGCCAAGTCAGTAAGTATAATGCATAAAATGCTGATTGGATTAAATAACTGGACAATGCTCTTGCTCAGATATGATGTTGGTCATTGAAATATGTAGAAGTGATTGCAGTAAAAGTGCAAGGAAAAAGTACCCAGAAAACTCTTGTTCTCCACGTCAACTATCAAAAGGTCAAAGATTGACCTGCATTGTCTGATTGCATTTTATGCATCTTCAGTTTAAGGATGAAATAGGTTGTTCAAGACTGAAGCCATGAAGCTAGTGCTGAAAGTATCCTCTAAACAAATTTTAAATCTCCTTATCCACCTGCTCATCTTCAAGATACTACTGGTCAGCTTGGTTGCTCAGAACTTTCAATTATTTAGAACTCCAGACTTTAGAGTTTAATGAATGACGTACTCTTTTGGTCAATCCCTTGTTAATTTTGGTCCTATTAATTGCTATTAGAAAAAATTTTGAGCTAGGTTGGAAAGTGCTAGTGATGCCATTTGTGTGCTGACTTGGGATTTCCAAGCTTTCGAAGCATGGAGCTGTAGCTGACAAAGTATGTTTTCCAGCATTCTCCATACTGATGATATATAGTTGGTTCAGATGGTCCCCAAGACACTTCTTGTATGTATTCATTTTGTCCCATCAGATATCGTAGGGTGCCCTAAATTATGTTTATACTTGGGGAAAGGTTTCATGAGGTCTGTTTTACATGGTTTGGAGGATCTACAGAGAGCAGGTCATGATCTTCCTGGAAGAATGGCCTTTTTCATTTTTGGAATCTTGCATGACTCACATTACCTGTTGCTTCAAAGCTGACATAGTTACCTAGACCATGCTAAGTTATGGGTCTTGATTTATGACATGCAGTTTTTGGAAATGGTTAAGATGTACTAGTACTAGCAAGTGCATCAAAGATGCAGTTATCGATTCTCAATGGTCTTTAAGAAAGTGGAACATGGAAGGTATGCTTAGGTTTGCTAATTTTATGGTGTCTCTCTTTAAAGGATTCACGTAAATTATGTCAAATATTAAACAAACTTTGGCATCAACCATGCAAGTTATTCCCTTTGATTTCAAATGGTGAAGTTACATTGCATCGTTTATAGTCTTAAAAGAACCATGATTTCCTAGTTAGACAATAAGACGATATATCATCAGTTCGAATTCAGTTCTTTCAAACATAAAAGTATGGTTGTTAAATGTTAACATTATGAGGCATAAAATTTTTACATGTCCGGTATGCTTAGATGACGCTTTGTCAGCAGTAGTAAGCTGCCGGTAGCTATATTGTGATCACACATCTTCAAATGTAGTTAGACTCCCACTGGGAGATGTGGTTGATTGGAATATTCTGGTCCATTGATATTTCTAATCTGATGGTAGGTGCTTTGACATTTGAACCGGCATTCTCAATCGACCACGGTCACTAATCAAATGTCATTTTGTTTACCTTCATCATTATATTGGGTTTTCTGGACATCTTGTGTAAAGGATGATTAAACTTGGGATTTGTCCTCGAGTGATTGGTCTTGCGATTTTTCAGCCGGCCTAATTGAGAGTTATCAAGCCTTGGTTGATTTTTGCTTTACCTTGAGATGCTGAAGATAGACATGATAGCAATAACAGCATCAACTTGTGAATGAAGGAATCAAATCACATGAAGCCCTTCTGGTGTGTACTTATCCAAATTCTAAGGCTGTGAGATTTCCATCTCATTGACTTGCAGATAAGGTCTTGTCATCAGGTTGGGAATTCACCATTGACTCTTTTGTGGCCAGAAACATATGATTAAGGATATGCTATGCCACTCCTAAGTCGTACTTCACATTCAAATCGAAATTCGCAATCAATGTGTTAGCCTCGAACAATTTAGGGTAAATTTGGTAACGATTCTATTATGAGGAATAATTTTTTTATTAGAAATGATTTTTTCTGATTCTATTCCCGAAAATAATTTTTGAGCAAAAAAATGCGCTTAGCAACTGTTCAAAATTTATATTTTCGGGATGAAAATGCATTTGATAGGATTCTTAAATTTTTTGTTTCTTTTAATTTTTTAATACTTTAAATATATATTTTTTTCTTTTTTCTTTTTCCTTTCTTCTTCCTCTTTATTTGTAGCTAGTTGCCGGCCGGTGGGCCGAGGTATGGCAAGCTCGCTAAAGCCTTGCAAAGCCAAGGCAAGGTCCAACAAGCTCGTCGAAGGCTTGCCTGGCCAAGGCGAGCCTCGGCCTCACCAAATTTGGGCGAGGCCAAGCCGTGCCGATGGCCGAGCGAGGTTGGCCTTGCACCAGCTGGCGACGCTCAGGTCGGCAATGCTCTAGCGAGGTCGCCAGTCCTTGTCTGGTCAATGACTAGCCATAGTGTAGGTCGGCGACCAACCAAAAGGAAGGAGAAGAAAGGGGAGAGATGAAGAGAAAAGAGAAAAATATGAATTGATTTTAAAAATTGTTCTCCGGAATAAGAAGTAACTTTTTTCTACTTTTTGATTGTGTTTCAAATCTATTCTTTGGAACAAAAAAATAGATTTTTGTTCTCAGGAATAAAAAATTTCTTAAGCGTATTTATGTTCTTTTTTCGTTCTAGAAAACAAAAGAACATAATAGCTGTTTTGAGAATGGTTACCAAACAGGTCTTATTCAACGAAACAAATTGTGATTGCACAATTACCAATCTCCTGAGGAGTGTGGTGAAGTGAAAACAAGTATCCTCGGGATTTAGGATAAACCTTATTCAATGATTTTATCTGTCAATGTTGATATTTTTGGGGATATTCTTAGATCTGCATGGTTTTTTTTTTTGGTGATCCAGAAACCCCGTACAGTCGGCAGCCAACGAGTAAACCCGGGGGACACGTAAGCGGAAGGACCCACCACCCCCGACGTCCTACTTAAGACCCAAGCAACCGTGAGGGGATTTGAACACCTTCCCTTCGTGAGGGGGAGAGAGTCCAAACTATTGCGGCCACCGCCTTGATGGTTAGATCTGCATGGGTTATTTCTCACCGTTTAAGTGCGAAAGTTATACCTACAGAGGGTGCAACTATGAGATGCGAGTGCGGAAACCCCACAAGACATTTGTGGTCTGAATTGATTGGCCGAGGAAACACAGAGAAACCGAAAGCATTTCAAGAGAATAGGATGGCATTTCACTAGAGATATTTCTGGATATTTTGAAAGCAAATATCTTTGAAAAAAAAAAAACCTTAAATTCTGGAAAGTGCAAAAAGAGCATGGCGTGTAACATCATTAAAAAAAAAAAAAAAAAGGGAACGCGCTCATCAGAGTAAGCTTTACACCTTTTGCGGTAAAATTTCGCACGTTGTGGTTCATCGTAGATCCTGCCATTTGACTCGTTGTTCATCAGTTGGCACCTTGACTAGTTGTTCAGCTCACAAGATAAAACATAAGTGGCCATTTTCTTCTTCTTAAATAAGTGAGCATGACATTATTCTTTTTGTTGGTAAAAATTAGAAGGCTACCAAAACCTCCTAAAACCCCTTTTGGCTAAAATTGAAATCGGAAGGGAAAATGACACAAATTGTCTCTTAACTTTGGTCTAATGTGACACGTCATTCTTAATTTTTTAATATGTCAAATGTTGTTGCTAAACTTTTAAACATTTTTATTTAGTCTATGAATTGCATTGAACATTTAGTAACAAGAGTGGCGGCGAGATTAGCAGCTGCTTTACCAACTGCTGGAATGTTGGATTTAAGTGCCAGGCAAGGCTAATTGCTGACGTAGCAAACCTCTAACATGGCGAACCATCACCACAACCCTATCATGTGCGAATGGAGAAACCCAAAACTGAAGATACAGATTTCATGCAAGTGAATTTTAAAGGTGCTTACAAGTTGCAGTACAAACAACATAGAAAAAGAAAATTAAGGAACAGAAAATACCAAGATTGTTCTTTTTTAGGTTTCGGAACACGTTCAGCAAAAGAATTCTAGAACATAGAGGGAATCATGGCAGCAGTATATGTTATAGAATTCGTGCATAATCTCACCATTCATTTTTCAGTTTTTTGCTAGAAATAAGCTCACCATTCATTTTAGTGGAGAAAATGAGCCTTATATATACATATCAGATAGTTACTTTCTTCTTATCTTTTTGCCCTTTTTGCAGTTTGACTTTGCAATCACATCAATTTTCAAATTTTTTTTGGGGGATTAGTTAGATACAAGACATTTCCTCAGTAGAAACAAAAACGGCCCGAAAAAAGAAAAAAAAAGAAAAAAAAAAGAGCGGAAAGAGATAAGAACGGGGCGATCGAATGGTTTATAGGTAAGAATTTCTAATCAGGAGCCACTGAACCCCAGAAGCCCAACGTATGATTGTCTGATGCCACACGAAAGATGGCAAAAGACACCAAAAAGCTTTCAAATCATCGTTCTTCTCTCTCTCCTCTCCCTATGACATCCAAAAAACGCCTCCTACTCCTGGATACACGTGAAATCCTGCAAATTTGAAAAAGAACCCGAAAACAAAAGACGAAAAACACAAAAAAGGCAGTCCTCGTCAGCCCTAGGAAATCTGGGCCGAGCAGTGAGGTTTCGCCATGTCATCAGATAAGAGGGCTTTTGTCAGTGAGTTTCTAGAGAAAGAAAGAGAGGGGGGTCCGGTCCTGCAGTTGGTATGGGTGGCACACCCTCAAAAAAATCCAATTTGGAGATCCAACGAGCCGCGCCCATGATTAGGATGACGTTCCCTCGAAGTGCTCTGCTGCCTTATCTTAAGATATCGCAAATGCAATCCAAGTTCCAAATCCTCATTTGGTGTTATTTTTTCTTTTACTTGTCAGGATATTTTTTGGGTTGAGGAAGTTTGGGATGTTCTAATGAATTTCAAATAGTTTGTAAACGCCCGTAGCCGCGGGCTTTACGTTCCTTCTCACGTCATCAGAATATCCTCGCAATTCTGGACTCCTGCTAAACGCCAAGTTGGCAAGATTTCAGAATTCTCTCGATGTCTGTTTTGGACCGACAGTTTTCCACAGATATGAAGTAAAACTGAGTCTTTAACGGAATTCAGGAAAAAGAGAAGTGGGGTTTCAAGAACTAGAAAACCATGACTTGAAATGGATTCAGATGCTTCAGGGGGGCAAAAGAAGAGAAGATCAATCTTTGTCCTTACAATTTCTTAAGACCTCTTTAACAGTAAACTGATAGTTGATCGCCCGGTGGTGAAAAGAGGGTTGGAAAAGAGGTCGATCTAGGAAACGAGGAAGATGAGAAATAATTGAAGTGCTTAGCCCTGTAAAATAGGGATAGAGAGAGCTTTGACAGGGTGGTCCTCACACAGCGGAGATGATAATGAGTTTTGTCCCTTCCCCTGTTTCTCCTCTTCTCTCTCTCTCTCTTAGCTCAAACAACGACACTTTAGCCTCTGCTCCCCTTCCCTTCTCTAATGCACTCTCTGGAGAGAGAGAGAGAGAGAGAGAGAGGTCACGGGGAGGAGCAAAAGAGACCCGTTAAAGAGTTCTGTAGAAATAACAGATGCACATCCACAATGGCATGCACACCCTGTCTTTGTCTGTCTCCGCATCTCTCTGCTAAATTTTAACTGTGGCATACTCAGAGTCTTTGATCCCGTCATTGGTTAATTTTCCTTTCTGAGATAGTTCTAAATTCTTATTCCTCTTTTTTTTTTTTTTTTTTTTTTTTTGTTTAAACCCGCCTGCCGTGAGTCAAGAAAGCTCAGATATATAACTGGGTTTTCCTAGGGTTTTGTGACGCTCTCTCTTTTGAGTGTGTCCCCGGAGTACAAGAGCTAGCTCTCTCTGGTCGGTACGTAGTCATTCAGACGCCAAGCATTTCAAACATTACACTCTCCTGATGGCCTTTTGAGTTCATTTTAGAGCTGAATCGCCCTATGAGTGTAGGTTTTCACTTCACAATTCTCTGATTGAGCTGAAGTTCTTTCGGCAAGAGCTTCGGTAACAAGGTCTAACATTCTTGTACTGTCTTTTGAATCTTTTCCTCGCGAATTCTGAGTAACCCTGGCTTGCTTATTATTTCTGCAAATCGGTTCTGTGGATCTCCTTCCCAATTAGCTCATCTACACAAAATTTTTCTGATAGCTTTTGCTGTCCCAGAGAATCTACTATTTCCACAATTGGTTGATTTTCTGGTCAGAACTTGAATTATAGTCCGACTGAATTTAGTCTTCTTCTTGACCCATTGCACTGATTCCTACTCAAGTTGGCAATCTTTTCCTTAGTTAAAGTTTATTCCAGAATAATGGCTTCCTGTCTAAGTGGAGGCAGCAGAACTTATGCTCTCGATCTCGATATCATCAAATCCCCAACAACATCAACCCGAACCTCGCAAACATCATCATCGCCATGTTCGACAATCTCCGAATCCAGCGACTCACCACTTGCAATCTGCACCCGGAAGCCCCGGACACAGAGAAAGCGTCCCAACCAGACGTACAATGAAGCGGCTGCTTTACTCTCCACGGCCTATCCAAACATTTTCTCCAGCAAACACCTGACAAGCCATCCACGTGAATCCGCCAAATCCCATCAAATCCTCGCTGATGAATCCTCGGAACTGTTGCTTCCTTTTCGAGTCGTGGACGATGATTTTGGTTCCGGGTACTTGCTCCCGCATCACCAGCCAAAGCAAGACAAGTGCTTTTCCCAACTCGAGCCCAAATTCTCGCCTTCTCGCGAAAAGCCTTGCCAGAGCCCCGGGGAGAACGAAATCCAATCCAAGGGCTCGGATTTGGACGCTTGCTGGGAAGGGTTCCAAGAAGATTTCGACGCTGAATCCATCTTGGACGAGGAAATGGAGGAAGGGATCATCGACAGCATCATGGGAAATCTCAGCGCCGACACCAGTGCGCCCCATCGAACGTTGTACAGCGACCCAGTTTATGGGAACCGACCGCCTCTGGGATTTGGAATGAGAAGAGGAGTGAGCGCGTGGAGAGACGTCAGCGAAGTGAACTGGTTCCCGACCGTCGATGTCCTCGAGATATCTCCGAAGCTCAACCGGAGCTCCAGTTCGGCGGAGAAGAAGAAGAGGAGCAAGGTCGAGAAGAGCGCGGCCGAGTCCAAGGACACGGAGGAGCCGCCCAAAGAGGACCCCACTCCGAAGCCGATGGAAGGGTTGCTGCTGAAACTGAACTACGACGAGGTCGTCGACGCTTGGTCCGGCAAGGGCTCCCCGTTCCCCGACGACTCCGACGGCGCCGGCAATGACGTCTCTGTACGTTCTCTAATCCCTCTCGCCTGCAAAAAATGCTTTCTTTTTTTTTTTTCACTTAAGACAGGCTCGATTAGTTGGCAAATCCAGTGTTCTTCGCGCTAGAGCTAACTGCCGAGTTGCCGTCGGTTCGTTAACCGGTGGCGTTTCATAAAGATTACATTTTTTTCTAAAACCCTGATTCTCATTTCTAATATGTAATTATTAATTGCTAACAAGTTAATTGCTAACAAGGGAATGTTTCGTACATGCTTCCAAGTACAACTAGAAAGTTTCAGGGCTTTCGCTTAGGGGGGGACCAGCTCTGCATGAATCTAGTCCGTGGGACCCGGCTTCACTGTTACCAGGCCGACTCTAGTTTTTGTTTCGTAGCTGCCAATCATGCGCTCATTAGACTCCCTAAAAGACAGATTCTTGGGAAAATTTTACTCTGTTAGATGGCTGATTTGAATAAATCAAATGTCTGATGAATATGCTATTTGGTTCTGAGCTGTGAATTCCTTTCGTTCGAATCCTTTTCATAGTAACCTTATTTAGATTTCTCCTGTTTACAAATTTGTATTGACCATTTTGTCTATTTTGGGCTCAATGTCTTCCCTGTAATTGACAGGCGAGGTTGGCCCAGATTGATTTGTTTTCGGAGAGCGGCGGACTGAGAGAAGCAAGCGTTCAGCGCTATAAGGAGAAGCGGCGCACTCGCCTCTTCTCCAAGAAGATTAGGTATCAAGTCAGAAAAGTTAATGCTGATCAACGGCCCAGAATGAAGGTATATATCATCTCTTTGCAGCTCCAAAGCATATGACCCAATTATCTCTGGGTTGTCTGCATTTGATTAGAAAGTAATTAGGTAATCCGGTCGGGTCCTCCCCATCTAACACATTCTTCCTTGAGAGAGAGAGAATCTGCGTCGGTTATTAGAATACTCTTATCCTGCCCTCAAGATTTCGATCCGGGTGTAGAACTAGAAGCTGCGTCCATCTGAACGTGCAAAAGCTTTTGACCCTTGTCATTTTTTGGCTAGGTTTTTCACCGTCTAAAGACATGCACGCAGAATAGAGATAGATCTGCTTTTGCTAAAGATTTTAAGTCCGTGAGATAACGACAAGACATTGACATTTGCCAGCAGAGGTACTGTCCTGAAAGAGGCTGCTTCTCTAACCACGTTATGTTCTTCAATTTGTGCAGGGTCGATTTGTGAGAAGACCGAATGCGAGTACTTCCGCGTCCAAGATGAAAGGATGACAACCGCCCACCAGTTGCTTACAGCTAAATAGAAGATTTAAGAAGATGGTCCTGGTTTTGTTTTTCTTCATCATTTTGCTATGTAGTCCCGAAATGCCTTTTTATCAGGCTTTGTCGTGATCTTACGGGGAACATAAAACCTTTCGATAGGAAACAAGCATTTTACTCAGATCGTTGAACAGCGGCTATAGAGAAGAGCATGGCGATTCTGCTCTGCTAACCGAGGCTCGTCTTTCATCGTCTATCCTGTATCTTTATTTTCTCGTTTTAGAATTTGCTTTGTCCATGACCGATAATTTGTGAGCTCTGACCACGTTCAATGTCATTTAAAATTCGAAATAAATCAATGGATTGGAAAATCATGTGCTTTGCAAACAATAATTTCTGGTCTGTTCCGAGCAGTAACACCCTGAAAAAGACTATAAATTCATAAAACATGTCAAGCTCTATGCCTCACAAGTGCGAATTACGGCCTTCTCTCGATAAAAGAAAGTTATAAATAATCAATCACCACCTGAACAAAAAAAAAAAAATACACGGAATGATCGAGATTAGTTAAGACAATTGAGAGCAATAAGATGTGGGCGATATTTTGGTTTTAAATAAAAAAGAAAGGGATAAGAAAAGAAAATGATATTTTCATTGTTAAATCTAATAAAGCACAGATACGTTGCAAAGATAAAATGATAATTCAGAAATTACAAACTAATAATTCGGTTTTCACGATCAAAGCTAATTTGGTAAATCATATTAATTCAAATTGAATGCCATCATTGGAGCTTCTTTTACATTTAGGGGAATTGAACAATGCAAAATTCGAGTACAAACTTTTGTCATGGTCAATATACCCATGAGAAAATCGATACTTAGGCATCTAAATGGTCATGTAAATTGGTTAGGAAAAATGACACAAATGATCTATAAAATTTTAATTTGTTTAATGTGATCTATACATTTTTACCCAATATGTAATATGGTCTTTGAATGCGGTTCTTAAACTTTAGGTATATGTTCAATCTAATTCATGAACTATATAAAAATGTTTGATGCTGTCTCTAATCTTGAAACAATGAAAGAATGACATTAAATTTTTTCATTCAATTTATGAATGACATTGATTGCGCACTAAAAATTTAGGGATTACATTGCACAAATTAAAAGTTTATGAGCCATATTACACATTAAATTAAATTTTATAATCATATTAATTAAATAAAAAATAAGGAATTATATTGCATAGTGAATCAAAATTAATGAATTATTTGTGTCATTACCCATCTTAAAAAGGAAAACAAGAGGATGATACCCTTTTATTTTCTTATATTTTAGGCGCAAATCAAACAAGAAAAGCCGGTGGACATTATTCACCTGGCCGTCGTTTGATGGAAGAGCGAAACGAGGCCGAACACTCCAGAGGCTCTTGACACAGCAGACAAAACATCGACGAGGTCTTATCTTCTCAAGAGCCATCCGTTCATCCTGTATTCGCCCGAAACTCGAAGCACGCTCGTAACTTTTTCGAAGGCAAAAAGGAAGACAGGGAGATGCCAACTTTGAACCTGTACACCAACGTGCCGGTCGACACGGTCGTCGCCTCTGACATTCTCAAGGACGCAACCAAAGCGGTCGCTAAGATCATCGGCAAGCCTGAGTCTGTTAAGTGCCGTTTTTTTTCCTTCCTTTCGTTTTCATTAGCGCCTAAACACTTGAGGATGACGTGCTATTTGCACTGCTCACGCACTGTTCGACGATATTTCTATGTGAGCAACCGACGCAAAAGACTTCATTTTGATACTCGCAATGGGGCTCTGTACTGATTTAGAGACATGGGTCTGGTTTTGTTTGTCGTGCAGTACGTTATGATACTGCTGAATGGGTCTGTGCCCATTGCATTTGCTGGAACCGAGGCCCCGGCTGCATATGGTGAATTGATATCCATTGGAGGCCTTGGACCCAGCGTCAACGGCAAGTTGAGTTCCACCATTGCGGAGATACTCGAGACTAAGCTTTCCATTGACTGCTCCCGGTTTTACATCAAGTTTTATGATGTTCAGGTTAGTTCACATTGTTCTGCTCGCTGAAAATGATGTCTGCATTGTTTTATTTGGCTTTTGCTTCTCTGCTTGCACCACAATGGTTCCATCTGAACGATTAATGAATATCATGCAATCCTATATTGCCAACAAATACGACATTCGTGCATGCGATCAATACTCCACATCATAGATATTTACAGTTTGGTTGGAGTGAATCCTTTCATTCAACAGTGAGTTGGCTTGCTAGTTTGTATAGGGTGAACTGAAGGGACTGTCCCTTAATTTACTCTTGGCCGTGGGACTGGAATTTTCGTGGGGCCGAACTCATGAATCTCAGCATCTGGCGATAAAGATTGTTTTTGAAACCTGTTTGAGGAAGAAAGATTGAACAAATGTGCTGTTATCTTGCTATTGCTACAGTATCATTCTGTTGGTCTAACAAAACATATTATATCAGGCCAGAAGTCCTAGCGTAATGGTGACTAGATACTATGCATCTCTTTTCCATCTTGAATTGCTCTTGGAGTGTCATTAGATCTCTTGCCAAACTAACAGGCATAATAATTGAATTTGCTGTGTCCATGGATGGAACTTGGACATGATTTTCTCTTGCCAAATCCTGTTTGGATAATTCTTTTACCAATTGCTCTGGCAAAGAACTGCTGGTAAAGAGAGTTGTGATTTCTAGAGCTAGCAATGAGGCACATGCATTTGCTTGCGTGTACCAAAAGAAGGTATTGACTAGAGATTATGTAACTTGAGGAAGAGGGCACAAAAAATGGGAGACAAAAGTTGGTAAGTTAGGTGGTTTAGGATGTGAAGCGGTTTAATGAAAGCAAATTTTGAAGGTTCAAACATCACTAGCAAATTTCTGGGGAATAAATTTGTACAAATAAGAGAGGAAAATCTGTCTCCGCAAAGCATAACAAAAATCATTGTCCAGGTAAATGCACGTTCTAACTCAAAACTATGAAATCCAATCTCCACGGTTCTCTGTCTGCACAATACTATTTAAAAGTTCAGAAGGAATAGGAACCTTTCCTTTCGATGACTCATTAACCTGAAGCATCTTCTTTACCCTTAGCTAACATATTATATTTGCTTATGTCCAGAGATCATTTTTTGGATTCAACGGTTCAACTTTTTGACCAGCAACATCTGTAAGAGATCCCTGGAATGGTCGATGCTTTGTGCATAAGCTCACTATTAGAAATACTTATGCTGTATCAACCCCATTGGGAGATACCATCACAGACTGCTAGCTTGCAACTGCATTGAATCAACTACAGAGTACATTCTCGTCATAAATTTTAAATGTCCTTCTTCCTGCTCTAATTTCTTCTTCTCGTTTCAAGGCATTATTGTTCAGGTTCCCATGTGAATATGAATTTTGAGTCTTAAGAGCAGCCGATAACCAATTGTGCTCTAAGTTGAGTTCCTGAGTTACTTTGCACCGGGGTTATGAACCTGGTCATGCGATCTCTTAACCTCTCTAGTGGCCGAGCGGTATAATAAAACATATTGCGCTTGTATTCCCTCTGGTTAACAGCCAACATTTTTATCTCTTTGATCAGTAGAGCGGGGCTTAGTTATAACAAATCAAGTGGATTAATCTATGGTTAAACGTCCTGTTATGCTAAATGGCGCGGGGCAAATCCATTTCCTGTAGCACGTCTAACTTTTTGTTTGATACAAGCCACGACGATGATAAAGTGACTTGGGTGGAAATAGATTGGCAAAGGTATAACAGTCCAAGAATGGTTACATAATTTTCTTTCTTAGGGCCTGGACGAGAACTTTTTTGAGAAAAAATTGGCGGGTAACGTTCCTGGTAGCACTATCTATTCGTTCGTGGAGTCGAGTCAATTTTCCACACTCGATGGTTGTGTGATCCAATTGGAATGAAATGTGCTCGAAAGCAAGCCACAAGGATGATCGCTGATAAAAATCATGAAATATCATAGAGACAAAAGAATTCATAAACCAATCACACTCAGCAATGTTATTATCTCAAAACATAAGTTTCCTCTCAAATCATCATCATTAAGCACGTGAAGTAGCTGTCCTTTTGTTCTTTTGCCCGGTTGAAGTGGCTGTTTGGTCCATTGTAGGCAAGGATCACCTCCCATATATCATACTTCTTGGCCTCCTTCATCTCCACTGGCTTCTAATATGAAAAAGATACCGTTACTAATCACCAAAAACTGGCCTAGCGTTGGAACGAGATTGAGTATGAGCCAGTGTTTGGATCTTTAACAGCTTTGAAGTTGTCAACGCTCATCCCAAACCGGCCCAACACGGAGTTCCCCATCTCTTTCAGCTTCCCTGCAGAGAACATAGGGTCCAGCACGATTTGTTTTTTCACAACAGAACAGAACACTAAAGTCATGGCAATATCAGTTAACAGACATATACTTCGCCAGACGTGTTACCTGGAGCATGGACAAATTCTGTATAGATATCACAAGTTTAAAAGAAAAATGTATTCTGGTTCTTTTAAGTGGATCTCATCATATAAACCAAGATAATTACTCAGTAATTGATTGAAGGCAAATAAAGTTAATGTCTCAAAGGTTATTCATCAAACTCACCAATCATTTCTTCCTTCATCTTCTCTCTTTTTTCCGCAGCAAGTGGCTCCAAGTGGAGAATGGTCTTCTTAGCTTGGTTGTTTGAAGGGTCCAATTCCAAAATCTTTTTGTTATCTGCAAACAATTATGAAAACAAGTTCAGAAAGATGTAAAGACCAAGTCGGACATCACACAAGCACTCTCTACAGTTCAACCAAATTTAGACAGTGGTTATCAGAAGTTGAAAACACCTTAAAGGTGGCAACACCACTTATTACGAGGAGCTAGGGACTAGAACTGGTGGTTGTCACAAATTTTCATTCCTACCCAAAATAAATAAATTACCTGAGAGAATAATGCAGAGAAAACTCTATAATCTTAAATTCTTGCAAGTTCCTCCAATAACAAACCCTCCAACAATCAATATGCTTGCCCAAATCCACTTCATTACCAACATATGTGCCCTTTATATGACTGGCAACTAGAGAATCAGAGGAAGCATGAACAGCAAATGTTCATTACTGTATGATGAAGATAGCCAATTAACATTTGAGTTGAAGAAAGCTGCAAATGATTGACACTCTAATTTCAGAAGAGTGATGCAGAATTAATCATCTCGAATTTATGCCTACCAGCAAGAGCTTCTTCGTAATTTTCTAGCTTCTCATGAGCTTCACTTCTCCTGACCAATGCTTTCATATATGTAGGGTTCAGTTCTAATGCTCTGTTGCATTCCTTGATTGTATCTTGATAATTACCCTGAAACACATAGAAGAAAATTAAAGGCTATAAAAGCGAAAAAATGGAACACACATTAGGCTTAGATTGCTCCATAAAAAATAATTAGAAGAATCTTGATCAAGAACAGTAACAATCTCATCAAAAGTTATAGCATCTTATTGGCAATAAGGCTCAGATTCTGTCGCTTTAGGAGTGCATCCATATGCATGCAATTGAAGGCTATAAAAGTGAAAAAATGGAACACCTTAGGCTTAGATTGCTCCATCAAAAATATTCAGAAGAATCTTGATCAAGGAGAGTAACAATCTCATTAAAAGTTGTAGCATCTTATTGCTAAGAAGGTTCAGATTCTGTTGCTTTAGGAGTGCATCCATATGCTTGCAAATTCTCTTTTCGCCAGTTTGACAGCAGGCAGGCTACTTCTCAAATGAAATTCTTTTCTTTCCCACTCAAAGATTGAAAAGAATGACACCGTCACATTAATCACTAAAGGGGCATACCATTTTCAAGAAACATATGGCACGATTGCCATGACATATTGATCTTAGTTCCACAGATGCAGGAATGTCTGGAGCAACCTTTAAGGCGAGCTCATACTTTAACAATGCCTCCTCATATTGACTATCGGCAAACAGTTTGTTACCTTCCAACTTTGCTTCATTTGCTTGTGCTAAGGCTATCTGCTTTGAAAAGGAAAAACATCATTTATTAAGAGAAGAAAAAGTAAGAAAAAGTTTGTGTCACGGAGAGAGAGAGAGAGACTTCATAATTGACAAGAAAAATAACGATAATAAATTCATTTCATTGTTTGTTTCCCCTTTCTTTGGGGGGAGGTGGAATTAGAGTATTGAACCTCATTATCAAATAGAATATCATTATGGTGCCCAATTTCCATTCATTGACATATGTAAACAACGTTACTTATTTATCCCTAGAGAAAACATTATAACATTATAAAGACAAAATGCAGCATTGAAGTCTTGAGATAATTGGAGAAACTCGGATGCTCGGAAGTTGTGATAGTACTACTAAAATATCTCTGCGAATAAAGAGATTACGCTTCAAATCTGCCTTCACGTAGCCCAAAACTGCGATTTTTCTAATAGGAACCAACCTAAACAGCATGAATTTTCAAAGTGCACTTGGCTGTTCCTTCAGTCTACTCTCATAAGATGTTCTGAACAAATTTCGACTGAGTTGGAAAATGCACACCAACAGCTCAATAAGACAATGAAGAATCCGTGCAAGCAAAAATCAGGGAGAGTACACTGATGAGGAGAATGTGCCAACATAAAAAGGAATCAAAGCCCTTCACATCAGAATTTCTTTTTGTGTTCATCTGCTCTCTATCAATCTTCGAAGAAGTACAGCCTAAATAATAGAACTAGTAGACTTCTCGCACGTAATACTCATATCTGACACTAGTAAAAGCACTCATCACTGGCTTGCCTAATGACAAGATGGGGGAAAACATTCCATCATCCAAAAGGATCCAAATCCAATGAGAAAGCTGCAAAATTCTCAACATCGTGCCTTAATAACCAAACTCAAACTCGAGCATCGCCCACACAGTTCCCGTCTAGTCGTTCAATCAAAAGACAAACTTGCCCAGTTTGATGAGGGATCGACCGGACGACATCTTATAGAGGGAAAACTCCCAATCACAGATTCGCGAGGTTGCATGCAACAAGCGGAATCACGGACTGACCTGATTCGACTCATCGTCCGCGGCGTCAATTTGAGAATCATCCTTTCGAGACGTCGATTGTTCCACCGCGGCATCGTTCCCTTCTCGCGGTTCCTGGTGCTGCTTTAGGTCAGCGCCGCCGCCGCCGTCGCCGTCGGCGTCGTCGGCGTCGTCGGCGTCGGCATCGGCATCGGCATCGGCATCGGCATCGCCTTCGCTGGCGGTCTCGAAGCCGTCGGAGTCCGCATTAACCGTCGGATGGCTGGTGGATGCTTTGGCAGCGTCCGAAGTTTCCTCGGCGACCTTCTCCGGTTCGGGTTCGGGTTCGATCAACGCCATTTTCTTCTCCGGTTTGATTCGATTGCAGTTTGAGACGAGGTTGATCGGTTGTTGCCTGCTTCAGGAGCAATGGCTCGGAGCTGTATCCTCGCGACGTTTCTGGAATCTCTGGTTTAACGTGCTTCGGCGGCCCTCTTTGGTTTTGGGCCAACTCCAAGAACACACGGGTTTTATTTTAGGCAGTCGTCATCGAAAATTCTCTTATCTTCCTAAAATACAAAAAAAAAAAATATATATATATATATATATATATATATATATAAAACTTTTGTAACTTTGCCAACTGCACATTTTGGAAAAAAAAAAACTACACATTTTGATATATTTAAAGTATTTCTAAATAAGAATAGCTTATGAATTAAAAATTAAAAGGAAAGGTTTCCATTGTGCAACGGAAAAAAAAAAGGTGACAAGTTCTTTACATGTTTTGAAAAATCGAAAATAATATTTGGAAGATATTGAGGAATAATAAAAGTCGATTTTAAAATATCTTAAAGGAATGGAGAGTGAAAATTAGCATGGTAAACAAACTTGATCATATCCTCCTTACAACGTCTTAGGTTCATTTGATTTGTCAAATCACAGAGTAAATAGATAAACCATAAAAAGTACATTCAATATATAACTCAACTCACTAGCCTCAATAAAAAAAAAAAAAAAAAAAAACTCACTAGCCATTTTATATATATATATATATATATATATATATTATGACAATTAAGATAAATAAAAATATTAAAATCGCATAACATTTGCACTTGTCTTTTATTCAATTAAATCTCCAAGATAACAATATCTAATAATTACTAAGAAACTGTCTAAAAGAGTATCATCTGATAAGGAGTAGAGTAGATAATATAAAAGCAATTTGCATTTCAATGAATTTCAATAATAAGCAAATATTTCAAGTTGCAATTCTCCTTTTACTCAACAAAAGATGCATTGCCTTTTTATGTTCCCCGGACCGGACCGTCGCCGATCCAGCTGGCATCGGCCGGTCCGATTCTCAACACTCGTGCTCCGGAAGCTTTTTCCTTTGGCGGTTAAACTCGAAACCATTCCCCAAAATCCCAGACACAACGCACCACCCCCGCTCTGCTCTCCACAGCTACAACCAGATCGTTCATCATCGTCTTCCCCAAATCTCATCCCTAATCGGAAAATCCTCGCTCGATCGATCCGGCGAGGCGCTCTCCTCGCCGCCGGCCGTCGAGAATGTCCGGCGACACCAAGCTTAGCGTCCTCGTCAGCCTCTTCAACTGGATGCAGAAGAGCAAGTCCGCCGCCCAGAAGCGCTCCAAGTTCCGCAAGTTGCTCGACACCTTCTGCAAGCCCAGCGACTACTTCAGCGCCATCCGCCTGATCCTCCCCTCGCTCGACCGCGAGCGCGGCACCTACGGCCTCAAGGAGTCCGTCCTCGCCACCTGCCTCGTCGACGCCCTCGGCATGTCCCGGGACTCCGAGGACGCCCTCCGCCTCTTCAACTGGCGCCGCGGAGGCCCCAAGTCCGGCGCCAATGCTGGCAATTTCGCTCTCGTCGCTGCCGAGGTATAGCGTTTCAGACTTGTCGGAGACCATACGATCGCTCGTTGGTTTTGCTTTTGCTACTGCTGCTGATGTTGGGGCTATATAGGTTAGGTCGTCATACGAGAGTTAGCATGTGATTTTGGTCTTAAATTTTGAGAGGGCAATAATTGCTGCCATTCGAGCTCTCATTATGGACATGTGTTGAGATTTGAAATGATTTTGGTATGTTGGCCATTCCTTAGGCAATCTGTCTTAACGGTGACTTGAGTTGCTGAAAATAGAGTAAGTACTCTTCATGAGAAACGTTTAGTATAAACTACCATTGTTATAGGAAGTTGAAGAGCATTCCATTGGTGTTTTAACTTGCTTCATTAGTCCGTTCATTGATGTGACGAGTCCAATAAAGGCGAACATGATTTTGAATATAGGTTTTATCATTTAAGCGGCAGAGTCATTGCACATGCCAATTGTTGTTCTGGATTTAATTTCCTTGGGAATTCTAGCAATGTCATTGGCATCAAAATGGATCTCTAAGGTCGACGTTATTTATTTTATTTTATTTTATTTTATTTTATTTTTTCAATTTTTCTTTGGACTAGGTGCTGCAGCGTAGGCAAGGAATGGCATCCGGGGGCCTAACCATTAGGGAATTAAATGATTTGCTTGACCGTTTGGCATCAAGTGAAAACAGGCAGGCTACTTTCTCATTGTTGTTCCCTGTGGAAATTGTACTCTCAAGTTGTTTGATTGTATTATACTATTGAGATACTTTTGAAGCTTTTATATTTGATTAAAATGTCTTTCTTAAGGCATAAAGTTTCTCATTCTGATTTAGTTGATACGCAGCAATGTGTTCATTTGATTTCATGCCTTTGGGGCGCTATACTGCTATTTACACTCGTGTGCCTCTTCCTTCTACGAAATTTCTGAACAGGGCAGAAAAGACTTCTGTTCTTTCTACTTTAATAAAGAAGACAAATGCCCAGGAGATGAAGTGGATTATCATGATAATTCTTAAAGGTGTTGTCTCTTGACTCAGTTTTTGTTACTCTTTGCATTTCAGTAATTAGTCATTTCTGTTTATGTATCTTGCCGCAGATCTGAAGTTAGGCATCAGTGAAAAGAGCATATTTCACGAATTTCATCCAGATGCTGAGGATTTGTTCAATGTCACCTGTGATTTGAAATTGGTATGTGAGAAGCTTAAAGATCGTGGCCAACGGCATAAGCGCCAGGTTTGCTGCTTGAAAAACTTGCTTCAGCTTATATTGGAGAACTCATATTGCTTGACAATTGATCTTTTTATTTTTGCAAAGGACATCATTGGAAGCTGTTGTGTATTTTGAAAATTGCTCTAGTGATAGCATGTGCCCATAAATGTTGGACATGTTTCTGTTCCTGTACTGCGTATATCAGTCTTCACATAAAATTTGTCTTTTTGACAAGGGAAAGCAAACAGATACTATGTGCTTTATTTTTGCTATAGCTTTTTTCTAGGTTCTGATATAATATATTGGTATGCATAGACATGTGCTATATGACGAGAGAATTTAAATATCTTCCTCAACTGGAATTGGGAAGTAAACCCACAAAAAGACTAGTCTTGTTCTTGTGAGTGCCTTTTGGTCTATAGATGTCTTGAAATAATTTATCTCAACATGCAATGTGATAATTGTGTTCGTTAGTCTACTCTTGGTACTGTGAGCCTTGATATATGGCACTTCATGTATGCATTTTATAGCGTGCACTGGGGATAAGTCTAAATAGATTGCTCTAAATTTATATAGCTTTGAAGTTGTAAGTAGCATGCGTGTTGTTTCTACCTCTAGATGAAGGCTAAAGGGTGGTTGCCAAGGAAAAGCAGAATGTTTTGCTGTATATTTTGCATCTAAAGGATTTCAAACAATTCATATTTTGTTGAAGGAACGGGGGTAATCGCTGTGAAATGGCTTTTTGTGTATGATACCCAATTTATGAGTGTATAGGATGGGGACTTGGTTATGGATTTGGTATTGTAGCATTTAGGCTGTTGTTAGTTCTGCATGGCAAGGTTGGCGGCCTTAAAAACCTCTGTTTAAATCGTTTCAGTTGGGCTATATACTGAAAGGAATAGTAGAAATGGCTCGATTGAACTTGAATGAATATTGATCCATTGATTTTGTGTCTCTGGGTTGCCCATAATATATTTTTGGTACTTTACGTTTTCATTTGCTTATAATTGGAAGCTTTTACATTCACCAATGCCTCCCCTATCATGTTTGGCTTATAATTTCAGTTATCTACAACCTCTCACTGGGACTAGATTTTCAGGACATAGAAGTTGGCAAAGCTGTTCGTCCTCAACTTGCAATGAGAATTGGCAATGCAGCTGCTGCATGGAAAAAGGCCTGACATCTTACTCTTTTTGCTGAGATTTATTATGGATTGAACCTTTTTTATGTGTTTCATTTTCTAACTGCTGCTGTCAGCTTTCTTTGGTTGATATCGATTCATTTGGAGCTTTTCTGGCTTAGTCAATGATATTATTCTCTGTGAGATTGCAAGGGCTTGACCTAGGGGTGGTCAACCCTTGCTAAGACTTGATGAGGTCTCGGGTTCGCTTCCTATCTTCCAGTTTGCATTTGCTTATTTAAAGTCAAAGAGCGAAGAAAGGAAATTGGATTATTCTATTGCAGTTATATGTTTTTTATATTAAGCTGCTCACTGTATTAACAATTTAATTTTTTGCTCATTAGAATTTGCTTTTTCCGATTTAAAAATTTGTTGGTTCTTTTACCAGTTGGCTTCAAGATTGGTTGTTTTATAGATATGGATGTCTGTTATATGCCTTTCTTATTGACTTAGGATTTCCATTATACATAGCTTCATGGAAAGGAAGTGGTTGTGGAGTGCAAATTTGATGGTGACCGCATCCAAGTTCACAAGAATGGATCTGAGATACATTTTTTCTCCAGGTAAGCTTACACATCACACTTGTTATCACAGAGACACGAGGACATAAACATACATGCATTCAGTCAGCTTAGAGTACTAGACTGAAAGAGAAGTAGAAAAAGGAATTTACAGACTTTGTTTATAATGGCAAGTCTTTATGGCAGCATGTCTTTACCTTGTGTTCACTTCGGTAATGCATTCTCTACTTTCTCATGATGCATGCAAATGGTGCATTATGTGCAGAAATTTTCTGGATCACACAGAATATGGACCAGGAATGTCGGACATCATAATCAATAATATTGTGGTTGATAGGTAAGCAGTGTTTAGGATTTCCTAAAGTGTGTACTTTCCGCATTGGGGTAGAACTTTTTCCTTTCATCTTTTTTCTATTTTGGCTACAAAATGCAAAGGACTAGGTTCTTGTATATTGACCTGATTGATGCATAAAGTGATGTTAGCCTATTGTGGGGTGTCATTTTCTCTCCTCAATTAGCATGCAGATTTTATTCTGACTGGACAGAGTTAAACCGAATTGATGCATAAGTAGCACTGGTAGACTGGATGATAATTTTAAGTCAGTTGCATGATAAGTGCCAAAAGCTTTTGCTGCTCCCATGTCTTACTAATGATACCATGGTCCTCTTATTAATGATAGGATGCGTGCCCCACATAGCATTATTGATATTTGTCTTAACATATTTCTGGAAGGATTTATAGAAATCTACTTTGATGGATCAAATGAGCCTGAGCTGGAGTGTTCTTTTCATATTTATCCTGTGCTCAGATGCATCCTTGATGGTGAGATGCTGGTTTGGGACAAGTCTGTGAATCGTTTTGCCGAGTTTAGTTCAAATCAGGAAATAGGTTTCCCTCTATGACCTTAATATCATCTCAAAATGTTTGTCCATTTGTGGTGTTTACATCAGGGGGAGAGTATTTTTCCTTTTTAAGTGAAGTTCATTTGTCTTTCTACAGCAAAGGCAGCAAGGGATGGGCTTGACAATGATAGACAGGTTAAACTTGTCGAACGTGCTCACTTTTTGTGTTGCTGAACTGTTCTTACTTTAATAAATTTTCCCTTCTGAATGCAGTTGTGCTGTATCCTTTGGGTGACTTGGCCTATATCTCAGATATTTTCATTTGGTTTTCATGGGTAGAATATACTGACAGTCTTAAGCACGTCTAATGAATCATGTGTAAGTACACTGTTGAAGTCAGATTTTGGTATTATACCATTATAACTATAACAATGAAGCTCTTTAACACACTTAAGCTTTCACTTTTTCCCTTTCTCAATGTGATTTTCATTTTATTTCAAGCACCGTTCTACTGATTTATTTATGTTTGTTGTTGTGTGTAATGTAGTTGCTGGATAGTAAGACTTAATACAGAGAATTTGCATGAACAAACCACGGTGTAGTGATTTCCTATAACATTTGACATTTGTAGTCACTACTTGCCCCATGGTCACTTGTCATCATGTCTATAATCGCTGGACAGCATTATAATAGGTGTAAGTGCTAAAGGAAGTGCCTCTTCCGTCATTTTCACCCATCTAGATGTTATGTATTTAAGATGACATTGCTTTCCAATGTCATGTGACCTAGAGCCATCAGGGCGAGGGAGGGAGGGAGGGAGGGAGGGAGGGAGAGCCATTCTCTTACAGAGTTCAGTATGTTGTGGTGATAGTCTCAAGTCATCCTCTTAACCGTGAACAAGCATTATGTGACTTACAAACCACAGACTTGAAATCAATGATAACACTTGTTGTCCCTATCTTTGTCTATCATGTTACTACTATTAGTGAGGGTAAGTGGACCAATGAATTGGAATATTAGTTTTCCACATGGCGGCTGTTAATAAAGAGTTAGAAGAATCTTTGTAAGGGGTGATAATCATTTCCTTCTAATGCTAATCTGCATCTCTTGGACAATTGTAGTCATGTAAAGGACATTTTCATATGCAAGATGTCTTCAAACTGTTATTATCTGCTTAACAACAGATTGTTCTCAACTTTTAATCACCCTCTACCTGCAAAAGTTCTTTATCTAGTAAGATTGACTTTTTACACACTAATATTGTTGAAAGTTCAAGAGTGTTGGTCCTTCATACCAAATTATCAGTTCAAATCCAAAAGAAGACCATACATTTTGTTTTTCTTAACATGGCCATGACCAGATGTTGCATTTGACATCCTGTATGCTGGGGATACCAGTGTTATTCACCAAACTTTGAAGGAAAGACAGGAGCTTCTCCGAAAAGTTGTGAAGCCTTTGAAGGGTCGTTTGGAGATCTTGGTACCTGAGGATAGCCTCAACAGTCAGTGTCCTAGGGGTAAGAAATAAATCTGACATTTTTGTTCACATTCTGACAAGGTAAATTCTTGTTAACTGCAGTTCTCCTGTTTGGCTTTCAGGGGAGCCTTGTTGGACTCTTATCGCACATTCTATGGATGATGTCGAGAGGTTTTTCAAAGAAACAATTGAGAACAGGTAAATGTTCAGTTGTCTTCTCCTTTAACTTTGGGCTACAAACAAGGCTTTCCTTTAAATATGCTTTGATAATGGAAAAGTACTTTTGTTTTTTTTATGGTCTCTCATAAGCTCATAGCGTGTAAATATCTAACCCTAACCACTATTGAATAAATACAAATTTATATTCACAGAATTTGCATGTGATTTGTTGTTCTGGCTTTCTTCTTTGTGAAGCCTGCAAGAGGGCATTGGTTGTAATATGTTTGTGGGGATCAATTTTTTATTTTATTTTAAAAGAGCCCGAAAAGGGGGCACTTGTGTAAGCCTGTAGTGATGGGGATCGATAAACTTAAGTAGTGCATTAGCAGTGTGGGATAGGAAATTTTGGTGATTAGCAGCCTGTAGAGGTTTAGAAGACTAGAGACTTGGCTCTTGCAAAATGCTTTCCTTCTAACAACTTTATTAACTGTGAATTGGCGTAAGAAGTTCCAATAGAAACATCACATGACAAGTGTGTGACCATCTTTTGACATACTTTGGAAGATTGTGATATATGGTCTAGATGTGTTTATCTAATTGAAGTACTTCTGGATTTTAGAGATGAAGGAATTGTTTTGAAAGATCTCAGTTCCAAATGGGAGCCAGGTGATCGGAGTGGAAAGTGGTTAAAGCTGAAGCCAGAGTATATTCATTCTAGTACGGATTTGGATGTTCTTATCATAGGTAAAATTTGTTAAGCTAGTACTTTCCTGTTTGGAGCATCACATCCTATTGTTTTGATTATATATTCATGTCTCATGCCCTGATAGGAGGATACTATGGATCTGGGCGTCGTGGAGGGGAGGTGATTTGTCAATTCAGTGCAGTGTCCATTAATCTTTTGTCACTTTCTATGATGTATTTAGTTAAGAATAATATATGGATTCTACTGATATGCAGGTGGCTCAATTTTTGGTTGGTCTTGCTGAGCGTCCACCTGCAAACACATATCCTAGACGGTACTTTTTGGTTGCTAACTTGCCTTAACTGTATCTTTCCCTATGTAATATATCTGATGTAGCCTCGGCGACCAATTAAATCTTTACTGGTGTAGTTTTCATTTCTGAATGAAAAGCCCGATTAAGTTTGCTTGAAGGATCATGGACAATCTGATTCTTGTGATAGGGTGGCATGTCTGCCCTAAAAATTGAGTTTTTGCTGCATTCAGAAGAAAAAGGGCAGAGTTGTTGAATGAATGCAGCCAGGATGACTGAGCCACATACATTTATTCTCGCACGAACATGCCTGTGATCGAGTTATTTGATGGCATGTAGTATATGAGTTGCCTGTGTGAATAGCATACTTTGCGATGTATCAATTTTTGTTCTTTCATCTTTTCTATTATGCAATTCTCTTCCTAAATAATTAGAAAATGGCGCATTGATAGAAGAATTTGGCAATATTCTTTTGTGCTATCTGATTGTGTAATGGCATAGATGTTAGACAATTACAAAACAGATCGAATGTATGAATAATTCCATGCATTGAACTTGTTGCAGATTCATTTCCTTTTGTAGAGTGGGTACCGGACTTTCTGATGAGGAACTCGAGGCTGTTGTCACCAAATTAAAGCCATACTTTAGGTACAGACTCCTTTTTATCTAGTCAGGTAGATGTTACAGGAAGACATTGCTCTGGCGTTTTTCTTTACTAACCTGCATGATGAGATAATAGTGACAAAGCAATGTAGATATCCATCTTCAGATCTCTTTCTTTAATTACTCTAGCTTTTTTTGGTTGCATTAGCTTTTATTACGATATGGTTTTCCAGGTTAATTTTTTGGATCATCAATTTTTTACTTGTCTTAATGCATTAAAGAGATATTAATGACAGACTGCTTGTGCGAAGGTGCAAATTGTCTAACAAAGATGAAGCTGATAAGCTAGTTTTGTACTGTGCATACCAGCAGATTTTCCTCTTGTTGGTATCTATAGTGAATAAGTGGATTAATCTCAATTTTCTCTTCAGGAAGTATGAATTCCCTAAGCAGTCACCACCAAGTTTTTATCAAGTGACAAACCATTCAAAGGAAAGGCCAGATGTCTGGGTCGAGAGCCCTGAGAAGTTAGTCATTTTACTACTCTAAATAGCATGCTTGTTATGTGTTCTCATGTATCAGCACACGTGTGCATGGGCATGGCATAAGTATTATCTTAGAGGTTGTTTGATATAAAAAGCATTCTTATATTTTTTAGTTGATATATGTGTGTATTTTTCTTTGTTACAGATCCATTATACTTTCTATAACCAGTGACATCCGGACTATAAGCTCTGAGGTCTGTACTTACATGTTTATTACATTTCTGTATTTAAGCCAATTATCTGTGAACTGAAAAGTTAACTTCTGTGCTTTTTGCCGTATCTGCTGCTTGCTTGCTCTTTTTTGATTGATCATTGTTCAGTTTCATTGATGTAGGTTTTTGCTGCTCCATACAGTCTAAGATTTCCACGAATCGACAGAGTTAGATTGGATAAGGCTTGGCATGAGTGTCTTGATGTCCAATGTAAGTAATCTCATATATGATGATGTGTGTTTTGTCCTAGCCATTTTCTTGTCCGATCTAAATCTTCAACTTAAGAGAAAAGAATTGTTTGAATTTGGTTTTCTTCTCTCCCCTTGAGGCTGCAGCTTTTGTGGAACTAGTTCATTCTAGCAATGGTACTACACAGGGGGGAATGGAGTACAAAGGCCAGCTGGCAAGTGGGCTAAAGCGTAAGAGGTCTTCTGATAAAGGAAAGGGCGAGAAAAGGAACTTGACCGTTGTACCATCTCATTTCATGCGAACTGACATTTCTGGCATTAAAGGGGAAACTCAGATATTTTCAAATTTGATGTTCTGTATCCTTTCTGAGCGCTGGTTTTCCTTTTCTTCTTTCAGTTGGTGGTATGATGTAACTGCTCCCTTATCCTGGTGGAAGAGGGTAGTGGATCTTTCATTTTTACATATACTGTATAACTTTAGTTGTAGTCAGCACCCTCCCTTATGCACTTCTACCTCAACAGTAGCCGTTTTGGTATTGTATGTGGTAGATACTTTTCTGACGGTATTTTTGGAGAAAAATATAAAGACGTGGGATGGAATATCACTTTTGGAAAAGATTTCATGTGTTCATATGGTCATGGTTTCTGCTTTTCTCAGTTGTCTGAAGATGTTCTCATCATACAATCATTGTGAATCAGTTTAATTGTTTGGTTCATTTCGTTTTGTTGAATCTTGATATATCCAGGAGGTATGAATCAGTTGATTTTTCTGTGTTTACATGTTGATATATTTCTGTTATACAATTTGCTAGCCTTCACTGGGCTAGATTCTGACAACTATGCCTGCAACTTGGAAGTCCAACTGTATAGGGGAGATAATTGACTTAACATGTTGCGTATAGCAGCTCCAATCCACTATTTTTGTTGTCCCTCACATGAGATGCACCTTGCTACTCTTTGCTTAGCAATGTTGACAACATAAGATTTTAGGGGTCCTTTTTTTTTCTTTTGGCTGTTGGTCGTTTTTTATTCATCTTTGAGAAGCTTTGTGATCTCCTTGAATTTATTCAGACTTTGTAAATGTTCCTCCGAACCTTTCTCTTGATGCGTTGCATAAAATGGTTGTTGAGAATGGCGGCACTTTCTCCATGAATCTGAATGATTCGGTTACCCACTGTATTGCAGCTGAAAGCAAGGGTCTCTCTCTCTCTCTCTCTCTCTCTCTCTCTCTGGCCTTCTTAAATTGTTACTCTCTTTTTAGCATCATAGAGTCATGTATTTATCTGCAATTGATTCTTGGAAATCTCCTATCTGGTTTCCATTGTACTTACTGAAGGAATGCTTGTGACAGGGATCAAATTTCAGGCAGCAAAACAGAGAAAAGATATTATCCATTACTCATGGCTCCTCGATTCTTGTTCACAAAAAAAGCTTCTTCCTCTGCAGCCAAGGTTAGCTGCACTTTTATATGTCATTCATTTGAAAGGGTGTTCCAAAAGCCTTTAGTCCCAAATTTAAATAAAGGCTGATATTAAACGGTGACTCTTACCTTGAAGGTACTTTCTCTTCCTATCTGAGATATCAAAAAAGAAGTTGCAAGAAGAAATCGATGAGTTTTCTGACTCTTACTATTGGAATCTTGGACTCGCAGATATCAAACAAGTAAGCAAACAAATGACACATGTGATTCTTTTGCGTGTATGCACATATGTGCACATGCAAGTTATTTACGAGCTTAATGTGATGTGTGAAACCTCACACGATGGTTGAGATTTTCCAATGGGCATTCTCATGAAATTAGGAAGTCTTGTTATGGACATTCCCGAGCTTCTAATGTTGATAAATTCAGGGTACTTTTTGGAATAGTAAATTTGATATTCGCTGTTTTTATCTCTCAGCTTTTAAATAATGTGGAAAGATCAGAAGACCCTCACCGTGTCAATTATTACAAGAAAAAATTCTGCCCATCGGAGAAGTGGTCACGCTTTCACGGATGCTGCATTCACTTCTATTCTTCAATGAAGGCATTGTAAGAAATTTAGATTTCAGACTACTGAATACATTATTGCACTAACTTGTTCTACTTTTTTCTAAATGTTATGCCATAAAATGTGCTTCCATCTTTTTCTGTTTGCCAATTATGTTAAAGAAAACCGGAATGGGATCTCTTGTTGAGGCTAATGCAAAGGAGGTTGGAACTGGAAATATTGTGGTGCGGTGGCGAAGTCAGCAATTATCTCGGAAATGCTACTCATGTGGTTGTAGTGTCGGAACCTGGAACTTCAGTTGATATTGATGTGATCTTGAGAAGGTAATTCATATCATGCTGTGCTGTATGGAAATCTTTTGAGGATGCTTGGTCAAACGTCGCTCTAAAATTTGTCATAAAGTTCATAATATATATCAGTGGCTCATCTGCTATAAGAAGTGAATCTGCATCTGTTTACAAATTAGTTAAGTATTCTGAGAGAAATTACCTTTGAACATTAGCTTACTATACAAGTTCAATTTATGTAGTAAACTACTGACAACCCAACCTCTTCTTTTCTATTTTCAATGGGTAGCATCAGTATAAAAAGAGTAAAGAGAAGGAATTACTTGCCCATTCCAAGCAAGTGGCATTGTTTTTGCTACTTGCTCGGATGACTGGGGATTCTCATTTTTTTCCCTTTTATCTACGTTTAATTCATTTGTCTTTCCTTTTCTTGTCTCCTTTTCTCTCTCTTTGGTGTTTGATCCTGTAACTTTTGAAATCTACTACTGTTGAGTGGTGTACTAGCTCTCTGTAAATATATTATGCACTTAAAAGTCATTTGCATAAATGGTATCATCAGTTTTACATATTAGGATCAGTAAAAACATGTGTACATTCCTTACTTTTATAACTGAAATATATTGAGAGGTTTTGAAGTAATCTAGATTATGATTTTCAAATTTTTTATTGAAAAAATCTAGTAGGAAAATTGAATGACTGTATATCTAGTTTTACGGACTCCCACGTAGCATGGGTTTGAGCTAGTTTATCAAAGATGTTGAAGTTCTACTCTATCCTCGAGGCAGTAAATTTATTGGTAGTCATGAGCATTACTGTTCTATATGAT
This sequence comes from Eucalyptus decipiens, assembly GCA_014182575.1. NCBI lineage: Eukaryota > Viridiplantae > Streptophyta > Magnoliopsida > Myrtales > Myrtaceae > Eucalyptus > Eucalyptus decipiens. The sequence continues at coordinate 828,257 of CM024611.1, read as the reverse complement.
AGCATTGGGGGAGCTAGTTGGTTCAAGTTAAGTAGTGTGCCTGTGCATGTGTTGAAATGGTTTTGGTTCCTCCTTGGGGAGTCTTTTTCGCGATGTTCAATCTCTCTATGTTCCACAGCTTAAAGGCACCAGAGAAACGTCTTCTAAGAAAGAAGAGATTGCATGTAGTTGATTTCAAATGGTTGGAAGACTGCATGGAAATAGGCGAGAAATTGCCTGAGGATCCGTATTACTTGAAAACTACTTGGACAGAAGAGTCAGACACTGCTTGGATAGAAGAGTCGGACACGGGAGTCTGGTGAGTGCATTCATCTCCATGCTTGGATAGAAGAGAAATTGAGGGATTTAGCTTTATGAAGAGCTTGCATAATCATCCATGTAGGAGTTCTTTTTTTGTTTGAGTAAATAATTAATGAAGGATTCATCAAAAAAAAAATTCATGAAGTGATGATGGAGTTAATATGCTGAATTATGTCTGGTAGCATTGGAAATCTTATGATCATGATTACATGAAATTATTGATGGTGTTGGTGACTTGAAAAGATTATTGTAAATTTTATGCGTGAGGGAATAGTAAATTTCTGATGATAATGACTAGAAGAATCTGTCTCTCAAGGGTGGTTGTTTTGCTTTTGAAATTAAGTATTTCATTGCCTAAGGGATGCCAGCACATTTATAAAATTAATTGCAGGATGAAGAGCCCAGTAGGTCTAGAATTGAATCTGTGGTAAGATTTTCCTCGTGTGTTAGAAAATTTTTGATTTAACAAGCCACCTAACTCGTATAAAATGCTTTTCAAACTTATTGTAAGTTCTCGTTTTTTGGCTTCAGAATTACCGGAAAGGTTGTTAGGGACCATCCGAATTATCATTGACTTCTCTTTGCTAATGCATATGCTAAAAAAATTGAAGGTGGTTGCTGTTTGAAATTAAGTTTGTGCTGTAAAATTCTTCTGATTGTAGTTTATGCCCATCTTTTACTGCCCCTTGCTCCATCTGCTCAATGAAGTATGTACTGGTATTAGAACATTGGCGAAGAGTCTATCCTTTCTATTATGGAAGGTAGGACCTGCATCCATCAGAGGTCTATCCTTTATATTATGGAAGGTAGGACCTGCATCCATCAGAGGTCTATCCTTTATAGTATGGAAGGTAGGACCTGCATCCATCAGAGGTTGGTCATGTGATTATAGTTCGGTCTTTATCTAGTTTGGTGTCTATTCAAGACCACCATGATTGAAACAAACATTGCATGGGACCAAAAAGACCTGATTGGTGATTAGGGGTTGCAAAATGTTAGATTGCTCTAAAACTAAGGCCTTGTTTTTGTGGAAAATAAATAATTTGAAAATTATTTTCCTAAAAATAATTGCTTGTATCGTTTGAAATAATTAGTGAACAAATTTTTATTTTTCTTTTAATTATCGACAATGATTGATTTCTAAAATATTTTGCGAATGATGAAAATATTTTTCGTACTTTAATTTTTGTAAGCAAAACAAGTGATCATTTTTAGGAAAATATTGAATTATTTCCACAAAATAAATGCACCTTAAAAGGAGTAAATAAAATGAGAAACTTCAAGTGGCCAATTGGAAGTTTCAGTTTTAGTGACTGGTGGGTTTCGCTCAGCAGCCTAATCACCTGAACAGCACATTATTCTGCTATAACCATTCTGCCGTATCACTGGCTGCTGAATGGATGGACCATCACTCTGTTCCTTGAGATGTGGAGGGTAGGATCATAAAAAATATAGAAATGTCACTGTACGCATAACAGACAAATTTAACGTTGAGGATACCTTGCTTAGCCTTTTCTTTTATGGGGGTAAATGCTTATTTGTGTAACAAAATCAACAAGATGAACCTTGAAAGGAAATGGTCAGAGAATATGACATTTTATCGATTCATTAAACAATTTTATTAGGTGTTACAGGAGCAATATTCTCTCCTGGACCGAATGTTTGAATTGCTTTATGACTAATGCTTTCTGATTGTGATTACTATTCCAGCTATTGTTAGTTTCAATAATTTGTACTTGTACATAGGCTTTCTTTTCTGAGGGACCAGCTCTTACCAAAGTAACTAGCAGTAAATTTTTTGCTTGATGTGTCTTCACAACTTGTCATACTGCTTGCATTAAATTTACGCTTCTGTGTTTATTTCTTCAGCAAACATGAGGCTAGTCAAGAGAACTCAGTTTCCACCTTGCCCAAAGAGGAGGAACGGTTATCGTGTTTTGTGGAGGCGGTGGTAGATGTGAAAGGTAAAGCAGCTTCAGAAGACCAGACTGGTGGCAAAAGAAGAAGAGGAAGACCTGCTATCATCAACAGAAATAGAGGTAAAATTAGTAGCAATCAAGCTGTGAGGAAGCGAACACGTCTTGGAAAGAAACCTGCAAAAATATCAGGAAATGAATCTGATGGAAGCAGTTCTGCTGCTGAAACAGCGCACACAGATACGAAAAACATAAAAGACGATAGAATTCATGAAACTTTGAAGGATGAGATGGCTGAAAGTCCAGACAAAGCGGAAAAGGAGATTTCAGAGTTTTTACTAGGAGGCAGGACAGAAGAGTCAGGGAATGCAGATCCACGGGAAGGAATGTCCAGCGATGGTCACAAAATGGAAGTTGGGGCGAAGCATGATGACCAATGCATTGGGAAGATTGAGAGTAGGAGTGACCCAGTTGAAGCTATGCTACTGGACATGATCCCGAGCCTTGGAATGAGAAAAGTTGAGACAAGCGATCAATCTGTCGAAAGGGAGAAGACAGCCGATCAGTCTGTCGAAAGGGAGAAGCCGCTGGTTGATCCAGTCGAGCAGCCTCAGAAGAAAAAGAAAGTAAGCTATAAGGATGTTGCCAGTGAGCTTCTTAAGGATTGGTAGACTTTCGTCATTTTTCGCGATTGTGCTGTGGCCGTGCTAAACCATTGGGAGTTGATGTAACCTAAATGATTGACAAGCTGTCCATACTTCCCATGGTTTTGGAAGATTGATCGGTGTTAATTGTATCCCTCTTTTGCCAGGCATTTGTATTATGTGTACGCTGACGGTGAGGTAAAGAGTAATCCAATTTCATGGACCCGCTCTTTAGGCCCAAATCACTCTTCGTTGGGACTTGATGGTCGGCATTTCTGGGCGTAGGAGGATTCTGCTTCATTTCAGCGCAGTAGACATAGCAGGATTCTGGTATGGGCCCAGTTTCCCAATCACTTTATTCTCAGTGGGCCTTCTTTAGGCATGGCCTCAGGTTGTATCAGTGGGGTAAGAATTTGGGGCCAACTCATCAAGCCTAGATTGTGCTTTTATTTCTTGCTTCCTGGGCGCAATGAATGCTCAGGTAGATTATCCGAAGGCCCAAAACATATTGTGTCCATTATGGGCTTTTTTAGCCCATACTGTATGGGCCTAAAACGCCAAACATGAGTTGGGTCCATATTGAATGGACCTAAAAGTTGTGGGATATCGCTGTTGGGCCTAGTGGGCTCCATTTGGGTTGATGGGCCTAGACGGCCATGCTTGGGCCCAGCTCGTGTGGAGTCCATATTGTCTGAGCCTGAGATTTTTCTGATGGGGCCTAAATGTGCTCTGTATGGGCCCAATTATGGTTGGGTCTAGACGTGAATTGGCCCATATTATCCGGGCCTTAGATTCTTCTAATTCGGCTGGCCTAATTTTTGTTGGGTCTCCTGCGAGTGTTATGCCTCAATTATTATTGGGCCTAGACGGCCATTCTTGGACTCAACTAGTACTAAGCCCATATTGTCTGGGCCTTGAAAATTGCTTATTGGGCAGGGTGCTCTATCTGGTTTACTGGGCCTAGACGGCCATGCTTGGGCCCAACACGCGTGGAGTCCATATCATCTCAGCCTGAGATTTTTCTAATTGGGCCATACGTGCATTGCGCATTGGGCACACGTCTGGGCCTGGCTTTTTCTAATTGTGCATATGTGGGCTCTGTTTGGGCCTAGACATGCAGTGGGCCGAACTCGTATTGGGCCCAAAGTCTGGGCCCAAAATTCTTCTAATTGGCTGGCCCAATTCTTGTTGGGCCTAGGCCATTGTTAGGGCACAATTCTAATTGAGGTAGGCCATGCTTGGGCCCAATTCGTACTGAGCCCATGTTGCCTGGGCCTGAATTCTGCTTATGGCGTAGGGTTCTATTTGGGCCTTTTCTCGTTATTGGGCCTAGTCTGCTCTAATTGTGTTACTGGGCCCAGATGGCCATGCTTGGGCCCAACTCGCGTGGAGCCCATATCATCTGGTCCTGACTTTTCTAATTGGGCCTAGATGGGTTCTGTTTGGGCCCAATTATAGTGGGCCTAGAACTGCATTGGCCCAAACTCGTATTAGGCCCATATTGTCCTGGCTTGAGTTCTAATTGGGCTGGCCCAATTACTGTTGGGCCTACGCCCCGATGTAAGAATTGGGCCTGATTAGACGCTGTTTCAATGGGATCAGCCCCAATTCTTTCCTTTTCGGCTCTTCATGGACACTTTTGGAAATCCCTCGAATTCGGACCAATATTAGCTGGGCCAATACGTCTCCTAGGTCTGTTCCCCCCATTTCACTTAGTATCGTCTGTAATTTCTAGATTAAAGGCCTTGCTAAATGCTGGACCTTCATCTCATTTGGGGAAATTGGGCCCTAACCTCTAAAGTGGGTTCTCATGCTAATATCTTCTCAGGCTCATTTAACACGCTTAGGCGTCTACTTTAAACACGGTTTAAGCCCAACTCCACCAGTCTTGGCCTGGCCACTGTCTAGCTCTCTAAGAACTAGTGCCCTTTTACCTGTGCACTTATTTTATTCCGGTTAATATTTATTTATTCAATCCAAATCATTAGGCCCAACTCACCCACTCTTGGCCTGGCCACTGTCTAACGCTATAAGTAGTGCCCTTTACCCGTGCACTTTTTTACTTCCCGTTAATATTCTTTATTCAATCCGAATCATATACTTCTCCCCCAAAAAAAAAAAAAAAACAAAAACAAAAACAAAAACAAATAAATAAATATATCCAAATCATACGCCGAACGGTCAACTTCTAGCCATTTGGACACTTACACGGAAGTTGGGCACAGGCTCAGAACACAATATCTCGCCCAGAAAAGCTACAAGGCCCTTCGTTTCCTACGAGGGCCCCCCGTCAGTCGACCTCTTCCGCCAAGTTGCCAACCACTTTCGCCATCCTCCTGTCTCAGCAACGGCATCCAACACAGCAACTCTGACGAACTTAAACATTGCCCAACTAATACTTTCTTCACATGGAAGCTCATCTTCCACCTGCAGAGCAACGGTAATTTTCCAAACTGAACCATTTAAGTACATACAAAATGATAACAGTCGTTCTACACAAATGACAGTCCATGGACACATCATGTTCCAAAGCTTTCACTTTTCAAGGCATCCTCTTGGAATCGCCCATACCTTCCACATATTACCATCCATACTTTGCTTGCGTTTGAGCCTTTGTAAGAAAGCCTTTTGCACGCCGTTCTGCAAGCTCCATCTCCTTCTGCCTCATATCAAAGTACAGAGAACCAATCTGATGCTTCCTCTTATGCAGTTTGGTAGGCTTCCCCTTTGTTGAAGCAGGCTAATAATGTTCCATGCAAAAAAAGGTCAGCACGAAGAGCACATATGCTACAAATGCTATAAAGGAGCTTCGTAATATTCAGCAAAGCATATGAAATTCATATGGACATCTTTTCAAATACGCAAGTGATGCAAAATGGATGTAATCATACCATAGACTCTTTTTGTCAACCAGAAAAAAACGGAACAATAGACTCATTTCCAGAAGTACTCCACATGTATAGGCAGCAACATGAACACCAATAATGCAAATGCTACATCCAACACAACTTTAAACTTTCTTTTTCTGGTCAGACACAATTTCTAACCTTCCGCAAAGGAAATTTGACAATTCTCCACTTTTCTTCTTCAGAAGATTTTATTGATTATTCCAAGAAACCAAAGAAATATTTATGTCAGATGCATTCCACCAAGGACTACATAACTATAAAACATGGTTTGCATCGTTAGTTGGACTAGTTATGTTCTAGTTTAACGACTCTACATCAGAGCGGACAAAGCAAGCAGAACTTTAAACATTGCCAAGTCACTGAAAAAATTGAATGATAGACAATGTTTCATTTAGGACACAGCCAAAACAATTGCACCTGCAAAACGATGCGCTTTAGACTGCAAAGAGAGATATAGCGGCATACAGTAGTGTCTTCAAGACAATTCACTACATACTACATGAAAATAAATATACAGTCACAGTCTAAGTGAATGTCTGATGACGAAAAGCAATACTAAAACAAACAAGTGCAACGAACCCTTATTATTGTAAAGTAGAACTCCCTTGCATTGCACAGCTTGGAAACTGAATTGTTATATTCCTAATTTAATTTTTGTTCTTATTAATGATGGATGAGTAAAAGGACAAGAGTTAAGGTCAGCCCATGATTTTTCATACATCTAAAAAAGGCTGAGGACACGGTCCTCATAAAAGTTTTGGAGGCTGTTGGAGGAGAAAGGTATTATTGCTTGCCTAGAAGCATATCGATGGTAGAAAGGTCACTTCAATTAGAGGATGCTAGGAGGAATAAAGCATTTCCCAATAGCAATAGCCTTACATCTATGATTAGTTTCAAATCCTTATAACTTTGCTTGGAAATAAGCGAGCTTACCAAGAATAGCCAAAATGATAATCCTTGGCATTTTTTTTTTTAAAGATCATACTATGCTAGTGAATAAAATTCCTGACAAATAAATGCAAATATAATTACAAGGACAAACCGGAGAAGTCAAGTTGTTCAATGACAATAGAGGCCAGTGCGGATTTAGCTAAGGAAAATAGTTCAAAATGGAGACCAACAGCTCCATAGAGATGAGTATTTTCTACTAGCCTGCAACCACTTAAATATCGTATATAAAAAAGAGAGATTGAGCATGTTTTGTTCATGCTTGCTGACCAATTACACAATCTCATTTTTCTTCTACCCAAACACTGACACCTAGCCGCTATTTCATCTAGGTTTACACAACATTAACCACCTAGCAGCTGCACTTGCCAAATTATGTTATTTCATAATTTGTCATTTTGCCTTGAAAGTAGAGTTTAATTTAATTTTTTCTTCCTAGCTGAAAACTAAAGACACCATATGTTATACTGCCTGCTTAAGAATGTTGCTTCTAGAGGCTTCCTCATTTGGCAATGCAATTTATCCACCTCCTACAAGCACTTATATGTGGGCATGTATCTCCAATTCTTCACCGTAATGCAAACTACAGCAATTCCCATGCATCCAAACAGTAGACTCCTCCCTTCTCAGCGCTATAGAAAACAGCACGTTTATATGACGTCTTCTTGAATGCATTGTTAGAAGCCAGGATTCTGAGCACACCCAAGTAACTGATAATTTTGGATCTATATGGCATACTTCTTCAAGTGCTATTTCAAAGGTAGATCTGATGTTCTAACTCCAGGGGCAACAGTGAGGTTTCTTGAAAGAAACGCCTTGGAAGTACCATCTTCCCGTTCACCTTTCTTTTATTATCACTTTCCATGCAAACAGTGGCTATATTCTTCCTCTCTACAACTCTACTGACCAATAGCTTAATGCACTCATGATCAAAGCTCGCTCAACCAAAAGAAGAAACTGGCAAAGGTAAATGGGGGGAGGGTTTCAATTTTCTGTCTGAAAAATAACTCAATACTTTTGACGTAAAACCCCAAATTGCTCAAAGCTGTTCATTCTTATGATGCAAAATCATTTCTATACTTATCCCAATCAATAGTGAGGAAGTCCAGTCACAATTATATATATACTTGAACTAGGTTGAAGAAATCAGATTTAAGTGCTATCGAACAAGATCTGTTGAACTGCATGGGATGAAAATGCTAATCTGATACATCTAGAAAAAGAAGCATACTAAACTTCACAAACCTCTTTTACTCAATTATTACAGAGTTATCTTGGGAGTAATTTTTTAAAAGAAACACAAGCTGTTGAGTATCGACCTATATTCCTAACAATTTGATCTTCATTTTGATAATTATGTACAGTATGCAGGAAAAAATCAGTTAATAGCAACAAACAGTCCATAAAGTATAATCGACATTCCGATTAAGAAAGTCACGAAATAGGCCATTGTATTTCATAAATTAACAGTAACATTGTCAAGATTAACCTGAAATCATTTCACTGAATCTCGACCTAATTAAAACTAAAAATTGCAAATTATGAGACTTCTACTTCAGAGTAATATGGAGAAAATTATAAAATTTCTGTATCACTGGACAGATACCAAATAAAATTTACCACCCGACATTTAAGTCCCATCAATTCTATAAGGTAGATGAATCACTTGATTGAAATCTAACTAGGATCCAATCATATATTTACACATTGCCTCTTCTGCACGGGATTGATTTTAATAATCTTCATAGTGGTTGGTTTTCATCATATACTTAATTAAAGGGGAATACAACTACAACTGCATTAGTATCAGAACATTTCAAGGAGATATAAATCCTGTGCATGGCACAAGGCATTTGATTAATTTTGAAAAGAGGAGAAAGACGAATATTGCCGTGGAAACAAGAAGAATAGATGAAGTAGAGTAGCGCGTATGGTATCCTGTACTGCAATAAAATATCACTGAAAATAAAATAATCGATATCTTCCAGCAACAACACCAACATTGTCAATGTTGCGGAGTTTGATAACAATATGTGAACAACAGTAGAAAATGAGTTTGGTGAAAACGAATTGTCTAGTGGCTGCCTGGATACTAAAGGAAATATATAATTAGAATTTACTGTGTCCCTAATGGCAAGACTTCAGTTGACGACAAGATGAGAGAAAATAGTAGGAATGAAACTCCTTTGCGATGGTTTGTCTAGAGGCATTGGCAAGAAGATGTGAAGTTAATGATGAATATAAAAGATAAAAGGCTCAGGAAGGAGAAAGCTAGAAAGATGTGGTGAATATTTGAAGAAATTTCTTAAGTATCTAATATATGGAGAATATGCTTCAGGTCAAACGAAATGGAGTACCAAGATCCATGTAGCAGACCCTGCTCAGAAACATGTAGGAGAGTACATTATATGCTACCAAAAACTATAGCAGCAGTGAGTAAAAGCAAAATGTCAGGAAGAAAGATAAGATACTCATAGAATTCTTCTAGTCTACAGTACGGTAACATTGGTAATCAAATTTCAACTAGAGGGGTAGTAGGCAGTATTAATGTTCTACTGATGCTGCAATTAATATGTTTCTCTTTTCCAACAAAAGTACCACTCTCTTGGGTTATTATTAAACAGTTGCGCTAACATCCCTAGGAACATAGGCTTCACCAAACATAGAACATATGAACCAAGGAGGAGAAACTCAGCCTTCCTGCTTTCTAGAATGCCTAGAACAAGCTGCGCTGCCAATGTAACTACACGAGGTTATGGGATCAGCAATAGTTTGAAGTTAAAGAACTGCTATAAATCATACGGCCCCCACAGGATATCCAACAAAAAGTTCAACTAATAGAAGCAATCACAAATGCAATATTAGATGATAATACTGATACTGGTCTTCATACCTGATAAGAAGGTCCAAAAGCAATCCCAGTCAATTTCGCTTGGTCCTGCCTAGGTCGATTCTTCATCAACTCGTCCTGCTTCACCTCCACTATTTCCGCTGGAACTTCATTCCTCCCTCTCTTCCCTGAAACTGTCGCTCCCCTGTCGCTGATCCCCTGCACCACCCCAGTGGATGCCGCAGTTGCATAATCTGAATGATTCGCATAATTTCCATACTCCCCATAATTACCATAGTTCACGTATCCTCCGTAGTATGAGGAATCACTCCCGCTAGCATTCTGATCATAGCCACCTTCATAACTTCCATAAACCTCGTGATACTCATAAGCCCCCCCATTTTGATCAATCCCTGAATCGTAAGTCCCGTAAGTACTATTATTACCGACGTTTTGATCATTACCGCCATTGCTCGATTCCAAGCCAGTAGAACCCACAGCAGGGGCATCGGTCTCAATGACCGATCTCCTGCCAGAACCGGCGGTGGGAAGGGCGCCCAAAGTGGACGAGTTCCGCGGCGCAGGGATGCTCGAGAGGAAGGACATGACGGAGGAAGTCTGAGCCGCGGACTCAGATTCGCGCCTCCGCTTGCGCTCCTTCTCCTTCTCACCCTCGTCATCTTCTTCCTCGTCATCGTCGATTGCGCTAGGGTTCGCGAGCGAAGGGAGAACGGGAGGCCTGAACTGGACGATCCGCTTCGCGCCGGCGTTCGCGCCCGCCGGAGGAAGGTCCGACGGCGGTCGCTGCTTCGGCTGGGGGAGCGAAGAGAAGAGCCTGGAGGTGGAGGAGGAGGAGGATCCGGAGGCGACCGGAGCGGGAGGCCGCGAACTTCCTTCATCGGAGCGAACGGCTTTGGCGTCGGGGCCAGCAGTAGGAGAAGTTAGGGTTTGCTTGGGTTGGGGGAGGGAGGAGAAGAGAGAAGCGGAGGAGGAGGAGGAGGAGGAGGAAGAAGACGATGATTTCGGAGGAGGAAGAGAAGAGAAGGGGGGCGAGAGGGCGGGTGAGGTTGGGGTTCGTCGCGACAGTCTTCTTCGTCTTCGTCCGACGAGGCGTAGTTCACCATCAACGACTCCATCGGCGGAGGAGGAGGAGGAGGAGGAGAGGAGGTGGAAGGAAGGGAGAGAGAAGATATTGGACTGGGGAAGAAACTGGGATTTCCAAGATGCTTTCGCAGTAAAGAGCGTCCAACACAGAGGCTCTATTGGGCCTTCGCTGGGCTTTTGTTGTCAAGTCGGTTCGTTGGAACTGGGCCTGGCCTTTCAGGATTTTGCCTTTTTGGGGGGTGGTGTGGGGGCGTTATTGCTAATGTTGCCAACTACATCTTCGCTGCCCAAGAAGCAAAATGAGTTTTTTTTCCGTGCATACCCACGTTTCACAATTACATCTTGGTTTTGTACATCATTTCTGACTTCAGAGTGGGTAATTCGCAACGTATTTTATACACAGCACCTCGACATTTGAAAATCTTCATCTTACCCGATAGATTGAGATTGAAAAAAGCAGATTTTGTACTAATCATACATGTGTCAGTCTCACAGTAGCGTTTCACTCTGTTATATTGTCTTTATCCAGTCTTGTACTATTGGGCCTTCATTGGGCTTTTGTTGTCAAGTCAGCCCGTTGGAATTGGGCCTTGCCTTTCACCATTTTGCTTCTCCTTTTTTTCATTTTTTGGGTATTGTTAATGTTGCCAACTACGTCTTCGCTGCCCAAGAAGCAAACTTAGTTTTTGCCATGCACATCCACGTTTCACAACTACGTCTTGGTTTTGCATGTCAATTCCGACTTCAGAGTGTGTGCATATTTTATACATGACATCTTGACCTTTGAAAATCTTCACTTTACCAGATAGATTGAGATTGAGAAGAGTTTGTTTTGTACTAATCATACATGCGTTGGTCTCATATTGGTGTTTCACTCCGTTATATTGTTTTTATCCCATTTTTGTGAAGAACTATTGATCCCGTGTTCAATCATTGTCAAGTTGAGCATGTTTGTCCCTACCTTTCTGTCATACTACAAATCCTATAAGGACGAGGGGATAAAACAATCGTCCTTTCCTTGAAGGACACAGTCTTACACTATAACCCAAATATCCAGCTTGCAATAATTCCCGCGATAATGTTCTCACTCTATCAATGACTAACTGAGACACTTGAAAAACATGATAAGAAAAATAAATAAGCTATCACAGCCTAATGAGTAATATATTTCTTTTAAGTAGATTGAACAATTACTATGCACCTTAAACATAAATATAACTCACTTTCACACCAAAAAAAGAGAGGAATTGAACAAACCTCCAAGACCAAAATGTAATATTTCTTACTTTAACATAATATGTTCATAGTGGAAATATCCATGATAATAGCAAGCAAATACCAATAGTCCAGTCCATTAATTGATCTCATAAAATATATGTTAATGGTCCATTCCATTGACTAATCTCATAAAACACACATGTCAACGGTCAATTTCATTGGTTAATCTTATGCTACGCATCAATGGTTTATTCCATTGATTCATCTCATATGAAACCATACGTCGATAGTTCATCTATCAATTAATCTTTTGCTCAAGTATCAAACTATGGTCATGCATAACGCCTGTGACAGGGTGACCAAGATTCCCCCCTTGGTTAGGTCTCTACCTATTATTAACTAGTAGTTTAGTCCACAAGGATATCATAAACTAGTATCCGTATACTCAGAAGCCCTTCACTGAGCTCACGATGATAGTGAGCATCAACACCAATCCACAACAACATCCACAATTCACAAAACCAAACCAAAATATATGTTTCAAAAATCAAAACATATAATCTTTCTACAACCCAACTCATTCACTCTAAATACTTTTTGTAAAGCATTTCTCAAGTCATTTCAGAACTTAATTTTTTTAATCAAAAATAAATCTCACATACATTTTCACAAGACATTTCATAAAATCAAGATTATAAATCAATATATATACACATATGACCTTTTGCAACAACTTTCAAAAAACATTTGGCAAATCATTCATAAATATCAAATTGTAATGAACGCTCGATCTAGATTTTATGCAACAAAACATGCTTTCGATAACTTATAATACATCGAACCTCCATAACTTTTAAGACGTGTTTACAAACTCATAGAAGAAATAGTATCACTCACCTAGGAAACTCAGTTTTTGTCCAAGAAGCAAACTTAGTTTTTGTTGTGCACATCCACGTTTCACAACTATGTCTAGATTTTGCATGTCAATTGACTTTAGAGTGTGTGTCATAATTTATACACGAGACCTTGACCTTTGAAAATCTTCACTTTACCCAATAGATTGAGATTGAGAAGAGCTTGTTTTGTACTAATTATACATGCGTTGGTCTCACATTAGTGTTTCACTCTGTTATATCGTTTTTATCCCATTTTTGTGAAGAACTACTGATCCCGTGTTCAATCCCAGTCACGTTGAGCACGTTCGTCCTTACCTTTCTGCCATATTGCAAATCCTATAGGGACGAGGGGAAAACACGATTGTCCTTTCCTTGAAGGACGCAGTCTCACACTATAACCCAAATATCCGGCTCGCAATAGTTCTTGCAATAATGCTCTCGCTCTATCGATCACTAGCTAAGGCACTTGAAAATATATGATAAGAAAAATAAATAAGCTATCACGGTCTAGTGAATAATATATTTATTTTAAGTAGATCGAACAATTACTATGCACCTTAAACATAAATATAACTCACTTTCACACCCAAAAAAAAAAGGAATTGAACAAACCTTCAAGACCAAAATGTAATATTTCTTACTTTAACATAATATGTTCATAGTAGAAATATCCATGATAATAGCAAGCAAACACCAATAATCCAGTCCATTAATTGATCTCATAAAATATATGTCAATGGTCCATTCCATTAACTAATCTCACAAAACACACATGTCAATGGTCAATTCCATTGGTTAATTTTATGCTACGCATCAATGGTTTATTCCATTGATTCATCTCATATGAAACCATACGTCGATAGTTCATCTATCAATTAATCTTTTGCTCAAGTATCAAACTATGGTCATGCATAACGCCTGTGACAAGGCGACCAAGATTCCCCCTTTGGTTAGGTCTCTACCTATTATTAATAAGTAGTTTAGTCCATAAGGATATCATAAACTAGTATACGTATACCCAGAAGCCCCTCACTGAGCTCACGACGATAGTGAGCATCAACACCAATCCACAACAACATCCACAATTCACAATACCAAACCAAAATATATGTTTCAAAAATCAAAACATATAATATTTCTGCAACCCAACTCATTCACCTTAAATACTTTACAATTTTTGTAAAGCACTTATCAAATCATTTCAAAACTTGTTTTTTTAAAACCAAAATAAATTTCACATATCTTTTCACAAGACATTTCATAAATCAAGTTTACAAATCAATATATATATACACACGTGACCTTTCGCAACAACTTTCCAAAAACATTTGGGGAACCATTCATAAATATCAAAGTGTAATAAATCCTCAATCTAGATTTTATGCAACAAAACATGCTTTCAATAACTTATAATACATCGAACCTCCATAAATTTTGAGACATGTTTACAAACTCATAGAAGAAATAGTATCACTCACCTAGGAAAAGCCGAAAATCAACTATGGCAATTACTTGGGTTGATGTAGTTAAATTCTTAACACATAACCCAAAAACAATATTAAAAGACCAAGTAAAACAATATACTAATGAATGACTCAGTTACATCTATTTGTCGATACCTACGTGCCAACAAAAGGCTTCGCTTCAATAGAAACCTATCGTTGTCCACTAGGCATATGTCACGGGCCGATCGATTGGGATCGTGACCGCGCGGCGACTCGGGCACTTGGGATCGGATGGGATCGCCGAAGCACCTAAGCCAAGCCTTACACAGTCGAACGCTCACTCGCTCGCCTTACCCGGATCGTAGAGAGATAAACAAATCTAGAGAGAAGAGCTCTGGAAAGAAGACTTGCTTTTATATTGCGGAAGTAGTGGATTGCTTACAACTGAAGGAGGACACCCCTTTTATAGTTGAGGGCCTCGGATTACATCCATTGATTTGGAAAGCTACCGGCGGACGAGATCGCACCGCCTCAACTACCGACATAATGTCGTCTACCATCTACCGACATAAATTAAAGGAACAGACTCCCGTAATCTAGCTAAATGACAGCTTCTCCCGTTCTTGCAATTCGGGGAGAAGACTTGGTGGGAATCCGAGTGAGAGTAGGAGGTTCAAGGGCGAGTTGGGGTCGACTCTGGGGAACCTCTCGGGTCGTCCATGTTTCGGCCCGTGACACATAGCTCACACGTTAAATTTCATAACGCCATAACTTCCTCCACAAAATTCCGTTTTGAGCTAGTCTTTAGAAAGCCCTCTTGTGCTATAACAACCCTAACTCAGCCGCTGCAAGACCTCACCAAAAACGGCTAAAATTCAGGCCCAATATTACTATTTGGTATTGTCTCCTAAATGTGTGCCAAACTTGAAAAATCCATTTCAGGCTAATCGTAAACTTAAATCAAGACCCATAAAATCTTACAATTTGACATCACTCTAAACTATCATTTTTACAAAAATACGTAGTTTTTAACCAATCAAATTTAACAGCACAAATTTTCAATAGTTCCGAATTTCAAATCCTAATTGCAACGATTCGTTCGAATAAATGATTAGAAACTTCAATCACTTAGCAATGTTACGAAATGGAGTTGAGTTAGCTTGGTGAGTCATACGAATCATAAGCATGCGAAAATTTTCTCTTTCCTTCTTTCTTCTTTCTCCTTTTTCTTCTTTCTCAATGAGCCTCTTTTCTTTCCCCTGTTTCTACTTCGGCTTCTTCTTCTCCTCTTGTGCTTCATTGCACGAGCTCAAATAAAAAGAAAGGGAGTTGGGCTTGGGCTTGGTTTCATATTAATACACTTTCCCTTTTCGTCTTTATTGTCAATCTCAACGCATCTTGACCGGCAATAATTCCATGCTTCGACAATAATAATGAAGGAGAGGGATGAAAAGAAGAGTCAATCATTTGGGACAATGCTATTCTTAATTCGTTTCCTTTCTTTTCTTGTGAGCTTAGCTTTAAGGATACGAACGACAAAATCTGGTCCTACCATGATCATAGGTCCGATGGTTGGTCGTTGGATGCTATCCCTTGCCTATACCTGAAGACAAGGTACGGCTTTGCCTCAATCGTCGTTCTCAAAGCAGATCCAACCGACCGTTCCTCAATTATAGACCACGCAGATGTAAAAGAAATCATATTTTATTATCACACGAACACAAAAAAGGAGCACAATCATTTCACCTGAAGGGCCACCTCGGTCATAAAGAGGACTCAAATCTCATCCCATTCAGCTTTAGATTTGGATGTGCAAAACGTCTTACTGTCTACAAAGCATAGAATTCGACATGCCGTGCTATTGAAGTAGATAAGATACACATTTTGAACACTAAGCAATGATAAATTTTGTAATACGCTGCCACCGAGAATGACATCCCATGAGCACTAATGGGATCGAACCCTTCTATGTGTTTCGGCTCATAAGTTGCTTCATGCTTGCATCAGTGGACTCGGCATGGTGACTGTTCAGAGCTGCGATGGCGGCTTGTATTCTGGATTGAATGTGTTCCTTACCCTGCTTCTCTTCCTTCTGCCAAAAAGAGGAAGAGATGATGAGTGGGACAATTGCAATGGCCTCAGCTACGACAAAGACAAGATCAAACGTGACATGTGAAGCAATTATAGGACGAGACCAAGCAAGGGCGGGCATCATATCCAGCTCTACAAGTCATGTTGTTGTGTTCAGCACTATTATAAATGGGAACCCAGCATCATTATCAAGTACATGTCACCTGATCGAGCATGCCAAATGTGGAGCCACGCTACCTACGCTGTTACCATCAGCTGATAAACGAGGGTGGAATATAAAAAACAGCTGCAAGATCTCCACAGGATTTTGGTCGTAACCCCAAGTTTAGCAAGACAACAACTAGAAGGGCCCCTGTCGTCCAAAACTGAAAGATGTTTAAATTATCAGCACATAAATCACATGATGAATAAGATCTTGGACATCAGGTGATTGGTTCTTGTGGACGGCCGTCTGTAGAAACGGCGGCTTGGGGAGGACAAGTGCTTCGGACAGTTGAGTGTTGTATGGACAGAATTGAAAGCATCCCTTTCTTTTGTTTCTCAGGTTTATGTCATACCTCAATAGGACTAGGAGGTTGACAGCATACGCATGTTAATCGAGAGCAAACCATTTTCATGCATTCCTGTCGCAAATCTATCTAACTTGCCATTCGTGCTAAACCCAGAATGCCCAGATGATACAAGTTCTTTGTTACATGAAAGAAATCAATATGCGTTTGAAGGCAGTGTCTCATAGTCCACTGTCTTTAATCGATGCTGCGCAGGAGCTCGGATATGGAAAATTGACATTAAGTGGAAAGGTGGTTGGGTTACATTGCATGGGATGATGTTACTGATAAGTACTTTACTCGTCAAATAGTAAATGAAATGGTGGTTGACACTCCAAAAACTAATAAACATGCCTAATCCCACTTGTTTAAAGTTGATTGATAAACTGCACTGGATCATTGTTCAGATGACAAAAAAAGTGCTGCTTATTGGCGGATCCACTTTATTTGAGTGGTTCAGGAATTTCCAGTTCCATCTATGCCCCGACATTCATACCTATTCATGCTACTATTGCTGCGCTTATCATGATCCGTCAAGCAAATTAATGGACAGAAGATCTTCCGCAAGAAAGAGATGACCCAAAATGATGATTAAAAAAAAAAAAAATTAGATGTTTACGGGATCCTTATATGCTGATGCATCGTCATCTACTTGTGGAAATCGATACCTAATGTATGCCCATGATCAATCCAGGCGCACCTCGTTTGGATCGGAATTGAACACGTACCTCTATGAACACCATCTTCAAAAGCTTCTCCGGGAGGGCGGTGATGTTGGCGGCGACTATTTTGAGCTTCAGAGACTCGAACGCTTGACAGAGCCTGACCATCGCGTCTCCTCTGTTGCTACAGGTCAAGCTAATCACCACACTCTTCTCTCCAGCTTCCATCACTCTTAGCTGCAACAGATTTCTTTTCAGTTTGGGGCTTTTGAATAGTTGTTGAGATCAGTATACACCAGGTAATTATTGCCCAGAGAGAGAGAGAGAGAGAGAGAGAGAGAGAGTTACCTCAAGAACTTCGATTGGAGTGATGTCTGGACTCTTGGAAATATCATGGCGCAGCTTTGCTCTCTTTCTCTTAGATTTCGGATGGGCCGGTGGTGATCGTTCTCCCTCAAATTTAAAGCCTGGGTTTTTCTTCAGAATTACAGATTCGAGCTCTGCGATCTCGGCTCGGATCTTTCCTTCTTGTTCACGCAAGTCTTGGATGTAATCAATAGCATCTTTCACTATCGAAGCCTTGTCCATCTAAAATTGTCATCATCAAGGCACAACAGCACAGTTCGATTCAAACTTCAACGTTCAGATAACAGATCAAAACTACAGTTACCGAAGCTGATCGCGATATGATGAACATATAAATTGGTACTGGGAGCGACCTTGCTTATCTTGGGTACAAGGGCTCTGAGTGCAAAGAGCCTTTCATTGAGCTTCTTCCTCCTATTTCTTTCCAGGTCAATGCTTTTAGATGCTACCGGCAGCGCCGCCGCGTCCAGCGAACTCGGACCATTGAATCTGGAAATCACCTCGCTGACGCAGCTGCAGAGTTGCCGCAAGAGGAAGCAAAAGAGAGCAAAGAAAACAAAAGCAACATTGTGAGAAGAGAGAGACAGAGAGATAGAGAGACAGGACAAAACAGAGGGTCTCTTGCGCGAATGCTTTTTAGGTGATATGGAGGGAGGGAATATAGGGGAATACTTGTGAAGAAGCTCTTCAGATTGGATGAACATGAGAGTTTCCCAGTAATTACGGAATTCCTCGTCCATGGACTCCATGCTGTGATCGTGCTCTGTTTTTGGAAGGGAGGGATTTGATGCTTTCCTGGAAAAAGGGGTGTTTGTAACCTTCGTGTACTGTTTTCGGGACCTGTGGGTTCCTTATACTGGCCCAACAAGACAAGAATAAGCGAACATCTTGCTTTTTCTTCTTTTTCATTTTATTGGCTTCGTAGAGAGATTTTTTTTTTTTTTTAATAGATAAAAGTTTAGGAGGAAGGGAGGTTAGCTAGTAGTGCCAACATACGGCAAAAGTCAAGAAGAATTTATGATGGATTTACGGATCACCTACCTATGAGAATTGCCGACAACGAGGCTTGAATTTAATGTGCGAATCTTACCGGTCGAATCACTCCAACGTGGCTTTTAGAGAACCATTCATTTTCTAAGCTTTGTAAGGATCCTATTATAATCTCTCCTTTTATAAGTACAATGATAGCTATGATTATCAGAATTCTAAATAATGAAAAATGCTATAAACCCAATATTTGCTCGGCTTTGGAAGGATAATTTTTAATGCACATCAGCACATTACACTATCCTTTTTTTATGATTCTTTTAGGGTGCACATGACAAAATTTCTTGAACAGAAATTGATTTATAGTTAGAAATTGAGAAGTTAAAAATTTTAGCTTTTGATTTATTTTTCAAATCTATTTATGGAATAAAAATCTTTTTCAGAAATAAAAAAATCAAATTGTATTACCAAATAGATTTATATTCCAAACCTATTCCGGGAAATTTTATTATACGTGCTCTTATACTTAATTACAAAAACTCTTGATTATGATGTAGGATTGTTGTGTATTTTTCAGTTTTATATCTGCTTTTGTTATGAATAAGAAGTCGCAAACAAAATTGACAATCTCATAATATTGCTAACAAATTTTCAACATTCCTTCTAAACTCGAAAGCTGTAACTTAGGTGATGTGTACCCCGCTTTGGAGTAGCCTGTGATTGTGCGAAATCACAGATGAGACCTCCGCTATGCACTTTTACTGACACTTTTATACTTAATTAGGACAAATAGTTTTGCTTACTGGGACAGGAAGAAAAGAAAAAGGAAAAGCTCGAAAGCTAAAAAAAAAATCTTTCGGAGGAAAGAGATTGGCCTCCGCCTCCTCCAAACTGAAGCCACGGTGGCGGCCGTTGCGCGGCACCGTCTTCGACAGTTCGACCTCGCCGGCGAGACTCAAGCACGCGGCAATGGCGGCGGCGTCCGGTGACGGCGAAGCGGAGACGCTCCTTTCGACCTTCGATCAAATCTATGAAGTAAAGGCTCGTTCTCCGTTTCAGCTTCGCCTGGCATTCGCTTCTTCGATCGTTGCTGCGTCTTGTCTAGTGAGTCCGACGGAGGCAATTTCGATCGTTCCTCCCGTGATGTCGTGACTCTTTGTTCAGGATTTTGAGAGAGGAGCGGCGGAGATCCAGTCGCTGAGGTTGAGCTGCGATGCGGAGGTTAAGAGGCGGGAAGCTCTTGAAATCGCTTGCGACGGCCTAAGACGAGGTTCGTTTTCGTCCCGAGTCTGGCAGTCCTTGAATGGATGGTTCGATGCCGTCTCCGTGGCTATAGTAATCGTTCCTTGATGTAATCCTGTATTAGAAGAACGAAAATGGCCATGGCGATTGTCGATTTGACAATGCAGATAGCTAGGATGATTGCTGCGGTGGCATTTGCCCACGAATTTTCTTCCTTTTGTCCTGTTGTTCCGGAGATGTAGAAGGACCTTGATGCTCAATTACGACGAAGGTAGTGTTATAGGTAGACTTCGGAACTCCGCCTTGGCACTGAGTAATGAGTATTGGAGCTGACAAGGCCATAGATTTTCCCCTTTCTCATTCCTCGAATTCTTTGAAAAAATTGAGCTCAAGTGGTTGAGCTGGAGATATACCGGACTCTTGCTTTTGCCGTCATACTCCTGGTGGGAACGGATCCAAGGTCTAAACTTTGTTTACCGAATTTACGGATTGCTGCATCATCTGTGGTGTTGAAGTTGATATCGTCAGTCACAAACATTACTTTTCGTTATGAAAGTTTCTGCATTTTGTCTGATCTCCAGCATTTACACTGAAGTCCTTTTGGGATGTTTGGATATGAGACTATGCAGACAATGAGAGGCTGACAAAGCTGTACTCAAGTTGCATGAACAATCTGGCTGATCAGGTGTCAAATTTCTCAATTTATAAAATCATTAGCAATTCCAGTAACATTGTGAAATCTTCATGAGGATGATAGCCACGATGAGGCTTCAAAACTAGTAGTTAGTAAGTAGGCTGGCTTCCTCTGATCACTTCATTTGAAAAGCAACTTGCAGCTCGAAAGTCGCATTAAGTGCCAGAGATTGGAAGAGGAAATAAAGAGGCTGATTGATGAACACCAGCGTAAAGCAAACGTATGTAAGGCTGCTTCTGATTTAAACTTTTCTTCATATTGCAATGGGACCAACCTGTTTTCCATATAGGGCCTACATTAATGAGATAAATGGATCTTTCTAATGTTCTTGACATTCTGTGAGTTCCAAGGAAAAACTATGATCTGTCATGATCCTAACAAACTGGAGTCCATGAGCAGGAGCAAATAGGATCTATAGAATTGCTGCAACAAGATTATACAACTAAGGTTGAGGAGTTAGAGGCCCAGATTAGGTGAGTTTTCTCATTTATTTATTGGCTGCTTCACAAAACTTCATTCTCTAAGGCCTGAAATGCTATTCCATGATAGAGGCTTGCAAACTGAGAAAGCATCGCATGAAACAACCATTTATCAACTCCGCCATGAGTTAACAACACATAAAATCCATATCCAAGCTCTAGCAAGCAGGTTAGAGCAGCTCCATTTTGACTTGGATTTGAAATGTAAGTTCCTAGATGTTTATGCTAAATTCTGGGAAAACACTAGAACTTTTCGCTCTTACATCATAAGTTTTTCATTCTGCAGATCAACTCGAGATTCGGGATTTGAAGGACTGTCTTCTACTTGAGCAGGAGGAGAAGAAAGACTTGATCAAGAAACTTCATAATCTGGAAAAGGAATGTGCGTCAGTGATTGCTTCACTTCTATTTTTCTTTTCAAGTACAATAGATCTTTCCCTTTTGCCTATCCTGGACCACCATACGTACCCAACAAGGTTCATATGAATTGATGCCAACACGCAAATAACTTACAGTAACAGGGAGGTCATTTAGCGGATCTAGTTGTATGGGTAAGGTCCCTTTTGTGTATGTTGGAAAAGGGACGCTAGGGAATAACCATCTACATGTTACATTTTGGGGTAATAGATTTGTTGCTTGCTGCAGTGCTTATAACCAGAACAAAGTTTGCTCAAGAGCAACGAGATTCGGCAACAAATCGACAGGTGGAAACACTTAAGCAGAAGGTGATGAACTTAAGGAGGGAAAATGAAATTCTGAAAAGGAAGCTCCCTACTTCAGAAGAGGGGTAGAGTCTGTCTCGGATAAATTGCAGTACTTCTGCATTTTGGACATAATCATTCGACCCCCTCTTACCCCTGATTTTGTTCTTAAGTGGAATAGCTGCAACTATAATTGAGGGGATCCTGTTTTACTGGTTTCAGGAGACATCTTGACCATCTTCTCTAGAGAGGAATTATGTCCCGAAGTTCTGTTTCATTAGAATTTCAGGATGACCTAATGAACCAAGGGACAGGGGAGTCCTCCTGTTTTGGTGTGCGCTTTTGGCAATGACTAAGGAACTTGTATATACATTTATCCAGATTTCAGGACTAGCTTGGAGCTTGGCATCTCACCGACTCTTGAGTATGAATGGGTCCATTAACTCGTTCCATGATCCGAGACCCTGATTTCCAATCAATAGGACGATTATTTGAAGGTGGCCTGGCCTCCACTTGAATTTTCTCCTGCCTAGCCAAACCCATGTTTACATGAAGCTAATTACATCGTGTTGACACCCAAATTTCTGTCAATGTTTTAAATATCCATTTATTTTGCAAAAATATAAAAATTTATTAAAAAAGGGCAAAAAGCAAAAAACATATGAAATATAAAAAAGGTAAAAAAAATGAAAATGATAAAGAAATGACGAAGTCGTGTGGGCCAGTGTGTCCGGTCCACTTAGCGACTTTCAGCCCTCTAAGCCCGTTCCCCGCTCCTATCTTCGTTTCTTTCTTTTTAGGCCTATCTTCATTTCTCTTGTTTTGGCCCATAAAAGCCTAAAAAGGGGCCCGGCCCAAGTTCACTTCTTCCCCTTGTTTGCACGAACCAGCGTCTGTGAGGAGAGGAGAGGAAAAAGTGACGTGCGGCTGAGGAAGCCACGAGCGAGCGTGAGGCGTGACCGAAGCATGGCCGGCAAGAGGGGCACGCTGGTGCTGACTGCACGAGGAGAGGCGTGAGCAGCGTGCGTAAGGGAGGAGGAGAGCTTCGCAAGGGAACGCTCCAGAGGAAGGTCGGACTGGTTTTGTGGAAAGGGCAGAAGGTTTTCTTCGGCTGGCGGAGGGGTATAAAAGCGCTGGTGGCTGGAAGAGAGACAGAAAAGTCGCATTTGGGGGAAAAAGCCTTCTCCTGGGCAGAAACGAGATTACAAAGACGGGGAGAGAGGAGGTTCGCCGGAGAAGAAACGCCCGCTGAGGGTCCCTTCCGAGCCATCGAAGCTTTGCCAGTGACCACACGACGACTAAGACCCATCCCAAATCACGTACGATCTCGCTCCAAACTCTCTACTTTGTCTCGGTTTTGGCCGAGAAAGACATGCTCGGTTCGATCGATTTTCTTGAAGAGATCTTGATAAAACGAAGTTGCTTTGTTGCTAACCACGGCGTTTTAAGTCTGTACGTAACGTGTGAGACTGAGAATCTTGTTAAAATTAAAACGGAAAAACATTGAAAGATCTGCATATTGCATGTTTGATAAAATGCCTAACAGAAGCCGAATGTTAAGTCACGTCTGAATTCAAAGATCGATTCATACTTGCTGCTAACACTAGCATTTCGTCTGTTCTCATGCGATTTCAATATTTATACATATCCCCATGCCCGAAAGTCGTTCCTCCTCTCGCCGGCAAAGTTCATGGTTCAAGCCATCCCAGTCAGTTTATCTTCTTGCTTTATAGTGTACTGGTGATTGTTTGTTTGTTAGAAAGGCTAAGATGAAAGGGACTAGTTTCGGATAGATAGTTTTCTGTTCATGGTTGTGGTCGACCAAAAAAGAGAAAAGAATTAAAAGAAAATAAAAAGGTAGAGGAAAGAATGAAAAGGCTAGAAAAAGAGTTAAAAAAGGTTTATGGGCTTTTATAATTAATTCTGAGTGGGCTTTTGGGGTTAATGTTTTTATTCCAACCTATCCAAAAGGGTTTGGATCGATTTAGTTGGGTCGGGTCGCTAAACCTGATCCAAACCCGTTCCCCGAATATAATAATACTAAATAATTTTAAAATTTTTTAAAATTCGGAAAAAATATTTTAAAAAATTAATTCAAAATAGAAAATGATAAAAATTTTTAAAATATTTCTAAATAATAAGAATTTATAAAATTCGAAAATCATTAAAAAATCAGAAAATCCAGAAAATTAGAAAAAATTAGAAAAATCATTAAAAAATTCAAAACATTCTAAAAAAAATCAGAAACATTAAGAATGATTAAAAACCCTCGAAAGTGGAACCCAAAAATTGGACGAGCCTTAGAGCTTTACAATAGGGTTCTTTGTTTTGTATTGTCTTTTTATTTTTAGGGATGATATTAGGATGCTTATGTACTTTCCTTTATGATTATAATTGATTATGCATTTCAATAGTTTGGGTGTTACTTTCTCGTTTTAGAATGGTTAGGGCAAACTTTAGATTTTTCTTGATAGGCTGCTAAGGTGTTAATTAGCACATGATGAGGTTATGTATTGAAAGGGCATTAGCCTTAGAGTTAATGTAATCAATTCCATCTCTGGTTGTGTAAATAGTAAAATATCTTCCCATATCTTAAGTTGAGGTTAGTGGCAACTCCTGTAAGGCTCTGTTTATAATACAATGTATGAACACAATAAAAGAAAAAAATACTTTTTTAATTGTACATGATTTGATTCACAACTAAATTGATTTACTCAATCACTCCAGGGAAAAGAACCGTATCTCTAACGCATACTCTCACCTTACCTTCTAATTGTTGAAGTAACAAACAAACCAGATAGCAAAGTACAAGACTCGATCTTGACGTTGGCCGGACCCAGGGTTCCTGACATCTAAGAACTACAAGTCTGGCGATATATCCAATCATATTACTGCCTCGCTGTTGAATATTAGTAAGGCAATCAGAAAAGAACACAAGGATTACAAGGTTTAGCAATATGCCTACGTCCTCAGACAAAACTCTCAACTCTCTTATTTTTGTCATAACATTCTTCTGCAATTTGTACACAAGTCTCTTATTTTTATCATAACATTCTTTTGCAATTTGTACACAAGGTTCACCCCAATAAAAAAAAAGGAAATTTCAAAAATAGGAAAACTATCAGAGATTTGCCCACAATCTGTCCTTTCGTTCAATAGGATAGCAAATCTTGTCAATATCGCCAATACTCAGCTGTTTCTTTCTCGACTCATCTCCAGCTCAATGACACAGTATAAATTGAGATTGCAGGAGAGATTTCAGGAAGCTGGTCTGAAAAATGGCAAACCTTCAACCGGGAAAAGTATTAGCACTTGCCTTGATCGCATTGCTTTCTGTTTCTGACGTTGCATGCAACCATCGCACTTTCTCAAGGAAGCAACTCGAAGCAAACAGTAAAGACGTCGGGGATGATCCGAAGACTAGTGTAAGGAGAGAGAAGGTGAAAGATGCCATGCTTCATGCGTGGACTTCTTATGAGAAGTATGCCTGGGGATTTGATCAGCTTCAGGTTTGGTGGATGAGGATGATCTCTTCTTAAGGCTGTTTATGTCTGGATTAACGTGGGCTCGCATATTGAAGTTTGCCATCGTGTGTTGTTGCATTGACAGCCACAGACGATGAATGGGGTCGACAGCTTTGGTGGATTGGGAGTGACCATCGTGGATGCTCTTGACACCTTGTTCATCATGGGACTTGATGAGCAGTTCAAGAGAGCCAGAGAGTTAAGTGTCATCCTTCTCCTTCCCTGGACTTCAAATGATAGAATGGTTCGAAAGTTGTAAGAACCAATGGACCATATATCTCTTCATGCAAAATGTTTATATTGGATTGACAGCAACAGAGAATTATATGGACAAAGTCAAATTTAATAGAGCCAGTATGTGGCATTGGTGTCCTTTCTAAGTTGGTTTCATGTGATTTGGAAATTCTTTGAAGTGTGATTGGTTTGATGTGTCACTTTCCTTTGATTTGTACACAACAAACACTGAGATCCCTACAAAAATGACAATAAGAAGCTAAGCTTTATTGCACAAAGGGAGAAATGCTGCTGAGAAATCCATCACTGCAAAAATGTTTCTAGAACAGCAGATAGAACTAGAGAAAAGAGCAGAAAATGGAGAAGTTGCATTGTCTTTCGCTCCTTGAGATGCTCTTTTTTTGTCAATTTTGCATTCATTTGGCATTGTTAGTTGTTAATACTCGAGGCATACGTTGCAGTTGGGTGGCTACCTCCTTGAACTTCAACAAGAGCTATGACGCCAGCGTCTTTGAGACAAACATAAGGTAGATAAGAAGCCCTCTCTCTCTCTCTCTCTCTCTCTCTCTCTCTCTCTCTGTATTCATGCGATTGGAGGAGAACCCTAGCCCTCACTTGAAATCAATAGCCTGCATTCATTTGTTGTTGTCTTTCGGGTAAATTTGCTTGTTCTGATGCAGGATGGTAGGTGGACTTTTGAGTGCATATGATCTTTCTGGGGACAAAGTTTTCCTGGAGAAAGCTACAGATGTAGCAGATAGGTTGTTGCCTGCATGGAATACGCCTTCTGGAATCAATTACAACAGCATCAACTTGGCTACTGGAAAAGCTCATAATTCTCCCAATGTAATTTATCAACCTTTCCTCTGCTTCTCCTGAATCGTGCTTACTATTAGATTTCATCTCTCTCTCTCTCTCTCTCTCTCTCTTTCTCCCCACAAGACTACGTCCTTATATTTTCATGAACATTCTCTGGTGTATGGTCTGAAAGGTTAACGGCCACGATTTCTGAGTTCCTGATATTGAGTGGGAAAGCCATGATATTCATTGAATGAGAGCTGGATGCCAATTATGACATGATTCTCCCATGACGTTGACACCAAAGGACTAAGGTTTCAATGTGATTACATTCACATTTTGCAGACCCATCTTGATCTGATAAAATAAGGCTGAGAAAACCAATTCTATATGTACTGCTGGCTCATCAAGTGCCTAGATGCTGGGTCTTTATGTGATCATTCACCATTTGCATCAAGTTTGAAATACCATTAACTATGAGATGCAACAAATAGTGTGAATAATGATGCTTCACGACTGAGTTCTTTAAGATACAATATTTTAACCCCAGTAGGACATCTGCCTATGCCAGCCATATGTACTTTTTGCTATGTATCTGTTGCATAAACCTTCACTTTTGAGTTGTCTTATATAAGGTGATGACATGATTTAGTCTTTGCATCTCTAGGGAAACAGTATTTTGGCTGAAGTGGGGACAACACAGCTTGAGTTTATCGCTCTATCTCAAAGGACAAATCAACCCAAGTACCAGGAGAAGGTATTATTTCTGTAGATCTTGTGTCCTTAGAAATTTTAGTTGGCAATCACTTTATAGCTACTTTGAGTCCACTTTATTCTTGTTTTAGACATGGTGGCATCAAAAGACTGGCCACTCCCCTGAATATACCTCAGAGCTATTTAGTTATTTATTTACTGCAAAAAGTAGAAGATCTTGAACATATTATGTGAGTACACTCTTTTCGTGGTCGTTTAGGTGTTTTCTTATCCATTTTCCAGGTGGAGAAGGTCATTGAAGTATTTCATAAAAATTTTCCTGCTGATGGCTTGCTTCCTATATACATTAATCCTCAGACTGGGATGCCATCTCCATCATTGATCACATTTGGTGCCATGGGTGACAGGTATTTGACAGGCTTTGTGAGGTTTTAATATTTACATGCAGGTTGAAGTCAAAAGAGTAATGATAATACACCTCAGTGCTTACTTGAAGTCTTTTGGTCAAAACAGTAGCCTGTATGAACTAGAATGGCGGATACCAGCAGTCTATTAGTTGCAAATTTTAGATTAATTTCAACGATTTGCAGTCGTTGAAAATTCAAATTGAATGAGCTAGACTGCTGCTTTATAGTCATTGTGCATAAAAATCAATCAAACCCATCTAGCTGGGTGCTTCAATGACAGATGGACTCATTGAAGATGTGAATATGTTGCTATAAATTTGCTTTGCATCACATTAAATTTTTAATTTGCATGGTCTGGATGTTCATGCAATGCATTTGCAAGATGTTTTCTATGAAATGTGATGTCAGAACAGAACATTTACCTTGTAAAAGCTCAACTCATCCCTGTGGATTCACCGTGTACCACGAGTCGAAGACCATCATTACTTAGAAAGATCATCTCTCCAACAAATATGGGTTAGGTGTTGTCACTAGCTTGGAAAGATTTAATACTTCTCTCTGGTTGGAAACACTGTCCTGGTTGTAATTTTCATAGTAGCTGCCAATTGACTTAAATAATAGTAGGGATGATCGGTTATTGGTCCGGTCCGGTTCCACCTAGGAACGGGGAACTGGACCGGGAGGACCAGTTCCCAATTTTTGGGACTAAGGACTGGACTAGGAACCGGACTAGACTGATCGTTCTAGTCCCATAGAACTGATCACTTAGCAAAAAAAATTAAAAAATTAAGAAAAATACAAGAGTTGTTACTATTTTTAGATTTTATTGCTATTTTTAAGAAATAGTCTGGTCCGGTTTGCTTCCCCCTTGGAATTGGGAACCGGACCGACAGTCACCGGTTCCATTTTTATGGAACTGAGAATCGGACCGATCCCTCCAGGAACCGGACCAAACTGGCTGGTTCCATCTGGTCTAGGAGGTTCCCAGTTTGGGCGGCCCGACATTCTCACCCCTACATAATATCCTTGGAAGTTGAAGCCTATGACTGCCTATGATTCCTCATTTTATTTGTACGAATAGTGTTCACTTATATCTCTGCTCAAAAACATTTTACTCTATGTTGTATGTGCTTTGCAGTTTCTACGAGTATTTACTCAAGGTGTGGATACAGGGGAATAAAACTCAAGCTGTTAACGTCTACAGGTAGTTAAATCCACAGAGATTGCAGTGGAATATGGGTGAAAGATCAGCCATATGCAATACCATAAGATTCAACTCCACACTTCCTCTCATTTTTTTCCAATTTGCATGAACTTCTAAAAGCATCATACACTATCAATTATGTAGTTCTTATTCTCGTCATTGGTTGGGCTGTTTATGACCTATATTTAGATAAAGGGCCCTTAAATTACCTATTCATGCAACACCGATTTCTTAAAAATAAACACACAGGATTAAAATCACATAGCTGCTCAATCATATCATCATATGTGAGGTGATTAATTAATGAAAAATTTACTCTTTCTGGAAGATCGTTACATTCTAAAATATGGATAGACATGCCTCAAAACTGAAAAGTGCTGCCACAACCATACAATTAAATGATGAGTGGTTTCTTTTTTTGGGGAGTTTTCTCAGTATTTCCTATTAACAATTCTGGGACAGGGAGATGTGGGAGACTTCAATGAGTGGCTTGCAAAGCTTGGTCAGGAAAACAACCCCTTCTGCTTATGCATACATATGTGAGAAGAATGGAAGTATGCTGATCGCCCAGGTCAGTGAAGCCAGTCACCAGAGCTTTCTCTTGTATTCTGTGCCACACATGCTAGTAGTTTGATTATTTGTGACTTCAGATGAATGAGTTGGCTTGCTTTGCTTCCGGGATGTTGGCTCTAGGATCTTCTGGCTTTGACGACCCTCGAAAAGCTAAAACTATTCTTTCGCTTGCAGAAGAGGTAATTATCTGTCTCAGTCACTTACAGAAATTATAATTGTCCAAGAAAGGTACTGAGAGTTTTCGAGTGAAACCTTAAATCCAGTAATATCATCATTATTAGAAGAGAAGAGGTTGCCTGGCAACTTTAGGTTCTTCTTGTTTGGGTGACTGCCTATCTGGGTGATATAAAACAAAGAACAAAATGCAAGGAATATATAGGCTGTCTTTAAATTTACAATAACTGAGATGGTAAAAAGCAGCACTATCAATTATCAAACATTGGGATTATTCGATACCATTGTCCTTGTGATTCCTCCTAGTCCATATAAAAGTCTTTTGCAATTGTGAAAGATGCTTGAGCTTCTGGCTGCCATGGTAATAGTTTCCGGTGCTTCAATTTACTGCTCAATTTGAAAAGCTTAATTGAATGTCATTCAATATGGATCCATTCCCCAAGATGGGCTTCCAGTGTGACCATGTGGGAACGAGTAGAGGCTTGAGGTTTTCAAAAAGCACAGAAGCTTGGTTTTCCTGTATATTTCTAACTTCAAGTCCCTGTATTCTGTAGGATTTGGGGGTGGATTCTGGAATCTTTGCTTTTCAACTGGGGCCAAAAAAAAAAAAAACTAGGGCTGCTATTTTTTTGAACTTCTGAAATCCCAAAGGGTAGCTGAAGAATGAGCCTAGTAGAAATCAACTGATTAAAAGAGTGTACTCTTTGCTACCCTTTTCTTTGGCCGTATGACTTACCTGTCCATACTTGAAATTATACACCACATATTATATCGCCAATACCTTGTAAACAGTCATTTTCTATGTGGCAACAACTTCGGGTTAATTAGTAGATTAATGATGGTGCTTGAGATTTGAGCTTCTGTCCATCATGGACTGCAGATTGGGAAGACATGCTACAATTTCTATCAGATAACAAAGACAAAATTGGCAGGAGAGGACTACGGTTTCCCCCCTGGACAGGTACGTTACCTTTGATCCACCTCATTTATGGAGTTCTTATGTCTCAGGTATTTCGTCTGAAGAGAATGAAATTCTATAGGACATAAGTGTTGATAATCCGTATAACCTCATGAGGCCTGAAACTGTCGAGTCGCTCTTTTACCTTTGGCGTTTCACCGGGAACACGATGTATCAAGATTGGGGTTGGGATATTTTCCAAGCATTTGAGAAGAACAGTCGCTTAGAGACCGGATACGTCGGGCTGACAGACGTAAGTAGATCATGAAACTTGAAGCATCCTAAGCATTTCACTTGTCAATATACATGTTCAAGGGAAGTTCTTTACATTGTGTGCGAATCTTATACCAAACGAATATGTTGAAATTGACTTTTATCCTTTTTCTGTGTCATTTGCTCAGGTGAATACCGGTGCTAAGGACAACTCGATGCAGAGCTTCTTCCTTGCAGAGACCCTCAAGTATTTGTACCTCCTGTTTTCGCCTCCATCCGTGATCCCTCTGGATAAATGGGTGTTCAACACAGAAGCCCATCCTTTGAAGATCGTTCCCCGGTAACCAGTGGAGAGAGGTGGAGCAAAAGTGAACAGGTATTGCCTACAAGGCTTGGTGGAAGAAAAGAAGGTAGAACAGGACATAACTAGTCTCTTGCCCTGAAATGTCTGTTGCCCAACCCACGCCATCCTCTAACTTACTCATAAATACCCCTTTCTTTTTTGTCTTTGGGCCTACGAGATGCGTGAGGGTATGTGCAGGTGGCCATTTTTCATGAAATCAAAATAAGAGAGGAGCTGGGGTCTCTCAATTATCAGGGGAAGTAGTAATAAATATTTTCTTCAGCTGAAAAAAGTAAGAAAATGCCATTGCAGTAAGGTATATTCTTTTCCAAGGGAGAGCCATAGTTCATTAATCACGGAGCAATGCAACTGCCGAATTTCTCAACGACCTAAACTATTTGTAGTGATTTTTCTTTTTTCCCATAAACAGATACCTGGGGTCAAAATATGTTAAGTACGACTTTGATGTGGGACAAGAGTCCTGCCTTCGGAGGGTGGCAGTGAGATGCCTGTTCAATCAGTAGATAAATGGATTTCTTTGGAACAATATCTGTCGATATTCTTTTACTAGAAAAGTTCTATAAAAATCACGCGACAAATTATTCAAAGTACTGGCCATCTATTCAATTTTTATCATAAGTTAACTGATGACGGTGCTATAGTTACTTCTTAAGAAGGCCTGGCCCATCGTTTTTCACTTTTTCTGGATTTGTAGGGCTTGGCCCATCGAAGTTCCGTTCATTCTAGCTGACATCAAGCAGAAGTCTAAACAAGGTCTTCCACTTCACGACCGTAACAACGATAAATCTTTGCCTTTTTTCACCAAGTTTTGTTGGCTATATGAACCCAAAAGATATAAAAGAATGATTAGAAAGAAAGAAAGGACGGAAGGGAGAAGGAAAACTACAAAGCTTCGACAGCACTTGAAAGACATTTCAACCGTGATCCTCGGCAGCTTAGCACATAGAGTTGCGCAGCAGAAGGATGCTAATCAGGCTAAATTATAACCAAAGTATATTCCTTTATATCTATCTGGTTATCCCCCAAGGAAAAAAGTATTAGAAAAAAGAAATCTGGCGATCTTTTCTTTTAGCTCAGAGGAATATTTTCTGGATAGACCTGTGATAATACAACAATGATGTGGTCTGGTGAAATCATTTGGGATGGACTGGTGATAATGCAGCAATAATGTCAGGTGGATGAGAGTACTAATTAGCAAGAACCCAAAAAATTTATGGATGAAAGGTAATTCCTCCATTTCACTCCCAACCGTAGTGGTAGTACAGTCCGAAGAGAGTGAAGGCACAGAAACAGAAAAAGGAGGGAGGGAGGGAGGGAAGGAGGGAGAGAGAGAGAGAGAGAGAGAGAGGGGCACAGGCACAAGCAAAGAGACATTCCTTCAACGCTTCCAAAAAAGGATGAACAAAAGCTAAACGCAGAGTATGCCCACCCACCTCAGCTGCAATGATGACAGCAAAGAGTGGGAAGTGATGGCCCTCTTAAAAAGCTTATAATAATGGTGTGTGATAAACCCACCAAAAAGAAGAATAAAAAAAAAAGTGGCGTTCACAATCACCACATGAGTTATTCAATCCCCATGCAAAATTTGAATATTCCATATGTATATGAATAAAACTTAGACAGACAGTAGGACACAGACTTACTTATATATATTTAAAAATAAACTTAGCCCTTAGAGATTTTTGAAGATGAGGAAAAGTTTAAAAGCGTGAAAATAGAATCTAGTACTATCTCTTGAGAGAAGCGATCTATGGATTTTGTACTGGCAAAGAGAATCCATGTCATGGGGTTGCTTTGCTTGAAAAGAAGAGCCGCTGCATACTGTATGAGAGAGAGAGAGAGAGAGAGAGAGAGAGAGGATGGTTGTGTTGTGTTTCGTGTGTCAGCTAGAGAGGGCATGCGCTCTTCAAACTTCAAAGGGACTTGGTTCAGAATTACGGAATTCCAGAGCGTTATGGCTTCTTTCCCTTTTGGCCTTTTTATCACATTTTCTCCCCGTGTATGTACATTGAAAAAAGTGACTTCACAAATAAATTGTGTGATGTTATGTGTTAGGATATTTGGTAGCCTAACTTCTACTTTCAATTACATAAAGGTTTAGTTTGGAGTTTGAAAGTTGCTCGTAGATATATTCTTTTACATCTCTTGTAGACTTATACATAAGAGACATGACAAGTTGAAGCTTCTATATTGAAATTTGACATGCTCCAAATTTACATGTTATTAGAGTACTAGGTCATTCCATTGCATCATTTTCAAACCCTTTTCATTGTCATTCCTCGATTTGGCTTCTGATGCATCCAACACGACAAATAATCAATCAAAAAGTCAGATCTCACATGGTCTGAAAACAAACTAATGAATTATTTATGGGTTTAAACTCTCAATCTTTTTGACCAAAAAAAAATCTCTTAACTATTGGTTGCTCAAGAGAGCTGTCTAGCTTGGGATAGAACCATGACTTTGGCACTTCAGGTAAAGACTTAATTTTGATTTTTGAATGGGACAACTCTCTTGGCAAATGAGGATGCACGGGCAAACACTCGGAGTCCCTTTACAGAAAATTCAAATGAAGTAACATTTGGACGCAACACCAAGAGTGTTAAGGTATGGTGTATAA
Organism: Eucalyptus decipiens; assembly: GCA_014182575.1. Classification (NCBI taxonomy): domain Eukaryota; kingdom Viridiplantae; phylum Streptophyta; class Magnoliopsida; order Myrtales; family Myrtaceae; genus Eucalyptus; species Eucalyptus decipiens. The sequence continues at coordinate 794,494 of CM024611.1, read as the reverse complement.
AGTGGGGTTAAGTATCATCTCCTAGAGAAGTAGGAAACTACCAACGGTCTCAAGATCTTGCGTAGAAGCTAAGTATTGATTCATGGCAAATGCATGTTGCAAAGTCCAGTGGCTAACTTGTTTATTCAAGGAATTTGAGATGTACTTGCTACATAAATGTATTGTGATAATTAGGCTCCTTTACATATCATAGCAAATCTAGTTTTCCAATGAATATAGCAAATATATAGAATTGGGTTGGTGCCTGCAAGATTATAGCTAGCAAACATCTTCACAAAGGCACTGGGAAGGAGAGCTTTGAAAATATTTATAATTCTAATTTTTCTTAATTGTTCAATAGATTTGGTTTGAATTTAAAAAGGGTTTCTTTTATCTATAAATAGTCGAAACTTTCACATTGAAATTTGACTTTTTTTCCAAAATTAATACTATCTCTAGCCCATTTTCCCCCTTTTTTTGGGAAAAAAAAATTAATGCTGCTGATAGATCAAACTGGAGTGCATGAATCTTTTAATTCGATGAATCTGTACATACCTGTTCCTCAATAAATTACAAAAAAAAAAAAGGGAGAGAATTGGAAAAAATTTCGCATATACAGTATACTAGCATCCGTCTAGACTAGCTAGCTATATAGTTCCATAGAATATAATTTTGTCTAGATAGGTGTAATCTGGGCACTAACGCTCAAATCAATGAACAATATTCCCTTGTCCTGCAAATGGGATCCTCATCGATCTTAAAGTGCAATGTTGTTGTGACAGAGAGAATTAACATAATCCTCCCATCGAAAGTGTGAATATGGTGGATACGGAAAAAGCTTTTCTTGATTTGATCATCAGTGGAAAAGATTAAAAATGATAGAAATGTCTCTTTTATAATTTATTTATTTTTTTAATTTCTTTCTCTCTTTTTTTTGGGGGAATGTGAAGATCCATGGATGGTGTAAAAGGGAGGGAACACCTTTTTGACTGTAATAGTGGCGTGGACACTTTCGCCTTTTTTGCTCATAACTTAATGCCAATATTGCAGAAATGGATTGGGAGAGGAGATACCTTTTCAGGGGCTTAATTAGCGGAGGGAGGGGAAGGAGATGGACAACCTTTCCGAGATTCAATTCCCAAACATTCCATTTGGTCTTTCGTGACTTCTCAAAACAGATAAATCGATTTGCTTCCATATATCTAAATTTTTAGAAGCAATAAGTTCATTTGGATGCCATGTTAATTTTTCAATTTGAACATAACTTTGAAATATAATCAATGGTAAATTTGAGCATATGCCATTGATAATAAGCTCATTTGCTTAATTCCTTTTGGCCCTAGAGTTCTTACTACCAGAAAACTTTGCAACCGCCCTTGAAATTTTTGTGGCTTAATTGATTTCCTTTATTAAAATAGCCTCAATTTTTAGGCTCCGTTTGTTTCATGGAAAATGAATTATTTAAAAAAATTATTTTCTTTTGCTTAAGTGCAAAGAGTATTTTCAATTTACCCATTTCTCACCCACTTATCTTAAACACGGGTCCTTTGGGTTTTGGACTTAACTTAAAGCGTGACAATATGCAATTGGAGAGATAAATGGAGGCCTGAAAGATTTGAAACTTAGGAGTTCTTGCTTTGGTACCATGTGAAATTTTGCAGAATCACATCTGACTGTTCCAAAACTTTTGTTGGATGCAAATGTAGTTTATTATTTAAATATTCTAACAAGCACAAATAAAGCATTTAGAGAACTCCACGATGAATTGCACAGACTGAATGAATTAAGATTGCAGATCCATGTTTCATACATACTTCACCTTTTCATTTCAGAAATACTTTTTTTTTTTTGGGTGACCCAGGGAACCTTGTACAGCTGGCAACCGACGGGCAAACCCTGAGGCCGCACGAGGGAACCACCACCCCGTGCAAGTGGGTAAGGCACCGAGCGCCTTCCTTGGGTTTCGAACCCCTCACATTGAGGGCAAGAATCAACAGGGCCTTATCCAGCGAAGCCACTGCGGCAGGTGGTTCATTTCAAAAATACTTTTATCTACAATAAAAGCATGAATTCTCATACACCTGACACAATCACGAGAGTGTCGAGTTACATTAATTAGAAAAACGTATAAGTTCATGATATTTGATATATACAATGAATAGTTTGAGTGATTCGAGAAATTGTGATCTCCGATTGCTTGTGGAGGAAAACTTCATCAATCTCTGTTCATGAGGTAGACACCCCTGACCAAACCATGCATGTAATTAAAATGTTTTTATCAAGGTATTTTCTAGCGAAACTACCCAAAATTTCAATTTTTGCAATCAATTCATATACATACACACACATATGGTCTTCACAGTTCTACGGTTTGTCATGTCCCAATGATGATATTGACGTTGCATTAGGTTTTGTCACTATTATATCGAATATTGGTTTCACAACATCCTTTTCTGAATTACTTTTAGGATTGTAAATGTTCGTGAAGGGATAAAGCTATAAGGAATGCACTATAGGACATGTCAACAATTTCAAGAAAGTGACTTCAAAAAGATTTTTCTTGGAAGTTAACCAATAAATCACATATCATCTTATGTTAGGGTTAGGGAGGATTTTACTATTTCGTTAAAAAAAAAAAAAGGCCCATTTTTTTCCGTATAAATGAACTTTTCAAAAGGTTATTTATTTATTTAAAAAAAATAGCAAAAACACCAATCACCTAATTTCTCAGTTTATTGTTGTTAACTTACCAACACTTTCATGAAGTTATCAACTTCTTGTAGAAATTTAAAATTTACTAACTTTTCTTATCTTTGATGAACTTTTATTTGTCTTTTTTAGTAGCACCTTGTATTTATCAGTTCTTTTATGGATTTTCTAATCTAAAATTTTTTAGGTTTTCTCTAATTAAATTGCCAACTATTTTTGGATTACTAGTTGAAATTGGAGTTCTTAACAATGTTTATATGATTTTTTAATTCATAAAATCTTTTTTTTACCAACTTTTATTTTTTTCTTACAAAATACTTTAAATTTACCAACTCTAATGTGAACTTACCAATCTTTATTGTGTAACTTACTATTTTTTTTTCTCTCATTAGGCTACTTAGAAGTTTTGACCAACTCTCATTTGAGCAAATTACCATTGAATTTATTTATTTTTAAATAATTACCAACTTTTCTATTGATTTACTAATTGTATTTATCTTAACTAAAATAAGAAATTTACCAACTCTTTTTATAGAAATCACCAACCCTAATTAGAGTGATCACTAACTTTTCTCTTATTAATTTATGCACGAGTTTGTATTACCAACTTTCATTTCAGTTAGTAACCGATGTTTTTTTGAAATATACATATTAAATTACCAAGTTCTTTTGTCTTCTCATTTATCTGCTTTTATTTACATTTCTTGCCAACGCCATATATTTACTAACAATCCTATGAAATTAACAAAATTTATTTGTGTGACTTATCAACTTTTCTCTAATTGCCAACTAACTTGGAGTTACCAACTCTCATATGAGTTACTTACCTAGTTTATTTGATTTTTTAAATTTAGAAACTTTCATATTGTTTGAAAAACTATATTTGCTTTGTTAAAAAAAAAAATTGAATTCACTAGTTCTTTTTCCAAAGCTATCAACCTCAATAGAGGGATTACCAATTATTCTCTGATTAAATTACTGAATAATATTCATTACCAACTCTTATTTGAGTTAGTTTACCTAAGTTTGCATGTCTCCTTTTAAATTACCTACTTCTCTTACCTTTGACAAAAAAAAAAAAAAATACTTCTCTTGTTTTTACAAAACTTTTATTTACCTTTACTACCAACACATTAAACCTATCAATTATTATGTGACATTATTTGCTTTGTTCAAATGACCTTCCAACTTTTTTTATTTTGATTAAGTAATTCAATGAAAAACTTGAAATAAATAAACATGGATAACTAACTCAAATAGGAGTACGTAGACAATTGGTTGAGAATTTAATTGGAAAAAAGTTAATAAGTAACTTAAATTAAAGTTAGTACTTTTTTTTATAAGACCTGAGAAATTTGAAGCATAGTTAGGAATCATAAGTGAAATTTGATAAAATATTAGAAAAGTTGATAATTGAAAACTTGGTAACTCAAATGGAAGTTTGTGACTAGTTGTTAACATGATTGGAGAAAAGTTGGTAAATCACTCTAATTAAGGTTAAAAAAAAAGTTGGTAAATTGAAAAAAAAAAAATACAGATAAACTTTTGTAAGTAACTTAAATGAGAGTTGGTAACTCAATACTTTTGGATGAAAATTCGATGGCAGAAAATTTGGTGACGATTCCCACTAATTTAAGTTGGTCATCACTAATTCAATGGATCACTAATCAAGGAAAATAAAAGTTGATAGTACAATAAAAAAAAGCACTAAATTCAAAAAAGAAAAATCAAACACGGTAAATAACTCAAATGAGATGTCATAAACTAGAACCATTTGGTAATTTAATTTGACAAAACTTGGTAAAGTCATTCAAATTTAGATAGTTTGGTGATTTCATATAAGAGATAGTAAATTCAAAACTTTAACAAGATATTGAAACAAAAATTGGTAAATTATTAGAAAATTTGGTATCATGAAAACTACCAGAAAAATTGATAATTTTCATAAAAGTTATGACAAATTACCAACAAGTTATCCGGGAACGAAAAAGTCATTGGTCACTTCTTTTTACCAACTGCTTTGAGACACTTACTGATACATGAATTTCATCAGCGGGTAGCAAAAATCCCCACAAACATAAGGAGCTTGGGGATTGCTTTCCTTTTGACATCTTACGTCTCGTGTGAGACTACTTTTAGCTAATTGCTAAAACACGAATTTGAATACTCCACAAAAAGAGGGCATACTTCACTTGATTTCACAATCATTTAGCAATCAATTGTTCTGTAATAATTGACATTAAACAGCAAATTTAAGTGATTACGAACTTATCTCTAAAAGAGCATCACTTGTCTGTTCATTATGCATAAGAAATAAATACTGGGCAAAACAAAAAGCCGGAGATCAACTTAAACTGCATTGCAACTGCAAAATCATCCTCATTTTTGGCCACAAGTAGCACGAACCCATGAACTGTATACAGGTTCCTGCAAACAAGTGCAGTCATCTCAGCCGTCGCAAATGTAGCACGAAATTGCACGAGAAAAAGGATTCAGAGATTGTTGGCACAAAAACAATGTGACCACCTTTTCAATAATGGAGGGCACGTCAAGCTTTGCGATCAGAAACACCGGCAAGCTAAGCTGCTGTTTACGGTGCAGTCTCTGTGTAGGGTGCATGCATTACCTATTACTGCTTTCGAATATTTTTCTTTTAAATCTGCTGCTAAATGCTACGACCATGTATGTACAACATAATTATCTGCGTGCGTGACAAGTCTATTCCAACCCCAGCATTATATTGCTCAAGCATTTTTGAACTGTCTATTTTAGCTCCAGCACTCCACCAGTCGTTTCGCAGAGAGAGAGAGAGAGAGAGAGAGAGATGGTAATATTCTCTGTTCTTTTCCTATGCATTCTTTTTGGTGGGGTTGATGGCTACTGTTGATAGAATGTGTGGCTATTTGTTGTCTCCCAGTGGTAGCTAGATTTTTCATTTGTTTTTTTCCGGATTTTTTTAAATAGTATGTGGGGTACGTACCCTACCAAAGTCACAGCAAGCAAACCCTAGCTAGGTGAAGGAATAAGAATAAGAATAGAAAAAAGCAGCATCTATCTACCTCCATTCACTGCAATATCTGGAGTTTGTAAGGAGACAAGCCTTTGTCCATCAATTCTCAGTCCAGTGTCAAGCTTTTGTCCATCAATTATTCACTGCGTCATCTGGACATGTTCACAGCATATACTCGGTCACCTTAACAAAATAAAATTAAAAATAGAAAGGAGATAAGGAATCCAAGCTATTAAATTATATACATTTGATACTGAGACATGACGTAATGCAGCGCACCCAAGTCCAAGAATTTGTAGTTAGCTTGGGTCTACCCCTGATTACGAGAGTACTAGGGACATTCTTGTTCTTCAAGCTTGATAAAAACAAGCAGGAAATATCATTCTATGCGGGCGGGTTAGAGGCGAGCATGATTACTAGAGCTGATAGACAAGATAACCTATCAAGAAACATATCCTATGCAAAACAATCCCAAAAGTTCTGGAACCTAAATGCCACCGGTCCTTTCTTCTTTTTAATCTGTTTGACACACAACCTGAATGCTATGTAAAAAGTGATCGAAACCGCCCTGGAACCTATGCTTATTTAAGGAAAACAGATTAACTGTCCTAGAGTGCTAGTATTGTGGTTGGCGTTACCTTTGTTGCATCGTAAAACTTACGATGACTTCCAATTAAGGATACCTTTTTAACCATACAATAATGCGGATCAAATGGGTTTATTTTAATGGGCTAAAGAAATAGATCAGAAGAAATTTGACAATCTTTTTGTTTCACTAAGCAACGTGTTCAAACATGTGACAAATGAATATTTCTATAAGCAGAATATCGTAATAAATGACATCCATTGTGATTAATAACTCACTTGGTTAGTGGCTTGGGGTATCTTGCTAATTGTTAATTGGTCTTTTTTTCACATGAGAGAGAGAGAGAGAGAGTTGATATTGGACATGGGGATTGGTGAACAAAGAGAGAGGGGTTGGCATCAATGATGAGATAGATTTGTCATGGTTTTGGCATTCAGTAGAGATAAGAAAAAAAAGGGTGAAGTGAGAAAGGAAAAGAACATACTTTTATTACCTTTTCTTTTCTCTGTTTTCTTTCACTTTAATCGGTCTCTTAAATTTCAGTATCAATAAAAAAGCTTCTCTCACAACCCCCACTTTTTCTTTTACTCCCCCTTTTACTGTCCATTGATGTGTCTACAACACAGTTCTTGAACCTTGGGATGATTTCTAGGGGAATAAACCTACACCTATACAAATTCTCATATATATCCTGAATGAATTGAGAGAGGATAATGATGACGAGACATAAAAAAGCGGTTGCCCTTGTAGAAATTTCTCGTCAACACATAAAATTGGCCACGACTTCAACTAATGTCAAACTTTAATTGATGTGGAACCATAAATAATCTGTCCCAATTCAGTGTATATGCACAATACTAGTTCGTAAAAAGATAAGCTACATGAGAAGAATGTTATCGTGTTCCAACACTATAACTTACGAAAGCAGTGTGCGACAAAGAGCTCTCAGCATCATGAGAATCTATGCTCTAATAACAAGTTGGGGCGATGCATAATGAAAACCTAATAGCCACGAAAAAAATCCTAAAACTCGCAGGTTATGACCGAAGTTCTCCTCCAAGCCTTCAATATGTCGCAGACAGACTCACTCCGAGGCTTTCGGCAAAGGACCAAACACTCTCAATCTTATTCGTCTGTCTATCTATACATGTGGTGCGGTGTAAAGATAATGGGAAGTTCCTAAGGCTATCTGCGATTTTGCATGGTACATCAAAAGCAATCCCATTTCGGGAACGTCACCTGCACGCTCTCAAAGTGCGAGTGATTGGGGAGCTTCCCGAGACCAAAGAAGTAGGGAATAATATTATGTGTGTGTGTGTGAGAGAGAGAGAGAGAGAGAAGGGGGGAAAAGTGAGATGAGAAAGAAAAAGGGTGGAGAGATGAGGAAAACATATCATATGATGGCTCTGCCAACATTTATTGTATAAAGTCGCACGCTCTCCTTTTCACACTTCTCTTACGTCTCTCTAACCCATCTCACACCGTGTGAGACTGGATTTAGTGACTCAAGACCAACATGCAGGAAATTCCCCAATCCAAACACATAGATCTGTGAGCGTTAGAACAAACAGCTACTTACTTTCCTTAGAAAATCTGCATCTCACGCACGAGTAATCTCACAGACTTAATAGCCATAAGATTTATGGATCCTATGATTTCTAGCTCTTCAAATATGATAATGAAAGGCATCGAGCTTATACAAAATATAACCCAAGGATATGCTTTCAAAAGGAGTTGACGACCAGTCCAAATCTTCTTGCCACAAACCACTGGAAAAATTGCCCATATAGCTTTAGAGAGAGATCGGTCCATGAATAGATGTTCCCTTGTTTCATTTGCATCGCCACAAAGACAGCAGAGTGGATCAACTTTAAAATGCCAGGATATTATTCTGTCCTTTGGAGGCAACCTTTCAAGAATGAACAACCACGAAATGAGAGACTGTTTAGATATACTGAGAGGAAACCAGAGCAAGTGATGCCATTGCACTCCTGGCCTTGTATTCCTCAGTACAGACCAGGCACTATTAACTTAGAAAAGTTTATCTCGAGCAGCATTCCGAATCACTTTACCGTCCCTATCGCCAGGAAAGAGAATGCCACATACAGTAGCTTGAATGTGAACCACAACATCAGATCTTGCTTTTGGCCACACCAAATCCATATTAGTGATAACAGCAGCCACATTAGCTTGACAAGATAACCCGTGATCATGAATAACTCTCCTGCCATATTTATCGAGAAGTGGCCCATCAGGATGGCAATAGTCGTGCCAGAGAAAGGTATTCATGCCATTAGCAATGATCTGCTCAATCAAAGGCCTAGCAAGCACTCTTATTTTTGTTGAATATTTCATGGTTTTGAAAGTTTGAAAGCCATTGTTTTGTAACAGTTTTGACAACGATCCATTTGATGGAAAATAGATTGATTTTTAAATATCACAGCCGGCTGACTTAATTTGTTTCACACCAGCCCTCTCTTTCGTTTGCCTATAAATAGAACCTCCCAATCACAATTTAAAAATATACCTCAACAAGAAAATTCAATTCTCTTTTCTCCTTCCATTTCTTTCCTTTCTTTGTTGGTTTTACATATAATTTTGCTGTTCATATTCCTTCTATTATTCTGTGTAGAGTAAAGAGAAAGGTCTATTGTGTCATGGGAGAATAGCTGCTAGAGCATATTGCACCAAGTTTCATACTCTGAGTGGTGAAATTGACAATGTTTGCACACCTCCAACGGTTGATCTTATTTTCATTTTCTACAATTTTTTTCCAATAATCTTAAAGATAATCCTTATGGATTTCTAAGTAGAAATGGTGCCGTTACCACCGCCATGCTACCACTATCACCACTATTGTGCCACAGTTGTGTGACCAGCACTACCAGCACTACCACATATGCTTTATGCTAAACCATCACTTGACATACTAAAGATTCAAGTTTAAATTAACAACTTCAAAAGATTTATTTTATCTTTATATGTGTATGGAGTTGCTTTCCCTCTTACGAAGACCAAATTGACTGATATTAAGATGCTAAAACAATAGACACATGCTTATAAGGTATGTAGGCGCACAATTATTAGTAAGCTTTCTAATGAATTGTTTGATGTCTATTGTTTGTACCAAGAAGCAAAATAAATATGGCACTCCAAAAAATAGAATTTCACTTATTCACGTCTTGATTGCCTTAACTTCTATTTACAAACTTTTTGTACCAAATTGATGTTAAAACAACATTTCTACATGGTGAATTAGAAGAAGAAATTTACATGGTGCAACCTAAGGGATGTGTTCTTCCGGGCCAAGAAAATAAAGTTTGTAAACTCCTTAAATCTTTATATGGTCTAAAGCAAGCACCAAAAAAATGGCATTAAAATTTGATCAAGTTCTAGTTAATAATTGATTTTCCTTAATTGGAGTAGATAAATAAGTGTAAACAAAAATTGTTGATAGATAATATGTTATTAGCAGCTTGACGACATGCTTACATTTGGACATGCATTGATGATGTAAATAATTCAAAATGTTTTTTTACTTCTAAATTTGACATAAAGGATTTGGGGGAAGCTAATGTTATTTTCAATGTTAAAATCATAGGAAGTGATAGTGGCCTAATGTTTAAGCAAGAGGATTATGTGGAGAGGCTATTTAAAAATATGAACACTTTAATGTCATGTCTGTGAGTACTCCTTATGATGCTAATACCCAATTAACAAAAATAGAGGAGATGGTGTGGCTCAATTTGAATATGCTCAAATTACTAGGAGTCTAATGCATTTAATGAACCATATTTGATCCAATATAACTTACGTTGTGCGTAGACTGAGTCCATATACACAAAATCCTAACGTGATTATTAGACCGCCTTGAGCAAAGTAATGAGATATTTGAGAAGAACCATAGACTATGGGCTTTTGTATAGTGGATTTCCCACTATATTGGCAAGATACAACGATGCTAACTAGATCTCATATTCAAATGAGACAAACTCCACCGGCAGTTATGTGTTCACCCTTGATAGATGTGTTGTAACTTGAAAATCAACCAAACAAACAATAATTGCAAAATCCACCATGAAGTTAGAATTTGCAACTCTAGAATTGGCTAGCAATGAGGCTAAGCAATTAAAAAAATTCTTCGTAGATATTCCCTTGAGAATGAAACCGATACCTTCATTGAGAATGAAATTGACACCTTCATTGAGAATGAAACCAACACATTTTGTGTCTAGGCATTGTGATTACCAAGTGGCAAGAGCCATTACAAAGAATAAACTTTCAATGATAAAAACAAACATCCATATGAGACACGATGTGATAAAGCATCTGTCTAAAGATGAAATTATACCTATTGATTATGTGAAGTCAAAAGTGAATTTGGCTGATCTTTAGACTAAACCTTTGGGAAAAAAATTAATTAATGATACATCAAGAGGAATGAGATTTAAGCCAGTTAAGAAAAATCAATAATAGTAGTAACCTATGTGATTTACGATCCCATAAATTAGGTCCATATGTGGAATAACAAATCACTTGTTGATCAAGTGATGTCTTGAATTATAGTATACACTTGATGGAATCACCTATATAAGTGTAGAGTAGGGCGGCTCCTATGAGATTTTTGGCAAAATTTCTAGAGCACTTATGAACTCATCAGGCACATGCATGACCTATTAGCACAAAACCACTTTCTTTATTTTTTTTGTCTGTCTAACTCAAACTCTCAACTAACTCTCGAACTTTTGTCTTACTTGTTTATAGCGTAAGAGTGAAACCTCATGCTTGAAACTAAATGTCCTCACCCTTAGTGGGGAATCAAACTCTCATCTCTCACTTCTCATATGAGAATGGTGGCCACTGGGGTAATCCCCAATAGATTAGCACAAAACCATTTTGTACAACAAATTTGTGTGGTGTAATGTGATTAGTTAAAATTACAATTCATAAAAAGAAATTCTTGATTTATAGAAGTTTCAAACTTCACCAATAATTCTGTAAATTATGTTTTATTCTATCTAGGTTTGGTTCATTGCCCAAAAGGCACTAGTTCCTCTGCAGTTCATTCAATTAATAAGTCTACTAATTCTTTCATTTCTTTTCAAAAACTTATGAAATATGTGGGAGATTGTTGAATATTTCAACGGTTTTAGAAATTTGAAAGCCATTATTTTGTAATGATTTTGTAACAGTTCTGACAGCCATCAATGTAATAAAAATTGCTTGATTTTTAAATTCACAGTTGGCTAATTTAATTTGGTTCTCACCAACCCTCTCTTTCACTTGTTTATAAATAGAACCTCCAAACCACAATAGAAAAATAAACCTAAACAAGAAGATTCCCTCTTTGCCTTTCATTTCTTTGTTGGGCTTTATATATAATTGTGTTGTTCATATTCCTTCTATTATTCAATGCAGAGTAAAAAGAAAAAGTCTATTGTATCCTAGGAGTACAACCACTAGAGCCTATTGCAATGCTTTCATGCCTCAGAAAATTGATCTTGATCTTATTTTCGTTTTCTCCATCTATAGACTTTTCTTTTTTGAACCACTTTTGTAGGCTCAAATTGCAGAAAGAAGAAGGATATTAGGAATGCAAATTTTTAGTTGCATATAATTGGTCATCAAGTTGGAAGCAAATGTGACATCTATATCATAAGCACATAAAATGAGTGTGGATGATGATATGGATTGAGATGTAAAAAAAAAAAAAAATCATATGTCTTCTAGTCTGAAAATCCAGCATTTGACTAATGATCTAGATATGAAGTCAACTAAAGAGATTTTTTTTTTTTTTTTTTTGTGATGCTCTCGTCTTAATTTCGGTGGTTTAAAACATCGGTGGCAAAATCATGTAAAAATTAGGGGGTTGGGCTTTCTGGGAGTGGGGCATGGATGTCAGGTTCAGTGTAGTTAGTGTTTTATCCTTTTAGTGCTTTGTAGAATTCATGTCAGGCAAAATGAAAACCAAATCATTCGGAGTCCGAAAGATTGTATCTTTCGATTCAAAAAGACATTTTTGCGGGAATCTCAGTTAATCCCATAAAGCAAAACCGATACTTTCCTTGTAAGAAGAGTAAACCAACGTTTCTCTTTCTTACCTCACTTTAAACCACTTTGAAAATAAGGGGATTTTTTTCCTCCTCCCACTGATTTGGCACTCTCTTTCGAAATCGATAGCATCAGAATTTATGTAACTCAAGCGATGGGAAACCCCACAAGGATTCTTGTTGTCATACATGTACAAGGCACTAATGGAGTGCCACATTGCTTTAAAGATGAAGAGGGAATGATGACCATGTCCCACCTCATCACACACTACTCACTGTTCTGGCCTTTTCTCTTAATCAAACATCGACATCATTGCATGATGTTTTCAATCACGAGAAGAGTACTCATTATATGGGATTTTACTGCAAGTTATCATTCAGCCTTTTCTCTTTGTTGACGCATTTAACTAATTTGGAATTTGATTGAAAGAATAGGGAACCAGACGATTTCTACGACTTTGACTGCATGCAAGGATTGATATGCGCGCAGTGGTGTACTCAGCTTCAAGAAAAGTCCAACTCAACAAGACATATTTTCTCAATGGCTTTTTTGACCCACTATAAAGTGTCCTTTGCTTACAAACCTTTCTCCTCCGTAATCCTCACAAGCATCGCACGGCTACTGCTGCCCGCATGCATTATTGAGTGTGGATGTCTTGCACCATACAGATTAGCGCGAAAGAAATTGAGGGAAGGGGGAATGGTATCGGGTAACAGAGAGCTCCCGTGCATAGAAACGTGGAGATGCTTAATTGGCAGAGTGCAAACGTGACACTCAACCACTAAAACAGTAAATTCGATGCCTTGCATTGCTTTATTTGGCAAGTAATATGAGTTTTAAGTGGACGGTTAGAGAAAGGACGAGGTGTTTAAGACAAGAAAGTGATTAGTATAGTACAGATCAGAGAGAGAGAGAGAGAGAGAGAAAGAAAGAGCGTCAATAATGCTTTGTAGGATAGCAGACAGAGGGTTGCTTTTTGGGTACTTGGGGAATAAAATGCTGTCGCTCTACGAGGATTGGCGAGAGAGAGAGAGAGAGAGAGAGCGTCTTTTTCTCTCTCTTTAGATCAAACCAAAATTGTGAAATATTTACGCATAAACGACAAATGACGAACCAGAGGAAGGAAATAAAAAAGATGGGAGTTTAGCTTGATCTCCTGTAATCTTTGCCACTTTTCCACCTTTTCCCTTTAGTACTTTTTCTCGAATTTCTGATGGCTTTCTCTGTCCATTCAAAGGGTGATGTGGTAAATAAAATAAAGAAAAGCAAAGAAGAAAGGACAAAAGCTCTCTCATCAGAGAGAGAGAGAGAGTTTTGAACTGCGGACCCCACACACGACCCTTCCTCCCCTGCGTAAACACACATTTCCGTAGCAATGAAAAAGAAAAAGAAAAACTTAAAACGACATTTTATCAATTGCATGCATCGCATTATCATATTACGTTCAATTCCATCTGAATCTTAACTGAGATATTGCATGCATGCTGTGGCAGTGAAAACGGAAATTTTAAATAACCGAGTCCCTTGTAGATTAAAATCTTTTGTTGCAGCTTTTCCATCACCACCAGATCATCTTGAACTTGATTATCTTAAGAGGCACAGGCAAATCATGCCATTAAAGTTTCCTCCCCATCCGATGTTATTTGTAAGTCCCTAGAAGCCAAAAATGATTATTATAAAGTGGCTTTAGTCTTAATTATCACCAAAACAAGCACCTACGATTCTACTGAGATATTAATTAGACCGGCCTTGGCCTTCCCAAAAGAATGATGGGGTACTACCACCACTGTCTGTGACAAGTTAAAAAACCGGAAAGGGGAGGGGAGGGGCGGGGGGAGAGAGAGAGAGAGAGAGAGAGAGAGAGAGAGAGAGAAATAAGTGGAAATAAAAAGGCTGAAAAGCTATATTGATCAGACACAATAGAAAGAGAGCAACAAGGGGGAGAAATAAATAAAGCAAATAAACAGCTCTCATCTCATTTGGCGAAGAAGTATAAAGAAGGCTGCTTGGTCTAGTCTTGTTTTTCTAAAGCCACATATTCAGCTTCCTTCATCGTCTCTCTCTCTCTTCCACGACTCTCACAAGGAGCCAACCCATTCCCATTCGAGAAACGTTCCTGAGTCTTGCAAGACTCTCAGTTTCAACTTAGCCAAACAAAGGAATAGAGAAAGAAAGCCGGAGCCTGAAAGCCAGCTTTCTGGGTCTCTCTTAACTTGAAGTTAAGAAAGATTTCTTTTTAGGGGGGTTGGGGTTATCTTCACGCACCGCTCAACAGAGAAGAAACAGCTCAACAATAGTCCCCAGAACAGTGAGCTGGTCACAAAAGGGGGGGTGGTGAGGGGGGGTTTCGGTCAAGTGTGATGCGTGCAGGAGCTTACACGGTCCAACAGACCCTCACAGCAGAGGCTGCTTCAGTCCTGAAGCACTCTCTCAGCCTTGCAAGGAGGAGAGGCCATGCCCAGGTCACTCCCCTGCATGTTGCTGCCACCCTTCTGAGCTCAAGGTCGAGCCTTTTGAGGAGAGCCTGTCTCAAGTCTCAGTCACCTTCTTCTCATCCTCATCCTCATCCTCACCACCACCATCCTCTCCAATGCAGAGCTCTTGAGCTTTGCTTCAATGTCGCGCTCAACAGGCTTCCCACGACCCCAGGCCCAATGCTCCATGGCCAACAGGCCTCTCTCTCCAATGCCCTGATCGCCGCCCTCAAGAGAGCCCAGGCTCACCAGAGGAGGGGTTGCATTGAGCAGCAGCAGCAACAGCCTCTCTTGACCATCAAGGTCGAGTTGGAACAGCTGGTCATATCCATCCTAGATGACCCGAGTGTGAGTCGGGTCATGAGAGAGGCTGGCTTCTCTAGCACCGCAGTGAAGAGCAACTTAGAGGATTCTTCGGCTTCTTCTGTGTTCCAGTGTTATAGCTCCTCCGGTGGGGTCTTCTCTTCACCTTGCTCCCCTTCGCCTGCCGATACGGCCCAACAGAGAGAAGTGGTCATAAACCCTAGTGGCAGTTTCTGGCAGACCCACTTGTTCAACTACTCTCCTGAGCAAAACCCAGTTCTGTTCTCTCCCCAGAAGAGAGTTTTGAGCAACTGCTTCGTCACAGATCCTGTTAATAATCCTGTGAAGGAGGAGGACGTCAGAGTGGTTCTTGAGGTACTGTTGAGGAAGAATAAGAGGAGGAATGTTGTGATAGTGGGTGACTGCTTTTCACAGAATGATGGCCTTATTGGAGAGCTGATGGCAAGAATCGAGAAAGGAGAGGTTCCTGAGCAGCTCAAATCGGCCCACTTCATAAAGTTCGAATTTGCACCCGTTTCCTTGAGGTACATGAAGAGAGAGGACGTGGAGATAAACATTTCGGAACTCAAGAGAAAGATTCATGATCATTCTGTTGCACCTAGATCAAGTGGTGGAGGTGTGATAATCTATACGGGAGACTTGAAATGGACCTTGGAAACTAGTAATGGTGGGGGTGAGAAAAACGGTGAAGTGTCGGTGGTATACAGCCCAGTGGATCATCTTGTTACAGAGATGGGCAGGTTATTAGAAGATTACTGCGGCGGTTCATGTACAAAGGTTTGGCTAATGGCAACGGCAAATATTCAGACGTACATGAAATGCCAAATGAAACAGCCTGCTTTGGAAGTTCAATGGGGTCTCCAAGCTGTTTCTCTTCCATCCGGCGGCCTCGGTTTGAGCCTCCATGCATCCAGGTCCTCTCTCTCTCTCTCTCTCTCTCTCTCTCTCTTGGTTTTGGCTGGTTCACATGGTTTATTATAGTATATCTAGCTTTAATCATTGTGTCTTCCATTTTCTGTCATTCTTTTGAAACGTTGTGTTTGTATTTTACTGGTCTGCGGATGCACGGTATTGAAGTAAGACCTGAAGCGCCTGTCAAGAAAAAGTGTGCTTTGTGGAGACACAGGCGTGAATGACTGTCCCTTCTGTTTCTTACATATTGTTTTTGTCAGCATATACTTTACCTTGTAACATGATTATTCTTCACCAAGGAAAATCTCACCAGCCCAAAATTTTTTAACGCGGACAACGTTTCTTTCCAGATCGGAAAAAGAAAATTCTGCAGCATAAAAGGATTGGCTGTCTGGACTTTCGGCGACCAATTTGACTTTCTGTAATTTGCCTTTCGGTTTTTGTGGAACTGCTTTGTATTCGGAGATAGGGCGATGATTACTCTAGGATTCAGGAAGTCCTAGGATCGACCCATGTATATTGCAGCTTTCTTACTTGAACCATGAGAGCAAAATCAAATATTCGGTTTTCGTTTTCCCACTAAAAAGCTTTAATGAAGTGATAATTAAATATATCATGACCGTACTTACCGACTATGAAATAAAAAATAAATAAATAAAATGTTGTTAGAGTTAGTGAAACGTGAGAAAATTTTACACAGATCTGGGAAAAAGGAACATGAATTTTTCTAGAGTAGGCCATGCCAGTTCCTATGGTGATCATGAATTTTTCGCCAAATTTGGGTATGGGTTTTTCCAAGTGCTTAACCAACACCTTTGTGCGCGTGCATGCCTATGTGTATATTATTTTTCCTACATTTATATGTAAAAAAAAAAAAAAATTGCTAACATTCAGTTTCTTTAACTGAGTTGCGTCTATTTATGACACATAAAGAGGCAATAATTATACTAACAGATTTTAGCAATGAGAAAATTGACACTTTCTCATTAACGAGACAAATAAGTTCCAACTTTTGAGTGTCTTAAGGAGGACACTTTTCTCTCTCTCTCTTTGGTTTCTTGTTGTCTACTTAGGCCCTTTCTTCTTGCAAACACTTCTAACGTGTACATACATCCATATGTTGCAGCAACAGCGACTCAAAACAACCTTTGGCAAGTCCACCTCAGGTGCTGGAAATAAAGCACCCGAGCAAGGAGGAACGAGATGGCCTCACTTGCTGTGCTGAGTGCACCTCCAACTACGAGAAAGAAGCTGACCTATTCAAATCTAATCAGCAGAAACTTTTGCCATCCTGGCTTCTAGGACAAGGCAAAGATGCTCTCCGCAAGGTACATTTGTACAAAATTGGTTGTGCTTTTATACCTTGCATTGTCCATTTATAGTTATCTACAATAACTCATACCCGTAAAGAGTGCATCATTCTAGCAATGCACTTACCTCTAAAGTTGTGTAATTTGCAGGAAGACTTGGCTGAGCTGAGGGAAAAATGGAACAGATTATGCCATGGACTCCACCGGGACAGGACAAGAAGCTACAGTACTTCGACCTTGTATGGCAATCAAAGTTCCGTAGGGAAGGCCTACTGCAGCACATTGTCACACCCTTGGTGGCCTACTCAAAGCACCATCTTCCCCGATGCAAATTCAATCTCGTTTGCTAGCTCGCCATTGAAGCCCAATCAGGGTTCCAATACCGTGCCCCGTTTCAGACGGCAACAGTCCTGTACCATCGAGTTCAATTCTGGTGCCTGGACTGAGAATAAGCATGGTAGGCAAGAACCGAACTTGTATTCTCTCAAGAACACTGAAGGAAAGGAGGTGAAGATCACTCTCACTCTTGGCAATTCCCTTTTGGATGATCCGGGGAAACTGGCAGAGCAGAATATTGAGAGGATGTTGCTGCGAGGTAACATGCGACGGTTGCTTCAGGATAATGTGCCATGGCAATCTGAAACAATTCCTGCAATTGTGGAGGCCTTGTTCGATGCCAAATGCACCAAGAAGGATAGTTGGCTACTGATTCTGGGAAATGACACGATTGGAAAGAGAAGGTTGGCGCATTCGATTGCAGTGTCAATGTTTGGGTCAGCTGATTTCCTTTTTCAGATGAACATGAGAACAAAGCGTGACAAGGAGGCCTCATCTGATGAAATAGAGGCAAGGATCTCAAAGAATGATGACAAACTTGTGGTTTTGGTGGAAGACATTGATTTGGCTGACAAGCAATTCATTAGGTACCTCGCTGACCGATTCGAGACTGGAAAATTTACAGATTCAAGCCAGGGAGAACAAAACCAAGGTCAAGTTGTGTTCATACTGACTAGTGGGGACTCCACGGGCTATGATGGTCGAATCAGACAGAGTTCAGCAGTTCAGATGACTGTAAAGGTCATTGAAACAACAACCAATTCTAATCACAAGAGGAAGTCCGAGTGGAGCTTGTCAGATAAGATGAAAAATCCGAGAACGGATGGGAACAAGAGTGCATATTTGGGTTCCTTTGAGAAAGGAAACATCGAGGAAGTATTGTCGAGGCAGTCCAGCTTCAATGCCATTGATCTGAATATGAAGGCCGATGAGGACTATGAACCTGGCGGGAAACCAGAGGACTTGAGCCCCAATTCAAGTGACTTGACCCGCGAGAGTTCAGGCGAAATCCAATGCCCGCAGACATTCCTGGAATTGATTGAGAACCGGTTCACCTTTAACCGAAGCCTGACTCGAGATAGGGAGACGATGGAGTTTTTCTTGTCCATGATAAAGAAATCTTTCGAAGGGGTATACGGGGATGCAAATAATGTTAGGTTTAGTGTAGAGGAGGGGGTTTTAGAGGAGATAGTAGCTGGTGGGGGGTTTTTTCTGAACAGTTTGTTTGAGAAATGGTTAAAGGACATTTTCCAAACAGCCTTGCAAATAGTCACATGTAAGGGGAGGGATGGTATAAGTTTTAGGCTCTGTTTAGGGGGTAAAGGTGAAGGAAACTTGGAAGAAGGGTTCATGGGCACATGCCTGCCCAAGAAAATCCAAATTTCCTACGGGGACTAATCTGTTTATGTAACTTGCTAATGTCCATAAGGGGATGTGTTTATTTGGTTTGGTTCACTCTTTGTTGTTAGCCTTTTCCCTGTAGACTCTCTCTCTCTCTCTCTCTCGTGCGCGCGCGTGCGTGTGGTGAATCGATGAGCCATAAAGGAAACCTTACCACACATGCACGATAAACAACAATCATGTGTTTTGGAGTTCCACATAAAGACGATAAAGGAGGTTAACAATCACATATATTCATTTGAATCTCAGAGATAGTGATTACATGGATATAGCTAACTTTACATACTAGAAATTTCCATGAACATTTTTGTGAGGATTGGCCGTGTCAAGCTACACAATTATGATCGATACTTTGCTTTGAGCTTCCGAGATTAGGAAGTGACCCCATCTAAAGACTCTTTCATGATGATCAACGTATGGACTTAAATTGCTCTTTCAGCCTTGCATTTGAACTAGTTGATTCTTAGTCGACTTCAATTTCTCATAATTGGCATGTCCTTTTAAAAGTAGGCTATCAGATGATCTTTTTTAGTCCCTTTTAACCAAACCAAACTAGCACCGTTGAGAGCACAGTAATCTTGAGCAATATAAATCCCTTCCTACTCCACTTCTTAATAGATTCTCTCTTCTTCAACCCTAGCGTGCATATCATTTTACCGAGTTCAGTTGTCAGTAGGATGTGTCCGCATCTAGCATGTTAATATTTAACCTTCACATGACATACTCCTCCCACTAAGAATCTGTGAATATTAATCAAATGTAGTGAGTGAGGACGGCAGCACCCACAATCGACATTAAAAACACAATGAACAGTTGACAATTGTGCATTAAGAATGTGCATAAAATAAGCTATAAAGTGGAGCAAAGATCATAGAAGATAACAAAAGTGGGAAGCTTAGGACCGGGAGGATGTGGAATTCACTTAGCAACCAAAGTTAGTAAAGAGCCCTTTCTTTGCATATATAATGTTATCCTGAGCAAGATCGACACCTATGGCTTCATCCACTGTATTGACTGCAATAAGTGGTCACTTGTATGATGAGGCATTTAAAACCAGAAAAGGAGTCATCATAACCTTTTCTATTGGCTTCTATAAAGACACAGGAACGCATCTTCTTCTCCACTACGAGCCAATGACACTTTCTAGTTCAAAAATCCTTTCTTTAGAATCTGCATCATTACTTTGACTCTAAAGGCTTCATAATAAACCAAGACATTATTGCATCAAACGGCGGATGTGGGACCTGTCCTCCTATCATACAACACGTAATAATTCTCTCTCTCTCTCTCTCTCTCTCTCTCTCTCTCTCTCTCCCTCCCCAATTTGTGATATGATAATCATACTCGCATTGCTTTAGAAAAGTTGTCATGTGTCCTAGTCCTAGTTCACTGAGAAAGTTTTGTCTATAATAGGGGAATGATGGGCATACTCTGATTGAATTCCAATACCTAACTTCATACCTTCCTCACCCAAATCGATTGATGATCCATTAGCTGGAACATATCTGTAGAATAATCGTACAAGTCCAATATGTTTTTCATTCAGTGAGCCATGGATGTCTCCAATCACTTCCCTTTAGTTGAAAGACCCCTAACCAACTCATTTCCCTCATTCAGCCACTAGTTCAGGCCCTCCATTTTTCTTGATATTTGCTTTTGGATCTTGTTAACAAAAGCACCGGGCACTAATTGAGTTAGCTAAAAATGGAAATAACACTTCGAAAATGGAAGAATTGCGCATTTTAATGAACTCACTTCAAAGCAAATTATTAAATTTCCAAAGCACATTTAAAAAGTTTTAATAAGGGCCCAAGGCCACTCATTAACGTTTTCCTTTGCTTTTTTATGGCCTGTTCAAATTCCACTGGCAACTTCTCCTTGCAATTCTGTTGCGGGCATTCGCAATGAGCATGACATAAAAATTAAAACTGCATTATTTGGATATTCGATTTTAGGTAATTCAAGAAAAGAGTTATGTTCCCCTGCTTAAGACAGAACTCCGAGGGAAACTCTGAAACAAGCAGAGTCAATGAGAATTTTCACTGAACCACTTGTCTGCAGCAGTTATGTGAAATTCTGTAGAAAGGCAACACTCAGAAGCCAAGCACTAATATATCTCAAGCAATTGACCTCCCAGCCTGATGTTCACCCTCTCAAAATTCAGATTATGTTTTGCTTAATCTCTCCCAAGATTCCAAAAATTTGAAGCGCTTTCTCCAGTTCGTTAAATCCAGAAAGAACTGCAAAAGTAACCGCAAAATTTCGAAGTGCAGACCATTGATGCAGGGATAAAATGTTCTGAACACACTAGGAACTCTTGATCTTGGGAAAAAAATTGCTCTCAAAAATTCACTAATGAGATTGTCTGAGATGTACAATGATTTTACAGCTTTTGACCCATGAAATATACATACTCTTGACAGCAGCTGCTAGAGAAAAGGGAAAAGGTTGATAAATAAAAAATCAGGCACAACACTCATATACAAAGAATGACACAGAGGAAGCTAATCTAAATTTTGGTGTATCTACAGACAGGGCTCCTATGAAGGGTGAATAATCCTAATAAATCTCACCCCCACAAAAAGTAAACTATTTTTTTCAGCTTAAAACCAAGAAATTAATTGTTGGGTGGAAAGCTTTCAGTTTAAGAGGAAGTCTCGTGCTGAAAAATGTCAGATAAACCTAAGGCATTTTCAAGGTCGAGTAAAGGTTTTAGTCTCTTCTCTACCTCATTACTCTGCAGATCTGTCTCCTCAACAATCATAGACAAAGCAGTCTTGCAAGACTCCTCATCCCTGAATGCCAGGGTCCACCTCCCATCCACCATAGCTCTTGGCTTCACTTTTCCATCTGAAGTTTTTGTGGGATCCAAAGAGGGTATTGAGGATGGCCGGATTCGCAAGTGTAACCACTTTGGGTGCTTGTCATCGATTCTTGGCTGAAAACACAAGGAAGCAAACCCATTTAGGCAAAATTTAAAAGCCAGCTTTGAGAACAAAAGATTCTTCATCACTGACAAACACAATCTATACGATGACAAAACAGAAACGACACAATTGCACCAGCTTTCCGTACATTTGAACCAGCCAAAGGTGCAGCAACACGGATAATTCCATAGTTCTGCTTCAATGGTAATTCTTCAGCGAGAATAAGCCATCCTGAAATTCCCGCAGAGACAGCAAGAAAGCGAAAGTGACGTTCTTTACCCCTCTCAAAGGCAATCCTACACGGCAGAGCATCAACTGCAGATGACCATAAGCAGCAACATTAAGTCAGCCACATGATAATCCTACAACACCATCTTACACAAAAAGTAATGCAGATTTGACTGGTATGAAATTGGAAAAGTTGACAAAGCAAAGAAACTTGTATCTTCTCGTGAACTTGACCCCAACCTTAAGAATTACCCCGGCAAAAGAGCGTTTTACATTTTCCTCTTTAGTTGAGCCCAATTGTCAGAACCTTCAGTCTTCAAGTTCGTTAAGGTACTTGGAGTGGTGAATAACCCAATGTATTTAATTAGTCATAGAAGATCTACTCCTATTCAGCAAAACATAAATTTAAACATATACCAATTACGAATCTCTATGATTTCTGAAAACAATAACTTTTGAAGTACCCTCTTCAAAACCAGTTTCTTTAACATTGTAACTCCACTTCAGTTAACAGCAACATTAAATTCTAGATAAATCCATAATGGAGTAAACTTTTGAACTTATTCATGGACTTACCAACTTTTAATTCAGTGCCAGGCTTTGGAACAGAGACATTGAGTCCAGATGTTTTTGCACGTGAATTTTCCGGGTGATCGCCTTGTGCATTAATAGAAGGCTGCTCTGGCAAAGCTCTACCAAGGGAAAATAGTTGAAGTTGATGACGTAGGACGAACACCTAAAACAAAAGGCAGAAACTATAAGGCATGTAGAGAATCACTTGGCTGACAATAAATATCAAGATATTCTCTTAGAAATCTGAATGCATCCATGTGATTGCAAAGTGAGGCTGTAGAGGAGGACGAATCTTGAGAAGATCATTCTCACGCACCACTACTGAAATGGACAAAACAAAGAAAATCAAACGTTGCTGTAAACAGAAACAGACCTTTACCACCTCACACATCCTTTCACCAGCAGGGATGGATGATTCACTCGGAGCAACCTCTGTTAAAAGAAAGAGAAAGACTAATCATCTGCAAAGTGGAAAAGTTATACGGAACACAGATCTCTGCGAAGAGTACACCAGTGAGATGTTAAAAAAAACTTAGTGGTGAGTATCATCTTATCTTCTGGGAGAATAGCTACGGCTTTTACCTTCATGGAACTTCCACTGTGACAAGAGTATGCTCTTAGGCTCCTTTCTGGGGGATGAAGCCTCAATTGCTAAAAATGGAATGTAATTCTTCAGATGCATAAACAAACCTCATGTGAGACCAGACAATGTTTGGAAACTAAGTCAAATACCTCTTTTGCACTTCTTCCACTCATTAATAATGATTGTGAGGACCAAATCGGGCCACGATCCTCTAGTCTCCTGTAAAAGAGCACGAGTACAGCTCCTGTATGATTCCTGCATTAAAAGGCTGCCAAGTTAGTCCTCAACATTTGTTGGTTTGTCATTAAAATAGAAAAAAAGACCTACTAAATGAGTGTTCATGACACACGAAACATCGTTGCATCTTCACCACACTATTACCTGATCATGTATGTCAGCCATAGCAAATTCCAAAATTTCTCATTCATGGTTTGATGGCAAAAATAGCAACTAAAAATAATGCAACTCCATAGCATCAACCAATAAAGAAGGAAAACAAAAGCCAGTGTTAAAACAAAATACACAAAGGATATCATAATTCCCAGGGGCCAATGCTTTGCAATTTAATTATAACTGCAGTTTGCTTATTCATTCTCACTCCAGTTGCACATGCTATCACGACAGCAAACCCAGAATTCATCAAAGCACTACTCGTCAAAACATGGGATTTGCTTGGAGAGACTCTCTCCACAAAATAAAGGAGCATCCCAGTAAAAAAGACTGCTTTGGTCACTTTGACACCACTTAATACTTTGTTTTCCAAGAACAAACAACAATAGAAGTTCATCAAGTGTGATTAAATGCAGCTCCTGGAAGGTTACTATTTATGATTATATCTCCCCCTATATTCAGACATGACACTTACTTTGAGCAATACGAGATGATGACTGCTAAACTCTGCTTCGCCATGGGGAAGCAATTGGCGCAAAAGCCAGCCCCCATCCCACAACGTCTCTCCTGGTATATTTGAGCGACAGAAAAGAGCGATCAACGCATCTAGCACCTTCAAGAAAGGTCCCCAACAAAAAGCAATTCATCAATTCCAACTTGAAAGAATGCGCCAAAAATTTTAAAAAGATAGTCAAACAATTGTATTGTAGTGGAAAACAAGCACATCATCCAATCATCATTGCGCAAAGTTTACTAAGAAGTGCACACAATCGAGAACAAAAGAGTGCATAACTCTTATGGTTCACAAATAAAAGGCCAAAACTTCTAGGATGATCTTAGCCAATATATATGAGTCACAAAAGACAAATCACTACCTAAGTAACAGGGTTGTTAATAGTTGGGTTCAACTCAAAAACCAACAAGCTAAACCAAACTGTAATAAGGACTAGATGAGTATTTGAAGACAGAAACCTAACCAAAGCGCAAATTGGAAATCACCAGGAAAAATTACATAGACATACCACAAAAGAAAATTCTAAGTAGCCTCTAAAACCAGAATTTTGTTCAATAGCCAACTTACCTGAAATCTGTGGCACCTAGGGCTTGCTCCCTCTTCTGTACTTGAAGTTGACACACAATACTGGTCCTGTTAGAAGGGCGAGTGCAAAAGAAAAGTGTAAGGAAGTTATTGCTTTTTGATTAGTGTCATGTATTCAGAGAAATACCAGAGGGAATAAACAACCAAGAACGACACCAACAGTACAACAATGACCCACTACAGAATAGAAGTCTTCCTAACCTAAAAGAGCTCCAAGAACAAAATATCGTGCTTAGGTAATCACTAAACTATGCAAATTAAAGAAACGAAAGAGACATGAAGTCAAAGGAAAGCCAAATTTTCAACCTTCAGAAAAGGAAATTTTATTCTTATACGGGAATAGTTGCTACAAAACTTGAACATCATTTTCTAGGAATGCCCCCTATGAAATGAGCCTGAAGTATACGATGGACCAATCATAATAAGATCAATATTAATAACACCAATTTGAGATACAGATACATCATGTTCATTGAATTCAGCTTCTCCGTCTTTTTTTCAAAGAACTGGAAAATGGGCGCTACAATAAAGCAAGGCCCATCATGACAAGGTTGGATATTAGATAGTTAAAAACCCAAGAATCGCCCTAATATTCACAGATCCTGAATTAATCCAAGTGGCGATAAGATCATATATTACACTCCAAACAATAATAATAGAAGAGGTTTTACACTTCACAGAAAAGACTTGATGAAGTTCTTTCCCAGCATTGTAACAGTACGTATTTGATTTCCATATATCATAACAAGAAGAATTGAGAGCTTTTTCCCATTAATTGCCAAATTGGTTGCTGGGATTAAAGCCATAAGTATGACAGAAACATACGTATAAGCAATGCTCATACATCAAACTTACACACCAACAAGGAATGACACAAAAAGCTAAAGGAAAAGGCTCAAGAATTGAAGCAGAAAGGGAGGGGGAACATCAATTTATACCTTGATTCTTTGTAGATAACCATCTAGTTCACCACTTAGACCATCTTTCATTGAAATGCTTTCAGAAGAAAACAGTTGCTCTTCGCCAGAACCCTCGCCAACCAAAGATTCCTACAAGATAATGAACAGAAGAGAACAATAGTAACACAGGCTTCGAGCAGAAGGGAGAGTATGAGAAGCAAACCTAGTTAACTAGAATTAAAAATATCATCTACTTAAAATAGTATTTGAAAAACAACAATTTGTTTTCCAGATGAATTAAAAACAGCACAAAAACTTATTGAAGAAAAAAGTGATAATGAAATGAAAAACTGACCAAAGATGTACATGAGAACAAATTCAGAATATGTTAACAGCTTGATAATCTCTTCAATAGCAATGGGTATATAATGGATCATCAACAAGTCTTGATCAGACAGCCAACTCCTTCAAAGTATCACTGAATGAATTTTCAAACATTAGTTTTTTGAGGTCCAAATTTCGTGCATAACACTCTAGGAATTAATGTCATTTAACCACTGTGTAGATAAAGCAAAAGGATGAATATTACAAGCAAGGCACTTTGCTAAATTTATTTACAAGAGTGCCAAAGAAATGCAGAATCAATAATGCTTACTAGCAAGAGTTTTTTCTGCTTTTTGCGCTGAGGAAGAATTCCAAGAGCATCCAGCATTGACTCATCCAGTTCTGTAACAGCAAATGTTGATAATAAATAGCAGTATATACCGAATAAGTAATTGTAACTAGAAAGATACAACAGCCCAACCTTTCGTTTGTAACAGCGTAGCGAACACACTCAACGAACCCAAAACTTGAACATTGTTCCCATCTCTGATGTACGAAAGTAATGTCTCCCTGCAAAGTTATAAATGTTAGAGAAAGAAAATGGAGTAAACATTGGCAACAGATGTCTGCTAATTTACCATTTCCTCAGTTAGAACAGTATAGAACCAAATAGAAAACTCTAAAAGGGACCTCACTCAGCATAAAAACATGATAAAACACTAAGTGGCACATTTATTCCATTCTTTGGGTCTTTGTAACAAAATCGAAACATAAGACTCAAAATATCACAAGTTAACAGTATCTTTGCCATATTCAACGGTTTTTCATGTTGTTTCTACCTAAGCTTAAGCTATAATGGTTACCAAAGAAATTGAAATGATTGATTTGCTCCATCTTTTCAGAGGTTACATAACCTTTCTGGGAGTTGAGTACTGACTAGAGGTCATATAATAATGAATCAATGATATATGTAGAAGTGACTTAAATAAAGAGAAGCCCAGAACGAGGAATTCTTAAATGAGGTGTCCTAATACAAGTCCACAAAATATTGAGAAGTGCATAATTGAAAGAACTTCACAAAAATACTTTCAGCACAATCTCACATTTCTTCATGAACATCCAAAGATCTATCTTGGCTCTCAAAGTAAGTCTTAGCCATAGACAACAAGTACGAGAGAGCATGCATCTCTCCAGCTTGGATATTTCATTGCAGAGAAGCCCTAGCAATTAATCAGCTAATCCTTCCCGCTACCTCAGGTAATAAAAACAGGACACGAGAATCCTTACTTTCTCTAGAACAAACAAATGAAGGAAAGTCATCAGAATGGTGCAACCCAGGACATCAAAAATCCCAAGATACTCACTGTAATGCTTATTCATCAAATTTGGTTTTTTTCTACTCTTACAATGTCCAGGAACAGCAATTCCTGACGCTCAATCAAACATCAAAGCAACCCACAACTTGCAGTTAAGAAAGCTCACAAAAGTCTTGACTAGTCCCTAATTAACAAAATCTGAGGCCTCCTTTCAGAGAAGAGGCCATGAAATTTGCTGCTTCTACGAACTATTTAAACAAATAATGATGACAACAATTTAAAAAATTCATGTACATGTCACTGGTAAAGCATTCCAAAAGCATAGCAACATTGTTTTCCTCTATCAATTTCTGAGCATGGTCGATAAGAGATAAGAGAATAGAGCTTCTCTCTAATCAATTTTTTTTTCAATCTCATCTACTCTAGCACAAAACAAATAGGAGATATACAATTGACTCCATTCTCGATCCTAAATTAAGGGATATAAAAGCATATGGCAATCCTAAAGATCCATAAAATCAATTGTGTATCCAAAACAACAAATACTACAAATGTTAAGGATCTGTGGAAAGCTAAATCACATGTCATGTTACCTCAATGCAACAGAGGAATCGATACTAACATTTGCCTTGACGGCAGCCTCTTCATGGACTTGTGTACCAGTAGAACAGTCAACCAGATAGGCCTTCAACTTTTTATCATTTTCACTGCCAAGACTTTCGTTCTCTGGTTGTTTGCTTTCATTGGTAAGTTCATGAACAGATAAGAAACCATTGGCCTTATTACCAGAATTTGCAACGAACACCTCCGGAGGAAAAAAAAGCCCAGCGGCTATACTATTTGCCAAATCTTTGATCTTAACAATATGAAGGATGCAGCAGATCAAGTACAAAGAAGTGACAGAACCAATCTTTACTTCCTGCACTTATTTAGCACCATGATATAGAGAAAAGATTAATGCTACATAAATTAATCAAAATGGAAATGTTATAAGGAAAAAACCCAACTTTTCCACCGCAGTCCTCTAATCAAATTGCAAATCATGAATCGAACACTTCACTGCTTGAATTATCAAAAATAATATAATCAACTCATAGAATTGGTAAGGGAACCAATAGATAAATAAGCATCATATCCTCACTAAAATTTCGTTTGGTACAGGCGTAGCTGCACTACAACTGTGTTGTGCTATAGTTTTGTTATAATGTATTGTGGGCAAAACATATTCTAAGATATAACAATTTTAAGCTCAGTAAGCAACTTTATAGAAGCTACTGGGAGATGTTAAAATAGTAGCTATGAAGATATGTTGATGTTAAAAAGTGGAAGCCATTTCACTATGATATGTCGGTTCCTTGCAATGATTACTTGATTTACCTTGCGATGATTAATAAACATTCTAATGACGGGCACTCTTCTTCAAGGCCATAAGATGATCATAAAAAATCCAATATTCCTTTTGTTCTTGTATTCATTGCCATTCATCAGATGCCAAAGCATGTAATAAAGCTGATTTAAACAGACCCAACAGACTCAGTCGCAATCCAAGTCTAATTTATTTGATATATTTGGTCAAAAGTTCACTGTAAGTTTAATTTGGAAGAATATAACAGTATTGGATCAAGAAATTCATATCTATACATAAGTTAAGAATTAGTATTTATAAACAACACTGGCGGACACAAGAACCATGAGGACCAGAAGAAATCAGAGAAAACAAAGCCATTGAAGTCAAGAGGTTAAGTCATTTACATAAGCTGGTTCTGTCTTCAGAGAAGGAAGGAGCAACGGAAACACCAAATGCTTCAAAAACTTGTCAGTCAGTAACCTCCCAACATCAGGAATACCAGCGGAGGTGATATCACTAAAATAGTACAGAGTATCCTCAAGCTCATCCACCACGGCAAGAATAGTAGATGGCGGTTCTGGGCCAGATTTTCTGCATACATAACCATAAAATTATTTTTAGCATTTCAGGGCGTTTCCCTTGATATACGAAAGGATGGTGAAGCCCCAGAGTCTTACAGAGCATCTGAAACCAATTCACTCAACTCCAAGCACTGCTTGCAGAAGTATTTGACCAAGTTTGAAAAATATTTAGAATGTGGAGGGCTGGCGACAAATCTATTCACAGATACATCACCAACTAAAGGCAAAAAAAAAATCTCAAGGTAAACACATGGAGCTAACAAATTGGCATCATAAAAGAAAGGAACATCAGCAACATAAAAGTGAGAATATAAGGAGATAACTGGTAGCTCACCATGGTAAACATTGAGTGAAAGAGCACGTATGGCTGTACGGACCATATTTTCTTCATGGAAGGCAAACCGTATTGCCTCAGTATATAGTGGGAAAGATACTACGTCATCCTAGATGTTCCACAGTACAAAAGAAATTTTGAGAGAGAGAGAGAGCAAAAAAGCAAAGAAAAATTCTTGGACTTGACATGGAGAATCTATAATTCAGTTAAAAGGTTAAAAGCAAAGCTAATTTAGCATAACCGGTCAACCATTAATTGCATAGCACATGCAAATGGGGGATGGAAAATGAACTGAAGAAGAGAAGCTAGGAGTAATGACTGGTGAAAGAAAGTAGGAACCAGAATCAGGGGATGATCCCAAATATCAGTTGTGAAAAGTCTTTCCAATTATCAATTTTCATTTCTTTTCTTTTCCTTTTTCTTTGGGCGGGGGGACAGAAAGGAATTGGTGCAATAGGTTTTGTCACTCTTATGTTGAGAAAAATGCACACAAACTCATTTTCCTAACTGCAAAAATGAAAATTGCAATACAGTGATGCCCCCATTCTTCACCAACAAAGACGATGAAGAAAACGTTAGCAACGAATATATGTGGGCAGGATGAAGAAAATAGAAGATGGAAAAGAACAAACTCACGTCTTGAGTCTTCACCAGCAGAGAAATTGTGTTTTTATTTAGCTTCCCGCTTATCGCTCTTTACATGCCATGATATACAGGATCATTGAGAACAAAAGAAAATAGCAGTTAGAATTACAGTTGCAAAGGGATGGGAAACATAAAGAAAAGTTACCAACTATCTTGGTAGTAAGTAGACTACAAACCTTAAAAAAGATATATAGTAGGATAGCAGCTCCTCATTGTCAAAGTTGAATGAATAGGTTATTAGGTAGTTGATATGCTCATTACTGAACAAATAATCTGCAACATCCCCATGACATGCTTTTAAACATCTTGTTGAACAAACTTAATTTCAAGGTGGAATCCAATAAGCTCAACAAAGAAATTTACATATGGCATGTTCACTTTTAAGGTTTTGGATCATTATACTCAACGTCTGAAGCAACTGAAGTGAAACACCGACAGGTCTACTAATCTTCAAAATTCGAACAAACTCGCCCATGACTTGCTTCTCCATAAAAAACCTGCAGCAACCAGAATGGCACAAAATCAGCTGACACTTCCCCACTTGAAGTTTTCTAATAAGAAAAGTTAGACCTTCAAAGTCTCACTCGAAAAAGGCAGAGTCATGCTGATCGCCATATGTTATCAATTCCGCAATTGATCGCAGGGCCTCAATGACAAAATCCTACATGATCAAATACGAGTAAAAAGCGCATGAGAAGAGTCCACTGTTTAGCAAGGTCAAATTAATAATTTATCATCATTACCTTGTTCACCTCGTTGACAACTTGGATTTTAAAGAGTTGATCAGTCAAATATCTGCAACAGATAAGAAAAGGTTGGCCTTCATAAACAACGCTGCTCCAATCAATGCAAACTTAATTCTCTTCAAAGATGTACGCGTCACGTGTATGTACACATTAATGCTCCAAGACCTCTATTGCTGAAAAGTCCTGCAGCTTACTTGTTCCTATTTCTACTTAGGATTGTGCCCAAAAAGACTACGGCTACCGCAGTTACCCTAATCGTGGATTCTGTTCATTCAAAGATTTGTTTGTTTTTCTACCCTATTTTCAGAACGACAGACTTTGAAAAGAAGCCCACCAAATACCAACATATATAGAGAACATAGCGGATATCTATTGATAAAACTGCTGAAACCCAGAGTTGTTCATCGGAATTTTTTCAAAACTACAACCTTTTGAACTTCTAAGGCTCACCATCTCAAGCTTGAGCATCTCAGCCATATGAGTACTATTTGGGAATGAATTTCATCTAAAATTATATCTTAAATTGCAAAGCACCAAGCTTTAGATAGAATCAAGTTTCAATTATGCCTTGAACACGCTCAATTTGACTAACCTCAACTACAAAGATTCAATCTATCTACACACTAGACATAGAAATGCAATTTTCTCTGTGCATCATGTAACCATGCATCGAGGTCCTTTGAATAGCCATTTGAGAGAAACGTAACATGGACTTTGCAAAGTATGGCAGAATGGTTCTCCTTCGATCAGAGATAGTGCCTGGTCATGCAGGTGTGCCACGGCAATGTTGGTTTATACTGCACTTTGATGTTGGCACCTTAATTTTGTGTCAAGTTTCATTCGGAATCCATCAAAACATCTTAGCTGTTGCACTTGCTGCACCTTAAGCTCGTTAACACGGAATTAGCGGATGGATTAATACAAACCTCCTACAGCAGCAACCATTGATTCTCTTCCTCTAATTCTCCAAATGCAGTTGACACACCGTGAGGGGCAATAATGAGAATGTTACTATAGATCTATCTAGTCAATGTCAAATTGACCCCTAGATGTCCGGTCCACTACTGTTGAATCAGTGTACATTAGGGCCAATGATGCTCCTTTAATTAAGGTAAGCTTTATATGAACTTTTTCGGACATGAAATCACCATTATGGGAGACTCTCTCGAAGGCACTCCTCAGTCCACTACGGTATCTTATTTAAGATATGAAAGACTAACATGCACACTCTTTCAACAGTATCATGTCATCAAGACATCCACGCCTGTCAAAATTGGTGCAGAGAACCAAAAGAGGCCTGACCAACCAATGACAAGATATCCACATTCCTACCGAAAGAAGGCTAACTTTCCTAGTATTATTTTCATCATGCTTGACTGCAAACTGGGGAAGTAAAGAATATAAATGAGAGAACCACAGAATGGGCGAAATCACAAGTAATTAGCTTTTGCTGCGACCATCACATTCGCGCGACAAGTAAGAGAACCGTCTCATGGAACATCAAAAAGCGACGATCGCCAGCAATCCACTCAGGTCCCATCCACACTATAACACCGACCGCGCAACTCGTACGCCAGCAAAGTTACGTTAGCCTTGCAACCGCTCAAGCAATAAACTTGACAAACGAAACACGTACGTACACATATACATATCCATGTATGTATATAAAAGACGGAAATTGACGCGTATCGCATTGCAAACCTGAGCTCGTCAAGGGAGAGTCGATTCCTCGATCTCCAGAAGGCAAGCCACATGATTTGGGACGATCAGGCCACCGGATTCCCCATGCTAACCAAGCTTTAATTCGCTCCCGCAGCGCTCGAGGAGGAGTGAGATTCAGGGAATTGAAGAGCGGGGAAAGGCTCCGGGGATGGGACGTGATCCCGGGGGGAGGTTGGTGTCTCCGTGCGCCGACGACGACGACGGTGACGATGGCGGATGGCGGAGGGCGGAGGGCGGCGGCGGCGACTCCGGCGAGTGAGAAGAGGAACGGAGCGAGAAGATTGAGGAAAAGCCAAGCAGCGACGATGAATTGGCCGCAGACGCAGACGCAGACGCAGAGGCAAGCACAAACAAAAAGGCACCTTCGGCGTGGGAGGGGAGGACGAGGTGGGGGAGCTGGCAGCCTGGCAAAAGACGATGGCTCCACTTCGGATTTCAAGTCGGATCCGAGGTCCGAGAAGATCCGAATGGGGAGAGGCTTGGATGGATGGATGGACAGCTGAGGATGACAAGGAATATTCCCTTTTTCCCCAACTCGGAGTCGGAGCCAACCGGCGCGATCCGGAAGAGGCCGGCCCATCGATTAGCGGGCTTGGCGAAAAGAAGTCCACTCTACTCAGGCCCGCTACGGCCCTCACGATAGCAACCTTAACAATTGTTGATTTGCAAGGTCGCACGATTGGGCCTGGTCTGTGGGCCTGGCCCTTTACCGATTATGCTGAGAGAACATTCTCTTTCGCTCGTCGTTGGGCTTGTGTAATGACGTTAGAAAACGAGCAGAAAACCACGAGAGAAGCACCCAGGAACCAGACACGAAGGTGACGGGCGAGATGGGCTGCCGAGCACTTTTTCTTTTTGGGTCAAATGCTACCACCGAGCACATTACATCATTGGACATTAGACAGACTTTTTGTCCTGAACGAAAAGCGAAACACGCAAACGAAAGAAAAAAGAAGCTTCAGTTTCGGCATGTTTTTCATGTTACGATTGACACTCGGGCAAACCTCGTGTCTAGGAAATAGGAAACGCCAGCTCTGGTCGAGAACAGCATCGTTGGTCAACATGGCTAATATTGGAAGAAGGCGTCGCGGTCGTACCGTGGAGGTAGCTGAAGAACGTGGCGCCGATGAGAACACGTGCATACAGGTCCATCACGCGGATGCCATGCGTGCATTTTAGCCGACTTAATACCAAGCATCTCTAAGAGCATACAGGATGATGGTTTTGCTAATATCATGAAAGAGGGGTTCGTGTCCTAATAAAACGCAACACCCTTTTCCCTTGTTGTCTCTGTGTATATATACCTTCTTTTGTCAACCTTAGATGTGGAGAGCAAATTACAAAAAAGTCCATAGACCTTAGATTTATGACTTTTTTGATAATTTTTATTAGATGTTTAAATAAGTTGTTTCTTTCCGGTAAATGAGTAAGTACTTTCGATCGCATATTCAATTGTATCCATTCACGTTAATAGGTGCAAATTTCAAGAAACAATCTCCTGGATTCTATGTTGCATTTACTTTCTTCAAAGGTTATGCAGATACATTCCACCGTCGCACTCAGCTCAGTAGTTCCAGGGCGGGGCGACGAGAAAAGGGAAAGTATATACGCATTCAAGAATTATCGTGGAAAAATAAAAATTACTGTACACATTCTAGACGTGGCATTAAGACATTCCAGGGAAAACAGGCGACAGGGGTTGCTTCGTCGCAGCCACCCACTACTCGCATTTGCCGTTTTCCATGTCCTGTTGTTGTTGTGTTCCGAGAGCCCCGAGGGAAACCTTGCACTTGCGTCGGCGCTGACGCAGGGGAGGCGCAGTCGAGACGCGTACGTTAGGGAGGTCCTCCTTTGGGAAACTACGGGCGTGCGCCGGACGAGCTTTACCTCGGACTGTGTTTAAACCCGCGGCCCACGAAAACAACGCTATAAATTTCCACGGAGGACGGCCTGGAGAAGACCGAAACAAACGTCGCTCGCGGGGGGCCAAACGAGGACAGCGCTGCCTTACGTGTCGCCCGCCGAGGCGCCGCCGTTCGCTGGATCGAAACGACTTTCCGATTGAATTCGTGCGTGTCAACTATCAGCTTGACGGATCGACAGGAATCGATTTTTTTAATGGATGAAAAATTGGTTTTGCGTGCGACTCAAAAGTATTCTTTTAATTTTCTGGTCTGGATTTGACAAATAGGGTCCGGGGGGCACAAAAGGCGAGCGGACGTGACGGCGCGGAATCAACTGAGGGCGTTCCGGGGGGGTTGGATTGACTGCCGCCCTCGATCCCTCCCTTCCTTCCTCCCTCCCTCCCTCCCCCGAAATGAAACAATAGCCGTCCCTCTCTCTCCCCGGTCCCACCTGCGCGTTTCGTTTTCAAATTTCACTTCGTTTCCCCTTCCGTCAATTTCTTTGCTCGAATTTCGTGTTCTGTCCGGCTCTAGAATTTAGCCACTCGTTAGGTCGCGGGTCTCGAACATCTCTATCTAGCTTAAGCAACGGGACTTTTTTTATACGAGATTAGGAACTTGTTTAGTTGAACCAAATATTTTTTCATCGAAAGTCATTCTTCCATTTTTACTACAAGAAACAAGTTTTATGGTGATTCCTGACGAAAAATATCGCATGTAAGTAAGGATATTAATAGATTTACTCCATATGAACATGTGCGCACATAAACTAATTTAATCAACAAAAAATTTTTGAAAAATGTAGCCACTTCAATAGTGCCGAAATTTAATTCAAAATAGAGTTTAAGAAAGCAAAGTCACCATGTCCGAATTTAATCAATGACGAAACACCTAAGATAGAGATACATGCCAAAATTCAATTGACAATGTGGATTTGAAACTACAACTAAAACATACGCCGGAATTTAATTGACGACGTGAATTTTGAAACTAAAAGTTTAATACAAAAAGGTAAACAAAACTGAATGATATTGGAATTATTTGTTTTGTGAGACGACCTTCCACAGACAGGCAACGGTAATTACAATGGTTATACCATAATGTCTCTAAATAGTTATTTTGCGGTTGTAGTCATGTTTTTTATTCCGAAAACTTTTTGCCCATGTTCTCAAGATGCCAAGATCTTACCTTTAGCCAGTTTTCATTTAAAAAACACATGTTAATTGCTCTGCGATCTTAATTATTTTGTTCTCTAGCAACTTCAAACTTATAATTGCACCTTGATGCCCTATACGCCTTCAATTTTCTTTTAACACGTTGATAGCTTATCAATCTTACTAATCAATATCCGCATTGATCCTTGTTAAGCATAATTCATTGTATATTAATACCCAATTGGCAATAATCACTAATGTATGCTAATATTGATAATGATCTTTGTGGTCATCATGATGGGTCACATGCTTGCCAATATTTGACGTTTTAATCATCTATCTACTCACCGACCAAAAATAAAATCATCTATCTACTCATATTGACAATTTGATGACTTTTTGGTGCAAACAGATGCCACTAGACTATTTATGAGGTTTATGTCTGAATTCTATGAACATTCGACTCTTCGATCCTTGAAAAGATGTACAAAAAAATGTTCGTGCAAGAAAGGATACGAAGATAGACCTAAGTAAGTTCCTTAACTATTTCGTTTGAGGTCTCTTGTGGATCTCGATGTCTCTTAGACATAAAATATCAAGAGGGTAGAGTTGGGAATAGGGCTCAAAAAATATATTGTTCCAACAAGAGGGCACAAGCGTATGTGGGTATTGGCACGTTGAATTAAAAAATGCAATCCGATAACCCGCCGCATTACCAGATAGGCGCAAACAAATCCTATTTGTTGAAGCAAACCTTGTTTTTGTAAGGTTATCCTGCAACAGAAACCACAATTGTATGTAATGTGATGTGTCCAACCTACATCTTCTCCATTTATACTTCAATTAAAGGAGGCACGGTCCTTCCCCCTAGGACGTTTGACTATGGTCATTTTTTGGGGAGGAAAATTACTATGGTCTTCAACGAAATAAATTTACAAAAATCAGTCCTCCTTTCGGGAGGTTTTGCATATTAGTCCTTTAGTAATTCATGAAATGGACGTACGAATAATTGCGTATTACTCGGGTAATTCGCTAAATCATCTTCACTTTGACTATGCCATGCGTCATGTCGTCTTAATGGTTTCTCCAACACCTAGAAGAGACAGCGGCATGTGAATGAGTACTAGGAAAATAAAACAACGAAAAGATGAGCAAAGTGAAAGTCGAGATGCGATCATTTCTCTACTAATAATTCCCCCAAAAGTCGTCAAACGTCTTAACTTGATCCGCCGAATATCCCTATAGCTTTAACCCCCTCTCTATTCCTCAGTTCCAACCTAGCCTCTCTGGTCCTCTACCCCTATATAAGCCACCTGCCCGGGTCTTGTCGAGGCGTTCCCCTTTGTTGAAATAGCCCCTTCGCTTTTCCAACTTGGCTTCCTTCATTAGTCTTTCTGCGTTATATATAGAGCTCGCACCGGACCGGAACAGACCCCATCTGAAGCTGAAGAAGAAGAAGGACAAGAAGAAATGCGCGTGGTGTTCATATGCAACGCGGAGGAAAAGGAACTGGGAAGACAACAGGCTTCCGGGTCATGCCCTCACTGCGGAGGGAAAGTGGAGGCCATCGACGTCGAGAGCCATTGGAGATTCTGCTTCTTGCCCGTCTGCTTTAACGTCAAGCGTAAATATTTGTGCACTCTCTGCAGTCGACGGTTGGTCCTGAACCAGTAAGATTTTAGGAAAATGTTCTCCCTCTGCTTCTGTCCTGTTGGATCTCTCTCTGAAATGTTCAAGAAGCAGCGGTCTCTGCTCTGCGGTTGAACTGGAGGAGGGTCGTTAGGCTTTAGCCTAGATTAGCAAATGACTTGGGGTGGTTCTTTCATGTCTTTAATTGACCTATCTGATGTGCTGGAGATTTTGATGTAATTATCAGTATTGTGACCAAGGTCGTCAATTCCGCTTTGTGCATGTTTCCCCTTTCGTGTGCTTTGGACGGAGAAGAGCTTCGGTTGTCTTTTGTCTTGTCTCGGTTCTCCCGAAAATCTTCGAAACGAGAAACGCATTGAGAAAGCAGAAAAAAAAGCCTCTTCTTTTGCCTGAGAATCAGGCGGGAATCTGAGATCTCGATCAGCAACCCATCGTTTAATCTGGCGTCTGCTTCCCGAAAGTAAATAGAAATGTCTGGAAGTCTCGACGGTCTGCAGTTTCTTGAGTCTCCCAAGAGACAACACATCCACTTCAACACTACAGTCCACATTGCTCCTGGGTTGATTCTAATAATGCGCTTTAACAACAATGTCTAGAACTTGCTCTGCTTTTTTGTCTCTGTCAATCCACCAGCATACGAAACGGATAAATGAGTTTATCTCTTAAATTCGGATAGACTGTCGGCAATTTTCATCAGTGATCCAAGTTCTAACCAAATGCGCGAATGCCACCTTGTTAAATCTCAAACCCCATGAGATCAAACCCAGCTTAGCTGAGACATAAATGCAGTGGAGCGGAGGTTCTTTGCTAAATTGCTATCCGCTACGCCAGAACGTTAAAAAAAGGGCAAAAATAAAAATAATTGTGCAGCAGAGAAGTAGCCAGGATCACAGATTTTTTTGTCACGGACGAAGGACTCAGGAAGTAGACGAGGTTCGACCAAAAAAAGAAAAAAAGAAAGTAGGCGAGGAACTGCTGCTTTCTGGCAGAGGTACGGCTTTGTCGTCTACCGAGCACGAGCTGGGACACTCCCAAATACTCGACTAGAAATGGCAATCGATCAATTATTCACTCGGGAAGTGCAAGAGCCACATGAGTTCGCGTCTTCTTTATTTGCTACTGAGAATGATTGTCATTCATTGCAGCAACAAAGTAAGGTCTTGGGTCCATCCCATCTCTCTCTGTCCTTGAGGAACACAACAAGGCAAGAAACTTCAGCAATCGGATTCTGGAATGGCAACACATCTGTCTCCCCAATTCGCAAGCAACTTTACAGCCAAAAGCCCCAGAAAGGAACCCCAGAAACCGAAGATGAAAAATTTATGGGTCCTTTTTTATTGCATCCGCAAATTCATCTTCGCTCGTTGATCCCTTCTCTCTTTCTTCATAGGTTGCTTAGGATTATAGGTTATGCCTTACAACTTTTTCTATAATAAGACTGCGACCTATATGCCATTTAGCTAACAAATGATCCAATATGGCATTATTCAGAAACCAAGGGTTCGGAAGAGAGATTTAGTATTATCTCGTTTCGTGGCATGCTTCGCGAACATCCGATGCTTGTTCCTCAGCACTCTCCGTCTCAAATTTCTCTCAGAATTAAGGTGAATATGAGCTCCTTCGAAACACGGTTCAGATACTCTGAAATTATCCTTAATGAACAAGATGTGCAGAAGAACCCTGCCAGTCAAGGGAACAAGTCCTCAATTTAGAGTCAAACTGGGATCTATTAGCTGTCATAGCAGCAATTTAAATTTCTAGCATCCCATGTTACGTAGCAAATCTCTAGGAGAACGCAAGTCCGACGAACAAAAAAATAATAAGAAAAACAAGGAATTGTACCATGCGACGCTTCGTCTCTGTGCACCAAGAGTGACTTCAATTCTCTCAGAATTTAGGTGCATTTGCCTTTGACGAGTAACAGGAACCGGGCGCCTCATACCCCTAATTCATTTTTATTAACTGGGTTCGCATTGATATCTAGAATTAGGCAGTCGATGGCCTCCTCTCTTGGCTCCAGAAAAGGAACAGGGACCATCCACGAGTTAATGCGAGACCTTGAGAAAAGCTGAACTTGCGTCCCCTCTCTGAACCAGATAAAGAGACTCATGAGCTGCCACTGCGAAATTGCGTGTCGCATTCATCAGATCCGTACAACCGTCACATGGTCTGCCACTTCTACCTTATTTAACAGTCCGTAAAACGTTAACATGAT
Organism: Eucalyptus decipiens; assembly: GCA_014182575.1. Lineage (NCBI taxonomy): Eukaryota > Viridiplantae > Streptophyta > Magnoliopsida > Myrtales > Myrtaceae > Eucalyptus > Eucalyptus decipiens. The sequence goes on along the minus strand of CM024611.1, from coordinate 754,764 downwards.
CACTTAGAATTAGAAGCCACGTAGTCATCTACTCATTTGGGATTAGGAGTATTACCACTTTTAAGCGTTGCTGTCGAATCAATGCGTATGCGTGCCGTCACATTCCGACCATTTGCGTCAGAATATTAGCAATTCATAAACTCCGTCAGCTACATGACAAACATTAATGACATTCACATCTGTTAAGAAGACGTCGTTGCTGCGTTTGATTTTGGTTAATGCACTCTATATAGCAGCTAAACTTACGTATGAGCAATCCTCTTATGGGCATCTTTCAGAAATGAGAAATCAGCAATTCTAAGAAAGATTAGTTTGCTTAATAAACCGATCACCTAGATATCGAATGCTGGCGATTCTTCAAAAGGAGTTTGAGGGTTGAGTGGGAAGATGGGGTCCAAATAAAACCCACTATGTTCATGGACCACCCTACGCTATAACTGGAGTATTGTATTGGGAAAATGTCACAAATGGTCCCTATACTATTACCTAATGTGCAATTTGGTCCCTGAACTTTCAATCGGCTCAATTTGGTCCCTGAACTATTGATAAATATCGATTTGGTCCTCGAACTTTCAATCGGCTCAATTTGATCCGAACTATTTGATAAATGTCGATTTGGTCCTCGAACTTTCAATCGGCTCAATTTGGTCCATGAATTATTGATAAATATTCGATTTAGTCCTTAGTTCTTGTTTTTCCTTTTTTATTTTTTTATTTTTAATTTTTTTCATTTTTTAATTTTTAATTTTTAATTTTTAAATTTTTTTTTTTTTTTTTTTTGCTTATTCTCTCCCCTCCGGCTCCGGCGAGGGTCGCCCGCCGGGTGGCCCTTGCCGAACGCAGGGCGGGCGCCCCGCCGGCGTCGAGCGAGGGGCTCCCTCGCAGATCCGGCGAGGAGCCCCTCGCCGGCGTCGGGCGAGGGGCTCCCTCGCAGATCCGGCGAGCGAGCCCTCGCCCGACGCCGGCCGCGAGGGAGCCCTCGCCCGACGCCGGGCTGCGAAGGAGCCCCTCATCGGCGTCGGGCGAGGAGCACCTCGCCGGATCGGCGAGGAGCCCCTCGCCCGACGCCGGCGAGGGGCTCCCTCGCCAGATCTGCGAGGGCGGCCCTCGCCGGCGTCGAGCGAGAGGCTCCCTCGCAGATCCGGCGAGGGAGCCCCTCGCCGGCGCCGGGCGAGGGGCTCCCTCGCAGATCCGGCGAGCGAGCCCCTCGCCCGACGCCGGCCGCGAGGGAGCCCCTCGCCCGACGCCGGCCGCGAAGGAGCCCCTCGTCGGCGTCGGGCGAGGAGCACCTCGCCGGCGTCGGGCGAGGGGGCTCCCTCGCCGGATCGGCGAGGGAGGCCCTCGCCGGCGTCGGGCGAGGGGCTCCCTAGCAGATCCGGCGAGGGAGCCCGTCGCCCGACGCCGGCGAGGGGCTCCTCGCCGGATCCGCGAGGGCGCCCCGCCGGCGTCGAGCGAGAGGCTCCTCGCAGATCTGGGCGAGGGGCTCCCTCGCCCGACGCCGGGAGGGGCTCCCTCGCCGGATCTGCGAGGGAGCCCTCGCTCGACGCCGGCGAGGGCCGCCCCGCCCGCGTCCGGCGAGGGCGACCCTCGCGGAGCCGGCGGAGGGAAGAGAGAATAAGCAAAAAAAAAATTTAAAAAAATTTAAAAATAATTAAAATTAATAAAAAGGAAAAATAAAAAGGAAAAAAAAGAACTAAGGACTAAATCGAATATTTATCAATAATTTAGGGACCAAATTGAGCCGATCGAAAGTTCAGGGACCAAATCAGACATTTATCAAATAGTTCAGGGACCAAATTGAGCCGATCGAAAATTCAGGGACCGAATCGGATATTTATCAATAGTTCAAGGACCAAATTGAGCCGATCGAAAGTTCAGGGACCAAATTGCACATTAGGTAATAGTATAGGGACCATTTGTGACATTTTCCCTATTGTATTCTTGCTAGTTGATTTGCACAATGAGAGAATTCTAAAAATGTGAAAGGAGTCTATGACGCAATAAATCTATCTCGTTTTACATTGCAAATCAAACAGAAATAAGAAAGCCCCTAAAGTACAGAACGATCATCAGTTGGTGCTAGAAATTTCTCGTGAGTGATCTATCTTCAAGCTAGCTGGTAGCATGGAGGGAAGATGGCGGAGCAGATCTGCAATTTCCTCGATGGGGATCGAAATTACTCGGATGCTTTGAAAGTTGTACACACAGCTTCGGAGAAGTAGGAATAAAACATGCACAAGGCGCATACATGCAATTGCGAAATCTCCTAGAAGATCATAGGACTAGGACAAGGATATAGGTCGGGCATATTCTGAGGAAGCAAAGCTTGGGGCCGTGCCTCACGAAGAAGGAAAGAGAGCAGCACCAAGAAGATACATGAGGACATGACATGACCCACGTGCCCTTGCTATTGACAAAAGTGATGTGGGAGGGAAGCTCACTTATAGAGTCAAACGCACCACCTTCAAAAGGCCTAAAACGGATCCCTTTCTTGTAAGCTCGAGAGTGTCGGTAGATATTGATGGTGAAGATGGCGGTTTCTGTTATTGCAAAGGAGGATGATGAAGATGTGCTCAGGTACAAATGACACATAGGTTGATACCTTATGTCATGTCGATATGGGATTTACTTTTTTGATACAAAGGGCATGTAAAACTTTCTAAAGATCTCCCATCCGTAATGATAATAACAATTTATTAGTTGCTAAAAATAAAACCATCATGCATAACAAAGCATACACAACCTATGTATACTGATAATTCCTTTATTAACAAAAAGCTAACATGCCGGAGTACACATGGCTATTGCATTAGGGACCATTGTCTCTGCAAATAACACTTTCATGTACATAAGTGTTGAGTTTTCACTTTCAAATTAAGAGATAAAAGTATTTTTTTTTTTTGTCTGAAGAGATAAAAATATTTTAAATCATGCACATTTATTTTAGGGATTTTTAAAGGGAGACTATAAAAAGAATGCGTTTAATAACACATCTCCAACCTAACCTCTGTATTATTTCATCTTTTGTTTTTTTTTTTTCCTATTTTCTTGTTGGATAATTAGATCTTGTGACTCATCAAGTGATTTTGGAGCTTTTTCGATCATACTTTCATGTCCGTCTCGTGTGATTTTGATTTTTTTTTCATCATTTACTACTTGTTCTTAGATTGGTACATCTTTGATTGGTGTTTTTCGCAACAAATTGATATCAAAATGAAGGAATTTTGGTCATTTTGTTCAAGATGGCATAAAGTTCAAAGTGGTATCCTTCAATGGCTAAAACAATTTTGGGCTATGGAGAATCAAGATGAAGGCGTTGCTGTGTCGGGAAGGTTCAGTTAGAGCCTTGGACAGAAATTATCCAGACGATATGACTACGGTTGAGATTGAGGAGATGGAAGAAAAAACGGATAGCATTATCCACTTGTCATTATTCAATAAGATGCTTCACAAAGTCGTGGATGAAGAAAGGGCTTCAGGATTAAGGAATAGGTTTGAGAGCTTCTACATGAAGAAATCTCTTACGACAAGATTATTTTTGAAGTAGCATCTTTGCATGCTAAAGATGGAAGAAGGTACTCCTATCCAAAAACATCTAGATGAATTTAATAAAATCGTTATGGATATGAAAAATCTAGATTTGAAGTTAGACAATGAAGATCAGGCCCTAGTTGTGTTATGTTCACTATCGAGCTCGTATGAGAATTTTGTGAATTCTATGCTACATGGAAGGGAATCTATAACTCTTTAGGATGTGAAAACCTTGTTGAATTCTGCAAAAATGCATACAAAATTGAACCTGAGTAGTAGTGGTGATAAAGCTGATGGTTTAATTGTCAAGGGAAGGTCAAATCATTGTGATATATGCAGTAATAATAAAGAGTGTTCAATATCTAGATCAAACAGAGATAAGAATAAAATGGAGTGTTACTATTGTCACAAATTCGAACACTACAAAAATGAGTGTCTAGTGCTCAGAGCTAAGGGGAAGAAGTTGATTGGAGAATTACAATTCGACTAGTCTGGTGAAAAATAACGAGTTTACTAATGCAGACAATGTTCTTATTGTTTTGTCTTCAGATTGTTAAGTCGATGATGAATGAATTTTGGATTTAGCATATTCATACCACGTGTGTTCATATAGAAATTGATTCCACACATATGAGAAAATCAATGCTGGTTTAGTTTTCATAAGTAACAATGCAATTTGCACGATTGTAAAGTATTGGTATTGTCACGCCCCGAACCTCGAGCGCATGCTCATCCCTCGATGGTCGATCAAATTACGATGTTCCTAAGACTCATTGTCGACTCACTCATTCAATGCACATGCAAAAGCGAATTAAACAATATCCAGACAACAAACAAACTTGGGATAGAAACACAAAACATACTTTATAAACAACCTAGGTTTATATACAATCAAGCCAAATCTAAGGTTTATGTACAGGAGTCTAGAACAAAAAGAGCTACTGCACCATCTAAACTCTGGGCTCTCAAGTCATGGGCACCGGGTCCTTCACGACACCATCAGGAGCGTTGATATCCAAAGGATGCTCTATTTCCCATTGTTTGGTCCCGACTGGAGGCCCGTCAAAACTCTGTAAGGGACCCTCCCGACCCCTATTAGGGAAGTTAATGAACCATGCTTTGAAGCGATGAGGTGCCCAATGAGGTAGGCCCTTATCAACCCAGGCCGTAGACTCAACTAACTCCCGAGTTAGGTTGGTCCTGAGAACAGGAAAATAGGAGTGCTGAAAGTTCATTTGTTACGAGAACCCATAACGTACATGACGTACCTTTATCTAAGGACCTGAAAATTTAACCACGACGAGGTGAGACAATGTCTCAGCGAGTTTGCACCCTAAACCCCGATTAGGATGAAAATTCACCTAAAGGCAACCTAAACACACATCATATAAGACTTACCTCGCCTCAGCACCTCCCTATACATTAGTATAGCTCATATAACATATACATACAGTAAATGCATTCAATAGATGGAAAACTTCACTTTCATATATCAATCAATCACAGGGGTTTCGATTATAAGACTAAATCGTTATGACACGTTACATTTCATGCCACACAATTTTGTCCCATAATCAAGCGTGGTTATCTCACTCATTCAAGAATTATAATTAATTCCAACCGAACGGCCATGGTCAACTAAACAGTTGGCGGTCATTCGGCATAACCGAGCGTTGTCCCGCTTTGTCAGGCACGATAATGTTTACATCTAGACGGCATTCTCGAATAAGCATCGGTTTAACCTCCACTACGACCGGCATCCGTTGACATGGGTATTCCTGAAGGAGCATTGTCCGGTGTAAACGCATCGTGACGGATTCCAATAGTGATCACACGCACATGCAATATCGGCCAAGGACATCGTGCTTTGCACTCAAATGCCTCAATTTCAAATAACGTACTTGGCATATTTTCTTCATATTAAAAACACTCGGTAAAATAATTGTGCGTTGTCACATAATCAAATCGATTCACAAAGCGTGATACTCTCCCATTTAAAAATTCTACAATTTGATATAGTACTTAAAATATTTTTGGCGTCAAAACCCGACACCCGGTATTTTTCTAATTAAATACCAAAATTCTGTATTTTTGAAATAATAATTCAAGATTCATCACCAAGCACTCAATTTCACAAACCAACACTACCACGATGATCAACACGAAATTCTTACAACCAACTATTCTAGTATAATTCATGCTAAATAATAATTAATTAAATAAATTGCATTTAATTAAATAAATTGCAAAATATTTAAATTAAACCCATAATTAATCTACCTAATTTAATCTAACCACCTAATTGAACCAATTAAATTACTCTAACCAATCTAGCTACATATAAACCTACTAAGCTAACTAATTAAATTAACTAACCACCTAATTGCTAACTAACCTAACTACATAATCTAATTAACTAACTAAACTAACTAAATCACCCTAATCTCACTTAAGACTAACTAATCCACTAATCCTTAATTAGCCTACTAAACAACCCTTAGGTGCAAATTAACCCCCTAATTAGAGTTTAGGGTAACTCACCGATTTAGCGCGAAAACCGGTTCACGGTGACGGCGGTGTGACGGCAACCAAAACTCGGGCATACGTCGACACCAAATGAGGCTTGAAAGGGACTGAAAAAGGCCCACAAAGCTCATGGGTCCAACTGGGAGAACTAGTTTTGCGAGCTGGCTGGTCTCAGTTATGACGTGGCTGGTTGTATGAAAACAGTGGCTAGCTGGCGCGGGAATGGGCGGAGGCCACGGATGGTCGGCCAGGGGTGTGAGGCGGTGATTGAGGGTGGTGCGGGCTGGTGGTTCAGGGGCCAGACGTGGCGGTTGAGCAACCAAACTAGACTGGCAACGAGGGTGGGAGTAGCAATGGCCGCAGGATGAGAAGGCCGAGCTAGAGTAGCTGCAGGGGACACTTTGGTGGTTGGTTTGGCTCTAAGTTGCAGTAAGAAAATGGAAGAAGAAGAAGAAGAACTGAAAATGGTCTGCAAATGGAGGTGCTGGTCGAGCAAGCTAAGGGGGAGAGAGAGGAAGAAGAGGGGAACCAAGGGGGGCAAGGGGGATAGGAAGTCTTGCTACTGTCCAATGAGATTCCAATCAAAATATCCCATGCAATGAGTGCTTCAACCCCAAAGTCTTCAACCCTAGCCGTCCAAGCTTCTCCCACAAGCCATTTTTTTCACAAAACCTCACCACATAACTTCAAGTTGATGCCCAAAACCACCCTAGCAGCTGCCCCTACGAATTTGCCTTGGTCTTCAATTAATTTCTCACCAAATCAAGCCAAATTGGCCTCCAAAAATACCAACTAAGGTGCCCATGAGAACGCCCCTCTGAATTTCTCAATTTTAATTACCAAATTTTGATTTTCCGCCAAAAATTCGGGCTCCTCGAAAATTCTTCAAAAGATGAGTTGATGTCCTAAAAATAAATCGCGATACGCTCGAAATTTCGATTCCTGAAACCTAGTTCAATTTCATGGTTAATTTCTATCGGACGCGATTTTAGCGTGACCTAATATACCGGGTAGCTTTTAGGGATTTTATCATGTTTGACCCGTGATTGATAATTCTCAATCCACATTTGTGCATTTTTAACTCATCGGCGACTCTCGGTTGTTGCAAAAATCTCGAGTTTTTAATTATGGGTACCGGGTACAGAATCGACTGAAAAATCGATTTAGTGTCGTTCAACACAAATTTTGCAATCATGCAATTTAATTTATTGCCTTTGTCGGATCGACCTATCTCCGTTCTTTAATCGATTATAATAGTACTGTATTGACCATTGCCGATTAATATGGTCGAGCAATCAATTTGTGATCGAATTCTCAAGTCTGTTGCGTTTATATCCCTTAACGGCTTCATCTAATAGATTAGTTATCTCGTGAGTGATCAGCTCAGAAAAAGAAAAAAAACCATAGGCGCGTCGATGAAAAGCCTAGTTCGTAAAGTCGGGACAAGGTCGAAATTCAGGATGTTACAGGTATGGTACAGATTAAATGCTATGATTATGTAGTAAGAACATTGACAAATATTAGGCACATTCTAGATTTAAAGAAAAACTGTATTTCATTGAGCACTTTAGATTCCATTGGATGGTGGATGTGGAGTTTTGAAAATTTCAAAAGGCTCATTTATTGTGATGAGAGGTAGTATAAAAAAAAATCTTTATGTTCTACAAGAATGTACTGTTGTTATATAATCCTTTTTAGATTATTAAAAATCAATGTTGCGATATATGCGGTTGGGTCACATGAGCAAAAGATGAATGGCTATCCTGAAATAATGTGGTTTACTTTATGGGCATCATATGGTCTCACTTGATTTTTACGAATATTATGTTTTCGAAAAATAGTGTAGAGTTAGTTTTAGGGCGTGCATGATGAAATTTCTAATTTTCTATTTCTCTATTTCTCTGTTCTCCGGAACAAGTTTGGAACAAAAATCCGTTTAGTAACGCAATTTGATTTTTCTATTTCTGGAACAGATTTCTATTCCAGAAATAGATTTGAAGAAGAAATCAGAAGCTAAAATTTTTAACTTCTCAATTTTTGAAATTGAAATTAAGAAATCAATTTCTGGTCAGAAATCAATTTCTGTTCTAGAAATTTTGTCATGCACACCCTTAGTACTAGGATGCACTCGACAAAGGGTACGATTGACTATATTCACTCTGATTTATGGGGACCGGCACATGTAATATCTAATGATGGTGCAGTTTATCTTGTGACATTTATTGATGATTTTTCTAAGAAATTCTAGGTTTATTTCTTGAAACATAAAAGTGATGCTTTTGATACGTTCAAAAAATGAAAGAAGTCAATAGAAAATCAAACTGACAAGAAGATAAAGCGTTTCAAAACAGACAATGGTCTTGAGCTTTGCGGAGGTGATTTCAAAAAGTACTATGAAGATTCGAGGATTGTTCAACATCGAACAATCAAGTACACACCTCAATTAAAGGGAGTGGCAGAGCGCATGAATCGGGCACTTTTAGAGAGCTAGGTGTGTGCTCTCTAATATTGGACTTGGGAAAGACTTTTAGGTTGAAGCTATAAACACAACATGTTATTTAGGGAATCATTCTCCTTTAATTGCAATTGAATATAAGACTCCTAATGAGATATGGTCAGGAAACTTTTTGATTATTATGATTTAAAAATATTTGGATTTCCTACTTATTATCATGTAAAAGAGGGTAAGCTTGAACCTAGGGCCAAGAAGTATATTTTCGTTGGTTATGCAGGCGAGGTTAAATGATATAAGTTATGGTGTTCTAATCATCAATCATCAAAGTTTATAATTAGTAAGGATGTTACTTTTAATAAAAATTCTCTGCTTGAAAAGAGAAAGGTTGTTAATGAGTTTACAAGTATTCATGAGGAAATTGTTCAAAAAGAGGTAAAGCTTCATGTAAAGCATCCCTAGAAAATAGTTGAAGATGTTCTTATTGTTAGGGAAATCACTTATGATGTTTTGAAGATGACAAAATAAATCAAAGGCTACTAACATGTTTGATGGTTGAATAATAGACCATGCAGATGATAGAACATGTAAATGATTTTATCAAAGTCAGAAGATGGCCAGAAGACTGAACGTAACACATGTCTAGAGTATATTTTGAAGATTTCCAGACTTCTGTGTCAAAGTCTGAAGACTACCAGACTTTAGTGTCAAAGTCTGTTCTACATCAGAAGTCTGTCAACTCTGACTAATTCCAGACTGAACATGAATGATGAACCAGAAAACAGACTCTATGCTTAAGTTGAACTGGGTACAGACCTTAAATCTAAATCTATTCAGAAGTAGAATATGTTCAGACTCAGATTGTAAAGTCTATAGCTCTCAGACTTTACATCCAGATTCGACATAACGTAACTCAAGCCCAATCATATAACGGCTAGTGATCTGGTTTGGATTCCACATCAAAATTGATTTGATTGATTCAATCTAATTGATTGACGATTGGATCTTGAAGACAAGAACTTTCTATACGAAGAAGCTTTACTTATGGAAACCAAGATTTCGTTTGTATGGGCGATCGGAATCAATTTGGGATTCTACCTTTGTCACTCAACGGCTACCAAATCTTCTAGATACAGAGCTGTCCAATGGGTATATTGGAAGACTATTCTTCGGGATACTGTCCAACGACAAGTTTGGAAGTGGAGGAGTATTTAAGGAGATGAAAGACCGATGAGCAAGTAAGAGATAGAGTGTAGAATTTATAATTCCAAAGTCTGAGCGACCTTCGATCATACACTTGTCTTTGGAGAGCTTAAACGTTTGTGATCGTGAGAGAAATACCAAAAGAGTGACTTAGTGAGATAGTGTGATCTACTAAATGTTTGCACTCAAAGTTGTAATCTCTTGTTGATTGCATAGTGGAATCCGGCCAAGAAGGCTGTTAGCGTGGGAGAGTGGACGTAGGCTTGGATTAAGCCGAACCACTATAAATCTTGTGTTCTTATTCTCTTCCCTAACTTCTTTGTTTGAAGTTTATTTTATTCCGCATATATTTGCCAAGATTTATTTTAAACACCTTTTCACCCCCCCTCTAGGTGTTCGTACTAGCTTTCACACTTATTCGGCCAAAAAGTGACAATAAGCAACAAGATTAAGATTCTATCAAAGAATAAGTAGAAGAAATTGAGCAACCTCAAAGTTTAGCTGCTGGGAAGGCTAAACGACAAATTAAGCCTCTCCCACGGTATGGTTTCACTGATTTGATAGTATATGTTCTCACAGTTATTGAAAAGCTTGGTATTGAAGAACTTTCTATATTTCATGAAGCTATTATTTGTTATGAATTTGAGAAGTGGCTTGTTGCAAGAATGAAGAGGTGGAGTCTCTTCATAAAAACCAAATTTTGGATCTTGTGAAATTGTTTGAGGGCAAATGAGCTATTGGGTGCAAATGGATCTTCAAAAGAAAAGAGGGAATTCCAAGAGTTAAACATGAATGATTTAAAGCATGTTTGGTAGCGAAGGGTTTTAGTCAAAAGGAGGGGATCGACTTCACCGAAATGTTCCATCCAATTGTGAAACATAGTTTCATTTATGTGTTACTCGCGTTAGTAGCCCTTTATGATCTAGAACATGAGTAACTTGATATCAAAATCGCTTATCTGCATGGCGAGCTTGAGGAGACAATCTATATGTCTCAACCCAAGGGATTTATTATTGAGGGTAAAGAAGCTGATGTTTACAGGTTGAAATGTTCTTTGTATGGTCTTAAGTAACCTCCGCGACAATGGTACAAGAGGTTTGATAACTTTATGTTGAGTCATGGCTATTTGCAAAGTGCGCATGATAGTTGTGTTTACTACAAGAGATTGCATGATGGTTCTTTTATTTATTTACTATTATATGTGGAAGACATGCTTATTGCAATGAAGAATATATTAAAGATACAAAATTTGAAAAGACAACTTAGTAAGGAATTTGAGATGAAAGATTTTGGAGCTATCAAGAAAATTTTAAATATGGAAATTCATAGAGACAGACAAGTTGGGAAGTTTTACCTCTCACAAAAGAAGTATATTGAGAAAGTGCTTGAACGCTTTGGCATGAAGAACGCTAAACCGACAAGTACTCCTTTGATGCCCTATTTTAGGCATGAGCTTCTTTGTTGCCTAAAACTAAAAAATAGGAAGATGAGATGTCTCAAGTTTCATATTCTAATGTTGTATGTAGTCTTATATATGTTATGGTTTGCACTCGTCTAGATATTACACAAGCTATTAGTGTTGCGAGTAGGTATATGGCACATCTGGGTAAAGCTCATTGGTAAGCCATGAAATGAATTCTTCGATACATCCGGGGATGTGGGTTTGGTCTTTAATAGAGGTTATGATATAGGACATTCGATTGTTGGCTTCGTTGATTTTGATTATGCAGGCAATCTTGACAAAATGAGATTTTTGACAAGTCATGTTTTTACATTTGATGGTTCCGCAGTTAGTTGGAGAGCAACTATGCAGGATATAGTTGCTTTATCTACCACTGAAGCAAAATACATGGCAGTAGCGAAAGCAATAAATGAAGCTCTTTGGTTGAAGTATTTGATTACAAAACTTGGTGTGAAGCAGGAGGGAACCTCCATTATCTTTTATGATAACCAAAGCGCGATTTAGTTGACAAAGAGCATGATGTATCACAAGAGGAAAAAATATATCAACATACATTATCACTTTGTATATGATGAGGTTGCTAAGGGTACAATTACAACGAAAAAAGTATCTATGGCGGATAATCCAGCAAATATGTTGGCTAAACTAGTTTCTTTGATCAAGTTCAAGCATTGCTTGGACTTGATTGGCGTTTTCGCCATTTGAGTTGCTTAAATGGAATTGGTGGCATTTCATCCCTTATTTCCTACATTGACTACGCTCACGTAGGCTTAAGGGTGTGCATCATTGATTTTGCCATTTTTAGGGTGGCCTTGTGTGGTCACTTTTGGTGGTGAGGGAGAAGGGTCTTGTGGTGTTTGGCGTAATGTTCTTTTGGAGATTTGAAGTTAAGATGGAGATTTGTTGAATTTTGACTTTCAAATTAAGAGATGAGGGTATTTTAGTCATGTACATTTTTTTAGGGATTTTTGAAGAGAGACTATAAAAGGAATGTATATTGTTAAATATAATTTCTTGTTTTATTTTTTTCCTATGTTCTTGTTAGATATTTAGATCTTGTGGCTCACACGTGATTTCAGAGCTTTTTGGATTGTAAGTTCATGCTTTTTGTTGAAGATAGTAAAATCCCTCTCTCTCCCTATGATTTTTCCCATTTTAAGTTGTCCACGTTAATTTTGCATCTCATATGATTTTGATTTTCTTTTATTCTTTGCTATTTTTTCTTAGATTGTACATCTTTGATTGGCGTTTTTCGCAACAATAAGGTTTCCCTCAGCTTTGTTTATGGGAAAGAAATAGGAAGGTTGAAAAGGCTCGTAAGTAGCGATGCTCGAAAGCACAAACTCATGAGCGACTCCTGATGATGATATGGCTCCATGGGGACAAATTAAGCATGCAACCAGAGCTGAGCACATTTGGGGGTGTGTATTGGGCCGAGAACTCAGGGTCACGTACTTGAAGATCCATTTTTTGATGTGGAAGGAAGGAGCGGGACTTGAGACTTGGGATCCAGAAGCATAACAAGGAGAAGCCCATACAAGTTGGGTCGGTCTTGGTTGGTAAAAAGGGTTGCAGAATGCTCTGATTTTCGGCCGATAATCTCGTTCATTATGACCTCAAAAGCCCAAAGGTAACGACTCGATCACTCAAACCCCAATGAAAGAAAAATCTATAAATTTTAGAGATAATTGCATTGGAAATCTTAAAACTTATCATGAAAGTAAATACTAAAACTTGTCACAAAAGTACAATTGAGTTTTAAAATTTTTTATGAAGTACAATTAAGTTCTGAATATTAAGAAAGTGCAATTGAGTTCTTAAACTTTTAAAAAAAAGCAATTGCGCATTAAAAATTGTCAAATTACTCTAATCAAATCCTTTCAGTAATTGTATTTTTTAAAACTTTTAGAATTTACTTGTACTTTCATGATGAATTTTAGAACTTGATTGTACTTTTTAAAAGTTTGATGACTCAATTACATATTTAAGACAAGGTTTAGACTTTTAATGTATTTATCCCTAAATTTTAAAGAACATCAAAGAAGAATCGTCAAAATTTCGTTCTAATCTTTACTGTGGATTCATTTCAATGTTGAGCCACTTTATGAAGTGGAAGGATGAGAATGAAGACTAAATTTATACCCGCCCTATTGGTAGCCGAAAGGAGGAGGAATAGTTTAAAGAAGATAACTCATAAAGAAAGAGAGTGACTTTCACGGTGGAAGGGACCTTTCCCGATCGCATCAAATGAGGGAAAAGCCTGTGACCAAGAAGCGATTGTTAGAAGATAACAAGTCATTGTTCGAGTAGTGGCCAACCAACATCAACTTGATGTAATTATCCGGCCAATCGTGATTTATGAGATCTCTACTTATCTTCAACTTCAAGATATCCAACCTTAAAGGAAATCTTAGTGTAGACAATTATCAAGTAAGTTTCGTTACCAGCGTTTCTTACTTCTAAGTTATTACAAGTACTAGTATTTTGAAGTGACTTTTATTATCGTAGAAGTTACAACAACGGTAAAACACTTACATATGCATTGTATTGTTATATGAAAGTCCCCGTTTGTTTTATGAAAAATATTTTTCTCTTTTTCAGCATTTGAATTGATTAGGAAAATGAGCCAATGGAAAATTTGTGCTTGGTTCAAGAAAATAATTTCTCTTAAAAAAATTGGAAATCATTTTCCAAAATATAACTAGATATTAACATTTAGACCAAAAAATCTATACTTGGGCACGAAACCCTAATGCTCGTTATCAAGTTCTTGGCGCTTAGGCTTACGACCTCAATATTTATGCCTAGTTCCCTAGCATTGACGTCCAAGTCCCTTGAGGCTCAGCCCAAGCCTCTAGTGCCCATTGCTTAGGTCCCTAGCGTTCTTGCCTAGATCCATCGAGGCCAAGCCAAAGGCCCTTGTGCTTGTGCCTGATGCACAGACATTCGAGTCAAAGTCCACAAAAGTTCAAGCATGGGGCCTTGGTACTTGTGCCGGATCCTTTACACCCAGGCCTGAGTCCACAAAGGCTATGGCCGTATCCCCAACACTCGGGCTAAGGTCGTGTTCCTGAGCCTAGGTGAGACTAAGGCCCAGGACCCTGGTGACCATGTTTGGGTCCATCAATGCCAAGGCTTGGGCCTAGGTGCTTGTGTTTGGGTGCATCAAGTTTAGACTCGGGATCTTAATGCCTGTCCCTAGTGGCTAGTTCTCGGACTCTCTATGCACAAATTACTAGTGCTTAGATAGTGTAAGTGTCATTAGGAAATCGAATCAAAATTTCCTGTGCAAAAGATGGAAAATATATTCTAGTTCTTTTTCATATTTTAGCCTAATACCGAAAAATATCGCTATTTTCTTGGAAAATGACCCCATAGAAAACATTTTCTAGAAATGTAATATTTTTCACAAAACAAAAGGAGTTGAAAAGTTACAAAGCATATTCAAACTTACGTAGCTAGCTCATTGGGCTTGCCCAAGCCCATTAACCTAGAGCGGAAAATCTGTGGGCCTAGGCAAGCAACCCTTTCTTAGGGCTAGCTTGCCCTCCTTGCCTAGACTAGCCCTATCATTTTTTATTTTTTTTTGGAGAAATGACACAAATGGTTCATGAGATTTAGCCAAATGTACATCATCATCCATGGATTTTAAATTTGTTCAATGTGGTCCTTAATTAATTGGTAAATGTTCAACATAATCTATAGATTGTATAAAAATATTCAATATCATTCTCATGAACCATTTGTGTCATTTCCTAATATATATATATATATATATATATATATATATATATATATATGTATGTATGTATGTATGTATGTATGTATGTAAGATATTCATATGTTCATATGTATATATTGTTAACATGAACTAATGGAAAAGGATTATATTGAATATTTTTATACAATGTTGTATAAAAATATTCAATATCATCATTTTCCATTTGTTCATGTTACAATATCTACTTATATGACTTCCTATTCATCAAGTTTGAATGGTGGACTACAAAAAAAATTACATGTGGACTATCTACATAAGATATTCATATGTAATCAGGATAAACTATTCAACATCATCAAATAACGATGGACATTTTGACACTATAATTTTATTTTTTCTTTTCTAAAGTAGATGGATAAAAATATGAGCATGTTTACTTATCATTTTGAAACATTCAATTCAGCATATAATGGTCTATGTCATCAAATAAAGTCTAATTTGTCATTTGAGTAAAATGAAGGATTATATTGAACATTCACTAGTAGTTCATGAATTATATTAAACAAATTAAAAGTCTAATGACGACATTGCATATTAAATAAAAGTTCATGAACCATTTTTGTTATTATTCCTTTCTTTTATAAAAATATGTAATAACATTTTAGGCATGATGAAACTAGGCAAAGACACTTAGGACTGAAATTCATTCACTACTAGTAATCCAATTAATTTCTAATATGCGCGTATGATAGTTTTTGAATTATGTACGTAAGAACAGTTTATTGCCAATATGTAATTTCAAATCATTTTTAGTGGGCATGGCATGACATGTTGGAGTAGGCCATTCCCCATTTACTCGAAACTATGGTGAATTTATAATGGTAGATATAATTTAAAAAATGATTATAAAAAAATTTTAAAAAAATAACTTGAAAAAATTGATAATAACTTACCCATTACAGTGATATTATAGAAATCACTGTTCTTATAAATGCTTTTTGAAATTTTTCCCGTTATGTACTTGTTTAGCACGTGAACCTTCTTAACTTGAAAAGATGTGTTCAGGTCAAAATAACCAAAAGAAAAAGTCCGAACAAAAACAGATAAAAAAAAGATGTCGTCGGTGACCCAAAGGTTAAAAAAGAATGCTTTTTTTTTTTTTTTTTGGCGGAAAAAGTGACAAGTGCCCATAGTAAAAGCATCGTTATTCGATTGTAAAGTGAAAAAGTAAAAAAAAAAAGTAAAGCAGAAGGGATTCCGGATAAAAAAAGTAAAGCAGAAGGGATTCGGATAAAAAGAAAGAAAAAAAGCAGAAGGCATAACGCTTTAGGCTTTGGATAAGGGGATAGACGATAAGATAAAAAGCTGTAAAATTATTTGTTATTAATAAGTAATTTGTAACATGACCTTTCAATAAGTTCCGTTTATTTTGCGAAAAAATAATTAAAATAATTAAAATAATTTAAAATGATTATTTATGTTGTTTAAAATAATTAGTCTATGAAAATTATTTTTATTATTATTAATAATTTATATCTAAACATTTTTGTAAACGATAAGATTTATTTATTTATTTAGTAAATAATATAAGTAATTATTTTTAATTTTTTTTTAAAATCATATATTTTTCGCGAAATAAACACATCATAAATATTGAGACATCATGAAGGCCAAATAAACACATTGATTTCACTCTATATCACTTGCAAATTTGCAAGAAGATGTAAGCACAAGAGAGTGTTTCATCTCACTTTCCAACTCCCTCCATCTCCCGACCAAAAGAAAAAAAAAAAAAAAAAGCTCCCCCCATCTTATTCCATTTCCCAAACAATCAAAAATTTTATTTTCCTCTCACATCTTCTACATTGGTCGTTTAAAATTAAAAGATAGCATCCACTCAAAATAAAAATAAAAAAGTCCAACAAAAAAAAAAGGAAGAAAAAAATAGCTGTCAAACAGTAAAAGAAGGTTCCTTTTCTTTTTCGACAAGTCAATTTATTTTTCCAATAATATGATTGGGCATAGTATTTTCAATCAACCATTTTTTTTTTTTTTATAAATTGTATCACCTCATGAAGTGACATCGTAAATGATTTGATGAATACGAAGTGACCTCAAATCCTTTTATATACATACTCACCGTAATAACTTAATATTCATACAAATTAAATTTTTGCATGTGACGTGGCCGTTTCATTTCTTTGTGCCCCGTTTAATAATTTTTCATACATGATTTTCCTGTACTTACTTATTTTTACAATTCTTCAGCTGTATCCATGTTCTTCACGCAATTTTTATTTGTGTTTACACATGAGAGGGAATGTTAAATTAACTCACATTATTCAAACACAATTTCATCATGAATTGTATTCATGTCTTCTCACTCTAGATGAGAACTCGACAATTGAAATCAAACATTGTATCAACAATATAAGACTAGTGATGGTTAAGAGCCACTACCCTTGATCTTGGGAAAGAGTAAGAGGGATGTGGCGATGGTGCTTGTGGGGGGCTAGACGTGGAGTACATTGTGCAACAAGCCATAGTGGTAAGGGTTGATGTGAAGTGATAAGTGGTTGTTTAGGGAAGGGAGAAAAGAAAACAAAAAGAAAATATGAAAAAAAAGAAATAGAAAAAACGCAAAACATTCATCAAAAGTCACGTGTCATCCATTTAAGGAGTATAAATTGATGATAAGAATATATCCAAAAGAAGAATCCCAATCCTTTTAAAAATATGCAACACTTTAGCTCTCGTCAAGTTGGGGGATGGAAAATTTGCTATTGCTCCTTAAATAAACTAAGGATTACGTTAACGAGCAATGTCAAGACACTTCTTTGATTTTCAGAATTATTTTAACTATCAAAGTGGCGATCTCACAACACAAAATCAGTTGATCTATTGAAAACGGCACGATCTTTTCAAATGGTTATTTAATAAGTATCCTCGAGAGATGTGATGGTAAAGATTACGGTAGAAACATCCCCTGGAAAATCTCCTGGAAAAGACTTCCTGTCTGAGTGCACGTTCCAAGAAATGACTAGCAATGGCAAATGCGTGGGGGCTGGTAGTACTGGCAAAGTCTGGGATTCTCCGGCACGTCACGTGGGCATTACATCAGTTTCCATCGATCTGGAAAACCATCGTGGAACCTTTAACTCTTGTCTCAGATCGCATCTTTGATAATGTCGTCCTAACCCAGAGAAAAACCGTATAAGACCAGGCCGATGAACGTGGAAGAAAGAATAAGATGACTCAGCATTCTTGAAATGGCTGAGCAAATGCAGACTGAGGGTCGAGGATGGTGTGCCACCACCATCTGTGGTGGAGAGTGGGGTGGAACTTGGCCTTCGTGGGAGCCTGTCACGGCACGTCCATTTGATTCATTCAAGTGATGTGCTGACTAACATGAAAACGATAGGAGTGTTTGTGTTCCTCTTCTCTATTCATATTGCCAAAGCTATTGGAGTGGTTTAATCAGCCATATTAAAGGGTTAATACCTTAAAAATCTTATATTTGTACATTTATAATAAATTATTCAAAATTAGTGTTTTTACTACAAAAAACCCTAAACTGATATATATAATAAATTTACCATCCGTTAGTTTTTATTAAATTTTACTATCAAATTATTGAATTGGATGATATGTGGCAATTAATGGAAGTACCATTTGTGGTCAAATTTGTGATTTTTCTTAATATTAATTCAATTTAACAAAAACTAATAGAGAATAAATTTATCACAAATGTACCAGTTTGAGATTAGTTTGAGGTAAATATATCACATATTTACCGATTATGTATTTTTAGTAGTCAAAAAATTAATTTGAGTAAATTTGTCATCAATAAATTGATTTGAGATTTCTCGTGATATTAATCCAAATTTAAAATAGATGCTTGGAAAATATGACATAAAGGTCCATGTATATTTGCTATTTGCTCGTTACATTGAACATATTGATCCTCTTGAACTCAATTAATTACGCACCCCCGGTTCGATCTGTTCTCAAGTTTCATTAGGGGTTTCATGAGCATAAGTATGTGTTGAAGTCTTGTGAGACGATTCAATTTAAGGTTTTAATTATCCTGTCTAATTTCCAATCATAGCTCATTTATTAAGCCATGGACGGAGGTTCGCCGTCATTCCCTATAGTCACATATGCTATTTCCAAGTATGAGATGGGCACACGCTGCCGCTCTATCAATGCTTACCCACACTGGATTAAATCTATTGCGCCTGAAATTTCCATATAATTTGAACTGTGCTCTCATATTTTTGTTGCGCGCTCCTGACCCAGTCCTCAAAGATGTCTTCAGAAGCACTAAACTAAATATTCCTCAACTCTGAACACAACAATCTATAAAATTTGGGGTCAACCTGAACTTAGTAAATGAATTTTTTTTAAGTGTAATATTCCATGCCATCATCTCACTCCACTCAGTATAAAACAAAACCACATGAATTCAAGACGAGTAATATCACATGTCATTTAGAGGTAATGATATAATTCAACAAAAACCAATCAAACATGTTCATCAATTCATTTTTTGCGATTACGTATAAAAATCCACATATTCACAAAAGCTGTTATTGACCAACCGACCATGTCAAATTTTCCTCACTACTTGCTCACTTTAGTAATAAGAAGATCAACATCCCCCAAAGAATGGGTATCACATTCACTTCCAAAACAAACTATTTAAGTTAATTTAAGATAATGCAATCCACGGTTTATCCACGTGTGCCGAGAATAAACATAAATGCCATAAGTTGACATTCAGGTAAACAATTAAATGAACACAAATGAACATATAAATCTTGTGATGAGCACTAATGTACACATCCGAAAATCTATTCCTTACATGTCATTGGGTAGGCATCATCTCTAGGGGTGAGCGGGTCCAGGGTGGGCAGGGTCTAGACCTGGACCCTGTTCCCTACCCTGTTATAACTGGTTCTCCTTTTTTGGACCATGTTCCCTACCCTGTTTTCATTGGACCCTGTTCCCGGCCCACCCTGTTTTTCCGGTTCGGGAACAAGGTTGACCCTGTTTATATTGAAACCTGTTTTGCATAAAAATTAACCTTAGAAAAGCAAGTCTAGATGAGTTATCTACTGAAACAAAAAAGTCGGACCAAGCACATCCTTTGACCAAACTCATTGGGAACATGTATAAAATTTGGACTCCCCTTGAAGAAAACAACCAAGTATATAATTCGACCATCTCGCATCCCCATATCCCGCAAGATACATCGAGTTTCTCATATTCCAGTAATATACAAGCTAGCAATTTAGCCAATTAACTAATTGTAATACAATTTATGTCATTACACACATGTGAGCAGAGACTGCACCAACGAGATAATCCACAGCAGACTTCCGTGGAACAAACAATGTTCAAATTTCATCCCCAACTTTAACTAAAACCAGTTGCACCGCAACAGCCTCTTTAAAACATAGCGTTCAGAACCATCCCAAACTCTGGTATTCAGCTCGCAGACAAAGTGCACGACTTAAGAGCACAGCTGCCCGAGGGTGATGATGGCTTTCTCACCTACAATTTAAACTTTAAACTCATACTAGTGAGTATGGTCGGTTTCTTGGATCGCCCAAGACGGGCGGTGTAGCCGAAACCAACCAACCAGCCAACCCAAGTTTATAAAAGCTTAAAGTTGATACCTTTGAGACTACCCTTCAGGTGCAGGAAGATTAAACGAGCGAACCCCATCACCAATGCACGAGCGAAGAGAAAATTGAAACTCGAGCTGCGGCGTTTTCGCCAAACCAAAAAAAAAAAAGAAAGAGAAAAGAAAGAAAGAAAGAAGCAGGGGTGGTCGGGGGAGCTCACCAGGATACGAGCGGAGTAAACTGTCGGGTGTCGAGCGAGAGAAGGACCCAGCCAGGAGGTCATGGTGCGGGGGCTCGGACGGACGGGCCGAGGACGGAATTACGGCGAGAACGGCGGCTTTTGGCGTCCTGGGTCGCAGCGGCGGTGGCGCCCAGAGGTGGTGAGCGAACCAGCAGACGTCGGCAACGGGGCTCGGGCGGAGCAGTGAGGCAGCGGCAGCTTCGCGAAGGGGGGTGGCGGTAGATTGGCAGCTTCGCGAACGAGACCGTCGACTCCTCGTTAGGCCAGAGGAGGTCCCGCCACAAGGCGAAGGCGACGAAGAGCCCGAACGCGCTAGACGGCGAGAAGACGATGCGCGGGACGCCGCGGTCGCGGGCGAAGCGGTGGGTCCACCCGAGGAAGAAGTCGGAGACGACCGCATAGGGCGGGGAGGGGTGGGACTTGAACCACCGAGAGAGGAGCGGGAGGTGGAGGTTGCGGAGGGCGCGGACTTTGGCGACGAAGCGCACCCGCGGTGGGTGTGGCGCGGCGGGGGGCTCTGGGGAAGGCAATACGAGAGGCTGGAGCGAGGAGGAGGAGGCGAGGAAGGGGTCGAGCAGGTGGAGGTTGTCGGGGGTGACGACGACGGTGACGGTGACGGTGACGGTGGGGGTGGCGGGGCGGGGGAGGAGGAGGAGCTTGGCGGCGGTGGTGCAAGCGCGAGGGGAACGACGGCGTCGGCTTCGCGATTTCAGGAGAGGAGCTCAGTGAAGGGAAGTCTGGTTCTCTACGTGACTGCGTCTGCGCCTTTACGGGTAAAGATAGAAATAAAATTAGGGTTTTGTTTTGCTGGCGTAAAAACCGGTTCTCCAACCGGTTCCCAAACTGGTCCGGTCGAACCGGTTCCCGGATCGGTTTAAACAGGGTCTGCATTTTGGGAACCGGTTCCCGGCCCGATTTTAACCGGAACCGGTTCCTGACCCTGTTTTCCGGGTGGGCCGGACCGGGAACTGGGTAAACCCGGTCCGGTTGCACACCCCTAATCATCTCGACTAACAAGGCATTTTAGCTCGTGAGGCATTTTCACCAACAACTCATGGGAGACGGAATCCCAAACACATTTTTGCTACATCGTTACCATCATCTTGGCTCTGCCTATATGAGTATCCTCTATATCAATAAAGATAAATACAACATTATATAATCACATGATGATGGCTATTCTATAATATTACATCACAAATAGAGGTGTTAAATGGGTCATTGACCCATTTATGGACTCATCTATATTTAAATGGGTTGTTAATGGGTCAAGCCTTATTTTCTAAAGTACCCATAATGGATTTTAAAATTAAAGAGTGAGATATATGGGTCTTAAACAGGTCAGCTTTGCACCCATTTAAGACCCATTTATCAACCCATTTATTTTCATCCAAAGCCAAAACCTCACAATCTCTCTATTCTCTTTTTAAAAAACCAAAATTATAATTATTTTTTTTATTTTTCTTTCTTCTTTTATTTTTCTTTCGTTCTTCTTCCTCCGGTCGCCAGCATGGCGATGGCCGGCAACTGGCCAGGCGAGCCTCGAGCTCGCGGGCGACAGGTGAGCTCAAGCTCGCCGGATCTAACGATGCCGCCGACGCTTGGAGACCTCGAACTCGCCCGACGCTGGCGAGCCTCGAGCTTGCTAGATCTGGTGAGGTGGAGGCCTCGAGCTCATCGGATCTGGTGAGGCAGAGGCCTTGCCGACGTCTAGTGAAGCTCGAGCCTCGCCGATCTGGCAAGCCTCAAGCTCGCCGGCGTTGGGTGAGGCTCGAGCTTCGCCGGTGTCAGGCAAGGCTCGAGCCTCACCGGAAGATCGAGCGAGCTCGAGCTCGCCGATGTTGGTGAGCCGGGTGAGCTCAAGGCTCGCCTATGGCCGGCCACCAACCGTTGTGGCGGCGGCCGGCCAAAGAAGAAAAAGAAGAAAAATAAAAAAGAAAAATTATATTTAAAAATAAAAAATAATTAAAATTTTATTTTTTTAAAAAATAAAAGATAATTTAAAATTCGATTTTTTAAAATAATTATATTAAAATTTATAAAAATTATCCATTAAATTTTTGTTGTATTAAATTATTTTAGCAATACCATTTTTTTTTATATATGTATATATATATATATATATATATATATATATATATATATATATATATATATATATATGTATACATATATACATAATAAATTAAGTTTAATTAAATGAGTCGAGTATGGGTCGGGTCGGGTATTGGTCAAAATATTTGCATTGCAATAAACGGGTCATAAACAGGTTGAATTGGTTGATTTGGGTCGGACCATTTATGACTCGACCCAAACCCGACCCGACCCACCCATTTAACGGGTCTAATCACAAATGACACAAGTCATATCATTTTGGGTGTTAATCAGAGGACTTCATGTCCTCTTAGGGCACGCGTGGTAACATTTATACTCTGGGGAATAATTTCTTTTCTATTTCGACTCCCTATAACCATTTATGAGTAAAATAACATGTTTTGTAATTATAACAAATTTCTATTTTTAGAATAGAAAAAGAATAAAAATGTGTTTGGCACGATACATAATTTTTTGTATTTATTTATTTTTTCTTCTTACTCATAGATCATCGACAGTTGCCCATAGCCCACCGGTCGTTACCGCACAATTGCTACCCATAGCCTATCGACCGTCGCCGCCGATGGCGGTCGGTGGTAGTGGTGGCCGATAGACTGTGGGCGATGGTTGTGCGATGGTAAGCGGCAGTGACGATCGGCAGTCGACAGTGGGCTACCGACAATTGAGTGGCCGACAGTGGGCATTGATGGCGGGTTGTCGGCAATCAATGGCGATTGTCGATTGATGGTGACGGTCAGTGAGCTGTTGGCGGTGGGCGACAACAACAGTCGATGGTCAAACAGCAGTGGCGGTGGCGATCATTGGCTGGCGATCGATGGCCGCAGGTGGCCGGAGGTGGCCGGTGGTGGGCAGGCGGCTAGCGGTAGCCGTTGCAAGGAAGAATAACAAAAGAAAAATAGAAAAGAAAAAAATGGCTTATCTTTAGAAATTTTTCCCGGGAACAAGAAATAACTTTTTTTTTTGTTTCCGTTATAAATCTATTCCCTAGCTACTTTTATATTATGGGGATTAAAAAAATAAGTTGGTGTTACCAAATAGATTTCTGGTTTTTTTTTTTTTTTTGTTCCGAGGAACAAAAGAACAAAAATCGGGAGAAACATAAATGTTACCATATAGGCCCTTAATCTTGTGGAGACCCATCTTAGACGGCAAAACACGTCTTTTGTTAGAGTTTTATGCACATACTCATATGAGAGAATTCACTCTCTGGCAAATAGACCATGGTAAATGTTTCCATCGCATGACATCATACGCACACAGTTCATTATAAACCATAAATGTTACGTATATTTTGCTAACCACCATTGCAAATACTCATGCACTAATCTCTTCGCATATCCTAGGCAATCAAATTATCACGTGCATTTCAACATAAGTACTTTCATCCTCTTTTCACCATACCATCGTCATCTAATAGGAAGCTTTTATAGATTCATGGATCACTGGGATAAATTTTCCTTAGATGATCAATTTTTTATGATTTAGAAACTTCTTACAATTTTCATTTATATTGAAATTACACTATTGTTGATACAAAATATGACCAATTTTTTATTATCATTGTCAAGTGATAGTTGACAACTTGAACACAGATGACATCGATATCTTTGATAGTGAACATCGACGTCTTGAACATATCTAAATTGGATTGAAATTATGAAAATGCCTTTTTAGCTTAGCTATGCCATTTTATTTTTTCACCCAACATGCAATTAAACCTTTTGGTAATCATTCAAATATATTCTAGGCATGTGGAAAAATTTTCCAATTTAAGTCAGAAAATCACAATACTTGAACGTGCCATTCTTGAAGTCCAATTATGCTTAATATCATAATTTAAATTAGATAAATAAACATTAACCGATCAAGTTCAAGAATACCAAGTAGATCAATCCAACTTAGTTCCTAAAATTTTCACTTATTCAAAGTCCAAGAACTTGATTGTCAAGACAACCCAACAAATATATCCCTTATCCAAGCTACCTCAAAGGAGATATTTTTAAATTTGCTTACTCATAGATAAAGCCTTCACATGACAACCCTCAATTTGTCATAACTTGTGCGAGAATTTTGTTTGGAAATTTCGAGGAAGGCCTCCCTCTCTCTTTCTTTTATTTTGTTGGTTGTTTCTTCCTTGCAGCTTTCTTCCCTTATTTTCATTCTTTATTCTGTCCTCTACCCTTGTTTTGTAACTTGTTTCTTTTACTAGATGGGTTAGCCAAGTAGGCGCGTGAATGAAGATTTAGGCTGCATTAATGGGTAAGAGTTTTTTTTTTTTTTGTCAGTCTTACTCTAATCATATTCTACACTCACTCTCATATTTTTGCCTTGCCTCTTGCAGGGCGTGGGAGTCGAAACCCACTCCTGAAACTTACGCGTCCCCACCCCATCCCCCTGAGAATGTGAGGATTTGAACCCCACACCTCCCCCTTCCATGTTGGAAGGGTGGCCACTGGGGCGAATCCTAGTGGTTGGGTAAGAGTTAAAAAGAGTGAGGTCATGCATGATAAAATTAGGATTAAAACTCGGGGTGTAAATGAACGAGGGGTGTTCATGTAAAAGAGTGACAATTGGCTTATTGGATGAGAGGGCGAAAATACTTAATACTTTGGTGATAATTTTCTTTTTCACATTTCCATAAATAAAAATAGAATCAGTATATGTTCTAAATACCAATAGGTTAGAAAATATTTTGAGCATATTAAAATTATCAACAAAAGCTATCGGATGCTAGGAATATCACAATTCGGTGAATTTAAACTTTGTTAGTTATCCAATACATAATTCGGGGAATATTGATACCTGCCAACAATTACAATGGCAATAAAATTTTCACTATCACTATACGATCAACCTATATATCCACATTTAAAGTTAGTAAAACTCGTAATTCTGATATACTTTCTTGACCTATAATTTCTCGCAAATTGTATCTTAAATATTATCAACTAATGATGGTGGTGGGTTGTGCCGTGGCTTGACAGCTGATAGGACAGGGGAGGCACCGCGATCAGACATAAGGAGGCTAATGGGTACGAAGAGGATTAGAGGAGTATAGAGCAAAGTTTGTCGAGATTTGGATAAAGGTGAGATGGGACCGACGATGGGGTGGACAAACGTCGTGCTCACGTTGAGGAGACAACGCATTCAAGTGATTCTTGGGACCGTTATCGATCTATAGAGATGGTCTATAGAGATGGTCAAAAGATGATCCTCCGCGATGAAGTCCATATAAATAAAAAACCATTTATTGTTTCTTTGAAAATCATGCTTTGAGAGTTGAAAGGTTAACTTCATTTTAAAAGAAAAATGATAAAAATTCCTCAACCTTGACCTTATATATGATGATGTTTCTGAATTTTAGTTTGTTCAATGCAATTTCCGAGTTTTTATCTATGAAAAGTAAAATTACAGTGTTATCGTGTCGTAAATCATTGTATTATGATTTGACATGAATATTTTGCATAAATTATCCACGGATAACTTTCTTTGGTCCACCATTCGAACTTAGTGGATCTGAAGTCACATCGGCAAATTTCATTAACTAGAATTAAGAGAAGGATGGAATTGAACCTTTACATATACTTTAGGTACTAGATTGAACATTTAAGAATAGTTTACGAATGATATTCAACAAATTAAAAATTTTATAACGTCATTACATATTGGACTAAAGATTAAAGATTGTTGGCGTCATTTTTGCTATAAAAAAGTGCAGTATTTGAATTACAATTCGAGTGCATTGTGCTTTATATCGTATATCTAGCTAATGCGCTTTTATTTCACAACGAGATAGGTCGAATCTTTATCATTAAGGGTTCTCGTGACTTTTTTAGGTGGAGTGCTAGAACAGTTGTGAACACTTTCGGTGAGGTTGCCTTCGTAAGTAAAAAAGTGTGGAAAATCCTTTGAGTAAGCAGCACAAGGCCGATAAAAGTGCTGCCATCAAGAGCACGATGAACTCAAATATAGCGTGGGCGTAATTTTGCAAAGCGTATATTCAACCATAAAACTCTAAGGCAAATTTCACCTTCATGCATACACTACACAAGTGGGGATTATCCCATCTTATTGGATATGTTTATTTTTTAGTACATATTATTAAGAAAAGCATTATATATTTGATTATTAAGTGGGGATTGTTATATATGGAAAATAAAATATATTATTTAATCACTTATAATATGCCTTGTGCTTTATTTTGTTTTATTTTAATGGCCATCCAGAAATATGATCCTATTAGAGAAGGAAAAAAGAAGAAGAAGGAAATAATAAGGTAGAACCGGGATTTCAACATGTAACAGTCTCACTCTATTCATGAATTTCTTTAAGTTTGTGGATAGATTTAGGGTGTGTTTGGTAACGTTTCTGTTCAAAAATTGTTTCAGGGAACAAAAATAGAATTTTGGGGAACAATTTTTGAACGGAAGAACGCGTTGCAGAATCGTACAAAATTTCGTTCTTGGAATAGAAAAAGAATAGAAACACGTTTAATAAACTTGTATAATTTTTTTGTTTCTTTTAATTTTTTAATATTTTTATTTTCTTTTTTCTTTTTTCTTTTTTCTTTTGACCGACCTCAGCCATGGCCGGCGACTAGCCGACGAGAGCTAGCCCCAGCCACGACAATGCTCCGGCGAGGTTGCCGGCCCTCGACGGCCGGTCGACGGTCATGGGTGAGGCCAACGATCGGCCAAAGAAAAAAGAAGAAGAAAAGAAGAGGAAAAAAATAGGAGAGAGAAAAATTATTTATCATAAGTGTTTTCGGGAATAAGAAATAAGTTTTTTCTACTTATTGTTTATGTTCCAAATCTGTTCCCGGAAACAAAAGTGTAAACAAACGTATTTTTGTTCTTTTTTTTTTCCTTGGAACAAAAAAACAGAAATTGTGTTCGGAAAAAAAAAAAGAACACAAACAAACAAACCTTTAGGCTGTGTTTGGTAATATTTCTATTAAAAAATTATTCTAGGGAACAGAGATAGAAAAAATTATTTTTGTTCCGAGGAGCAATTTTTAACAGAAGAACACATTTGGTAACTGCACAAAATTTATGTTTCTAGAATAAAAAAAGAACAGAAATACATTTGGTAAACTTGTATAAATTTTTTTGTTTCTTTTAATTTTTTAAGATTTTTATTTTTTTATTTTTTTTATTTTTTCTTCCTTTTGGCTGTGGTCGCCTCGGCCATGGCCGGCAATTAGTCGACAAGGGTCGGCAAAGGGTGCAACAGGAAGAGAACACGTGAGAGGACGTGTCCAGTAGGGAAAAGAAAAAAAAGGGCTATTCATTTCCTTCGCGAATGCCCTTCGCCGGAGCTCCACGTCGCCCGCCGCGTCCACCTTGCTCACAGCAGCCGCGCCGCTTGCAACCCAACGTCGAGCCGCCACCCGCAGCCCGTCCCCTGCAACCCGTCCCTTGTGAATACCACTACAACTCTACCCTTAGCCTGTCACCAAGTACCTCTGCCCGAACACCGTCGCTCCGCCTTGCCCCCATGAAGCCGCTATTGCTCGACACTACTGCTCTCCGCCACCCAAGTCGACGCCGTCGTTGCAACCCACAGCAACTCGCGAGCCTAGCAGTGGCTAGGTGAGCTCGAGCTACCCAGCCAAGGCAAGGTTGAGCCTTGCCGGGGGCCGGTGATGCTCGGCCTTGCCGGGGGTCGGCGACGCTTCGGCGAGGTTGCCGACCCTCAATGGCCGGTCGTCAGCCATGGCTAAGGCCAACGATTGGCCAAAGAAAAAAGAAGAAGATAAGAAAGAGAAGGAAAATAATGGAGAGATGAAAATTGTTTCTTGGAAACAAAAGTGTAAACAAACGTGTTCCTATGTTATTTTTTATTTTTATTCCTGGTAACTTAGGAAACCTCGTAAGTTGATAGTCGGGGAGCAAACCCTAGGGAGCGACTGCAGGACTCACCACTACAGTATTTTAGGTAAGAATCCCTAATAATGCCTCTAGGATTTGAACTCTTCCTCTTCATGAGGGAGAGAGAGTCCAAGCTAGCTGTACCATTGTGGATGGTAGTTTTTTTTTTTTTTCATCAGAATAAAAAAATAGAAATTATATTTCAGGAAACAAAACAAGAACATAAACAAACAAGCCCTTAACTTCCTGTGGTCCCCACGAAAAAGCATCGGGTTACGCGGGCCCATTGCAAACCAAAACCTTCTCTCTCTTAATTTTTAATTTCACGCGCTCCTTCGACTCTCTCTCTCCCATTCGTTCTTGTCCCTCTCACGCTCTGGTTCTTTCTTCCTCCCCTCGCGACCGTTCTGACTCACGACGGAGCTCGCCATCCAATGAATTGCAGCGCCGCCTTCGCAATCCAACAAAACCTCGCCGAACGACGTCGTGTATCCCTCTATCTCTCTCTTGACTCGCTCTATCTCACCCTCTTCACTACTCGAGGAACCATGCCGCCGCCGCCCTCAATCCAAGAACAACCCCAAGCCCCTTGTCGTCCGCGACCTCAAGACCTCCCTTAACCCTTACATCCTCGAGGTCCCCTGCAGCTCTGATGTCGTCACCTCCCAAATCTTGGCAAGGACGACCCTCACCCTGGCCATGAGGGTCGAGCCCTTGCCAAATTCGGTGAAAGCGATCCTTGTTTGTTGTCGACAACAGGCCAAAGGGAAAGAAAAGAAAAAAAGGGGGAAAAAATGACAAAGAAACGGCGAAGAAGAGAGAGAAACGAAGGAGAGAGAGTGGGTTGCAGGTTTCTTAAAATGTGGGCCTGTGTTGCTTGCAAAATGGACTTGTGCTAAGAATGTTAGCATAGCTCCACCTAATACTTTAGAGAAAAGAAAGAGAGACGGGAAACAACAATGCTATCACGCGGGTTTCGTTGACCGACCTCAGAAGCCGACACAGACACAGTGGATAAGGATTGCGGCTTCTCACGATTGCTTTTCAAGAGGTGAAGCATGATTTGCTGATGCTTCCAAACCGGTTCATTTCTTCGTCCGATTAAATGCAAAAGACAATTGCTTCCGAATCAACACGATTGTTTCTTTTTCTAAATCTTTAAGATAGATTCAACGAAAACTAAATTAAAAAGTGTAGTGAAGATTCCTCTTCATGCCTCTTTTTTGATATTTTTAACGTTTTTATATATCTTTCATTGGTTTAGAATTAATAGTTGAAGAGCGTTCCAAAGTACATCATCGTGTTTTTTGTGAGATGATGTATGCTAAAAGGTAGAATTCCTGGAAAAAGAACTATAACTTCTGGAAAGTGCGTTACCTTAATCAGATTCTTTAGTTATTAGTTCTTTTGATTTTGTTCAACTTGAATTTGCAACATTTATTCCTTTGTAAGCGTTAAATGTTTCCACATTATTTGTTTATAGAATTTACAAATCTTATATTCATGTCATCTCCCTTTAATCGTTGGCACGGAGTTTTTCGATACAATAAGCTACAAGAAAGAAAATTGTTTCCTATCTTAAAGATTGCTTTTTGGTGCCACCATTTTGCATGGATAGATAGGTCAAATCTACCTGAAGCTAAGGGTGTGGGTTGGGAATGAAGAGAAGAATTCCATGCGGGAATGTCTGCGGTATAAAAGGAACTTTAATTAGGCACAACGGCGAGTTGAAAGTTCGCTAATCGCTCTAAGACAAGGAATAAGATGCTGGCGACATTTTTCCAGCCAAGGGCCCAAAGATGGGGTCCATCCAACGTGTCGTTGGTTGGAAAAATGGGTGCCAAATGGCTCCACCCGAATTACGAATTCAGCTCTTGAATCTTCTCGTCAGGAAGGGAGTAGAATCTTGGAGGAGCTTCCCGTGAGAAGCTACTGTTGGACATTAATCCAGAGAAAACACAACATTGTTTGTTATCGGAACATTAATGTAAAGAAGACGATAACAACTATATAATATCATTCTTTTTATATAAACTTACAAATCTTGGAGAAAAATAAAATAAGATATCATTGAAAAATAACATAAAATTGGAGGTGAGGTACGGATATCCGAATCTCCTTAAGGCGATTAGTTCCTGCCAATGGTGTTCCACAGATTCATGAACTATGCATCCCAAGATACAACACTTCGAACTTGTTTGGATTAGCACTATGCAAACAGGACAGAACCGTTCAATTGAACCAGCACACCCAGAAAAAAGCATAAGAGTAGAAAAGTATATCAAAGCTTTTTTGGAATCAAGTCGGAAAAACCAAAACCCAAAAAACCCTCATGAAGCTTTATGCTCATATCTATTTATAGAGCTTTTTAGTTCATGTACTACAGAGATACATGAATTAAATAGACGCGTGTATCCACGAGATTCATAAATAAAGAGATACGTGAATCCAAGAGATTCATGTATTCAAAGATACATGAATTCAAGAGATTCATGAACTCAATAAATATATGAACTAAAAGATACATGAATCTAAAAAATTTATGAATTCAATAGATACGTTAACAGAAAAATTTAGGAAATCATGAATCCAAAAGGGATACGTGAATAAAAAAGACGTATCTTAATTTATTAGCTTCCGTTGATCCATTAACCATAATTATAACAACTACTCCGACCTCAGTCCCAGCCAGCCGTTTCAGAGCTTGGTCTCGCATCAAATAATGTATCTGTACGGCTCTGCTCCTCTTATACTCACTGTGTAGTCGGGCTTACCTTTCGCTTTGGAAGTAAGTTATTGGATGCTCTCGGCTAGGCAGAGAGCCCAAGATAAAGAACTCGACGGTAGGAAATATAAAAGGAGAATCGACGTGTTGGAGACGTCTTGGGTAAACTTCTAGGAAATTTCGCGGTTGATGAGACAACAGGGACATAGGGGGTTCAGTTGTAACTACCCTTGTCCCCAAATCGTCAGAGACTAATGTCACCAAGAAAGTTAGTGGGCTGTCTCGTCGGTCGTCGCTCCCGTGCAACGCGTTAAAGCCATAGCTTGATCCCAGAAACAGAAACCAGCTTCACCGCTTTTCTGCATTCGAAGGCAACCCCCTCCGCGTTTCCAACTTGTTTCCACCCATTTGGATTGCTTCCGTACATCATGTGCTCCCCGTATGCTTCTCTGAGAAGGCTCCGCGGCGACACATGCCGCTTTTCCCGCTTTTAAAAGGGTCTCCTCGAGCTTTACCGCTGATTTACAAGTTCGGCCGGGGGCGACGGCGGTCTAGCTTTGGCCACAAAGGTGAGTCATTCTCCTCGGAAGCTTCGCAGCATAACTTTCGGCTCTCTAGAAAAACTTAGAACGGCGAAATCTACCGGACATCGCGCTTATCCCGTATAAAAAAACCAAAAAGACAACCAAGAAGGGTAGTTTATTTTGTCATTTGCTATGCAAATGTCATCGTTTTCCCAGTGTACAAACAAGAATCGCCATAGAAAACGGGATGCTGCAGAAATTACTCAAACGTAATGGTTCACTGCGCAGTCAAACATGGCCGCGCATCAAACGCCAGGGTAAAACCTACCGCATCAGTTAATAACCCAATTTAGTGTATCGGTCTTACGGTATATACTCGGTATTGCTGTTTTAGTGTCAGTACTTCATCGTATGTCTATTTTAGTGGAGAGAACTTCCATGTCCCTAGTATATTTCTCCCTCATAAATTCCAGAAATGAAATAACATAAATACAAATTACAGCTGTACCTTAAGTTAATTTTGGTTATCGATTGAAATGAAAAGAGAGAGAGAGAGAGAGAGAGAGAGAGAGAAGAAAATGGCAGAGATCAGGGAAAAGAGAGAGAGAGAGAGAGAGAGAAGAAAATGGCAGAGATTAGGGAAAAGTTCGGGAAGAGTTTGGGCAGATCTGACGAGTGCTGGAATAGATACCAAAGACTTTGTACGCGCCTTCTGATCAATTTGCATGTGGTCCATCAGAAACTTAAAGCTTAAGTAAATATTGCAGCTAGCGTCAGAAGACTTCACAGAGAAGCAGCTTTCCATGACTTATTTTTCCACAGTATGTATAAAGAGATCCAACGGGGCACCGACGAAGCAAAGGTGTCCTTTACTTTAAGAAAAATTAGAGAGATCTCGGTGCAACTCTCTTTCCTCGCCGATCGTGAAAGGGTTGAAAGTGGCATGCCATAAGGGTATGGGCGGCTGGACTTGCCATCTATATAATTTTTGGAGAGACTTGCGCTATTTCTATCTGCATATTGAATTCTTGACACATCCTTATCACTTTAAATTGACTATATTATTCCTTACGGTTCTCACTTTTTGATTTAAGATTATTTCTTATTCCTTTTCTCATTTTTCTTTTGGCTTCGATTTTAGCGAAAGAAAAAACTTCTTACATCCCCGATGGATGTCCAGGGAGCATGAACAGTAATGTTTTAGGAAGCATTTCTTTAGCATTTTGTTTGATAACATGGATGTTTAAGATTTTTAATGTACTTAACTTTGAGATATTTTTATTCTCTTTAATCTTGCAATGATGACATGACAAATAGATACAATTGGACCATTGGATTAGCTGAATAAAATACAAGTTGAGCAGTTGAAATATGTAGACAATAATATAATGATGCATATTAATTTTTTTTTTTTTTTTTTGGTTTTTGGTTGAAACACATATCAAAGGTTAGTTAAATGAAAGGCATACTAAAACTAGCAAATGATTCTTTTCTCTCTTACTTGTGTTTATGGTATTTTTAGAATAATGGTTTCCTAGTACAAAATAAAAGACGAGAAATGTACACTTCAATAACACAATAACTAGTTACCTATTTCCTAATAATTTCTTTTAAGAGAAAAATTGT
Organism: Eucalyptus decipiens; assembly: GCA_014182575.1. Classification (NCBI taxonomy): domain Eukaryota; kingdom Viridiplantae; phylum Streptophyta; class Magnoliopsida; order Myrtales; family Myrtaceae; genus Eucalyptus; species Eucalyptus decipiens. The sequence continues at coordinate 721,138 of CM024611.1, read as the reverse complement.
TAGTTTCATCCCGGATGGAGAAGAAAAAAAGAAGAAGAAGAAACCATAAAAGAAGGAGAAAAAAGTAAGAAATAATAAAAAAAATCAAGAGTGGGTTCCGCATTTGACGTATAGAAATGTTATTTGAGAGTATGGATGGTAACTTTGTCTTCTAATAAAATTGAAACCAAAAAAGATGAAAAAAAAATGTAAGAAATAATTTAAAATCAAGAGTGGACGTGGTAGGGGTATTGGGAATCGACAATGGGATGGACAAAAAACGCGAGCCCAATTAAAATTGAAAATTTCGGTATTACTAGAGCTTTCCAGAAGAAGTGATTCCTTCCCACATGGTAAAGCAATAATGGAGAAAAATAACAAGCAGACCAAAAGTAAGCCCGACAGTCTAAAAGGTAAAGTGAATAATTTGAAAAAAATAGTCAGCTTCATGTGCGGGACTGACCGGAAGGTTGGAGTTGCGACTAAGTGAGGTTCTTAGGTTTAAAACAACTATATAAAACGAGCATCTCACCTTCTTTGCGTTTCGCAGCTGAGCTGAGCTGAGCTGAGCTGAGAGCTCTCGAAGTTCGTGGACAAACTTGGGTTTCTTTTGGAGGGGCGCGTACGGGGACTGTACTTGGTAAGCTTCTGATTCGACTTTTCAAGCTTTGAGTGATTTGTATTACGAGATTCTGAGCCATAGATTCCAGCTATGCCATCATTACTTTGTGCAAAGAATGCTTCAAAGTTCATCAGACGAATGGTTCAACATCTTGGTTCGACTTTTCATGCTTTGAGTGATTTGCGTAACGAGATTCTGAGAGATTCCAGCTGTGCAATCATTACTTTGTGCAAAGAATGCTTCAAAGTTCATCAGACCAATAGTTCAACATCTTCATCTTGCTTTCCCTTTGTTGCATTCTCTTCCTCAAAGATGGACAACTGTTCTCTCTTCTTTCCTAATTAGGCATAAAGGGTTCGCTGTAGGGGCCGACAGATAATTGTACTTGCTGCTGCCTCCGATCTGACTGTTAGTATCTACTTTCCATCTCGCTCTCGCTTAGAGTTATGGGGACAGTGGGGGCAGTGCTGGGTATCTTCTGAGACTCGCGTATAAAGTTCTATTTTCCTGCGTCAATAGAAAATGTCAAACGGCGGTGATGTGATGTGAGTAGGTTGAATTATTTTTAAATTTGAATCCAACTATTTATCAAAGGAGAACCACCGGTTCAAGTAGATATTTAGTATCGTCGTGTGAGTAATAACATCATGTCTATTCTCTAATTAATGAAAATTAAGACTGACATTTCAAACAATTAATGTCATTAAGTGCATTTGATAAACTCTAGTAACGCAGCTTAATTAATTGTTTTAAGTTGCAAATCAATAAGGAAGCGTTTGCTCAATTTATTAAGTGATAAAATATTCAATAGAAATTACAATTGTACAAATTATATTGTCACTACTTTCCAATAGTATTCGTCCTCATGTTTGGTAAGAAACTCATGAAATTTATTCTTCAAATTTCATCAATTTAGGGAGCGGATTCCAAAATTTGGAAGCCAGTTCTATGTTAGTATGGATAAGTAGATATTATCTAGTTTAGTTTTTCCCTTTTCCGAAGAAGCAAAAACTCTAGCTGTGCAAAGAAATAAACGGGAAGTTGCATATATCGAGAAAAACTCGAAGATTTGGTCTTTTAATTTAATGGATAGGGAGAGCATCTTTTATTATAAATATGTCGTGAATCACTTATCTTGTGAATTTATACTTTTAACTATTGTATTGATATAGTGTTTTAATCATATGAGTTTCAATGGTATGTCTAAATAATAGTCTGAAATTGAACTTAAATATGAGTTTGCTTTCTAACTTTCGTGCATCTCAACTAGTCTGATCTCAAGGGCATTCTGTAAAATTTGTGCTGTGCATTTAAGATTTTAGTTTTGGAGTGCTCCCAATAAGAATTAAATCTAATAGAGAGAAACAAATTACCTTGGCATCTAGACCAAGACCTTGTTGGCACAAATACTACACAATGATAGAGGAAAATAGTCCTAAAGTCCTAAATTTACTTTACAGCGGCTAATTTAGTCATAAACTGTTTAATTTGACCAATTTTGTCTTGAATCTTCTGACGATTTTTCAATATAGTATTTTTGGTCAATTTTGATTAAAAATTGCCGACATGATCATTATCCACCCAAAGCGGTATGGCCTATGTTGCCATGAATGATTTTTGTAATTTTTTTGAATTTTTTTAAACATTTGACATTTTTTGAAAGTTTCTTTTCTATTCTTTTCAACTGTTCACCTTCTTGGAAGGGTTGGCGAGGTTTGAGGCCTCAATGATGGCTTGCAAGCCCTCGCTGTTTGCAAGCGAGTCTTTTGTGGTCCTCTTTGATCCTTGCCCACGGTCCGCGAAGTCTTCGCGCCCTTACCCAAGGGCCAATGAGGGTCCTTGGCCATTGTTGAGGCACCCATGACAAGATGAATAGTGGAATAAAAGAAAAGAAAATCGACAATTTCTGGCCAAAATTGGCACGAAGAATTACATTGAAAATTTGTCAAAATTTTTTAGGACTAAATTAACCAAACTGAAAAGTTTATTATTAAATTAACCACTGTAGCTTAGAAAATTATGGATATATGTCCTGAGTATATAGTTTAAACTCGTAAACAAAAAAAAACCAAAATTTTAGTGATAAAAAAGGAAAATCAAATCATCTAAGATATACTTTAAAATCACCTAAGATACTACTTTTATTTTTGGGAATCTGTAGCTTTAAGCACAAGATTGCACAAGATTGTAAAGTTCACACCAAAACTTAAAGATATAAGGAAATACAACATCATAATCTCATAATATATCATTGTTGTAAGAACAAAATAATAGAACAAGAGGAAATCAACCAATTGGACTGTTGTCTAGATAATCAGATTAGTCCCTTCTTTGTGCAATTATGTCTTGATCACTTCTAATGTGTATTTTCATTTGGAGAAATCACGGCACCAGTAAAGTTTATTGTACACACAGTCATTTGTATATAGAAAATTGACATTTAAGAGATTTTTTCGACATTTAAGAGATTTTTGCGAAATCACCTTATATGGAATATGGCGAGCATATAAAAAGTGAGAGTACGTCTCGCCTTAGATAAAGAGAGAGTACGTCTAGATATCGTTTCTTTATTGCCGTCACATACAAGCACATAATATACACATACGTGTATATATGTGACTTTTATGCCCAAACATATAAAAAGTGAAAAGTTCTTTGAAAAGGAAAAATCAAAATATGCATATCGAATAACTACGGCCGACTTTAAATACTGCATCTTCTCTTTTCATTCGTGCACTCGCTTTTCTTATTTATGCATTTAAAGAATTGGCCACAATAGGAATCAAATTAAAGTTAGACTCTTATTGCATGACGAATGAGATGCCTTATTCTCCTCCTTTTACGACTATCATTCAAGCTTTACATTAGATAGTTTAGCAGAGGTGAATTATTATATGTTGTGTTAATACGCCAAAGCAAAACCACATAGGAGTTGTCAGAAAACCAGAGGCCATATCAGTGCGCTTAGTTAATATTCTATGACACTTGCATGGGTAGTAGCTTTAAAGCGTTTCGAACGCGTTGCCGAGTTTCAAACGCGTTGCCGACGTCTCTGTATTCCTATCTAGCTAGTGTCCTACTCCTGACCCTAGTGGTCGGAATCAGTTGAAGCTGAGGCATTTCCTTTCGTCGGCAGATCCAGGAAAAAGAAGCCAAGAGGTGATAGGATAGGACACGGTTTTATGATAGTCGTGTCTTCTGTGATATTGGGAATCTAAGTGCAAATTGCATTCACCTTTTCCCGAGGTTTTTCAATTTCCAACCAGGGTTTTCTGTACAATGATCGATGCGATAAGATAGAAAAAAAAGAACTTCGATTGTTTGAGCTAAAACAACGGGCTAAACTTTAAAGATCAAATGGTAAAAGATAGAGAGGGGGGATTGTAAGAACCAAGCTTGATTTACGTGGGACAAGCTCTCAAAACAAGTACTCAAAGTGATGATTCTTTTGAGAGCATTTACTACTCATATAAATCACTTCACAATACTTCTCACATATATCACAGGATTCGAGGCGTTATAGGTTCTGCGAATTATGCACTTTGGCAAATTAAACGTAATGTAGCAAGCTTAGTGCCAACGACCCAAATATAGTAACGGGCCACCTGTTAAAAAACAAGATAAATAGTTGTTAAGTAAAATTATTTTGATAGATACATATGCTCATGTGTTATCAAAATTAGAATTAGACCTGTCTATAGGCTCATTTATTGACCAAGTTAAGTTGTTATATGGATTAGTTATATTTAGTAGATGAGTTATAATGAGTTTAAAATAATAGAGTTCAACATTATGTGGATGTTAAATGAGCTTATAATGTACTTAAACTCAATCAGTCTTTATGACTCTCTCCATTCTCTCTTTCTTTCATTCGATCTCGTGCTCTCGTACTTTGCACTATCACCTCAGTATGAGTATGGATTTTGCTAGATTTAGTTAAATATAAAAGTATTTTAATAATAATGATGGGATATGGGTCAATGATTTATATTGAATGGAAATAAGTCAAAATAGGTTAAATTGGTCTATTTGGATTGGGCCATTTTAATTCGACCCAAATTCAATGCTACTCACCCGTTTCTTCAAGCATGAGAGACTCACCCGTTTCTTCACCGTTTCTTCAAGCATGAGAAAAAAGTATCAAGAATCAATATTCAAGGATTCTATTCAACTTATGAATGCGCAAATTGAAATCCTACAAATTTTTTAAAAAAGGCAGATGTGTCGACTTAAAGGAAAACATTCACATCTTCGAAAGATTAGGTATGACAATTTGAAAGATCTTCCAATTGCAATTTCGGAATCCATCTTTAATTAGGGATCTGAAAGATATTCTTCAGCTGACATCAATCTTTGAAAGAAGGGACTCCGAGCAAGAAATATCGTATCAACGCGGTAAGCCTAACATACAAAAATGGAAAGCAGAAGCTGAAACGTTTTTTATACAAAAGAGATAGACACGCTTTCTGGTAAGTTTGGTGCATATATGCACCGTATGAGAGCCCATCTCTGGTGAAACTTCCGTGTGAATCTCTGTCGACTTCATTCTTCAACACGGTTGTGCTTTGCCAGTATGCGGCACTGATGTGATCCCTACTTTTCCTTTTATTCACACGGAAAAACCACTGAATCCTTTATATTTGTTCATGATCAATCGATATTTTATGATGAGCTGCCGCAATTAGTGAAGCGGGTGTCTTTGTCTTTGCTTGTTATATAGCCGTCGGCAGGGGGAAGTGATCAGACACGATCGAGTCAAAAGATCGCACTCACACCACGACGTGGGCACGCGTAAGGTCCACCAATTCTCCCTGAAGCTGGAATTCTCGAAAGGGTAAGCATTACGCACTGGCACCGTTTCCATTCATAATTGCTGAACTTGGAGTGAGCCCAGTTGGACCCAGAATAAAGGGGTGAGCATATGCAATGAATCGATTAGAGCATACGCGCGATGATTACACACCAGAGACGCAAAGGAAAGAACAGAAACGAATGGTTTCATTTGAGAAGGACGAGCGGCAGAGCGTGGCTTGCTGAATGATGGGAGAAGGAGCAACGTGTCCCGGCGCTCTTTGCCGACATACTTTGCCGACATAATAACCTTCTTTACTAGATCATAGTAATGCGAGACACAGACTGTGTTGCCAAGTCCCGTCAGCCTTTTCCCCTTCCTTGAAGCTTCTGGAGATCTCTTGGCCTGTCCAGTGCGCTGTCCGTTGTTATTAACTTATTGTCACGTGGCGGCCTGCAAACCAAGCGTAAATCTGCGCTGTCCTGAACAAAATGATGTTACGCCATCTGCCGCAAGCTTTCTCGATTTGATTTCCATTCACTGTGCGCTTGCCCCGCCGGTTCTCCGTCCCAAGGCCTGCAGATCTCTTCTTCTTCTTCAGCTCATCTCAGGGTTCTTCGTCCTGCAGCGGCAAAAGGCATTGTCCCGGAGCGCGTGGCTTCTGCGCCTGCGAAGTTCCTGATACCACCTGGGCTCCATCCGTTCAAGGTAAGCCTTTGCAAAACAACTCGCGTTCTTTCGAGAATAATCATGAATAAACTGCCTCTTACCTTACCATCAATATGGAAAGAGACGATAGAGGGTCTCTTGATTCCTCCGCACTTAATGAGAAGCGAGGAAAAGCGTGAGCGGCTTGAAATCCAATCCGACTCCTTTATTGCTTTCACGGGCTTTCTAAATGGGGATCTCTAGGTAGGTCTATAGACCGTGCACGACCTCATGACCACCCCAACCAATCTTCAGCTTCTCTTGCCATGAACGTTGGGATTGAACGCTATGCCTGGTGACTGGATGGATACAAGGGAATCGACATTGATTGAATCCATGGCATTTTTTTTTTTTTTTAATGGAAGCTTTCGGATTGGGGTGAGATTGTTATAATATATAAATAATAAATCACGCATTCATTTAACTGTTTAAGCTTTTTGAATATCCTATAAATTTCATAAGGATACTAGGTAGATTGATAGGCTTGTGGGAACATAAAGCACAGAAATAAAAATTAGACTAAATTTGAGGGAGAGAATTGATTATACCGTGGAAATGAGCTTTAGTTTGGAAGTTGAGAAAAATGTCGATTTAAAGATCACAGAGTTTCAATCAATGGTCAAAAGAAGCATATGCCTTTTTAACCTTTTAGTGCGTTTTTTTCCCGAAAGTTTGCATTATTTATTAAAATAGTAGGAACCGCCAATGTTGTCGAACGCCGCATCGTCATATTTGACAACAAGGAATGGGGGAAAGCAGTCCAATCATGGCGTCCCACGGAAGGAAAGGGCGGTGATTCTGCCCTTAAAGAAGAGGGAACGTGGCACATGGTGGTCTAGCCCAGTGTGGTTACGTGTTGGGATCCGATCTACTGCAAAAATGGTAGTTATGCAGCCCACGTGGTCCCTTTGCTTTGCCATCCCTATCACATGGGTCGAACCCAAGTTGCTGGCGGTCCAAGCCACCTCCCATCTCAAAAAATTTCGTGCATTCCGTGACGTTTAATCGATACTCTAGAACTACCCCAAATCGCTTTTTAATTTCTCGAAGCTAATTCTCTTTGGTGTAAAGTGGAACATTGGCAGTAGGAGTTTATATTTTCATAATCTTGTTTGATTTACTTTTAATATGCCGACATCATCATGCTTTCACATGCTTAGCAACATAGAATGACTCTAAGAGTAGTATGATATTAGAGGGTCTCACGAGCTATCGTCAGATGCATTGGATGTGGATTTCTCCCATAAGCTCTTCATAACGAGTTGATTATGTGAGAATCACGATGGTCGGTGCATTACAAAATTGTTAACACGGGTGTTGAGCGTATGGAAAAAAGGGGAATCGTTGCCATTTTCGATGCAGTGTCTATCGTCTTTTGTGATTCCTGATTATTGTATTGAAGACGGTGGATCTTTCGGATAAAAGTATGGGTTCCGCTTATAGAAGAAGACACAGCGGGCTCGGTTAAAGGGGTGAAGAACCGACCAACCGGCCGACATCTGGAAACCCGACCCGGAGAAGAAGGCGAAATTGGCGTTTTGGGTAACCGAAAGGGCGATGCAGTGCGCATGCCGTTTCAGCTCCGACCCCACTCGAAACCGTCTGCTTATCCCCCCACATTCATCGTGCATTTTCAGCGCCTCCATCATTTCGAAAGGTCCTAGCTCCTCGAGCGAGAGCGAGAGAGGATAAGGTAAAGAGGGAGGATTTCGAGCGAGTTCGACAATGTTTCTGAGGATAAGTTGAAAAACAGGAAAGGTAGTGGTATTTATCCGTTCTTCTACTGTGTTCCATTTTCGCTGTTCGATTTATGGGGGTTTCTTTTTGGGATTTGACGTCACCTTTTGAGATCCCATCGCTTGGGCCACTGGTAATGTTCCCGAACAACCTTCTCCATCACGGTTGGAGTGGCGAGAGGCTTCACTGAGGGCTGAGGTTTGGTGATGGAGAGCGACAAACTACCTAATCGAACAACCATTGGCCCCCCTTGTTCAAGCTACTCCATACTTGTGGCTTTCCTTCTCCCGTCGGTGTGTGTGTGCTGAGACTGAAGAGTAGTGTTTTTTCGGTTGGCGATTTGCAGAGAACCGAGTCCAGCGGGTGACCCTCGGTGTCGTCCCCCCTGCGACAGTACAGAATGGACCACCCGCCCAGGCGCCAGCGTGATCTGGAGGCCGGAGGCCGGCGCTCCGGGGCAGACGAGCCCCCCGATGATCCTTTCCACATCACCAGCACTAAGCACGTCCCCTTGGATCGTCTCAGGCGTTGGAGGGTAATCCATCCCGTTCTATTCCGCTTTCTCTCTCTCTCTCTCTCTCTTCTTTTTTGTCTTAGTATTTTATTTGGATGGGCCCTACTTATTCTCTCTGCGATTTCTTCTATCCAGTTTAAATCAAATGCATTTCGCTTCATTGTCCATATCTGTCCGTCTCCTTTCCGAAGTAATACCTGCGCCGCATCATTGTTTTATATATGTATAAATGTTTGACTTCTTGTTCTCGCTGGATTCGCGCGCACCCAAAAGTGAAGAGAATGGCCTGTTATCTTTCTGGTCTGCGGTGTGGACCGTGAGTAGATGAAAAAGGCGATTCAACATTTAAAATTGTCTTAAAACTTCTCAGTTGCTCAAGGCCGAGATTGGACTAAGCATTTAATGTGATTATATACGTAGACTATATCGCGGCAGTGGGATTCGAGGTTCTATTTATTCCATCAAATATTATCGTCTTAGATAACACCAATTAATATCAACCCAAAAATGTGAAACCTACTTATCAAACCCAATTTTTTGGTTTTGTTAAAGTTGGTTTGAGGTGGACCATCCATGCTTGGGTTAAGCTATTGCTGTGGAGCCAAAACCATGCCCTATTCTGTGAACTTTTAACACTTTCCCAAGTCGGAAAAATGATTCTTGCTTTTATACGTTAGTGGGAGATCGATGGGAAGGATCCTAGGTGCGTCTGTTCTCTCTCTTCCCCATGAAACCTATGATGAGTTGAGCCTATCGTTCATACTCTCTCACAGAAAGATTGAGGAATTGACCTGAAGTTTGAAGTTTCTTGTAAGGTTCTTGGAAGGATGGGTGGATTTTCATTGAACCCGTAACCAAAAGTTGGTGAGGTCATAGACGGCAGTCAACTAACACAGTCACTCGTCCTCTCCTTATCAATGCAAGGATGTAGAGGTGTTACGAAGTAACGAGAAAGATATGCCTGAGTATAGATGACTTGGACTGTGTGATGTGTTTGGAGGTGAGCGGAGTCTCAAGACGCTCGACTATTCAAGCTAGACAAAGAGCTTGACTGGTGCGTACTTCTGATATGTTAAATAAGGTCATGTGGTAGATCAATGTTCAATGAAGATGTGACGCAGGAGGCAAAGAATGAACCAATGAATGTGTCTAGGAATATGAATGCAATTTTAAGGAGAATGTTTGTGTGCTATTGGACAAGTTGAAGGGCTGGATTGGAAACTTCTATGGGAGAGTTTGCTCAAAGAACAGAAATATTGTTGAGGAACGACATTGATTGTTGTATTACTCCATTTTTGTTGAAGTTCTGCATAATTTGTCATGATGAGGATGAATTGGGTGAATTCAATTGTTTAAAGGTTGACAATTCAAGGTCTAATTTCCTCCATTTGGAGGAGAGTAAGCTAACCATTGGATCATACACGGCATGAGTCTCAAGATATTGACATGATTGCGAAATTTTGTTGAAAATATTTTGTCAGTGGTCTATTACACATTCAAGGCTCTGTTGGACATTGCAAGATCATAGCTACTCCATGATATATCCCCAAGTTGGATTATGATATTGTTATGAGTATCGGTGGTCTATTGCAATATAGCCTGTTTGACTTCCTTTTTCGTAAACCTGGAGCATGATTCTAGATTAAGGTTAGAAAGGTCTATGGAAAATGATTAGTGTTCTATAGGGACTTGAAGATGGTAATTATTTAGGATATTTTCCCCAAGTTTGATTAATCTAATCAGCACTAGAGTCTGTTGGGATCTACTTTGTTTGAATTTCTTAAAACTATACTTGGAGCAAGATTTCATTGTTAGATTCTTGACTAGAAGAGTGTAAAAAAATTGTTTGGATTTTCCTTTTTAAGATGCTTATGAGAGTGACTTTGCCTCTAGGGATTGTGCGCATGTGAGTTGTGTGATGTAGAGCCTGTCTGCTTGCGCTTATCAACAACTTCTGACGTCTACCTATGAATTTTCTTCCAGTTATGGAATATCATGTGAGATTCTTCATAATAACATTTGAATAATTTGAAAGGTTTTAAGTATTACGGATTAAATAAAAGGTAAATGTGAATTGTGTAAATTTACAAATGTGAGTTGTGTGATGTAGAGCCTGTCTGCTTGCGCTTATCAACAACTTCTGACGTCTACCTATGAATTTTCTTCCAGTTATGGAATATCATGTGAGATTCTTCATAATAACATTTGAATAATTTGAAAGGTTTTAAGTATTACGGATTAAATAAAAGGTAAATGTGAATTGTGTAAATTTACAAATGTAAAAGGTAGTCTAGACACCTCAAAACTTAGAAACTCTTTATGTTACAAGGGATCTCTTCTTCATGGCTTGCTGTTTTTTTTTTTTTTTTTTTTTTTTTTTGGTGAATGGTAATTGTATTAAGCTAAGCCAATATGTACAAGTAACAGCACCAGCTTACACTCAAAATGTACAAGGCATAATAAGTGGAAGGGTGCCGAAATAAAGGAAAAGCCAACAAGGCAAAAGCTAGAAGGCACAAACAGCACAAAGATGGTCACCTCCTAAAGAATGAACTAAACAAAGAAGGCGACCAGCGAGCCAAACAATGGCAACCCAAGCCCAAAACCTAACACAAAAAACGATAGAGCCCAACGCGGCAACCAAGAACAAGGCAAGATGCAGCCAGAGGAAGAGAAGAATCCCACTCCGCAGTAGGACTCCTAAGGAACCACCTAGGATGAATGAAAGATGCAAGGGTCAATCCTCTAGCTACGTTGAAGTCTTCTGTTTCTTGGATTGTCCTCTACATTTGTAAAAGTCAAGGCTTTATCCTTGACCACCTTAATGAGGTGATTCTTCAAGGCCGGGACCATGAATGTAAGGTTCCTAAAAAGCATCTCATTCCTGTATTTCCAAATGAGATGGCACAGCGCTCCAAAGGAAAACCGGGCAATGGAGTGATAGAAGTCCTTATTGGGTAAAAATTTCAAAACCCAGCGAAGGTTGTCGGCCCAACTGCTATTACACCAAGGAAGGTTGCATCAAGCCGCCCAAAGAAATGCACAACTGGCTGTAATGCTACAATCGAAAAACAAATGATCAATTGAATCCAGCGTCAATTTGCTAAAAGCACAACCGCATCCCCAATCCTGCCATAAAATAAAAGAAGGGCCTGAGTGGGGAGCCAATTCTTGGTGATAAGCCAAAGATTGAACTGATATCTTGGGGCTTGCTGTTTGTTACCACTTTTTTTTTTTTTTTTTTTTTTTTTTTTTGGGTGTTTCTCTTTTTGGTTTTTAAATAATATTATCCAAATTGATTTTCCAATTCATATATGGATGCTTTTCCACATCATCTACTTGAAAAGAAGGTATCGTTATATGTCATGGCTCATATTTAACAAATCTCCGTTGAACTTCTATTGCCACAATACCGTTCTGATTTACAAGCTTTTTATACTTTATTTCCTTTCCCAGGGACATCTTCTATATTATTGTGGACTGAATCGTGAAATAGAAGTCGGATGTCGTCGGATTGCTTCTGTAGTTGATAAATTATTTGGATTGTTGTGAATTCTTTAATCCTTATTTACCTAATTATGTATGCTTGTAGCAAGCTGCACTTGTGTTGAACGCCTCTCGTCGATTTAGATACACCCTTGACTTGAAGAAGGAAGAACAAGTGAAGAAAACACTGCAGAAAATTAGAGCTCATGCCCAGGCCATACGCGTAAGTTGACTATATCAAGTTTCAATCTTTTATGGGGACTTCTTATATGTACCTGTGACATCTAACTGAACTTTTTCATTGCATCAGGCTGCACAGCTTTTCAAAGCACAAGGCCAACAAGCTAATGGTACTTATTTCTCCTTCTTGTGCTTAATTGGCACTAGGTGCAAGCTTTCCTGGATGTATTTCTCTTTGCTGACATAAATATGCTATTGAATCGGCACCATGCTCATGCTATGCATGTCAAAATGGGGAGTTAATAATCCATATTTACTAATGCGCAGGAGTAGTTTTATATTGCAGATCTCCTACAATTTAGCCATAAATGGGACATTAAAATTTCCGTTCCTTACAGTGGTTTCCAGCTCCTCCTCCACTGTTTCCTTTCAGTATTGCTGGTGTGCTAGTTTGTTGACGTTTCTTTTTGTTTTATAAATTTCTCATCTTCTATTGATGCCTTATGTCTTAATGTGTGCTTTCATTGTTGAAAAGTTTATAGGTTCTATGTTCCTGAGTTGTACTATGTCTGTGCGAAATAAATTTTGATGTGAAAATGTTTGTGTACATGTAGTTTGCTTGTTTGGCATGATCACACAACGCAGCTGGAAAATCTTAAATAAGCTCTTCTTTTCCTCTTTTTTTTTCGCAGGAATCTCAAAAACGCCTGTCCCAAGTGGTGATTTTGGGATCGGTCAAGAGCAACTTGCTTTGATGACCAGAGACCGTGACATTTCTACTCTGGGGGAGTATGGAGGGGTAATTATACCAAAAGAGAATACTTCTTGCTTTATGTTGCGAAAAATGTGGTGGATTGCCTTGGAATTTTAAGTTATATGTGTTGCATCCCGACAACTACTATCTGTCGTTCTATCCCTTTCTATTGAGAAAAATGTGGCTTTTCCCCGAACTAATGTATTTTGCAGCACTGCAGCCAAGGGCAGTACTAGAAAAACAACAAATAACTTGTCTCCTTTTTTCTAGTGAGGATAGTTAAAATTGTTTGAACATCAAAAAAATGGAGAAAAAAGAAGTGATTTGGGAGTTCTTTTTCTTTTCTGTGATCTAATCTGGCAATTGAATGATTAGGTTAAAGGACTAGCAGAGTTGTTGAAGACAAATTTGGAGAAGGGTATTCATGGAGATGATGCTGATTCTTTGGCTCGAAAGAACACATATGGATCAAATACATATCCTCGGAAAAAAGGAAGGACTTTTTGGGTAATCTCTTTGACATTACCCTCGTGCATTTTGTATTCTCTTTCCTTTTTCGGTTTGGACACGTAGGTTTTGTTTGTTGATTAAGAGTTTAGACTAGCTACTTTTTCATCTATTTATTAGTATTCTCATCAGTACTTCATCTTTTGTCTTTTGTATCATGTAGATGTTCCTTTGGGAAGCCTGGCAAGATCTTACTTTGATCATACTGATTATAGCTGCGGTGGCTTCTTTGGTGCTTGGAATAAAGTCGGAGGTGGGACTGGCCTGCTCACATATGAGTGACAGTGATGCGATTATGATTTGTCTTAGTTTCTTTCTAGTTGCTTTATCTTGATTGGTATTTTTATATGTTCTCATTCCTTGCCCAAGCTGACATAACTAACATAAAAAGAAAAAGAAAAAGAAAAAAAGAGAAACATTGCTTGGTGCATATAATGGTCTTTACCCGGATTACTTTCCTGTGCATGCCACCATAAAGATGCATTGGCATAGGGACAAAATAAGTTCCTATCTAGCTTATCACTTTTAAGATTAATCATTTAATTATTTTTTATCAATACAAGTGAACGCATGTATCTCCTATCTGACAAGTGGTGCGTATGTCTCATCTGTCATGTGAATTCCTTTTTATAAGCATATGTTTTTTTTTTTTTTTTTTTTTTTCGGTTGCATGATATCATGAGTCTTTTGATCACTTTTTATTTAAAGATTGATCATGCATTCTATTCTGGTGTGCTTCTTTTAGGGCATTAAGGAAGGATGGTATGATGGTGGGAGCATTGCTTTTGCTGTTATTCTCGTCATTGTTGTCACAGGTTGGATTCAGTTTGATTACAAGACCCGTTTGCATTGGAATTTTGTTTACACATGCTTTAAGATTTTAAATTTTTTATTCGGTGCATATTCAATTTGACAATTTTAGCTACTCCGTCATGGTGACTGGGAAATGGTTTTGCTGATTGATCAGATGATAACTTACATACTCAGGAGCAACATGCTGAATATTTCCTTCTGATTGATCAGATCATGATTTTTGTGCCCAGGAGACATGTTGTATTGCTGCATGTCTTAGTTTCTTCTGATAAGGTTGCAGAATAATTCAATAAGGGAAAGCAATCGGTGTGTTGATTTGAAGTAAATAATAGTTTTTCCACTTTGGATGCTGTTGACTGCTGTGAGATACATTAGTCTCCTAATTGGGGTTGGATTCTCGTCTGCAGCAATAAGTGATTACAGACAGTCTCTGCAGTTTCAAAACTTAAATGAGGAGAAAAGAAATATACACTTGGAGGTGGGTAATTTTTATGAGATGAATGTCTTACACTTCTCTTTCCTGTATGCATACGGATGAAGTTGTTGCATGTTTGTAGGTTGTCAGAGGTGGCAGAAGAGTGGAAGTTTCAATATATGATCTCTTAGTTGGTGATGTTGTCCCCCTTAACATTGGTGATCAGGCAAGTAACTTAAACCAGTTCTGGATTTGGTACACTGCCCTTGTGTTCACTGGATATGTTCTTATACGTGATGTTTACTTTTCTCTCCAGGTTCCTGCGGATGGAGTCTTGATTTCTGGTCACTCCCTGGCAATTGACGAATCAAGCATGACTGGAGAGAGCAAAATTGTAATGTGTCGTGGAGATTATGCTCTCACTGTGCAATGAAACTGTTCACAAGCTGGTCTTTCTTATTTCATTTTAATGTTTTGATCAGGTTCACAAGGATGCAACGGATCCCTTTCTAATGTCTGGCTGCAAAGTTGCAGATGGCCACGGCACTATGCTTGTAAGATTTTTCCCATTCTTCTATTTTGCTTTCCTTAGCATACTTCTCAATGCTCTTATTTTGCATCACAGAAAAGATCCATACTTAATGAGATGGCTAATTTTCTTGCAACATATTGCTACTCTACCTCGTTCTTTGCTAGATGTGGGTTGTAAAATTGATAGTCATGAGTTCTTGAATTAATTTGATAAAGGAGCATGACTCTTTTAGGGTGTATTTGGTAATATTTCTATACTCGGGAATAATTTCTATTCAGAAATGGTTTTTCTATTTCTATTACCTAGATGAGTTTCTAGATGAGTTTCTAAATAAAATTTCTATTTTTGGAATAGAAAAAGAACAATTTTATTCCCAAATTTTTTTATTTAATTATAAAGAGACTTTAACTTTTCATGTTTGGACTTTTGTAATAATTTAATTGATCAAAGATATTCTAAAATGACCTATAAAAATCCAACATTATAGTTGGATGGTTGGAAATGGCAATAGATTTCCATTGGTTTATAAGTCACAATATGAAGAGGTTGATAGTAAATCTTTGGGTATTCCAATAAATAGGTGTATAGATTTTTTGAGAAGGGGCAAATGTTGCTTGGAGTCACCAAGCTTTCGTGACCTAGCATTGTCTCTAATAGAAAATGGCATTCGAAAATTTATATAATAAAGCCCTAAAAGATTATAATCTCGAATCCAATTTTCATCAAAATATTTTCACATTTTTTTTTTGTGCTAAACTAATTCTAAACTATAACTAACATTAAAATCTAGTAAAACTACTTAAAATATAATTTCTAACTTTTTCCTAAATTTTTGAATTTTTATTAATTTTATTTCTTTATTCCGAAAAATTGGGTCAAGAGACCGAACCTTGTGTCAATTGGGAACAAAGAAGCAAGTTTTTTTACTTTTTATTTTTGCTTCAAATCTATATCTTAACTACAAGGGCGAATGATAGCGATTTTGTTTGAAATCAATTACTAGTTAGAAATTAATTTTTCTATTTCTATTTCTCGAACAAGTTTTTGAACAAAAATTATGCGTTTGATAACCTTATAAAATATTCTTGAAATAGAAATTCATTTGAACAACACAAAATTCTCTCTCGAGTGGTGGTGGAAGGTGTCCAGGTGGTTGATGGTCAACTGGTAATGGGCGGGCCGGCATCCGATGTCCGGCAATTGGCGATCGGTTGTGGGAGGTGGGCGGGTGGTGTCTAGCCACCGATGGCCGGGAGTGGGGGCTGGCGGCCGGTGATTGGCAATGGGAGGCGGGCGGGTAGGCGGGTGGCGGCTAGTGGCATGCGGCGGGCGTCCAGTGGTCGGCGATGGGCGTCCGATGTTTCCCGAGTGGCTAGGTGGACGGCGAGCAATGACGAGAGTGAACGATGAGAAGAATCTTCATTTTGTACTTTTGTTCCAGAAATAGAAAAGTTAAAAATTTTAATTTATGATTTCTGGTCTAAATCTATTTTTGAAGTATAAATTTGTTTCAAAAATAAAAAATAAAATTGTATTACCAAATGGATTTTTATTCCATTCGGAGAACAGAAAAGCAGAAAAATAAATAAACACAATGATTATCATTCAAACCCTAACTTATCCGGAGAATATAAAAATTAGCTGACGTTATCAAACGGATTTCTATTTTTTTTTTTCTGTTTCAGGCAACAAAAGAACGGAAAAATAAAGAAGCAGAGACGTTACCAAACAAGAACTTAATTTCAACTCTTTGTTTTGAAATAGAGGGTGGACCCTTAAAATGGAGTCATTTGTTCTTAGATAAGCAAATTTCTGTCCATTTGTAATCTTTTTGTTACTTGAAGGAAAAGAGAGGTAAAAATTTTGATGTGGAAAGTAGGCTCAATTTACTGATGAAAGAGAAGATTTAAAGAAAGTACTGAAATATTTAGAAAGACATGGTTTGTTCTCTTCTTGAAGCTGCATTAAGAGGAGGTGGGTCAAATTTGAATTGAATGAACGGCTCCATCCCTTGGAACATGCATTTATACCCTTCTCTCTGACCTTCATGACCATCTGCATGTCTCTCAATGGATTTCAAGCTGCAGGGTTCTGTATATGCTTGTCTGTGATGTCGGAATGTTAGTTTGTCAATATTGCTGCTTCCTGAGATGGGGGTTACTCTGTTTCAAGTCCGTCTTTATCACAAATCAAGGTTTGATTCCAGCTGTCTTCTTCCTCACATTTCTGATTTTTGCCTCTTAGGTGACGAGTGTGGGGATTAATACCGAGTGGGGTTTGCTCATGGCTAGTATATCAGAAGATACTGGGGAAGAGACACCTCTGCAGGTTAGTTTCTTTACACTTGTTTTTATCATTTCCATATTTTTTTTGTTTTTGATAGATATGGATTTTGCTAGTCATGCTGATTTCTTCGCTCTTATATTAGGTTCGCTTGAATGGGGTTGCTACTTTCATTGGTATCGTTGGACTGTCTGTAGCTGTTGCTGTTTTGGTTGTTCTTTTGGCAAGGTAATTGCTGTTGTTAAAAAAATAAAATAAAAATGCAACTGCAGTTGCATTAATTCCTTAAATTGAAATTGTAATCGATCTTACAAACTCAAGCTTTATGCAGATTTTTTACTGGCCATACGAAAAATCCAGATGGCACTGTTCAGTTTAAGGCTGGGAAAACTAGTGCTAGCGATGCTGTCGATGGAGCGATCAAAATAATCACTGTAGCAGTAAGTGCATTTCTGATGGAACAGTTTTTGCAAATTAATATCGGTTAGATCTTCAATAACTTTCAAACCTTTCAGGTTACCATTGTGGTAGTTGCAGTACCTGAAGGGCTTCCTTTAGCTGTTACATTGACGTAAGTTTGTCCCCTATAATGAACAGACTTCTCAATACAACATTGACATTGGTGCTGTCCTTTCCATCTTACTGTTGCTTTTCATCACATTGAATTTTGTAGAACTTGATTTAGCTGGATAGTATATCATTTCCATAATCATCTGTGGTCTTTGAATGGATTTATTTGAAAACTTACAATCTTCGTTTGTCTCTCATTTTTACCTTTGATGCAATGTACAGACTTGCTTACTCAATGAGAAAAATGATGGCGGACAAAGCTTTGGTATGGAGATGGTTTTCTCCTCCTTATGGGACTTTCATTTGAATGTTTTATGGCAAAAAAAAGGAAATTCCTAATCACCAATCTGAAAAAATTTCAGGTGCGAAGGCTTTCTGCATGTGAGACTATGGGCTCTGCCACAACTATCTGTAGTGATAAAACTGGAACCTTGACTTTAAATCAGGTATGTGCTGTTACAGGCTTCTTTTGCTGATCTAAGCATGGTGTCGAGGTCTCCTAAATTGCTGTTTATCTGAGTGCAAGTAGATTTGAATCATTTAAGAGCCACATGGCTGTTGTAGCATTGAAACACGATTGCGTGCAGATATTATATGATGGTGTTATAGATACCATTATTTTTAGGTTAATAGTTTGTTTATGAATGACCCCAAAGGAGTTATGGTTTTGGAAAGAAACTTTGAGACCCTTAATAATGTTAAGAAAATGTCCATATTGTGACAGATGACTGTGGTTGAGGCTTATGCTTGTGGAAGAAAAGTTGATCCTCCAGACAGCAACTCGCAGTTATCGACTTCTCTGATTTCTCTATTGATTGAAGGCATTGCTCAGAATTCAAATGGCAGTGTTTATGTGCCTGAGGTGAGGTTGCAGCATCAGTAATGGCTGTTTGATACCAGTGACCAATAATAACTTCCTGTGTTTGAACTTCTTTAGACTGGGGGAGATGTAGAGGTATCCGGTTCACCAACTGAAAAGGCCATTTTACAGTGGGGGATCAAGGTTCATGCTTAACATTTCTATTGCTTTCCTATCTTTAGTTCATCTATTTGATTCAGGTGCAATAATATGTTAAACTAATCATGATGCCTCATTTGCAGCTGGGGATGGATTTTGAAGCTGTTAGGTCAAAATCCTCTATAATTCATGTTTTCCCTTTCAATTCTGAGAAAAAACGAGGCGGAGTTGCTGTAAAGCTGGTATACTTCTCAGTCTTTGGTTTCAGTGATCATGAATGTGCTGCCGGAGAGGATGTTTGCTTCAATATACATAAATATGTACATGCACACACTAGCTTATTATTATCATATTGTTTTGTGAATTTTGTCATGCAGATTGGCCAGAATAAAAAGATCTAGTCATGCAGATAGTGTACATATTAATAACTCGTAGACAGTGAAGAGACTGTCGTGTATGCCCTTGAACAGCTTTATTTAGTTTTAAGGCAGTATCAGTGCGGTGCTTTTCTTTGTGCTTACCATTTTAAATGGGTTTCAAGGACAATGAAGTTCAGACTTCTGAGGCATAATAAAACTACGAATAACGATTTCACTTAGGGATGGTCCAGTTCAGGGTGTCTGAAGGACTATATTGTAGTTAAATCTGAATTAGTAAGTTCTGGAAACTTTTAAAGTACTTATAATTTTAAAGTAAATAATTATAGGTTTCCTGAGCTTAAATTTCCAAAGATTATATCTTAAGCGTATATTTATAGCTATACTTGACTAAATAGAACAAATTTAAATGATATTGAGTTGACAAGATCGGATACTACGATCATCTGATTTTGTCAAGTAGGATGCAAATCCCCTTAATATGCCAACATGATACGATCTGGATATTGGTCCTTAAGTTTTAGATCGAGCAGTAGATGGAACTCAGAATCAGATCTGAGATTTTACTAGCCATTACTATGGGGCAAAGCCATGCATCATTTCTATATGATAGTGGTGTAAAGGCCGTTAACTGTTGGGTTCATGAACCATTTATTTGTTTTTCTTTAACTAAATCTTTGGTGGTCTGAAGAACATAAGTATTTGCTGTTTTAAGGGAATTAACTTTTGTTCTTGGCTAGTACTTGGTTATGATGCACATCAAAATGCACACAGTTACTGTGTTGAGTTGTGACAGTGTTAAATGTCCTGCAGATTTATGCTATGATTGTCTAGTGATGCAATGTAAACCATAATTAATGATTGTCTTTTATCTTCCATGCACAGCCAGACTCAGAAGCTCACATACACTGGAAAGGAGCTGCTGAAATAGTTTTAGCTTGTTGTACAAAGTACATGGATGCCAATGATCAAGTTGTAGCAATGGATGAAGATAAGGTTTGGGAAATAATTGACTATTGTTATCTATAGCAATTCAATAGCTGCTATGGTTTTTCTTGCTGGCATCTTTCACAGTACTATTGTAGCTTGCAATACTTCTTTACGAAATTTCATTTCATTGCTGCAATGTTCATGGCATAGCACACTCTCTGGTATTGCACTCTTGCTGCAATAATTGACTATTGTTATCTATAGCAATTCAATAGCTGCTATGGTTTTTCTTGCCGGCATCTTTCACAATACTGTCGTAGTTTGCAATACTAATAGACGAAATTTCATTTTATTGCTGTAATGTTCTTTATGTGATGGCATAGCGCACACTCTGGTATTGCACTTACATTCTTCTTCGTGATATTGCCTCAACATATTCTCACTCTTTTTTTGACCATCTAGTTTTGGAAGTTTTATGCATTACTCATTACATTCCATGGAGGCAGATCTTAGAGTCCTCCAGACTACTCTTTCCAACACAACCATTCTTGAATACCCTGGTTTGCATGTACATTTGATGTTGGTACTTTTATATACATGTTATGCTTTTATTTATTGTTGAAGTTCTTAAATCTTCTGAGAAAGAGAATAGGCTTTTTCATAGTCTTAGATGTGTGATGGTAAATTGTTTTATTCATGTTTTCTTGCTTGTCACTAGTCATTGACAGTATTGATGGATGATCTTTAAATGAGTTTTTCCTGTTTTGCAGGAGATGTACTTTAGAAAGACTATTGAAGATATGGCTGCTGGTAGTCTACGCTGCATTGCCATTGCATATAGACCCTATGATATAAAAGACATTCCTCTAAATGAAGAAGGGTTAGCCAAATGGGCATTACCTGAGGATGAGCTTATTTTACTGGCTATTGTAGGCATAAAGGTATGATTCTTGTCAAGCAGTGCACATAATATTAACTGAAAAGGACATTGATTTTTATTTGTTCCTATCTCTGTATGTAACTTTAGGAATGTTTTAAATTGTTTGGACACTCCAGTGCTTTTCCATGACTATGAAGAGTTCTTATCGTGGACCTAAGGAGAAGTTTAATGTTTGTGTCATTTTACTGACACTGGCTTGTTGATCCAAATAGTAATCTTCCGGAATCCCATAGAACTCTGTCTTGGTACAAGTGGCTGACAAGTGACGACTGAAAATATTTTCTTAAATTTCCCCAGATGCATTGTCAATCATTTGCTATACTCACTTTCAATACCTATGACAAACTCTCTTACACTTTCATAATGTGCAGGATCCTTGTCGTCCTGGAGTGAAAGATGCAGTGAAACTATGCCAAAATGCTGGAGTTAAGGTAAGTTTGTTTTTTTGAATATTTTTTGGATCAGTAATTTGGGGAAATGATCCTTCCTCTGTTCTGCTTCCTTCTCTTTTTTTTCTCCCTCTTATTATTATTTCTGCAACTCAAAATTTGAATTTCTCGTCATTTGCATCCCTTTAGGTGGTCGTATCGGATGTTTATGTTGTTTCGATGCTTTTCATTGGAAAATGGTCGAGCATAATTTATCCTTGTATAATGAGGTTATTTTAAAGGCTTAGACATTGAGATTCTGTTTATCAAAGTACATTGTCATATATTCATTTCACTGTAGGGTGCTTCGAACATTTCTTTCTTAGGATGGTAATCATTGATGCTGGATTTCAAATAGTAATCTTCTGCAGCACGACAGATTGAGGATAGGTACTTATCTAGGTGTGACCTCAGTGTGTAATGCCTCTTATTGGGTGATAGGTACGAATGGTTACTGGTGACAATCTCCAAACTGCCAAAGCAATTGCTTTGGAATGTGGGATACTAGATCCAGAAGCAGATGCTACTCCGCCAAACCTTATTGAAGGAAAAGCTTTTCGTTCCTTAACTGATGCGGAAAGAGAAGAATTTGCCGAGATGATATCAGTATGACATTGCTTCTTTTTTGTGTAATCAATCCTGTCTTCTATTTGAATGTATGCTAATATTTTTTTCTGTTTTTGCACCAGGTTATGGGAAGATCATCTCCTAATGACAAACTTCTGCTTGTTCAAGCGTTGAGAAAGAGAGGACACGTTGTTGCTGTAACTGGGGATGGCACTAATGATGCTCCTGCTCTACATGAGGTTGACACACCGTTTTTCTTGGGATTCCTTTGATATCCTACTGATTGCCTTTTTCATTGATTCATGACATTTGTCATTCTAGCATCTCAAAGATTCAGCATATACACCAGACCAAGATGCCTTGAAATCTTTTTACATAACTGGTTTATAGTCTTCAAGTCCCTAGATGTCTCATAGTATCTTGCTGTGCAGTCTGTTGGTAAATTTGGTTGTAGTCTTGAACTCACTCCGAGTCTGGAAGTTTGCTTGTTCTTAATTCTATTATGAGGTGGTAAGATTGCAAGTTATTAAAAAATGCTGGATCTTAGCTTGCCATACTTTTAGAAAATTTTTGTAGTCATGAATGGCTCTTGCTTTGGTCTGCATAGACCAATGCCCTCATGTTGTGCATTAACTTTGAACTCTTTTCATCCAATAATTTTGTTGCTTGGATGTCTATTTGATCTTGGAGTTCAGGCAGATATTGGCCTCGCAATGGGTATTCAAGGGACAGAAGTTGCGAAAGAGAGTTCGGACATCATAATTTTGGATGATAATTTCGCTTCTGTTGTTAAGGTTAGTAAATCGATGCTGGTCTTTCATGGTAGTCTGCCCGAATTTAATTAAACGAGGAATTCAGCATGTTCATGACAGAGTTGATTGTTTTATTTAACTTTTCTGAAGAGAAGTCTAACTGATGACAGTCAAGTTGTAGGGTAGCTTGACTACATTAGTTACCTGGAGAGTATTCTCTCTGTAAATATATGTACTTATTTGACTGGATTTAGATTGGTATTGTGCAACTTTACTTGACTTGGTACCTGGTGTACATTCCTCAAACAAGTCAATACTTGAATTTCGCCTGCACATTTGGAAATCTTTCTGATATGTATATCTTTCTGATAGGTCGTCAGGTGGGGAAGATCTGTGTATGCAAATATTCAAAAATTTATCCAGTTTCAGCTTACAGTTAATGTTGCAGCTCTTATCATAAACGTTGTTGCTGCTGTTTCCTCAGGTGATGTTCCACTGAATGCAGTGCAGGTACTCTCTCTCCCTCTCCCTCCCTCCCTCCCTCCCTGCGGTGCAGACCTCCACATGATATTTCTTTTTTCTAGTTCTGAATTTTTCTCTTTGCTTGCAGCTTCTCTGGGTTAATCTTATCATGGACACCCTTGGGGCATTAGCACTGGCCACTGAGCCTCCAACTGACCACCTTATGCATAGGCATCCTGTCGGTAGGAGGTAAGAGTAAGTGGTTGTTATTGGGTGCAATATAGTTCAAGAATTTCCGTCCCAAGCTTGGAGATCATGTTTTTTTTTTTCTTTTAATCTCTGTTTCTTTAAATCCGTGTTGCAATTTCTTCACTTGTTGGAACCTTTTGTTTATCCTTACTCTTTGACTGTGCACTGAGTGGGCGATTCTTGATTGCAGAGAACCTCTTATTACAAATATCATGTGGAGGAATTTATTGATACAGGTATGGCCACTAACACATTTATTTCAAAAGATTTTCTGGCCTTTTGCTCCTAACAATGTAGAGTTTGGATCTTTAGGCTGCCTATCAAGTGAGTGTCCTGCTTGTCCTCAATTTCCGAGGTAGAAGCTTACTGAATTTAGGGCATGATACCAGGGATCACGCTAACAAAGTGAAGAATACACTGATCTTCAACGCTTTCGTCTTTTGCCAAGTAAGTATGGTGCCTTACAGTCATAGAAGACAGAACGATTGATGGTTCTGGGCTGCTAGAGTTACTTATGTGTTTTCTTCTATTGGAATTGAATGGGTTGGATCTCTAGTTAGGACATTTGGCAATGGAATTATTTCATCAGCTGAGAAGATCGAATGATCTGTGAACTGTACTTCAACATTGAATCTATTTTCTTGGGCAAGGAAAGAAATTGATTTATAATTGCTTGCGAGTGGGTTTCTTTATGGCATTCTTATAGTTTGAGGAAAACTAGTACTTAGTGTGAGAGAGAGAGAGAGAGAGAGATCCCTGCAGTGTGCCAACTAGCACATTTTCTGCCTATATATGGAAGCCAACCACTCCAGAGCTACAAATTCTGGAGGGAGAGCACTTGGAAAGCCTGTTTATCACATTGAACCTGAATTCGCTTGTTTTTGTTTCGCTGGCTATTTAATGGAGGATACCATAACTGGTTAATGCAAATGCTGTGCTAATTCCGATTCATGTCATCTGGGCATCAGCTCGAGGAACCCATTGACAATGGATTTTCATTTCTATCTAGGCTTGCTTGTATTCATGATGCTATTACCAAGAAGATTCAGAATTCTCTCATTTTCTTCTTTTATCCCATAATTTTGACAAGCATGTTAATGTTGGATCTTCAGATATTCAATGAATTTAATGCCCGGAAACCAGATGAGATTAATGTGTTCAAGGGAATCACGAAGAATCGTCTCTTCATGGGGATAGTAGGTCTGACTCTTGTACTTCAGGTGAGAACCCTCCAGCATTTTTCTTGATTGAGTCAAGATATCATTTAAAAATTTGTGATGATCCTTTATCTTTCCTTCTCTTCAGGTCATTATCATAGAGTTTCTCGGGAAGTTCACTTCAACAGTGAGACTTAATTGGACGCAGTGGATCATATCCATTATCATTGCTTTTATCAGGTCCGTAACTTGTATGTCTCTCGTGATATCGATGGTGACTAGAGAGTTTCTTATAACATTCTAATTCTTATGACTGTTTATTTTATTTGAAATTTTGTTGGTGCATTGAATAATAAAACATTATGAAAAGAGCAGTAACACCAGTCACCACTTGCTTTTTATCGAATTCGTCAACTCTTTGTTAATGGTCTTTCCTTTATGGTTCTCGTCTTTGAAAACAGTTGGCCTCTGGCTGTTGTTGGAAAGTTACTACCCGTCCCCAGAACTCCGATTCATGAGTATCTGGCAAGAATATTCTGTCATTGATAACGAAATCGTGGAAGTAAGAGTTCTTTGCTGCTTTCTGTGCACACTAAGTACCCAGAATTTCTGTTGCCCTGCAGCTAATTTTCCTTTTCCTCCTGCAGGTCAACTGGGTGAATCTTGAATGAGCTGGGACGGGGCGTGTCTAGTTTACAGGACGACACGATATGTTGATAATACACTTCTGACATAGATGGTAGTTCTGACACACCATGGATCACTACCCATTTTGAGATTTTTCGGATGTATTTGGATAGTTTTCACTGAATCAATGCTTTGTGTGGATTGTACATGAGTACACCCGAACTTTTTTTTCATACAGAATTCGTTTCCTGTTTGTTTCGCTGGTATCACTCTATGTGAATGTAAGAATTGGATTAAAAGTCCAACTGAAATGAAGGTTGCTAATGTGTTTGCAGTTTGACAAAGGCCTGTCGACTAAGAAGCTCAAGTTGTCATGCTTTTCATAGGGGAGGACGGGTTGTTCAGAAAGCATTTCACTTTTCTCTCTAAAGGCCCCCACCTATGGGTTTCTTCCATTTAGGGAAAACAGATAGAGATGTCGCTATCTAAAGCTAAACCGATTTATAGACGACCTATTAGAATTATGTTTGTTGCAACTAGAGGAAAATCAAGAGGCCAAGGGTTATGAGTTACTACTGCTAAAGCCTAGGGGTTATATCTCGCAGTATGGAAATGGAAAGTTAAAAAGGCAAGAATTAGGTTTTTCACTCTCACCGAGTAAGATTCCTGGAGCTCATCCTTTGAGATTGCGATAGAGCAGACCATGTAGGCACATATCTTTCACTGCAATAGGCTGGAGATTTGAGGCCTTTCTGAACGCCTTCTCACCAAACATCATCTTCCATCTGCAATAAACCAAATGCCTGAGGATCGTGGTGCCCAAGTGTTGGCCCTACGGATTACTTATGTGTTTTAATTTCTAATACCTGTACTCTTTCTCCACGAAAATCTTGTCATCCTGTAATCAAAGGAAGAGGACTAGATGAATTACTGAAAACGATGAGAAATTTGAAGGAGCAAAAAGCTTGAACCTGAATATTCTCTAGACACCTAACTCGACCATGTTGAGAAACTCGCATGATTAGTTCCTATGAACTAGAACACCATCAAAGGGGCCAGCATCATGATAAAGCATTAATGTGTGGAACAGTGACTTGAAGCATATCCCACAGGACGAGTGAATTAATGGATGTGAGTAGTGTCTAAAGTGACGGGATGAACTAGAATATGAAAACAGAAATTCTGGAGGACAGTGAAAATTGGTTGTTTTACAGGATATGAGAGTAGAATAGATGAGAACATATACAGATCCATGTCTTTAGCTACTTAGCTCTACTTTATAAAGGCATGCTGCACTCACGTGCACTATTGCCCCTAACCTTCCATGGCATGGTAATAAATATCAGCCAAAGAAGGAATGTATATTCAATGCTGCATGTTGTGATATGAGTCGGTGCACGACATTAATGTTTTACTTTGATGAGGCTACTACTTTTTGTAGATCTTCTGGGTTTGCCATGTGCACACTATTCCTTTTTTTTTTTTTCTCTGCATCAATTCTGGAAATTTTTGGAAGAACATTCACAAATTGCTAATAGGTAATTGGTGGTTGCAATCAGTTTTTAATATTATAGGGACTAACTGGAATTCAGATCACCTTGAGAGAATCTTTCAGAGAGAAGTCAAATATTACGCAGCATTTCCTTGGTCCCAGTGGCAGTACAAGATTGGTGTCCATCCATGGTCCATACCTATAAAAACAGAAAACCCTCAGCTAGAGAAGAGAAGTCAGATAAATTGCTTATTGATACCAAAATCTGATGAGTGAGTCATCACCTGTTTATCATGAAATTGGGATAAATGAAAGCACAAAGAGCTTTCGCTCCAAGTCAGTCAAAATCATTGGCATTGTCGGTCGATTCACCTTCACATATTTGTAGACTTACTTTATCATGTATCTAGTAAGGAGTAAATACTAAAATGAAAGCCATAAACAGTTGCAGATATAAAGTAACTATAGTATAATAAGATTTACTCTGTAAAACATGATAAGGATGATTCCAAGAAAATGCAGGAACAACGCTTAACATTATGGAATGGGCATTATGAAAATGTACAATTTGTGGCCAGTCACTGTGGTGGAAAAAGAGTCAAGCTTCAGACCAGATGCCAGGCCCTTGGGCGCATATGGTACATGGTAGGCGCCATCTAAACAATTATTGCAGAAAACCTACGAAAATGAACAATTTCAATCAGCTGCCTGAGAATCGTCATTGAGACATGGATTGGTAATTTCTTTGTCAAAATTTGAAATCTAAACCTAATTAAAAATTTGAAAAAGACGGTCAAAAGACGTTGAAAGCATAATACAATCTCCATTGAAAAACTTGAAAATTGAAGTAGCAAAAAGCAGTAAAATATTACACTATTCAGACCAGAACCAAGGATACTGATTAAAACACGATAAGAGGCAGCATATTAAAATCAAAACGAGGAGCTACAGACCTTCCAGTTACCCTCAAGGGTGTATTCACGTCTACAAAGATAAGTTAGTGAGGGATCAATGCAGTTACTGCCCAGAGTACCTACACAGCTGCCAGTCCATTCCTTTGCTTCTATGTTTCTTTCAACTTCCTGATCAGGAGAGACATCTTTCTCAAAATTGAGAAGAACAAATGGGCCAAGTAGCTAATTTTAGCAGTATG
This sequence comes from Eucalyptus decipiens, assembly GCA_014182575.1. Taxonomy (NCBI): domain Eukaryota; kingdom Viridiplantae; phylum Streptophyta; class Magnoliopsida; order Myrtales; family Myrtaceae; genus Eucalyptus; species Eucalyptus decipiens. The sequence continues at coordinate 693,154 of CM024611.1, read as the reverse complement.
AGCACAAACTCCTGCATCACACAGCTGCAAGAAATCTCATTGCTATATCATTTGAAAATGCTGCACAACAAGAGGAATGGGATATAAGTAACAATTACCTGCCTTTACATCAAAGTTTCAGATTCCTTTGATTCTAGTTGCTCTGAGAAGGGCTCCGTTCAGTGCGTAAGTCTACCCCTGCAGAAAAAAGCAAGATAAGTTGGTGTGCATATTACCCAGTACAAATAGGTTTACCATCACAAAGCTTGTATTTAGTTGTTAAGTCTCCTCAATGACTCGAGGTATTCAAATTTCAAAGAGAAGTTCAACAAGAAATATTAAGTGCCAACATAGACTAGAAGCATTCCTGTAGTGCATCTGCATTGATCTACAAAAGCTTTTAATACTACTTTCATGGGTAGATTCCTGGTCTTTTGGGTTGTAAATGCATTAATAGTATGATAATGGAAAGAATCTGCTTATCAATCTATTACCTTCACCCAGCACGTTTTCTCTCAAACTCAACTGCTAAGTGATGCGTTCATCAACAATCAAGTCAGGATGAAAAGTGACTAGACGTTGCTTTTAAATCTCAAGATATAGATCATAATAGGAAAATTCACTATTCCAATGTGCTATTAGTATGTAATATTTGTTGGAATGTGTTGAAAAATCTTCTATAATCTCTCCCTAATTATATGGAATATTACGTGATTATGTGATTTGATTTGATTTTGTTAGCTGTAAATTAGCTATTGATAGAAATTAGAGGCTAATTAGGATCTTTACCTAAATAGGTTTCTTACCTAATTTAGGTTCTCTATTTCTATATTTATACACCTTGTAATCACTCTATGAAAAAAATATAAGACAAATTCTTTTCTTCATGGTATCAGAGCCCGAAGGTCATTTATCTATTTACCTCGGGTAATTTTTTAATTTTTTTTCTTTGATCATTTGATCACTATGTCGGACGAATCATCAATCACCCAGTCTAACCCCCCATCACTTCTCACAAAGTCTACCGAACCTCATCCCATTCAGATCACTTCCATAAAGCTGAATGGTGATAACTTTTTTCGGTGGTCTCAATCCGTTTGAATGTATATACGGGGTAGAGGAAAGATTAGCTATCTGATTGGAGATAGCAGAGAACCAGAGACAAATGACCCCACTTGGGCTGTTTGGGATGCAGAGAATTCAGCGATTATGACATGGCTGACTAACTCCATGGAAGAAGATATTGGTGCAAACTATTTGGGCTATCATACCGCGAAAGAACTCTAAGATGCGGTGTATGAGATGTATTCAAATTTGGGTAATCAATCTCAAATCTACGAGTTAAACCTTGAAGCTGGGGAAGATGTGACAAGGAGAGGAAACTATCACAAAATACTTTCACTCTTCGAAACGTTTGTGGCAGGAGTTCGATGTATTCAATGACCATGAGTGGACATGTATTGAAGATGGTAATCGGTACAGGAAAATTGTAGAAGCATAACGTATCTACGCTATCCTAGCAGGGCTTAGAGATGAGTTTGATGAGGTGCACGGCAGAATACTTGAGAAGCAGCCTCTTCCACCTATTGGAGAGGTCTTCTTAGAGGTTCGGAGAGAAGAAAGTAGATGGGGAGTAATGCTGGGCAAGGCAGCTACTGGCGGAAAGGATGGATCATTGGAAGATTTAGCATTGGCTATCTTTGAAGACAAGGAGGGCCGTGTTCCTGCAACAATAGTCTCCGCGGCAAATGTAAGCAAAATCCCTATTAACTTGCGAAGATCAAATGGGAAACCCCTTATTTGGTGTGATTTCTACAACAAACCCCGTCATACACAAGAGACTTGTTGGAGGACTCATGGTCGTCCAGCTTCTACAACTAGTGAGGCAAGGAGACTAACTTCATTCAGCCGTGATAATAAGTCATCTCAGTGTATACCTCCTACAGCTAATGAGGCCATTGCATTCCCTTTTAGCAAAGAACAACTAAACCATCTTTTGTAGCTACTTCACGCTGGGTCCGTATCGGGTAATTCTACTGCTTCGATTGCCCACCAAGGTAGAAATCAAAATGCCCTCTCCTCTTGTTCACAATCTGTATCTTGGATCATTGATTGGGAGGCATTAGATCATATGACTAATATTCCATATTTGTTAAAATCCTATATTCCTTGTCCCGGCAACCAAAAAATTCGGATTGTGGATGGAAGTTTTTCATCTATTGCAGGCAAATGATTAGTTCCACTTTCTGATTTTATTGTACTTCATAATGTACTGCATGTTCCTGAGTTAGCTTGTAGCCTATTGTCTATTAGTAAACTTTTTAAAGAGTCTAACTATCGTGTTGTCTTTTTTGCTTCCCACTGTGAGTTGTAGGATCAGATTTCGGGGAAGACGATTGGCAGTGCTGGAATGAGGGATGGTCTCTACTATTTTTTGAAGAGTTTGTCTTTGATAAAAGAACTCAGGCGTATGGAACTTTCAGTTCTTTCCCTGTTGAAGAAAAAATAATGGTTTGGCACCATAGATTAGACCATCCTAGCTTTGGATATTTGAAACATGTGTTTTCTCATTTGTTCAAAGATGTAGATGTTTCTTCACTATATTATAAAAATTGTCTTTTTTCTAAAAGTCATCGGTATCATGCATCATCACCATTTTACTTAATCCATAATGATTACTTAATCCATAATGATGTTTGGGGTACTTCACCCATGCCAACAAAAACCAGAAAACGATGGTTTGTCACCTTTATAGATGATCATTTCCGTTTATGTTGGACATACTTGATGAGTGCCAAGTCTAAAGTTGAGTCTTTGTTCAAAATTTGTTATCAAATGGTTATGACTCAGTTCCGTACACTATTAATCTTCTTCGTACCGATAATGGTACTGAATATTGTAACCAGTTTTTGGGGAGTTTTTTGAAAGAAAAATGCATCCTTCACCAGTCAACTTGCAGAACTTCACCCCAACATAATGGTATTATGGAACACAAAAATCGCCATCTCCTTGAAGTATCCTGTGCCCTCATTTTTTCAATGCATGTACCTAAATACTTATGAGGGGAAGCTGTGCTAACATCTTATCTAACTAATAGGCTGCCTACTCGGGTATTAAACTACACTACTCCCTTAGATTGTTTCAAACAAGTGTACCCCACAGCCTGTAATTTTTTCTGATATTCCTCTAAGGGTGTTTGGTTGCACTACATTTGTCCATCTCCCAATTCAGTGTCAATCCAAATTAGATCCTCGGGTTGAAAAGTGTGTTTATAGGGTATGCACATAATCAAAGAGGTTACAAGTGTTACAATCCATATATTGGCAAAACTCATATCATTATGGATGTAATCTTTATAGTCACAACCGTTTTTTTCTAATAAATCTCTTCAGAGGGAGAATGCCGAAGTTAGTGAAGAGATTAACTCTCTTGTCCTTCCTACTCCTTTGTTTGAGCCTTCGAAAACATCTCTGCCGAATCATGATGTGTCAAAGATAGGTGGAGAAAAAGTTCAAGATCACAATGTGATCAACAAGCCCGAGCTTTAGATTTATACTAGAAGAAAAACCCTTTAAAAGGTTGCAAATCATAACTTTATCTTGAAGCCTCATCCGTTTGCAGCCCCGAGAGGTGATCTTAGTAGTACTTCTTTTCCCTCCATTCCTGTCTCAAAGTTTGATACTAATACTTCTAATCTTGATATGCCTATAGCTCTTAGAAAATGGGTTAGATTATGTACCTGGCATCCTATATCAAAACATGTGTCATTCCAAAAGTTGTCTCATCATCATAGAGTGTTTGTGTCAAACCTATTTCAGATATCTATTTCTAAAAATATCTAGCAAGCTTTGAAGGATCTAAAGTGGAAGATGGCAGTTGAGGATGAAATGCATGCACTTAAGAAGAATGACACATGGGAATTGGTTGATGCACCAGAAGAAAAAAAAATTATTGGCTATAAATGAGTATTGGGCGGTATAAAACAAGGCTAGTGGCGAAGGGGTTCACTCAAACTTATGGAGTAGACTATCAGGAGACTTTTACTCCAGTTGTCAAGATAAATTCTGTTTGGATTTTACTATCTTTGGTTTTGCAGAAAATGAAGGTAAAGTTTGTAGATTAAAAAAGTCACCGTACGGACTTAAATAATCTCCAAGAGCTTGATTTGAATGGTTCAGGAAGGTGGTTAAAAGATTCGGCTATCACCAAAGTCAAGGGGATCACACTCTATTTTATAAACACTCAAAGGAAGATAAGCATACAATTCTAATCGTCTATGTTGATGATATAATACTGATTGGTGATGACAAAGTTGAGTTGGAAAACATGCAAGAGAAGCTGGCTGAGGAGTTTGAGGTTAAGGATTTTGGTGTCTTGAAATATTTTCTTAGAATAGAATTTGCAAGATCTAAGAAGGGCAATATTTGTAAACCGACGCAAATATGTTCTTGATCTGCTCAAAGAGACAGGTCTATTAGGATGCAAAGCGATAGAGACACTCGTGGAACCAAATATGAAACTTGAACCTGTCAAGGCTGAAGAAGTGATAGACCAAGAAAGGTATCAAAGGCTTGTTGGTCGACTTATTTACTTATCTCACACTCGATTTGACATATTGTTTGCCGTAAGTATGGTGAGCCAATTCATGCACTCACCAAGGCCGAGGCATTTTGAAGCAGTATATAGAATTCTACGCTACTTGAAGGGCAGTCTTGGTAAGGGTCTAATGTTTAAAAAACATGGACATTTGGAAATTGGGGTATGTGGATTAAAGGTATCTTGGATGAAATACGGATCCCGAGTTCCATATCAATGAAAGTGTATTGCGACAATAAGGCAGCCCTCGCAATTGCTCATAATCTCGTGTTACATGAACGGACAAATCATGTGGAAGTTGATGAACACTTCATCAAAGAAAAACTTGATAGTTGATTGATTTGTATGCCGTATATTTCAAGTGATGATTAGGCTGCTGACATTCTAACCAAGGGATTGCATAAAAGGCAATTTGTTCATCTAGTGAGCAAGCTGTCTATGGAAGATATTTTTAAGCCAGTTTGAGGGGGAGTGTTGGAATGTATTGGAAAATCTTCTATAATCTCTCCCTAATTATATGGAATATTATGTGATATTATGTAATTTGATTTAATTTTGTTAGCTGTAAATTAGCTATTATTGATAGAGATTAGAGGCTAATTAAGATCTTTACCTAAATAGGTTTCTTACCTAATTTAGGTCCTCTATTCCTGTATTTATACACTTTGTAATCACTCTATGAAAAAATATAAGACAGATTCTTTTCTTCAAATATATTTGAAGGAATCTCCAACTATGCTACTCTATAAGCATTTATCACGGGAGTTGCAGCACGATGAGATGCATTCCAAAGATGATAGAGTAAAGCTTTGCTTGAGATGAACCTTTTTTCTATAATCCATTTAAGAACGCAGTGAATCAGATTGCCAAACTATCGGCTTCAATTTCCTTTTAACCAAGCTGAATCAAGGAACGGAAATTACAAGAAAACAAAGAACAACCTAGAACTCGACTTCTTAGCTTTAACATGAAAGTGGAAGTGAACATTTTACGGGCACACAAAGCACGACTTCCTGCCACTTCCTGATGCAAGAAGAGAAGCATGATGGCGACAGACATTGTGAAAGGCGTGGACTTTTCCATTACCATCTCGACACACCAGAAATTCTACATTTCCTAATCTGCAGCATTTAACCATAACTGGGTTCCAGGAAGTCATGCATAGAGAGAGAAACAAAACGGTAGGAGTTTTAACTAGAAAAGGTGCTGCTTCTAGGTATCTCACTACCATAAATAAAAAATTGTCCCGGGAAGGAAAGCCATGGAAAAAGGAAGAAATTTTTAAGATTATTATTAAATCAAGCTATAATTCTGTGCCACAATGGGATAGTAATTGCCTACTGAAGCTCCTCACTACCTGCCGGTGAAGAAGTCCAGGAGCGATTTAACCTGATCGGTGCATCCTGACAATCAAGGAGAAGGAATGAAAATAGGATATCTCAGGAAACACTTAAATCCTTAATCCAGTCCGACAATTAAAAGGAAAGTCAAAGCGAGATCATCAAAAGTCAGATAACTGAAGGAGTTATATCCGGTCGGTCATGAAAATCACCGTCGCCGACTGGGTCGAGGAGAAACCAGAGGAACGAAGCCAATTCACATCCTTAACAACAAAATTGAGTCGAAAGCATCGAGCCTTGAGGAGAGGAAATGAAATGGAAGAGGACGAACCGACAGCCCGCCAGCCTCCGCAGAAGACGCGATCGAGCTCGAGGTCGAGGAAAGAAGGGGTCGGTGTTCCACGAGTTGGGCGGAGTGAAGGCCTCTGCGATGGGCAGCTCCGGATCGAACTCGTCCCCCAGCTACTCGGCAGCAGAAGGAGGAGGCGCCGCCGCCGCCGCCGCCGCGAGAGAAGTGGGGAGATGAGCCGGGACTCGAAAGAGGGGTTTGATCGCGAGCATCGTCGTCGCCATCGACGTGGTTTTTGGTTGCTTCCTCTGTGCCGTTGCCGGATATTCGGGATGCCGTTGACTCCACTGTACTGTATAAGTCTTTCATTTATATTATCTTCTAGGCCTAGGGCGTGCATGGAAATGCTTCTAAAATATTTCTGTACGGATTTTGTTTTTGGGAAAAAAAAAAAAACTGAAACGCGTTTGATTGCGTTTCTATTTTATTTTTATTTTTTTTGTTCTTAGAAGAAAATTAAAGCAAAAAAAAAAAATACAAAAAAGTTGTTTCTTTTCTCCAAAAACACTTCTTCAAGAACAAAAATGAAAAGAAACAAAAACCAAAACGGGAACAAAATTGGAGAAAGAAGAACACCGGCTGAAGCTTCTCCTTCGTGCGTGCTCTCTCTCGGCCGAAGCTTCCTCCGCCTCCTCCTTCCTTTTCCGGCGTCTCTCCCTTCTCTCCGGCGGCTCCCACTCGGCTGACTCTCCGGCGACTCCTCACTCGCGTGCTCTCTCTCGGCCGAAGCTTCGTTCTCGTGCTCTCCCTTTTCCGGCGTCTCTCCCTTCTCTCCGGCGGCTCCCACTCGGCTGACTCTCCGGCGACTCCTCACTCCGGCGACTCACCGGCTGAAGCTTCCGACTCCAGGTACGTTTCCGGTTCTCCTCCTTCTCCGGTCGACGATGGGCTTCGGCGCGGCAGATCTGGGACGCTCGCTTGAGGCTGCCGACGGCAGATCTGGGACGGTTTCGCAACAACGGGTCACCCAAAGATAGAACAAAACCCATCAACCCACGTCACGGTTTCGCAAGATTTCTTTTTTTTTTCTCTCTTCTCGTTCGCTTTAACATCGATCGCATCCGTCTCGCGTTTTTTTAGCTGCCGAAGGAACGGGAAAAAAGAGAAGTTCCCCTCCAACCCAATCCCAAAAAAGGGACGAAAATCTCGCCTTTTGATAATTCATCTCCGACCCAATCCGAACGGGGGCCAAAAATCTCGCCTTTTGATGATTCATCTCCGACCCACATGGGTTCGAGATTGAATTTTTGTCCCACGAATCCCAATGGCGACGACAAGCTAACGCATTTTCGATAAGAAGAGCGGGGGAGTTGCGATGAAGGGCAAGGATCCTTCGCCGGAGGTGCAGATCACGGTGCAGGGGCGGGGCGGGGACGGCGGGGTGGCGGCGGGGGCGGAGGACCATGTGTTCAGGCAGGTCAGGTACAGACGGTGGGTCACGTGGCTGGTCCCGTCGTTCGTGGTGGCCAACGTGGTGATGTTCTTGGTGACCATGTACGTGAACGATTGTCCCAAGAAATCCGGCTTTTGCATCGCCAGGTCTCTGGGGAGGTTCTCTTTTCAAACGCTCAAGGAGAATCCCCTGCTCGGGCCTTCATCGGATACGTGAGTCTTCCTTCTGTATCTCTGTTACTTTCTCTGTTTCTGTATCATTTCTAGCGCGTATATGGGATTGATGCATGGCACGGTGGGTGGAATGCAACGTCTAGATGTGTCTGCAGTTGAATAGGACATGGGCTTGTGGATGCTTCATGGGTTTTTTTAGAATGGTCCTTGTAGTGGATGACTTTTGTGAGTTTGTGCTCGATTGTTGTTTAGTTTACTCGTGAGATCAATCTTTGGTGGAGAGAGGAGCCAGAGATGCAGTAACTTTTCTGTTAAAGTAAGGCTCGCACTGAAATTCCATGTACTTGTTTCGAATTAGATAGTGGTTCCGAAGGCAGAAGGTGGACAGTAATGTGAAACCCAAGTAGCAAAAGGCGGTTGTGTAATAGATATCTTGTGTAGTTACCGGAAATCTCCTGATTTGAATTGGAACTAAGAAGCTGAGTTTGATTTCATCATCTTGTTCATGGATGATCTGAATAAAAGCCATCAGACAAACTTGAACCCCGAAAAAGGGGAAATGAGAGCAGCAAGATAGAGAAAGGATGAGACTTACAAATGTTTCTTAACATGATAGTGCTGGGCATAGCATTTCTTGCAGCCCTTACCAAGACACATCTAAACAAGAGAAGATGTCATTTTGATTCTGGACGATTAACTCTATCGAGAGTTATTTCTCAGCTGTTTTGCATGTATTAAATCGTAATTTAATGTTAATCTCTAAAATAGAACTCTTAACTCTTATTGGTGGAGATTTGCATTATGTGTCCAGCTCATCTTAACATGCAATTTGGCATACCATATAGTGGAGTTATGGTTTTGGGAAATTTTTCATTCAACGAAATTATGTCATTTGCCATTTTCCTGTTCAGGTTATACAAGATGGGCGCTTTAGCAGTTGCTGACGTGGTTCAGAAGCACCAGGCTTGGCGCCTATTTACCTGCATATGGTTGCACGCTGGGGTTTTCCACGTGCTGGCAAATATGTTGAGTCTAGTTTTCATAGGGATCCGACTTGAACAGGAATTTGGTTTTGGTATGCATAAATGTTCTTTACTGTAGCAAATGATTTTATTGCAACTTCATAATGCATCATCACCTTTACCTTGAAAGGCTCTACCTGTTTGAGATTCTGACACAAACCCAATCGGATAGGCTCCCACTGATGCTTCCATGGAAATATTAAGCTCTCGTTTTTATGAAGTATCGTAGCTTTGCAAAAATTAACTCGTAGTTTCTCTTCCAATTTTCAGTTCGAATCGGGCTACTGTATGTTATATCTGGCTTTGGTGGAAGTTTATTATCAGCCCTATTCATTCAATCTAGCATCTCGGTTGGTGCATCGGGTGCCCTTTTCGGTTTGCTAGGGAGCATGCTCTCCGAACTCATTACAAACTGGACAATATATGCAAACAAGGTACACTAAAAGAACCGAACATGGCCTTTGTTAGAACCTTCAGCCTTTTGAAATTCTTTGACCGTGCCTTTTGACCATATAGATCATTTTGTCTGTATGTGCAGTTAGCAGCATTGTTAACTCTCATCATCATCGTTATAATAAATCTCGCGATGGGTATTCTGCCTCACGTGGACAACTTTGCTCATATTGGCGGATTTCTTTCTGGTTTTCTTCTTGGCTTTGTGTTTCTAATTCGGCCCCAGTTCGGGTGGGTTAGCCAAAGAAATGCTCTTCCTGGAAGAGCAACCCCTTCACTTAAACCAAAGCACACGATTTATCAGTATGTGCTATGGGTGGTTTCTGTAATTCTACTAATCTCAGGGTAAGTTCATCACATCTCGATCATTCTAAGCTTCTGGTACATTTGACAATCTCCTTCTACAGATCTGAGGAATACGACCATTAGGGGCATGTTGTCTTGACAGGTTGACAGTTGGCCTGGTGATGCTCTTCCATGGAGTTAATGCAAATGAATACTGCTCGTGGTGTCATTATATGCAAATAAAAAAGTATTTGAAAAAATTTGATACAAACTTTAATTACAAAATTTTCTACGAAACATGCCATATGATCATGTTAAAAATGTTTGTCTTCACTAACCATGAACAAAATAAAATTAATGAGCATTTCATAAGAATGAGAATTCAATATCAATTTTAAACTTTATTAAAGAAAAGTTTTTTTTTTTTTTTTAAATTTAAAACAGAAATTTTTTTGTCGTTTACCAAACGTGTTTCGTTCTTTTTTCTATTTTAGGAACATAAATTGACTGCAATTACCAAACGTGTTTCATTCTTTTTTATTCCAAGCAGTTTTTTTTTACACTTACCAAACGCATTCTTTTGTTCAAAAACTGTTTAGGAATGAAACAATTTTTTTTTTTGTTTTGAACAAAAAAAAAAAGAAGTGTTTCCTGCACGCCCTTAGAATCTAATTCGACGGAATCGATTGAACATAGGAAATAAGTTCATAAAAGTGCATATCCATGTTCTTCGAATTTGTTCAAAAGTAGAAAAAATGGGTCTTTCGAAAGCTTATTTTGTACGTTACAAATCTTAACTTGACCTTGACAAACCAATAAATGAGACAGAATGCATATCCAATTTTTGATTTCCCTATTTACAATAAAGTTTTTTGCTTCTTCCCAACAAGCCAAATAATGATTTTTCCGAGAACAAATGAATAATTGGATGTAATCTATTTGAAGATTGCATATAAGATTTTTTTCTTAAATTTGAGTTTCCTTTTAAAATTTAGAACTCTAAAAAGATTAAAATTTTAAAAATTAGACAATACTAAATCAGTAAAAATAATAATTTATTAATCAATACGAAATAACTGGATTATGACCTATAAGACAATTTACAACATGACAAGACTCTAATTATACAATTACAAACATGATTCGTAAATTTTTTTGTTATAAATTCTTGGAGAGCAACTTTGTATTGTGTAAATCTCCCCTAATCTTAGTTCAAAAAAAAAAAAAAAAAATCTCCCCTAATCACCATGTGTTTCATAGATAAAAGCCACTAAAAAGTTATTTTTTCTTGTTGAAAAGAAGTTATTCATGCTATTATCAATGCCGTGTTTGGCTTTGACTTTCAATGATCCAATAGATATATATATGAAATGCCGCTAACCTTCTGTGGTAATAACTATTAGCCAAGGGGCTTAAGGCATGTGTATTCAACGCTGTATCCTGCATATGAGTTCATGTACGAGATTAATGTTCTAGTTTGATGAGGTTACTACTTTTCGTAGATATTTGGGGTTTGCTATGTGCGCATTATACCTTTTTTCTCCTGGCATCAATTCTGGAAAATTCTGAAAGACCATTCACAAGTTGCTAAGAGGTGATTGGTGGTTGCAATCAGTTTTTTATACAACAGAAACTTACTGGCATTCACAACCCCTAGGTAATCTTTCAAAAAATAGTCGAATATTACGCGGCACTTCCTTGGTCCCAGGGGCAGTATAAGAATTTGTCTATCCATGCTCCGTACCTATAGAAGCAGTAAACCCTCAGCTAGAGAAGTGAAGTAATATAAACTGCTTCATCAATACTAAAATCGGATGAGTGAGTTATTGCCTATTTATCATGAAATTGGGATGAATGAAAGCATAAAGACCTTTTGCTCCAAGTTAGTCAAAATCATCTACATTGTCAGTTAATCCATCTTCACATATTTGTAGACTTGCTTTTTCATGTATTTAGCAAGAAGCAATTACTAAAATGAAAACCATAAAAAAATTGCAGATATTAAGTGACCATCATATAATAAGATTTATACTATAAAACATGATGAGGATGATTCCAGGAAAATGCAGAAACAATGCTTAAACATATGGAACTGGCATTATGAAAGTGTACAGTTTGCGCGTAGTCATAACGTGGTGGTGCAATAATCAAGCTTTAGACCAGACGTTGGGCCCTTGTGCGCATATGGTATATGATAGCCGCCATCTAAATAATTGTCAATGAAAACCTACGAGATACAAACACAACACAGTTGCACAAGTGCGCGCGAGTCACACAAAGACCACCGTGCTCAGATGAGAGTAAAAGTGACCCAAGTCAAGCCCATTATCCTGGACAGATCCAGGTTCAAGCCCAACTTCCGTTCTCGGATGATTGATAGCTAAGCCTAAATCTAATACCATTGTGGAATCTTGATGTGCGTGTGATTTAATATCAAGCTCGGTTGATATATCGAGATTCCATTTGAAATATTTTTTTTGATGATTATATGATTTGATCTTTCTATTTCTAATTGAAAGATATTAGATAAGCATACGTTTTCTGTTTATGTCACTTTTTATGTCGATGTTGAAACAATTCATGATTGAATTCAACCAAGTTGAATGACTACTCACCATTTGAAAGCAAAAGTGTTTCGAGACAGACGATCATATGACATATTAGCTAGGCTCTTGATTTAGTTATTTTCCTTCACCATTGAACCGAATACATTCAAAACACTGTTTGAAATTTTAAATTTTATGATTGCTGTTTGATATTTCTTTTATTTGTAAGAATAACTTCATTCATTCACCACCAACGTATCCAATCCAATTGATGGTCAAAACGTCAAAACACACCTCATCATCGGCCTAAATTAACAAGCTTGGGATACAAGGACTTTCTCTTTTTTTCCTCCTCGAAGCAAATCCCCGAGGCGGAGAACCAATTTCCTTTTGGAATTTATACTATATGATTGTGATGATCACATATGATTCTTCGCTTTTAGCGGCTTTGTTTAAGTGTCGCAAAAATTTGTATTATCGGTGAGTTTCTGCTAAGTTTGAAAGCCTGCAGAAGGAAGGATGTGGATTCTGCAATTGGTCAGATTGTGCCAACGTGGACTTTTCAAAGATAAATTTGAGGACTACTGGAGATCCTAAACTGAAGACTCGACTCATAGAAATCATGTATGATATTCCAAGATCTCTTCCAAAGGTTGTGGATAAATTTGACGACAATTGGAGATCCTGCTCAGAATGCCGTGTAATTGGAGAAGAGATGCAATAGATTGTCCAAAGTTTCCGGGTAGAACTTCCTCGCAAACAAGTAACATGCTTGACCGATATGATGAACCACCAGGGCGTTCTCAAGTGAGGTAAGGCAGGAATGTGCAGATATGACCTGGATAGCGGGGGCTCGCTCGAGCACTCATGCTTCCCTGCTCTCAACCCGTTTTATTTTCTTGCCGACTTTGTGTTTATTGTGGGCGTTCTCTGAAAAATCTTGTCAAACCTGAATGCGTTTTTCTCACTCGCTCTCTCCGTGTATCTCTCTTTTTTCTCTCGTGGCCGATTCCTCTCGACCGCGTTCTCTCTCGCTTTCTTCTCTATGCTATGTTCTCAAGTTGAGAAATGCCTACCCTTTGAATTGTGAGACCTCATGTCTTTATATAGTGAAAAACTTAGGTTTATTCCTAATTATCCGGCCTTAATTTAGGCCTTACTGAAGTGATGGGCTCTAATGACACAAGGCCTTTTAACAATCAAACTTTAATGGCTAAATTAGATTCAACTAAGCTAAGCTTAACGAGGCTCCTCCTCCTTTATGACATTCGGTCATTGTGGTCTTATGGGCTGACCGATATTGCCATCTCTCATGGACTCATTTCAATCCATTTAAATTTAAATTTATCTATATGCTGAATGCTCCTAAAAATTATATACAAATTAATTAACAGTTTTATTTAGGGGCCGGATTAGGTCCTTAATTTTCTATGCAATGAATAATTAAGTGGATTACCAAAATTCAAGTATCAATAAATAGGCCAACTCTAACAATAAAAAAAAGGGCAATTAGAGATAAAAAGGAAACAAACTATCTAAAGAATAAAAATTTGTTTAGTAACGCCAACTTATTTTTCTATTCCCCGGAATTGAAAAGTGGCTAGGGAATAGATTTGAAACAGTAACAAGAAACAAAATAAAAGTAGCTTTTTGTTCTTAGGAATAATTTTTAGAAATAATTTTTTTTTTCTTTTCTATTTTTCTTTTGTTCTTCTTCCTTGTTGCGGCCACTGCCGGCCGCTTGTCAACCGTCGGCCACCTCTTGCCGCCCGCGGCCATTGTTGGCAGCTGACCGTCGGCGATGGTTGCCATTGCTTGTAGCCCACCGGCCTATGACTGCCATCGTTCGCCGGTAGCCATACCTCTGTATCTCTCCCTCAAGTGAGCCCCTTTTCCCATTGGCCAAGTGTTCTCCCCACAAAAAACCCAACCTTGGATGGGTTTTCAAAACTTGAAATAAGTGAAGAAGATATGCAAGATGTGAATTCCAATGGCTGTCCTTGTAGTCACCTAAACAAGAGTAAGAGAACATGCTGCATATATGAGCACCAAGGACAAAATAATCACTGAGTTCAGAAGGATATATCCCAAAGCTCGCATCAAAATTGAAAAGTCATGCAGTTCCTTGTGTTCATTTTCTTTCTTCTCTTGCAACACATGCTTATTCGTGTGCATAGACATCAGTAAAAGCAAGCCCAACAATTGATATTGCCCAAAATTAAAACAAGAAACTGCACCATGAAAAGATACTTTTGAATCTTGACATAAGCATACTGAAATGACAAATATGCCTCTGAATATCCGCCAATTAAAACAATAATGCACCCAACAACTAAATCCATAATGATAACACATGTCCTAAACCATAAGTTGTCCAAAGCAGTATGCTATGTCTCCCATTTTGCCACTACTTGTCTCCCATATCTATTCATAATTCAGAAAATGAATGTGTCTAGCCATGAAATCCTATCCAAGGGTTTGACTATTCACATTTTGATTACTTGTAAGACCCAATCCAGCCAAATGCGAAATAGCCAGAGTTTCTTCAGCTGTCTCTTCTCAGCAACCATGAAGCACTAGCTGAATCGAACAACAACAGAGACATAAACAAGATCGCGAAATCCCAATTCCCACCAACAATGACAATGAGGAGGCAGAAAATGCATTCTCCACTTCGCAATGATTATGCATATCAAGGCTGAACAAGGAGCGTCAACCAAACTTGTCAATTGCACCAATTCTAACTCGGTCAAAACTCGACTGGAGAGAGTCATTCCAACTCAACCGCAGCCCTAGCCAAGCCCAATTGGGCATGGCGATGCATTGGGTGTAAAGACCCTGAGCTTCAAACAACACACTCAACCACAGGGAGAGAGAGAGAGATAAAGAGGGCTTACGTATCTGCAGAGTAGCTGGAGCTCGATCTCGAAAAGATGATCCCCTTGTGGTCACCTATACAAATCTAAGAGAACATGCTTCATACATGAGCGCCAAAGAAAAAATAATCAGTGAGTCCAGAAGGGAATATCCCGAATCTCGCATCAATATCGAAAATGCATTTCCTTTGTGTTCATTTTCTTTCTTCTCTAGCAACGTATGCTTATTCATTTGCATAGACATCAGTAAAAGCAAACCCAACAATTGATATTGCCCACACTATTAAAACATGAAACTGCACCGATACTTTGAATCTTGACAGAAGCATACCGAAATGACAAATACGCCTCTGGATATCAGCCGATTAAAACAATAACGTACTCAACCACTAAATCCCCAATAACACTTGTCTTAAACCATAAGCAGTCCAAAGCTGTATGCTGTCTCTCCCATATTTGCCACTGCTTAGTCTACTACATCTATTCAAAATACAGAAATTGAATGTGTCGAGCCACTAAATCCCATCCAAGGGTTTCGATTTTTCAATCGGGCAAAGCTTCAAACAACACATTCATCCCCAAGGGAGAAAGAGAAAGGGATAAAGAGGGCTCACGTATTTGAAGAGTGGCTGGAGCTCGTCGTCGAAGACATAACACGAAGACGAGGAGGAAGGAGGAAGGAGGAGCTCCAATGCAGAAAATGTTTCGGTATCGTGAATGCGGAAGCAGATTGAATCCTTCATCTTCACCGCTTGGGGACCAAATTTCCACTTCCGGCGGTGGGATTCAGTTGAGGCTTGACAAATCCGGATGCCTTCCGCGAGCAACACTACCACAGTTGGAGGTAAACGAGGACTTTCTCGGATCATCAACGCCCTTGATGTGGCTGATGATGCAGAACCACGTAACCCCTCATCTGATTTTAGCTCCTCCTTCCGGGTATGGAAATGGCCCCTAAAGAAGCGATTTTTCAAGAAGAAGAGTTTTGTGAGACTCTCTTTCCATTCTTAACAGATGGTCTTGCTCCTTTTTAAGGCTCTTAGTCCTTGATAATGAACAGAATCCCGCAACACCGTCCGATTTAACCTATATATGCTTGTGGACGGGCCTTTGGGCATTTTAAGTCTAAGATTCTTGGATTGATTTAATGATGGCGAATTGTGCAATTTCCCAAAATTCAGAAGCTTTGGATGCACATAGCAACATTTCTATTTCGTGAAATAATTTCTTTTTAGAAATAATTTTTTGCTATTTTTACTCCCAGAATAATTTTTGAGTAAAATAAGATATTTGGTAATTATATAAAATTTTTATTTTCGGAATAGAAAAAGAATAGAAATGCGTTTAATAAATTTTTAGAAATTTTTATATATATATATATTTTTTCTAATTACTCACTGACCGCTGACTGCTGCATGATCGTGGCATGACCACGGCACGATTGCCGCACGATCGTTGATCTTCGCTGCTGACTGCCGCATGATTGCGGCATGACCGTTGCACGATTAGGGCACGACCGTCGCACGATCGCCGCACGACCGCGGGACAATCACCACACGACGGCGGCACGATTGCCGCACGACCGCTGATCTTTGCCACCGACTGCCGCATGACCGCGACATGACTGTGGCACAACAGTCGCATGATCGCCGCACGACCGTGGCACGACCGCGGCACGACCATCGCACGATTGCCGCATGACGGTTGCACGATTGCTGCACGACGGCCGCACGACTGCTGCACGACCGCCTATTTGCCATCACAAGATTGCCACCCACAGCCCATTAGCCGTAGGAGGGGGCGGTGGTTAGTGAGCTCTGGGTGGAGCTTGTCATTCGGGAAGCCACATGCATATGCACAGGAGCAGACCCAGCGACTCGCGTGTCCATTATGCAAGTGGAGGTAAGTACTAGAATCTCTCTTCATCCTCGTTTTATCAGATCCCATATCATTAGAATGACCACATTTGTTTTGATAGCTTTGCCTGTTTCTTTCTTCACAGCCGGGTCCGAACTCTTCCTCTGTCCTTTACTTGCAAAACAGTTACTCAGACCCGACAGGCTCTTATATTGTTTACGCTCCAATCGACCTTGGAGCGATGGCCTCACTCCTAAGCGGGGGAAACCCCGATTCGGTGGTGAAGTTGCCTTTGGGTTTCGCGATCCTACCTGAGAAGCCAACCGTGCCCGGAGGAGATAGCCGCAGGAGTCTCTTGACTATTGCGTTTCACATTATGGACGTGTCCGCAAGAGTGCAAAGTAATATCCTCCCTCGTCATGTAGCTGATGGGGTCTAGAAGATCATCTCAGGAACCGTCGATTCGATCCGTGCTACTTTGCGCGCTTCCATTGAAGCAGAAATCCTTCGCGCAAGAAGGGTTTGGAACCTGCGACCAAACATATTTTCCAGTAAGATTGTTTTTGTTTTTGTTTTTTGTTTTTTTCCTGTAATCTTGCTTCGAGAGTCCGGCTCTTTTTTTAATAGTTCGTTCTTGTTAAGTTTCATTTCTATTTTTGTCAATTTTATTATATGGTTTGTTGGTCTTGAAAACAAGCTAATCGTTATTTAATTTTTTTAGCTCCTCCTTCCCGGTATGGAAATGGCCCCTAAAGAAGCGATTTATCAAGAAGAAGAGTTTTCTGAGACTCTCTTTCCATTCTTAACAGATGGTCTTGTTCCTTTTTAAGGCTCTTAGCCCTTGATCATGAACAGAATCCCGCAACACCGTCCGATTTAACCTATATATGCATGTGGACAGGCCTTTGGGCTTTTTAAGTCTAAGATTCTTGGATTGATTTAATGATGGCGAATTCTGCAATTTTCCATAATTCAGAAGCTTTGGATGCACATAGCAACATTTCTATTTCGTGAAACAATTTCTTTTTAGAAATAATTTTTTGCTATTTTTACTCCCGAATAATTTTTGAGCAAAATAAAATATTTGGTAATTATATAAATTTTTTATTTTTGGAATAGAAAAAAAGAATAGAAATGCGTTTAATAAATTTTTATAAATTTATATATATATATATATATATTTTTTTTTCTAATTACTCACCGATCGCCGATCTTTGCATGACCGTGGCATGACCGATGCACGATTGCCGCACGATCGTTGATCTTCGCCGCCGACTGCCGCATGACTGCGGCATGACCGTTGCACGATTGGGGCACGACCGTCGCATGATCGCCGCACGACCGAGGCACAACCACCGCACGACGGGGGCACGATTGCCGCACGACCGCTGATCTTCGCCACCGACTGCCGCATGACCGTGACATGACTGTGGCACAACTGTCGCATGATCGCCGCACGACCGTGGCACGACCGTGGCACGACCGTCGCACGATTGCTGCATGACGGTTGCACGATTGCCGCAAGATGGCCGCACGACTGCGGCACGACCGCCTATTTGCCATCACAAGATTGCCACCCACAGCCCACCAGCCGTAGGAGGGGGCGGTGGCCGGTGAGCTTTGGGTGGAGCTTGTCATTCGGGAAGCCACATGCATATGCACAGGAGTGCACCCGGCCGACTCGCTTGTCCATTATGCAAGTGGAGGTAAGTACTAGAATCTCTCTTCATCCTCGTTTTATTAGATCCCATATCATTAGAATGACCACATTTGTTTTGATAGCTTTGCCTGTTTCTTTCTTCACAGCCGGGTCCGAACTCTTCCTCTGTCCTTTACTTGCAAAATAGTTACTCAGACTCGACAGGCTCTTATATTGTTTACGCTCCAATTGACCTTGGAGCGATGGCCTCACTCCTAAGCGGGGGAAACCCCGATTCGGTGGTGATGTTGCCTTGGGGTTTTGCGATCCTACCTGAGAAGCCAACCGTGCCCGGAGGAGATAGCCGCAGGAGTCTCTTGACTGTTGCGTTTCACATTATGGACGTGTCCACAAGAGTGCAAAGTAAGATCCTCCCTCGTCATGTAGCTGATGGGGTCAAGAAGATCATCTCAGGAACCATCGATTCGATCCGTGCTACTTTGCGAGCTTCCATTGAAGTAGAAATCCTTCGCGCAAGAAGGGTTTGGAACCTGCGACCAATCATTTTATCCAGTAAGATTGTTTTTGTTTTTTGCTTTTTTTTTTTTCCTTTAATCTTGCTTCGAGAGTCCGGTTCTTTTTTTAATAGTTCGTTCTTGTTAAGTTTCATTTCTATTTTTGTCAATTTTATTATATGGTTTGTTGGTGTTGAAAACAAGCTAATCGTTATTTAATTTTTTTAGCTCCTCCCTGGTATGGAAATGGCCCCTAAAGAAGAGATTTTTCAAGAAGAAGAGTTTTCTGAGACTCTCTTTCCATTCTTAACAGATGGTCTTGTTCCTTTTTAAGGCTCTTAGCCCTTGATCATGAACGAGAATCCCGCAACACCGTCCGATTTAACCTATATATGCATGTGGACGGGCCTTTGGGCTTTTTAAGTCTAAGATTCTTTGATTGATTTAATGATGACGAATAGTGCAATTTCGCAAAATTCAGAAGCTTTGGATGCACATAGCAACATTTCTATTTCGTGAAACAATTTCTTTTTAGAAATAATTTTTTGCTATTTTTACTCCCGAGAATAATTTTTGAGTAAAATAAGATATTTGGTAATTATATAAAATTTTTATTTTTGGAATAGAAAAATAATAGAAATGCGTTTAACACATTTTTATAAATTTATATATATATATATATATATATATATATTTTTTTTTTTTTTTCTAATTACTCACTGATCGCTGACTGCTGCATGACCGTGGCATGACCGTGGCACGATTGCCGCACGATCGTTGATCTTCGCCGCCGACAGCCGCATGACTGCGGCACGACCGTTGCACGATTGGGGCACGACCGTCACACGATCGCCGCACGAGCGTGGCACAACCATCGCACGACGGCGGCACGATTGCCGCACGACCGCTGATCTTCGCCATCGACTGCCGCATGACCGCGACATGAATGTGGCACAACCGTCGCACGATTGCCGCATGACGGTTGCACGATTGCCGCACGATGGCCGCACGACTGCGGCACGACCGCCAATTTGCCATCACAAGATTGCCACCCACAGCCCACCAGCCGTAGGAGGGGGCGGTGGTCGGTGAGCTCTGGGTGGAGCTTGTCATTCGGGAAGCCACATGCATATACACAGCAGCAGACCCAGCGACTCGCGTGTCCGTTATGCAAGTGGAGGTAAGTACTAGAATCTCTCTTCATCCTCGTTTTATCAGATCCCATATCATTAGAATGACCACATTCTTTTTGATAGCTTTGCCTGTTTCTTTCTTCACAGCCTGGTCTGAACTCTTCCTCTCTCCTTTACTTGCAAAACAGTTACTCAGACCCGATAGGCTCTTATATTGTTTACGCTCCAATCGACCTTGGAGCGATGGCCTCACTCCTAAGCGGGGGAAACCCCGATTCGGTGGTGATGTTGCTTTCGGGTTTCGCGATCCTACGTGAGAAGCCAACCGTGCCCGGAGGAGATAGCCGCAGGAGTCTCTTGATTGTTGCGTTTCACATTATGGACGTGTTCGCAAGAGTGCAAAGTAATATCCTCCCTCGTCATGTAGCTGATGGGGTCCAGAAGATCATCTCAGGAACCGTCGATTCGATCCGTGCTACTTTGCGGGCTTCCAATGAAGCAGAAATCCTTCGCGCAAGAAGGGTTTGGAACCTGCGACCAAACATATTTTCCAGTAAGATTGTTTTTGTTTTTGTTTGTTTTTTTTTTTTTTTTTTTTTTTTTTTCTGTAATCTTGCTTCGAGAGTCCGGTTCTTTTTATAATAGTTCGTTCTTGTTAAGTTTCATTTCTATTTTTGTCAATTTTATTATATGGTTTGTTGGTGTTGAAAACAAGCTAATCGTTATTTAATTTTTTTAGCTCCTCCTTCCTTGTATGGAAATGGCCCCTAAAGAAGCGATTTGTCAAGAAGAAGAGTTTTCTGAGACTCTCTTTCCATTCTTGACAGATGGTCTTGTTCCTTTTTAAAGCTCTTAGCCCTTGATTATGAACGGAATCCCGCAACACCGTCCGATTTAACCTATATATGCGTGTGGACGGGCCTTTGGGCTTTTTAAGTCTAAGATTCTTAAATTGATTTAATGATGGCGAATTCTGCAATTTTCCAAAATTCAGAAGCTTTGGATGCACATAGCAACATTTCTATTTCGTTAAACAATTTCTTTTTAGAAATAATTTTTTGCTATTTTTACTCCTAGAATAATTTTTGAGTAAAATAAGATATTTAGTAATTACATAAAATTTTTATTTTTGGAATAGAAAAGAATAGAAATGAGTTATTAAATTTTTATAAATTTATATATATATATATATTTTTTCTAATTACTCACCGATCGTTGACTGTTGCATGACCGTGGCATGACCGCGGCACGATTGCCGCACAATCATTGATCTTCGCCGTCGACTGCCGCATGACAGCGGCACGACCGTTGCACGATTGGGGCACGACCGTCGCACGATCGCCGCACGACCGCGGCACAACCGCCGCACGACGGCGGCACGATTGCTGCACGACCGCTGATCATAGCCACCGACTGGCGCATTACTGCGACATGACTGTGGCACAACTGTCGCATGATCGCCGCACGACCGTCGCACGATTGCCGCATGACGGTTGGACGATTGCCGCACGACGGCCGCACGACTGCGGCATGACCGCCTATTTGCCATCACAAGATTGCCACCCACAGCCCACCAGCCGTAGGAGGGGGCGGTGGTCGGTGAGCTCTTGGTGGGGCTTGTCATTCGGGAAGCCACATGGATATGCACAGGAGCAAACCAAACGACTCGCGTGTCCATTATGCAAGTGGAGGTAAGGACTAGAATCTCTCTTCATCCTCGTTTTGTCAGATCCCATATCATTAGAATGACCACATTTGTTTTGATAGCTTTGCCTGTTTCTTTCTTCACAGCCGGGTCCGAACTCTTCCTCTGTACTTTACTTGCAAAACCGTTACTCAGATCCGACAGGCTCTTATATTGTTTACGCTCCAATCGACCTTGGAGCGATGGCCTCACTCCTCAGCGGGGGAAACCCCGATTCGGTGGTGATGTCGCCTTGGGGTTTCGCGATCCGACCTGAGAAGCCAACCGTGCCCGGAGGAGATAGCCGCAGGAGTCCCTTGACTGTTGCGTTTCACATTATGGACGTGTCCGCAAGAGTGCAAAGTAATATCCTCCCTCCTCATGTAGCTGATGGGGTCCAGAAGATCATCTCAGGAACCGTCGATTCGATCCGTGCTACTTTGCGGGCTTCCATTGAAGCAGAAATGCTTTGCGCAAGAAGGGTTTGGAACCTGCGACCAAACATTTTCTCCAGTAAGATTGTTTTTGTTTTTGTTTTTGTTTTTTGTTTTTTTTTTTTTTTTTTTTTTTTCTGTAATCTTGCTTGGAGAGTCCGGTTCTTTTTTTAATAGTTCGTTCTTGTTAAGTTTCATTTCTATTATTGTCAATTTTATTATATGGTTTGTTGTTCTTGAAAACAAGCTACTCGTTATTTAATTTTTTTAGCTCCTCCTTTCTGGTATGGAAATGGCCCCTAAAGAAGCGATTTTTCAAGAAGAAGAGTTTTT
This sequence comes from Eucalyptus decipiens, assembly GCA_014182575.1. Classification (NCBI taxonomy): domain Eukaryota; kingdom Viridiplantae; phylum Streptophyta; class Magnoliopsida; order Myrtales; family Myrtaceae; genus Eucalyptus; species Eucalyptus decipiens. Next base: position 670,547 of record CM024611.1, on the reverse strand, counting down.
CTGAGACTCTCTTTCCATTCTTAACAGATGGTCTTGTTCCTTTTTAAGGCTCTTAGCCCTTGATCATGAACAGAATCCCGCAACACCGTCCGATTTAACCTATATATGCGTGTGGACGGGCCTTTGGGCTTTTTAAGTCTAAGATTCTTGGATTGATTTAATGATGACGAATTGTGCAATTTCCCAAAATTCAGAAGCTTTGGATGAACATAGCAACATTTCTATTTCGTGAAACAATTTCTTTTTAGAAATAATTTTTTGCTATTTTTACACCCAGAATAATTTTTGAGAAAATAAGATATTTGGAAATTAAATAAAATTTTTATTTTTGGAATAGAAAAATAATAGAAATGCGTTTAATAAATTTTTATAAATTTTTATAAATATATTTTTTCTAATAACTCACCGATCGCTGACTGCTGCATGACCGTGGCATGACCGCGGCACGATTGCCGCACGATCGTTGATCTTCGCCGTCGACTGCCGCATGACTGCGGCACGAGCGTTGCACGATTGGGGCATGACCGTCGCACGATTGCCCCACGACCGCGGCACAACCATCGCACGACGGCGGCACGATTGTCGCACGACCGCTGATCTTCGCCATCGACTGCCGCATGACCGTGACATTACTGTGGCATGACCGTCGCACGATTGCCGCATGACGATTGCACGATTGCTGCACGACGGCCGCATGACTGCTGCACGACCGCCTATTATCCACCACAAGATTGCCACCATAGCCCACCAACCGTAGGAGGGGGCGGTGGCCGGTGAGCTCTGGGTGGAGCTTGTCATTCGGGAAGCCACATGCATATACACAGGAGCAGACCCAGCGACTCGCGTGTCCGTTATGCAAGTGGAGGTAAGTACTAGAATCTCTTTTCATCCTCATTTTATCAGATCCCATATCATTAGAATGACCACATTTTTTTTGATAGCTTTGCCTGTTTCTTTCTTCACAGCCGGGTCCGAACTCTTCCTCCGTGCTTTATTTGCAAAACAGTTACTCAGACCCGACAGGCTCTTATATTGTTTACCCTCCAATCGACCTTGGAGCGATGGCCTCACTCCTAAGCGGGGGAAACCCAGATTCGGTGGTGATGTTGCCTTCGGGTTTCGCGATCCTACCTGAGAAGCCAACCGTGCCCGGAGGAGATAGCCGCAGGAGTCTCTTGATTGTTGCGTTTCACATTATGGACGTGTCCGTAAGAGTGCAAAGTAATATCCTCTCTCGTCATGTAGCTGATGGGGTCTAGAAGATCATCTCAGGAACCGTCGATTCGATCCGTGCTACTTTGCAGGCTTCCATTGAAGCAGTAATCCTTCGCGCAAGAAGGGTTTGGAACCTGCGACCAATCATTTTATCCAGTAAGATTGTTTTTGTTTTTGTTTTTTTTTTTTCCTCTAATCTTCCTTCGAGAGTCCGGTTCTTTTTTTAATAGTTCGTTCTTGTTAAGTTTCATTTCTATTTTTGTCAATTTTATTATATGGTTTGTTGGTGTTGAAAACAAGCTAATCGTTATTTAATTTTTTTAGCTCCTCCTTCCCGGTATGGAAATGGCCCCTAAAGAAGAGATTTTTCAAGAAGAAGAGTTTTCGAGACTCTCTTTCCATTCTTAACAGATGGTCTTGTTCCTTTTTAAGGCTCTTAGCCCTTGATCATGAAATGTAATCCCGCAACACCGTCCGATTTAACCTATATATATGCCCGTGGACGGGCCTTTGGGCTTTTTAAGTCTAAGATTCTTGGATTGATTTAATGATGGCGAATTCTGCAATTTTCCATAATTCGAAGCTTTGGATGCACATAGCAACATTTCTATTTCGTGAAACAATTTCTTTTTAGAAATAATTTTTTGCTATTTTTACTTCCAATAATTTTTGAATAAAATAAGATATTTGGTAATTATATAAAATTTTTATTTTTGGAATACAAAAACAATAGAAATGCGTTTAATAACTTTTTGTAAATTGATATATATATATTTTTTAATTACTCACCGATCACTGACTGCTGCGTGACCGTGGCATGACCGCGGCACGATTGCCGCACGATCTTGATCTTCGCCGCCGACTGCCGCATGACTATAGCACGACCATTGCACGATTGGGGCACGACCATCGCATGATCGCGGCACGATCGCCGCACGACCGCGGCACAACCGCCGCATGACGGAGGGCACGATTGCGGCACGACAGCTAATCTTCGCCACCGACTGGCGCATGACCGCGACATGACTGTGGCACAACTGTCGCATGATCGCTGCACGACCGTGGCACGAACGTCGCACGATTGCCGCATGACGGTTGCACGATTGCCGCACGACGGCCGCACGACTGCGGCACGACCGCCTATTTGCCATCACAAGATTGCCACCCACAGCCCACCAGCCGTAGGAGGGGCGGTGGCCGGTGAGCTCGGGTGGAGCTTGTCATTCGGGAAGCCACATGCATATGCACAGGAGCAGACCCAGCGAGTCGCTTGTCCATTATGCAAGTGGAGGTAAGTACTAGAATCTCTCTTCATCCTCGTTTTATTAGATCCCATATCATTAGATTGACCATATTTGATTTGATAGCTTGGCCTGTTTCTTTCTTCACAGCCGGGTCCGAACTCTTCCTCTGTCCTTTACTTGCAAAACCGTTACTCAGACGCGACAGGCTCTTATATTGTTTACGCTCCAATCGACCTTGGAGCGATGGCCTCACTCCTAAGCGGGGGAAACCCCGATTCGGTGGTGATGTTGCCTTCGGGTTTCGGGATCCTACCTGAGTAGCAAACCGTGCCCGGAGGAGATAGCCGCAGGAGTCTCTTGACTGTTGCGTTTCACATTATGGACGTGTCCGCAAGAGTGCAAAGTAATATCCTCCCTCCTCATGTAGCTGATGGGGTCCAGAAGATCATCTCAGGAACCGTCGATTCGATCCGTGCTACTTTGCGCTCTTCCATTGAAGCAGAAATCCTTCGCGCAAGAAGCGGTTGGAACTTGCGACCAAACATTTTATCGAGTAAGATTGTTTTGTTTTTGTTTTTGTTTTTGTTTTTGTTTTTTCTGTAATCTTGCTTCGAGAGTCCGGTTCTTTTTTTAATAGTTCGTTCTTGTTAAGTTTCATTTCTATTTTTGTAAATTTTATTATATGGTTTGTTGGTGTTGAAAACAAGCTAATCGTTATTTAATTTTTTTAGCTCCTCCTTCCCGGAGGAGCAAACCGTGCCCGGAGGAGATAGCCGCAGGAGTCTCTTGACTGATGCGTTTCACATTATGGACGTGTCCGCAAGAGTGCAAAGTAATATCCTCCCTCCTCATGTAGCTGATGGGGTCCAGAAGATCATCTCAGGAACCGTCGATTCGATCCGTGCTAGTTTGCGCTCTTCCATTGAAGCAGAAATGCTTCGCGCAAGAAGGGTTTGGAACCTGCGACCAAACATTTTATCCAGTAAGATTGTTTTGTTTTTTTTTTTTTTTTTTTTTTCTGTAATCTTGCTTCGAGAGTCCGGTTCTTTTTTTAATAGTTCGTTCTTGTTAAGTTTCATTTCTATTTTTGTCAATTTTATTATATGGTTTGTTGGTGTTGAAAACAAGCTAATCGTTATTTAATTTTTTTAGCTCCTCCTTCCCGGTATAGAAATGGTCCCTAAAGAAGCGATTTTTCAAGAAGAAGAGTTTTCTGAGACACTCTTAGCATTCTTAACAGATGGTCTTGTGTCTTTTAAGGCTCTTAGCCCTTGATCATGAACAGAATCCCGCAACACCGTCCGATTTAACCTATATATGCGTGTGGACGGGGCTTTGGGCTTTTTAAGGCTAAGATTGTTGGATTGATTTAATGATGACGAATTGTGCAATTTCCCAAAATTCAGAAGCTTTGGATGCACATAGCAACATTTCTATTTCGTGAAACAATTTCTTTTTAGAAATGATTTTTTGCTATTTTTACTCCCGAATAAAATAAGATATTTAATAATTATATAAAATTTTTATTTTTGGAATAGAAAAACAATAGAAATGCGTTTAATAAATTTTTATAAATTTATATATATATTTTTTCTAATTACTCACCGATCGCTGACTGCTGCATGACCGTGGCATGACCGCGGCACGATTGCCGCACGATCGTTGATCTTCGCAGCCGACTGCCGCATGACAGCGGCACGAGCGTTGCACGATTGGGGCACGACTGTCACACGATTGCCGCACGACCGCGGCACAACCATTGCACGATGGCGGCACAATTGCGGCACGACCGTTGATCTTCGGCACCGACTGCCGCATGACTGTGACATTACTGTGGCACGACCGTCGCATGATTGCCGCATGACGATTGCAAGATTGCCGCACAACGGCCGCACGACTGCGGCACGACCGCCTATCATCCATCACAAGATTGCCCCCCACAGCCCACCAGCCATAGGAGGGGGCGGTGGCCGGTGAGCTCTGGGTGGAGCTTGTCATTTGGGAAGCCACATGCATATGCAGAGGAGCAGACCCAGCGACTCGCGTGTCCTTTATGCAAGTGGAGGTAAGTACTAGAATCTCTCTTCATCCTCGTTTTATCAGATCCCATATCATTAGATTGACCATATTTGTTTTGATAGCTTGGCCTGTTTCTTTCTTCACAGCCGGGTCCGAACTCTTCCTCTGTCCTTTACTTGCAAAACCGTTACTCAGACGCGACAGGGTCTTATATTGTTTACGCTCCAATCGACCTTGGAGCGATGGCCTCACTCCTAAGCGGGGGAAACCCCGATTCGGTGGTTATGTTGCCTTCGGGTTTCGGGATCCTAGCTGAGTAGCCAACCGTGCCCAGAGGAGATAGCCGCAGGAGTCTCTTGACTGTTGCGTTTCACATTATGGACGTGTCCACAAGAATGCAAAGTAATATCCTCCCTCCTCATGTAGCTGATGGGGTCCAGAAGATCATCTCAGGAACCGTCGATTCGATCCGTGCTACTCTGCGCTCTTCCATTGAAGCAGAAATCCTTCGCGCAAGAAGGGTTTGGAACCTGCGACCAAACATTTTATCCAGTATGATTGTTTTTTTTTTGTTTATTTTTTCTGTAATCTTGCTTCGAGAGTCCGGTTCTTTTTTTAATAGTTCGTTCTTGTTAAGTTTCATTTCTATTTTTGTCAATTTTATTATATGGTTTGGTTGTGTTGAAAACAAGCTAATCGTTATTTAATTTTTTTAGCTCCTCCTTCCCGGTATGGAAATGGCCCCTAAAGAAGCGATTTTTCAAGAAGAAGAGTTTTCTGAGACACTCTTTCGATTCTTAACAGATGGTCTTGTTCCTTTTTTAGGCTCTTAGCCCTTGATCATGAACAGAATCCCGCAACACCGTCCGATTTAACCTATATATGCGTGTGGACGGGCCTTTGGGCTTTTTAAGTCTAAGATTCTTGGATTGATTTAATGATGACGAATTGTTTAATTTCCCAAAATTCAGAAGCTTTGGATGCACATAGCAACATTTCTATTTCGTGAAACAATTTCTTTTTAGAAATAATTTTTTGCTATTTTTTCTCCCAGAATAATTTTTGAATAAAATAAGATATTTGGTACTTATATAATTTTTTTTTTGGAATAGAAAAATAATAGAAATGCGTTTAGTAAATTTTTATAAATTTATATATATATATTTTTCAAACTAGTCACCGATCGCTGACTGCAGCATGACTGAGGCATGACTGCGGCACGATTGCCGCACGATCATTGATCTTCGCCGTCGACTGCCGCATGACTACGGCACGACCGTTGCACGATTGGGGCAAGACCGTCGCACGATCGCCGCACGACCGTGGCACAACCGTCGCACGACGGCGGCCCGATTGCCGCATGACCGCTGATCTTCGCCACCGACTGCTGGATGATCGCGACATGACTGTGGCACAACTGTCACATGATCGCCGCACGACTGTGCCACGACCGCGGCACGACCGTCGCACGATTGCCGCATGACGGTTGCACGATTGCCGCACGAAGGCCGCACGACTACAGCACGACCGCCTATTTGCCATCACAAGATTGCCACCCACAGCCCACCAGCTGTAGGAGGGGGCGGTGGCCGGTGAGCTCTGGGTGGAGCTTGTCATTCGGGAAGCCACAAGGATATGCACAGGAGCAGACCCAGCGACTCGCGTGTCCATTATGCAAGTGGAGGTAAGTACTAGAATCTCTCTTCATCCTCGTTTTGTCAGATCCCATATCATTAGAATGACCACATTTGTTTTGATGGCTTGGCCTGTTTCTTTCTTCACAGCCGGGTCCGAACTCTTCCTCTGTCCTTTACTTGCAAAACCGTTACTCAGACCCGACAGGCTCTTATATTGTTTACGCTCCAATCGACCTTGGAGCGATGGCCTCACTCCTAAGAGGGGAAACCCCGATTCGGTGGTGATGTTGCCTTCGGGTTTCGCGAAGCTACCTGAGAAGCCAACCTTGCCCAGAGGAGATAGCCGCAGGAGTCTCTTGACTGTTGCGTTTCACATTATGAACGTGTCCGCAAGAGTGCAAAGTAATATCCTCCCTCGTCATGTAGCTGATGGGGTCCAGAATATCATCTCAGGAACAGTCGATTCGATCCGTGCTACTTTGCGGGCTTCCATTGAAGCACAAATCCTTCGCGCAAGAAGGGTTTGGAACCTGCGACCAAACATTTTATACAGTAAGAATGTTTTTGTTTTTTTTTTTTTTGTTTTTTTTTTTCTGTAATCTTGCTTCGAGAGTCCGGTTCTTTTTTTTAATTGTTCGTTCTTGTTAAGTTTCATTTCTATTTTTGTGAATTTTATTATATGGTTTGTCCCTTTTTAAGGCTCTTAGCCCTTGGTCATGAACAGAATCCCGCAACACCGTCCGATTTAACCTATATATGCATGAGGACGGCCCTTTGGGCTTTTTAAGTCTAAGATTCTTGGATTGATTTAATGATGGCCAATTCTGCAATTTTCCAAAATTCAGAAGCTTTGGATGCACATAGCAACATTTCTATTTCGTGAAACAATTTCTTTTTAGAAATAATTTTTTGCTATTTTTACTCCCAGAATAATGTTTGAGGAAAATAAGATATTATGTAATTATATAAATTTTTTATTTTTGGAATAGAAAAGAATAGAAATGCGTTATTAAATTTTTATAAATTTATATATATATATATATTTTCTAATTACTCACCGATCGCTGACTGCTGCATGACAGTGGCATGACCGCGGCACGATTGCTGCACGATCGTTGATCTTCGCCGCCAACTGCCGCATGACAGCGGCATGACCGTTGCACGATTGGGGCACGACCGTCGCACGACCGCCGCACAACCGCCGCACGACGGTTGCTCGATTGCCGCAGGACCGCTGAATATAGCCACCGACTGCCGCATGACCGCGACATGACTGTGGCACAACTGTCGCATGATCGCCGCACGACCGTGGCACGACCGCGGCAAGACCGTCGCACGATTGCCGCATAACGGTTGCACGATTGCCGTACGACGGCCGCACGACTGCGGCACGACCGCCTATTTGCCATCACAAGATTGCCACCCACAGTCCACCCGCCGTAGGAGGGGGCGGTGAGCTCTGGGTGGAGCTTGTCATTCGGGAAGCCAAATGGATATGCATAGGAGCAGACCCAGCGACTCGCGTGTCCATTATGCAAGTGGAGGTAAGTACTAGAATCTCTCTTCATCCTCGTTTTGTCAGATCCCATATCATTAGAATGACCACATTTGTTTTGATAGCTTGGCCTGTTTCTTTCTTGACAGCCGGGTCCAAACTCTTCCTCTGTCCTTTATTTGCAAAACCGTTACTCAGACCCGACAGGCTCTTATATTGTTTACGCTCCAATCCACCTTGGAGCGATGGCCTCACTCCTCAGCGGGGGAAACCCCGATTCGGTGGTGATGTTGCCTTGGGGTTTCGCGATACTACCTGAGAAGCCAACCGTGCCCGGAGGAGATAGCCGCAGCAGTCCCTTGACTGTTGCGTTTCACATTATGGACGTGTCCACAAGAGTGCAAAGTAATATCCTCCCTCCTCATGTAGCTGATGGGGTCCAGAAGATCATCTCAGGAACCGTCGATTCGATCCGTGCTACTTTGCGGGCTTCCATTGAAGCAGAAATCCTTTGCGCAAGAAGGGTTTGGAACCTGTGACCAAACAATTTATCCAGTAAGATTGTTTTTTTTTTTTTTTTTTTTTTTTTTGTGTAATCTTGCTTCGAAAGTCCGGTTCTTTTTTTAATAGTTCGTTCTTGTTAAGTTTCATTTCTATTTTTGTCAATTTTATTATATGGTTTGTTGGTCTTGAAAACAAGCTAATCGTTATTTAATTTTTTTAGCTCCTCCTTTCTGGTATGGAAATGGCCCCTAAAGAAGCGATTTTTCAAGAAGAAGAGTTTTCTGAGACTCTCTTTCCATTCTTAACAGATGGTCTTTTTCCTTTTTAAGGCTCTTAGCCATTGATCATGAACAGAATCCCGCAACACCGTCCGATTTAACCTATATATGCGTGTGGATGGGCCTTTGGGCTTTTTCCGTCTAAGATTCTTGGATTGATTTAATGATGACGAATTGTGCAATTTCCCAAAATTCAGAAGATTTGGATGCACATAGAAACATTTCTATTTCGTGAAACAATTTCTTTTTAGAAATAATTTTTTGCTATTTTTACTCCCAGAATAATTTTTGAGTAAAATAAGATATTTGGTAATTGAATAAAATTTTTATTTTTGGAATAGAAAAATAATAGAAATGCGTTTAATAAATTTTTATAAATTTATATATATATATATATATATATATATTTTTTTTTTCTAATAACTCACCGATCGCTGACTGCTGCATGACCGTGGCATGACCGCGGCACGATTGCCGCACGATCGTTGATCTTCGCTGCTGACTGCCGCATGACTGCAGCACGAGCGTTGCAAGATTGGGGCACGACCGTCGCAATATCACCGCACGACCGCGGCACAACCATCGCACGACGGCGGCACAATTGTCGCACGACCGTTGATCTTCGCCATTGACTGCCGCATGACCGTGACATTACTGTGGCACGACCGTCGCACGATTGCCGCATGACGATTGCACGATTGCCGCACGACGGCCGCACGATTGCGGCACGACCGCTTATTATCCATCACAAGATTACCACTCACAGCCCACCAGCCGTAGGAGGGGGCGGTGGCCGGTGAGCTCTGGATGGAGCTTGTCATTCGGGAAGCCACATGCATATGCACAGGAGCAGACCCAGCGACTCGCGTATCCATTATGCAAGTGGAGGTAAGTACTAGAATCTCTCTTCATCCTCGTTTTATCAGATCCCATATCATTAGAATGACCACATTTCTTTTGATAGCTTGGCCTGTTTCTTTCTTCACAGCCGGGTCCGAACTCCTCCTCTGTCCTTTACTTGCAAAACCGTTACACAGACCCGACAGGCTCTTATATTGTTTACGCTCCAATCGACCTTGGAGCGATGGCCTCACTCCTAAGCGGGGGAAACCCCGATTCGGTGGTGATGTTTCCTTCGGGTTTCGCGATCCTACCTGAGAAGCCAACCGTGCCCGGAGCAGATAGCCGCAGGAGTCTCTTGACTGTTGCGTTTCACATTATGGACGTGTCCGCAAGAGTGCAAAGTAATATCCTCCCTCCTCATGTAGCTGATGGGGTCCAGAAGATCATCTCAGGAACCGTCGATTCGATCCGCGCTACTTTGCGCGCTTCCATTGAAGAAAAAATCCTTCGCGACAGAAGGGTTTGGAACCGGCGACCAAACATTTTATCCAGTAAGATTGTTTTTGTTTTTGTTTTTTTTTTTCTATAATTTTGCTTCGAGAGTCCGGTTCTTTTTTTAATAGTTCGTTCTTGTTAAGTTTCATTTCTATTTTTGTCAATTTTATTATATGGTTTGTTGGTCTTGAAAACAAGCTAATCGTTATTTAATTTTTTTAGCTCCTCCTTCCTGGTATGGAAATGGCCCCTAAAGAAGCGATTTTTCAAGAAGAAGAGTTTTCTGAGACTCTCTTTCCATTCTTAACGGATGGTCTTGTTCCTTTTTCAGGCTCTTAGCCCTTGATCATCAACAGAATCCCGCAACACCGTCCGATTTAACACATATATGCGTGTGGACGGGCCTTTGGGCTTTTTAAGTCTAAGATTCTTGGATTGATTTAATGAGGACGAATTGTGCAATTTCCCAAAATTCAGAAGCTTTGGATGCACATAGCAACATTTCTATTTCGTGAAACAATTTCTTTTTAGAAATAATTTTTTGCTATTTTTAGTCCCAGAATAATTTTTGAGTAAAATAAGATATTTGGTAATTAAATAAATTTTTTATTTTTGGAATAGAAAAATAATAGAAATACGTTTCATAAATTTTTATCAATTTATATGTATATTTTTTCTAATTACTCATCGATCGCTGACTACTGCATGACCGTGGCACGATTGTCGCTAGATCGTTGATCTTTGCCGCCGACTGCCGCATGACAGCGGCACGAGCGTTGCACGATTGGGGCACGACCGTCGCACGATCGCCGCACAATCGTGGCACAACAATCGCACGACGGCGGCACGATTGCCGCACGACCGCTGATCTTCGCCACCGATTGCCGCATGACCGCAACATTACTGTGGCACGACCGTCGCACGATTGCCGCATGACGATTGCACGATTGCCGCACGATGGCCGCACGACTGCGGCACGAGCGCCTATTATCCTTCACAAGATTGCCACCCACAGCCCACCAGCCGTAGGAGGGGACGGTGGCCGGTGAGCTCTGGGTGGAGCTTGTCATTCGGGAAGCCACATGCATATACACAGGAGCAGACCCAGCGACTCGCGTGTCCATTATGCAAGTGGAGGTAAGTACTAGAATCTCTTTTCATCCTCATTTTATCAGATCCCTTTTCATTAGAATGACCACATTTTTTTTGATAGCTTTGCCTGTTTCTTTCTTCACAGCCGGGTCCGAACTCTTCCTCTGTCCTTTACTTGCAAAATAGTTACTCAGACCCGACAATCTCTTATATTGTTTACGCTCCAATCGACCTTGGAGCGATGGCCTCACTCCTAAGCGGGGGAAACCCCGATTCGGCGGTGATGTTGCCTTTGGGTTTCGCGATCCTATCTGAGAAGCCAACCGTGCCCGGAGGAGATAGCCGCAGGAGTCTCTTGACTGTTGCGTTTCACATTATGGACGTGTCCGCAAGAGTGCAAAGTAATATCCTCCCTCGTCATGTAGCTGATGGGGTCCAGAAGATCATGTCAGGAACAGTCGATTCGATCCGTGCTACTTTGCGGGCTTCCATTGAAGCACAAATCCTTCGCGCAAGAAGGGTTTGGAACCTGGGACCAAACATTTTATCCAGTAAGATTGTTTTTGTTTTTGTTTGTTTTTTTTTTTTTTTTTCTGTAATCTTGCTTCGAGAGTCCAGTTCTTTTTTTAATAGTTTGTTCTTGTTAATTTTCATTTCTATTTTTGTCAATTTTATTATATGGTTTGTTGGTCTTGAATACAAGCTAATCGTTATTTAATTTTTTTAGCTCCTCCTTCCAGGTATGGAAATGGTCCCTAAAGAAGCGATTTCTCAAGAAGAAGAGTTTTCTGAGACTCTCTTTCCATTCTTAACAGATGGTCTTGTTCCTTTTTAAGGCTCTTAGCCCTTGATCATGAACAGAATCCCGCAACACCGTCCGATTTAACCTATATATGCGTGTGGACGGGCCTTTGGGCTTTTTAAGTCTAAGATTCTTGGATTGATTTAATGATGACGAATTGTGCAATTTCCCGAAATTCAGAAGCTTTGGATGCACATAGCAACATTTCTATTTCTTGAAACAATTTCTATTTAGAAATAATTTTTTGATATTTTTACTCCGAGAATAATTTTTGAGTAAAAGAAGATATTTGGAAATTAAATAAATTTTTTATTTTTGGAATAGAAAAAGAATAGAAATGCGTTTAATAAATTTTTATAAATTTATATATATATTTTTTTCTAATTACTCACCGATCGCTGACTGCTGCATGACCGTGGCTTGACCGCGGCACGATTGCCGCACGTTTGTTGCTCTTCGCCGCCGACTGCCGCATGACAGCGGCACGAGCGTTGCACGATTGGGGCATGACCGTCGCACGATCGCTGCACGAGCGTGTTACAACAATCGCACGACGGCGGCACGATTGCCGCACGACCGCTGATCTTTGCCACCGATTGCCGCATGACCGCAACATTACTGTGGCACGACCGTCGCACGATTGCTGCATGACGATTGCACGATTGCCGCACGACGGCCGAACGACCGCCTATTATCCCTCACAAGATTGCCACCCACAGCCCACCAGCCGTAGGAGGGGGTGGTGGCCGGTGAGCTCTGGGTGGAGCTCGTCATTCGGGAAGCCACATGCATATGCATAGCAGCAGACCCAGCGATTCGTGTGTCCATTATGCAAGTGGAGGTAAGTACTAGAATCTCTCTTCATCATCGTTTTCTCAGATCCCATATCATTAGAATGACCATATTTGTTTTGATAGCTTGGCCTGTTTCTTTCTTCAAAGCCGGGTCCGAACTCTTCCTCTGTCCTTTACTTGCAAAACTGTTACTCAGACCCGACAGGCTCTTATATTGTTTACGCTCCAATCGACCTTGGAGCGATGGCCTCACTCCTAAGCGGGGGAAACCCTGATTCGGCGGTGATGTTGCCTTCAGGTTTCGCGATCCTACCTGAGAAGCCAACCGTGCCAGGAGGAGATAGCCGTAGGAGTCTCTTGACTGTTGCGTTTCACATTATGGATGTGTCCGCAAGAGTGCAAAGTAATATCCTCCCTCGTCATGTAGCTGATGGGGTGCAGAAGATCATCTCAGGAACCGTCGATTCGATCCGTGCTACTTTGCGCGCTTCCATTGAAGCAGAAATCCTTCGCGCAAGAAGGGTTTGGAACCTGCGACCAAACATTTTATCCAGTAAGATTGTTTTGTTTTTGTTTTTTTTTTTCTGTAATCTTTCTTCGAGAGTCCGGTTCTTTTTTTAATAGTTCGTTCTTGTTAAGTTTCATTTCTATTTTTGTCAATTTTATTATATGGTTTGTTGGTCTTGAAAACAAGCTAATCGTTATTTAAATTTTTTAGCTCCTCCTTCCCGGTATGGAAATGGCCCCTAAAGAAACGATTTTTCAAGAAGAAGAGTTTTCTGAGACACTCTTTCCATTCTTAACAGATGGTCTTGTTCCTTTTTGAGGCTCTTAGCCCTTGATCATGAACAGAATCCCGCAACACCGTCCGATTTAACCTATCTATGCGTGTGGACGGGCCTTTGGGCTTTTTAAGTCTAAGATTCTTGGATTGATTTAATGATGGCGAATTGTGCAATTTCCCAAAATTTAGAAGCGTTGGATGCACATAGAAACATTTCTATTTCGTGAAACAATTTCTTTTAAGAAATAATTTTTTGCTATTTTTAGTCCCAGAATAATTTTTGAGTAAAATAAGATAGTTGGTAATTAAATAAAATTTTTATTTTTGGAATAGAAAAATAATAGAAATGCGTTTAATAAATTTTTATCAATTTATATATATATTTTTTCTAATTACTCACCGATCGCTGACTACTGCATGACCGTGGCATGACTGCGGCACGATGGCCGCACGATCGTTGATCTTCGCCGCCGACTGCCGCATGACAGCGGCACGAGCATTGCATGATTGGGGCACGACCGTCGCACGATCGCCGCACGATCGCGGCACAATCATCGCACGAAGGCGGCACGATTGCCGCCCGACCGCTGATCATCGCCACTGACTGCCACATGACCGTGACATTACTGTGGCACGACCGTCGCACGATTGCCACATGACGATTGGACGATTGCCGCACGACGGCCGCACGACTGCGGCACGACCGCCTATTATCCATCACAAGATTGCTACCCACAACCCACCAGACGTAGGAGGGGGCGGTGGCCGATGAGCTCTGGGTTGAGCTTGTAATTCGGGAAGCCACATGCATATGCACAGCAGCAGACCCAGCGACTCGCGTGTCCGTTATGCGAGTGGAGGTAAGTACTAGAATCTCTCTTCATCCTCGTTTTATCAGATCCCATACCATTAGAATGACCACATTTGTTTTGATAGCTTGGCCTGTTTCTTTCTTCACAGCCGGGTCCGAATTCTTCCTCTGTCCTTTACTTGCAAAACCGTTACTCAGACCCGACAGGCTCTTATATTGTTTACGCTCCAATCGACCTTGGAGCGATGGCCTCACTCCTAAGCGGGGGAAACCCCGATTCGGTGGTGATGTTTCCTTCAGGTTTCGTGATGCTACCTGAGAAGCCAACCGTGCCCGGAGGAGATAGCCGCAGGAGTCTCTTGACTGTTGCGTTTCACATTATGGACGTGTCCGCAGGAGTGCAAAGTAATATCCTCCCTCGTCATGTAGCTGATGGGGTCAAGAAGATCATCTCAGGAACCGTCGATTCGATCCTTGCTACTTTGCAGGCTTCCATTGAAGCACAAATCCTTCGCGCAAGAAGGGTTTGGAACCTGCGACCAAACATTTTATCCATTAAGATTGTTTTTGTTTTTGTTTTTTATTTTTTTCTGTAATCTTGCTTGGAGAGTCCGGTTCTTTTTTTAATAGTTCGTTCTTGTTAAGTTTCATTTCTATTTTTGTCAATTTTATTATATGGTTTGTTGGTCTTGAAAACAAGCTAATCGTTATTTAATTTTTTAGCTCCTCCTTGCTGGTATGGAAATGGCCCCTAAAGAATCGATTTTTCAAGAAGAAGAGTTTTCTGAGACTCTCTTTCCATTCTTAAGGGATGGTCTTGTTCCTCTTTCAGGCTCTTAGCCCTTGATCATCAACAGAATCCCGCAACACCGTCCGATTTAACCTATATATGCGTGTGGACAGGCTTTGGGCTTTTTAAGTCTAAGATTCTTGGATTGATTTAATGATGACGAATTGTGCAACTTCCCAAAATCAGAAGCTTTGGATGCACATAGCAACATTTCTATTTCGTGAAACAATTTCTTTTAAGAAATAATTTTTTGCTATTTTTAGTCCCAGAATAATTTTTGAGTAAAATAAGATAGTTGGTAATTAAATAAAATTTTTATTTTTGGAATAGAAAAATAATAGAAATGCGTTTAATAAATTTTTATCAATTTATATATATATTTTTTCTAATTACTCACCGATCGCTGACTACTGCATGACCGTGGCATGACTGCGGCACGATGGCCGCACGATCGTTGATCTTCGCCGCCGACTGCCGCATGACAGCGGCACGAGCATTGCACGATTGGGCCACGACCGCCGCACGATCGCCGCACGACCGCGGCTCAATCATCGCATGACGGCGGCACGATTGCCGCCCGACCGCTGATCTTCGCCACTGACTGCCGCATGACCGTGAGATTACTGTAGCACGACCGTCGCACGATTGCCGCATGATGATTGCACGATTGCCGCACGACGGCCGGACGACTGCGGCACGATCGCCTATTATCCATCACAAGATTGCCACCCACAGCCCACGGCGCGGGGAGGGGGCGGTGGCCGGTGAGCTCTGGGTGGAGCTTGTCATTCGGGAAGCCACATGCATATGCACAGCAGCAGACCCAGCGACTCGCGTGTCCATTATGCAAGTGGAGGTAAGTACTAGAATCTCTCTTCATCCTCATTTTATCAGATCCCATATCTTTAGAATGACCACATTTGTTTTGATAGCTTGGCCTTTTTCTTTCTTCACAGCCGGGTCCGAACTCTTCCTCTGTCCTTTACTTGCAAAACCGTTACTCAGACCTGACAGGTTCTTATATTGTTTATGCTCCAATCGACCTTGAAGCGATGGCCTCACTCCTAAGCGGGGGAAACCCCGATTCGGTGGTGATATTTCCTTCGGGTTTCGCGATCCTACCTGAGTAGCCAACCGTGCCCGGAGGAGATAGCCGCAGGAGTCTCTTGACTGTTGCGTTTCACATTATGGACGTGTCCGCAAGAGTGCAAAGTAATATCCTCCCTCGTCATGTAGCTGATGGGGTGCAGAAGATCATCTCAGGAACCGTCGATTCGATCCGTGCTACTTTGTGGGCTTCCATTGAAGCACAAATCCTTCGCGCAAGAAGGGTTTGGAACCTGCGACCAAACATTATATCCATAAAGATTTTTTTTTTCCCCGTAATCTTGCTTCGAGAGTCCGGTTCTTTTTTTAATAGTTCGTTCTTGTTAAGTTTCATTTCTATTTTTGTCAATTTTATTATCTGGTTTGTTGGTCTTGAAAACAAGCTAATCGTTATTTAATTTTTAGCTCCTCCTTGCTGGTATGGAAATGGCCCCTAAAGAATCGATTTTTCAAGAAGAAGAGTTTTTTGAGACTCTCTTTCCATTCTTAACGGATGGTCTTGTTCCTTTTTCAGGCTCTTAGCCCTTGATCATCAACAGAATCCCGCAACACCGTCCGATTTAACCTATATATGCGTGTGGACGGGCCTTTGGGCTTTTTAAGTCTAAGATTGTTGGATTGATTTAATGATGACGAATTGTGCAACTTCCCAAAATTCAGAAGCTTTGGATGCACATAGCAACATTTCTATTTCGTGAAACAATTTCTTTTAAGAAATAATTTTTTGCTATTTTTAGTCCCAGAATAATTTTTGAGTAAAATAAGATAGTTGGTAATTAAATAAAATTTTTATTTTTGGAATAGAAAAATAATAGAAATGCGTTTAATAAATTTTTATCAATTTATATACATATATTTTCTAATTACTCACCGAACGCCGACTCTTGCATGACCGTGGCATGGCTGCGGCACGATGGCCGCACGATCGTTGATCTTCGCCGCCGACCGCCGCATGACAATGCACGAGCGTTGCACGATTGGGCCACGACCGTCGCACGATCGCCGCACGACCGCGGCACAATCATCGCACGACGGCGGCACGATTGCCGCCCGACCGCTGATCTTCGCCACCGACCGCCGCATGACCGTGAGATGCGTGGCACGACCGTCGCACGATTGCCGCATGACAATTGCACGATTGCCGCACGACGGCCGCACGACTGCGGCACGATCGCCTATTATCCATCACAAGATTGCCACCCACAGCCCACCAGCCGTAGGAGGGGGCGGTGGCCGGTGAGCTCTGGGTGGAGCTTGTCATTCGGGAAACCACATGCATATGCACAGCAGCAGACCCAACGACTCGCGTGTCCATTATGCAAGTGGATGTAGGTACTAGAATCTCCATCCTCGTTTTATCAGATCCCATATCATTAGAATGACCACATTTGTTTTGATAGCTTGGGCTGTTTCTTTCTTCAAAGACGGGTCTGAACTCTTCCTCTGTCCTTTACTTGCAAAACCGTTACTCAGACCCGACAGGCTCTTATATTGTTTACGCTCCAATCAACCTTGGAGCGATGGCCTCACTCCTAAGCGGGGGAAACCCCGATTCGGTGGTGATGTTTCCTTCGGGTTTCGCGATCCTACCTGAGAAGCCAACCGTGCCCGGAGGAGATAGCCGCAGGAGTCTCTTGACTGTTGCGTTTCACATTATGGACGTGTCCGCAAGAGTGCAAAGTAATATCCTCCCTCGTCATGTAGCTGATGGGGTCCAGAAGATCATCTGAGGAACCGTCGATTCGATCCGTGCTACTTTGCGCGCTTCCATTGAAGCAAAAATCATTCACGCAAGAAGGGTTTGGAACCTGCGACCAAACATTTTATCCAGTAAGATTGTTTTTGTTTTTGTTTTTGTTTTTTTTTTTCTGTAATCTTGCTTCGAGAGTCCGGTTCTTTTTTTAATAGTTCGTTCTTGTTAAGTTTCATTTCTATTTTTGTCAATTTTATTATATGGTTTGTTGGTCTTGAAAACAAGCTAATCGTTATTTAATTTTTTTAGCTCCTCCTTGCTGGTATGGAAATGGCCCCTATAGAATTGATTTTTCAAGAAGAAGAGTTTTCTGAGACTCTCTTTCCATTCTTAAGGGATGGTCTTGTTCCTTTTTCAGGCTCTTAGCCCTTGATCATCAACAGAATCCCGCAACACCGTCCGATTTAACCTATATATGCGTGTGGACAGGCTTTGGGCTTTTTAAGTCTAAGATTCTTGGATTGATTTAATGATGACGAATTGTGCAACTTCCCAAAATTCAGAAGCTTTGGATGCACATAGCAACATTTCTATTTCGTGAAACAATTTCTTTTAAGAAATAATTTTTTGCTATTTTTAGTCCTTAATAATTTTTGAGTAAAATAAGATAGTTGGTAATTATATAAAATTTTTATTTTTGGAATAGAAAAATAATAGAAATGCGTTTAATAAATTTTTATCAATTTATATATATATTTTTCTAATTACTCACCGATCGCCGACTACTGCATGACCGTGGCATGACTGCGGCACGATGGCCGCACGATCGTTGATCTTCGCCGCCGACTGCCGCATGACAGCGGCACGAGCATTGCACGATTGGGCCACGACCGTCGCACGATCGCCGCACGACCGCGGCTCAATCATCGCATGACGGCGGCACGATTGCCGCCCGACCGCTGATCTTCGCCACTGACTGCCGCATGACCGTGACATTACTGTAGCACGACCGTCGCACGATTGCCGCATGATGATTGCACGATTGCCGCATGACGGCCGGACGACTGCGGCACGATCGCCTATTATCCATCACAAGATTGCCACCCACAGCCCACCAGCGGTAGGAGGGGGCGGTGGCCGGTGAGCTCTGGGTGGAGCTTGTCATTCGGGAAGCCACATGCATATGCACAGCAGCAGACCCAGCGACTCGCGTGTCCATTATGCAAGTGGAGGTAAGTACTAGAATCTCTCTTCATCCTCGTTTTATCAGATCCCATATCTTTAGAATGACCACATTTGTTTTGATAGCTTGGCCTTTTTCTTTCTTCATAGCCGGGTCCAAACTCTTCCTCTGTCCTTTACTTGCAAAACCGTTACTCAGACCTGACAGGCTCTTATATTGTTTACGCTCCAATCGACCTTGAAGCGATGGTCTCACTCCTAAGCGGGGGAAACCCCGATTCGGTGGTGATGTTTCCTTCGGGTTTCGCGATCCTACCCGAGTAGCCAACCGTGCCCGGAGGAGGAGATAGCCGCAGAGTCTCTTGACTGCATTGCGTTTCACATTATGGACGTGTCCGCAAGAGTGCAAAGTAATATCCTCCCTCGTCATGTAGCTGATGGGGTGCAGAAGATCATCTCAGGAACCGTCGATTCGATCCGTGCTACTTTGTGGGCTTCCATTGAAGCACAAATCCTTCGCGCAAGAAGGGTTTGGAACCTGCGACCAAACATTATATCCATAAAGATTTTTTTTTTCCTGTAATCTTGCTTCGAGAGTCCGGTTCTTTTTTTAATAGTTCGTTCTTGTTAAGTTTCATTTCTATTTTTGTCAATTTTATTATATGGTTTGTTGGTCTTGAAAACAAGCTAATCGTTATTTAATTTTTTTAGCTCCTCCTTTTGGTATGGAAATGGCCCCTAAAGAATCGATTTTTCAAGAAGAAGAGTTTTCTGAGACTCTCTTTCCATTCTTAAGGGATGGTCTTGTTCCTTTTTCAGGCTCTTAGCCCTTGATCATCAATAGAATCCCGCAACACCGTCCGATTTAACCTATATATGCGTGTGGACAGCCTTTGGGCTTTTTAAGTCTAAGATTGTTGGATTGATTTAATGATGACGAATTGTGCAACTTCCCAAAATTCAGAAGCTTTGGATGCACATAGCAACATTTCTATTTCGTGAAACAATTTCTTTTAAGAAATAATTTTTGCTATTTTTAGTCCAGAATAATTTTTGAGTAAAATAAGATAGTTGGTAATTAAATAAAATTTTTATTTTTGGAATAGAAAAATAATAGAAATGCGTTTAATAAATTTTTATCAATTTATATACATATATTTTCTAATTACTCACTGAACGCTGACTACTGCATGACCGTGGCATGACTGCGGCACGATGGCCGCACGATCGTTGATCTTCGCCGCCGACTGCCGCATGACAGCGGCACGAGCGTTGCACGATTGGGCCACGACCGTCGCACGATCGCCGCACGACCGCGGCACAATCATCGCACGACGGCGGCACGATTGCCGCCCGACCGCTGATCTTCGCCACTGACTGCCGCATGACCGTGAGATTACTGTGGCACGACCGTCGCACGATTGCCGCATGACAATTGCACGATTGCCGCACGACGGCCGCACGACTGCGGCACGATCGCCTATTATCCATCACAAGATTGCCACCCACAGCCCACCAGCCGTAGGAGGGGGCGGTGGCCGGTGAGCTCTGGGTGGAGCTTGTCATTTGGGAAGCCACATGCATATGCACAGCAGCAGACCCAACGACTCGCGTGTCCATTATGCAAGTGGATGTAGGTACTAGAATCTCCATCCTCGTTTTATCAGATCCCATATCATTAGAATGACCACATTTGTTTTGATAGCTTGGGCTGTTTCTTTCTTCAAAGACAGGTCCGAACTCTTCCTCTGTCCTTTACTTGCAAAACCGTTACTCAGACCCGACAGGCTCTTATATTGTTTACGCTCCAATCAACCTTGGAGCGATGGCCTCACTCCTAAGCGGGGGAAACCCCGATTCGGTGGTGATGTTTCCTTCGGGTTTCGCGATCCTACCTGAGAAGCCAACCGTGCCGGAGGAGATAACCGCAGAGTCTCTTGACTGTTGCGTTTCACATTATGGACGTGTCCGCAAGAGTGCAAAGTAATATCCTCCCTCGTCATGTAGCTGATGGGGTCCAAGATCATCCGAGGAACCGTCGATTCGATCCGTGCTACTTTGCGCGCTTCCATTGAAGCAAAAATCATTCGCGCAAGAAGGGTTTGGAACCCTGCGACCAAACATTTTATCCAAGTAAGATTGTTTTTGTTTTTGTTTTTGTTTTTTTTTTCTGTAATCTTGCTTCGAGAGTCCAGGTTCTTTTTTTAATAGTTCGTTCTTGTTAAGTTTCATTTCTATTTTTGTCAATTTTATTAAATGGTTTGTTGGTCTTGAAAACAAGCTAATCGTTATTTAATTTTTTAGCTCCTCCTTGCTGGTATGGAAATGGCCCCTATAGAATCGATTTTTCAAGAAGAAGAGTTTTCGAGACTCTCTTTCCATTCTTAAGGGATGGTCTTGTTCCTTTTTCAGGCTCTTAGCCCTTGACCATCAACGAATCCCGCAACACCGTCCGATTTAACCTATATATGCGTGTGGACGGGCTTTGGGCTTTTTAAGTCTAAGATTCTTGGATTGATTTAATGATTACGAATTGTGCAATTTCCCAAAATTCAGAAGTTTTGGATGCACATAGCAACATTTCTATTTCGTGAAACAATTTCTTTTTAGAAATAATTTTTTGCTATTTTTAGTCCTTAATAATTTTTGAGTAAAATAAGATATTTGGTAATTAACTAAAATTTTTATTTTTGGAATAGAAAAATAATAGAAATGCGTTTAATAAATTTTTATCAATTTATATATATATATATATTTTCTAATTACTCACCGATCGCCGACTACCGCATGACCGTGGCATGATGCGCGCACGATGGCCGCACGATCGTTGATCTTCGCGCCGACCGCCGCATGATAGCGGCGCGAGCGTTGCACGATTGGGGCACGACCATCGCACGATCGCCGCACGACCGCGGCACAATCATCGCACGATGGCGGCACGATTGCCCGCCGACCGCCGATCTTCGCCACCGACTTCCGCATGACCGTGACATTACTGTGGCACGACCGTCGCACGATTGCCGCATGACGATGGCACGATTGCTGCACGACAGCCGCACGACTGCGGCACGACTGCCTATTGTCCATCAGAAGATTGCCACCCACAGCCCACCAGCCGAAGGAGGGGGCGGTGGCCGGTGAGCTCTAGGTGGAGCTTGTCATTCGGGAAGCCACATGCATATGCACGGCAGCTGAGACCCGGCGACTCGCGTGTCCATTATGCAAGTGGAGGTAAGTACTAGAATCTCTCTTCATCGTCGTTTTATCAGATCCCATATCATTAGAATGACCACATTTGTTTTGATAGCATGGCGTGTTTCTTTCTTCACAGCCGGGTCTGAACTCTTCCTCTGTCCTTTACTTGCAAAACCGTTACTCAGACCCGACAAGCTCTTATATTGTTTACGCTCCAATCGACCTTGGAGCGATGGCCTCACTCCTGGGTGGGGGAAACCCCGATTCGGTGGTGATGTTGCCTTCGGGTTTCGCGATCCTACCTGAGAAGCCAACCGTGCCCGGAGGATATAGCCGCAGGAGTCTCTTGACTGTTGCGTTTCACATTATGGACGTGTCCGCAAGAGTGCAAAGCAATATCCTCCCTCGTCATGTAGCTGATGGGGTCCAGAAGATCATCTCAGGAACCGTCGATTCGATCCGTGCTACGTTGCGCTCTTCCACTGAAGCACAAATCCTTCGCGCAAGAAGGGTTTGGAACCTG
Source organism: Eucalyptus decipiens (assembly GCA_014182575.1). Lineage (NCBI taxonomy): Eukaryota > Viridiplantae > Streptophyta > Magnoliopsida > Myrtales > Myrtaceae > Eucalyptus > Eucalyptus decipiens. The sequence goes on along the minus strand of CM024611.1, from coordinate 648,044 downwards.
CGGCCAAACATTTTATCCAGTAAGATTGTTTTTGTTTTTGTTTTTTTTCTGTAATCTTGCTTCGAGAGTCCGGTTCTTTTTTTAATAGTTCGTTCTTGTTAGGTTTCATTTCTATTTTTGTCAATTTTATTATATGGTTTGTTGGTCTTGAAAACAAGCTAATCGTTATTTAATTTTTTTAGCTCCTCCTTGCTGGTATGGAAATGGCCCCTAAAGAATCGATTTTTCAAGAAGAAGAGTTTTCTGAGACTCTCTTTCCATTCTTAATAGATGGTCTTGTTCCTTTTTAAGGCTCTTAGCCCTTGACCATGAACAGAATCCCGCAACACCGTCCGATTTAACCTATATATGCGTGTGGACGGGCCTTTGGGCTTTTTAAGTCTAAGATTCTTGGATTGAGTTAATGATGACGAATTGTGCAATTTCCCACAATTCAGAAGCTTTGGATGCACATAGCAACATTTCTATTTCGTGAAACAATTTCTTTTTAGAAATAATTTTTTGCTATTTTTACTCCCAATAATTTTTGAATCAAACAAGATATTTGGTAATTATATAAAATTTTTATTTTTGGAATACAAAAACAATAGAAATGCGATGAATAACTTTTTATAAATTTATATATATTTTTTTTCTAATTACTTACCGATCACTGACTGCTGCATGACCGTGGCATGATCGCGGCACGATTGCTGCACGATCTTGATCTTCGCCGCTGACTTCCGCATGATTGCGGCACGACCGTTGCACGATCGCCGCACGATTGTGGCACAACCGCGGCACGATGGCGGCACGATTGCGGCACGACCGCTGATCTTCGCCAGCGACTGGCGCATGACTGCGACATGACTGTGGCATAACTTTCGCATGATCGCCGCACGACCGTGGCACGACCGTGGCACGACGGTTGCACGATTGCCGCATGACGGTTGCACGATTGCCGCAGTATGGCCGCACGACTGTGGCATGACCGCCTATTTGCCATCACAGATTGCTACCCATAGCCCACCAGCCGTAGGGAAGGGCGGTGCACGGTGAGCTCGGGTGGAGCTTGTCATTCGAGAAGCCACATGCATATACACAGGAGGCACCCGGTGACTCGCTTGTCCATTATGCAAGTGGAGGTAAGTACTAGAATCTCTCTTCATCCTTGTTTTATCAGATTCCATATCATTAGAATGACCAAATTTGTTTTGATAGCTTTGCCTGTTTCTTTCTTCACAGCCGGGTCCGAACTCATCCTCTGTCCTTTACTTGCAAAACAGTTACTCAAACCCGACAGGCTCTTATATTGTTTACGCTCCAATCGACCTTGGAGTGATGGCCTCACTCCGAGCGGGGAAACCCCGATTCGGTGGTGATGTTCCCTTGGGGTTTCGCGATCCTACCCGAGAAGCCAACCGTGCCGGAGGAGATAGCCGGGGAGTCTCTTGACTGTTGCGTTTCACATTATGGACGTGTCCGCAAGAGTGCAAAGTAATATCCTCCCTCGTCATGTAGCTGATGGGGTCTAGAAGATCATCTCAGGAACCGTCGATTCGATCCGTGCTACTTTGCGGGCTTCTATTGGAGCAGAAATCCTTCGCGCAAGAAGGGTTTGAAACCCGAGACCAAACATTTTATCCACTAAGATTGCTTTGTTTTTTGTTTTGTTTTTTTTTTTTTTTTTTCTGTAATCTTGCTTGGAGAGTCCGGTTCTTTTTTAATAGTTCGTTCTTGTTAAGTTTCATTTCTATTTTTGTCAATTTTATTATATGGTTTGTTGGTCTTGAAAACAAGCTAATCGTTATTTAATTTTTTTAGCACCTCCTTTTGGTATGGAAATTGCCCTTAAAGAAGCGATTTTTCGGGAAGAAGAGTTTTCGAGATTCTCTTTCCATTCTTAATAGATGGTCTCTTTCCTTTTTAAGGCTCTTAGCCCTTGATCATGAACAGAATCCCGCAACGCCGTCCGATTTAACCTATATATGCGTGTGGACGGGCCTTTGGGATTTTTAAGTCTAAGATTCTTGGATTGATTTAATGATGGCGAATTGTGCAATTTCCCAAAATTCTGAAGCTTTGGATGCACATAGCGACATTTCTATTTCGCGAAACCATTTCTTTTTAGAAATAATTTTTTGCTATTTTTACTCCCATAATAGTTTTTGAGTAAATTAAGATATTTGGTAATTATATAAAATTTTTATTTTTGGAATAGAAAAAGAATAGAAATGCGTTTAATAAATTTTATATATATTTTTTTCTAATTACTCACCCATCGCCGCCTGCTGCATGACCGTGGCATGACCGCGGCACCATTGCCGCACGATCGTTGATCTTCGCCGCCGACTGCCGCATGACTGCGGCACGACCGTTGCACGATTGGGGCACGACCGTCGCACGATCACCGCACCAACGCGGCACCACCGCCACACGACGGCGGCACGATTGCCGCACGACCGCTGATCTTCGCCACCGACTGCCGCATGAACGCGAGATGACTGTGGCACAACTGTCGCATGATCGCCGCACGACCTTGGCACGACCGCGGCATGACTGTCGCACAATTGCCACATGACGGTTGCACGATTGCCGCACGATGGCCGCACGACTGCGGCACGACCGCCTATTTGCCATCACAAGATTGCCACCCACAGCCCACCAGCCGTAGGAGGGGGCGGTTGCCGGTGAGCTCTGGGTGGAGGTTGTCATTCGGGAAGCCACATGCATATGCACGGGGAGCGGCACCCGGCGACTCGCGTGTCCGTATGCAAGTGGAGGTAGGTACTAGAATCTCTCTTCATCCTCGTTTTATCAGATCCCATATCATTAGAATCACCACATTTGTTTTGATAGCTTTTTCTGTTTCTTTCTTCACAGCCGGGTCCGAACTCTTCCTCTGTCTGTCCTTTACTTGCAAAACAGTTACTCAGACCCGACAGTCTCTTATATTGTTTACGCTCAAATCGACCTTGGAGCGATGGCCTCACTCCTAAGCGGGGGAAACCCCGATTCGGTGGTGATGTTGCCTTCGGGTTTCGCGATCCTACCTGAGAAGCCAACCGTGCCCGGAGGAGATAGCCGCAGGAGTCTCTTGACTGTTGCATTTCACATTATGGACGTGTCCGCAAGAGTGCAAAGTAATATCCTCCCTCGTCATGTAGCTGATGGGGTCCAGAAGATCATCTTAGGAACCGTCGATTTGATCTATGCTACTTTGCAGGCTTCCATTGAAGCAGAAATCGTTCGCGCAAGAAGGGTTTGGAACCTGCGACCAAACATTTTATCCAGTAAGATTGTTTTTTTTTTGTAATCATGCTTCGAGAGTCCGTTTCTTTTTAAATAGTTCGTTCTTGTTAAGTTTCATTTCTATTTTTGTCAATTTTATTATATGGTTTGTTGGTCTTGAAAACAAGCTAATCATTATTTAATTATTTTAGCTCCTCCTTCCTGGTATGGAAATGGCCCCTAAAGAAGCGATTTTTCAAGAAGAAGAGTTTTTTGAGACTCTCTTTCCATTCTTAACATATGGTCTTGTTCCTTTTTAAGGCTCTTAGCCCTTGATCATGAACAGAATCCCGCAACACCGTCCGATTTAACCTATATATGCGTGTGGATGGGCCTTTGGGCTTTTTAAGTCTAAGATTCTTGGATTGATTTAATGATGGCAGATTGTGCAATTTCCGAAAATTCAGAAGCTTTGGATGCACATAGCAACATTTCTATTTCGTGAAACAATTTCTTTTTAGAAATAATTTTTTGCTATTTTTAGTCCCAGAATAATTTTTGAGTAAAATAAGATATTTGGTAATTATATAAAATTTTTATTTTTAGAATAGAAAAAGAATAGAAATGCGTTTAATAAATTTTTATAAATTTATATATATATTTTCTAATTACTCACTGATCGCTGACTGTTGCATGACCGTGGCATGACCGCTGCACGATGGCCGCACGATCGTTGATCTTCGCCGCCGACTGCCGCATGACTGCGGCACGACCGTTGCACGATTGTGGCACGACCGTCGCACGATCGCCGCACGACTGCGGCACCACCGCCACACGACGGTGGCACGATTGCCGCACGACCGCCGATCTTCGCCACCGATCGCCGCATGACCGCGACATGAGCGTGGCACAACCGTCGCATGATCGCCCCACGACCGCGGCACGACCGTCACACGATTGCCGCATGACGGTTGCACGATTGCCGCACGACGGCCACACGACTGCGGCACGACCGCCTATTTGCCATCACAAGATTGCTACCTACAGCCCACCAGCCGTAGGAGGGGGCGGTGGCCGGTGAGCTCTGGGTGGAGCTTCTCATTCGGGAAGCCACATGCATATGCACGGGAGCAGACCCGGCGACTCGCGTGTCCATTATGCAAGTGGAGGTAAGTACTAGAATCTCTCTTCATCCTCGTTTTATCGGATCCCATATCATTAGAATGACCACATTTGTTTTGATAGCTTTGCACATTTCTTTCTTCACAGCCGGGTCCGAACTCTTCCTCTGTCCTTTACTTGCAAAATAGTTACTCGGACCGACGGGCTCTTATATTGTTTACGCTCCAATCGACCTTGGAGCGATGGCCTCACTCCTAAGCGGGAAACCCGATTCGGTGGTGATGTTGCCTTCGGGTTTCGTGATCCTACCCGAGAAGCCAACCGTGCCGGAGGAGATAGCCGAGGAGTCTCTTGATTTGTTGCGTGTCACATTATGAACGTGTCCGCAAGAGTGCAAAGTAATATCCTCCCTCGTCATGTAGCTGATGGGGTCCAAAAGATCATCTCAGGAACTGTCGATTCGATCCGTGCTACTTTGCGGGCTTCCATTGAAGCAGAAATCCTTCGCGCAAGAAGGGTTTGGAACCTGCGACCAAACATTTTATCCAGTAAGATTGTTTTTGTTTTTGTTTTTTTTTTCTTCTGTAATCTTGCTTCGAGAATCGGGTTCTTTTTTTAATAGTTCGTGCTTGTTTAAGTTTCATTTCTATTTTTGTCTATTTTATTATATGGTTTGTTGGTCTTGAAAACAAGCTAATCGTTATTTAATTTTTGTAGCTCCGCCTTCCGGTATGGAAATGGCCCCTAAAGAAGCGATTTTTCAAGAAGAAGAGTTTTCGTGTGGCACCCCGAAACGGCCCCGATCCGTTAGGGTCGCGACAGATTACGTTCTCTTGGAGCATACCTCTGAGACCAAAGAAATTTTAACATAACTTATAATACCTGGGGGTTTTCATTTATTTTCTTTATCGGTCCCTGCGCAATTAATATGGCGGATGCATAATTCGACTACCCTTCAACAAAATATAAAGTGATACACACCATACTAAAACTTTCATAATTTAGGCCGACCACTTTTATTTATATAAGGGATGGACTATGATAGTTGGTACAACAAAACGCCGAGGTATTTTTGTGCCTGGCGATTTTCCAAAAGAAAACCAACTTCTATCCTTAGATATCTTCTGCATCCATCCATCACCCATATGTCGGCATCCCAAAAATGCATCTCCTGCTACCCTTGACTCCAGGTCATATCCAGTCAGGTCTGTTGGCCGGTGGTGGTGGTAGCACCCTCAGAAGGCGGCCATCCATACGGACAAGGACTGACGTGTACTCCTGGTGGATAAGCCCGGCGAGAGGCCTACCTCAAAAGTCGAAAGATCCTCACGCGCTCGAATACCAGTCCGTGCACCCCAGGATGACGGTGCTCGGTCCACTCCCATTGTAAGTCAATCAGGAGTCTGTAAAACATGCCAGGAGTCACAGGTAGCAGCGGCATTTTCGTTTAGTCTGAAATGTTAGTCCCCAAGAGGGGTGAGTACAACGACTCAGCAATAAAAGATCCATTACACTATATTATGTAGAAACTATAATCATCCAGGATGCATGCAAAACACACTTATCATTTATATATAGATGCATGCCATCAAGGGTCTATTTTACTTGCACCACATTCATAACAACAATTCGATGCCATAACAAACGCATTTTCAGTACCGAATGAAACCCACTCAATTTCATAAACAAATTCTCATATCATGCCACATGCACACACATGCACTCCTTTAATGCACCGGTTTTTAACATTCAAAGAAAAGTTTCATTCCGAGGACCAGTGTTTGCATCCCTTCGGGCTTTCGCACCCAACCTGGCATCGCGAGACCCTCCGGCACAAACCTCCGGGCATCCAGAGCGTGTTCCGTCACACCCCTGGGCATCTCGTACCCCACCTGGCATCCCGAGGTATATCCGGGGCTCGCCATGAAAATGGTTGCCCCTTCCCTCCGGATTTACGTACAATCCCTACAACCGGGCATCCCGAAACTCCCGAGGACCCTCCGGCACAAACCTCCGGGCATCCAACGGTGTCAACTCACTCGACCCTTGGGCATCCCGACACCCGGGGCATCGTCGGCTCGCACCTCCGACGGTAACATCCACATCATAATATACATTTCATTACAAAAATACATTTTGATGCAATGACATCAAGTATTCCATGGATCTACAACACTTTATCAAATTTTCCAATGTCATGTGATATACTGAATGTCACTCCATCTATCAAGTGAATAACAACTCAAGATACAATGACTCATAGAACAAAATGAACAGTTTCATAGCAAAACAGTGTAAAACCAGAATGCACGCCCTCAATAGAGACTTCGAAATAACCAGCAAATGACCATGAAAAATTCCGAAATTTTAACACGTTATAAATGAGATCTAGAGGAAAAATTTTCATTAAGGACACTAAGCCAGATTCGTTATGTATAATGAGTGGTAGTTCACACAACTCAGTTCAGCATTCTTTGATCCCAGAATAAAATTCAACAGGAAGCACTGCATATTAACAAAGATTTAAGCCATTGTATTGATTCCGAGAAGTTCTGATAAAATTATATACTCTAGTTCACGCAATTCCTCACAACTTCCGTGAAGAAATCGAGATCAAATTCATATTAGAACTCTTCATAAAATTTCACAAAATTACAAGATTACACATGAAACTGCACTGGATTAAGCGAATCCCATAAATTTCCATTTCCACTGTAACTATCTTGCTTCCACAAGTCTACTAAAAGTCAATCTTTCATCAATAAATCAACAGGATCAAGATATACACAAAACCAACGTAATTCCTCAATCTCATGATCCCGCTCTACTTTGATTACTCACAATTTAACATTCTACTTTCAGAACTCAATTGTTTCCAAGTGTATTGCACCATACTAGACAATAACAACACCACATTATATAGATTCATGGACTTTCATTCACTTGCCTCAAGTCCTAGGGTTCAACAGCTAGGGAGTTCGGTTTGGCGATGCGGCTTTGACGGCGGTGAAGACAAGCGGCATCGACGGCGGCAGCTCACACGCACGGCGAGAGGGCGGTCTCCTCTTCCTCTCGCCGTTCACCCCTTCGCTGCTCACTCACGAATTCTCTCGCTCAAACTCTCTCTCTCTCGCTCAAGTTTCACTCGATTCCTTCTCTTTTGCTCACCTTCACGAGCACAAAACCACTGGTTTTGCTAAAACCAGTTAAACAAATGAAATACATGTCTCGGTGGATGCAAAGGAAATGGACAGCTGGGATGGACGTGTCTTCAGCATGCCTTCCCTTGCATTTTCGCTAGCTACCCCTACACCAGCAACGTGTCATCCTCCAGCCAAGTCTCAGTCAACCTCTCTTCTATTTAGTTGACTTAATTGTCGATTATTCAGGGGCATCCAAATTGTATTGGGCTGGTGGATTAGTGGACGTGCAGTCCCTCAATAACAAAGCCCAAATAAACAAAAACTGATCCTTAAACTTGCACAAATGTGGAGCATTCTCGGTCCCATGGTGTTGGTGCTTCAATTTCTTTTCTTCTCTCATGTGCACTCAAGTGGTATAATTGTGTCGAGTCATAAAAAGAATATATATATCGATAGTCTATTCAACGATCGGACTCTTAACAAACATGAGATATTGGTCCGTCGATGGAATCAAATAATGCTCATACAAAATACTAAGGATGCCATTCAACGATACTTTTATTGATCAGTCACTGCCGTCGCACATCACGGTTTATGAAATTCTCGGGTGCCACATTCTGAGACTCTCTTTCCATTCTTAACAGATGGTCTTGTTCCTCTTTAAGGCTCTTAGCCCTT